>OX637887.1:5186306-6482882 GCA_951802675.2 Boloria euphrosyne | reverse complement strand
GCTTATTGTTATAGATAATGGTACGGAACCCTTGGTGCGCGAGTCCGACTCGCATTTAGCCGTTTTTTTTTTTTGTAAACATATTATTTGGGTACGCGTATAATTTATTGTTTCGGTGAATTCGCATTAGCATTTTCTTATGGCGTCATGGAGGCACGAACCACGGTCATCGACGCGGATCGCCGCCGGCGCGAGAAGATACGATGCTATCGTCACCAAAAGTTTTAAAGCTTTTTACAGATTTTAAATAAATATTTTAAGTAAAAGTTAAACGCAACACAAGTACGATTGATTTGTTTATTAATCATAAGTAATAGACACTTTAGAGTCATAAAAAGTCAAGTGGTAGTGCCATGCTTGTTACCTTCGGGTAGCTGCCGAATGGGCCGGCACGCCCCGTATAGTACCACTCTCTCACAGAAGACCGGCGTGAAGTGGCAGCTATGCTGTCGCGTTTCGTCCGGTAAGTGAGAGTCCGGGAGGCCCACTTCCCATCCCTACTCCCGCCCTTCTCCCTCCTCCTTCCCTCCCTTTCCTAAAAGGCCCTGTGGTGTTGCAGATGTCCATGGGCGGAGGTGATCACTTACCATCAGGTGAGCCTCCTGCCCGTTTGCCCCCTTTGTCTCATAAAAAAAAAAAAAAAAACATTTCTGCAAAAAACTGAGTTCAACGTATTAACTATTAACCTACCATGTTCCCCTAATACTGTATTTCATTTATTGGAATGTCCATATCCCAATAAAAATATTGTATAACCTACATAAAATATAAATCTATTTTCATGCCGCCCTTACTTTTAAGGCTTTATTACTTTTGCCTACGCAACGATACCAAGCCCCAAGGTGACCCATTGTCGGCTTCAAGTGCAAAATAATAACTGACGGAAATAATTTTATGCCGCTGCCGATTACATATACGGCCTTACAAAATTAACTAAAGCGCAATTGACTACAGCGCAAAATTGTTATATTTAAATTCAGTTTTAAATTTAACCTTTGTATAACAAGACCATTTGGCAAAAACAAATCAAGAATTTATCCACTCTGTAATCCAGATAGAGCGTTACAATTCTAGTCTAAGTATTTCCTCTCTTTCTACTTCCTAGAAGCTAAACGAAACAGACACCTCGATTGGAATTTAAATTAACATAAAATATAAATAACATAAACCAAAGTAAGTCTGGTATCAGGCATGGCTATTGCCCAAAGGGGGGTTATGTGTTTGACCTGTATGTATGTAATGTATTTATGTAATTTATGTATGTATGTCGTATGTATTCTCGTAATTACTAAACGGCTTTGGTCATTTACACCCACCTACGTCATTCGATTCGCCTAAATAGCGCGATTGCAATAGGTTTAGTTACACTTTCTGTCCCTGTTCTTACACTTGTGCACTCTTATATCTCCTGCGGAGATAGCTAATCTCCATGAAATTACCCGAAATTGATCGGAAGGACCTTTGTATTTTTTTTTCACCTTTTTAGTTCGCTATTAACGCAGTAGTTTTTATAATTTTGTATAAATTATTTGTTTCACTCATCATTTTGAACAAAATGGAATTATTTCATATATTCACTTTCATATATTCAGAGGAGAGTTATTGTTACGGTGAAAGATGAATAATAGTTATAAGCAAAGACTTTCAAAAAGATTTGCTTACGTGATTTCAGACTAGACCGACCATATGGTCGACGACCTTCTATGGCTGTGACTGGATAATGCAACACCCACACTGTAATGCCAACTTGCTCTCACCAACTTAACTTCTTTTTTAAGTAAGTACCGTATTGTGATCTAAAAGAGCAACACCTACATTGTCAAACTATGAATAAACCGCTAGATTATAATGTTATCTATATTGTGTTTAAAAAAACAAACATGACCTTTAGTTTTGGGTATTTTTCAAAATTGTTCCTTTAATCAATGATTTTTTTTTCAGTTAGCAACGTCAAATACCTAACAAAGCTCTGGACAATGGACGAAGATATCTTCGTCAATATAATTCCAGTATCAGTATTTTTATGGATTTAAAACAAGGTATATCTTATCTAACGATATCCATAATATTTTGGAACGATAACCTTAATAAGCAATTGCAAAAATAAATATACATACGAGTATAATGATGTCATCTACTAACAAGTGTCACCGTTATATAAAAAAAACTATTAAAATATGTAATATTTGAATTTTAAATAACGAAGATCATAGTTTATAGAATCATCTCAATGATGCAATCAAGTGAATAGGAAATAGCATTGATAATAATTGTTATTGGCGTTTAACCGGAATTTCTTTATTGCTGTTAATGTACATTTAAATAGGTACTCAGTTTACTTAATTATAGTATTTATACTGTTAATTAGATATACCTACCTACTATCTAGACTATAGAATACGTTAACCTCATGCGTCTTGTAGTTACTATAAGACTCTATTAAGTGTTTTTCACTTTATAAAAAAATCTTAATGCATATTCAGAATGATGTAGGCATATGCTTAAAAACAATTTACCGAACGTACTAAATACTTGTTTCAATAGCTCGTCCTTTTTTGGGTATCTTTTCTCCGACAACTTTCCGTGTGTAGAATTGAGGTCGATCTTTTTGCTTGCCTTATTCAACTAGTGGAATAATGCTGCTTGCATATGGCTACATCTCAAACTAGGTTGTAGAAACAAGTAGCTAATCGACTTCTAGTACCCATGCCTTTCGTGAAAATGGTAAAAAATAGAGAATTCTCTGAATTATCCAAGTGATTTATATTAAAGACTTAAGACATGAATGATGAACTCCTAAACTCATTTTGGTCAAACATTTTCGCGTTATGTAACGTAATTGCTTAAAAATTTCCTATCTTATCGCACTTACTTATGTTCCTTACCAAAATCGTGTGATAAATTAATCTTGACATATGCAAGCTGATAAACTATTATTTTTAAAAAAAAACAAAAACCGACTTCCAAACTTAATAAATCTAAACTAAAAAGTAGAAAATAATACTTTTAAGAACTTTGTTAATTTTGGAGTCGGTGCCAGCCAGATTATGTTTACAAATTGATAGATTAATCAAATATGTATCTATTTAGGGCTATTTTGCTTTAGCTGGCACCGACTTCAAAATTAACAAAGTCCTTAAAAGTATTATTTTCTACTTTTTAGTTTAGATTTATTAAGTTTGGAAGTCGGTTTTTGTTTTTTTTTAAAAATAATTTATTTTTAACTTTTTTGCGGAAAGTAGATACGTATTGTGTTAATGTCTATAAAAATTTACCTTCTATTATGAGGTAAACTTAATAGCCTGAAAGTATACAACTATCCGTTCATAATTGCGTATTATATTGAAAGAATTTTCTTTAAACTGCTAACCGTTGAGGAGTTGTAGCCTAGCCTATAAAAGATTTGGCCGAGCATCGTTAATTTGCTCCTAAGAATTGAAGAGTTCCGATACTTTGTCATGGATTCCATCATCAGAACCTTACCAAACTCTCATCAAACTACCCTTCAAGTATACCCTTTCCATTAAAAAAAGAATCATCGAAATCGGTTGGCGTGATATTGAGTTATTCGTCCATTTGTCACGCAAATACTTAATGCAAATTTAAGACTTTTATGGTTTTCTCATGGATGCCATTATCAGAACTGGAAAATATTAAAATGGGACCACATGGGAAGCACTACCTTTCAAATAAAAAAAGAATCATCAAAATCGGTTCACCCAGCTCAAAGTTATGAGCTAACAAACATAAAAAAAAAAAAAAAAAAAATACAGACGAATTGATAACCTCCTCCTTTTGGAAGTCGGTTGAAAACGGTAGAATGCGTTGTACCAATTCCTACAAAACATTATTATCTATTAAAAGTCAGGACTTATGCTATGGCTACTTATTAAATGACCAATTACTTGTCAACTTTCTATAAAAGTTACAAAATATAAAAAAAATATTAATAAAGTTTAAGTTTTAAAGCATTGTCCCTTATATATGTATCTAAACTTCCAAGGTATAAGCTTTCTCTTACAATATACTGTAGCACCTATATTTATATAGGTATATGTAAATTAAATAAAACGGTGGAAGCAATTTAATATCAGAATGCGAAAAAAGAAATGTCTTGTATCAAAAATGACGTAAGATTACAGAACGCCGGGCTCCAAACGTTAAGTTGTTCGTGGAGTAAACAAGTAAGAAACGAGTTTAAGCGAGGACGTGGGCATGATGAGATCACCGACGCGAATAACGTGAGGTCGGTACAGCGTCACGTCTTTCTAATTGACTTGCCGATTTTGATATTGGCTTTATAAGGCAATATTCCTATCTCTCACAATGCGCTGCGATAGATAGTTTTATCGGGGGTAGGCTTAACAAGTTGATATCGATGAAAAAAACAAACGAAAAACTAAATTATAATATTTATCGATATTTTATCGATGTGTTTTAAATATGTTTCTCATAATCATTTAATTTTTGAAGTACAGTTATCCCAATAAATTGATTTTTTTAAATTAACCATTTATTATCAAAGGTAAACAAGTTCGAAATAGGTAAAACGACCTATAAACGTTGAAAGGTTAGCTTATGTGCATAATTAAGTTAAGCATTCCTACAGCTACGTGCTCATTAAGGTACATAAGACGTTAAAGTTTACTGCTGCGATCTATCTTATACACAATGAATTAGTCTACAAAAACAAAAAGAACCGAAAGATGACGATAAAAGTATTTTCTTCGAAAAAACAGCATTGCATTAAGATATATAGGATAAGATTATCAAAAATGAAGTGCAATTTATTTCGAATGACGTAATCGCCGAAATTAAAACAATTTGTTGAAACTGCAAAAAAATCAAACACAGTTTGTGATTGCTCGACTAATAAATGATACGCACACGCTAAGACGGAGAAGGTCAATTTAGTAACAGCTCAATCTCAATTGAGAAGGCAGTGGGCGAGCTTCGTCCACTTTTCTTATTACTACTTATTACGTCCATTCTGACGAGCGATTCTATCACTCTTATGCCTAGTTAAAAAGCCGTAAACTTCTATATTATGCAGTTTGTAGATGTACCTTAACCACTGATGACATAATGCGTCTGCCTAGAATAAACATTTGCCTGAGTGGGTTACAAATAGGTTTTTATGTAAATCTAGCTTCGATTGAAGACTTTTGCGGTAAGCCAACGCAAAAATAATATTATATTAAGAGACCTATAATGTAATCGACATACACTGTACACCTGATAACATGTAGAGTCATATATGTATGCCTTTCAAGCAAATTTGAGAATTATGGTTACTCTGCAGACAAATGACATATAAAGACTTTACAATGTAAAACACGAACAAGTTTTTACCATCAGCGCCATTGAAAACTTGGTCATGTCTCTTCCCAACGCGTGCAATTAACATACAATGCATGTAAATCGCGAAATATTTTCTCGGAACAGTCTCGACTGTTTTTTAACGGCATGAATTTTGTATCGTGTGCGATCGTAGATAATTTCCAAATGAGTATTATATCATACATATTTTTACAACGTGAAAGCCGTGACCGCGGCTACAGCCAAGGACGTTAACTATAAATTCCTAAAGACACGTTTATATATACAAAAGTACAATGTATTAAATGATAATATATAAGAAGACTAATACGAATACATGATTATTTTCTATTTTCATTAAACTTTTCGAAACCTGTACCTTATAAGTTATACGACCCTTCGCTGATCGCCGCGCTGTAATCAATAATAATAATCTATGAGCTATGAGTGATCATGTATAAAGCAGTAAGAGGGTCAAGTTTAAACGTAGTTATTTTTTATAAAAAAAATTTGTTTATAATCTGTTCTCACAAATTTTTCTAACTTACTTTATTATTTACTTTTATATATAAATCTGCTCTCACGTTTAAATTTTGAACGTGTCACACGTGTCTAACTATTATTAAACTCTTAGTTAGTATGAATAATTATAGTTAAAACCTATCTTATAAATATCTTGCTGCTCATTCCTTTCTATCTTAAATTGAGGATGCTAAAGTAACATAATATCCTCTTTCCAAGTGTCATTAATGGAGCTCTCAGCTCTTCTTATTCTATTATCAAGGCAATTAATATTCATTATGGCAAGTGGTTTAAAGTGAGAGTTAGTTTAAGGTTTATTTTTAACAAAGAACTCTACCACTCTCTTACGTTTTAGTGCTGCTACACATATTATTAAAAACTAACACGATGATTTTTTGACAAATATGCATTAAACGGTAATATATTAAATCTTAAATTTAAATCCGTCACGATTTCTAACTAACAATTTACATTCTACAAAAAGCTATGAGAACAAGTTGCCAATCGATTCGTATCAGACGTGTTGTGAATGCCTAGTGCCCAAGTTTATCGCCTAGGCGCCAACCTAGTCACGTATCACACAAGCATAACAAAGGTTGAACAGATTATTAATAATAATGTGAAAGTTAACGGCACTTCTATATGTGTGGGATATTTACCGTATGTTTTAGATTGCAAAACAAAAATAGATGTCTGAGTTATTACCTCATAGCGAAGACATGAAGGTATGCAGAGTTATTTAAAGTAAAAAAAAAAACATTGTTTCCGCTATGGTAAAATAAGTTTTTATAATATTATTATTTTTTTGTGTTAGTCGATTTATTCGTTTGTTAATTTGTTCTTTCGCGAAACTATGAAGCCATAAATCGTATTATATATTATTTGCTATATTATAGTGACTAGGAATGTAAATTATGTAAATATTTTAATTTTATATTATAATAGAATGTAATTGAGCATAATGAAAACGCCTAAGCGAATCTTTTCTAAAGATATTGAAATCTTGAATTTCAATTTTTTTATCAACCCTAAAATATGTCGTATTTGGTAGATAAAATACAGCTCGGCTCCACATACCTACATTAATTCAAAGTGACGTAAACATGTCTAATCTAAACAATTTATCTCGTCTAGATGTTACCAACAGTTTACTTAAATAATTAACGTCAATAAATCCACATTAAGTACGATTTATTAAATGTGAAAATTCAATCGCTATATGTGTTACAAATGACATAAATCTGTTTTACATGATCACGGAAAAATTTCTTACAATTTCTTGTAATTACACATTTGCTGTTTCGACAAGAATTCTGCAATGCTATTTGAGTTTGGTAAATAGGCATTAATTTATTCACGAAAATATTTAGTATCATTTACTTACTATCATTTATTATTCAATTATATCGTAAATTGTGCCCGGTATTTACCTGAATCAAAAAATGTAGAGCATTTTATAACCACATTTCAGCATATTAACCTACATTTCTTGAAACTGAGATTTTTACAGTTGCAAATCTTTGAATCATAATTACTCATACCACATCGTTATTACCACAAAAATATAAAAAATTGCATTATCCTTATAAGTAGGTACCGACCGTATATTTTTACATATAATTTCAGTAAAAAAATTGTTATGTTGATAGATTTTGTCACATCTACTAGATATCACAAATATTTGCTGTTCTGGTAATAACTCATGTTATGTTTTTTCATTAGTTAGGTTCATCTCTTGTACAATATTCCATACAAGCATGGAATCGGATACAAGCACAACAACCTTTTTGCGACATAGCGTGTCGCAATCGACTGTCACAATGAACGAACACATCTCTATTCTGTTGTCACAGTCGGGTACTTTCGTACTGTGCTGGGTAATTTGAATACGTCTATCATACAGACATACAAACATATATAAATAACAATATAAAATCATAGTAGAGTCATTTAGATTCTCAAAAATGTAGAATACTTTGCTGTGTCATAATTATGAATGATTATGTGTTGTTTATAATTTATTGAGGTCGAAGCATTTTATAAATTTTTAGTCACATACCACACAAATACACAATCATAACTTACGCACATTAACATGACTTGTAGTATAATTCAGCTCAATCAACGTTTTGAATATTAAGTTTATAAAACCTCACATTTATTGTAACGTATATTCTATATATCTAAACGTAATTTTTAAATAACGTCAGGTTGATTTTACAAAAATTTGCTTATAGTAAATTCGAGTTGAACAAATGTTGTCTACTCGTAAGTAAATAAATTGTTTGTAGGTAATTTGACTATGATTAATGATTATTAGCTAAGTTAACTTTAATTGTTCTTAATATTAAAATAAGTTCGTAAAAACTTTAATTACATCTGCCGGTAAAATAAGTTTTTTTACTTCCTGTAACTTCACCTAGAGTTATATAACATTTAATAAATATACAACTTAATTCTACAATGCTATAAGAATATCATTCATTAGTTAAATATATAAAGTGGATATAATATAATCAACAAAAGTTGGATGTTAAAGTTTATCTATAGGTCGTTGTATGAAATGCAGACACGTTGGTTGGTTGGGCACATACCTATCGAAATATCTATCACGCGCAAATGTCATATACCTTCGTTCTATATTGTTTATTTTGCTATCCTAATAATAAACTTACAGAGAGATCTACAATCGCTCGCGACATAATATGTTTATATAATACTTACATCAATTTAAATATTTTAACTTTAGAGTCTAACTTCTAGTTGAAACTCTACTCTCTTGAAAGAGACAAAAGAAAATGTAAGTTATGTTTAGGATTGGTATTATTACTTTCTGCTTAGCTATTTTTAATTTAAAAATGCCTTTCACACGTCATCGACAATTAAACACATTCGTTATAAGTATCTTTATAATACAAAATTCAAAAGTATATTTTGACTAGTTTTCCTTGTGAGGTTATGTGATTTTGCTGATAAAAAACACTCCAAATTCTTTCTTGCTGGATACGACGAAATGAACGAATGAAAATAGTCAAAAATAAATTTAAAATACTACAATTATTAGTTCATATCAATTTTAATTTGAATTTGTCAGATTCTTCATTCACTGAGTGACAATAGTTTTTAACTAGCCTTGCTTAATAAAATAAATTTGAATGAAATCTGTTTTTATGGTGCAAATGTTTCAATTTTTAACCTATAACATCACTAAACACTTATTAAAAAACATGACCGCGTTTCTTATTTTTAAACCATTTTTATACTATTCATAAAAACATTGCAATGAGGGTCTGAGAATTGTATCATCAAGACCCGCGTCATATTGCATTGAATCCGTAAAGTCAAATTACTCATGTATTACTGCATATTTATTTATAGACAATATAATCATTTTGTATAGAAAATCCTATAAGACCAGTAAAGTAAACAAGTAATGTAAATATAATGAATTATAATTATTATCAGAGTAATGTGGATTTGTCTTCATAAAGGCGACATTGTTATAACGTTGAAATAACAATTTGTATTTTAAGTTATTTTTAAATTAGTAAAATATAAAGAAATAATAGCTGTAAGTGAATTTGATATTTGGGACACCTATTAGACAAACTCTACATATTTTAAACTTTTATTGTAAATAATTTGCAATTTAAGAAAATGTTGCAATTTTATACATACTTATATAAAATGCTTTTAATCTGAATGTTTTTTACATACGTACTTTATAAGTATACGTTTTAGTACATTTATAACATAAATAAGAACATACTCGTATATAAAATATCTGTTTCCAAAGAAGACTGCGTCTCTACAAAATTGAAAAAGACGCTTATGTTAAAGGTAAACTGAATGCACTTGTAAATACCTATTTATATGTATTTTAGGCATACTAATATTGCTGATTCAGACTTAAGAAATATATAGCCCGCCAAAAAGTCAAAGTCAAAAATTGTCGTTCATTTGTGATTTTCCCGTTCATGCCTACCTACCTAAATATTTTTATTTATTAACATTAATTTACTTATGACAGTGATGGATATTCTATTGAATATTCGTGTGTATTATTATATTGTTTATCGCACACACAGTAATTAGAAAGAAATACATAAAATGGTGTGAACAAAGGTGGACTTATCTCTATAAAAGATCTCTTCCAGTCAACCCTACACGTGGGAAATAATGTTAAGCAGCGTGTTATATTATTATTTAAAAAAAATATAAAATACTAATGTCTTATATTTACTTCTATAACACTATCCATAATATTATTGTTAAGTCTGATATTGTTACCCGTATCACAAATTATAATTGTAATTATAGGTAGTATATTCAATTAGCCTATTACTTATTACATTTTGTACGTGCCCAAATTACTAACATTTAGTAGAATGCGAGGCATGCTAGTGTAACACCTGTTCAATGTGGAACGTCATGGTGGCTAACCAGAGCAACAAAGCAAATATAATACTTTGAATAAAATCATCATATAGAATTTCAGTTCATTTTTTTAAGTTCCTATTTGATGTTTTTGTCTATCTATGCGCCAAGATATTGTGATGAATATATGAATATCGCATTAAAAACCACTACTTTGTGCGACATTCAAGTTATTGCGATTTTATTAAATAGTACGTTAAAGTCAAAGCTACAGTTGTCAACGCTTTCTCAAGCTAGTTAAGCGGATAACTAGTTTCGCGATTTCTTTAGATTCCTTTTAGATAGGTACCTGTTAAAGAACCAGATTAAATAACGAGCACATTGCAAACTTCTATGTTTCTAGTAAAGTTTTATCGCTCTTTAAAAAAATACCAAGCTAAGTGACCATACATGTATGTCAAAATTAAACCTAAAGGCGTTTAAAGGTCCTTTTACACATAATAAGGTTAAGAATTCATTATCTCTATATTAGTCTAGTCAACATAGAAAAAATGACGAAATCTACATAAAACAATTTTCAGTGATGCCTACTCAATCTCTAGTTAAAAAATATATTCTAGTTAGAATGTAGAAACAATAGCCCCCGATAAACTATTTGACTAAACTCTATTCGAAGCCGGAAATATCATTGATTTTTTTAGTAGAGTTGTTTAAAGGCTCTAGCAATAAAATTTTGAATATTTTACAAAAATATACTCGTAATTAAACTATTAAAATTAACATTAGCTATAGGTATTAGCACAATTTACATGATGTAAAATTTGTTGTATGATTACCACTCTTCTATACTATACCAAACGTGAGTTAAAAAACAAAATTTTTAAATGAAGTCGAAAATTTTATGATTAAAAACAGTGACGAAGTAATATCTATAGGTATTCGATACAATCAAAGAAATGCAAATGTCGAAAGTAATTACAATTGCGCAAGCAGCTACACAATAAAATATACATTTAAAACGAAACCAACTTTCAAAGATTAACATGACATGTTAATGACTTGATAAAAGCATTTTTTCTGTCATCGAGCACTACCTAAACATATTTAAGGTTCAAAAACGGCTATGAGAGTACATTTACTAGTGTTATTCCCTAATTTACCTATCATAATATCTAATTTAGCAATTTAAATGATGTCATGTCAGAGTGACCGCGTTACGTAGTAGAGTACCTATACATTGTTAAATGTACTGAGCAGATAGACGACAGTACGCTTGACTAGGCGCCAAAACATCTACATTTTTATTGATTTTAAAATAATTCAGCAAAAAAAGTAAATATCTTATTTTGTACTTTGTGTATTTAGGTGTAATAGAATACTTAAATACGAGTATTATTATCCAATAAATTTTATTTTACAAGAAGTGTTGGTTGTAATTTATGTTATTTTACCGCCTATTACATTATCAAGAATTCAATAATATTAAAATCATTATCAATGCCAATCGATAAATTATAGAAGATTATTATTTACGTGGTAGGCATATACCTATCGTGTGCCTATCTTTAACAAATAGTAATACTCGTGGCAAGGGTTTCCCAGGATAAAAGATCTATGTATTGACTAAGATTTTTATTCTACATAATATATGTATTTATTATATGTATTTGCATAATATTTATTTTAATTAAATCTGATCCTACAAATGAGGAAGAAAAACTTTAAATAATTCGCTTGATAAAAAAAGCCAATTCGAAAAATTATTGTTTTATAACTGATTATTGTAATGATAGTTAGTCGTAAATTCCTTAACAAATTAATGTACATTTAAAAATAGCGTGGATTTATTCTGTATTTAAAGGTAAAATTTTAGGTAGCTTTATTTGCTTATGAACAACAAAGTAATGCTGTCTACTTTCGCTTCGTTTATCTTTCGTCTGACCTCATTTCTTTTAAATAATAAATATGTAATATGAATGTTGTCTCACAATCTTAACGAGTTCCCGATTAGGCCAAACTACTAGCGATTGGAAACAACCGATGACGCCTGTAAGTATAAGGATTAAGGACTCTACCAACGCTCTTTGACTCACTGTTAGCGATGTAGAAATACGATTTAGTGAACTACAATAAAATTTTGTTTATTGTGAACATGTGAATTTAACATACATATTTCTTATGAATGGGAGATCAGTTGTATAAAATTGAAGGTCACAAAAACTCGAACGAACCGCACATGTAAAATTAGGCACTTGTCCAAAATATTTGAATAATAATAATTAAGTTCGTGTCGCTGAACTGCTTGCTATTATTCTATCACTGAACTTTTACCTTTATAAAAATCTACATTTTTGTATTTAATACATATTAATAGGCAACCTGTTTCTAAATATGTTACGTAAGAAGTAAGAACCTAAAGACTTAACGGTCTCTCTTACCCGTCGATTGATAAATTATACTTAGTGTTAAGAAGGCACACTTAAGCATAGATATTAGAGTGCCTTTAAAAGGATGAGTGTAATAATACGAGTATATTTAGATTAAAAAGAAGGACTTTTAGAAAGTGGTAAGAGCTTAAAGCTTATATTTAACCCATACTGTAAGGAATTATTTGTAATGCTGTGGTCGCTGTTTCCCACCATATTTAGTCATATTTAAAACAATTTTGAAATGTATGAATCTTAAAATCTTCTCAATGAAATTTAATTAATTATTTATATAAAAGTCAAATAGTTTACATAACTACTGAAGTACTTATTTGCTTTATGATTTATAATTTAAAGATTGATTTTCCGCGATTGACTAGTTGCTCATCTACTATGAGTGGCGGTCGATTCTCAATAACACTGTGTTAGTATTTAAACGACTCATAACCTTGAAAACACATCTATTGGAATAAAAAAATGAGTCATAGTAATTAATATGTACGCTACTCACCCACAAGTACAGATTTCACAAATGCACTGTTCCTTTTGAATGATTTTCTCTGGTTTCTTGGGTCCACCCTGTCTTGGCCTGGTTTCGTCAATGTAAATTTTCTCTTCTACAACGGTTCTGTCATCTCGCACAGTCTTCCTGTCATCTATGATAGTTTCATCGTAGATGGTGCTGACGACAGTATCCTCTCTCGTGGTGTCGGTAATCCCTCGATCGACCACGTCGTATTCGCGTATATCTTTCGTTGTGCGGACATCCTTCTACAAATTAATAATTTTATAAGTACAATCAAAATAATTGTTATAATTGTCAAATATTTTATAAGAAACTTACCAAATTTTTGATGTCTAACGAGCTATTATCGACAAAAACATCCGTTTTTATCTTCTCATCCTCTTTCGCATCTTCATAGGTCGTTTCTTTCCTGGTGATGCCATTTTCGGTAATATATCGAGTCACTTCGATTTGACTCCTTGTTTTATCTACTTCAAATGTCTTTTTGATCGTATCGCCGGTGGTAGTATGTAAAACTGTTGTTTGTTCAGTATCGATGCCTTCATACAAGTCCTTAACATCCTCATTAATCTTTGTACCAAAAGTAACCTTGTCAATTCTCTTGAAAGGATACTTTTTCACAGTATCAATTATTTCCTTTAAAACTTTGTCATCTATATTTCTCTTGATGACTATATTTTTGTTACTAACTGTCACGTCCTTATTGTACCGAGAGCTTTCAATTATTTTTCGGAGATCACTGATAGATGTAAAGTCTTTTATGTCTCTTGAAGATAATATAATATTATCTTCAGTATCTTGTCTTTTCAAGTGATGCCTTGGCTCCGGTTTTCCAAATGGAGACATCTCTTTTGGACGTTTTGGTTTACCCTCATCAGTTTCGTATATAAATTTGCCATTCCATGTGCCTGTACTCCTTTCATAAGTTGTTAAAGTATCTTTAGTCTGAGATGTCGATTTTGATGTAGTCTCTTTTGTTAAATTTTGTTTTTCTGTAGTTATAAAATCAGTAGTATGTGTAACATCTTTAGAATCCTGGACGTGAGACTGAGTATCACTTGTTGTTTCATAAATATCAGTGTAAACGTTTTTGTCACTTGATGTAATATTCTTCCGAGTGACATCATCACTATCAGTTACATGTTCTGTGATAGCTGGTTTCTTGCGGAAGTCACCACCATATGTGTTACTTGTTGATGCAATTTCCTTCCCATTTTTGTACAAAGCAGACTCTTCTGTAACGTAAGTTCCACTTTTAGGGATTCCATCTTTTCCCGTATCGTAATATGCCTCCTTGTCTAAAACATGACGTGAATACTCGTGTTCTGGCTTGATTCCTGTACCTCGAATTTGATGGCTTTTCTCATAAGTTGATCGTTCTTTACTATCTCCCCATTCTCGATGTGAACTGTCGACTACTCTTTGCTCGCCATCTACAATTTCCAATACATATGAAGATGTAGATTCTTGTTGAGCGCTACTTGTGTTACTCTTTAAGATTTTAGTAGAGTAATCAAGATTATCTATGTTTTGAACTTGCAAAATATCACCTACTTTGCGGAGTTGATTTTGTATGGTAGAATCATAGCCATAAAAATTTGAGGAATCAGTTTGATTACGGTTTATTCTCTTGATTGTCTCATTACTTGTCTTATTACTTTCAGTTATATTACTTTTTACTACATTTTTATCACTGTGTTGACTATTTACGTTATGCGAAGTACTCTCAACGACATTTCTATCAATTTTTTCATTATTTATGTTGTGAGAAGTCATTTGGGAGACATTTCTATCAACGTGTTCATTATTAACATTATGCGAAGAATTTGATTGATAACGATCATTAGATCGTAATTGATCTTTTGATGTAATTTCCTCTTGTATAGAACTATGTTTTTGCTGAATAGCGTTGTCTTTGTGTGAAATAACACTGTCATGGCTTGTAACTTGTGTTCCATCTTTTACAAATTTAGAATGTTCTCTTACAGTCATTTCATTTATTGGTTTATTCCCGTCATTTCCGGTATCATATTTAGATTTCATGTCATAGTTCTTAACACTATACGCTGATTCTGGCTTTATATCAGTTCCACTTATACTTGAATAATTTTCGTTACTAGCGTGTTCTTTTGCATCTCCCCACTCTCGTTTAGAGCTGTCTACAATACGTTCTTTTCCATCAACAATTTCAACGACATAAGAAGAAGATGTAGATTTAGCCACGCTGCTACTTTTAGTTTCACTGGAATGTGACGTACTAGTATACTCTTTTGATTTGACATTCTTGTCAAGGCTTCCTTCGCCACCGTAAAAATTAGAACGATCTGATCCTGTAGTTTGATTTCTTTTAGACGAATCAGAAATATTTCTGCGTTCATTCTCGCGAATGTTAACATTTTTCGTACCATCAGAAGTTGTAATACCCTGGTTCGTAGCTTGTGTAGTCGATGAACTAGATTGCTGTTGTTGGTGTTGTAGAGATTCATTCAATAAATTCTGACGTTCGGATTGAATAAATGAATCAGCGGCATTTGCTCCTTGGGATCTTGTTAGAAATCTATTAGCGCCTGTATTATTTACTGAATTATCAATAAATGCCGTATTAAGAGTCTGATTACTAGCGGTAGAGTCCATAGTTCTATCAAAAGTTTTGCTGTGACTCGAGTCTGAGTGTTGAATAGATGTAGAAGAAGACTGAAAAGTTTCACTTTTAGAACTTTGTTGGCGAGATGTAGAGGACTCTTGAAGTACAGAGCTCGATACAAACTCGCCGGTTGTCGCTTGGGCCATGTCGCTCACATGATGTTCGTGAGTTCTGGTCTGCGACAAGTCGGAAACAGAAGGAGCCTCGGTAATTATGTAGTGAGGATGGCTATTATAAAGTTCGGATACAGTAGAACCACTTATCGAAGCATGATCGGAAATATCAGTAATCATAAGCGGGTCATCCTCTTCCACCTTAACTTCAATGTAGCGAACCTTCTTACCAGACGAGCTGACCTTTTGTACATTACTGCTGCTGCTCTTTTGCACGGAAGTTGAAGTGCTGCTTTTCTGAACACTACTACTAGACGCACTCTTAGATGAAGTCACTTCGGACGACTGTTTAGTCTTTTTATTTTTTATAGTCATTTTGGTCCCACTTATTTACGTATATTATTAAAAATTAAATACTCTTACTTTATAGGAGATTCTAAAATTATAAAGATTAAATAGCCTTAAAAAATTATATCACATAGTAAAAAGTCAAACGTTTGCCATGTAACAATAATAACTGTATAATAATAAAAATCTATTCGCGAGAGTCGTTCGTGTCGTATATCGCTGCGGGCGCGCGCGCTAGCTGCGACTGACTCGCGTAGTCTGCGCAGACGCCGGTCCCCCCTCGCACCTTGATACGAGTGTCGCCCACCAACCTTCGCGACACGTAAGCGCTTACATCTCACTGTTGGACTCAAACCAAAAATGGCATACCGAATGTTACTTAATGAATATGACCAGCTTAATGTTTCTTGGTAATTATAACAAGAAAACACAATTTTTTTCAACATTAGTTAATTATTTTGCTGTCAATGGCACTTACGTCACAATTATTTTTATTTTCAATCGTCATTAAAACGTTTATTCATTGCTGCATCACTAATGCACAAACACGAACATGAAGGTGTAATAAAAGTGACTTTTTGATCAAATAGCATAATGGAGTCAATATGGAGTATGGACTACAAATACTTATTAATTTTCATAATTTAACACTATCATTTTTTGCTTTCACTATTTTACATACATATATTTTTACTATAAATAATTGTAATGTTTTTGCGTTTATTGAAAATAATACATAAACTACAACACAACCATGACATGTATACACTTTTCAGAATAGTTGCGTAAGTCTATACGATATAGAAGGAAAATGTAGAGCTATAAAGCTGGTTGAAATTTTCAAAAGTATCTTATATAATATACATATTTACTATTTAGAATATATTAACACATTTTAATTTTATTAACAGATATACATAATATATTTTAACACTGTTAAATTAAGGATTGTAAAAGTAATTCTGACGTATAAAATTTTATCATTACTATCTTCATGAAAAATACTTTTTAATAGTTATTTGGTTTTTACGGCAAAATTTTCTATTGTTACATAAAATTTTTAATAAGAATATTAAGAGCAATTATTTTAATTTGTAAATATGTGTACATAATACACAGTATACAATTACACATGTTTTAAACTCTTAACTCACATATTTAAGATATAATGTTTAACATAGTAAAAACATTTTAATTTTCTCAATTTTGAATGTCTAACTTACTTCTGAAATAAAACAGGTAGGTATTCATAAACATGATGTTTGCGTGAGCATAAACCGAAAAAGGGTAATAATAGACTCTGGCCAGGATTTAGGTATCGAAGATCAAAGAAAAATGTATGATACCTACAAAGTTCCTTTACAATTAATTAGATCGTGTCAAATGGTGATTTTCGTTAATCTAATAATATAGTTTTAATAGAGTAATTAAATATAAGTAAACAAAAACATAGATTCATACCTATTTATATATATAAAAAAAATATTCATTATATCAGCAGGTTGAGTAGAGTCCGCGGTTAAGGCTTCAGCTGTAGGTACTATATAGGTACTATAAGCTATTTCTTTTGTTCACAACAAAATCCTCAAGAAAACAAAAGTCGGTTTGATGAAGAATCCAATTTATTACCAAACGTTTTTTTTATTAACATTTTAAATAAAAAGTTTTAGGCAATATTCAAAATAGTTCTTACCAAGTACAGTCCTTTTAAACTGACATTGTACATGTGAAGTGCATTTACATAAGCCTTTGGTGGCGTCAATTAAATCCAGTCTTGCTATGACACAAGCTACATAACTCAAATCGACCTACTTTTAATAAGTCTCCAGATAACTTATTGCGAAATATATTTTAGTACATGATACCTAGATCTCTTTTTTTAGTCTTGATTTTTTTACTAATATCGTAAGACTAAAGAGATTGTTGGACCTTTTTGTCTGTTGTAATCTTTAATGCTAATTTTACCTTTGAGTTTCGATAAAATCTGTTTACAGTCATTCCTTGAAATACTACATATATTGAATGAAAACCATAACGATAACTGAATAATTCCTATAATTTATTCCGTCGTCAAAACTCATATACTTAATTATAATTAATCATCTAGGTAGGTACTTCAAAACCCTCCTACTAAAATTCTTTAAAACTAAAGATAATTCGCAATGCTTTCACAGTGTTAGGTAAATCTGTCTAATGATAATTGCCGCAATTTCTTCAATCACCATAAAACACTGATGAATATTTCATACCTAGGCAGTGTTGCAAACCTAGAAGTTGTTGCGCAAACAAATACAACCTACGCAGACGGCAGATGGCAGCCTGTTATCAAAACAGGATCATTTTAAATTATCGATAGTTTCAGCCTTCAGGGCCTATTTTGTACATTAGAATATGTGTATATTTTATATACATTTTTCATTTTCTTCATATTAAGTATTTTGCTATAAAACTAGTACGTAATTAGACAAGAAAATAAAATGCATTTGGTAACAAACATAGGTAACAACTCAAATTCTAAAATAATATATTTATGAAGGTTTTCTACCATATTATGAAAAAAATCTACGAAATATATTAATAGACTAACAGTATACTTAAAACATTAAGCATGTGCATTTGGAATAAAGTGAAAGTGTGTGTAATCTACATAAAGCTCTTAAATGCATTTAACCTTAAGTTTCAGATTTATCAATGACTCACGTGGGCGGAATAATCTGGCGATACCCATTTAATATGTAGGAAATATAACAATTTAAGTGAATGGAAGTAAAAATTATTGAAACAATGTATTGATCGAAATTCTCTAGCTAAAGGTATAAGATATAACCGTAGGTTGCACAAGGCCCGGTTTTTGTTGCCTTTACAAGGCAATGGTGGGCGAGAAGCTTTGAATCACGCGCCCACTGGCTGATTACATGCACCAAGAATAAATTTATTAATCATTATATATCATAATAACGAAATCTATTCACATTTCTTTACATCTAAATTCATCAGATTGAGGTATTTTATGAAGCAGTAGGCACTGAAAAGATCTAACAGAGATCAATGAAAATTTTGCGCCCAAATAAATCACACCCAAAGGATACTTGCAGTGTTGAGTTTCAACAATGAACATTAAAAAATATCACCGTGATGAAATATTTTAATAAAATGTCCACGTTCCCAGATTTCATAATAATTCACGTTCGAATCACAGATACAAACATTTTTACTTATAAACTGAAGTAAATTAAAACATTTCTTTACACTGTACAAGATTTTTACATGACCGTGGTTAGACTTCGTCTATGAAACGAACTAAAATCGACCCTCGCCTAATGTACCTACGTCCACATAGGTGTAAAACATTAACATGTCTGCGTTTGATATTTATTATGTTGTGATTTCTACTTTTATTATTTTAAAATTATATTTAGTAATTTGATAGCATATTTAATTGAAAATGGCTAATAAATTAGTGAAATGTTCAAGTTGTAATATTATTATAAATGAGATACTTGCATACATTAGCAATAAAATTGATGTCATGGATGAAGTAAGTTTAGGACGTATTTGTATTACTAATTTTTCCGAAAGTGAAATCTCAAACGCAAAAAATTTATTATTTGAGTCTTTAACAAAGGCAGGCAAAAAGAAAGTACGTAAAGGAGATGGGAAAGCTCGTCGGGATATCGACGACATTATTGGCATATTAAAGAGCACAGATCCTGACGAAATGCCAATATTTGTGGCACGTGAACTTCATAAGCTACCACCCATTTTGTTTGATCACGTCGACGTAACTAAAATTTTAAAAGATTTGGTAAAAATGCAACAAGACATCAAACAAATACGTGAGGAGTATGTTACCAATGAACAGTTAGATGTTTTGAAATCACAACTTATTCCGATAGACGATGATGAGTCAGAGACCAATAGTGTTAAAACTGTTATTAATAAAAAACATTATTCAACATTGGCATTGCCTATTCATGATATACGTTCAGAGACTGATGAGACTGTTAAAACCAAGCTTGTAAACGAGACAACTATTAATAATGAAAAAATCCTAACAGACCAGCAAAGCAAAAATATGATACAGGCTAATGATGAATCGAGTGGTAAATTGAATATGAGCAATATAAATAATAACGCTAACACATATTGTTTATTGTCAAAGGAAAAGACATTAGCTGATATTACTCGAGAAGGAAATTGGAAACCTCAGACGGAGAGTGAGGAATGGAAAATAGTACAAAAAAGAAAATTAAGAAATCGATTTATTGGGAAAAGAGGGAAGGCTGTTATGGAACATAATGAATATTTTAAAGCAGCGGATGTAAAAGTTCCTATATTTATCTATAACGTTGCCAAAGGTGTATCTGTTAATGATATTAATAATTATATTAAGACTAAGGCGGATATATGTGTTAATGTTGAACAAATAAACTCAAAATATTTAAAAGAATATATATCGTTCAAAATTTTTGTTCCACAACACAAACTGGACTTATTTATGCAAGAAGACTTTTGGCCTGAAGGAATTTCCTATCGTCGATTTATTAATTTTAGATCGAAAAGAAAAGAGGGTGATCATAAGAATCCTCACATGGAAATTGTATAGTAAAAATATATAAAAGGAGATAAATAGGAATTATTTTTATTTATATGATGAATAATGTTAATTTAATAAGTTTTAACTGCAAAAATATAATGCGGTCTATAGAATGTGTAAGAAAGCTATGTCAAAGCGCTGATATTATAGCACTTCAAGAAACTTGGCTGTTACCACATGACTTAGCGTACTTAGGAAGTGTTAATAACAATTTTGCGTTTACCGGTACTTCTGCTATAGATACATCTGCAGGTATACTTCGTGGAAGACCATACGGCGGAGTAGCATTATTATGGAACAAAAATATGTTTCCTGACGTTATGATTGTAACATGCGCCAATACTCGCTTAGCAGCTATAAAAGTGGCTTTACGAGACTCTTCGGTGCTAGTGTTTTCTGTGTATATGCCAACTGACTGCAGAGACAACTTAGTAGAATTTACAGAGTGTCTTAGTGAAATTAATGCCATTATTGAAATTTCAAAAGTAGAAAGTGTTTTTATACTGGGTGATTTTAATGCTCATCCCGGTGAACTATTTGCGTCTGAACTTTTAAGTTTTTGTTCTGATCAATCATGGTCCTGCATTGATATGGAACTATTACCTTCCGATACGCATACTTTTATTTGTGAGGCACATGGGAGTCGTCGTTGGTTAGATCACTGTGTAGTAACAGAAGCTGCTCGTCGAGCAATATTATGTAGTTCAGTTTTATACGGTACATATTGGTCTGACCATTTTCCTATAGAATTTAAATGTAATTTTAATATCATTAGTAATAATAATAGGGTATTTAGTAAGTCAAAAGTAAACAAAATAGTTTGGGGAGAACGTAACGACATACAAATAAGTCAATATCATAAGCTTTGTCATGATAAGTTACGAGAGCTAAATTTCCCAGTTGATTTTGAATGTTGTGCAGATAGCATATGTCTTAATCTCGAACACAGAAATGTATTAGATAGATTGTATGATGATATTATATTTATACTTACTGAGGCAGCTGAGAGTAGTTACATTGCAAAAGAAAGAAAAAAGTGTAGATATATTTCAGGTTGGAATAGGTATGTGCGCAGTGCTCACAATAAGGCACGGTTATGCTATCAAGAATGGTTGTTATCAAATAAACCTAGATCTGGTCAGGTATTTGTCGATATGTATGAATCAAGGCGTGTTTTTAAATCAAAATTAAAATGGTGCCAAAACAATGAACAACAAATTAAAATGAATATGATAGCACAACATCATTCTAACAAAAATTTCCCGAAGTTTTGGAAAACCATTAGTAATATGGATCATAGAACTCAATATCCTGTGAGCGTAGCAAATGTGTATGAACCGCACTCCATAGCTAATGTATTTAAATCACATTTCAAAGTAGATTCTCCCCGTTTACCACAGATGACCAGTGAACAGTTAGTCGCAACCGAGTTAAACGTTAGATTTACATCAAAACAGGTAACCTCAGTTATAAAGAAAATGGCAAAGGGTAAGTCCCCGGGACACGACAGTCTCAGCATTGAACATCTGAGGTACGCGGGTGTTCATATGCCTGGAATACTATCAATGTTCTATAATTTATGTTTGAGTCACTCTTACCTTCCTAAAAAATTAATGTATACTATTGTAGTACCTATTATTAAGAATAAAACTGGTGACTCATCTGATGTATGCAATTACAGGCCAATCTCTTTAGCAACCATCATATCCAAAATATTGGACAGTCTGCTTGATATACAGATGAAGGAGCACTTAAAATTGAATGACGCGCAATTTGGCTTTCGCTCAGGACTGTCTACAGAGAGTGCTATCCTATGTCTCAAGCAGACTGTGCATTATTATACTAGTAGAAAAACACCAGTATATTCGTGTTTTTTAGATTTATCTAAAGCATTTGACTTGGTCCAATATGACATTCTCTGGAAAAAATTAAGAAATACTGGTGTTTCTGAGGAAATAATATCGTTGCTTAGACATTGGTATGCTAATCAGATAAACCGTGTCAAATGGGCTGGGTCATTTTCTAATGAATATAGCTTACAATGTGGTGTGAGACAAGGGGGCTTGACTTCGCCTCGTCTCTTTAACCTTTATATGAACGCCCTTATTGAAGGGCTCAGGAGTACGAATATCGGATGTCACATAGATGGTGTTTGTATTAACAATATCAGCTATGCAGATGATATGGTGCTTCTGAGCCCCTCGATCGGTGCCTTAAGGAGATTGGTCAAATATTGTGAATGTTATGCGGTGGCCCATGGACTCAGATACAATCCTATAAAAAGTGAATTCATGGTTTTTAAGTCAAGTAATAAGCCACAACATAATATACCAGACGTTTTTCTTAATGCACTTCCTCTCAAAATCGTCAAAAAAGTTAAGTATCTGGGTCACTGGGTCACTAATGATCTCAAAGATAACTCTGACATAGAGCGCGAGCGCAGGTCGTTGGCTGTCAGATGTAATATGTTGGCTCGTAGGTTCACACGTTGTACTGACCAAGTTAAGATCTCGCTCTTTAAAGCATTTTGTCAGACCTTTTACACGTGCAGCCTATGGGCTAACTATACGCAAAGGACATATAGCGACCTGCGCGTACAATATAACAATGCATTTAGGGTGCTAATGGGGCTGCCACGATATTGTAGTGCATCAGGCATGTTCGCTGAAGCTTGTACTGACAGCTTCAGTACAATCATGCGAAAGCGATGTGCGTCCATGATGCAGCGCTTGCGTGACAGTACCAATGGCATCCTAAATACATTGTCCGACCATTGGGACTCGCCGATTTTTGAGAGGTGGATGCGATTGCACACTTTGAAGTGAACGCTCTCAAATATCGGGGAGACTAATTATAATTTAGTATATTAATTTTATTAAGTTTTTAGTTTTAATTTAACTGTCTAATTTTCAACACAAAACATTATGGAACATTGTTCTGAATTAAAAATTATTATTATTATTATTTTATTGGTTTTTATTCTCAGCTAAAAGCTGGTTTTAAATGGCGGTTACGGGTCGAAACCAAGTAACCGTCATTGTAATAGGGGTTAATAAAGTGGATTAATATCATCCTGCATGAATTTACGAACAATGCGACATGTATTTAAAATGGCTGCTTTTTGTATATTAATATATGAGTTCGGCGGTAAGTCTAGAATTTTTAAGCTTTGATGTAAATGCTTTGGTATTATTCCGGTTGTAGAAAGTACTATGGGTATTATAAATACTTTATTCATCCTCCACATGTTTGTAATTTCTTCTTTCAGTTCTGTGTATTTGTTTATTTTCTCAGTTATAGTTTTAATTAAGTTGTGTGTATTAGGTACCGCTATGTCAATTAGGTATACTATTTTATTAACTTTATCTTGGAGTGTAATATCCGGTCTATTGTAATGAATGGTCTTGTCTGTAAGAATAGCACGGTCGTAATAGATTTTATAATTTGAATTTTCAAGTACGGAGTTAGGTGTGTATTTGTAATATGGTGTATGTGTGTCTGGGATAAGTTTGTGTTTAATAGCTAATTTTTGGTGTATTATATTGACTATCCGGTTGTGCCTATGTGTGTAATCTGTTTGCGTGAGTGTTGAGCATGCTCCTGTAATGTGCTGGATAGTTTCGGACTGTTTGTGACACTTACGACATTTATCGTCTGCTATTGTAGGATCTTTAATTATATATTTTCGATAATTTTTTGTATTAATTACTTGGTCCTGTATTGCTATCATGAAACCTTCGGTTTCAGGGAACAAGTAACCACATGTTAACCACTTGTTCGATGCCTCCGAATCCACATGTGCTTGATCCAGGTCATAAGGATGTCGGCCATGCAAAACTTTCTTTTTCCACTGTTGTGATTTCAAGTGTTCTCTGTCTGTGTGCTGGTTATGTATATCTGTTAGACATGACTTTTCTGCGAGGTTTAGTGGTGTGAGATTTATGTCTATATTAACAATAGCATTGTGTAAATTGCTGGTGCTCATTTTACTGTGAAAGAAAGATTTAAGAGTTGATAGCTGTTTAGTCCAGAGTGCTTGGATGTCTATAAGGCCTCTTCCGCCGTGTCTTCTGGGTATTGAAATTCTTTCTATTGCAGATTTTGGATGTAAATGATTAAATTTTGTAAGTATGGTACGTGTTTTCATTTCAAGGCTAACTATGTCTGTTTTTGTCCATTTTATTATACCAAACGAATACGTTAATATCGGAACGGCGTATGTATTAAGAGCTTTGATGAGGTTTTTTGATGTAAGTTGGGTTTTACAGATTCGGCTTACTCTATTTTTGTACTCTGTTAATAATATGTTTTTCAAGCTGACGTGATCTAATAGTTTAGATTGCTGATACCCTAAGTATTTATATACATCATCTGGTTCCATGGATGAAATAATGCCTCCTTCTGGTAAAGTGTAAGAACCTGGTTCTATTTTACCTTTCTTAATATTCAAAATTCTACATTTTTCTAATCCAAAGTGCATATTTATATCATTACTGAATCTACTTGTAATATTTAATAAGATTTTCATGTCTTTAAATGAACTGGCGTATAACTTTATATCATCCATGTATATCAGATGTGATATCTTAATCTTGGCATTAGGCAGTTGTATAAGGTAACCTTTCTTTTGATCGTTAAGGAGGCGTGATATTGGATTTAGTGCGAGGCAGAACCACAATGGGCTCAAAGAGTCACCTTGGTAAATACCTTTTCGAATAGCTATTTCCCTTGTATTAAAACTGGTGTTTATGGTACGCAAATGTAAAGAAGTTTTCCAGTGCAACATAATATTTTTCATAAAATCAATTATTATGGGGTTTATTTTATAAATTTTTAAAACTTGAATTAACCATGAATGGGGTACGCTATCAAATGCTTTACGGTAGTCAATAAATGTGCAATGTAAGTTCCTTTTCTTTAAATTTGCATGTCTATGGATTGTTGAATCGATTATAAGTTGCTCCTTGCACCCCATGTGGTTCTTCCTACACCCTTTTTGTTCTTCTGCCATAATCATGTTAAGTTCTAAGTGTGAGTTTATTTTGGAAGAGATAGTAGCAGTTAAAATTTTGTAAATAGTGGGTAAACAGGTTATTGGGCGATATTGGGATGGATCGTTTGTATTATTGCTTTTTGGGATCATATACGTAACCCCTTTGGAAATAAATGGTGGGAGAGGTTGTTTCTGAAGTATAACATTGGTAAAAGTTTTAGCTAGAGACTTATGGAGTGTATGCAATTTTTTATACCAAAAGTTGTGAATATTGTCTATTCCTGGGGATTTCCAGTTGTGCAGTTTAGAAGTAGCTATTTTGATGTCGTTTTCTGTTATTTCGTCAAAAATCATTTCCTGTATTGAATCACAATTATTTTTCTCTTCTTCAATCCACTCTGCGTTTTCATTGTGTGTTACTGACTTCTCCCATATATTAGACCAAAAATCTTCAAGCTGTTCTTTTGTTACCGTTTGTGTGTCATCCTTAAAGTTAGATACATTTTTATCTTGTTTCAGATGTCTATAGAACAATTTTTCGTTTGTTGTAAAAAGCTTATTTTCTTGTTTTCTTTGATTAGCTTTAGTGTATCTTCTAAGTCTTTGTGCTTTCAGTGATAATTTTTGTTTGAGTGTATCAAGGTATTCTTCAGGTGATTTGTTTGTGTTCTCATGAGTTGTATGTGTTTGATAATTTCGAAAAATCTTTTCTGCTGTTTTAGTTACTTTTTTGGATCTATTACCTTTAATGTACTGAGTAAGTCTACCTATATCTGATCGTAGCTGATTAATACTTTTCTGTAATCTTATTTGCCATGCTGGTTCTAAATTACGCGTGCGATTGGGTAGTTGATGTTCATCCAAGATTTTAAAACCTAATTCTTTTGTTATAACCATAGCGCTACAATATACAAGGGTATGGACGTCGGTTAGTAACGCATTATCTGTAATAAATCGGTTCAGTATATTATTGTTAAAAATATCTATTAGATTTGTAAGCTTTTTACTGTATTTTAGTTTAGGTAATTTTGGTCTACATGTAGGGTCCATACCCGAGTATTGTAATAGTGTCGTTTTTAATTCATCATGTAGTTTTGCAATCTTTTCATCCCCTATAGTTTCATTTTCTAATGTTACAAGATCTGTCTCTAAGGTTATATCGTAAGCCATATCTACTTGAGTGGAAGTATTTGAGGTTTGTGTAAAAGAATGCGTGGTGAGGGTGTCTGTCGAGGATGAACAAATATTTTGAGCGCAAGATTGAGTTTGAGGTAATTCATTTGTTATATGTCCTTCTAAGTCTATTGAGTTAGAACATGGAAGGGTGTTGTGACTGATATTGTGATCGGTATTTGTTTCAATTTCACATCTGACGTCTATTTTTATTTGTTCTAATTCTTCTTCAGAGAGATACTTCTTTTTAATTATCATTCGTCTCTGATCTGAGATTCTTTGTTCTGTAACATTTACTCCCGGATATTGTTTACTAAAGAATTCATGCAGGATTTTCCTATAACAAGTCAGATCTGTCTCTAATTTAGTTATAATGTAATACGTACGCATGATAAACATGTTAACTTCTTTTGACCATGTCATGCGTACTCTTGCTTTACCAGCCTTAGTGGACGCAGGTAAAAAGGAATTCACCTCCTGCATAACATCTAAAGTTGGTGTGGATCTATGTGATTGTGTTGAATTCTGACTTATTAAGGAAGATGGTGAAGGTATATATGAAGTGGTAGATGGACTATAAGGTTCTTCTATTAAAATTGTTGGTGATGAATTGTCGGTCTGTCTGTCTTGTGTCGAGTTGGCTGTAACATTTTCGGGTAACCCGGAGGGAGCCCGCCTAATCAACTCCTCTCCGCTGACGGATCGTATACTGTAGCACCCAGCGTCAGCTCCAAGTGCGCCCCGGCGATCATCCCCGGGCAGCGGCCCTAAGCGTTTACTTCTTAATCGAGTCTCCATTTTTAATGGGTTACCAGTTCCGTGTTAGCCGTGCCAATAAAAATATATCACGTGTCCGCCCCCTACGTGAATCAGATGGTCGATTCGGACGTACGGTTGGATTTTAGGGGGCTATTATTATTATTATTATTATTATTATTATTATTTTGGATTTATTTATGTTTTTAAAATAAAAATGGTAAGCCAGCCATAATTTATTATGATATAATAATATTATAATATTATTATATCATAATAAATTATGGCTTATATTATTGATAGAATAATAACGTTATATATTTATATAAAATATCATACTTATATAAAAAAAACTGGTGTTTAACATAAAATGAACAATAGTCAATACAACAAAGCCAGAAGCACCAACTAGTAAAATACATACCTAGGTAAGGTAAGGTGCGCCAGGAAATCAATATCTTAAAGAGCAATCAACATTATTAACCTTTTTACATTAAATGTTAGTAAAATAATCTCGTAATATTAAATGAAATACTTAATAGCTCTTCGATCATTAATAGCCACTTGCAGTTTAAAAAAGAAATGTGGTGTCGTGGGACACCGGATAGGAACGAAGTTCCTTATCATAAAAATATTAATTTTAAGTTCTATTCGAGGTACCTATAAAGAAAATAATTATTCGGGTATACATTTTTAATGATATAATAAAAAAACTACTTTACAAAGTTATCAACTTTATTTTATTTACAAACCAGACGGCGTAATTATCGAATGATTTAATAATGTATAGACCACATTACTACTGTATACATTACTACTGTATAGACATCATACAAAGACTATACATAAATAATAAAAATCTTACGTTACGGCAATAAGTCAATGCGTTACGGACGTTTTTTCCAGGTTAGGGTACCCCTCCGCATCATCCCAAAAAAAAATTAAACCGACTTCAAAAAATCTGCACTAAAAAGAGAAAAATCTAAACTAAAAAGTAGAAAATAATACTTTTAAGAACTTTGTTAATTTTGGAGTCGGTGCCAACCAAAGCAAAATAACCCTAAATAGATACATATTCGATTAATCTATCAATTTGTAAACATAATCAAAATACCTGGCTGGCACCGACTCCAAAATTAACAAAGTTCTTAAAAGTATTATTTTCTACTTTTTAGTTTAGATTTTTCTCTTTTTAGTGCAGATTTTTTGAAGTCGGTTTAATTTTTTTTTAAAAATAACTTATTTTTCCATTTTTAGTGTGCCTTTTATTTAGCTGATTTAATTATAGTGACTTACTAATTACTATATGTCACTCATTTAAAATCTGTTTAAGCTTTATATTAAACAACGAGCATACCTATTAACGTATGTAACGTAATAGTAATTAATTATCGGGTCTACCGAAAGGGGGGAGGGGGGGGGGGTGTTGGTGTCCAAAGAGTACTCGATCTACGACTACTGTAGCTGTAACTAAACTACGAGCTCATCTTTATGTTTACATTTCCCATACGAAATAGTTTAAATAAACCACGTCCATTATTCCACCTAACTCCTAGAGGTTAATGAGATTTACCTTCTATTATCATATTAACGTAATAGCCTGGAAGAACACAACTATCAGTCTATATGTATGTATAATTTTAAAGGTATTTCCTTTCAACTCCTAGCCGTTGAGGAGTTGTACCTTCCATCATCAGCTTATCCACATGAGATGGTAATTATCAGATGCAAATCCTTAAAAAACTTTAGAAAATATATGAAAAATGTACTAAGTGCCTATAAAATTTAAGAGTTGCCATCGATTTCCCTAGGATCCCATTATCAGATCCTAACTTGGTGACACTGGGAACATCTTGGAAGTATACCCTACCAAACAAAAAATAAATTTTTGAAATCTGCCCACAATTGACGCATAAATCGGTGAACACAGATAAACAATAACATTTGAAGAATTCTACCTTCCATCATCAGCTCATCACATGAGATTACGATTTTCAGACGCAAATACTTGAACAGCTTTAGAAAATATATAAAAAACATAATAGGTGCCTATAAATTTTGAAAGTTGCCCTGGATTTCCCTAGGATCCCATCATCAGATCCTGATTTTGTGATAATGGGACCCCCTCAGAACTATACCCTACCGAACAAAAGAAAAATTTTTGAATTCGGCCCACAGTTGGCGGAGAAAGCGGTGAACATACATAAAAAAAAAAAAAATACATACATCGGAACATATAACCTCCTCCTTTTTTGAAGTCGGTTAATAAAGAACTTCGTTCCAATAATAATTGTTATAAACGTAAGTTGTAACTAAACATTTAACGTTTACATGCAAATTAATCACTTAATAAAAATAAAATAACCAGTAGGAGGAAATTGAAATAATTTTATGAAAAAATAGGTTTAATTAAGTAGGTATACCTATATATTTTTAAAATACTATTTTAGTGCTGCGGCTGATCATTTTTGAGTCACCATAATATTTTGAGTTACACTAAAATCCTGGAAAAAATTAAATATCAATATTTTTAATCAGATAATATTATCTAGCGATTCCCGCGGCTCCGCCCGCGATCTAATCAATTCATTATTTAATAAATTATTTTTAACAAAAAAAACAAAAACCGACTTCCAAACTTAATAAATCTAAACTAAAAAGTAGAAAATAATACTTTTAAGGACTTTGTTAATTTTGGAGTCGGTGCCAGCCAGGTATTTTGATTATGTTTACAAATTGATAGATTAATTGAATATGTATCTATTTAGGGTAATTTTGCTTTGGCTGGCACCGACTTCAAAATTAACAAAGTCCTTAAAAGTATTATTTTCTACTTTTTAGTTTAGATTTATTAAGTTTGGAAGTCGGTTTTTGTTTTTTTGTTAAAAATAATTTATTTTTAAATTTTTAGCGGGAAGTAGATACGTATTGTGTTAATGACTATAAAAGTTTACCTTCTATTATGAGGTAAACCTAATAGCCTGAAAGTATACAACTATCGGTCCATAATTGCGTATTATATTGAAAGAATTTTCTTTAAACTGCTAACCGTTGAGGAGTTGTACCTTCCATCATCAATTACGATACGTGAGTCAAATATCCATATAGCCTATAAAAGATTCGGCCGAGCATCGTTAATTTGATCCTAAGAATTGCAGAGTTCCGATACTTTGTCATGGATCCCATCATCAGAACCTTACCAAACTCTCATCAAACTACCCTTGAAGTATATCCTTTCCATTAAAAAAAGAATCATCGAAATCGGTTGGCGTGATATTGAGTTATTCGTCCATTTGTCGCGCAAATGCTTAATGCAAATATTAGACTTTTATGGTTTTCTCATGGATACCATTGTCAGAACTGGAAAATATTAAAATGGGACCACATGGGAAGCACTACGTTTCGAATAAAAAAAGAATCATCAAAATCGGTTCACCCAGTTCAAAGTTATCAGCTAACAAACATAAAAAAAAAAAAAAAAAAAAAAAAAAAAAAAAAAAAAAACAGACGAATTGATAACCTCCTCCTTTTGGAAGTCGGTTGAAAATAGGGGTTGGTGGTAGAAGGATAAAAAATTTTGGTTATAAGTATTAATTCTTGATGCCAAATCATAAAACAATAAAAAAAGTGCTTTAAAAATGTGAAATAAAAACTGTGACACGAGATTTTTATATATATAGGTCACTGACCTCTATAGGGAACGTGCACGAACTATAGGTGGCAGCACTAAATCGACAAAAGAGACACTATGCGGACAGTAGAGGAAACTTATCACACACTGTCATCGTGCTTTCAATTATTTAAACAAAATTATCCCGTGAATTATATTAATTTTGAATACGATAAAAGTTTTAAAATATAGCTTCCGGGCTATCAATAATGATCGTCAGCTTTACCAAAATACCAAAGGTCAAAAGCTCATCGAGGCCCGCCATGTATTGGAGGTTGAAGAGATAGTAAATTAAGGAAATGAGGCGGTGGTAACGGGCAAAATTGTCGCACAAATTAAAATATACCATGTTTACGACGTGAAAATAATGGGAAATAATTTTCTGAATTATTGCGTTTATCATTTTTTGCGTTTTTCACATAACCAAGGCATGAGAGTACTATTATGTGGAAAGTAATAAAATTTTACGCTATTTGATTTATTTTCGTTTTTAGTGGATGTATCGGTCATCCTACTACATCCAGAAATCCTACTAATATTATAAACACGAAACTTTTTAAGTATGGATGGATGGATGTTTGTTACTCTTTCACGTAAAAACTACTGAATGGATTTTAATGAAACTTTACAATAATATAGCTTATACATCAGAATAACACATAGGCTACGATTTATAAAGATATTGTGTGAATTGTACAAAATCCAAAATATGAAATAAGTAAGACATTAAAAGTTTGTATGCTAAAGGGGGTACCTAGGGACGAACCCGAGCGAAGCGAGGTTGAATCGCTAGTTCAACAATACATTATGATTAGCTAGAATAATAATTTTCACTCATAAAATTACTCGTTTACTTATTATAAATGACGATGACAACTATTAATAGAGTACAAGATTCGTATTGGTGACGCCAGTCGGCAGCACCTTCGTTGTGCACGTTCCCTATAATACCACTGTCCAGTGTCCACTGGACTGGCTGTTCCAAGCGTTTGACAGCAATTTTTTTGTGTCCATTTGAAGCGCCACTAGCGAGAGTCCCGAGAACTAATTTTTACGTATATTGCAAATGACAGCGAGAAGTGTTTGTTTACTGTAAAGTAATTTTGCATTTTCGTTGTTAATATAACATAAGTAGTAATTATGATGATACGGTTATTGATTGATAAAAATAAAAAAATAAAAATCTTTATATCGACATCATTAGTGTTAGTACCACGAACTCTCGCTACGTCCGACAGCGGCGGACAGCGCCAAAATAGCGAATATCAAGCAGCCACATAAGCACGTTGACAACAGCCAGTCCAGTGGTATTATAGAGGTCAGTGATATAGGTATATTAGAAGAAGATAATACTTTTCTCTACGGTAGTGTAATGCCATCTATTGGCTTATAATGTAAATAATTTTAAGCCAGTACCGCCATCTGTTTAAATATTTCTAAACTATGTAGTAGTCGACTCAACCAAATTCTATAATATACAATATTGTTTTTACCAGCAAATAGTAGATGGCCGTAGTGGCATAGTAAGTCGATAAATGGCTGCGTGCAGCGTGCGTCACATCTCTGCGCAATCAAGCACGGAAATAAGTAACAGGCAACAGCTGTTCTACAATATTCGGTCGGGCAACTCAGGTAGCAGCTGTGTACGAGTGAATACGCAGCCGTTTTCCTTGGAATTGCGATAGTTTGCTCGTTGAAAAGTGGCTTTTTCATTGTTTTATATCTCTTCGTGTTATTGACGATACTATTTTCAAAGTTCCATTTAAGACAACGTGCACTTACTTTGTTAGCGTCGACAGTGCGCGAATCTTATTATCCGTGATTCCCTTGCGATATGTTTACCAAAATTTATTCATTGTTATTGTGAGTTGAGACAAGTTGAAATGCCTCGTGTATACGTGGACTGCGAGAAGGGTTTCACAGTGTTATGTCAATAGAATCTAACTGTAGATAGCAAGCAATTTTAAATTTGTATCAATAGTGAAAAAAATAGTTATTAAAAATGTCTAGTACGGTACCGACCAGTTCAGCTTTGAGGGCTTTGGCCTTAGAATACAAGAGCCTACAAGAAGAGCCTGTCGAAGGATTTCGAGTGAAATTATCGGGTGAGGACAATTTATTTGAATGGGAAGTTGCAATATTCGGACCTCCAGACACGCTTTACCAAGGCGGTTATTTCAAGGTAAGCAATTCATTGTAATGCAACCATCCAAAATACTTAAAACTAGTCAATCTTTTTTAGACTTTATCAAAATAGCATACCTACTTATAATTAATAAATAATATGAACCACTTATGCAACATGAATGTATTGTCCAAAAAACACATTTGACATTTCCAATTCTTCTGATACTGTCCAATATCTATAATTTTGCTGTCAAAACTGTCATCAAATCATAAATCTGGAAAAAAAACATTACAATAAGGGTAAGGTAGGACTGAAGAGTAGTTTTTGTCTTACCCTTTATTCAATACAGGCCTGCAAATACTTGAATATTAAAACATGCTACAAATGTCTAAATCTATAAATCCAGATGCTCTAAATATAAAATAATAAAAAAGTATAGTAGTCAGAATAGACTAGAGAATAATATAAAAGTAATTATATATTAGTATAGTAACTAAGTTAATATTGATTCTAAATATTGACATTCATGATGTGATTTTTATTGTTCCGTTGCAAAGTTACAGTTGACTTCAACTAAATAAATTGTTTAGTTTATAAAATTAATATAGTATATTCTAATGAACGCTGATTTAAACGTTTTATATGGTCTTTTTGTACACTTTCGTATAATATCACTAAAATTAAAGCTTATAGAAAGAATACTTTCTACAGAACTAATATTGATGTCAAATAATATAATATGTGTATATGAGTATAAATCAATAAAATTTATTTTCATCATCATTGTTCATCTTTAATATGTTATATTAATTTTTATGAGCCAATAATAGAATGTGTAATTATCACTGCCATAATTATCTGAAATGGTTATTTTTATGTAGTGTGTACAATTTCTGTAGAAAATTTATTGATTTTGAATTTAAATATTTGCATTTTTAATAATGTATGCATAATATATGCATTTTATTTTATTACTTATCAGCTTAAAGTTAATTTTAAGCTTAATACATATTATATAAAACTTACTTAATGTGTACCTATTATAAATATGAATGTAGCTGCTGCTTGCTATCATGAAAAAAGTGTAAAATGTATCATAGGCATGGGCAATGGGCATAGACTGACTATCTTTAATCCCTATTGTGGGAGATTTGTGTAATCACCTGTCTATTTATTATCTTATATGAAAAATACTCTGTAGGTAGAAACATATGTAACAATAATGGAAAAAGATACTGACATTATCATTTCAATTATTATATACTAGCGACTCGGGCTCATCCCTAGTTTTTGCGCAAGCGAAGCTGCGGGTTCCGTTAGCAAATGTATATAAAAACTTGACAAATTATATACTAAAATCTTCCTTAAAAACCACTCTATCCATTTGTGAAAACAGCCTGAAAATTGGTGCAGTAGTTTTTGAGTTTATCGCCAAAAGACAGACGCAGCTGGAGGACTTTGTTATAATTTAAGAAAGGTTGGATTTTGATAAACCATATTTCTAAGATCATTGAGAAATGAGATGAGATTGAGAACAATAAATCATGATGTAATATTTTCATAAAATGTTCAATTTTGATTAAAAGCTCCACCTGTGTTTTAATTATGTAGACTAACTGTGATCTGTGTGATAATATTGGATATTTTTTTAGTAAGCATTTTTTTAGTTCGGTGAACATTTCTATGCCAGTGCACAATACCTCCATTGCAATGTTTAAAATTTTCATTGCTTTAATTTTAGTCATGTAATTGGTTAATAATTAAACACTGAAAGCTTCAAAGAGTACTATTTAATAGACAATAGTACACTATATAGCATGATGAAAAATGATTAGACTATGACAATGCTTTGTGATGATACCATTAAGTACCTACTACAAATTACAATATTTAGGTATTTTCCTGTTAAGAAATATACAGATACATCTTCTAATATATAAAAATCTTGTGTCACAGTGTTCGTTATTGAACTCCTCTGAAACGGCTTGACTGATATTTATGATTGTTTTTGTACATTTTGTAGGTCTGAGAATAGGTCGTAAGCTATTTTTTATTACCCTAGGTGATAAGGGTGGTCCTCTCCCATATTTTTAGTTTTTATTTCAAGACCAAATTTTCATTTTTTTTTTATGATTTGGTGCCAAAATATACTTATAACTCTACATTTTTAACCTTTTACAACCAATCCCTATTTCAATTGTGATCTTAACGCGGGCGGAGCCGCGGGAATCGCTAGTTTTACATAATATTAAGTTTTACATAGTTTTCTCATTGTTGATAGTACACATGCACATTCACAGGCTCACATAAACACTCACACACACGACTGCACTACCCTCTATCCCTTACAAGTTGAGTAACAAAGCGCTACAATCTCTACATAGCTATTTGTTTATTGCATTGATAATATATTTTTTTAACATTTATAAAATTTGATATAAAGAGAAATATGTGTATATATTTATGTATTAGCTTAGTAGTAAATATCATATTAGCCGACTGAGATATTCTTCTAGGTATGTATTTATACATTATCATCGTGCATAACTGGTGCCTGGCCGCAACATGGTGTGGTTACATATTTATGTAACATAATATTTTTACAAATAGGTACTAATTAATATGTTAAAACATAATTTAGAATTAATTTATTTAAATTAGCTTTTATTTTCATTTTTTGATAACAATATAATATTATATTTTATAGTTAAGAATAAAAGAATATAATGTTCTAAGTGAATAATGTAAATTAAGAGTATATTAATTATAGTGTATAATCATCTTTTCTAGTAAACATGTTATGAATAAAACAGTAGGTATATATTTAATGATATATTTATGCATATTACATATATGTATTTAATAATTTTATTTATTACATTGCATACTTATCATTAATAAATTATATACCTATTAATATCTGAAGTGCTACAAATATTTTCAAAGCAAGCAGGTATCTTTTTATTTAATAATAATATTAAACTGTGTTATCCTTTTTGTTACAGGCACATATGAAATTCCCTCCAGACTACCCATACTCACCCCCCTCAATTAGGTTTTTAACTAAAGTGTGGCATCCAAATGTGTATGAGGTGAGTACAATGTATTTTATTCTAGAATAGGTTTTATCAAACTATAATATTATAAATGTTTAAGTAACTCTGTCTGTAACGTGTTTACGCTAAAACTGATTAACAGATATTGATGAATTCTAGTATAGAGATGGCCCATCCCTTGGGTTTTGTCGCAAAAATGAAACTTCAAGGGGTTGAAAGCTTGTATTGAGAATGAATTATTTTAAAGTAAAGGACTTATAAATAATGTGTTAAATCCTAATGAAAAAAAAAATGAAATATAGAAAATGTATTGTTCAGTGTAAATATAGGTAGGTATACATATATTGTTTATTCTTTACGCATCTATACAAAGTACCTAACTAATTCCGAGCGATGCTATGGTAAGTCACTAGTAGGTACGAAACTGCAGCGTCCGATATACCTACTAAACTGTAGCCGGTACGTCGACAAAAAAGCCCGATATCCTTAAGACGCAGATAAACGACTTTTAATGATTTTATGTTGAACATCACGTCTAAACTTCTTATTTCTCTGAAAAAAAAAAGATATGTTATACTAGACAATTTTATTCATAATTTGATATGTGAAAATGTGAAATTATATTTTAATAACATAGTGTAATTAATATAAGGGAGAATAAAAAAATACGCCTAATATTGCTGGCTAGTGGCTAGAGCCTATTTGATATTTCCATAGTACCTATGTACTTCTTTATTGAAATACCTATATCTTCCTAATTTAAAAAGTACCTATCTATATAGGTATAAGTAACCATAACTTCGTAGAAGTAGTTTCTATTACGGAAGTCCACTAATAACAAAGCCAATAAAAAACACAATATAAAAGAGAAACTGAACAATAGTAAGACAAATGTAAACTGTAGTGTCCGACCGAAACTGGTTTTTACGACCGAAACCGAAACCGAAACCGAATTTCGGCAACTTTCTCAGTTTCGGCCGAAGCCGAAACCGAAACCGAAACTTCCTTACCAGGATCATGTTTTGAGAGAAAAATAAAGAAAACGTTATTATGCTTTTGAAAGCGCCACTATCTTTTGTTTCACGTCGATCTGTTGTTATCGCTTGTAAAATTTTATATTCAACCTAATGAACAAAGTTGTCCAAGCAAATGCACTCTATTCTAGTGAAAAAAAACGTTTAATTAAAGTAGTATTTCGATTGGCCACATGATGGTTCCTATATGGGAATCTTGTGTATTGACAGGGAACTTTGAAACTCTGAATTCACAATATTATCACCACTAGTGTATTATAGTAAGTACCAAGTACACTAATTTTTCTTTAGGTATAGCATTAGGGAGAGAGTTAAATTAACCAAAAAATATTTAGATAGTTAGGTTAATAGACAGTGGTAGTCCAGCGGTAACGCGCTCGCTTGGATAACCCAGTGATGCGGGTTCAAATCTGGGTCTCGGACCTCTGATATTTTCATGTGCGAATCATTTCTATCATGATTACCACTTGTCTTACGGTGAAGGAAAACATCATGAGGAAACGTGCATAGAAAACCTAGCAAAACACGCACTAGGCCGCCGTGGTTGACTATGGCATGATCCCCCTCGTACTGAGGAAGGCCTGTGCCCAGAAGTAGAACGTGATAAAACTTACAGAAAATAAAAAACACAAAAACTGACAACATACAAAATGACCTGCAAACACAAGCCAGTTACGACATGATTAGTCGCTTGGATGGAAATCAACTTGCCGAACATGACCGATCACAGCGCGATAACTCCCGAATGCAGTTTCGGTTTCGGTCGTAGTTTCGGCAGGTTTGCCACCGAAACCGAAACTAAACCGAAACCCCGTTTTTATGCCGAATCTCGACCGAAACCGAAACCGAAACCGAATGTTCGGTCGGACACTAGTAAACTGTAAATTGGTTCCACGGTGGCGTTTTCTCGTATCCTTGGCGTAGGTACATGCTAAAGCCAAAAAGTAGGCTTTAGCGCTTAGTAATATGAGTCGAATTACAGTAGTATCCAAGAATCGGTTTTTACTTTGTAAATTGTACGTTTACTAACTATAATATTTAATACCGTAATAATTAATGTAAATTGTAAGTATTTAATAAAGCCCGAATAAAAAGTTGTTTTACAAATTTTCTAAAAAGTGATCTACGACTTAAGTAATATGTACATAGAAATGTACGGTACTTAATACTAAGTATATATGTATATATAATACTTAATATAATATGTATTAACATTGATATCAAAAACCATTTTACTATAGGTTCAAAGATATAAAATATATGTAAGTAGGTAGGTACCTACCATTAAGCATCTATAAAAGAATGCTTAAATCTCAGACTACATTAAATTTTTTAATGTAGTCTGAGGCTTAAATATGCATTGAGAGAAGCCAAAGAGGCATGTAGGAATTTGTATGCCTACTCACCCCTCACTGCCTACCCGGTACCCCACATAAAACTTCACAAAAGAACGTACCTACTAAGAAATAAGTCATAAATTACAAACAAAATACATAAATTTTTACTTTCCGCTCAATTTTAATATAAACTTAATAATAAGAAAAATATTTCTATAGTAACGTAGGTTATAGGTACCTATTCTCTTTTATAAAGCTACTGAGAGTTTTTAAACTGATAATATGATTGCCGAAAACAGTCATGGCTTACCCTTTACAATTTGCAAGTTCAATATCTGCCTAGGAATAGGGATGATTGTTTATAATATATATATTTGTTCTGTTACTATCCTAGTTGGTAAAAAGGGCATTTATGTATTGTTAACATGTAGCTATATTATATTGGCACAACACATCACTAGGTTTTTTTTTATTTCGCAAGAAAAGATGTCATCAAACTAGAATAACTATTAGTACGATTTAGTACTAACTCGAAGGCGGCAGCTAAATTTATGAACATAAAATTCTCGAAGTTCACTAGGTAGGTACCTTATATTATAAAACTTATCATGATTCATATTTCACACACGCGTATCTTCCAAAAAACGCTGACGCATCACTATAACTTCATAATTCATTTACATATAAATACATGTTAAAAATAACACTGAATTTTAAAAACATACGTATATAAAAGTAAAACAAAAAAAGTATTTATTTATTAATATACCAAGTAATATTACTATAAGTTTATTAGAATAATTACTTCATTGAAGATATTTTTACTAATGATAAACTCACCCGGCCTCGCTCCGATCAGGGTTTTCCCGGGATACCTACCTAGTTACGTGTTAAATACGTTCATCATAGTAACTTTCATCAAAATCTGGCCTAAACAAACAGAATAAATAATTTCTATTTCAATTACATTTTTCGAAAAATATTTAATGTACAGATTCGACTAAGTTAGAATTTTATTATATTAGGTATGTAGGTATAGATATTATGTATTATAGATAATTGAGATTCCTAGATGGCAATCTTGTGACATTCTTTGACCTAGTCTCACTGCTTTGTCCCTTATTTCGTTTTGACCCACTTACACTACGATTTTTAAAACCGTGATCTCATAAATTATGTAGTCTAAAAGGCTGGAACTGGCTGTGTCAGTTTAAGTTATCCAAAAATACGTATTTGCTATATTTTTACTCCTTAATTAATATACTTATTAATTACTAGCTGACCCGGCAACTTCGTTCTGCCTCAATCGGTAAATAAAATAGAAGATAGATTATGCATACAATCATCAATAAGTACCTATATCAATATATTATATTTAAATTTTTTTGAATAAATTGCATTTTTCCTCACCTTACGTAAAACGACATCAAAAGTTATAAGTAGATATAAATATATTAACAATCGTTTTAAATATGAATGAACCAATATTTTAAAATACGAAAGTTGGATGTGTCATGGTTGCTCCTGGTACTTCCTTGATAGCAGAGTAGACTGTGGAGCAACCCCTTCTCTGCATGGTCTGCTTCGGCAGACCTTCCGGGCCGTTATGGTAGAATGCGCAACTCGCAAGCGATCCTGCGACGCCAAATTAAGACGGAAAAAAAGTGGTAGACCAGCTATAACGCACTCGCCTGGGAAACCGAGCGAAGCGGGTTCAAATTCCGGATCTCTCACCTCTGATATTTTATGTAGCAATCATTATTCACATTTATCTCACGGCGAAAGAAAATATGCTGAGGAAATCTGAAAAAACGTAACTAGTTTTAGTTACATGAAGTATAAGTAAATCATTTCACATCGTGCGTAAAAATAGGTGATTTTTAAAAAAAATAAGAAGTTACTTGCGTAAATCAATTAATAATTATTATGAGACGTAGAAGAAACGTAAGTATCTGAATCTGGCTCACGAGGTTTGCACCATGTGGCATGTGGAATCCACTGAAACCATCCCTATCGTTATATCTACGAATGGTTTGATCCCAGTTAGTCTTGCTCACCATCTGAGGCGACTGGGGTTCCCTGACAGTTCGCTCGTAGCCAGTATGCAAAAAGACTCGGCTAGGGCCTAGGATAGTCCGCCGGTTTCTCAATCTGTCGCCCTAACCCCCGGCCGTTTGGTTTCTCCTGCCGTGGTGTAAGTATGTATGTATATTTGTATGTATGTAAGTTTATTATATTTATTTTCGGCCTTTTATATCTATTATATTTGTTTTGTACACGGGCGAGAGTGACTGAAACTGAAACTGCATTAAAATTATTTTATTATTATGCAACATAATTTAAGTTGTAAGTATTATTACAATCACTTTCTCATATTGATATGTATTTATTATATATATGTTTCATGTATAGTCAAGTAATTAGTATCTAACCATTAAAACCTAACTAGTAAGATGTAGGTATAAATTTTTAACTGAAATGTTAAGGAATACTCATATTGTAATATGATAAATGATAATAATCATAATATACCTACCTATTATATTATAATCAACAACTTTCTCATAGTCAAAGAATTTGTCAAAGTCAGTCAAAGAATGTACAAAAGTTCTAAATAATGGTGTAACCAATAATTGCGTTTTACAATACAAAAATACTGTTGGAACTCATAAGACCGTGGCTGTCACTACCGTTAGTTTATAAAGAATGACTCGGTAATGTGGTGAGACAGGTCATCAAACTAAGTATGAATCACTCAGTGACACGCCGAATGGCTAGAAAGGCTGAATAGTAAATTGAGATATTTTCAATATAATATTATAAAATATGTATTATATATTCAGTCCTTTTTAACGTCCTACTGCTGGGGATGGGCTTCCCTTCAATACGAAGGGGACTGGCCATAGTCCAATATTATACAAGTACCTTTTTAAAATATGTATGTGTGTTAAATATATTATTATTTCTTACTTCGTTAATAACCACAAGGTAACTCAAGTTAAGTAAATAAAAAATATATGTATAATAATAACAATTATAACATATGTTCTACGTTCTGTTTATGTCGGATGTGTAAACTTACTCTAAGCCTAATGTACTTACTCATTATCAATATTTAAATGGCTTGTAACAAAGATAAAATAATAGTAGGTTTTAAAATCAAGCAGATCGTAAAAAATCGTTCACTGATCGAACAGGATATAATGGTTGAACGACCTGTAACTCGTAGCAATCGCAATTAGCAACATAGTACATAATTTAAAGCATATGATTTAAATCGACTGATCAACGAAATGAATCGAAAATAACATTCTTATATTAATTAATTAAATTAACTGCTATTCCCGAAGCTTCGAGCGCAAACTTTATTTCTGTACTTCCGCACTGCTGGGGATCTTTTTGTTCTGTTATAATTCTGATAAAATTTTGTTTGTTTTAGAAAATGTTATATAAATTACAACTACGTAAGTACGTTTCTGTGATAAAAGACTTGTAGAAACTTGTAGAAATGACGTCACACATTTAAAAGCAAAGGCATGACATCTTAGATTATATACATGTCATAATCTAAGCAAGACATAGACACATAGTATACAATTTTAAGCTACTCAGCTTGGAGGTCATCAAATCCGCAAGCAAATTTTACGGCGTATTATCTTGGGAATGTCCCTGCAACATTATAACCCCCGATATTACCGACCTTGGGGTAATTAACCTTATTCTTGACGACCTGCGTTGCGGTGGTCGCTCTGAACTTGTACTACATTTACACTACTCTTTAAATAGCGCCCGAAAGCGATTTCATCTCATCGGTTCGATTCGTGCCAACACTTGAACCTGAGGTCCACGTGCTCGTAATTTCAAAAATCTTACGTGATGTATTTCATATGTATTATGTGAAAACGCAGTGTTATGACTCTATCAAGCGCAAAGAATTATAAACCTAAGAAGCATTGTAAGGCATGACGTGCGTCATCGAACCTTCAAACCGTCTCCAAGTTTCAAGGTTCAGTACTTCTCGAAATATTTTAACGCGAAGCGTTTTCCGCAATATGCCATATCCGTCTGCACTCTGCAGACTTCCTTGATATAGTTCCGCAAATTAAATAAATTGAAACTACGATATTAGAGTATTAATTTAAATGCAATATGCGTGATACATCATATAACATACATATTTTTGCAGACCACCATAAATTTTATATTGTAAATATTTCAAACGATTTGAATTGGAGGTCAAAACTTACGCGCTTTCTTTGTGAGGAAGCTCTGGGTGAACCGCCTGCGTATTTTTAGCTGGGGGCGACGCACTGACAATCTCTCTTTATGTTCAATCATTATAACAACTGATAGTGCTCGAAAATATGTATTTTTAATATTCACTTATTTAATAAATCATACTTATACATATAATTGCGACATGGGTGCGTTTTTGAAGTGAAAACCTAATTCTTTGTCTAAAAAAATGTAGGATCTCCATATAACATCAGCTATCTGTTATTGAGAGTCCCGTCAAAAATAGTCCAACCGTTTTAGAGATTAATCGGAACATACACGAACATTTTAAAACATATAATTCCATTTATTGTACCTACTTAGTAAAAGCTGTTACTTTCAATAATATTATTTTTATGTACTTATATGTAGATGATATTATATTTTGTGATTTTTATCAACCAACTTCCAAAAAGGAGGAGGTTATAAATTCGACTGTATGTTTTTTTTTTGGGTTTGTTACGTCAGAACTTTGGACTGGGTGATCTGATTTTGATAATTCTTTTTTTATTTCAAAGCTGGTGCTTCCCGTGTGGTTCCATTTTAATTTAGTTCAGCTCTGACAATGGCATCTGACAATTAGATTTGCATTAAGGCGACATTAACTGCCCGCGCCCTTGAGCATACACTTTCGTCCGTCGCGTCGCCCGCCAGAGCCCAGCTTCAACGCGCACCAAGATTATTCGAAAAAACAACCCAATCCCAAACGATACAAATAAAAACCGTATACTAAAATATGGGTCATTAAATTGTCTTTTATATGATTAAAGTTTCATGTAAATACGCCCCATAGTTTTTGCGTGATTATCGTTTTTTTGTCCGCGTTAGACATTACTTTACAAATTAATTACACTATGTTATTAAAATATAATTTCACATTTTCACATATCAAATTATGAATAAAATTGTCTAGTATAACATATATTTTTTTACTAGAAGTTTAGACGTGATGTTCAATAGAAAATCATTAAAAGTCGTTTATCTGCGCCTTAAGTGTATGCGCGACAAATGGACGAATAACTCAATATCACGCCAACCGATTTCGATAATTCTTTTTTTATTGGAGCTTCAAAGGTAGTTTGATGAGAGTTTGGTAAGGTTCTGAAGATGGAATCCATAACAAAATAACGGAACTCTTCAATTCTTAGGAGCAAATTAACGATACTCGGCCGAATCTTTTATAGGCTATCCGGATAATTGCGTTACGTACCGCAATGGAAGGTACAACTCCTCAACGGTTAGGAGTTTAAAGAAAATTCTTTCAATATAAGACGCCCTTATGGACTGATAGTTGTATACTTTCAGGCTATTTGTTTTACCTGATAATAGAAGGTAAATTTTTATAATCATTAACGTCTGGGAGTTAGGCGGAAAACTGGACATGGACAAATCTTGATTGCCTATTGTCCGGCCGCTCAGAGAATGCGTTTCTGACAGATCGTGATCGACTGGGCGATGTAACTTGGAACTGGCGTACAATTTACGGCAAATTTTTAAATATCTTTCATTTACCTTATTAACGAGTGATAAGTACTTGTACTAAGTACTTAAGTAATAATTCGAATAATTATGCCGACTTGCAATAAATGTATTAATTTTGGGCTAAAATTATTACAAATACTTAACAAATATAAAAATAATAGCTTTTAAAAGCCAAACCACGTCAAACGACGCTGTTTCAAGGTTATGTCAACTGTTTGTTTTTGTAGTGATGTGATAAAATAAAATAATAATTGTATTCGAATATTTTTGTAATCTTAATATAATCTGTCGGTATGATATAAATAATATAATATTTAATGTACTTAGTATTTAATAAAGTTAATAATATATTAAAGGAACGCCCAAACAAAACTTAAGAAAATTAGTGTCATAATATCAGTCAGATGAATTAAAAAAACGTAGAAAATAAAATTACTTACTACTTTATATTTCTAAAGCATTGCCGAGAAAGGATTTGAAATTACTAGTAACATTTTCAATTTTCGATATTAGAATGTTCTAATATTTATACATATAAAAAGGCCGGCACTGTGTCGAGAGTTCAGTTGACATTCGAAGTTGAGTGAAGATAAGAAGCGATACAAAATAGTGGAAAAGTGAAGAGTTGGTTAAAGTATTAGTGAAGAAGTACTATAGAAGTACAGACTGTGCGTGTATTCATAGTGAAATAAAACATCCTTAGTGCAAGAACGCCTTAAATTTCCTATCTCGAACCCGTAGAACGTACATTTTCCAATAAATAAAGCATTTTTTTTTCCTTCGTTACATTCAGAAATTACGATTCAATTCAAGTAATTGATTCATTAAAAATGTATTTACATTGTAAATATTTATTGAAATATAATTCCTATAAAAAATAACAACATAAATTAAATTGAATAAAAATGCATAATGAATAAATAACGTTACTAAATTATTGTACATTACTAGTCATGACGAATTGACAGGTGTCAGAAACGCATTCTTTGAGCGGCCGGACTGTAATAACGTTTATTCCGAAACCTCGTTGATTTATGAGAGCAGTGGTTTAGTTGGCCTACCCTTCACCCATTTTATATTTAAATAAACAAAATACGAATGTACTTTCCGCTAAAAATTTAAAAATAAATTAATTTAACAAAAAAACAAAAACCGACTTCCAAACTAAAAAAATCTAAACTAAAAAGTCGAAAATAATACTTTTAAGAACTTAGTTAATTTTGAAGTCGGTGCCAGCCAAAATAAAATAACCTTAAATTAATACATATTCCATTAATCTATCAATTTGTAAGCATAATAAAAATACCTTACGAAAATCCATCGCAAAGGCAAGATAAATCTGTCCGTCCTGGCTGGCACCGACTTCAAAATTAACTAAGTTCTTAAAAGTATTATTTTCGACTTTTTAGTTTAGATTTTTTTAGTTTGGAAGTCGGTTTTTGTTTTTTTGTTAAAAGTAATCATGATAATATAATCGATCATTACTACATAGTACTTATGTACTATGTACGTACTAGTTGTCTAATAAGTATATTGTATTATTTTCTACTTTTTAGTTTAGATTTGTTTAATTTAGAAGTCGGTTTTTGTTTTTTTGGTGAAAATAATTTATTTCAAAATTTTTAGCGAAAAGTAGATACGTATTTTATTTAAATATAATAATAATTAATAAAATAGGTATTGGGAAGACCAAGTAAACCACTGCTATAATGAGTTAGCGAGGTTTCGGAGTAAACGTTATTAGGCAATTGAGATTTATTCACGTCCATTTTGCCACCTAACGCCCAGACGTTAATGATTATAAAAAATACTTCTGTTATCAGGTAAACCTAATAGCCTGAAAGTATACAACTATCGGTCCATAAGTGCGTATTATATTGAAAAAAAATTCTTTAAACTCCCTAACTGTTGAGGAGTTGTACCTTCCATCATCAGTTACGGTGCGTGACTCAAATATCCGGATAGCCTATAAAAGATTGGGCCGAGTATGATTAATTAGCTCCTAAGAATTGAAGGTTTCCGTTACTTTGTCATGGATCCCATAATCGGAACCTTACCAAACTCTCATCAAACTACCCTTGAAGTACATGCTTTCCAATAAAAAAAGAATCATCGAAATAGGTTGGCGTGATATTGAGTTATTCGTCCATTTGTCGCGCATATACTTATTGCAAATTTAAGACTTTTATGGATTTCTCGTGGATGCCACTTTCTGAACTGGACTAAATTATAATGGGACCACACGGGAAGCACCAGCTTTCAAATAAAACAAGAATCATCAAAATCGATTTACCCAGTTGAATATTATGAGATAACAAACATAAAAAAACATACAGACGAATTGAGAACCTCCTCCTCTTTGCAAGTCGGTTTAAAAGAGTATTGAAGTGTTTATCCAACGTACTAAATATAACGACTTTATTTTAAATATTCTGTTTCTGATATTGTATACATATATAGATAAATGACTATATTGGTTTCATGTTGAAATTATATTTTTTAAAAACATTTTGAATGTCAATGTAATTGACAAAATAGTCTCACTTTACCAATATATAAAAGTAGGGTAGTAGGTCGAATGTGGAAGTTCAATCGACCGACTTTATTTAAATTAAAAGATCTACAGCACCGATGTTTATCAAACAATTTGTGTAGATAGCTATTGAAAGTCAACTACAAAGTATCGTACGTGTTGACCCGGATAACCAGCTATCATCATACCCAATTTCATCAAAATCCGTCCAGTGGTTTATTCATAATGCGGTCACAGATAGACAAATAGGCAAACAAATATTCTTAAAGAAGTTTAGAAAAGATTTAGAAAAAAATTATATATTTGACTCAGTTAAAATTTCATTAAGTGTATTATAGATGACGTTATGACGATGTTATGTGTCTGTGCCTAACTATGTTATAGGTCTTAGGTTCTCATGAATGCTTATAAGAAAAATGGAAAACTCTCTCACAGGAGACCGGCGTGAAGTGGCAGCTATGCTGTCGCGTTTCGTCCGGTAAGTGAGAGTCCGGGAGGCCCACTCCCCATCCCTCCTCCCGTCCTTCTCCCTCCTCCCTCCCTCCCTTTCCTGAAAGGCCGGCAACGCATCTGCAAGCTCTGTGGTGTTGCAGATGTCCATGGGCGGAGGTGATCACTTACCATCAGGTGAGCCTCCTGCCCGTTAGCCCCCTTTGTCCAATAAAAAAAAAAATTTAAAACAAAGAACGGATGCGTAATACATAATGGGTACGCGGATACTAAAAATGCTTATTAATAATTAAATTTCTGATTGATCATTGAAATGCTATTTACATTGTTTTGGTTGTTTCTAATAATAAATACGCAAACGAAACATTTTATTTTTATAACATGAAAAATATTTTATTATCATATGACTAGAATCTATGTATTCGACTAATATGTAGGTCATTTTCCCTAGCTTTGTGACAAAATACCATAATATTATAGGTATGTGTATACATATATTTGCTCGTAGCCTGTGGACTACGATATGCCTATGTCAAACTTGGCTTGCTCTCCTTAGACAGGACCGTTAGCTTAGCTGTTTGGTAACTTTCACTATGTCTTTTTTGTTTTGCTGATTGTGAGTTATACGCATATCTTTTAAAATGTGTGCCATTTGATAAAACGTCACAATACATCAGAGCATAATTTTAATCCTATAAATTAGGTGCGCAATCGCATATCTATTTGTTAATGTTATACATGTGACGATTTATTTCTTAGTAAATAGAAGTCAGAGTCATAAGTTTTCATTTGAACTGCCATGGAATATATTGAAAACCTCAAGCTTGTAATACTTATCTTATAATAACTAATGTCATTAACTTATTATGTGACATTTTAACATTTTTATTTTTAAGCAAAAAGAACTATGTATACCTAACCCTACACACTTTATTGCTATTAAGTACCTAATTCATAAATATATGTATTTATTAGTAGTTGCGTTTAAGTAGTCGTGCAATAACGACCCATGTGTGTCAATACATTAAAATATACATAATATTATTATGATAAATTGAAATCGACTTTACCATTTCTTTTTTAATTTAGCATAATAAATAATAAAACACGAGGGTAAAGAGGCAGCGACAATTTTAATTTAAAATAAATAGCAATAAAGAACGTTGTAAATAATTAAAAAATATAGGTAAAACAGTAAAAAAAGTTTAATTTCAAAAAATGTTCGATAAATTTTTTTCTACCTATTCACCTGTAATTATACGTACCTCCTGTAAAGCTAAAATAATAAATACATAGTAATATATGCTTGATACACTATTTTTGGACAAACACGTTTAAAAATGAAAGCAACACACTTTAATAAATGTACAAGTATATGGGTAATAAAATATAATTTAAATATTTTAGTTTTTCAAGTTACAAACATTTTGCTTTTATATAAGTTACAAATTAATAATGTAAATGATTGTGTTAATGTACACTGCGCAATAGAGTAAAGTAGAGCGCATTGTTTGAAAACATCCCACATTTTAAATAAAGATACAAGCATAATTAAAATTGAGATTACGTGAATTGTCTGCGTGTATAAATTGTTTTATTCAGTAGGTCATACAACATAGACGAATTTATTAATACTAAGTAAGTGTTCGCCTCGAGATCGAAATTCGTCATTGAGAATATGTAGAGAAATCATATATCATGTGAAGATTTTACCTAGATAGGTTGTTTTTAAGGAAAACATCAAATCCACGTCCATCCAATAGTATAGCTGTTATAACGTAAAATCGGTTGGGGCAAACAGACACAGCTCGAACTAGCGACTCACCCTCACTTTGCTCGTTTTTCTACGGTTTTTCTACGTCCCTAGGTTTAACATTGTAAAAAATATTATATTTTGCTAGTGTTACTTTGTACTTCTCCAACTATCTCTATCCAAAAATTAATGCCGATTCGTAACTGTTTCGACGTGAAAGAAGAACAAAAAACTAGATAAAAGTTTTGCAACCAAAAAACCTGTATTTAATATTTGTAATTGACCTCACAAAACCTGACCGTAACCTGACCTGACCTGGATATTATATGTAATAACAAAATATTTACTAGTAATACTCACAATAAAACCAAGTCTCAATTATTTATCTTATTTCAATGATATGAACAAGAATATTATGTATCAACATAATATATAAAACATTAGCTAGTAGGTTGGCTAGCGAAAGATTCATCGATATTTTACACAAAAGGAGATAGCGGAAGCCTAGACAGTAGCGGCTTACCTCTATACTCTATTTACCCTTGGCTAGTCCATATAGGCATTATCTGACTACTTATAGATGTATCGTGTATCTACGATAAAGCACTAAATATTGTAACAAAAAAATATTAGTGAAGTAAACACTAATATATTTTTTTTTTCAATCAATTTGAAGATTTTAGATTTATCATAATAATATGTAGTAGTAGGTAATCTTGAAAAATACTAATTTAAATTTTTATTTGCAAAATTGCTAATTTCTTCGTTGAAGTATTAGATAATGAATCAAATTGAAAAAAATCTCAAAATGGCATTGTAGTTTTTAATTGCCTGCAGTCAAAGGTTATTAATATATATACTAAATAGGATTCCAGTAGTATTTGCATTTTTATTCCACGTTAAGCCAAAAACCTTGTATTTTTTATTCAGGTTTCAGACTTTTGTACGTGAATAAGAGGAATAGAATTTAAATAAATGAAAATCAATGAATAGAATGAACAATGAACACTTTTGCCTATCGACAAATCTGTAATGTGTATAAAGATATGAGATTTTGAACAACACAATGCACGTAATGGCGGTGGAAGCAAATACACTTTATATAACCAAAGTTACGCACTGCATCAGACAAGCCCGACTTACTAAAATCGACTCACCGTGAAGCGATAAATTGAAACTTAGTATAATTTTAGTTTCAGTGGGAAGTAGGTACATGCTTTTCTAATGTGTGGGTATCCACATAACTACCTGTGTATTAGTTAATGCATTTCCTAGTTTTAAAAACAGTTGAACGAAAGAATTGGGATCGACCATTACTGTTTTTACTCAACTTGACCTGTTAATGGAGAGCAGCGTTGTGACGTCATATTATTCAACTTGCTTATCCCATTATTTTAACAGTGTATCGCAAACTGTTAAAATACTACTTTCTTGACTTATAAATGATTAGTAGGTACAGTTCATATTTCTATGTGGGGGCCGTCGATATATTATTAGATAGGCAAAGAGGTATATTTAGAATCGACAAAAATAAATTAAATATGAAACAGATATACCAAAGCTAAATATATTCAAATATTATACCCAACTGCGAAGTTTTATGATAATCAAATATTCAGTAAATCTAAATAGCGTAATTAATAGAGACATTATATTTAATAAGTCAAATACCTACGTACATCATATTTGCGAAGTAATTTTAATATAATTGTTCCTATGTAATGACGTTTAGACGAATTTTTGCTTTATTTTTTATTTTATCGTTTTATATTATTTATTCAAAGGCATTTTTATCACGACCTTCATCTTTCATGAAAGCGCATATCTACTGCAGAATTATCGGGCAATATCTGCTGTTCTAATTGACTTGCATAATCACGAGAATGATAAATAACTTTATGGACAGAGTTTTTTTAATCTATACTTCTGCGGAAATGCTTATTGATACTTTTTGCTCTCTAAAAGAGTTAATATTAATACATTATATTATAACATACATATTATGTAAAATTTATGAAAACATCATTTTTAATTCCAGAATGGCGACCTATGTATATCCATTCTACATCCACCAGTGGACGATCCTCAATCAGGTGAACTGCCCTGCGAACGTTGGAACCCAACTCAATCAGTTCGTACAGTGTTACTTTCGGTCATCTCGCTTCTCAACGAGCCTAACACATTTAGTCCAGCCAACGTAGACGCGAGCGTCATGTACCGCCGCTGGCGTGATTCCAAGGGCAAGGATAAAGAATATGAAAACATTATAAGGTAATTGCCCCTATAATACGTGTATATTTAAATCGTAGATGCTTTTGTTTACTTCATTTGTAGGAATAGAATATGAATTTATTACTTTTTCCCCGTTTGTAAAGAGGCTTAATTAAATATTTTTTATTTATTTTCTTATATAGTTTGTTTACCATCCATCTAACGTAAAGGTGATAAAAGAAAGTATTTTTGTTTTTGATGGCGCGTTAAGCGTCTAGTCCCGTTATCGATTGATAGCAGCCATGTAAGAGGCCCGAACCTAATTTACGGAATCTCTTGGCAACCACCTTTATGATTTATATTATACTAAAATAATTTTTAAATACTATATGAACATTAAGACAAAACTGAAAACTTAATATGTACTTAAATTATAATATATGTATTAAAAAGATTGTAAGTAGAAATCCAGATGCTTACTTTTTATAGATTAAAATAAACTTAAACAAGCTATCAACATATATTTAAAACACTAGCAATTCCCGCGGCTCCACCCGCGTTCTAATCACTATTAAAAATAAGGAATTTGTGGTCGAGGGATCAAAATTAAGGGTTATATTTTGAAGCCAAATCGTAAAAAAGAAATTGCCTAAAAATAAAAATCTGGAGGAGGCCACCCTTATCACCTAGGGGAATAAAAAATAGCCTACGACCTATTCTCATACCTACCAAATATACATAAAAAAATATGAAAATCGGTCGAAAGTTCGATAACGAACACTGTGACACGAGATTTTTATATATTAGAAATATTATGACTTCATACATATAATATGTACATAAACCCAATGTAATATTAGTCGTTGTGAGTCATTTAACTCCGGGATAAATAATTACAACTTTTATTATATTTCAATTGCGGTTCGTTGCTTCTTCCAAAACACAGAAGAGTTAGACCGATTTGAATAACTTTTTTTTGATATCGTTGGGGGTGTGTCAGTATAAAAAACTGGAAAAACAAAAAAGAGTTTAAAACTGTTTATGTATTAACGTTAAAAGGTACCTAGGGACATTCCTGAGGGTCAGTCGCTACTTTAATCAAAACACAATAATATCTTGTATTAATTATATTTTTATTGTAATTACAGAAAACAAGCGCAAGTGGCACGCATGGAAGCAGAAAAAGAAGGAATAGTAGTACCCCTCACATTAGAAGATTATTGTATTAAAACACAAGTTAAGTCTACGACACAAGAACCACAGGTACGTACTCTACCACAAGAATTTGTATAATATTGTTAGAAACGTGAAAATCTCATTATAATGAAATTAATAATTTTATGTTAATTTGTTCTCGCAGTTTTTGTTTTTAATGTATTACGATTAGATAGAAAGGGTTGAAGAGCTTGAATACAAAATCTTAACAGTTCTAAGACACTTCACATACTACGAACGAACAAAACCATGACGTAACTAGTAATAGCGTAGTCGTATTTTCTATTGAAATATCTAAATACACTCACTTCGGGCAAAAACTAAAATTAAAGCGTCCTTCCTCCACGATTCATTTCGCAGAAAACTTTTTAATGAAATCTAAGAACTTATCTCATTTTTCTCGTGTGTATCAGAATAATGTAACTTCTAAATTTTTGAAAAAATCTAAACTGGATCAGTAGGTATGTTCAGAGATTACACCCTACATGCAAACTTATATAGCTACGTACCTCTATAAAATATAATTGTAGAAAACGCGAATAATTTTAATTTCATTTTCATATATAAATATAGAATAAGAAGAAAAAAGTATCTGCAAGAATAAATTCACTAACGTAAAATAGGATTGAGTAAACCCGCACTCAGCACTTCTATAGTTTCATTTTTCAACACCTGCCCCTCTAGACAAGTGGCAAAACGCTAGTAGAATAGAATAATCAATGTATGGGATTGACATAAGCTTACGACTAGTGATTAGATACAACTATGGGTAGAGATAAGGAGAACCATCTCATATGGGGGGAAAGTTGAAAAAGTGTCCAGCTGTATACTGAAAATAAAGTTTTAATTACCTACCAGAATAGCGCTGGCGTTCGAATAGTTTCAATATGAACATAGCTGTTATAAATGGAGTGAAGTTTGCTGAGTTCAAATATTTAAATTTTTTAATGACTCAAGTAGTTAGTAAAATGCTAGTATACAAAACCTCAACTATTTACGTAGTCTAAAAAATGTTTTAGTAAATATAAACAAAATACTGCAGAGAGAAAGCGTAATTTTTTTCTAATTACGTTTGGCGCTTTCTTTAAAATTATTGACTGCTACTGCAGCGCCACTCTTACTGGACGCGTTTTTACGGACACTTTTTCGTACACGAGATGGTCCTCCTTAGGCGTTAGCGTTTATCGAAATAGAATCGGTACGGAGCGTTTGCCATTTGTCTAGAGGGGCTGTAATAAAGACTATGCAATGTTAAACTTACACTTTATATAAATCTATACCAATTCCAGTACATACTCGTATAATATACAGTTATAAGTAATTTTTATTTTCTATTAAGAAATAATTTCATTATATTTTTGTTATTACAATCGTAATTTAACGTTAAAAAATATTAGTCAATTATTACACGTTGATAAAATTATTAGTCGATTCTGTTACTGACATTAAATTTTTCTTGGGAAATCTTTAAAAATAGTGATTATTACAGATAAAAAATATCGTTACAGAATATATTGTTTTTAGACTTTTTGTCTGTCTTTGTGTCGGTCTAGACTCTAGGAATAGGATGAAACTTGGTATAATAATAGCTGGTTATTCGGATCAATACACAGGATACTTTTTACTGCCGAAAAATATCTCATTTCTAAATAAAGGGATTTACCCAAGTGGAGCGACTGTGTCGCCAGTACAATGTAATATACATACGTGACAATTATAAGTAATTTCTATTTTCTATTAAGAAATAATTTCATTATATTTTTGGTATTACAATCGCAATTTAACGTTAAAAAATATTAGTCAATTATTACACGTTGATAATTGTTCAATTACGTCACATACACGAACACAATAATATGATAATTTTATTATGACCTCACAAATGAATTAGTACCACGCTTTTCATTTAGATAATATTAAAAGAGGTCATCCACAAATTCTACGACGATATTAACCTACAATTCAAATGAATACAATTCAAAATACACTACTTCCAATTTGATTTCAAAATACGCTAGTTCATCTGGAATTGTTATAAATTAACGTTAAAAACCCTATATTGTTTTAATCTTAACCATATTGAAAAAAAACCACGATAAGAAAGCATGGCAAAGTCAAAAAGCGCACATCGATACAATTATTTTTGTTTAGTAAACAACGATTTTTCCATAATTTTAAATTAATGTTACTGGTAAGGTTAAGATGATAACGGATGATGAATCTGAAGACAGATGTTTCGTTATTTATAAACGTATTTCTATTGTTTGTATAAGGGATGAATGAGCTTAACAGTTGAGGCCTCACATTTGGCAACCTAGTTCCAAAGTCATGAGAACTTGCCAAATACCCTTGACATTGCTAGGATAAATATATAAGCGAATTAAGAAAAGGCTGGTTTTAATTCAATGAGAATGCAGTTTTTATTCTCGTAATTATTTTCGCAATTCAACATTTAGACACTGACAATGCAGAATCGGATTTGAAGAAAAGAACACAATATGTAGGTCACTGGTCAATATATTATGTACGTACTTGATAACACAACTGGGTTAAAATAATATATTAATCTATTTTTATGTATAGTCTCTTTGGTCTCAAAATGAAAGGTCTTAAATAAATTAGTTAAACAATAAAGTATACATTATAAGCCAAATTGATTGAACTACATGCTGTTAAGCCGTACACGGTATACTTGTATAATGATAGTCATCACTCATAATAATATTTTAGAAGTACCTATATTTAAAACGAACTACTTGAATATTCTATATAGTTTAACTTTCTCCGATTCCAACCGTGTTTAAATTTTATTAACTAATAACTTACCCTCTCTTCGCTCGAGTGCGACCCTATCTAGTTTTAAATACTACATGAGTAAGTTATTGAGACCAATGTTATTGCAAATTTTCTAAAGTTTTTAATATTTTGTTTAATGTATTTTTTAAGGACAGCTATTGTGTTTTACCATGGAAATGAAACATTTTATTGTAGTAAAATATATCCAATTTTTATTTTATAATTTACCGAGAAATAATAAGTTATCACTAGACAAAGTTTAGTTAAACGTATTTTTTACGTGAAACAAGCCCATCCATATCTTTAAGTTTCTATTGTTCTTATGAAGTACTAGAGCGATTTAGTGCGAGCGAAGCCGCGGGTTCCGCTTGTAAATGTATGTAAAAACCTTCCTCGAGAGTCGAGAACCATTCTATCCATTGGTGAAGACAGCATGAAAATCGATACAGTCGTTTTTGAGTTCTCGCAAACAGACGCTGTGGAGGACTTTGTTTTATAATAATTAGTATAGATAAAACAAGTACTAGTAGTACATGTAATAAATACAAAAATGTTTATTACAGCTGGATATGACGGATTTCTATGACGACGACTATGACGATCTCGACACCGACTCTGAGGAAGAGCTAGAAGGAGGCGAGGACGGAGACGATAGCGGTAATGGCGAATCGTGATACGACACACCGATCTCACACGACGGACGGACTACCAGATGGTTATGATTGGCATGTATGACATCATACGTCATTGATGTCAAAGTACGTTCAATTAGACGATCGCAGTCAGAACGCAATATGTAACTAAAATATTTATTATACGTACAACACTATTTTCATACGATTCTTAATTATCAAAATTGATTAATTTTTATTATTTTCACTTATAATCTGTAATCGTCAAATAGAACGTGCTTCACAGATAAAAAATCATAAAATGTCAAGTGTCAACAAATAAATCAACTCTTGTAAGTTGTAACAAGTTTATACACCTAAATAGTTATTATATCTATCAAAACAGCATAAAGAAACTAAGCTTAAAATGAGATTAGATCTTACCTTGACTTACGGTTATATAGCTTTCAATTTAATTAAATAATCTGGGAAATTACCATCGGAACATCACACATGCTAATTAAACGGAAAACAAATTGCTTGACCAAATTAAAATTATTAAAATTATATATGTATTATAAAATAAAATGGCTTTGTAAATGGTTGCCATCTAAACGTAAAAGGCTCTATTATACTCTTTAAATATACCAACATTAAAGTCCAAAGTAATCTCTATTAAAATAAAAACATATTGCTTTCATCACTTTAATGTATAGCTAACAAGTAAATCTATAGATATGCTTTCTCATAGAGGTCAAGTACATTTCTTTGTAATTATATTAAAAATTACTGATATCCAATGTAGTTAAATGTTAATCACTGCCAAAAAAGTGTAATCTTTAATGAATTTTCATCACAAATAACTAATATTAGGCCATTTTATGGTGAAGTATTGTAGAAAACTATCACTTGACAAAATTTTGGGACTTTGTCATTGTTTTACTAGATTAAGAGGTTAGAAGAGTCTTGGGAGAAGACAGAGAGAGAGAGAGAGTAAAAAAACTTGTAAAAATTTATGATATGACATTATTTCATAGAATTGTATAAAAATTTTAATGTACCTCTTAATAACAGTGTGATGGGAAAAATTATTATCTGTGTGATATAATTTGAATTCAAAAGAACATTAGTATGTGGAATTAGTACAAAAATACTTTAAATTATCAATTTAAATATTCTTTGAATGTTTTTGACGCAAATTTGTAATAATTGTCCGTAATAAATTAACTATGATTGTCTAGTATGTCATATAAAATGCCAATTGATTTTTTTTATGAGAAGTCCGCCGTTCGCTCTAACTGTATAGTTTAATTTTTGTAATATCCATTCAATAAGTCATTTAGTATTTTTATTAGTTCTCATAATAAGGTACTTATGTTAGTAGATCAATTTTTTTTATTTCTTACCTTTTCTGTGATTTTAATACAATATTGCCTTATATTTTACATTGTTTCATATATTTTCAATTACTTAAACAATTTTAAAAACACTTCTTCCATTGAATATTTAAAGTTTTTAGTCATTCAATTTTTCAACCTACAATAATTGTGGAAGTTTAGTTTCAAGACATCACAATATAAATGTCTCTCAAAACAATGTATATATCGGTTTAGTCATTTTAATATTATCAAAATGTACAGAGATTAATGGATTGGAGTATTCAATTATATTTGTTGGAACATAGTTATGCTCAAATTGAATGTGTATGGTAAAAAATAAATACATTACACTTTAAGCATTCAAAGAGTACATAATATTACTTTAGTCGTTTGAGCGAAATTATTTAAGTACCTACCTATATAAGTAATTAATTTTAATAGTCTACAATAAGTTAGTGCTAGAGCTATGTGTAACTTAATTATAACATCAACAATTTTAGATTATCTTATGACTCTCTAATATATTGGCTTTTATATCCAATAAAATGTATCTCGGCGCCATTGTTTATATTTGTTAATCATATAAATTGTCCCCTTACATAATTAATTTTTTTGTTTATTTTATGTACTAAAAAGTGGTCTATTATATGAATTATTATTATTTATATTATAATATTTTTGATTGTATTGTATTTGGAACTATAGATACAGGGACAAATAAAAAAATAATAATCGGTTATTTCATAATTTAATTTTTATTCCGTTTTCTTTGCTACTACATTCTTAAAACTACTGTATTACGACAATTATATGAAATATAAAAAGTATGCTGCTTCTATTTCGTTTACATAGAGTTACAAAATCGTCCGAATCTTAACTTGTAATGTAGAATAAGTTATAGTAAGTGGTTTGGAAAATTACAGTAGAATGTCACTACAAAGCGTTCATTACATAAAAATATTCAGTAATAAACAGCATGTGTTTGGATGCCATATTGACTTGTTCGTTATTTTATCCCTCTGCCTGTTATCCTTATCTCAAATAGTGTGATTTTATGAAATCATTTTTTTTTAAATATATATTTATATATTTAAAATACAACTACACAATAAAAACTAGCAAAGATTTTCTACTTTCATAGGAGTAACATATTTTATTAAATTACCTTTTCCTAGTGTAGTTAATTAAGTTTAAGTGATCGCGTCATGAACAAGAAATAATCATGCTCAATATCATTTGTTATTATTCCGAGGGTATATATTACTTTACTCTATGTTATTGCGCATTCAAAATTTTCGAGCTATTATCTATGAAAAATTAAATGTTTTGGTAAGTCATGAAATAAATTTGAGAACGAAAAAGTGCAGACACTTATTTTTAAAAATTACAAAATATATTTAGTCACAACTTTAAACTTTAAAAAATATTAAAAAAAAAACAATAATAAAATCTAACAAATATTCAAATAATAAAACAACCGTTTGCATGCATTACAACCGTAAAATTAACTGCCTAGATAAACTTACGATATTTAAACGTAAACTATTATAGCCTCTTTGCTATTAAGCTTAGCTCTTTCACACAACATTATATCACTCAGTACATTATATCTATCTCATTCTATCACTCATAGCGTTTTTTTCGATTCCTAAGGTTTGCACTTGGCGGCTGGCGCTGGCCCTTAGCATCTTCATTATAATTTATAAACCTTTTGTGCTAAGGCAAGTTGATAGACAGTCTGCCCGGCGCGGCGTAGTTGGTAGCCTTGACATTGATGCTTGGCGCCTTACACAGCCATTCGGCGAGCTCGTAATTCCTTTCCCAAACACACAAGTGCAGAGGAGTGAAACCAGCAAGCGCTTCCTGGCCGTTAATGCCAGCCCCAAGCTCCAAGACGATCCTAATCATCTCTTGTGCATAAACGTAGTGTCTTGTTTCCAAGATCGATTTCATTAGTTGATCTATTAACTTTCTGCTCTCAAAAGGACAGCTAATAAGCCTGCTTCACATGCTTCGTGGAAGTAGTTTCCACCCGAAGGATTACTGGCGCTCAGCATTTCAAGAAACTTTTCCTTCATTTGAGTACTCAGTACCTTCGTGAACATCAGTTTCGGGAATGATAGTTTCAGCGTTATAGAGCGATATTTATACGCGTTCCGAATCGGAAACTAGCCGATAAGAATACATTAAATCATGGTAAAACCTACATCTTATTTATTCCACTTCATTTGTGTTATTTTTATCGAATTCCATTTTATCTTTTATGAAGGTTAAAACTTAAAAGAGTAAGTGATTATTTTATGACCACCCAACCTAGGAACAATGACAGTATGGAATCCGGGCTAAAATAAGAAATGAAATGTATATGTTATCTTTTTTTACTTACGATGTTAATAGTGCGTAGGAAAGAGACATATAATGCCGTTCTTTTTCGTTATTATGCAGGTTGTCACAAGACACAAGGTAATTTTTGGATAGCGATGAGCTTATCATCGACATTGTCGTGTCATGTCGATGAAAAACATGTATTTAATTTTATTACAAAATACAAATACCCGGCTAACCATCTTATGTGTTGTATTATGACGTTGGAAGATAGATTGACAAACCATTTTTTGCAAAAAAAAATTTTTTTTTTATTGACAAGTTTTATTGTCATTTAGCACAAAAGAGGTTTCCGTAAAAAGCTTCGAACAAATTCTGCTGTGCTTTTTTGAAGTCCAGTTGAACCTATTGATGCACTGAATCCATTTAATTTTCATTTCAATACTGCTAGGAAACCTGCAACAGTATTGAAATGATTATCGACAACCATTTTTACATCACTAGTAACCTATACTTACCGCAATTTATTTTTCAGAAAAACCATAAAATAAAGTAAATACGTTTATTGTTTCGAGAATATAGACATACAGTACTATTTTATCTTAACGTTTATCACTTTTATATTTCCTATATTGAACAATATATCTCTAAACTAACCGATGATATGTTAACGATTCGTCCTCATTTTCTTTTCTCGAACTATGGGCTTTATACCCTTCAACTATACAAGACATCTTGTCCAGAGCACTGTACACCTCACGAATAAACTTTCTGGCCACGTTCTTAGACAAAATAATATTTATATCCCTTTTTAATCAGTGAATTCGACAAACTCTCGACATTTATCAACAAAACATAATACTAAAAAATTTGGTTAAAAGCCGACTTGAAGTTTTTGAAGTCTTGGATAGAACATTTGTATTTGTTAAGCATTATATTATTATGGTGACCAAAGATGACCATTTGACATTTCTCACTTTTTGATTTGTGACACGATTAAAAATAATATAAACAAACAGCCATGTTTTGTTTCACTCACACCTAATGACATGCTAACTGACTTAAGTGAGTAAGCTATAGATAACTCGGTTTTTATTTTAGCCTGACTTCTACTCTTTAATTATTCTGAGCACCCAACGGCCAACAATACAATTAACCTTTCAGTGCCATTATATACTTTCAAATTTCAATAAAATGTTTTTTTTTTCAATTAAATCATTGAATCATCATCACAAACAATTTAATATTATTATTTTCCTTGGAAACAATTGTTGTTATTCCATATTTGGTTATATTTAATAAAGTAACCCTCAAATATCGTCATTGTTATAATTATTATTAGGCAATGCGGTATTAGTGTTGCGGAAAACCGCCCTGATGATTTAATTTCATGAGGATAATAATTATTGCAGTTACAATTAGGTAGCCGTTACAGTCATTTGCTAACCATTCCAACCGAAGGACAGGAACATTACAAATTATTCCTACAAATTAAACTACTTATAATTTATAACATGAAAATGGCATATAAACAGCTGAAATACGCAGAATTTCTGGCGCTGATGTACCTTACCGACGGAGCAGAACCGAGGAAGAAATTACATAAATGCAAACTATGTTGATGGCTTTGAAGTTTGAACATACTAAAAAGATTATTTGCGGAGAAGCTCCAACTCGTCGCACATGCTACGATTTTTATAGCATGATGTGGATGGAGCATGTCGACATAATCGTGATGCTGACCCAAAAGAAAGAAAATGGCAAAGAAAAGTGCTACCCGTAATGGAGCGATGTGGAAGCATCTTCATTCAGGTTAGGAAAATTTCAAATTACAACCATCAAAGTTAAGAAGTTCCCTCATTATGTTAAGTCAATGCTTGTTCTGACGTATGGGAGTGAAGCAGCTCAAACGGTGACACACTTTAATTTTACCGCGTGGCCTGACCACGTGCCCGAAAATCCCTCAGAGTTTCCAAACTTCGTCCTGTAGGTCAGACAGTGCCAGAGGGAACTCCATGCAAGCTCGCTCTAGATTGGCCACAAACGCTCACAGCCACCGCCATTTGTTGAGCGCTGTCATCACGCCGGGCTTGGAAGGACTCCCTGCTATTGCGTGATCGACATCAGCATTTCGAAGTTTTATCAGGATCGAACTGTTTCAATTCCGTCCATAGTGTCAAATATTCGAAAAAAAAGGTAACACAGCTTGTTCAATCCCTTCCAGTAGGTACTTTTTTTTGTTACGAAGTGGTTACTACTGTACTTACTTAGAATCAGCCGACACGAAAGCTTCGATAAAGACAGGTCCTGTCCAACAAGTTTACTCGTATTATAAAAATTTTGTCAAGTAAATTAGTAGTAAGCTTAGTTCGAATTTAATTGTTCGTGTCTTGCTGTAAAACGATCTCTTTACATCAAGTATTACGAGTATTATGTTATATTCTATTTTGTTATCATATTACAATTTATATATTAATTATAATTATATTACAATACACTATAACATACAATATAATATATGTGTGAGGTAAATCTTTGAGACAGTATTAGTTTAAAAATAATTTCCGGTCCTAGTTATATATTATAAGTTATTTATAATTTATTAATTTAAAAATTGAAATTAATTTAACTTATTTTTTATATAATGTAGGTACATACTATTGTTTAAAAGTGCTATAATAATTATCAATATTTAACTTGTATTTTAAATAAATCATTATTTAAATTGTCAGTGTTTCATTCCGATGAGGAAAACTATATTTAGACTTTTATACATCATACACCTATGCGAATCTCATACGATTAAGAGCGCGGCCGCAGCACATTTTTTTAGTAATGAGTTGATAGTTTTAATTAATTACTTTTTGCACACTGATAGAAGGATTTAGTGTCTTTAATTAAAAAATATTTAATTTTAAAAAATAATTAATAACAGAATTATTTTAAATCTTAAATTTAACTTACTTAAGTAACTGGAAAATTACATACGCTTAAATTGTAGTTATTTTATAAGTTATATTTTAAATTAAATTACGTACATATTGTACATTTTTGTTATTTTATTGTCAAGGATAACTATTTTAGAGTGACGTACCTATTTTCCTTATTACGCCTTGTTCAAACAACACTTGTAGAGTAATACTAAATAAAAAATTTAATGCATTTTTAAATGAGCCATTTGACCAATGGGTCTCACTGCGAGTTTTAGCCGTTGGTGTCGCTACAAGCGCATAACGGAAACAACGTCAAGAATGTATGTAGTGCACTGACCACTGGACTGGCTGTTCCAAGCGTTTGACAGCAATTTTTTTGTGTCCATTTGAAGCGCCATTAGCGAGAGTCCCGAGAACTAATTTTGACGTATATTGCAAAAGACAGCGAGAAGTGTTTGTTTACTGTAAAGTAATTTTGCATTTTCGTTGTTAATATAACATAAGTAGTAATTATGATGATACGGTTATTGATTAATAAAAATAAAAAAATAAAAATCTTTATATCGACATCATTAGTTTTAGTACCACGAACTTTCGCTACGTCCGACAGCGACGGACAGCGCCAAAATGGCGAATATCAAGCAGCCACAAAAGCACGTTGACAACAGCCAGTCTAGTGGTATTATGGAGGTCAGTGATGTAGTGTATATCAAATTATTTTATGTCAAACTCTATGTACATTTTTTTAATTCAACAATAGTTAAAACACCGTATTTTTCCATCTTATATTTAATTTTACAAAACTTAACTAAACTATTCAATAATAATTAACGCGTCTGTCAAAATAGGCGGCATTGAGGTTTTCGTTGGTGACGTTATGCGCTGGTAGCGCCATTTGATCCGAGCTTGGCGTGAAACATCCAATTCGACACATTTTCTTTGGCTTCCTCTCGAATCACATATCTTAACACTAAGTAGCAAAACGCATACAGTTCTGGAAGGAAAATACTAGAATACCTTTGGGCCCTAATTTTGATAACTATTTCAGCAATTGAAACTTCTTTTTTCTTATCAAGTCGTTCTAGCGCGTTGTCTATCGCACAAAAAGTTCCCGTCCAGCCGATTCCGGTGGAACAATGGACCACAATAGGCCCCGGGGTCCCAGAACCGTTTTCAGCTTGCTGCATATATCTGGGCTGCTCTTCGTTGACTTTATTTCTTAGCTCCGACAACTCTTCCATTCCATACCATGGGGGATGCGGTTGTCGGGCCTGTCAGTGAACCAAAAATTGGTAATCTCCCGTGAAGTTTCCGTAATCTTGTTAGTGATCTTCATTCGGGTTTTAATGAAACCTAATTCTTCTCTGATAAGGGTTTTGACGACGAAACATCCGAAGGTCGCCTCAGAGCCCTTGGGAGTCCTCCAAAGATAGTAGCTTTTCTCGTGATCTCTGTCTATATCTGTCAGCGACACAAATCAGCTTGAAGAAAGACTGCTAGGTATTTTTCATTGGCGTTTAGACGCAGATGTACTTATCGGTTTTTTCGTAACCGTCGACGTAGTTCGCATGAATGTAAGTCGCTGCATTTTCTTCCGACGTTACTAATAGTTGCGAAGGTTCCCCATCTTCTTCGTCAAAAGTTAAGGTTTTCCGCGCGTTTATAATCACTCGCGAATGGTCTCAACACGAGATGTTGCTGAAATTATTCTTTTTAGTTTTCTTTTCTTGAAGACTGACAAGTTATGCCCTTCAAAGGAATTTCCATCACTTTGGCGTGTTCTTGAAGAACGAGCCTGCAGAACTTCGGGTGACTTGTCATCTCCAGCAGCTCTGATACGCTCAGAGTTTTAAAGCACGGGTTTTTCATTTTTTAAAAATGAATATTGGTATAAAATTAAGCACCGCCCTGCGTTGAGGCTGTTTTATTACGATTGAATCCGTCTTTATTGATTCTCGTGTATATAAAGAGCTTTCAATAATAAGATACATACCCTGACCCAAGTTCACCGGAAAGACCGACGTAAACAATAGGCAAAGTTGTAGGAAAAACGACGAATTTGCCTTATTTTACGTCATAATTCTTATGAACTTCTTAAGATTCTCACAAGGAACAAATGATACTCTTCTATGGAGTTAAGAAATAACAAACTTAGTCATTATTTGAATAAGAATTTGCAGAGCCTTTCCATTCATGAACACCACCGCATAAGTTGATGCACGAGTTTAAAATAAAAAAAAAAATAAGTTTTGTTATTATTTTTCTGATAGTATTGATTGTAATCTATTAAATTAATCAATTCATAATTAGTATTCATTATTTCAAAAGCTATAGTATTTTAATCACCTTTAATGCTTCATAGATATCGCTATTGTAACCAATAAGATTGCTCTATAAATTCTGTCCCTTTTGATGAGATAATTAATATTTACTGATTAATCCACATATTATTTTACTAATTATTAAAATATTATCGATCGTATGATCGTTTGTAGTGTAAATTAATTGATGGCGCTTTTAATAAATTGTTTATAACGGTTAAAATTTTGTCATTTGTTAGCTTGCAATTTTATTAAAGTAACAGTTTAACTACTATATTTCTCAATAAATAATACTCTTGAAGGGAAAAAAGCCCGAATTACCGCTGTCCAACTTCTTCGTATTGAATCGCCTTTTGTCTTAGTGTTTTTTTCTAATTAAATTGAAATTAACAATAATTGTATAGGTTGAAACAGCCTGGAGGCGATCACATCATTCCCAAGGCGTACTGTCTTCTAAAAAATCGTTAATCTTATAATATCCTTTAATACACAAATGTTCTTTCACAATTTTTTTAAAATAATTTTTATTTCCCCCGTTCTCGTGGAAAACAGCGATCGCAGCGCTCTCTGAGCGACCACTGTTTTCTCTAATTTTGGGACATTTTATGAGCATGTGTAACTATACCATAATTCTCACGAAAATCTGAGACATTTTCAAGGGTCCCAAGGTTCCGAAGGACGTCTAGGTGGGTATGGAGATAGCTGTGGGTTGAAGTATTGTTGAAGTTTGTTGAAATTTTCAATATTTTTTTGATCTACATAAGAAATAATTAGACAGTATAAACGCACTCGTTAACAAAACGCTAGTAAATACGGCCATTGTCAGCTGACGGACAAAACCGGCGCATGCGCAGTATAGGCGTGAGGTGATGGTTTGCTTATTAGATATAAAAGTAATTAATAATTGAGAATTTAATTGTTTTTATGATCGAACAATCACCAATAGTCGTCGAACAAACGATAATTGATCAAAATTAATTATGTAATCTGAGCGATAAAAATAAAGATATCTAGTAAGGGTGTCCAACTTAAGGGTAAACACTTGTTAATTAATTATAAATAAATAAAAGACGAAGAAACAATTTTTACATTCGAACATTAACGAACAAACGACGAACAGTTAATAAAAATAATTCAGTGAGCCCGGAATCTCTTCCGTGAGAAAAACAATATAGGGGAAGTGACCCAAATATTGGCACTTTAAGACATGGCTATTAATCAAATGAATGTAGAATTGTCTTTAAACTATTTATGTCGATGTTTATTATGTTCTAGTATTTCCAATATAATCTACTTTTAAGATCATACGCTAAAACAAATCTATTTTGTCGTATAAAATAAAAAAATAAGATTGTGTATTTTTTTTGGAAAAACCAATTATTGGCACCTATAATCCTAATCATTGACACAGTTAATGCTAATTATTGGCACTTCTAATTCGTTTACTAATTCTACTTTGTCTTTAAATATAACTATCGGTATTTTCGTAAATTATAATTTAATTTGTAAGTAGGTTATATACATGGAATAGTTCTCTTAAAACAGTTAAAAAATAGGTTCTTTCTCAAAGCTCAGCTCATCCATCTCTAACAGATTTTTACATTTCATCATCGTTTGAATCTGCAAGAATTTTAAAAATTTCTGATGCACTGTAGGCTTTTCTAACTACCCTTCTTAAAGTAGAAGGCACAACATCATCATCCTGTTTCGTACACATTTTCTTCTTCATTTGATTCTAGCTCTACTACTTTTTCGACATTTTCAAAAACATTATCTTTTTCCGCTTCTTGAATATTCAGTAAGTTTTTCTTTACATCATGTGCATTACTTCTTTTTCTCTTCCCTTTGCCCTTACCAGCTGTGTTTTGTGTTTTGTTTGTCTGTGTAAGTATTTTTTTCTTCTCATTCTAATTTTCTTTTTTTAACACCTTCTTCTTTTAACTCTTTTTGCCTTTTTCTTTTCTGTGTTGGATCTGGGTACCTGAAACTCTCTTGCAGCTTGTTTCTTGCTCATTCCAAATTTGACTGCATTTAAGGCCTTTTTTAAATTCTCATCATCATATTCCATTCTCTTTTCTTTAGGCTTCGCTTTACTTTTGGTCTTCATTTTCGTCTTTATTCGTATATATGTAATAAACCATTTATTGGCATATTATCGACCCAATTATTGGCGTAGTGTCCATAATGGGTATTAGACTCATTGGCACTGTGCCAATTATAGGATAACCAAATAATTTATTGTTATTCATTCAGAGGAAATGTAAAGTTAATAATGTTAAAAGGTAATGAATAAAAAAGAACGGGAATAAAATATTTATAAAACGACTAATTATTGGCATAATGTGCCAAGAATGGGACTATGAGCTATTTGGCATCCAGTAATTGGCACCCCCGATTAATAGCGAAAACATAACTTTTTATCACTTAAAATCGTTACCATACTATGCTTTAAGCATCATACAATATTAAGCAAGTACACTCATTTAGTCTCTAATTAAACGAGCATAATTAGAAATGTATAATCAAATTGACTTACCTTATGAAAACAATAACAAAATCGGTTTTCATTCACAGCGAAATTTTAAGCGGCTACTTTTGAATGAAGTACAACGGCATCAAAGATTCAGTGTTGGCAATTTAATAATGCAATATTACTACTAAAATATTGTTGTTGTTAACATTATCTTGGGCCAAAAGGAACCTTATTATTATAGTTTAAATGCATAAGTGCCAATAATTGGGTGTATGCCAACATTTGGGTCGTTTACCCTACGTTTTTTTTAAATATCTGCAATTATAATTATGTTCTCTGTTCTGGACAGCTGTTTTTAACTTGACTATGTCAAAAATGACACTTGACAATAATATGCCACAAAGATAATAAAACATCCAGTTATTTGTTAATCTTATTGTAACGCGAATGATTAAACTCTACCTTTTTCAATTTTAATAATTTGTTCTTGAAAATAATAATGAGTTATCTCAGTGATTTATCTCAATCTAGTGAATATTTAAGTTTTCGAAGTAGTATTCCGTTACGAAAAATAGTAGTAGATTCAGATGGATCCAAGGTAAACAAACAACTCTTCACTTAAATTTCAGGCACCATTTTACTTTTATTATTGTTCTCCGGGTGCATAAGTATAATATCATTTACCCCTTTGTTTTTACACTTGCAAATGTTAAATTTTCAGGCGTGGAAAATTTTCGATAGCGGTCCCAAATCTGTTACTTGTCCCTTAATATGCTTGCCGCCTGTGTCAGGCACTGCTGATATTTTTTACAAACAAGTAATGGGTTTAACGACAAGGGGTATTCGCGTGATCGCAGCGGAACCACCTCCGTATTGGAATTTAAAAGAGTGGTGTGATGGTTTTAAACGCTTAATCGACTATCTAGAGCTAGATAAAATACATATTTTCGGCGCATCTTTAGGTTTGTGTTATTATTGAATTTTTTTTGATACCTAACACATGAATGAATTCTACAATATGTAACTTTATTACAAATTTTCAGGTGGATTCATGGGACAAAAATTTACAGAATTAACTAAAAATTGTCCTCGAGTTGCTTCACTTGTTTTATGCAACTCTTTCACCGATACAGCTGTATTTGAATACCATGATTCATCAGCTTTATTTTGGCTGCTACCTTCTTTGGTCCTTAAAAGAATGTTAATGGGAAATTTCACAGTTGAGAAAGTGGATAAGAGAATTGCAGAATCAGTAGATTTTATGGTAGAAAGAGTAAGCCATAATATTATTTAATTTACTAAATTTTATTTTATAATGGATACAAATATTTCATAATTTTTAATTATTAAGTATTGTAGACATATTTCTTTTATTATTTAACAATGCATAGTAAAAATTGTGAAATTTATTACCTACATCTGTTATAGCTGGAATCCCTTACACAATCTGAATTGGCATCAAGACTGACTCTCAATTGTACTCCTTGTTATGTAACACCACAAGCATTAAGTGATTTGCCTATTACAATAATGGATGTGTGGGATGAATGTGCCTTAAGTGCAAGAGTTCGTGAAGATCTATACAAGTCCTATCCACAAGCTAAACTTGCTCATTTAAAAAGTGGCGGCAATTTTCCATATTTAAGTAGAAGTGATGAAGTCAACTTGCACTTGTTGGTAAGCAAATTTTTATTTATTTTAATATCTATAGATATTGTACTTCCAGCAAAAGTTGTTTAAAACCATTCATTTAAGTTGTCAGTTTATGATTCAATTTTGTATATTATATAACTAGCGACTCGCCCTCGCTTTACTCGGGCTCGTCCCATGATTTGGCGCGAGCGAAGCCACGGGTTCCACTAGTATTTGCGGGCAATTAACAGTAGGGAAAAAAGTATGCTTGAATTTTATTCTCCCGTCCGTATTTTTTTTGCCATTACTTCTAAGATATTTGTTAAAATTATATGATGTAAAAGAGTAAAATAATGTGCATGAAATGGTTAAAGCCTCTAACTTATTTAAAATCATAAGGATTAATACCATATTTGTGCAAATAACTTTTCAATTATCGCTTTATAATTGCCCATTTTTTAAAGTATTAAAATGGATATTGTTTTTGTTGAAAGCTCCCAGAGGCCAGACTGCTTATTTTTTCGGAGACCTCCAACAGATCATGTCCTTATATACTAAAACTTTCCTGGGGAACTATTCTATCCATTGGTGAAAACAGCATGAAACGATTGTCAATAGTTTTTGAGTTTATCACGAACAGACAGACAGACGCGGCGGAGGACTTTGTTTTATAATATGTAGTGGCCTACATATAAAGTTGAGATAGTTACTGATAATTTACTTTTATTGCATTTCAGATACATTTACGACAATTTGACGGCACTGACCTAAGAGCATCCTATCTTACGCTACACAAATTATCTTGTCCTCAAGGTCCATCTGAAGAAGGCTCAGTCAGTTACTTTAATCAAAGAGAAAAATTTGTCAAGATTTCATGAAATAACTGCTAATTTTGACATTCCTTATTTAAAAAGACTTGGTACTTTATGTATGCATATCTATATTGAATCTAATATTATAAGGTTGTTATATTACTTTATTTGGAGCAATGATATGGTTTGTAAAAGTAAGTTTAGATATAAGTATTTGAAAGTGCATCGAATTTAATAGACTGTTAAAATTGGCTAGATTGTAAGCATTTTTACTTCCTTTAATAAATATGATATGTTATATAATGTAGGTTTTATATGGCAAATAAATTGATTGGATCATTTAAGTGTTATTTATTGACAACATTTATATTTTCTACTTAACAATTTTATTTCTCTTTTTCTATAGTATGGCTTTTATCTTTATGAGCTTGTAATGCTTTGTCTCTCTCTTCATCATCTGAATAGTATTCTGCCAAGTCTTCATTAGGTATTGGCTGACCGGCAATGGTTGTGCCTTTTTCATTTAGTGCATTTAATTTGAAGAGTGGGTCATCATACATGATTTCAGGGACTATTGGCTCCCCATGACTTTGTTTATTGTGTGCTGTCACTGCAGAATATATGGACATGGCCTGAAGAAAAAACATACTATTGTTTAAATATGTTTTTATAAAGAATCTGGCAGAGTAAAGTATAATAGTAAGTAATAATTAATACAAAAAGCTGATTGTATGGTTTCTTGGTACATTATCATGATCAATTTTAAAGTTAAATTTATTCCATGAAAATAAACGCCCTTTAAAAACATAAACAATGTTTGATATAAAAATACATTAGTGGAAAAGGGCCATTCATAAAATACGTCACACTAAAATCTGCTTTTTTCACACTTTCTGTGACCCCCCCTAGAAATATTTTGTCACAAAAACTAAGACCCCCCCCTGCTGAGTATGATTAATTCTAAATGATAGTACACTAATTCTGAAAATTAAAAATATTTATTTAGTTATTATAATAAAATTTAAATAAATTAATAAATATCATATAGCCGAAACATGGTAGATGTTCGATCGGTATTGCATTTTAAAAACGGTATTTTAAATAACGTTTCCGAGCCTTGGGCGAACGTCACGTTGCCGTATACCCCCGTCCCCTCTTGTCACATCTTGTCACACTCAGCCAGACCCCTCCCCTCCCCTTGTATGCGAACGTATTTTATGAACAGCTCCAAATAATGGCATATATTCATTTATTATATACCTCGAAAAATACTTATTTTTTAAGAAAAAGAAAGAAAAAATATATTTATATTACTGTTAAAGTATAAAATTATATTACTGTATAATTCAATTTGATCTTACAATTTTCAATGAATATCATACATAAGTTTACCTGAGCAACTAAATTTGGAACATCTCCTGCATTAGCGGGCAAAATAAGTGTGTTGTTTGTTCGAGCCAATTTATTAAATGCAGCCACATACTGCTCTGCCAGAGTGAGGGAAGCAGCATGTTTGCTATCCTGAAAGAAATATAATTAAATTTTAAATATTAAAGTTAATTTTATTACTGTGACTGTGACTAATAAAAATTTTATTTAAAATAATAATATATGAAACTTGCCACACCTTTCATCTTTAGATTTAGGATTTAAAATAACCTAGGAAAGATGTGAGTGTATAATATCATTATACTACCAAAATAATACTTCTTTTACAGTTGGACCATAATTAGATATTTGGTAACGTAGCTTTATTTATTTGACACAACCTTCATTTTCAAATATAGTTCCAAAAGTTACATTATTGAATCATAAATTATACTACCGGTTGAGCAAGAGCACTAGCTATGAGCTTGAGTCCCCGAGCGCGAGCTTCAGCCACTGCTAGCATTGCCTGTGCTTCACCAGATGCCTTGTTTATCTGTTCTTGTTTCTCTGCCTCTGTTATTATTAAATAATTATTTATATTATATATTATTTAAAATTAACAAAAACCACAATAAATAAACACAAATAAAATTGAAGTGTCTGTCATTTCAAATTAACAGCTTTTCACTAAACGCATATGAAAGCATATATGGTACTTACATTAAAAAAATCTATTTTTAAAATTTGACTGTTTGTTTGTCCCTGCTAATCTCTGATAAGACTGGATTAATTTTGATGAGACTTTCACTAACGTAACTTCCACCCAGCAATGCGGACCAGATTTGCTACTATTATATAAAATATGATGAAAGTAACCTGATGCTAATATTCTAGCTTGACGCTTTCCTTCTGCGACATTAATATCTGCCGCACGAACACCCTCAGATTCTAATATAGCAGCTCTTTTTCTCCGTTCAGCCTCAACTTGCATTTGCATAGCTTCATGTACTCTAGTTGGCAGTTTAATATCACCTGAAAATAATTTTTATAAATAAATAAATAAATAATAAATATGTTGGGACATTATTACAACAGCGCCATCTAGTTCCGTGGTAAGCTACGAGGCTTGTGTTACGGATACCAGATAGTTGATATACTACACATATAGATGTTAAATACATACATATTATAAATATAAACACCCATGACTGGAGTACAAACATTTGTGATTAGCAAATGAATGCCCCCAGCGGGACTCGAACCCACGACCGCTAGTGCAGAAAGTAGGGTCACTACCAACTGAGCCAAACGAGTCGTCGATATATCTTTTAAAATTGTCAATCGGAAGAACAATTTTACTTATTAGGAAGGATGAAGGGTAAGGATTAGGAAGCATCTGTAGTAATGAAAACCATGTTAATTTTGTTAGAGCCTAGAGATAAATAAAAGGTACAAAACCAAGGTATAAAACCATGGACATTCTGTAAAATCGAAAATCAGGATAATCGATTTTAAAGACTTATATTTAATATTTAATCAACTTTTATTATAGTTTCACATACATTGTTAAGCTAATATGATATAAAAAATATGTACTATATAATAAAAAACTTGTGTATTTCTCTTTTTGCATCAAAATATTTTCAATTTTCATATTATGGCAATTAAGGCCATTACAAAATACAAATGAGTCCAGATGGTAGGATGTTAGTATAATTGGGATTCTACTGTACATGAATACTTACGGATTTCATATCTCAAGCAAGTAATACCCCAAGCTTCACTAGCTTTATTTATGGCATGAACTATTGAAACATTTAGAGATTCTCTTTCTCTAAATACTTTATCCAGAGATATTTGTCCCAATTCCGACCTCATAGTTGTTTGTGCTAGTTGTGTTATTGCGAATTCTGGATCTTCAACTCCATATGAAGCTGTTATATTTTAAGGTATTATATATTTTTTAAACTATGCAACATAACAATTTATTCTTAATAATAATAAGAAGAAATAAAGTAAATAGGGTTATATGTGTACTATTATATAACTTATCAAAAAAATATATAAAATGTTTTCATATTTAAAAAAAACAAATATGTATATGTAGACATACCCAGGTATGGATCAATAATTCTTAGATACAATACACCGTCAATGCTAAGAGTTACATTATCTGATGTAATAGCACTTTGTTTTGGGACATCTATAGCTATTTCTTTAAGGCTTTGTACATATTTTATCTTATCTACTATAGGCCATAACAGATTTAACCCAGGTTCTAATATTCTGTGAAATTTTCCCATTCGTTCCACAATCCATGCCTGCAATTTCAATGGTAATATAAAATTGTGTTTACCTAAAGTACCAAAGCTGTAACAACATTAGCTAGATGAATTTATTTATAGATAATTATAGTATTAAAGATAAAAAGTGGCGGCAATTTTCCATATTTAAGATTACTCCAATATTTCCACTGGTTAGGAGTTAAATAAATGTAGTTTATGGAGTAGTTACTGAAAAGTTACTAACCTCTTGTTGTGGGACAAACATTATGACTGTATTCAAAGGAGATGTCGACCGACATCTTACACTTGTAATTCCATATAATAAGCGAGCTTCGTTCTTGTATTCGACTTTGTAAGCACCCTAAAATCATCATGATATAAAACAATTGCACACGTCTTACTTTACATTTCAAAATGTTCATTGAAAATAATAAATACTTTTAAAGGAAGAACCCTAGATAAGAGATATCGGGAACGTGAAAACATTTTGGTTGTTACTGTTTGTTAATATCAATAAACATTAAATAAAATCAATATAACCCATTCTTTACACTAACGAGCCGCAATCACCGCCGCAAACCGCAATATAATCGGTAATGACAGCAGACGTCAGTGTCATTCATATTTCATACACATTCTGAAGGGAAGTATTTCATAACAGAGAAAAACAAAATTTAATAAATATATAATAAATATAAAATATAATTTTAAAAATAAATAAAATGGATTAAAACGATAGGAATATTAAATTATTAATACATTACTTATATCTGAAAGTAGTGAGTTTTATATTTCGATTGAAAATATTATTGCTGTCTTGTCATACGTTATCCTTGCGAGACCTTTAATAAGAAATTATAATACACTTGAATACACTTATAAAAACTCATACAATTTCTAATTTCTTTTCACGGATATACTTCATTTATTAAATATTACATGAAAAAAATAATAAATCTGTAATTACCTTAGTTACAATTAATAAGTTTGATCAATATTACTTTACAGTTTACACGAATATCGTTAATAGCCTTTACAATTCCTCAATTTTTAAATAATTATAATGGATAAAATTAGTAATAGTTCAACGACGACACAAAACGCTAACATTGCTAAAAATAATAGTTATATTGCTAAACTAAGAAGATTAAGAATACAAGGAAATGTTCTTTCGATTAATTTAATGAATTCTTTTCGTAATGTTGTAGAATGTAATATAAATATAAAACATGATTCTGACTCTGATGTAAAAAAATATTTGATTTCGCTTAGAGACTCATACCATGAAATAAAAAATTTATACGAAGATGTTAAAGCTAAAACAAATTTCAATGAGGATTTAGAAAGGTTTGGTTAGTCTTTATTTTAGATTTAAATATTCATTTTTGATTTTGATTTTCGATTGTTGTTTGGCGACACGTTTGGCTCAGTTGGTAGTGACCCCACTTCTGCACTAGCGGTCGCGAGTTTGAGTCCTATATTATTGATGATTATATTATTATTTATAATATGTATGTATTTAAAATTTATATGTGTAGTATTTCAACTATCTGGTAACCGTAATACAAGCCTCGTAGCTTACCACGGAAATAGATGGAGCTGTTGTAATAATGGCTTGGGTTAAAATTTACTAATATTTTAATCAATTTATTTAGCATTATAATCTTATAATTACATTATGTTTCAGACATGAACGAATTGAAGACGGATATTTTGCAACTTGAATCTAAAATTAAAACTCTTAAAGAATTTTTAAGAAATGAATTAACAGTATTGCAGGCAAACGAGGAAACTTTGTTAGATACAGTATGTTTTTTTTTATAATTTATATTATTTATTTGATTTAAAGAATTTGATTACTAATTCCAGTTTTTATCCAGGTAAAAGAAAATGGGAAAATAGATGTAAAAAAATTTAGAAATAAAAAAAATCAAGCGAAACGTTATAACGCATTTGTTCCAAGTCCTGTGCGTGCCATTATTAACACTCCGTTTAAGTGTTCCGTAAGTTACTTTAATGATAAGAATATTATTACACTAGTAGCAAGCTAGCAACTCGTCCTGGCTTCACTTGGTTCGAAAACTCATCGGGGATTTATTATAAGTTGTAGGTGCTAAAAGAATGTTAATTTTAAACGTCATGACGAGACACTTGATCTAAAGTTCCATATATTTATTAATTACCCTATAATAAGCCTTAAGAAACACTAATTGCTATTTTAAAAACATTAAGTTCTATATCAGCAAACAAAACATTTAGTTTCTTTCATCACTCTCACCTAGGAAGTACACCAATATCACAATTTCCTGAAAAATAGTATAAACCGATATGGCGGTTGGAACGAGTACAATCACAATACATTCGTTCAAATTTGGAATAAGTATTATAAGGAAGTAACTGTAAAATCTAGCTCTATTGAAAACTTGCCTCGTTTTGAAGAATTTAAGGATGAAATCTTTCAAAACATTCCAGGTATTTATACCATTATGACTAGATAATATCAGCGGCTTCAGCGTATGTTTTCCCATAGGAATGAAAGGTTTTCCTACAGTAAAAGGTATGCTAAATGTTAACCCGAATAATAACTTTTTATTTATTGCGTGAACCGCGATGAACTGTTACTGTTTTTTATATGTATTGTTACTGTTTTATTATAATAATTTATGTATGTATAGATCATTAATCATTGCAACAAAAGATTTCTAATGAAAATACCTGTGATTGACCAATTAATACAATGTAAATTTTATAATACTACGATGGGATAGTAGCCGTTTGTAAAGCATTTGAAACGAGATTAAAATTTGTGTCATTTCCAGGAACTAATTCCGAAGGTATAATTTCCCATAGTGAATGGTATCATCAATACATGTTTCTTAAAATTCAACAACAAAATGCCATTGATAAATGGCAAGAGAATAAACGAAAAATAAAGAAACGGGAGATTAAAGTAAGTAATATAAATTATTTTAAAGTTAAATTAAGCTTTCCTATTTAGGTATAAGGGCGCTTGAAGACGCTAAGAAAACTCGCCGTGTCTAGATAAGAATCTTTTCGGATGTAGCCGCGCAAATTTTCTTATCTGCTTCAGACAAGAAAAATAGATACGTGTACACGATAAGAATATTTTCGTACTGTCGTGCGTAGGGTTTGGTAAGATGCACATGTTAATTGGTTTGTGAGACAGGGTTGATTATATTGCGCGGTAAGCTTACGTTAGATAATACAGTTAGAATATTTTTTTGCATTTTAAACAAAGCTTTTCTCGTGTGAAATAATTTTTTTTAAAAAATATAGAAATTATATAGTAATGTTATAATTTTTAAACGGTAAAGTTTATCCGTCGTTTTTTAGTAGTTAAATTATTGATTAGAATCAAGGGTTTATTCGAATCATGATTCGATTTTTTTGTCGGGTGATTCGAGTTATTTCGAATATTAAATCTCGATTCAAGTTGTATCACTAAAAATAATAAGTTGTAGGAACGACTATACAATGTGAATGTCAATGTCCACGCATAAAATATACTCAACCTACCCGAACCACCCCGCGGCTCGCTTCCCCCGCCCCTCTCAACACAGAGTCGTCATGTCTAGCGTACATAAGATTTTTTTCTTACGAGTACATATCGCCCGAGCTTTGTACACGGGTCGTGCGTAGAAACGACACGAATTCTTGCGTAGGCCCGGCGAGTTTTTTTACCGTGTACAAGCAGCATAAGGGTTAACATATAAGTAGATGCACCCTGCACCTTTACAAGAACCTGTTACGTTTTTTTTGGAGAAAATAATATAATTTTGTACTCCGGCTTACTGAATAGCAATGTTTGTTTAGATTACTGCATTTTCAAGTATTATATTAAAAAATATCTTTCTATTCAGACACAAAAAAAATCAGCAGCCGACTTTACACCACAATCGGCAAAACTATGTAGAAGGAGCTTCAAAGACCTAAATAAGACTAGTGAGTATATTAAAACCGTTACATGTGTCAAAACTCAAAATTATATATATAATAAATAAAATAATGTTTTATCTTATAATAATGTCAGTTTTTATCATAAGTAGGACTGTAAAATTGATGTGAAGGTATATTTAAACGTCACAATTGTAGGACGTTATTAATATCACTTATCTATTAGATTGCTTCATTTTCTTAAAGGATGTAAGTACTTATCTCCGTGGACAGGATGAAAGTCATTGGACCATTAAATCATAATTTTCATCGTGTATTATGTATAATATATTTTACCGCCCTTTTACGTTAAGGTAAGTTTCTAACTACAGAAAAAAAAAAGATTTTTATAAAAATATTTATTGACACGGTTTAAATTTTAGGGAGCACCGATTCATCACAAAAATTAACACCGGATGGACTCAGGTAAAATTTATATAACATACCTGTATATAATATATAGTTTTTTTTAATATTTATTTATTTTTTATGGCTAATACGAATTAGAAAGGTACGTTGTAAATATGTATATAGGTAATATAAATTACTAACTAGCTAGCTTTGCCCGCGTTCTAATCACTATTAAAAATAGGGATTGGTAGTAGAAACCATAAAAAAAATAAAAAATCTGGAGGGGGCCACCCTTATAACCTAGGGGAATAAAAATAGCCTATCAAAATACACAAAAAATATCATAAAAATCGGTCATGACGTTTCGGAGTAGTTCGATAACAAACACTGTGACACGAGAGTTTAATATATTAGATTATGTGTTTTATCGAAACGAAAGGTATTTCTATAGTGAAAGGTACCCATATGACTCAACTGTTGTCACTATGAGAAATTTAGTTAAAAGTATCGGTACTTTTACGCAAACGAACACGGACAAATAGACATAAGATACATAACTATTATTTCTGGGTGTAATCAAAGTTTTTTAAAAAAGATATTATATTTTAATGCACACATTGCGCTTCCTTAATTGTTTGTTTAATGTATACCTAGATATAATAAATGTTTTTTGTATTTACAGAATGGACGAGCCCAACAAAACACAGTTGTATTTATTGCAGCCAACTAAACAATGGCTAAATAGGTGCCAAAATAATAAAGAGATATCGGAAATAAATTTAAATGTTGAGACAATATCTAAATTGTAAGTATATTAATTCTCGTTTTGAATAAAGTTTGTAACGGTTCTGGCTTATAATTAAATAAGCCAGAACCGTTAACAGTATGCATTAAGTAAGCAAAGGCAAATAACGGTCTAACTAAACCATGGAATTAGTAAGAAGTACTTACTAGCTCCATGAACTAAACTAAAGCACGGGCTCCAAGTCTTACTCAAACGAAAGTACTTCTTCTATGAAAACTCAATTCAAATTTGTAGCTCTGCAATGTTCTAATAATTACTCAACATACTTTTAAAATACATTTTTTGAATTATTTCGAAAGCCTATATTTTGATATAATATTAGCTTATAATAGTTCTGTGTTCTGTTTTTATCAAGATATTTAATGTTTTTCAGGCGAACTCCTTTTTGGCGTTTATCTCTTCAATGATATTATTGTAGCTGAACATATTGCGTTGAATAATAATTAATAAATTTAATTTAATTAAAAAGTGCAACCGCTGTCGTTCTGCTTGAAGTAACCTTACTAAGTTTAATAAATTAATCTTTTGTCATCCTTCACAAAATATTAATAGATTTACGACTGGCAACAATATTATGTGTCAAAACCATAGATGAATAATGAACGTCAAAACACACATGACACAAGTACCAAAGGATGACAATTGACATTTTTCATTCATGATAATTGGAATTTATGATTTTTGTCTAAATCTAATATCTATGTGAAATCTTATAGGTTCTAGAATCTAAAGATCTATATTTTGTAAAATTTTATCACACAATGAGTTTTTAAATTATTGCAAACCATTATTTTAATTTTTCAGTGCGTTTAAAAATTTTCAGACGTATTTCGTATGATCGCCTTACATTTTAGTGTTACATAATTTTTCCATTATTTAACAAATAAGAATAATACAAAAGTTATGTTAAGATACAGACATTTACTCAGAAGATTAATTTATATAAGGAAGACTTATAAGTCAGTACCCATAACTGTTCAATCATGTCCTTTAAAGATAACAATTCCTTGTTCACTTGGATTTTCGATACTAACATTATTGGGATTTGATAAGAAGTTGAATCTAGAAGATGAATTGATTTTAAAAATAAAGCATTGTATACTATTTATGCAAAGATCTGAATATGACAAAGCAGAACAACTTCTGCATGTTTCATTAAGGCAGGCCCAACAAATGCAGCATCATTTGGGTATTACCTATATTTACGACGTAATGGCTAATTTAGCCCTTGAAAGGGGCCAGTATGAGAAGGCTAAAAAACTATTTGTGGCAGTTACACAAAGAATTATGTCTGATGGAGTAAGGGAAGATGATATTTGTGTTGTACACATAAGTATGAAGTTAGCAAGGATAAGTCATATGTTGAAAGAATACACTACAGCCCAACTTGGTTTTGATTGGTGTTTAGAAAAACTTATGAATATAGTATCAAAAGATCCTTCCGAGGCTAATAAAACTCTCTTAGCAATGGCTGAAAATTGGTATGGTCGCTTATTTGTAGATTGTGGTAAGTCAGAGTTAGGTTTGACTTACATGAAAAATGCTTTTGACAAAATGTCAAATTTGCTAGATTTGGAACAAGAGGATTTAGTGATACAGTTGAATGATATAGGTACTGTGTGTGACACATTGGGTAAAATTGATGAGAGTATAGATTATTTTGCAAAAGCTATAGATCTTGGTAAGAAAACAAATATGCCCGATTTAGGTCCAATGTATGTAAACTTAGGAAGGGCATATATGAAGAAAAATTTACTGGACATTGCTAGAAAAACTTGTGGATATGCATTTAGACTAGGACTGCAAGCAAAAAATGATGATGTCAAACGAGAGGCAGAACTTTGTATAAAAGAAATAAAAAACTTGTCATAATATATACTGTTTTATTTTCATAAATGTACTAATGAAAATAATAATCATTGATTGTATACTTAATGTGGTTTTGATATACAACTTGTGTTATATTACACATAACAGAAATATTATTTCTTTAATGGTATATGATTTTTTATTGATCATACATAAAGTAAACTTATATTAAATGCAATATTAAAACAATGTTTTTATCTGTACATTTGATTAATAATCATAACTTATTTATTGAGCACTGTCTTTTGTGACACTGAATGGTTCTGCGACAATTTCAACATGAGTGTCTGTAATGACAACATCCTTTGTTGGTCGGTCATTGGCTACAGTGGGCGACTTCTCAATGGTACGAATTACATCCTGCAAAATGTATAAATAGTTTGTAGTAACAGCTTGTTTGTTTATATGAATTACATAATATTTAATATTTTGCATTATTTGACCACTGAAATTAGGATTTTTGATACTATCAACAAATTAATTTAGAACATGTAAACTGAATAAAGTGGCTATTAAATAAAGTACATACCATGCCCTCAAGAACTTTGCCAAAAACAACATGTCTGCCATCAAGCCATGGAGTTTTAGTTGTGGTAATGAAAAATTGAGATCCATTGGTATCTTTACCAGCATTGGCCATAGACAACCAACCAGCACCATAGTGGCTTAGCTTGAAGTTCTCATCTTCAAAACGTTCACCATAGATACTACGACCTATAAAATTTACCACATTCACATTTGATTCAAAAAATATATATTAAAGTATTTAATACAAACTATGAATTTAATTTGCTCATATATAATATAGTCAATTGCTTCTTTAATTGGAAGATATTTATTGCTATAACTAAATTGCCAATTATTTACACCTCAATATTGCTGTAATTTAATTAAAATATATAAAATATATTGCTTCTTGCAAATGAACTTGAAATTTTTTGAAAAAAAGATTCTAAAAAAAAAACTTTAAAAATATTAAAAATAATTACCACCAGTGCCGTCTCCTTTAGTGAAGTCTCCACCTTGAATCATGAAGTTTTCAATAACTCTGTGGAATTTGCTGCCCTTATAACCTTCACCTTCTGGTTTTTGAGCCAGTTGGTAGAAATTTTCCACCGTTTTTGGTACCGTCTTACCAAAAAGTCCAATAACTACAGTGCCAGCTGGCTTGTTACCAATGCTTATATCAAATTTGACCTGCATACAAAATAATTCTTAAATTGAAGTTGCTAATAATAAATTATTACAAGAAATGCACAAAAATATTTTAAATCTATACATGTAAAAGTATTCTAACTTAGTCGAATCAGTTCGCGATCATAACTATAGATAGAGACCAAATTTAGAAGATATGTTTATTGTGAACAATGTTAGTAGACACTAATAAATAAATAAAAAAATTAAATTAAAACCTAATCGGCGTTAAAACGTATTTAGGGCAAACCCGAGCAGAGCGAGGGCGACTCTCTAGTCTGAATATAAATTTGCAAAACCAAACAAGTTGGTAGTTAAAAATATTAAGACTAAAAAATCAATACAAAACTGATGATTCTTTTGTGCTGCGAACAAAGAATTCGTTAAACTTTGTAGAGTCAAAATCACAAGGTCATCGACCTTAGGTAGCTTATATCCGGTTAGGCTTTAAAAAGTTGTTTTATGCAAATATTAAACCCAATAACTTCTGATTAAAAATATTTTTTTATAATTCTAATACGTGAATTACCTTATGGGTAACCTTAGGTCCTTTGGGAGCGTCTGCCGACCAAGCGGTAGACACAATAAAAAGAACACCTAGTGCCGTCGCAAGAATACCCATGATTATAATTAATTTTGTCTTTTTTCTATTAATTTTTACTTTTATATAATCAATTTGTGATAGAAAAATTGGAGTTGAACCCAAAACGGTACCGGCACCGGTAAAACTTCGGGAAAAATGTCCGAACTCTGTTGAAGTATTCTGAACTACTCTATGGAACTACTCAAACGAGACACGTCAGAGATGATTTTATCAGTATATACCAATCACAGAATACTAAATACCAATGTACTCTGTGAGTGTGTGTACTGTGTTTTATCATTTGAAACATGGAGGTTAGAAAACAGGAGGATGATCGCCAGATCGCCAGAATGTTCAATGTAGTGTCTCAGAAATATGAAAACGAAAGAGGCGCTGCGATCGCTAAGTTATCTCAATGTCTAACTTCACTTTGTCTCAATACAAATTGTTGTTCTCTAACCTCCATGATTTGAAATTATTCCAAAGAGTATAGATAATATACTGGGAATTATTCAAACCATAGAGCTTATCATAGAGGTTAGAGACGAGGAAAATGATCGCTGTAGAATGTACTAGTGCCCAGAAATATGGACAAAATAACTAGGCGCTGCAATCGCTAAGTTGTCTCAATAAAAGCGGGCTGTTGTGCGCTAATTTGAAATGATCTATCAACGTTTAAATACGTGTATATAATATCATTCAAAGAAAAAAAGAAAATAACGAAATTATTTATTATTATTATTTTATATTTATTTGTACATTATTCAACTAACTTCATCTACTTGTACTCATAAACAGCTAACTTCACAGAAACTATTTACCGGACAGACGGGCTAATGCTGTAGCACGTGCGATCGTTCTCCTTGTCTCTAACCTCCATGGACATGGAGCTATATAATGAGAAAAATTCAAACTCATCAAAGCCACTAGTGATGGACTGTTGTTACCATGGAGATTAGAGACCAGGAGGACCATTGCCCTAGAATGTAGTGTCTCAGAAATATTGTTAAGCTAAGGAGGCGCTGCGATCGCTATGTTGTCTCAATGCCTAACTTCACGTTGTCACAATAGTGACAACGTCGGCTAACTTCACAAATACTACTTACCGACGACAGCGCGTTAGAAATTCTACAAATTTTCAGAGACAGGCGGGTAATGCTTTAGTATGAAGCGATGGTTCTCCTGGTCTCTAACCTCCATGGTTGTTACTTTGAATGATTGTATAGGTAGTACCATGGAGGTTAGATACAGGAGAACCAACGCTTCATACTAAAGCATTACCCGTCTGTCTCTGAAAATTTGTAGAGTTTATAGCGCGCTGCCGTCAATAAGTAGTATCTGTCAAGTTAGCTATTTATGAGTACTGTCACTATTGTGACAACGTGAAGTTAGGCATTGAGACAACATAGCGATCGCAGCGCCTCCTTGGTTTGACAATATTTTTGAGACACTACATTCTAGGGCCTTGGTTCTCCTGGTTTCTAATCTCCATGGGTAGTACTGATTACATAGGTAGTTTTCCAATTACAGAGCATAGTGCGACTCAGTGGCGCACAATGCCGAATTATGCTGAAGCTTAATTGGAACGTGAATAATGTTTACAAAAGTATAATCCTGTAAAATAAACTTGTTTACAGATCCGAATTTTAAAATAAAATTGTATTCATATTTTAAGACGGAATATAAAAAAAAGTAATTATTTATACCTTAATCCATATTTATATTTATTTTTTTAGCAGTTTGATGCGAGTATCACCCGAGAACAGTACTTTTGAAAGTGCTCGATTGTGCGAAGCGTTGCTGTAGTTGGAACATTCAACGTTGAGCATTATGCCGCATAATGCGCTCTAGTGCTGTAATTGGAAAACTACCATAAATACCAAACAACGATTATGTGACAAACTTGTTTTCATTTTTTTATTGTTAAGTTTAAAGTATGAGGTAAATAAAATTTTCTTTGCAAGTCTGAAATTAATATATTTTCATTTTTTAAACGCCTGAATACTGAAATTTAATTTTGGATGAGTTTACGTTATAGTAAAAAATTGGTGCAGTGGTTTTATAAATTGTTTTACCGTACCTATATATTTGATTGTGTGCTGTTTTGCTGTCTTTGATACCACAGTGTAAAGAATTGACCCAGTGGTCCAACGCCTTTGAAATCACGCGAATTGCCGCTTTTGTGTAGGCATTTGTTTTTGCTGCAGGGTTGTCAGAATATATAAATAAACTAATATATATTTATTATATCATCAGTTCTACATTTGTGTATTCGTAGTATGAGTATATAAAAGAGTACCAGGAATAAAATGAAAAAATATTGAATGGCGAAATATATAAATATTATATAAATAACGGATTATATGACGAATTTTATTATAAACAAATATAAAAAAAAATAAATTAGCTAGCTAGGTTAGTAAGAAAAATACTGAGATACTTATTCTATTAAAATCCACAAATGCGACACTGAATGGAATTTTCAATATTTGGATTTACGAGTTTTCAGATTGCGATTGTTGAATTTGACGATATAGTAAATTCTCATACCTAGAAACAATTTTAATTAACCACTTGATCCCCGCCGGTACCTATGTGTACCACTTCCGGCGTTACCGTAGATCCCCGCTGGTACCTATGTGTACCACCTCGCCCTCTGCGCTTTTATCACTTATTACACAACGAAATCGCTATATTTTTTGCTAAATAAGTAATGCACGCTACCTTTAGAAATTTTATTACCTATATAATAAAATAAAGTTTTAATCAGATTCCGGCAACATTAAAAACAAATGCGCCAAAAGTTGTTAAAATTTAAAGTAAAGCGTGCGCGACTCGCTATTGGTTTAGTGAGATTTAAAAATTGAAAACAAGTGACTTTGTGCCTTAAACGCAGGCATATTATTTTTTAATATTCTTTGCTACTATTGATATACTAATTAATTAATATTTACGTTATAATGTTAGTTTTTTGGTTAAAGTAATTCTGATGTATTGAAATTTGTAAATAAAGTCGCCATTATTTTACATGAATTTGGACGATTACTCACTTATTTAGTATCTGATAAAGGTAAATTACTGTAGAAAAATAAATATAATTTCATATTTTCAGTTTTTTGTAGCATATTTCAATAGTTTTATAATATAAAATGTGTTTATTTATAAATAATAATAATATAAGCCTATAAGCTGTCAAATGTGACATATTTGACTTTCCTCAAATTTGAGCTAGACATTGACACATGTCGATATATTATGCTATCGATGATATCGATATTTTAATATAAAAAAGGTATATTGAAGAAATATGTGTTAGCTCGTTCTAGAATAAAATGTTATATAAAATTTAAATATTCTTATGTATTATAAATTAAATCAAGTATACATAAGAGTTTCAAAACAAAGTCTAACATAATATACTATATTATAATAATAGCAATACAAAGACCTTCTAAAATAAAATATTTTTTTCTTGACGATCTCGAGTGTTTATAGTAGCTTGAAATGGATGTACGAGTACAACACGTATATACCTAGATAACTTATATACAAATTATCGTCCCCTACGGACGATAGTGTTTGTATATACATTTTGATGATTTCCATATAAAATAAACGGTTATATACTTTTATTATTCAGATATTTTTATAGATAAACTTATGGAGAGTTTCCAACAAAACAAAAACAAGTATTCAAAATATTCCAAAATAGTCAATAGAACATGAATTTTTCCAAGTAATTCTAACAAAATTCGGAGCGAAGACAAATACGACAAAACAAATAAAGAAGAAAAGGATTAATGTCATGAAACCGATAAAATCACTTTTTCTGATACATATGATACATTTTTACTAAATAATTTCATCAAGACCCGGTTATAGCTTGCTTCAAAATATTGTCATTTTTATAGTAAATTAATCATTTTTTTATAAATAAAATAAAGTCTATGCTGCTCGCTGAAAATAAAGCTTTCTCTAGGTGAAAGAATTTTATAAATTGGTTTTGTTCGGAGCCTGTACATTACAATGAAACAAGTGAAATCTTTTTTCTTTTTGTAATATTAATGTATAGAAAATCCTTTTTTGTAAATTTATTGCTACTTTGAATACTGGATAAGAAAAAGACAATCATCTAGAGTAAATTATTAGTTTGCTTTTGAATACCTAAAGGATTATCTGGATTAAAAGGTGAGATCAGAAAATTTTAGAAGTAAGGATCTTTGAGTCCAATTACTTTAAACTAAATACTGTACGAATGGTCTTTTTTGTTATCAATTTTAGTCATCAAAAACTATAAGAGCAATATTATTGAATTGCAAAATAAAATTTTTGTACCATATAAGCGGAATAATTTTTATTATTTTATTTAAATAATTAAAACTTTAACTGAACTTTTTATATAAAACTTGCCTCCTATATTTTAGTTTCAATGAGAATTATTACTTTAGCAATATATGTTATTAGTTTTTGAGCGTTTTGCAATTACAAATTTTTATGCAAAATTGACTTTATTTCTCATGAAAATACTATATTATGGACAATTTAAACTATACAACTCATGATTAGATTATTGAAGATTCGAAAATAATATAGGTACTGTCTTATTTTTGTCAAAAAAAATTACATAATATAATAAAATACAATAATGTATTCCATATATTATATTCATATTACGAAATACTTAACATGATAGCCAGATTTCTGACTCTTGCATTTATGGGATAATTATATTATTTTTTATTTTATATTTTATAAAAATTGGAATGCTCAATATAGTAATATTTTAAATCTCGTATATATGCATAAAAATAAAATATCTGATTTCAATTGCTATACATAAATATAAAATTTATTATTTTGTTTATATTTGTTTCGCCGTTCACAACAATTATCGATAATTTTTGTGTTGACTGTTGAGGGGTACAGCATTACTACGCATCAAAATATTTAAAATTATTATTATCAGTACAATAATTTGGACAACTTTACATGTTTAAATATTTAGTTTCTTGAATGAAAAGTATAAAGGTTTCATAATATGTGATAATGCTTAGCTTGTATATTTAAAATTTAAGCTAAATAATAAATACAAAAATGTGAATTATATTGAAATACGAGTGTTTTTAAAAATAACCTCAATTTTTCCCTTTTATAATAAAACCAACTGAATTCTAATCACAGTGGATTGTGTTCAAGATTTATTGGTGTATGTTTTTAAAGTAAGAATTAATATGTATTTAAGTGTAACTTTTGCTAAGAATCTACTCACTATACCTAATCCTGATGCTTTTAAAATTGCGCGGTAAGCTGTGTAAATACATCGAACGAGCCGCGATATTTATAAAGTTTTGAATGTGATTGTTACTTACAACTAATGAAAATAATTCAATGAATGGTTTTGTGTGACTACATGTTTATTCACAAAGTAGTGTTTCAAAATTAGTGTAAATATAAACCCTGGTATTATCAGAAATCATTGTAATACAAAAAGTAGAAAATTTTTAGCTAACGTTAATATTTTACAAGCTTATTTATGATTTATCAATAGTTTAAAGTACATTTTATATACTCTCATAAATGCTCAAATTATTTAAGAATCCAAAACAACTGAAACATTTAAAATCACTGCTGTATATTTTAAATTGTAAATGTTTTTTTATGTTATGGTAGAATCGGCGAAAAATGTCAAACGGGCTCGGTGATTATTCGGTGTTGCATGTCATAATGCGCGGGCGTCTAGTGGTTAAAAGACAGACGAGAAACAGTCGCATAGTTTTGAGTCCCACATAACCAGTCGTGGTATGCGTCAATGCATTTCCAAACATTAAAAAAAAATGGAAACGATAATCATATCGATTTTACAAAAAATTTCACGTTCGTTATATTCAATCTGTACAAAAATCTAGTAGTAGTAATATGTCATATTCATAATCGGCACCCCCAAAAACCATGCAAATGATACCCATATAGATTTTTTGAAAGTATTAGCGTCCGCCATCTTGAATTTAGACAAATATCTAGTAATTTGTCATATTCGTAATCGGCACCCCCAAAAACCATTGAAACGATACCCATATTGATTTTAGGAAAAATTCGCGTCCGCCATCTTGAATCTAGACAAAAATCTAGTAATATGTCATATTCATAATCAGCACCCCCAAAAACTATTAAAACGATACCCATATTGATTTTATGAAAAAATTCGCGTTCGCCATCTCGAACTTTGAAATATATTGTCATAATATCGTAATCGGCCCAAAACTAACGCTGGGCTAAAAATTTTTACCTTTTTTCAGTGTGTGGAAAGTGATGAAATTTTAAATTCTTATCTAAACGAGATAATGACATGCAGTCTCCCACAGTACATGTAGTACGAACCATTGTAAATAAGTACAAGTCAAACGAAACACTTAGAACAATCAAATTAAAAAGCGTCAACCCTAGCTAACGCGTACCCAGCGGAATGTATGGCAGCTCGGTACGGCTACCCCCTCCGCTAACCCCGCACGATTGCTCTGTCTAGACACGTCCGTTGGCTCACTTTATGTTTTATTCACTTTGTTGATACTATGAATTAACATATTTTTTTATTATTTATTGAATGTTATTTAATTAATAACTAAATAATAAATTAATAAATTTTACACTATAGTGAGTTTTCAAAGCAATAATAAATATTATATATAATTTGGTTCAGCGTGTGGGGTGAATTTATAATATACAGAGTATAGAAATTTGTACATTGTTATTTGTTATTTTATTTGACTCTGTGCCCCTTAGTGACAAAGACAACAAAGATTCTGGCGGGAACCTTGAAAAAGCGCGGTTGACTTTAGAAAATTAATTTTAAATTTTTCCTATAAAGTGAATGTTTTTATAGTTAAAGTGAATTTAAATATTGCTATTAGCGGCTGAAAAGCACAATAGCAATGGAGATAAACGAGGGGGGCGGGTCTAACCCGCCCACCTCAAAAAAAACAAAACGGACACAGCCTAGGGATGAAGGACAATCGGACTCCGGCGGTGAGCGAGATGCGTATCTGCCCTATTACAAACCGAATTATAAAAGACTATATCCGGAAAACTCAACCAACACAGACTTTAAAGTGTATGTAGAATCCATAAACGATGATAGATTGGGTAACAAGAGCCCTATATACTTAAATCATCTTTTCTCAATGGACATAAAAGGTGTGACGGGTATTCAGAGGGTGAATGCCAATAAAATAGCAGTTATTTTCAAGCAATATAATACGGCCAATAACTTTATTAATAACACTACTTTCCTCACAAAATATAACATGAAGGCATTCATACCGGCAGCGCAAATTGAAAAAACCGGCATCATTAGATTTGTTCCAACGAATATATCTAACAAAGAACTCTATACAAGACTTTCTTCAATTTATGAAATAGTGGCAATAAGAAGGTTTACAAAGAAAATAGGACAAGAGCGCATTCCATTACAGACTGTAAGCGTTACTTTTTTATCTAATGTACTACCTGATAATGTTCAATATGATCTATTCTCGTATAGAGTTTTTGAATACATTCCACCATTATTACAGTGCTATAGGTGTTTTAAATTTAATCATTCAGCAAGGATTTGTAATGGTAAACAAAGATGTAGTATTTGCGGAGGTGAACACATGTATAAGGAATGTGATAAACCAACAGAAATCAGCTGCATAAATTGCAGTGGGCCTCACCTTGCGATATCTAGATTATGTCCTATTAAAGCAAAAAAGATCATTGAAAAGAAAAACAACATATCTTATGCAGGTGTCACCTCTACAAAACAAGTCATCACCAATGAAACAGATTTTCCTCCACTCTCACCACCAAAATCACAACTTGTAAATAGTAATGTTATTGTAAATAAATCTATAAATATTCCTGTAAATAAGTCTGTACAAGATGTAAATAAAGCTAAAATAGTTAATTCTAAAGACCTTAAAACTCAAATAATTTCCAATAACGATGTACTTATGGCCCTAGTGCAGACGTTGGTGGAATTAGGCAATAAAGATGATAGTACACCGACTAATATTAAAACTATTAAAGATACATTATTAAAAAACTTAACATAATGGATTGTGTAGGGCCTAGTTCTACACAATCCAAGTTACGTATTGCGCAGTATAACATTCAAAGTGCAAATAGTAAAAAACCTTTATTAATCCAATTTTTAAAACAACAAAATATTGATATTTGCCTTCTTAATGAGACATGGTTCAAAGATAATAATTTTAAAATACCAGGATATAATATATACAATAAAAATTCAAACAATACACATAATGGAGTTGCAATACTAATAAAACCACACCTTAAGTATAATATATTAAATACCAGATTTTATGAAGACATTCAAACAGTTGCTGTATCTGTATCAACAGGACATAGTAGTTTAACAATTCTCTGTGTATACTGTCCACCTTCAAGTGGACGGATACGAATTAATAGACTCCGTTACATTATTAATGATCTACCAAAGCCCATATTTATGAGTGGTGACTTTAATGCTCATCATATTGCATTTGGTTGTTTGTCAACGAAAAGTAGAGGTCAGGATTTATTTAATTTAATTGATGACTTAGATTTGTGTATTTTAAATGATGGTAGACCTACAACTATAAATCGCCCTAGACAAACTGCTTCTGCCATAGATGTAAGCTTTATAAGTGGCAGCCTCGCACCACTATGTGAATGGTCTGTACATGATGATACAATGGGAAGTTACCATTATCCAACAATAACAGAGATTTCATTACATATAGATAAATATCATCTTAATTCCCCTGTAGATAAGTTCATATATAAAAAAGCTGACTGGAAAACATATACAGCTCTTTCAAAAACAATGTTTAATGATTTGATACTTCAACCACATGATCCTATTTCAACCTATAATAATTTCTGTTTTCATTTAGATACTCTTAAAGAAATGTCAATTCCAAAGCTCACTAAAACAAACACTTTCATAAGCAGACCACCAGCTCCCTGGTGGAATAGTATATGTGAACAAAGTGTTATTGCTTCATATAATGCACTAAAACTATATAGAAAAGAGTCTACTATTGAAAATTATATTAATTACAAAAGAAAAGATGCCCAGAAAAAGAGAACAATTTCAGAACAGAAAAAAATAGGATGGAATAATTTGTGTAACACTTTTAATAGAAATACTCACATAAGTAAAATTTGGAATTTATTAAAAATGTTCAAAGGCATAAGACCTAAGAATAAATCATATACAAATGAGTTTATATCTCCACTCTTAAATAAATTATCAGATAATAGCAACTTAATTGAAGTAGATCAACTGAACATTCTTTTTGAAACCAACAATGATAACCCAAATTCTAAATTTTTACTGGATCCTTTTTCATGGTCTGAATTTTTAACAAGCTTGCACTCTAGACGAAATACAACTCCTGGCTTAGATGATTATCCTTACATCGTAATTAAAAACTTAGATGTATCTGCCCAAAAGTTGTTTCTTAACATTCTCAATTTGCTTTGGCTTAATAAATGTATTCCACAGTCATGGAAAACACAGTGTGTTGTCCCAATACTTAAGCCCGACAAATCTCCTGAGTTTGCTAGTTCTTATAGACCAATTTCCTTGTCATCATGTCTTGGTAAAATATTCGAAAATATGGTGAAAGTTCGTCTTGACTGGTATGTTGAATCAAAGTGCTTCATTCCACATATACAATATGGCTTCCGTAGAGGGCGTAGTAGTGCAGACAGTTTCACCTCTTTAATCTCTGACCTAAAAAATGCAAAACATAGAAAATTAAACACTGTTTGCGTATTCCTAGATGTCCAAAGTGCTTTTGACAGTGTTGATCCTGGTATACTAGTTCAAATCATGTCTAGGTTAGGTGTGCCCGGGCACTTATGTAAGTGGATTTTTAATTTTTTGAACAATAGAACAATCTATGCTAGACATAACAATATTTTATATGGACCCAAATATGCCTCAAGAGGCACAATGCAGGGTGCCACACTATCTCCATTGCTGTACAATATATACACAAGTGAAATTTGTAAATATGTAAATAATAGGAATGTAAATATCTTACAATTTGCTGATGACATTGTATTATACAGCAGTAATTACAACCTAGAGATTGCAATAGATAACATGAACAAATCCTTATTTCAACTATTACAATATTATAATGATTGTTTACATTTAAAAATTAACCCCTCTAAAAGTAGTGTTATGTTTTTTGGCAATGAAACCCCAAACTCAAATGTTATTTACAATAATGAAATTATAAATAAAGTCACTTCAAAGAAATTTTTAGGAATAATACTAGATCCAAAATTAACTTTTGAAGAACATATTAAATATATATCCAAAAAAGCTCACACAGGACTAAATGTTATCAGATCACTTTGTGGTGTAACATGGGGTGCAGATCCTAAAATATTGTCAATATTGTATAAAAGTATTGTAAGAAGTCACTTAGATTATAGCTCACTCGCTTATATGAATAGTTCTCATGTAAATAAATTAGACATATTGCAGAATAAGGCTTTAAGAATAATATCTGGTGCTATGTGCTCAACTCCCATAAGGGCCATGGAAGTTGAGACAAAAGTGATGCCTTTGATTTTGAGGCGAATTTTACTTGCTGAAAGATTCTGTCTCAAACTAATAGCATCAAATAACATTCAAATAATAAATAAAATTGTACCTTATATAGATAGATCCCCAAGAAGACCATTAACAACAGCACACGGTCTACTATGTGGTAATTCTCCAACACTGTCTGATATATTTCTGGAAATAGACAATAATTTTTCTAAAATCAGAAAACAGTTTCCATGGCCATGTTACTCTTTCTCTTATCAGTGTATTTCACATCCAATTAATGTAGTTCAACAGACAATAAACAATAATTCGGAAATGCTTCAATTTTTGGAGGAAAATACAATGTACTATGTTATCTACACTGATGGGAGCAAAACAAGTGATTATGTACATGCTGCTCTATATGATCCACAAGCAAAATTTTCTTCAAGTTTTATTCTGCATGAACCCTGCTCTATATTTACGGCAGAGGCATATGCAGTGTATCAGGCATTAATGCGTATTCGCGAAATCAATAACAATAAATGTTTTTTAATAATTTCTGATTCCTTAAGTTTGATAACAGCTTTAACTACCCTCACAGTCAAATACAAGTCTAATTATATCCTTTACTTCATTAAGCAAATAATTCACCAATACCACAGTAAAAATATCCAAATTTTCTTTCTATGGGTGCCTTCCCACAAAGGTATCTCTGGCAATGAAATGGCTGATAAAACTGCATATGAAGGAGTTAATGCTGTTGACGTTAGAAATACAATGAATGTTCCTATGTCCGATTACTTGCAATGTATTGACCAAAATATTCAAAAGTTGTGGTTAGAAATGTGGAAGAAAGATCAAGATACGAAAGGAAAATGGTATGGAAGCATACAAGAAAGCTTACCTGCAAGACCTTGGTATCATCGTATGCCAGATGCTTCTCGAGACTTTATTACTATCATAAATAGACTGCGTTTCGGTCATAATACTACACCGTCACACCTTGCTCGACTCGGCATTATTGCGAATGGAACCTGTTCTCATTGTAATTCAAGTGATGGAACTGTGGAGCATGTTATCTTTGATTGTCAAAAATTTTTGATTGACAGACTAGTGTTGGCCAGTGAACTCAGTGATGTTGAAAATAAGTGTGATTTATTGTCCCGCCCGCCGCCATTAAAACAATTGTTACAAGACGAACTTACTTATAAGCACATCTACAAATACATAAAGAATACAATTAAAACAATTTAATCGGATGTGCTCATAGACATATTATTAAACGTATACGAATTACGAATAAATAAGAGTTGACCTAAAGGTTGTAATTACCAGGTCAAAAAATCCCAAAAAAAAAAAAAAAACAAAGACAACAAAAAACTGTGAAAAGCAAACTGCGGAGCCAATATGAAATAGCAATGAGTATCGAAGTCAGGCGTTTGTTGTTGTAAATTGTATGGTGTCGTAATTTATAAATTGGATTAGAAAGTGTCACGATCCAAAGAAACAGTGAAAAATTGTGTTTTTATAATGCGACAACAAAGCTGACGTTATGAGGCATTAACTAATTCGATTACATTAGCAGAGTTATGATTCCCTTCTACGAATCCTAAAACTATTTCGTAACTATAAATGGAAAAATAAAAACATTTAAAAATGGATGGAATGAATGGATCCGATTTACCGCCCGTTAAAGAAGAGACATTTTGTAAATACGTCTTATATTATGAAATGAACAACTCAAGGTAACTTAGTCTCTTGCCATTATGAATATTTTTGTGAAAACCGTATGTTTTTGTTTTTATATTGTTGTTTTACTTGCAGTGTTCGTATATGGGATCTAATTATATTAATACCCAATGTCCTATTCGTACTGTTCCTAGTGGTAAGATTTAACAAGGCGCAGTTGAAATTGCGAGCAACGAGTAGTCCAATATTTTTAACATTTTACTCGCTTGTATGGGGTAATGTAATCATCAGCTTGATACGATGTGCTGTCTCAATGTCTGTAAATGCAGCAGTGCCGGTCGGTGGACTCATTGACAAGGTGTTGTGGGTCACAGTGAGGTTTTTTTTACTTGCTACAGAATTGAGTGTAGTTATATTTGGTTTGGCTTTTGGTAAGTTAATAGAAGATACTAACATTATATTTACTTTTATTCATATAGTTTAATTAAAAAAAAACATTCTATTTTCTCGTAAGAATAAAAGTACAATTAAAATTCACTGATTATATATTATTTAAAAATAGAAGAATAGATAATTGAGAAATTATGATCTTATATTGTAATCAATTATTACATTCTAACTATTTTTTTATATGTATGAACTTATAAAAAAATAAATGCAATTTGTATTAAGTTTTATCTTATTATTTTAGGTCATATGGACAGTCGTAGCAGCATCAGATATGTACTGTTAGCGACCTCTCTCATTTCTCTTGCTTTTACGGTAACTCAAGGAACACTCGAGTTGATGATGCCCAATGATCTGTTTCACGTAGACAATGGAGAATATTACTTGTTTGGTCATGGTGGGATGCTGTTTTGGTTCACATCATCACTAGTATTTGCGGTTATATATTTCGTAATACTATTATTGCCTTGGATCCCATTAAGGGAATATTTGGCTTTACCAAGTAAGTATGTCCACTTTAGATTTAGAGATAATTTTATTCATATTTTAATTTTCATACAGTTGAATTTATGTATATTTCATATACAGCTTATAGATGTTATATATTATATGGGCATATTTTAAATCTAAACATTACCTATATGAAATTTGATCAATAAAATTACTCATTTTAATTAACATGAATGGCAAGGGTTAATGAAAACACTAATTTATATTTAAGCAACTTTCTATAGTTAGTAACAATCTTGACAAAAAATATTTAAGTTAAGGCCAAGGAGTTATTATTGTCTGTCCTTGAAATTAAGAATCTTAATACTATTAGTATGTTGGATTTAATGTTAAAATAACAGCTTAAATATTAAATGTGTTCACATTTAAAAAAAACAGAGCAAGTTTACAAATGTATAATAGTTCTCAATATTTTTTCCATAATATAAAAAATGACTAATGACATAGGTACTTATTATAATTTTGAATATATGTATTATTAAAAAAAATCTTTATGGAAATTAGTGACTAATGTTGACTGTAGATGACTCAAGTCAATTATTACAGTAACACAAAAAGTGGTAGTTTCAAAGCAAGAATGAGTTCAGTTAGAGGTAAATGTGTTTCATGGCCTTAATTGTAATGGTACAATTTGTTCCACCTTTACTTTGACTAGCAGTTGTTTATTTTTTGTTTGACTTTGGCAATTATTAGTAATAATATATTTTATAACATATATATGACTGAAATGCTAAACAAATTTATAAAATGCTAAATTTAAATCAAAATAGTGAAAAACTAGCAACTAACCCTTGCTTTGCGTGGGTTCGTCTCTATGTGCTCCCTGACAAATTTAAAGATTGTAGCACAAAAATTGACTTTCATACAAACTTGCGAGAGCCATTACTGATTACACCTCCTTAATCCAGCCCTGTCGCAAAATCGGTTCTTAGCAGACGTCCAACTGTAAACTACCGAATTTCACTTTTATATGTCAAATGGTTTTTGATATTTTGTGATGAGTTAGCTTTCACTTTTATATATTTAGATAGATTTTATAGAAAATACTAAACACCTAATTCTATGACAAAATTATAATATTTTTAATGTATAAAATAAATGTAAAATCACGTAAAATATAAGCTTATTTAGATGCAGAAGTATTTTAAAAAAGGAAATCATTTTAATAACTCATAAATGTGTAGTAAATTTTAATTGTACATTAAAATTGTGTAGTACAAATTATTATATTTATAATGTTTATAACATTGTTATGCTAATATTCTCTTACATAACCAGTAAATCATATAAACTTGCTGGCTTACTGTTTATTAACATTACATAATCCGAATATTATAGTGTTATGTTCTTGTACAATGTACATATCTACATGCTTAGATCTTTTGCTATTGTTTTATGTCAAAAAGCTATAATTTGCAGCTTCTTTTGATTGTACACATACCTAATATTATGTATTATGAGTCCAGAAGTATTGTCATCGAATAGGTCTTTAGAATTGATTAGTTTAGAAATAGACTAAAAATTATTACATCCAGTTCTCAATTACTAACAATTCAATAAAACAAAAAAATATAGATACCAACTTATATAGGTACTGCTTATTAAAATACTTGTACCTTTTCAATAAAAAGTAATTATGTTAAACTTTTACTTCACTTTGATGTTGACTTCATTATAATACTGTTTTAAATTAATTATCACCTTAGTCATTGCAATAAAATACGCTTGTTAACGAATATTTTGTAAGTATTGAGAAACCTTATAAGAAAGGATTAATATCACCCTTCAGTCTCAAATTGTAAATGTCGTAGACGGATTAGCTAAACAAATTGATACATATGCATGTATGTATGTAACTGCTATTTCTACTTACAAGGAAACGAGAACACGAAAATGTACGTAATAGGCTTTCTAATGTTATATAAGAAGTAATGAACAACACAAAATCAGTAGGCACTGAACACCAAAAATATAAATATTAAATATCTTTTCGATTACCACGATTGCAAAAAATGTTATTTAAACTTTGTTTTTAATTGAAATTTTTACCTGCATATGTTTCATTGCAATCTGTGCAGCAATTGTAAAGTCATACATAAGCATTAAACTCTTCTATTCATTGATTAATTGGTCATGTAAGAGCCAGACATGTTTCAATAAATAAATAAATATGTTGGGACATTACTACACAGCACCAATAGTTCCGTGATACGAACTACGAGGCTTGTGTTACGTATACCAGATAGTTCATACACTTTTCCGTTCCGTAAAGGTATATATATGTATAAGCACCCATGACTGGAGTCAACAATCATTCGTGTTCAACAAATAAATGCCCCCAGTGGGACTTGAACCCGCAACTGTCGTCATAAGCTAGTTGATATTCCATTAAAAACTATTAATAATGTAAATTTATAAGTTTTAAATGTTTGAATGTTGGTAACGCAAGAAAACCGTGAGCGAAATTGCGGGCAATCGTAGTTTCAATTATATGATACGAAAAAATCCATCGATTTTAAATAATCATTTTGTTTTAGCAAAATTATCCTTCTACCTATACGTGTTGCTTCTCGCGCTGCTCGACACGACGCAGGCGGTGGGCGCAGGCCTGCTTACTTGGGGCTCGATGCCGTCGGGCCTCTGCATAGTCGACGTGACCACGTGGATATACTTCTCCTTGTACACGCCGCTGGTTTATCACACTTTTCTGAGCGAATTCTTCAGGTAAGATTGCTTTAATTGTAAGTTAATTTTATTATTTAGATATTTAGCGCGAGCGAAGCCGTGGATTTTGCTAGTTATATACTAAAACCTTCCTCGAGAACCACTCTATCCATTGGTGAAAACAGCATTCAAAATCGATGCAGTAATATTTGAGTTTATCATTATTAAGCGAACAGACAGACGCGGTAGAGGACTTTGTTTTATAATATTGTAGTGATTTAACTTAATAAGAATAACTGATCTTCGCATTTGTATTTTAAGTTTTAGATACGATTATTTCTGACTGAATACTTTATTATCATACCAGAAGCATATTTTCATGGCTATATTCATGAATTATAGCCATATATGTATGCATATTCCTATGGAATTCTTTATATTAGTGAAAATAGTACGAAAATGTATACAGTAGTGTCCGAGTTTCGCTCGAATAAACAAAATCAGCGTGTCGAGTGATTTATTAAATAGGTGCCTGTTCCTATTGCGAATTCTTATTTTAACAAAATAAAAAATCGCTTCTATGGAACCAATTGAAATTGAATTGTTATACCTAATTATTGTGTTATTATATTTGAAGGGTACAGGGGCAAAACAAGGAATGTCACATAAAATTTAAAAAGGTGAAAAGTATGTTTTGCCACGTATTATAGATTGTAATGTTAATTAAAAAATAATAATTTTGTGACATTCCTTGTTTTGCCCGTGTACCCTTCATTTGTGTATTATACATAATGTAATTGACGGAAAAAATAAGGAAAAGATAAAAACAGGAAAATCTCTACTGATTGTATTGCCACACATTTAGGTACTATGTACCTACTTCTTACTTTTTTATTAATTACTAACTATTAACTATTGCCTCTAAAAAAATTAAAAACCGATTAAGGCCTCTTATAACAGAACTGATAATGTTTTTGTGCAAGTCCAGTCTTAAAAACTTAAAAAAAGTCAATATTGATTAATACGGTGTTTGTCATTGGGGACGTTGCCTGAAGAACGGTTAAAAATTAGCCTTATTTGAAGTTTTAAACTCAATACGCACGTTTTCATTCTACAGATAGGTATAATTTTAAAATTTACAATCTTCTGTAAATTGCTTTATTTACACATTGATCGAATTTGGCAGTGTTGTTCTTCTACAGTGTATCAATTTATTTATTATTTATTAGGTTCGTGTCAATTGCCAAATTTTGCTCTCGATTCGTTCGGGCGCATCCGCGAGAAGAATTATTTAGGGTTTTTAATTCTTATGTCAGGAACCTTATACAGGATAGCCTAAGTTTCATCACATTTGGATCAATGGCTTAGGAACTCGGAGTATAAACATTCTGAATTAATTGTATGTTGAATTTAATGCGCTTAGTGAAATAATTATAGTATACATAAAATTGTCCCGTGATATTGTAAAAAGGAGACCATTGACAAAACCCCGAGAAATTATAATTTGATTAATAAGTATTTTAACTTATAATGTCCGTGCGATAGATATAATCCGGGCTTAATCCATAGTATAGGTTTCATTGAGTTTATGTACCCTATCATATTATGAGCACTGTTGGGAAAAACTAGCCATATCTTGTCATTAATTGCTTCTTAATAAATATTCTAAAAAACTCTTGTACTTTAGAAAGAAAAATACTAACGCAATATAAGTATTATTAAGAATAGACTATTTTCGTCCGGTCTTCAATGTAAGTGCCATTTGAAATCGACGGTTCAGTGGTTTGACCGTAAAAGCGTAACAGACTTCTTCAAATACAAATGAATTATGAAACCAAATTTTGTCTCGCAATCGTCATAATACAATGTACAATTTATTTTATTCTTATCAATGTATATGTTTTTTTAACATATGTACAAAATATATAGGAAAAGTTTCATGTTTTGGGGTTATCGTAATTAAAAATTATCAAAGTAGCTGACAATGTGATAATAAAAGTAATATATTTTAATCTTTTATGTTAATACCGCGGATGCTTATGAAATAATTTTTCTAGCACAATTATAATTAGGTGTAGTGTATGTAGTGACGGACGCGATAGAGAGATACTAAAATTTACATAAGTTAAAGGAGCTTTGTTGCCAATTTCGATCAGTAATGTTGTAAAGGCGTTGGTAGTCCAGTGGTAACGCTCGCTTGGGACTAGAGTGAAGAGAGTGTAAATCCCGGGTCTCGCACCTCTAGAGGATTCGATCCCGGGATCCCGGTCATATTTTAGTCCCGAAATTTTCGGAATCTAATTTAATAAATCCCGGGATTTTCGGGATTGATACATTTTTTAAATAAATCAATAAAAATATGCGTGAAACGACACACCTTGATTTGTTTTCCTAAAATCATTAGAATGAGACACATATAAACATTGATCTCTTTAGCATATAGTATTTTTAACATTTCATCTAAATAAAGAAGCTGATTTTTTGAAGATTATTGTTAGTTTCATAAATTATTTTAGTGTACACATGTATGTACTACATGACTATGACATATACAGAAGTGCCTAGTTTGTATATTTTATAAGAATAAAGTATGATTTTGTTTAATCGCCTTTTTAAAGATTTAAAGCTTACCTAAATAATATCAATGTCTTCACAAAGATAAAAAAAAATGATTTTGATACGTTTTACTGTCTTTTCTACCACTTTCCATTACCAATACAATCCCGGGACCATCCCGGGATCCCGAGATTAACTGTAGATAATCCCGAAATCCCGGGATTAGAAAAATCGACCGGGATCGAATCATCTACGCATTCTGACATTTTCACAAGCAAATCATTTTTCAAAATGAATTCTGCATCTCTGAGAGAACCTAACAAATTTTCGAAAGATGTGTGAAGTCGACCAACATGACTTCTACTTGGTTAGGTTAGGTTAGGCCTGATTGCCTTAAAGGAGCAGGCCCGTGCCCAGCAGTGGGTCATTAAAAAAGCAACAGAAATTGATTTTTGTGTCCGCGCGCCTTTGGATTCAATCGTAGAAAATAGCCATTAGGTTCTAGGGCTTAACTTAAGCCTTAGTTACAAACCTTATTTCACTTAATTAACCTAAAATAAACAAAGAAATAAAATAATTACTTGAAAGTTTACTGCTTTCTATGACAAGAACATGAGGAACAAATATGTTTGCTTTTACAGTGTATCACAACCAAGCATCATGTTCTCGTACAAGGCTCAGATGGACGAGCCGATGGACGACGACCAGGTGTCTCTGCCGCACCAACAGAGCTTCAGCTCGCTGAAAACCGACTCCGATTATATTTATCAGGTACGTTTTCTGCGTAGAAATCTGTTTTTAAATAAATTACTAATGAACCATTAAGTCGAGAATCTCCATACTAAACAACGACTTAATGGTTCATTAAGTGACTATGAGTGCGGCGGTTAGTACTTACATTTGTCATAGATAGCGAGTCACACCTAACAAGTTTTGCAATTACCTATATGTTTATATGGACAATATAATGTAGTTGCAAAACTTAATAAAACATAAACTTTTAAAATGTAATTTAATTGTAAAGTTATAAGATGTTTTAACATAAGCTATAATAGATTGCTTGGGAGTAAAGCGGTTCAAACCCCATGTCTTGTACCTCTGATATTTTCATGTGCGAAAATTTTTTGACATGATTATTTGCCTAAAGCATAGTATAAAGAGAAGAAGTAGGGCAACTTTGGCCCAATCCGCGATATAATTACCTACCGTAGTTGCCTGTCACAGGGTTGTCACTGTAGCTAAATTTTAATTCAGTGCTCAGAAATTGGCATGGGCCGGGAAGTATGTTATTAAAAAATATTTAATATTATTATCTGTGCAATATTTTTTTGAGCTTATCGCGAATAGACAAACAGACAGACGCAGTGGAGGACTTTGTTTCATAATATTAAATGTACGACTATGTACGTACGAGTGACTACAATTGACTCGAACTGACGCGAATAGATTTATCTCGAAATGTATTTGTGTAAATAAATAAAATAAATCCTTTAATATCTTGCGTTTACAAAAACATAAATATGCTATTAGTAACAATTTAAAAAAAATAAAAGTATAATATATTAATAAAATCGTATCACATCCTATTAAAATAATAAACTAATACAACAAAAATAAAAGTACCTACATAAGTATTTCATCATCAAGTATAAATTAGGTATATGCTAGAATAAGTGATTTGTTTACCTTTCCTGTTCAGTAGGTAATCTGAACAAAGACAACTCTGGAATCTGGAATATAGTGAAAAGCCGTGACGCGCGAAACTTGTGCGGCGTTAGCCTTGACTGGCGCACTGATAAACGGTTCGAGATATTGTTTGAGTGTGCGTGCGGCAACGTAAAGATACTATGACGCACACATACAAGCCGCGCACGGTGCGTTTGTATGAAGTTGCTCTACTTGTCATTCTTTATACTATGCCTAAAGTTATAGTCCGACTGACGCACTTAGCCACCGTGGTGAACTATAGTCTATAACCTAAACCCCTCGTATTGAAAGCCGGCCCGTGCTCAGTTGCTATGGGACGTTACAAAGTACCGAATATATACATACAATAGCGGAACCCGCGGCTTCGCGCGCGACAAATGTAGAGACGAACCCCAGCGAAGCGAGGGTGAATAGCTAGTACATTATATTTAATAGGGGCTGCAGTTTATAATAAAACACATTTTATTTATTTAAAATTTAATTATATTGTATAATGTTACAGCTTATAATTTTAATATGCCTCAAATTGTATTCATAATAATAAGATAACAGAACTTGGTTATGCTTCAACTCTTCTTTACCCACCTTAAAGGAGAAAAAATCTTATATATAAAAATCTCGTGTCAGTGTTTGTTATCGAACTCCTCCGAAACGGCTCGATCGATTTATATGAAATTTTTGGTATATGTACCGATTTACATGAATTTTTTTGTATGTATATTGTATATGTATATAATATATTTGGTAGGTCTGAGAATAGGTTGTAGGCTATTTTTATTGCTTAATTTTTTTTATTTTTAGACTAAATTTGTATTTTTTATTATTTGATGATTTGCCATCACAAAATACTTATAACCCTAAATTTTCAGCCTTCTACCACCAATACCCTATTTTTTAATAATGATTAGACCGCGGACGAAGCCGCGGGGAATTGCTAGTAATAAATAAATATTCAAATAATAATAAGTATTGTGTATTAGTGGCGAAGAGTGAAATATTAGTAGAGTTAAGCCGCTCGAAAAAAAAACACTAAAATAACCTACCTATCTATGGTTTTATAAAGCAATTCATAAAAATAAGGAATGTGATCGTGATATTTTTTTTCATATTAAGGCTATTATCGATATATTTTTAGATATATAGTACATATAATAGAATATTATAGCAAAATACAATTAACACTAATTACTAAAATTAAATAATAAAAATAATAATAACGCCATCTATGAGAAATCATTATGCATTATTTGATAAGTAAAAGTGCAGAGTTAAAAACACATTATTGTATTATTATTTTTTAACAGTATATTTTACTTTTAATAAATATTCTTTTTTTATTTTAAATAAATATACTATTAAACAGTATTTTAAAACATAAAATACCGCCGTCTGTTAACATCTAGATTTATTATTTATTTATCAAGCTTAACTGCTAAATTAATCAGAAAATATTGTATAATATGTATATATAGGGGTGTTTATTTATTATATTTCTAATAATATTGCTTGTTAAATTAATTCTTTTAAAATAAATTAAGCATATTTTCACTTTAAACACAAATAAAAGAATAATAAAATGAATTATCACATTATTATTTATAACATAAAATGTATTAAGTTAAATTCTAAATATTTTTATAAAACTTTTCATTAAAATATGTGTCAGTGTGCTAAATTAGCAAAATGTGATTATTACTTGGTGACCTGCACCATTGCCATTAACTTACTTGAAAGTTATCAAATAAATCTTGGGATTTATCAGGTATTGTTAAGGCAGCTAATGATTTGACAGATGAATCAGGAGCAGCTTGATTTTTTTGGAAAAGGTTTCAAAGTGCCCGAGCTTTGGTTATTCTTAACTTCCTATTTGTTTCCAGGCCACAGCATTCACAAAGATTAAATATTCCAAATATTTATATTCACTTATAATGTGATTCTTGAGGAGTTACATAAATATGACTAAAAATTGTTTTTGCATACGTGTTACTGAATTAATTTCTCAAATGAAGTTATCAAAAATTACGTAAAATGTAAGAAATGTAACCTCCTGGCAACACAGGCGTTACCAATGTCAGTGACGTTTCGCTAGAGTGGCCAATATGGCGACTGCGATTTGTCTGTCATCACCATTAGAATTAAACGAAATACTCGACAATCCGAATTTTGCGGATATATGTTGTCGACTCGAAATGTTTATTTTTTTATGTTTTATTTTTATTATTCAGCTAAGGTTTCGATCGAGTCTACCGTACCTACCCCTTCACGAAATTATTAATATAGATTAGAGCTTAGTATAAAGTTACTTGTAATATAAATCTTCATATTGTTTCAGCAGAGTAATAGCGTCTATGACAGTACGCTCTTTGAAGCGGGCGGGACGACCCCTATGAACCCAGTATACAGTGCGTCCCTACAAAGCCCCGACTCGATAGCCTCAGGACAATCCATAGACATTGGAACGACAGGATTTCCCCAAAATTTGCTATCTACATAACAAACATACATACAGAAACAATATTTACATTAATTTCAATCATCCAAAGAATGTTATCATTTAAGGGTTAGATTATATGCTTTTTTCTACTTAAGTGTCAGATAGTATGAGTGAACATTTGATTATTTTTTTCAATTTAGTCAGTGATTGGACGGTTTCATCCCATTTATGCTTTAAAACTGAGTTGTGTAATTGATCCATCCACATTATCATACTAGCTAGGCTAAGATTAATATGGCTATGTATTTGACCAGATAAGGGTTTTCTTTTTCATTGTTCTCACAAATATTATGTGATGAATAGCTCGCTTTTAGCATATGGTCTGACTTTAAAGCCACATTAATATTTTTATATCTGCACAATTTGTAATAATCGATTTTCTTAGCGATAATCGATTCTATTAAAATTTTGAACGGAAAAATCTGACTTATATCATGTATACATTGTAACGACAATAATTGTTTTAAATTATGTTTAGATTAAATTTACTAAACAACTTAAAATTTGTATTAAACATTTTAACTAATTGAATGTTGGTTGGTTGGTTTTTTGTAAATTTGAAGTCAGTGCATTATATTGTAGATACATTAAACCCTGTTATTCTATTCGATTTTGATCGACGTTTTCTAAACTCTATTCGTTACTTTTGAGCTTCGATTTAAATAAATAAAAATTAATTACTTTAATCAGGTTAATTTTTGGTTTAGTCAGATTTTCCTATAACAGGTGCACTTAATAAATATTAGACCGCGCATGCTTTGGACAAATATTTTTTTTCTTTGATAAAAATGAAATTTCTTAAAAAAATGCTCTACCATGAAGTGGATAAGAAATGGTTCATTTTCATTAATATACTTAACTGATCTCTTAAATATTCTTCCGACACAGCTACATTATGTAACATACATATTTATTTTGTATTCGTGACTAATGAATGAGAAATTTGAGATGTTTCAATGTTTTTTTTTATTGATAATAATTTTTCAATTATACCACCTTTTAAAAATGTATTTTTAAGCATAAAAACCTTTTTTTTTTTCTTTTTTTTATTGGTAATAGTTATAGATTATTACTTAGTTCATCCCAAATTATTTTTTCAATTAATATTTGAATGTCATTTTTTGAAAGCTATGTACAAATCTTTAAATGTGTCTTTTGATTTATATGAAGTTGTATATTGAACAGTATTTATCTAGGTTTTTACTCGCCTGTTCGATTTGATATATTTTGGTGAATGTCAAATTAAAAAAAAACTTTTTATGCTTGATCTAATCGCAAAGTATTTCGAGAAAAACAAATTATTCGTCATCTTAAAATTTCAGACATTTAAGCCTTTGTCGAAATAAAATCACGCTTTAAATTAATTAATTAAAAATAAATAATAACTTAATTAAAGGTGAAAAGTATAATATTTACATTACACACATTATATATCGAATTGACATGTGAGTATCTACATATTCTAAGTATTAGTACGATACACCATCATTTACGGTTAAATAAAGATCGATAATTTAAAAAATAATAAGTTAGTATATGAAATATGAAATTTTACACATTTTTTTTATTTTTATCGTACTGAGATGTTTACCTACTTATTTTATTTTGTTGTTATTTTTTTTAATGTTTATTGAAGTGATAGTGGTATAAGGAATATCGTGTACAGCCAAGCTGAATATTTAAATATAGGTTACTTGCATATAATTTGCTTCTGAGTAATTATTATCGATTATGAAAGAAGTCAAAATAAAAAGATCTACAAAGGCAATTCATATTGCTTGTATAATTAATTTTTTTTCGGGTGTAGAATAGTAGGAATTATAAACCTAATGAGCGAATTTGGCAGAAATTAGAATTTCTGTCTCATACAACTAGTCTTAGTTCCTATGTTAATGAAAGTTTGGGTTTAGTTCTAAAATAAAATGATAACAATTTATGGAATAGCGGAACATATGATTTAAAGTGATAAAATTAAAAATAAATAAAATAAAACGTCAATTCTGCCCTCGAATTATAAACAAAAAGCAGTAATTGGTCAATTTTCCTTTACATAATGTGATAATAAGCATGTCGTATGTACGTACTGTGTACCCACTACCCATGTGAAACTTATTTGAAGTGATATTTTGGTTGATGTCATATATTTTTGTTATTTTCTAACTTAGGAAACTATTAAAGTACCTAACAATTTTATTGACTTGTGTATTTATTCTCCTAATGATTATATTATTAAAATTTCACTATGCTGCATAGTAACGCTTTTATATTTCGTTGCAATGCAAACATTACACATAATATCCCTTTAAAGTCCCGCCGCCTAAAAAGTAAAAACAAAAACAGCCGTTAACCAGGTACTTGAGTTTGCACATTCCTCTTCAACTTCAACTCCTCACAACTTATTGTTTATGTTCTCAGGTGCTCGGGTTGGAATTCTGAGAAGCCACTTAGATACCCGATAAGAAGAAACAAAAACCATAACAATTGGATGTATATTTAATTTTTTACAGCTGTTTCTTTCGACCGAAACTTGAAAAAGCCCATATAGTCTAGTCAAAAACGTGTTAAATAGAAATAAAGCTCCTAAAAATATGTGCGATAGCTCATTATGTTCGGAATGACGACTAGAAAAAATTTTTTTATGGGTATATTAGCACAAAAAATTGCGATTGTTATTAACAAAATAAGATGAAAAAAAATGATATTTCGTTTTTTGTTAATAAGTTGAAAAATATTATTATTTATACAATTTTGAAGCTCAAAAAGTTCTTTAAAGAGGAGGAAATTTCCAATAAAAAGTCCTAGCTCCCGGAACTCTATCTCCATTATTTATAATTTTAATTTGACGTTGAAAAAACTAGATTAAAAAATATATGTACTTATTTATAAAAAGACAAAGTATCTCAGAAGGTAGATTATGTCATACAAAACTATAAGTTTTAGTTTAGATCAAATTTGTGTATGATAAAATATATTTATCGGTAAAATAATTACTTACTAAATTAGAAGATGAAATTATGAATCCATTGATACAAAATACAATAACACATACCATACAAAACTTTTATCAAAACGCTTTCAAAGTATTCATTATTTTCATATGCCCAATCCGGCGGGCATCGAGTACAAGGTCACGCTTTCATGGCATGTTGTGTTGTGCCCAGCGTGTTTTGTTTAGTAAGGGCAATACTATTGTTTTTAGTATAAAGTAGAGGCGTTTATTCGGAATGTAATAGGTGTTTTAAATATTTTTGTAGATTGCAAAAATTCTATCACTAAATGAAAATCTACATAATAATGAAAATGTAATGTAATCTGTATATTATGTAAACCTGAGATACATATGATGTTTTGTTATACCTAACTAGTATTATCATTGTTATTTGAATGCGTGAAAAGTGTTCATGGGTAAAATAAAAAAAAAATATTTTTCAAAATATACATTTTTATTTATATTCATCACAAAAATAATAAGTAGTTCTAGTAACAAAATTATATGCTATTTTATAACATAAGTATCGTTGTTAATTTGCATTATACTAGGATAATCAGAATCCTTACTCGATATACTTATAGTATATAATAATAAAAAATCTCAAAATATACATTTTATGTTTATCACAAAACTGATAGTTTCAGTAACAAAATTATATGCTATTTTATAACTAAAGTAACTAGGAAATTTAAACTTATTTTTATTTATTTTGTTGTTTATTTGCGTTATGACTAGGAAAGTCAGAATCCTTACTTGATATAGGTACTTATAGTATATAATAATAATAAATCTCAAAATATACATTTTATGTTTCAAAATAAAAACATCGAAATATTTTATTCAGCATGAAATTATTACAATAATTTTTGACGTGACAACGTCTTAAATTAGGTTGCGGCTGGGAGTCACTTATGAAAAAGTGTAACGCTCGGTAACGTTACGATGAGTCACCGAACGAGAGAGAGGCCCGCCGAATGCCTTGCGTCTCTCTCCCACTCAACTATTAAAATATATTTCTATAGTTAAAATTTGTGCAATTCTTATTTTCATTCAATTCCTTGTTCCTATTGTGCAATTTAATTATATTCATATCAATAAATATTCTACCGAGAAAGACGTTGTCACGTAAAATCTTCGCCCGTAAAACCGACTTTACAGGCAACCATTTTTTTACTGAACGTCATGAGTCTACTAGTCTACTACCAGTTCGGAAGAAAGAAACCGCTGACCTAAGAAGAACTGATGAAAGAAACTCAGCGGAAACAAAACTGATAGTTTCAGTAACAAATTATAATATGCTATTTTATAATTAAAATATTTGGAGGAGGAGGAAGAGAACATCATTATATATATTGAAAAACGCCTTTTTCGATTTTTTTTTCAAATCAATCTAGTAGTTCTTGAGATTAGCGTTTTCAAACAAACCAATTCTTCAACCGATTTTGATGAAATTTGATATGGAGATAGTTCGAGACCCAGGGAAGCTGTCAGGGAAAGCACCTTTTTCGATATATTTTATTTACAAATCAATCTAGTAGTTCTTGAGATGAGCGCTTTCAAACAAACCAACTGCTGAACCGATTTTGATGAAATTTGATAAGGCCTAAACAAAGAAGCTCACGCTCTCCTGTAAATTTGTATTTTCCTCGTAAAAAGGAAAATACTCATTTACACGGGTCGCGCTCCCGTGTTATATTTATAATTTCCTCGTAAAAAAAAAATTACAAATAGAACACGATGAGCCGCGTTAAATTTGTAAGGGCTTTATCATACTAGCGGTTTGCGAGCGGCTTCAGGGCGGAACGGGTGCGCAGCGAATACGCCGCGGACGCGCAACGAACCCACCGCGAATGCGCAGCGAAAACGTCGCGGACGCGCAACGAGATCGCCGTGAATAGTAGCGTGGACGCCATTTTGTACACTCTGTAAACATTGACGAAAGGGTTGCGTATCCGCCACGCGTCCGCGACGACCACGCTGCGCAGCCGCGGCGTGTTCGCGACGTATTCGCTGCGCGCCCGTTCCGCCCTGAAGCCGCTCGGAAACCGCTAGTATGATAACGCCCTAATTTCCTCGTAAAAAAGAAATTACAAATATAACACGGTGAGCCGTGTCAATTTTGTAATTTCCTCGTAAAAAAGAAATTACAATTTTGACAAGGTGTGGTAGTCAATCCAGCACTGCCCTAAACACAACGGAGCCTTACACAATATGCAGACGCTTGTGACAGCGGTCCGTTTCTTTCGGGCAAGGCATCGAGCACAACGCAACTGCTTCTTCCTTTGCCTAGCACCCGTACCAGCTTCCGTGGCTTCCGGAAAGTGGTTCCCGGGAGCCAGACGGAGTGTGGGCATTGTTGTGCTCGATGGTTTCAATGGCAACGAGGAAACGCGAGGGAATTTTTTTAGAAGTTCTAAGGCAATTGTGAAGCGAAAGTCACGATGTGATAGTAACTGGTGCACAGGGTTCTTCGTGTATATTATGAAAGCGTTCAAGAGGCTGATATTCAACAGCCTCTTGAACACTTTCATATACCACTTATGTTGGCGTTTTCTTTCGATCAGAAACGGTGATAGTTTCTGGTCTTTTAAGTCAACGCCCCCCATGTACCGGTTATAATCACTTACCGCTATCGGCTTTTCGAACTCCTTTCCCGCGCGCATCCCCGGTACCATCAAGTGCTGGTGGTAAGTAGACATAACGGTGACAAGTTTGACATCCTTCCATGCCACCAAAGAGATGTCACCGCTATGTCTAGTTACATGACTACCACGCTTCATTTTATTCGGCACTAAATCTTTAATTTCTGGTGGAATTCCAACCCTTCGGCGGTTTATGGTGCCCAACACGTCCGTACGCCGGCTTTTCAGGTACCTCGCTAAGTGCAATTGGTTGTACCAATTGTCCATAACGAGGACATGACCCACATCCAGATATCCTTCCATGAGATCCAAGACAACCTTAGCGGTATGATCTTGAAACCCATGTAAGGAATCTGAATGCATGTCTGAATTTTTGCCGGTATACAAACGGTACTTGAGCAGATAACCACTCTCCGCCTCACACAGCTCAAAAGATTTAATCCCGAATCGGGCAGCCTTCGTCCTTATGCTCTGCTTCCAGCTTAGATTGCCCTTCCATAAAAGCAAGGACTCGTCTAAGCTGAGATGTTGGGCAGGAGTGTATAACTCGGCGAATTTACGGTTACAATGCTCTAAAATTGGCCTAATCTTCTCGACCTTTCTATTGTACCCCCCGACCACCAAGTTTTCGTTGTCAACGAAATGTAAAAACTTGCTGATATGGTAGTACCTATTCCTGGTCATGAACTGCCGGAATTCCGGCATGCCCATGCATCCAGTCGTCCAATAGTCGTGGATCTGGGCTCTTGGGCAATGTGACATTAGAATTTGCACGGCGAAATATCGGTACATTTCCTCAACCGTGACTTCGGTCCAGGTATTCAGATACTCTGGAATTCCTTTACCGTAGTTAGGGTCTGCCATGCAGCTGATATTACGCCATGCATATTCATTTGTCTCATGTACCAAAAGCTCCATGAATCCACGATCCCAGAATTTCTCGAATAGTGTTACCGGGTCTGTCGTGACCGAAAAGGTTGGGCCGGGATCGCGCACATAGGATTCCTTCTGGCCGGAGAAGGATGTTGGATCATCCGACCAGAAGAAATCTTTATGTGACGCGGCAACTCCTTCCTCCTGCCCCACCTCCACCCTTCCTTCCGCCTCCTCCTCCTCCTCCTCTAAAAGTAGTTCGCGTTCCTGCAAAGCAGCAAACCGGCACAAACCCATGGAAACTTCATCCTCATCAGCGCCCTCGTCTCCGCTGCTGCGGCCGTCTACGTCACTGCCTGAGTCAACTAAAATATTGAATGTTTGCGCGTCAGACAGTTTCAGGGCTCGCCGACTCCTACCTGAACGCAGGGCCCGGGCCCTCTTTCGCCCCTGGCGGGATCCCGCCGGCGACGCCAGTTCTGGTGTAGAGGGGGTCATCCAAGGCTAAAAAGAACATAGAAGCAAATTAGAAGACAAACAATAGTATTAAAGAAATATAAGACACACAGCTAAGTCTTTTTGCGAAGTTCTTACATGAAGGCTTCCATCGCCGCTTACTTCATAAATTGTAACTTCGTCTGGTACTTGTGCCGAGCCTTCTGGAGTAATCGGCACTGGACGAAACGGTAGCAGACCAACATTCTGGTTCTCAATGTTACCATTGTCTGCCATATTTCTAAAGTAAGAAACAAAATATATATGTAACTAAATCTATTCTATTTTATATAAAAGTTTCATCAAAATTGGGTCAGCCGTCGGTCGTCGGTCGGTCGTTTGAATCCTACTTTCAAAATATAAAAAAAACCATCAGATATAATAAAAATTATCATATAAAAATTAAAAATTTTGAAAAAACCCATGACGACAATTAAAAAGTTATTAAAAATTGATAAAATAATAAAAAACCCCCGACTTAAAAATAAATGTAATGCGAGATAATAAACGAAAAAAGATTTAATAAGTAGAGGTGATCTCTCGCGGACTCGGTCATATAATATGTAAACAATAAAGTATCAGTTTTCATAGCATTTCCCTACGTACCTACCAATGATATTGCAGATGTGGCAATAACATAATATTTTTATCCTTTTTTAATAACTTTTTAACCGTCGTGGGTTTTTTCAAAACTTTTAATTAATTTTGTTTTTTATTTTAAACTTTTTAGAGAGCATCAACATTATATACATAACGTGCCGCCCCGGGCGTTCGCGCGAATGACCCTATGGAAGATATGCCTCTGCTACAGTAGTATGTACATTAGATAAATATTTGGAAATAAACTTCTCCCGTGGCTTTGTTGTAACTCAACTCGGTATTATAACGTAGAATGAAAATAATAAGTAAAATAATTTTCAATGTAAACTAAAGAATGCAAAAAATGACAATGACAATGTTTTAAATCAGTCTATTTCACTTTCACACCTAAACAAACGGCTTAACGGATTTCAAATAATTGTCGGTAATATCTCACATAGTTAAGCGTGTTTACTGTTTATCTTATCATTCAAATTTGAAAAATTACAGTTAGGTACTGTTGGTTTTGTTAATCTGCGATGAGTCTATGAATGATTTCTGAATTCAATATATATAAAAATAATGTTTGCTGCAGCACCCCCAGGTAAGTGGTCACCGTAATACCTATCTAAGAACATGCAGCAATCTAACCCGAACCCATAACTGAAAGCTGCATCAAAATCGGACTAGTAGTTTTGGAGAAAAATGTCTTTAATATATAGTAGCTAATATAAAATATATTAATGCAGCGCCCTCTAGTGAGTTACTACCGTAACATCTATTTAAGAACCGTCACTTATCAACCACAAACTACAAACTACTAGGACTAGTTTTGGTTCTGCACTAACAGTTGTTTATTGCAGCGCCCCCTGGTGAGTTGTCACTGTAACAACTATTTAAGAACATGCACGAATCCAACCTAAACCCATAATTGAAAATTGTATCAAATTCGGACAAGTACTTTTGAAGGAAAATGGCAACATGGATTTGCACTTATTTGTGTTTGCTGCAGCGCCATCTGGTGAGTTGTCACCGTAAAACTATCTATCGTATCTAAGAACATTCACCAATCTAACCCAAACCCTGGCAAGTTGCGACAGAGGTCATTAACATCAAGAAAACAGAATGGGCAATCAAAAGCTTTCAACCGTTCAAATCACCTGGCCCAGACGGAATCTATCCAGCCTTCATACAATGGGGAGGTAACAGACTTTACCACGTCCTTAATATAATCTTCCAGGCATGCCTTGTCTTCGGCTATGTACCCAAACCATGGCGAGAGGTGAAGGTAATATTCATACCCAAACCTGGCAAATCAGATTACTCGGACGCAAAATCGTATAGACCAATCAGTCTTACATCTTTCCTATTGAAAACCATGGAAAGACTTTGTGATAGACATATAAGGGACAATGCACTATTGCAAATACCCCTTCACAAGAACCAACAGTTCAGGCAAATAAACAGAATCATTGGCACCTTTATTGACATCGAAGGAGCCTTTGACAAAACAAACTTCACAAGCATAAGAGCCGCTCTTAAGAGACACAACGTGAACCCAGCAATTACCAGCTGGATTCATTATATGCTAGCACACAGAGTAGTAAGATTGGGAGGCAACAATATGAAAAGAGCCATTGTGGCCAAAGGCTGCCCCCAGGGAGGAGTACTATCACCCCTCTTATGGAATCTTGTGGTCAACGATCTTATATCCTCACTAAACAACCATAGGTTCTTCACGATAGGCTATGCAGATGACCTAGCTATCCTGGTAACGGGCAAATTCACAAGCACAGTTTGCGAACTGATGCAGACTGCCCTACATTTAGTAGAAAAATGGTGCAACGAATATGACTTAACCGTAAACCCACACAAAACTGAACTAATCATATTCACGAACAAAAGAGCTCTAGGAAACTACACCCTTGCAAAACTCTTTAACTCTACCCTGCAACTAACGACAGAGGTAAAGTACCTAGGTATAACCCTAGATAATAAATTAAACTGGTCCAAACACCTAGACAAAACACTGGATAAGGCAAGCCTCACATTCTGGCAGTGTCGTAGAATGATAGGGAAAACATGGGGCCTGAAACCAAAGATAACTCTTTGGCTTTACACCTCGGTCATAAGACCCATGATCAGCTACGGAGCCCTGGTGTGGTGGAGAAGGACACTCCTCGCCACAGCGCAATCTAAACTTCAAGCATGGCAAAGGCTAGTCTGCATGGCGGTAACTGGTTGCATGAGGACTACCCCCACTGCAGCACTAGAAGCTATGATAAATATACTACCGCTTCACCTGTTTATTCAACAGGAAGCTGCGACTTCTGCAGTCAGATTGGATAATCTAAACCTGCTGCATAAAACAGGCACACCTCACACAAAAATCCTATCGGACATAACCAAGGACATTCCTTTCATAGCAGCACCAAATGATAGTATAGGAATTAAATACATCTTTGACAAAAAATACAGAATACACCTCGAAGAAGACCAACATAAGGACCTCCATACTGAGGATTTAAAAATCTTCACGGATGGCTCCAAAACAAAATCAGGTACAGGATGTGGAATCTTCTCGGACGATCTACACATTAGAACCTCAATACCCCTTGGCACCTACAATACAGTCTTTGAAGCTGAGTGCCTAGGCATCACTGCAGCAGCTAGAGCCATTGCGGAAACGAATATGACACAAAAACAATTCCGCATTTTAACAGACAGCAAGCTAGTACTACAGGCACTCAACAATAAGTGCACCACATCAAGCATGATATACGAATGCCATAACACCCTGACGCTGGTAAGTCACACGAACCAAGTCACCCTGCAATGGATCAGAGGACATAGTAACATAGACGGTAACGATGAAGCCGATGAGTTAACAAGAATGGGATCAAACACGATACCAATAGGGCCGGAACCTATTATACCGATACCTTCTTGCTGGCTCAAAGGCCAAATCCGAGAACACTCAAAAAAGCAGCACCAAAACTTATGGTCTGAACTCAAGGACTGCAAACAGGCGAAGGAATCGCCACCCATAATCGATGCCAAATTGGCAAATCGCCTGTTGAACCTTGATAGACCAAAGCTTAGGAAAATAACCGCAGCCCTTACCGGCCACGGACCTTTTAACAAACATCTATTTAATATAGGTATTACTAACAGTCCCCCTTGCAGAGCGTGCATGGAGACAGAAGAAACGGCTGCACATGTTATTCTTCGGTGTACTGGTGTAGTGGCATACCGGGCACAACATCTTGGCACCCCGCGTACACTCCCGGAGGTCTTCAGCAAGACGAAGAGCCTGCTAGGATTCCTGGAGGAGTTAGGGTGGCAAGAATAACTACAGAGTTCCCACACACGCAAAATAGGCGCTAGACGTCGAGTTGCGGATACCAGCCCGTCTAAACCTAAACCTAACCCAAACCCATCACTGAAAACTGCATCCAAATCGAGCTATTAGTTTTGGAGTGAAGTGGCAACATGTATTTGCACAAACACCCTCTCAAGTCTCACCCCAAACGCATATACCGTCTCCGTTCCGTCATGGGTAAAAATAAAAATTGGTTACTAAATAATATATTCCTCAGAATATGAAAGAATTATAATTTTATTTAAGCATTTAAAAAAAATATTTCTGGTATACAATAAAAAAGAATCAACCTGTGACTAAAAGTACAAAACCGCCATTTTGGTAAAATGATGCAATAGTATTTGATAGATTATAGCAGGGTCACGTTAATAGGTAACATTTGACAGTTCATCAAAATTCAACAACGTAACCTTGTAACAGCGCATAAAATAATATATTTTTTCGTTTTGTTACAACTGCACAATCGCTTAACTTTTTTCAATTAGGATTATATATTTATTGTAATAATTATTATCGATTCGAGTAATTTTACGATTTGCTTTCACTAATAAACCATTCTAAACATAATAAACAATTTCTGATCTAAAGAATTGAACGTCGTTACAATGTTGCGTCAGTTAACCCTTTTTCTTTTTAAACACTAGGGATTTACTCTAAAAATCGAAGGTGATAAGTTGAATGGAATGCAATGATTACTTGTGAAGAAATATCACCATAAATTAATAACCACGTTGTGTTTATAATAAGACAATTATATTATTAACTATATTAACTAACTATAAAAATACAAAAAATAACTAAATAGAAAAATCATTGATGTTAGGTACAATTTAGGTGGCATAAAATTGTAAAATAAATTCACTCATCACTGGTGGAAAAGAAAAACATTTCAGGGTAGAATCGAATTTAGAATAATTTTAAATATTAATGTAAAATATTTTGTTTTAAGATTTTGTATATAATATAGTCATAAAATTGTAAAATAAATTCATTCCGATCCGAACGGCCAACAGTATCATTTCTCTCCAACTCCAAGAAGAAGTCTTCAAATAGTAAGCTAGGGAAGAAACCCCTACACAGTCTTACCATGTCGAAACGGGGGAAAACGCTAAACAGCCAATCTCGCGAACTAGTGGTGAAATTGTACACAACCGAGAGAACGCGTTGCCGAAGCATTGGGAATAGGGAAGCGGACAATAACTCAAATTCTGAATGAGAAATACGGACCGTCAGGCTCAGAAGATAATACTTTACGTACACCGAAAAAAATAAAGAGGGACAAGAAAATTGTTGGCGTTGATAATTTTGATGCTGCTGCAATTCGCAACCACATTTATGGATATTACTCGAGAAAAGAATATCCTACACGGGAAAAGCTAATGAGTTCGTTAAAAGACGCAGGCTTATTTTTTGGCGGTAAATCGTCTCTATCAAAGGTTTTGAAATCGATTGGTTTTATATTTAAAAAATCTGACAAGCGGAAAATCCTTCTAGAACGCTACGATATTATTTTGAAGAGAGTAACATTCAAGTAAATAAAATTACAGATTGGGACAATGTCGTGTTTATTGACGAAACATGGTTGAATGCGAACCATACGGTTTCGCGGACATGGACCGATGATACAACGGCCTCCACCTCAAAAGTTCCATCGGGAAAAGGAGCCCGACTTATTATGTCACGCGGGACCAGCTTCTCAAGGTTTTATTCCAGACTGCCTCCTCGCATTCGCCTCTAAAACTACAAGTGATTACCATGAGGAAATGAACTTTGAGGTTTTTAAAGAGTGGTTTGAGAAGCTGCTAGTCAGCTTAGAAAACCCATCGAAAATTATAATGGACAATGCACCATATCATTCGGTATAAGCAAGTAAAAAGCAAGAGATTGTCTCGTGGCTGGTAAGAAATGGTGTGGATGCAAGTTCAACTTTATTAAAAGTGGAGTTGTTAAAACTGGTAAAAGCAACTAAGCCGTACAAGCTCCGCTATGTAATCGATGAACTAGCCCTAGAGCATGGACACGAAGTTATTCGATTACCTCCCTACCATTGCCAGTATAACGCCATCGAGCTTATTTGGGCACAAATAAAGGGTCATGCAGCGCGGAACAATACTGAACCACCCTTCAGTACTGCTAAAATGATGACTCTGCTACAAACTGCGTGTGCAGAAGTCACTACAGAAGACTGGAGAAAAGTCGTAGAGAAAACAAAGAAAATAATTTTACAAGATTTTGAACGAGATGTGAGAATAGACAATATTATTGAAAATGAATTAATAATATCTCTGAGTGGTGACAGCAGTGATGAAGATGACAATATTAATAACAGTTCTGATAGTTCAACTGAATAAATGCAATTTTTTGTTAAATTTTGTACTTGTCTTATTTTGCTCCTTAAATTTAAGAAAGAAAAATAATAATGGGACAGGGATTCGCCTGATGATTTTTAAAATTCACATATGTTTCAAGTCCGTATTGATTCTTTCACATTAATCGATGTTTTTTATCAGGTTACCTCACTATGAAGATAAATCTGACAGACGTCAAATGTTACCTATTAACGTGACCCTGCTATAGGTTTGGTACAAAAACCGTCTTTAAAAAGAAACACTACAATTAACAACATAACTGATTGGTGTAATATAGTCGATGTGCAATGATTTGTATTGGTTGGCACCGACTTCGAAATATGATTAGGCATATATAATATATATAGTAAATGAAAACTACCAATAATTTAGTTTATACGTTTTATTGTTCATTTATAAAAACAAAGAATAAAACTATTCCGAAAATAAACACAACGAGATGGGTGTTGATCTATAAATTACTGCATTTTTATTGTATTTCTAGTTTTTTATTTAATAAAGCACTTATCATTAATCAACAAATTAATTATTTTATTGAACCTTTATTTTATTAAATAATGGGAGAAAGGTTTAGAACGTATCCCTAAATACGCACACATTGACAGTTACACTACAATAAGTACAGGAGCGGTACTCACACATATCACGTTAAAGTGGGGACGCCCGACGCCGGGAAGGTTTTTATATATGTAGCAATATACTCTATGGTTTTGAGCGTCGTTTGTTTTCCTTGCCGTAGGTATATAGACAGTAGACGTATATAATCAAATGTGTGTGTAATTTGCACCGTTATCTAATTTTTCTTATAAATCACGAAAACTATACACTTTTATCAAAACCTACTGATGAATATAGATTCTACATAAATTTTCCTACAAGAATTAGGGCTTACAATAGCATTCCAATAAGAAATAGATAATCTTTTTATACTCATTAGAAGACGCGTATGTAAGGTTTTTTTTACTAACGAGTTTTGATGTAAGATTTTTATCAATAAAAATACGAAAATCACTGTTGTAGTTACTAATAACGATCATAAATATAATCTAGTAAATATAATAAGCACAACTTACCCTTTTTAATCATAAAAAACTTATACGTAACTATATTATTCTTCTTGCTATGCATGTATAATACTTCCCAAGCGATGCCGACACGGCCAAAGAGATTAAGGCGACGCCGAGACGCCAAGTCATAGAGTATAAATTTTAAACATTAATAATTGATTAAAACGTCACTCATCTAACTAACTTCACTCTGAATAACAACTTGTACTCATAAATAGCTAACTTCACAGATACTACTTATTGACGGCAGCGCGCTATAAACTCTAAAAATTTTCAGAGTTGTAGGCGGGTAATGCTTTAGTATGAAGCGTTGGTTCTCCTGTATCTAACCTCCATGGGACAGATAAACACAAGTTCATAGAATATAAATTGTCCATTTTCTTACAATTAATATCGATTAAAAATATCGATAAAACGGAATCAATAAAATATGCTAAGAATTATATTTTCTTGGTTTTTCGCGTAAAAATAAATGTGTATTCAACTTTAACAACGATTTATTTGTATAATGTATAAATAATAAAAATATAAAGGGAAAAATTAATAAACATTATGTCAATAAATATTCTATACATCCAGCGGAAGTCAAACAGCAAAATTATGACGTGTAGGTAAGGAGTACGTAATAGAGTAATCTACGAGTAATCTTATATGGAAGCACACTTAAAAAGTGTTACGCTGTAAGAAGAAAAAAAAATATCATAAACCAATCAGAAGGGCGTTAGAATAACAAAAGGTTTTTATATGAATCTAGCAGATGTAAATGGAGTGAAGTGTGATTAGCCCACTGGTTATAAATGAAACTACCTTTTCGGATTTTGTCGTGGATTTATTTTGATTTTTAGTCCCAGATCAAAATAAATCCGCGACAAAATCCGAAAAGGTAGTTTCATTTATAATGTCGAATATTCGCGTAAATCTAAGAAAGTATTTAGCCCACTGGTTACTGTGCAGTATATTATCTATACTCTTTGCTACTGTGGCTGTGGCACTGTGGCACCGCCACAAATAATAATTCTTGGGCTCACTGAAGTTGACCCAACTTGTTTTGATTTTCGGATTTTTTTTATTTTTAATTGTCTGTTCGTCGTTTGTTCGTCAATGTTCGAATGTAAAAATTGTTAGTTCGTCTTTTATTTATTTATAATTAATTAAACAAATGTTCACCCTTAAGTTGGACACCCTTACTAGATATCTTTATTTTTATCGCTCAGATTAATTAACTTTGATCGTCGTTCATCGTCGTTCGTCGATCATCGTTTGTTCGACGACTATTGGTGATTGTTCGATCATAAAAAACAATTAAATTCCTAATTATTAATTATTTTATATCTAATAAGCAAATCATCACTTCACGCGTACACTGCGCATGCACAGCAGACAGCAGTATAATGGCGACTGAGCGATGCATAGTGCATATGTAAAAAAATGACATAATGTAAAATAATGCTCCACTATTTGACTAGTATATAGTAATCTGTGAACTGTAATCCATTTCGAATATCATCACAGAGTACATACTACTTTGGTATTTGGTACATAAAAGAATAATTAATTATTGGGAATTTAATTGTTTTTATGATCGAGCAATCACCAATAGTCGTCGAACAAACGATGATTGATCAAAATTAATTAATCTGAGTGATAAAAATAAAGATATCTATACTATGTGCGCTGTAGCATGGTGCGGGTGACAGTTTCCTATATGACGTTGTCATCTGTCAGTGCCACATGACTAGGGATGTGACGTTATGCAATTCATTTTTATCGCTATCGATACTCGCAGCATAAATCAAATTCTCATTTTTAGTATTATGAAAATTACTGTGTTATTCAGTTGCGCAGTGTAACTACGTGTATAAGCTTCAATAAATATATTTTATGGCTACATAATAATATCTTTGTTCTTATATAAAACTAGCAGTACCCGCAGCTTCCCCGGTGTTCAAGTTATTTTTTTGCTTTATTTGCTAAAGTTTGTTGATTTTGTTGTTATTGCGATGCCTAAGCATACAAAAAAAACTGTTTTTAGTAGTCAGGCCAGAGAGCTTGATATGAGTTTAGACGAATAAAATCATTTTTTCATATAATATGTTCTGTTGTTTCATTAATATAAGTATAGACTATAATTGAACTACTCCCAATATACGTTTTTAATATAAAAAAACATCGACTATCCATCGTAGCAGTACATCCCATCACTAGCATACGTCTATGGCGTTACGTTATACGCATAGCACTTTGCTTAATTTTTCTTTTCATTAGATTTTATTTGCAGACTAGAACATTCTGGTTGGGTTTAATTTAATTTACTACAGTAAATAATGATTTAATATATTACGAATGTGGTACAGCTGAAATACTAAGTCATAATTTGTAAATCGCGGCAACTTTCAAGAGTGAAATGAAACGTTACTGAAACTGTCACCCGCACCATGCTACAGCGCATGGAGTATAGTAAGGGTGTCTAACTTAAGGGTGAACATTTGTTTAATTAATTATAAATAAATAAAAGACGAACTAACAATTTTTACATTCGAACATTGACGAACAAACGACGAACAGACAATTAAAAATAAAAAAAATCCAAAAATCAAAACAAGTTGGGTCAACTTCAGTGAGCCTAATTCTTGCTTTCAAAATTTACCCCGATGCTAATGTGGCGCCACCCTTATTTAATGCATTTCAACGACTACTTTAATACACGAGAATCGAGATAGTCCTTTCAACCTCTACCTTCCATAAGCAAAATCCAGGACAAAAGTTAAAACCATGGAGATTAGAGACCAGGAGAACCAATGCCCTAGAATGTATAGTCCGTTCATCGTAACTTGACGCGTAATCCGATTGGCAGCACTGAAATTTGCAGTGTTGCATGTTCTTATAAGAAAAGCGTTCCCGAAATGTAGGGACTTGGTTTAAAGAATTTTATTAGTTGAAGCTCTACTTAAATTTTTGTTTTTTTTTTCACGCAACTCGGTGATAGTGTAGTCTCTAAAATTATTTATACGTCATTAGGAACATTCAGGATAAAGTAAACAAAACAGGGTTAAAAAAATATTCACTTTAATCATCCTTCAATCAATCCTTTCCATTCCAGAAGCTTGAAAGCGTCTTCCAATGCTAATCACTTAAATAATAATTATGATTAAAAAGGTGTGCTCAGTGCAACAGTTTATGCATGTCGTGACTCGTGGTTGCCTTTAATTGTGATTACAGTTAGATTTAGCTTGGCATTTTATGTATGTATGTCAAATTACTGTATATCATGTTGGTGATCCTAAAATAAAATAAAATAAAAAATAAAATAAAATATCCTAGTTGTTTTAATATTTTCCATTGTGTAATACGCCCACCTTCAAAATTTATTTCATCTCGTAATTCGACAATTTATTTGTTTAATGTACGAATTTCTTTTCGTACAGCGTAAAATGACATAATTTTTTATCGAATTGCACAAGTATCGAAGTCATCGATCTTGATCTTTTTATCGCGATTTGGTCGTTTCTTTCCAGGTGTTTTTACTTTTGACGGACCAGGTACATCCAAATTTGAAACTGAACTGGACTCTCTTTCTTGTCTCAAAATCCTGGTCACAGTAGATTCGGATACATCTGTAATCATCAAACAAAATGCAATTTTATTTTACTAGTTACATATTTGATAAAATATATATAAGTAAAGAGACATTACGTAATCAAAATTTGATATTAAATTAATAAATTTTATTATTTAATATGCTTAAAATGCAGATCGTGACTTTGTAACTGGTAACCCTATAAAACATACCGGTCATGGCGGCAACTCTGGCACGAACTTGTTGCAATGGAAAAATAAGCTTGTTCTCAGCCTTTTCTTTTTCACAAAATGCGTAAACTTGAAGAATGGTTTGTCTTTAACCACTAGACGCCCGCGCATTATGACATGCAACACCGAATAATCACCGAGCCCGTTTGACATTTTTCGCCGATTCTACCATAACATAAAAAAACATTTACAATTTAAAATATACAGCAGCGATTTTAAATGTTTCAGTTGTTTTGGATTCTTAAATAATTTGAGCATTTATGAGAGTATATAAAATGTACTTTAAACTATTGATAAATCATAAATAAGCTTGAAAAATATTAACGTTAGCTAAAAATTTTCTACTTTTTGTATTACAATGATTTCTGATAATACCAGGGTTAATATTTACACTAACTTTGAAACACTACTTTGTGAATAAACATGTAGTCACACAAAACCATTCATTGAATTATTTTCATTAGTTGTAAGTAACAATCACATACAAAACTTTATAAATATCGCGGCTCGTTCGATGTATTTACACAGCTTACTTATATACATAGCTTACCGCGCAATTTTAAAAGTAATCATCAGGATTAGGTATAGTGAGTAGATTCTTAGCAAAAGTTACACTTAAATACATATTAGTTCTTACTTTAAAAACATACACCAATAAATCTTGAACACAATCCACTGTGATTAGAATTCAGTTGGTTTTATTATAAAAGGGAAAAATTGAGGTTATTTTAAAAAACACTCGTATTTCAATATAATTCACATTTTTGTATTTATTATTTAGCTTAAATTTTAAATATACAAGCTAAGCATTATCACTTATATTATGAAACCTTTATACTTTTCATTCAAGAAACTAAATATTTAAACATGTAAAGTTGTCCAAATTATTGTACTGACAATAATAATTTTAAATATTTTGAATTTTGATGCGTAGTAATGCTGTACCCCTCAATAGTCAACACAAAAAATTATCGATAATTGTTGTGAAAGGCGAAACAAATATAAACAAAATAAAAAATTTTATATTCATGTATATAATTGAAATCAGATATTTTATTTTTATGCATATATACGAGATTTGAAATATTACTATATTGAGCATTCCAATTTTTATAAAATATAAAATAAAAAATATTATAATTATCTCATAAATGCACGAGTCAGAAATCTGGCTATCATGTTAAGTATTTCGTAATATGAATATAATTTATGGAATACATTATTGTATTTTATTATATTATGTAATTTTTTTTTGACAAAAATAAGACAGTACCTATATTATTTTCGAATCTTCAATAATCTAATCATAAGTTGTATAATTTAAATTGTCCATAATATAGTATTTTCATGAGAAATAAAGTCAATTTTGCATTAAAATTTGTAATTGCAAACGCTCAAAAACTAATAACATATCTTGCTAAAGTAATAATTATCATTAAAACTAAAATATTGGAGGCAAGTTTCATATAAAAAGTTCAGTTAAAGTTTTAATTATTTAAATAATATAATAAAAATTATTTCGCTTATATGGTACAAAAATTTTATTTTGCAATTCAATAATATCGCTCTTATAGTTTTTGATGACTAAAATTGATAGCAAAAAAGACCATACCGTATTTAGTTTAACGTAATTAGACTCAAACATCCTTACTTCAAAAATTTTCTGATCTCACTTTTTAATCTAGATAATCCTTTAGGTATTCAAAAGCAAACTAATAATTTACTCTAGATGATTGTCTTTTTCTTATCCAGTATTCAAAGCAGCAGTAAATTTACAAAAAAGGAATTTTATGCATTAATATTATAAAAAGAAAAAAAATTTCACTTGTTTTATTGTAACGAATAGGCTCCGAAACTCTAAAACCAATTTATGAAATTCTTTCACCTAGAGAAAGCTTTATTTTCAGCGAGCAGCATAGACTTTATTTTATTTACAAAAAAATAATTAATTTACTATAAAAATGACAATATTTGAAGCAAGCTATAACCGGGTCTTGATGAAATTATTTAGTAAAAATGTATCATATGTATCAGAAAAAGTGATTTTATCGGTTTCATGACATTAATCCTTTTCTTCTTTATTTGTTTTATATGTCGTATTGTAATTCTAACAGAATTCGCTCCGAATTCTGTTAGAATTACTTGGAAAAATTCATGTTCTATTGACTATTTTGGAATATTTTGAATGCTTGTTTTTGTTTTGTTGGGAACTCTCCATAAGTTTATCTATAAAAAATATCTGAATAATAAAAGTATATAACCGTTTATTTTATATGGAAATCATGAAAATGTATATACAAACACTATCGTCCGTAGGGGACGATAGTTTGTATATAAGTTATCTCGTACACCCATTTCAAGCTACTATAAACACTCGAGATCGTCAATAAAAAAATATTTTAATTTAGAAGGTCTTTGTATTGCTATTATAATAATATAGTATAATGTTAGACTTTGTATTGAAACTCTTATGTATACTTGATTTAATTTATAATACATAAGAATATTTAAATTTTATATAACATTTTATTCTAGAACGAGCTAACACATATTTCTTCAATATACATTTTTTATATTAAAATATCGATATCATCGATAGCATAATATATCGACATGTGTCAATGTCTAGCTCAAATTTGAGGAAAGTCAAATATGTCACATTTGACAACTTATAGGCTTATATTATTATTATTTATAAATAAACACATTTTATATTATAAAACTATTGAAATATGCTACAAAAAACTGAAAATATGAAATTATATTTATTTTTCTATAGTAATTTACCTTTATCAGATACTAAATAAGTGAGTAATAGTCCAAATTCATGTAAAATAATGGCGACTTTATTTACAAATTTCAATACATCAGAAATACTTTAACCAAAAAACTAACATTATAACATAAATATAAATTAATTAGTATATCAATAGTAGCAAAGAATATTAACAATTAATATGCCTGCGTTTAAGGCACAAATTCACTTGTTTTCAATTTTTAAATCTCACTAAACCAATAGCGAGTCGCGCGCGCTTTACTTTAAATTTTAACAACTTTTGGCGCATTTGTTTTTAATGTTGCCGGAGTCTGATTAAAATTTTATTTTATTATATATGTAATAAAATTTCTAAAGGTAGCGTGCATTACTTATTTAGCAAAAAATATAGCGATTTCGTTGTGTAATAAGTGATAAAAGCGCTGAGGGCGAGGTGGTACACATAGGTACCAGCGGGATCTACGGTAACGCCGGAAGTGGTACACATAGGTACCGGCGGGGATCAAGTGGTTAAGCACTTTTTACCACCTTCTGCATTTTTAAAACTCGGATTAAATTATTATAAAGCAAAAGAGCACACAAACAGCAATCGATCTAACTAAAAGTAAGATGGCGACTGATGAAACAGTGCTACCAATTACTCACGCGTCAAGTTACGATGAACGAACTATAGTGTCTCAGAAATATTGTCAAACCAAGGAGGCGCTGCGATCGCTATGTTGTCTCAATGCCTAACTTCACGTTGTCACAATAGTGACAGTACTCATAAATAGCTAACTTCACAGATACTACTTACCGACGGCAGCGCGTTGTAAATTCTACACATTTTCAGAGAGAGGCGGGTAATGCTTTAGTATGAAGCGATGGTCCTCCTGTTCTTTAATCTCCATGGTTAAAACTGTCACTGAGTGTCAAATGTCAATATAATTTGCGTAGAAGAAAAGGTTATTATAAATTACAATGTATAAAAAACTAAATAATATTTGTATTACTACTTATTATTCTCAATCTATGTTTAATTTTTAATTGTATCATTTAATAATCATCTGTGGAAGACTACTGATAGAAATTAAACAGTGTAAAAATTTAAACTGTTGTGACCACATTATACAATCCAAAAAATAAACTAACTACCTTCGAAACTTATTCATAAGTTTTTGTGCAATAATATTTTTTGAGACGTGTATCAGTGCTTATCAAAGAAGAAAAAAAGAATAATGTTACTACTTCTTTATGCAAAAGTCGTCAACAGTGATATATAGTAACCGAGTGCTCACAACATGAATTTTTTACATTTCCATGTAAAGTCAAAAATATATTATTTTATTAAATTACTTAGCAATATTTGACTTTATACTGGAAAATATTCATGCTGTGTGTACTATTGTAATTTCAAACAAAATCCTGACATGCTAAAAGTATATAACATTCATTGAAACATCTTGTGTGTAGTATAAAATGAATACTCGTAATATGTTATAAAATATAAATATACTGTAAATGTACTTTGATGATTTTAATTAATTGTCAATTGATTTTCGATATAGATAACCATGGATGGAAAAGTAAAGTGACTAAAAGGACTGAGTGAGTGGAGGACATGAAAATGAACATTTTCATCAAAACAACATGAAAAGTTCAAATTGAGTAATGTTGGAACTGATGACAAAATGCAGGGTGGAAATGTAATCAAAGATAATATAGTACATAGTTCTCCATTTGCCTGCCAAGATATGTCAAATTTATGATAACTGACAAATTTTGATTGATTTGACAATTTAAACAAAAGGCAGCTATCATACATGTGACATACCATGCTTACAATTCACATATTTACCCAAATTAATTATTTGGTTGTAATCAATAGTTTTTTTTCATTATAGAATTTTCACTAAACCCAAACACAAATGTTACTTTTTACAGGTGCAGAGAATAACAGTTAAAAAGTGTTGTGCTGTTTAAAGTCAATATAACAGCATGGCTGAAAAGTTTGAAAAACATTCTAAGTACTATACCTCAAAGGGTTCGAGGAACAGTAGCAGAAAAAGAAATAGGGATGAGATGAAGCTCCAATCAAAGGAAAGCAAAACCCCACCTTTACCAGTGAAAACTAGTATTGAAGAATTAATGAAACAACGAGAATGCATCAGAGAAGAACTAAAAAATATGACAAAGTTAAAAAGTAAAACAGACAACAAAGTTAAAGAAAATACAGAAAAACGAAAATATAGCAATCGTAAAAGTTCTAATGAAAATTGTGAAATAGAAAGTATTAAAATTAAAAAACCTGTCAATAATGAAAGTATGCATAAAGATCCAACACCTGAATTAACCCACGATTTTGCACTAGACTCTGAAGATGAAGAACTCATTATAGAACAAAGACGTAAACAAAGAAAACAATTATTAGAACAATTAAATACAGCAGAACCTAAAATAAATGTAAATCATGAGAATAATACACCTGAAGTATTCAAAGAATTTTGTATCGAACAAGATATTAAGAATCTCTCGACCATAAAAACTAAATCTATAAAGGATAGTACCGATATGTTCTCTGAAGAAGACTTTGCTCCTAAAAATATATCAGACAATGTTACTCAAAATAACCAAAAAGAAAGCTCACAATTGAAAGATAACTGGGACGATACTGAAGGCTATTATATCATCAAAGTCGGTGATGTAATAAATAACAATAGATATACAATCAAAGCCCTGTTGGGACAAGGAGTTTTTGCTAACGTCATAAAAGCACAGGATAGTAAAAATGATACTGAAGTAGCAATAAAAATTATAAGGAATAATGATTTAATGTATAAAACTGGATTGAAGGAAGTGGAAATGTTAAAAGAAATCAAAGATGCTGATCCCAATAGTAAGTACCATTGTGTGCAATTTTTTTCCGATTTCATGCACAAAGGTCATCTTTGTTTGGTGCTTGAATCTCTTCACATGGACTTAAGAAATATACTTAAAAAGTATGGTAAAAATCATGGCATTAATATTAAAGCATTGATGAATTACAGTAGACAATTGCTTCTCTCATTACGGCTATTAAGAAAGATTGGCATTGTGCATGCAGACATAAAACCTGACAATATATTAGTAAATGAAAAGAAAAATATTTTAAAACTTTGTGACTTTGGATCAGCTGCCAAAATAAATGATAATGAACCTACTCCATATTTAGTATCAAGGTTCTATAGAGCACCAGAAATTATACTCGGAGTGCCATACAAGCATAGTGTTGATGTTTGGTCAACTGCCTGCACAATCTATGAAATGGCAACTGCAAAAATCCTTTTTACAGGAAGTTCAAACAACAAAATGTTAAAATGTTTCATGGATCTAAAAGGTAAAATACCAAGTAAAATATTAAGAAAAGGAAAATTTAAAGATCAGCACTTTAATTACAACAATAATTTTCTTTTACACAAAACAGATGAATTTACTGGACGAGAAAAAGTTGTAGAAATTAACAATATCACAATTACTAGAGATTTGTATAAGGAATTGAAAAAAAGCTATAAAAGTCCAACTCATATTGAAGAAAAAAAGATAGGACAGTTAAAAGATTTGTTAGACAAAATGTTAATATTGGACTCAAACCAAAGGCTGTCAGCAACTGACTGTTTAAAACACTCTTTCATTCAGGAGGAACTAAACTAATTGCTCAAATAAATCTGAATTTAAAAAACTGTTTGTTATTTAATTATAATGAAAAATTATTATAAGTACCTAGTTTAAATTTTATTTTGTAACTTTGTTTTACTAGAGCCTAGGCTTAGTTTTATTTTAAAAAGTTGACTATCTATGATCATCCTTGTTAAGCGATCACGCGTAGCGTTTTCTTGGCATAGAATAATAACTTTTTTAGTACTTAAAAAATTCTTTATTTTCGCGGACCAGTTTAAATATGCTTAGTGTATCACATAAGGATTGTATACTACAAATTCGACAAGAATTACAATCAATTTATAATATAATATTTGTAGAAACTATAACACAATAATTTTGGATGTATTTTTTTTCACTTTTATTTTATCACTATCTTAATAACAAATCGATTAATAATATATGGTCATCTATCGACATTTATTAAAAACAAACAGAAGGAAAACAAGTATAAAAGTGCTTTTTATTACAATAAAAGGCATAGGGTCTCAAAATTATCAGAATTAAAGATAAATGATAAAGTGTGGGTCACCGATTTAAAGTGTTATGGAACTATTATTAAAAAATGTGATGAACCTAGGTCTTTTATTGTAAGTACCAGTAAAGGGAAATATAGACGAAATAGATGACATCTGAATAAAGCACTTGATTATAATCCATCATATGGGGATTCAAGTTTTTTATATTTTGATGATGTTAGTAATAGTAGTTATAATAATGCTGAAGGTAAATCGTCAAGTTTTTCAGATCAAAATAATACATTAATCAATACAGATTTAGCAAGCCCTGCTGAGGAAGAATCTATAAATAATAGTGGAGAGCAAGTTCAAAGAAGATCTGAAAGACTTGTTAGAGAGATATTTAGATGATTATGAGTGTTACTTTATACATAAAATTATGAGAATGCTATAATTACACTAGTTCAATTTCTATTGGTTCTCTTTAGTTATCTAATTTAATGCTCATGTATAAAATATATATTTGGATTTAAATAACAATTTATAATTATATTTAGTATATATTTTTTCTTAATTTAAATTAATAAGGGAAAGATGTTTAGAGTCTTAGAGATTAGTATATTTTAGATTATCTGTGGAAGTAGGCCTTAATTATCTGTGGAAAATATCTGTCTCTGGGTGTCTCTGGGTCAGAGACATAAGCAAAGAGTATAGATAATATGGACATTGGACATAAGTATCTTTATTTTTCATCTATGATAAGTATCATGTCTCTTCATGTCTGCTCTGGGTGTGGCGTTGGGAAGTGAAAAAGAACTAAAAGATGTACCTATCAGCTAATTAATATTAAGTACCTAAATATGTGAGATTAAAAGTATCTAAAATAAATAACCATTATATTTACCAGAGTTTTATTAAGACATTATAAAACATAAACTTTTTTTGATGCATCATAAAATATGTAAATTTTATTAAACTGGAATTTTATTTGATTATAATTATGTCTCTATTATTAAACTTTAATTATATATACAAATTTGCAAAAAAAACGGGCCGTTTCGATTTTCTTCCTGGCTGAAAAAAATAAAATACCAAAAAGGTTTTAATCATTTGAACATGTTACTGGCCAGTTATAAAAGTGCCATAATGTTTATAAAAGTACATTCCAAATTCAAATTTTTGACTGAGCCTGGTTTTCAAAGAAAACAACTTTTAACTTGTTCTCTTGGTAGTCTGTGACTTTAACTACATTTTGTGGGGCGAATTCCCTATAGTTAATATCGACTCTAATTAACTTTTTGTCAATTTTTATTAAATTATCTGATGTCCTTGACATTTAAAAGTATTGTTATTGCTGTTTAGCAATCTCGAAAATGGTAGATAAAGTGATAAAAGCGAGCAAAATTATTGCGCTGCTTGAAGATGGTTGCAGTCAATGCTTCGTGGCTCAAAGGCTAAATGTAAGTCGGTCGACAGTTCAAAGGACCTGGCAGCGCTATCACGAGACCGGTTCCGTCAAGAGAAGGCCTGGTTCTGGCAGAAAGACATGTACTGAACCACGAAATGATCATTTTCTAGTCAGTCAAGCGTTGAGAAATCGCAAATCTTCTTATGTGGACCTCAAGAACAGCCTCGAAGAAGTAAGAAATGTACAAATTAGTCTATGGATGGTCAGGAGGAGGCTTCTCGCTGTTAATATACACAGTCATCGCCCGGCACGCGGCCCTAAATTACTCCGTGGACATCGAGTTGCCAGGCTTAGCTTCGCTCGAAATTGTGTGTCATAGACTCATGAAGACTGGGATAAGGTATTGTTCTCCGATGAAGCCAGGATATCTCTGCATGGTGAAGACCGACGTCGGCGAGTGCTACGTAGACGAGGAGAACGCTTTGCAGAAGCATGTTTTGAAGAAATCATTGGATCGTACGGAGTTAGTCTTCATCGAAAACGGTACACTGACTGGACACCGATACATAACGGAACTTCTAATTCCTTATGCACAACCCGCTTTAACCGCTCTTGGCGAAAACTCAATTTTTATTGACGACAACGCTCGCGCCCACCGGTCTGGCGATGTGGAAGCGTAAATGCTAGAAGTCGGAATTCGTCGTTTGGACTGGCCAGCTAGAAGTCCGGACCTCAATCCCATAGAGCATGTCTGAGACGTTCTGAAGCGACCATCAGAGAGCTAAAGAATGTGATTACCGCGGAGTGGGAACGTATTCCCCAAGAAACCATAAAAGATATACTCGCTAGCATGCCCAGACGAATGCAAGCTGTGATTTCAGCAAGAGGGGGTCACGCTCAATACTAAACTTTTATCTGATTTTAATGTATTCAAGAAAAACGAAGACATTAACGCGTTTCATTTTTATTTAGCGAGCAGGTACCTATAATAATAGTGTTTTGAGCTTAAACTTTATGTCACAGTAATTTTATCAAAATGTTATGATAAAACTGATGAAAACTATTCCTTCCTAATTAATTTATAAAATTCTGAGGATAACAATACCTAAACTTGTCAAACAAACTAATAGTTACTATAAAATAGTTCTTTGCTTAAGTGCCCGTTTTTTTTGCAAAAGGGTTTATAAATGATTATTATTAAACTTTCACTATGCTGCATAGTAACGCAATTTTCCTTTATATTTCGTTGCAATGCAAGGGTACATACATTACACATAATATCCCTTTAAAGTCCCGTCGCCTAAAAAGTAAAAACAAAAACAGCCGTTAACCAGGTACTTGAGTTTGCACATTCCTCTTCAACTTCAACTCCTCACAACTTATTGTTTATTTTCTCAGGTGCTCGGGTTGGAATTCTGAGAAGCCACTTAGATACCTACCCGATAAGAAGAAACAAAAACCATAACAATTGGATGTATATTTATTTTTTACAGCTGTTTCTTGGCTACCCTACCCCAGCCTGCAAATTTATGATATTTGCAATGAAAAAAATACTAATCGATAGATTTTCAATAGCTCAATTTAACTACGTAGCCCTTTCAAATTGCTCACCTTTAATTATTTAATTAAAAATCAATAAAGTCTTTGAAAAAAAATTAATTTATCTGTATATTCAAACTCCTATATCTTTTGATGTATACAATATTTCAAATTGCTCAAAGTTCTAAAACACTGCTCAAGTTGCATTTGTAATTGCTCAAGTAGAGTTTTTACCAGCTCCACTTTCGCTGATTATTAAATAATTAAAAGTATAGTTGTAACAAATGTAACGTAGGTTAAGTGAGCGTGCGCATGCGCACCGCGCATTGTCGATCGGCCTCGGCGGGCTTGGACAATCGTTCCAATTCAACGTCTTAATTCTGTTTCTCGGTGGATTTCTTTAAATTTATTGAATTTATGAATTGTTCACATTACGTGATTCCACTTCAGATATTATAACATAAAGAATAGATCTGGAATCTACCAATAAATGAAAATTAATACCAACAGATAAATTAAGACAAAATCTTATGTTCAAATGCTTATTCTATTAACCCATTCGTTGCTACCAACGCACCATTTGCGTTGATCGAGATTACTACGTCATGCCACCAACGTACCATATGCGTTGAGTGTACTCTAAGAAGTTTTTTGGCATTACATAAAAATGGTAGAAAATTATTTAAATATTTGGCAACATTCACGGTTAGAAACAATTTTTAAATTTAATTATTTAATAATCAGCGAAAGTGGAGCTGGTAAAAACTCTACTTGAGCAATTACAAATGCAACTTGAGCAGTGTTTTAGAACTTTGAGCAATTTGAAATATTGTATACATCAAAAGATATAGGAGTTTGAATATACAGATAAATTAATTTTTTTTCAAAGACTATTGATTTTTAATTAAATAATGAAAGGTGAGCAATTTGAAAGGGCTACGTAGTTAAATTGAGCTATTGAAAATCTATCGATTAGTATTTTTTTCATTGCAAATATCATAAATTTGCAGGCTGGGGTAGGGTAGCCCTGTTTCTTTCGATCGAAACTTGAAAAAGCCCATATCATGTAGCAATATACTCTATGGCCCATATAGTCTAGACCACAGAACAATAATACCCTGCGGGTCTAGACCACAGAACAATAATACCCTGGTCTAGACTTTATAATAGTCAACAAGTTCAAAAACGTGTTAAATAGAAATAAAGCTCCTAAAAATATATGCGATAGCTCATTATAATCGGAATGACGTCTAGAAAAATGTTTTTTATGGGTATATTCAATGATATTCTAACAAAATTATTAAAATATTATTATATATAAATATAATAATTATTAAAATATTAATATATAACTATTAAAATATCATTGGGTATATTATACTCTGATTTCTAATTCGACGGAATTCTGACTGCTGACATTCTTTGACAATTCATATATCATAAACCTTTTATTGCTTTGAATTATTTTTATATATTTATTTATTGTAAATAGTTTTTGTTTGGTGCATTCAATGCTCACTGACTAGAATGTCTATATTTTTACCGAAATTAAAAAGATTAGAACAACATATTTCTTGAATGAATAAATAAAAATTGAAAATAATTATTAATTATTATCATTTATATCATCATTGTCGTCATCATCATCCACCATCGGATGATAAAGAAATCACACACACTATCAGATCATGAGAAGGGCACATTTAATCCTCTTCTTTAAATAATACGGTTTAAACATACTTGCCATTTTTGAGCTGTGATATTATTTATGCTCTCTGATATCAATTGTTTATATATATTGTAAATATTTTTTTTTATATTGGCTCTAACAACAAAGATTAACGAAAATTTTACAAATGAAGAGGTTTTCATAAAAATGTTTGCAGCTAATGAATTATTTGACAGGGATTCCTGTAATAGAAAAATAATTTCCCTAACAATCATTGTAACTGCAATAATATGATAATAAAAAATGTAATTAACATTTTACAGTTATTACTATTTTTTAAAGTCTTAGTTTTTCTCATTGAAACTTTAAATTCCAGAAAGCTTTATTTATTATTTTGCTAAAATGCTTTCCATTTTTATTGGCAATGTTAGAATTTTGGCAACACTTTTAAAATGTCAGAATTCCGTCGAATAAAAAATCAGAGTATAGCAATTAGCACATAAAAATTGCGATTGTTATTAACAAAATAAGATGAAAAAAAATGATATTTCGTTTTTTGTTAATAAGTCGAAAAATATTATTATTTAAGCAATTTGAAGCTCAAAGAGCTCTTTAAAAAGGAGGAAATTTCCAATAAAAAGTCCTAACTCCCGAAACTTTATCTCCATTATTTATAATTTTAATTTGACGTTGAAAAAAGTGCTCCACGCGGCTGTTACGGCATGCGCGCGTCGCCGCTAAAGAGACTTTAACCTATTAAATTTTACCTAAAAATATTTACTTAATTACCATGAGGTACGGAACCTTGACCCGCGGTGCTACTGTTTACGCGACTTTATGCCGCGCGGCGGGAAAAAATTAATATAAAAAGAACTAGACTACCTATCTTAGTTATGTAAACGGATATTTCTAGGGTAATAGTTTATCTATTTTTAGATGTAAAATACTTAAAGCTATATTTAATGTAAGAATAATAAAAGAGAAAAGCGCAAAAAAAAGTTAGACACTTTTTTAGGGACATTTTTTTATATAAAATCTACTTTATTTTATATTGAATTTTACTAGAAAAGGATTATTAAGGTTTATTTATGATAAAAATATAAAGTTTTGTTCCAGCTCAATACAAAAAAAAGAAAAAAAAAACAAATTCTAAAAAAAGTGTTTTTACCTAAAAATACAGGTTTGTGGCAGTGACGTCACATCGTATGACGATAAATGTCTATATTTATTTCTTATTATTTATGTATTATAATGACAGTATGTTGTGAAAGTGACATAATGTAGGTATTAGATAATAAAATAATAATCTAGTGACATATTGCAGGTATTTATATACGATTTTTTTTATCGTGCGGGTAGTCTCGACCTTAGTCGAAACCTCTTGTAAATTAAATAAACATCCACTTGATTTTGTTTATGTTTCATCTTATCGTGTGTATAAGTGGCTATCACGAAATGTAACTACTTTTGGTTTCGGAGCGTTTTTATTAGCACTTGTACTAATTTAATTTAATTTAACTAAATCTAAATTAGAGAATTAAAATAAAACAAAATGAGACATGTAGCCGATTTGAGGCTCCTTTAATGTCTAAAGTACATTCTCGGCCGGCGGATGCCGGGCGGGCCGGCCAGACGCTGAGTTAGCGTCTTTATAATTCTATGAATCTTAATCTAGGGCGGATGGACGAGGTGTAACCATAACTCCTCCATCCCTAAGAGGAAAATTATCGGATGGATCGGTTTGAGATTCATTCCGATAATTTTTCTTAAATTTTAAAAAATTGGGCGATTTGAGCCTTGAGATATAAGGATTAAAAATAATTAAAACTAATATTATCGGAAGGATCGATTTCAGATTTGTTCCGATAATTAAGCTAAGATTAAGCTTAAATTATAAGAATATTGGCAATTTTAGCCAAATTATATAAAATGGACGATTAAAAGACTTAATATTAACATTCTTATTACTAATGTTACGTATCCTAAAATTTCACTCAATTTACTGTCCGTGTTATCACTTAAAACACTTTCACTTTATATTTCAAAGAAAAGGCCATAAATTTCACTTCACTTGCGCTAGGTAGAGTCATAATCGTATCTATTTTATAATTGGGGTACTATATTATTTGAAATCTTCTTAATGATATTTCATTCTATTAGAGCTCGATGGTAGTAGCGAATCCCGTAAATTTCCAGGTCACAAGGGATCATCGACAGTCGCCAGGTAAGTGCCAAAAAGAAATAGTATAATGTTACCTCATGACCACGTTACTGGTTTCGTGTTGACCTCAGTCAACTGCAATAGAGGAGCTCTCTTTCAAACTGGAACTGATGCTGCTTGCAGAGAGTCAAGTCGCGTTCGAATCACATGAGCTGTTCAATACCTATCAGGTACCTTCAATATATAAAGCTTGTATGTCCGTATTACATAGGAATTGATCGCTGGTCGACATGGTGAGTACTTTATTCCTTTCGCCAAATGGTAAGGATATTTGGGAATAATGGCTAGAGTTTTATTTAAGGTTAGGTTTTGGTTCATGGAAAATTGGAAATGAATATATTACATTAAAATAATTATACATTGACTTATCTGCAATTAATATTTCCATTATAAATGTTAAGTGATTCCTTTTAATATATTATGATTTTGCACAAATGTTTCCTATAATTTTATATGATATAATAATTCTGTGTAGAGTTCACAATTGATTAAAATTATATAGAAACTTTACTTAACTCTAATGCTATTTCTATTTCACTTAATTTAACAAATATAGTACAAAAACTGTTTTTAATACACTAAAAATCCTGTAAGATAAGTAAACGATTATGAAAGTGAAAAGGGTTCTGATTCATTGTTACATTTGCATTGATAAAACTATCGAACATTTTACAGACAATCGCAGTTTTTTTGACATAATTATTCGGTTATGCTTTAAAATAGACACAAGTTCACTATATTTAACCATGAAAACTCAATATTGACTTCACCAGCTTTCTTTTGCCTAACCATTTTCTTTAAACATTGAATTCTATTACATTATGCTACAAAATGATGGATTCTCAATTGGTCGAAGTAATATAGAGACTTTACTTAAAGCTTATGCTGTTTCTATTTAAATTAATCCAACAAATGTACTACAAATATTGATTTTTAATTAATTATAAATCGTTCGTAGTTAAATCTCGTAATAATGATTATAAAGTAAAAAGAGTTTTGGTGCATTGTTACAGTTACATTAATAAAATTATCGAACATTTAAGAGACTATTGGCAGTTTCTTTGAAATAGTAATTAGGTTATGATTTAAATTTACTTAACCGCGTCATCATGATCCAGATTACCAGTTATTATTTCTATGACGAAACTCAAGGGATTTATAAGACCTCTCTTAGAACTATAAAATCTGTATGAATTTTAAAACTAATTAGTTATTTAATTCGTTACAAGTTAGTTCCAAGCTTACAAGCTTAACTATTAAGTTTTTCAGATGAGGAGGTTGCGACTGCGTTGCTTCTAGCATGACGCAGCAGAACCTGCTAAGAACGTTTAACGTTTGTAATAGGAGTTTTGCTATTTCTGTCTCCTACTTTTAGGGGTAAGATATTTTGTTTTTACATACCTTGGTTCATCTTTACTTTTATGATATTTACTTATTATAGGGCTATAATAGGGCTGTTCTTTTTTATCTTCAATATATCCTACTCGTTCTGGGCATTCATAAAAATTAACTTTACCATCTCCAAAAAGCTGAATTATTATATTAATGAATAATTTTCGATGTTTCTTTTCTTTAAAATAAGTAAAATACTTTATTTTCGGCTTTATATATTGTTTTAAAAATTCTTTTATTAATTCAGGACTGCCTGTTTGTAAGGAAACTTCTAAGACTTTATGCTTATCACGCGACAGATATGTACTTCTTCGTACTTTCATATCGTTTTTGAAACATGGAAAAACTAAAATCTGGTTAGGTTTAGTGTCTATGGCCTCATTCAAAATTGGTATTCCAGATAGCCCTGGATTCGCGGCTGAATTAATCTTATCTGATTTACTAGAATCTAATCGTACAGGATAGTCATTATCATTTACCTTATCATCAGTAATTTCAACAGAACTAGCCATTAACTTTTGACTTAAATCTGATATAGTTATACTGCAATCTAGGGTCTGATCAACATTAACTGGTACTGACGGTTTTTCTTCGTCATTTGTATGGTCAACTCTAAGTTTATTTAAGGTAAATACTTGTTGCATTGTTGGCTGAGCTGTCCTCATGGATACGTCATTGCTTTTTTGTTGAGATTGTGGTGGTTTGTACCCGAATTGCTGAGGGGGTTTGTACTCGAATTGCTGCGAAGGCCTGTACTCAAATTGTTGTGAAGGCCTGTACCCAAATTGATGTGGTTGGGAACCTAACTGAGGTCTATAACCGAACGATGGACTTGAAGGTTGACCTTGGCCCTGAATTTGAGGTATCTTTTGGGAATTATCAAAATTAAATTTAGAGTGAAAAGGTAAGTTAGGTTTGTAACCAATCGGTTGGGTCATCGATGGCTTTGAACCTATAATTTGGCTATTATCATGTACACGATTACGCATCTTATATTGTTCTAAGAAGTTTACTTCTTCGAGAACGATGCTTACAGCTGCCTCTAAAGTTGTGGGTGATTTAAGCCTAACAATACGCACCATATTTTCCGGGAGGTTATATAAAAACACGTTTAACGCTGTATTGTTATAAATAACTGACTTCGCAACTTTTAAATCTGAATCATGAATTGAATTTACCTTCGACATTAACAGTGAACGAACACCTTGGATTCTATTATAAAAATTGAGAAAAGTTTCACCTGGATTAATTTTTAAAGATTCTAACTCTATATTAATGCACTCTTCACTGCGAGGATCTCCAAAATGTTGGATTAATAAAGCTTTCAATGTGGACCATGTAACAATATCCTCTCGTTCAGATAAGAGCGCAGCTGCATCATCCCGTAATCTACTTGTCAAGGCATGAAAAACGTATAAATTTTGTTCTTCATTACCATTGTAACGATCAATTACGTATTGACATTTGCGTATATAAAGATTTAACTGTTTTTTATCTCCATTATATAGTGGAATTAAATCTAAAACTTCTTCAGGTATAAATGATACGGTAGTGGTTATCATGATGACAAAGTAATGCAATAACTAGAGGATGCAACTGGCTTCAATATAAAACACTTAAAATATATAAAAATATAAAAATCACGGATATACTAAAACACACACAATAAAACATACAAAATAAAAAAAACAATTTAAAAAGAAATAAAATTTAAAAATTAAAATCTGTAAAGATAAATTTTATAACAAAAGTTATAAAATAAAATATTATAAAATCATTTAAGTAATAATTATGTATTCGAATTTTTCTTATAATTTTCACATTTAATTATAAAAATATGTAAATAATTATTAATTATGTAACAATTTAATATTTAATATATTTATATTTTCATTCCTTTATACTTAAAATTAAATTTTCAATTTAATATTTAATATAATATTATATCATTTCTTTAACTTAACATTATATTTTAAAATTAATATTTAATATAATATATTATATAATTTCTTTAAATTTAACATTATATTTTTACTTTAATATATCATATAATTTCTTTATATTTAACATCATATTTTTACTTTAATATATTATATAATTTCTTTATATTTTCATTTAATGTTATTCAAAATTTAATTTTATTAAACTCTTTGTTCATAACTACTCTATGTTTCGATTCTTAGAATAGAGATAACACCGAAGAATTTTATTCGGAGATATCAATACAAAGTTATAATGAGCAAGGTTTGATCTCAAAAATAACAATTTAACTTATAATTAAAATGAAAAATACGGGAGGATTAGTGGAACAAGGATTGGCGAAAATTTTGACTCACCAGATGTCCGCTACTCCCATACTCGGTGCCTTTGCTTCTCGCAACACAAAAGAAATTTATTTGGTTCGACGGATCTCTGCTCTCATAGAATTATCGCGTAATCTTTGTAGACGAATTTTGACGTCGGAAAAACACGTAAACTATGGAGTCTATAAGAGAATCCGCTCCGGCTGCGCCACTTTTGGTTTCGGAGCGTTTTTATTAGCACTTGTACTAATTTAATTTAATTTAACTAAATCTAAATTAGAGAATTAAAATAAAACAAAATGAGACATGTAGCCGATTTGAGGCTCCTTTAATGTCTAAAGTACATTCTCGGCCGGCGGATGCCGGGCGGGCCGGCCAGACGCTGAGTTAGCGTCTTTATAATTCTATGAATCTTAATCTAGGGCGGATGGACGAGGTGTAACCATAACTAACTCGAACACCTTATTAACATAAACAAAGTTTCAAGTGCCGCGCGCGTGTAACGTTAAACACTCTGGGGTACGGTGTTAAGTTACTTTTTTGCGGCCGGCAGAGAAAAGGTTAAAAAAAGAAAGCAAGACATTAAGTAAGAGTTCAAAATGTACCTATCGTACATCAAATTAAATATATTGCATTGGCATTGCCACTCAACGGGGGAATGCAGCTAGCATTCTTGCCACTATTCCACGCGGACACGACTTGTACAGTAATAATTAAGTGTACATTTGCTTTGTATATATAGTTAAGTTTACTTGTAATTTCCTTTATTGTAAATAAATGCCGAAAAAAAAATTAAATATATGGTAAATACCTCGATCTCTTCAAACAGCTCCTCCATCTCCTCATCAATGTCTGATATTATTACAGTATCATCCTCCTCCTCCACCAGGATTCCACATTTTAAGCTGAAAAAATAAATGACATGCAAAAATTAAAAAACGAGAGAACACAAATAAAAGTCTTAATGTCGTCACTCAATAAAATAATATATCAGAAAAAGTCAACACACACGTAAAAAGTATCCACATACAAAAACTAGCGAAAAAGATTAAATAATATAAAACAAGTAACTATCATCTGCTGGTAGGGCGTCGACTATTGTTACATACAAAAATCACAAGTGGCCGGTAGATGAACAATAGAATGCGTCCCGCCCACTTACTACGGGTTTCTCACAAGTGGCTGTTAGATGAACAATAAAATGTGTCCCGCCGTATACTACGTGTTTCGCGCGGCTATGCTTATGGATTAAATTTATATCAATAAATACTATGAACTTATAAATATAAATAATTATTCTCGTAATTGCCGCTTTTGTTTGTTATAACAAAGAACTGTTTTCGCTAAATATTGTATGGTTACTTCTTGTATTCAATATTAGGTAATAAACAAAAATAAAATCTAAATAAAAATATTTCATTTACATACATACATACATACAAAATATTATATATAAATATTATACAAATTATAAATACTAATATAAATACGAAAAGAAGATTTAAAAATATATTTTAAGAAAAGTTCGTACATTCAATATTTTATAAATATAAACATAAAATTTAAAAATAGAATTCATTATAAAAAACAAAAGAGGGTCGAACATAAAAAACGACGTAATATGAATATTTTATAAATATAAACATAAAATTTAAAAATAGAATTCATTATAAAAAACAAAAGAGGGTCGATCATAAAAAACGACGTAATATGATACGCATACCTGAGACTTTGACCACTTATATGGACTGCCATGCGATTATAGGCCTTAGGCAGTGCAAAAGTAGTCTTTATGTGTAAGACAGTACCTAAGCACTGTCTGTCACATAAAGACTACTTTTGCATTCAATGTACGCTACAAGATGGCGGCCGGGGTAATAAAGTTTCTTTGTTTACATTTTTTGTTCGTTTCTAGCTTTGAATTCTTTATTATTTTATAACACAAGGGTTTGTTTTAATTGTATATACGTATATAAAGCGATATTTAGTTACATTCACACGGAAATCACTTGAACAAGACGAGAAATTTGACCGTCTATTATTACGAAAATTGTAAAAAATACAACTAAAACGATATGTTAGAATATATAAACAGCTTAAGTATTTATCAAGTAATACAATTATCACAATAGTTATTAATAAATAAAGCTCTTACCTTATTATATTTCACAAAAACCGGGAGCGCACGAACAAGTACTCACAATAATTTCACTGACACGACTGACACTATGTACTGATTTGACTGCGTCGTATTATAGTTGCCACGTCTCTTGGCCGTATTATATTAAGTAAAATTTAATAATCTACATTATGAACACAAGTTCTCCATACAAAAGTAGACTCTGTCTTAGTGAAAATTGGATTCAAAGTCGGATCCACGGGCCGAACCGAGGTCGGTTCCGCGTCATTTGACAGAGTATTTTTGTATGTGACGTCACTGAACCGATATCGGTTCGCTGCCATTTGACAGGTCATATATATCTCAAAATAGTAACATAATTTGTTAATTATGATTTTTTATTACTACTGAAAAATTAAAAATCTAAAAAATGTTAAGTGTAAATTAAAAATATGCATGTCGTCCTTATAATAATTCTACTTTTTAACTCGCAAACATATTATGCTAAAATTTCGACGATGAACAGGATTCGCGCGAGTTGAGAGGTAATTTTTAAAGGTTTATTGTAAATGTGCTGTATAGCGTATTTCCTATTATATTTTCTTATACCAAATTATAGATACAACATTCAAGAATTGTATATATTTTTTTTTCATGTCTAAATCAAAAAAATGTATGTACTTATTTATAAAAAGACAAAGTATCTCAGAAGGTAGATTATGTCATACAAAACTATAAGTTTTAGTTTAGATCAAATTTGTGTATGATAAAATATATTTATCGGTAAAATAATTACTTTACTAAATTAGAAGATGAAATTATGAATCCATTGATACAAAATACAATACCACATACCATACAAAACTTTTCTCAAAACGCTTTCAAACTCGGAGCAAATATTGTTATTGTTATTTGCTCCGACTTCCGAGCTTTCAAAGTATTCATTATTTTCGTATGCTCAATCCGGCGGGCATCGAGTTCAAGGTCACGCTTTCATGTCATGTGTTGTGCCCAGCGTGTTTTGTTTAGTAAGGGCAATACTATTGTTTTTAGTATAAAGTAGAGGCGTTTGTTCGGAATGTAATAGGAAGGTGTTTTGAATATTTTTGTAGATTGCAAAAATTCTATCACTAAATGAAAATCTACATAATAATGAAAATGTAATGTAATCTGTATATTATGTAAACCTGAGATACATATGATGTTTTGTTATACCTAACTAGTATTATCATTGTTATTTGAATGCGTGAAAAGTGTTCATGGGTAAAATAAAAAAAAAATATTTTTCAAAATATACATTTTTATTTATATTCATCACAAAAATAATAAGTAGTTCTAGTAACAAAATTATATGCTATTTTATAACATAAGTATCGTTGTTTATTTGCATTATACTAGGACAATCAGAATCCTTACTCGATATACTTATAGTATATAATAATAAAAAATCTCAAAATATACATTTTATGTTTATCACAAAACTGATAGTTTCAGTAACAAAATTATATGCTATTTTATAACTAAAGTAACGTTGTTTATTTGCGTTATGACTAGGAAAGTCAGAATCCTTACTTGATATACTTAGGTACTTATAGTATATAATAATAATAAATCTCAAAATATACATTTTATGTTTCAAAATAAAAACATCGAAATATTTTATTCAGCATGAAATTATTACAATAATTTTTTACTGAACGTTATGAGTCTACAACCAGTTCGGAAGAAAGAAACCGCTGACCTAAGAAGAACTGACGAAAGAAACTCAGCGGAAACAAAACTGATAGTTTCAGTAACAAATTATAATATGCTATTTTATAATTAAGATGTTTGGAGGAGGAGGAACAGAACATCATTATATATATTGAAAAACGCCTTTTTCGATTTTTTTTTCAAATCAATCTAGTAGTTCTTGAGATTAGCGTTTTCAAACAAACCAATTCTTCAACCGATTTTGATGAAATTTGATATGGAGATAGTTCGAGACCCAGGGAAGCTGTCAGGGAAAGCACCTTTTTCGATATATTTTATTTACAAATCAATCTAGTAGTTCTTGAGATGAGCGCTTTCAAACAAACCAACTGCTGAACCGATTTTGATGAAATTTGATAAGGCCTAAACAAAGAAGCTCTCACGCTCTCCTGTAAATTTGTATTTTCCTCGTAAAAAGGAAAATACTCTTTTACACGGGTCGCGCTCCCGTGTTATATTTATAATTTCCTCGTAAAAAAGAAATTACAAATAGAACACGATGAGCCGCGTTAAATTTGTAATTTCCTCGTAAAAAAGAAATTACAAATATAACACGGTGAGCCGTGTCAAATTTGTAAATTTCCTTGTAAAAAAGAAATTACAATTTTGACAAGGTGTGGTAGTCAAGCCAGCACTGCCCTATACACAACGGAGCCTTACACAACCTGCAGATGATTGAGACTCGGGTCTGTTTGTTTAGGGCAACGCATCGAACACAACGCAACTGCCTCTTCCTATTACCCGTACGAGCTTCCGTGGCTACAGGAAAGTGGTGCCCGGGAGCCAGACGGAGTGTGGGCATTTGTGTTCTCAATGGTCTCAATGGCACCGAGGAAACGCGCGGGAATTTATTTAGAAGGCCTAAAGCGGTTTTGAAGCGAAAGTCACGATGTGATAATAACTGGTGCACAGGGTTCTTTGTGTATATTATGAAAGCGTTCAAAAGGCTGATATTCAACAGCCTCTTGAACACTTTCATATACCACTTATGTTGGCGTTTCCTTTCGATCAGAAACGGTGATAGTTTCTGGTCTTTTAAGTCAACGCCCCCCATGTACCGGTTATAATCACTTACCGCTATCGGCTTTTCGAACTCCTTTCCCGCGCGCATCCCCGGTACCATCAAGTGCTGGTGGTAAGTAGACATAACGGTGACAAGTTTGACATCCTTCCATGCCACCAAAGAGATGTCACCGCTATGTCTAGTTACATGACTACCACGCTTCATTTTATTCGGCACTAAATCTTTAATTTCTGGTGGAATTCCAACCCTTCGGCGGTTTATGGTGCCCAACACGTCCGTACGCCGGCTTTTCAGGTACCTCGCTAAGTGCAATTGGTTGTACCAATTGTCCATAACGAGGACATGACCCACATCCAGATATCCTTCCATGAGATCCAAGACAACCTTAGCGGTATGATCTTGAAACCCATGTAAGGAATCTGAATGCATGTCTGAATTTTTGCCGGTATACAAACGGTACTTGAGCAGATAACCACTCTCCGCCTCACACAGCTCAAAAGATTTAATCCCGAATCGGGCAGCCTTCGTCCTTATGCACTGCTTCCAGCTTAGATTGCCCTTCCATAAAAGCAAGGACTCGTCTAAGCTGAGATGTTGGGCAGGAGTGTATAACTCGGCGAATCTACGGTTACAATGCTCTAAAATTGGCCTAACCTTCTCAACCTTTCTATTGTACCCCCCGACCACCAAGTTTTCGTTGTCAACGAAATGTAAAAACTTGTTGATATGGTAGTACCTATTCCTGGTCATGAACTGCCGGAATTCCGGCATGCCCATGCATCCAGTCGTCCAATAGTCATGGAACTGGGCTCTTGGGCAATGTGACATTAGAATTTGCACGGCGAAATATCGGTACATTTCCTCAACCGTGACTTCGGTCCAGGTATTCAGATACTCTGGAATTCCTTTACCGTAGTTAGGGTCTGCCATGCAGCTGATATTACGCCATGCATATTCATTTGTCTCATGTACCAAAAGCTCCATGAATCCACGATCCCAGAATTTCTCGAATAGTGTTACCGGGTCTGTCGTGACCGAAAAGGTTGGGCCGGGATCGCGCACATAGGATTCCTTCTGGCCGGAGAAGGATGTTGGATCATCCGACCAGAAGAAATCTTTATGTGACGCGGCTACTGTGCCAACTACTTCCTCCTGCCCCACCTCCGCCCTTCCTTCCGCCTCCTCCTCCTCCTCCTCTAAAAGTAGTTCGCGTTCCTGCAAAGCAGCAAGCCGGCACAAACCCATGGAAACTTCATCCTCATCAGCGCCCTCGTCTCCGCTGCTGCGGCCGTCTACGTCACTGCCTGAGTCAACTAAAATATTGAATGTTTGCGCGTCAGACAGTTTCAGGGCTCGCCGACTCCTACCTGAACGCAGGGCCCGGGCCCTCTTTCGCCCCTGGCGGGATCCCGCCGGCGACGCCAGTTCTGGTGTAGAGGGGGTCATCCAAGGCTAAAAAGAACATAGAAGCAAATTAGAAGACATACAATAGTATTAAAGAAATATAAAACACACAGCTTAGTCTTTTTGCGAAATTCTTACATGAAGGCTTCCATCGCCGCTTACTTCATAAATTGTAACTTCGTCTGCTACTTGTGCCGAGCCTTCTGGAGTAATCGGCACTGGACGAAACGGTAGCAGACCAACATTCTGGTTCTCAATGTTACCATTGTCTGCCATATTTCTAAAGTAAGAAACAAAATATATATTATGTAACTAAATCTATTTATTCAATGCGAAAAGTTTCATCAAAATCTGGCCAGCCGTTTCGTTTGAATCCTACTTTCAAAAAATATAAAAAAAAGAAGTGAAAAAATAAAAATCTGATATTTTATAAATTATCATAATATAAATGCGAAAATTTTCATCAAAATCGTGCCAGCCGTTTCGTTTGAGCCCTACTTTCAAAATAATAAAAAAAAACCATCAGATATAATAAAAATTATCATATAAAAATTAAAAATTTTGAAAAAAACCCACGACGGTTAAAAAGTTATTAAAAAATGATAAAATAATAAAAAAAACCCCGACTTAAAAATAAATGTAATGCGAGATAATAAACGAAAAAAGTTAATAAGTAGAGGTGATCTCTCGCGGAGTCGGTCATATAATATGTAAACAATAAAGTATCAGTTTTCATAGCATTTCCCTACGTACCTACCTATTTAATTCTCGATGATTGTAGATGTGGCAATCTATACTAGTCTATAATTCTATCTATCTATACTTCTATACTATATACTATAAACTATTATACTATATAATGAAAAAACGGTCGAATGAAAGCGTTTCTTACGAACGCTGCCTTAACTATGAAAGATATATTTTTGAGTTCTAGAGAAAATACGTGGAGCTTGAAAATGCCTACAAAAAAGTCAACGTCAGCATATGTCTAACTTTTATATATAAGTTACAAAAAGTAGTTTTTTTAGTATTGATAATTTAATTTTTAATATTAATAAAATAATTTAAATCGTTAGGTCATATTTATTAGTTATATTACCAAAAATTATGAATCTTTTTGCTACCAAATGATAACATTACATCCAATATAGTTTACAGAGAAGTTTTGAACAATTAAAATTACCATAACCAAACTAACTTTTCCCGCGACTTGGTCCTCAAATTCAAATTCAAATTATTTTATTCAGCATAAAATTATTACAATTTTTTACTGAACGTCATGAGTCTACTACCAGTTCGGAAAGAAGAAGCCACTGACCTGAGATGAACTGGCGAAAGAAACTCAGCGGGACTATTTTTTTTTTGTCTGTTTAAATATTTTTTTTAATGAAAATCGAAATGAACAATAATTCTATGGGTTGAAATAGCCTGGAGGCGTTCACATCATTCCCAAGGCGTACTGTCTTCTAAAAAATCGTTAATCGAATAATATCCTTTACTACACAAACGTTCTTTCACATTTTTTTTAAATTTGGCAATAGGAGCTTTTTGAACGTTTTCTGGGATTGTCCATAAAAAGAATTACTGACTGACATTGTCCATAAAAAGAATTACTGACTCGGCGTAAACGAGTCACAGGCATTACAAGTTTATGTTTACTCCTAGTATTAATGGTATGCATGTCGCAATTCCTGGGAAATTCGTGTATATTTTTATGAACATACATAACATTTTGTTTTTCAAACTCAGATGCAACGTCTCGTTCTGAGGTAATATAATTATTATTAATATTTAACTTAAAATCGAAGCTGCGATCTGTGACTCTTCCACTTTCACAAGCAATTATGTTCCATGTCATTTTGATTTTATTTTGCGCATTTCTTATTTTGTCTTTAATATACAAGGATTTTGCCATGGAACATACTCTTCTAAACATTTTTGAGTAGGCACTTACAAAAGAAGCAAAAGATACACTATGATTATAGGCTCTTTCACTGTACAATTCATATAGCCTTTGCCTGCTCTTACATATGCCAGGAGTTGCCCATTCACCAAATGTCAAGAGACCCCTGAATTCAGGGGGGGGACACTCAAGAACATTGCTAATTTTTCTAAAGAAAGTTGCGCCATCTCCATTTCCTAACTTTTATAAATGCATTGCGTCTTATTTATTCGCCGATAGATGTCGCTAAAAATGTATTCGATCCTAAACTAATTGTAATTTATACCACATTAATTAAATAGATAAATAAAAGACTTTACATTATTATTTTATGAACAAAAATACTGTATGAAATAATAAAAAAAAAAACAATCAATACTTATTCCAAATGGCATTAACATTTTTACAATCACTTCCTAACATTATTTTTATAGCAATACTGGTTATTTTTATAGCAATACTGGATACATACAAAATACAAGTTGCAAATTGCAATTTGGCATTTGCAAATATGAAATAATAAATATAATATTATTCCGTTTTCTAGTATTTTTTGTTCATCAGTCGTTGAGTCGAGATTATTCCTCCGTTTACTATCAAAACTTACTATTTTATTGTGTCCGGTGTCGGCAGTGTGCCGAATTATCGTAAATATTTTGTAGTTTAGTGATATTTCGTGATAAATACGCTTTTCTGTGGTGTGTGAGTTATTGAAAGCAAATTCATTTTTAATTTTGTGGATAGGCACTGTGTAACAAGAATATGTTTGAGATATCTAAAACCCTGAAAAAATCCGAAAAGGTAGTCTTATTTTAAATTGTCAAATATTCGCGTAAATCTAAGAAAGTATAGAAAATGAACTAAAATATTACGTATAAGAATTATTATTCAATATAATTTATTCTGTATTATCAATAAATGATTACTCTTGCATTTGTTGTTTTATTTATTTCTTTGTTCTAGCAGTTATTCAAAATATATCAATGGCAAAATAAATAGATATAGGCAACTATATAGCTACCTATATATAGCTACTACGTATAGCTACCTATATATAGCTACATATATATAGCATTAGTTTAAGTTAGGAAACGCAGATGGCGCTTCAAATTGATTTCCATAAATATTCCTAGAGAGGGCACTCTTTTCCCAGTATAATGTATATTATCTATACTCTTTGCCTGAATTGACTGTTTTAGAAGTGAATATTGTAGAAAATTCAGTTTTTACTAATTTAAATAAAGAGTTATATAAGTAGTTGGGGTCATTAATATAAGATAAATACGGAAGCTTAGCCACAATATTACCTCTAAACTTCTCCATATGTGTAGTATTTATATGTACAAAAGTCTTTTTTGAAATATTTTTGTTGGCATTTAATAAAGAATAAGAAAAGGAAGCTAACTGGCCACAATGGTCTGAGCTTAATTTATTAATAATGGCTTTGGAATATGGTTTGCAATTTGTAAATATGTTATCAATACATGTAGCACTGGTAGCAGTGATCCTAGTTGGTTCAGTAAATAAGTTATGTAGGTTATATGATAGAAGCATAGATTTAAATCTGAGACTTATATTAGAATTATCTAATAAATTAATATTAAAATCCCCACACACAACAATAACCTTATTAGAAATATTTAATTTTAACAAAACTTCTTCCAATACTTTCTCAAAGTACTCATATAACCCACTAGGAGGTCTGTATACGCATACAACAATGAGGTGCTCAAGCTCTACGCAGGCTAGTTCAATAGTTTGCTCAACAGAGAGGCTCACAATATCTTTACGTTCTTTATATTTAAAAAGTTTACTAATAATTATTAAAGAGCCACCGCGTATAGCTTTTTCTCTGTTGAACATACTAGCTACCCGGTGACCGCTGAAGTTAAATATGGACTGGGAGCAGCAAAGCCAGTGTTCAGTTAAACATAAAATTTGAATATTTTCACCATTCATAAATAACTCCAGTTCAAGTTCCTTGCCTAACATGCCTGTATATTTTGCTGCACCAGGTTTACAGTATTTAAATTTTTACAAATATGGGCATTTCTTGCTAAATTATTGTGAAATTTATGCGATTTAAAATCATGATTTACTAATATGCTAGAGGTATCCTCTGTTGTCTTAATAATTAATTTAAATTCTTATTTGGAACGGGTTCCACATCACAAAATGTCAAAATATTACAATTTTGCTCAATAGGAGCAGATGTCAAAGTAACCAGATTATTGGCTATGTCAGTTTGTATATAATAAGATAGCACAGATGCTATCTGTCGTTTAAAAAAATATGGTAGGCTCAGCCTACTATATGTCAACATATAATTATTATTTTTCCATAAATTATTTATGTCAATAACATCAATTTTGTTACTTTTTTTAATATTTAAACTTAAATACTTACAAGTAGTCAAAGTGTGCATTAGATTATTTATGTCATATCTTAACCTATTTTCTTGTGGCAATTCAGCTAAATAAGGTAGTGTAAACAATAAAATTTTATTTATATTTAATTGTTCCAATTTGTTTAAAATATTTTTCATTGAATGATTGTTTACAGTACCCCTTCTCCCAATTAATAAGATAATGGTTGTGTTGGGACAGTGAGCCTCACTCAAAATGCTATTAACTATTTGATTATAAGTGGCTCCGGGCATGCAATGATTGATAACTCTCTGGCCCACACAAAAATCATTTAATAATACACCCATACCTTTTCCCAACTCATCACTATAAATTTTAATATATTTTTAATATATTTCGTTTGGAATTCGTTTATCGCAAATCCCGCAGAAAATGTTTTTTCAGCTAGTAACATAATATTTTTATCCTTTTTTAATAACTTTTTAACCGTCGCGTCATGGGTTTTTCAAAATTTTTAATTTTGTTTTTTATTTTAAACTTTTTAAAGAGCATCAATATTATATAGGTATACATAACGTGCCGCCCCGGGCGTTCGCGCGAATGACCCTATGGAAGATATGCCTCTGCTACAGTAGTATGTACATTAGATAAGTATTTGGAAATAAACTTCTCCCGTGGCTTTGTTGTAACTCAACTCGGTATTATAACGTAGAATGAAAATAATAAGTAAAATAATTTTCAATGTAAACTAAAGAACGCAAAAAATTACAATGACAATGTTTTAAATAAGTCTATTTCACTTTCACACCTAAACAAACGGCTTAACGGATTTCAAATAATTGTCGGTAATATCTCACATAGTTAAGCGTGTTTACTGTTTATCTTATCATTCAAATTTGAAAAATTACAGTTAGGTACTGTTGGTTTTGTTAATCTGCGATGAGTCTATGAATGATTTCTGAATTCAATATATATGTCGTAGGATAATTTGATAAAACGAGTTTTTGCAAAAACTCTAGGGATATCGCGAAAATACGGATAATTAGACAATGTCTATGATATTTCTCAATGTTACTGAAAAAGGATAGGGTTTTTGCAAAAATGCTACTCGCTTTAGTAAGATTGCGAATATAATCATTGGCTATTATAAACAAAGCGCACTTATTGGTCAATCGGATCGACCAAAACTACGTGTTATCTGATTGGTTGACGACTTGACGCTTCACGCATCTTTTTTGGCGCGTTATTTGCTTGCGATGCTTTGTTATTGTTTTTGTACCTTTAACATTGAGGAACGCAACAATATTTCGTATTTCTGTTTTTATTAGCAACGGGTTTCTGTATGTGATCGTGATCCATCTTACTATGTTTAAAGCTAAACTCTTAACTCTCTATAAACAGCTATAAAGTTTTAAGTCTATACTTCTATAGCAAAGTGTCGTTCTTAGACAACTTCTAGATTTCGCCACTAGAGGCGCGCGGATAATCTTTGCATCGCCAATATAAGAATTATCTTCCTCTTAAAAGGTCCAAAGTTTGTATTTTATTTAACTAAAATATTAAGAAAAATCCTATATCACATTGTCTTTTCTTACGCTTTATAACTCTATCACAAAATATTTCAAATTTACAAGGAACCAATCACAAAAAGAGTTGACCTTTAAACCAAAATCAAGCCAATCAGAGATAAGTATATTCAAAGTTATTAGTGTTTTCGCAAAAACCCTATCCTTTTTTCAGTAACATTGAGAAATATCATAGACATTGTCTAATTATCCGTATTTTCGCGATATCCCTAGAGTTTTTGCAAAAACTCGGTTTATCAAATTATCCTACGACATATATAAAAATAATGTTTGCTGCAGCACAACCAGGTAAGTGGTCACCGTAATACCTATCTAAGAACATGCAGCAATCTAACCCGAACCCATAACTGAAAGCTGCATCAAAATCGGACTAGTAGTTTTGGAGAAAAATGTCTTTAATATATAGTAGCTAATATAAAATATATTAATGCAGCGCCCTCTAGTGAGTTACTACCGTAACATCTATTTAAGAACCGTCACTTATCAACCACAAACTACAAACTACTAGGACTAGTTTTGGTTCTGCACTAACAGTTGTTTATTGCAGCGCCCCCTGGTGAGTTGTCACTGTAACAACTATTTAAGAACATGCACGAATCCAACCTAAACCCATAATTGAAAATTGTATCAAATTCGGACAAGTACTTTAGAAGGAAAATGGCAACATGGATTTGCACTTCTTTGTGTTTGCTGCAGCGCCCTCTGGTGAGTTGTCACCGTAAAACTATCTATCGTATCTAAGAACATTCACCAATCTAACCCAAACCCATCACTGAAAACTGCATCCAAATCGAGCTATTAGTTTTGGAGTCAAGTGGCAACATGTATTTGCACAAACACCCTCTCAAGTCTCACCCCAAACGCATATACCGTCTCCGTTCCGTCGTGGGTAAAAATAAAAATTGGTTACTAAATAATATTATATTCCTCAGAATATGAAAGAATTATAATTTTATTTAAGCATTTAAAAAAATATTTCTGGTATATAATAAAAAAGAATCAACCTGTGACTAAAAGTACAAAACCGCCATTTTGGTAAAATGATGCAATAGTATTTGATAGATTAGATTTGGTACAAAAACCGCCTTTAAAAAGAAACACTACAATTAACAACATAACCATCTTTATACTATGACATAACTGATAACTGATTGGTGTAATATAGTCGATGTGCAATGATTTGTATTGGCTGGCACCGACTTCGAAATATAATTAGGCATATATAATATATATAGTAAATGAAAACTACCAATAATTTAGTTTTTACGTTTTATTGTTCATTTATAAAAACAAAGAATAAAACTATTCCGAAAATAAACACAACGAGATGGGTGTTGATCTATAAATTACTGCATTTTTATTGTATTTCTAGTTTTTTATTTAATAAAACACTTATCATTAATCAACAAATTAATTATTTTATTGAACCTTTATTTTATTAAATAATGGGAGAAAGGTTTAGAACGTATCCCTAAATACGCACACATTGACAGTTACACTACAATAAGTACAGGAGCGGTACTCACACATATCACGTTAAAGTGGGGAGTGGGGACGCCCGACGCGCATAGAGTATATTGCTACATATATGTTTTTATATATGTAGCTCTATGGTTTTGAGCGTCGTTTGTTTTCCTTGCCGTATGTATATAGACAGTAGACGTATATAATCAAATGTGTGTGTAATTTGCACCGTTATCTAATTTTTCTAATAAATCACGAAAACTATACACTTTTATCAAAACCTACTAGTGAATATAGATTCTACATAAATTTTCCTACAAGAATTAGGGTTTACAATAGCATTCCAATAAGAAATAGATAATCTTTTTATACTCATTAGAAGACGCGTATGTAAGGTTTTTTTACTAACGAGTTTTGATGTAAGATTTTTATCAATAAAAAAACGAAAATCACTGTTGTAGTTACTAATATCGATCATAAATATAATCTAGTAAATATAATAAGCACAACTTACCCTTTTTAATCATAAAAAACTTATACGTAACTATATTCTTCTTGCTAGCATGTACTTCCCGAGCGATGCCGAGACGCCAAGTAAAAGGTTATGTCAATTGTCAAGTGCAACTCGAGTTAGCGTCACGCCGAGTCAACCCGAGTTCGGGCGACTGTAACTCGGGATTCGGGAACACCGCGCGATACGCTAACCTCGACTCACTTCGAACTTTGTTTCATACTTTGCTTTCTTATAGGAGCCAACTCGGTTTGCTTTCGAATCTTTGCGCGCGCACGTATTGAGTATTGACATTAAAAATTGCAGTAGCCAGTCTACAATAATTAAGTAATCTATATTATATACCATAATATTCATTATATTATTTATATAATTATATAATATTATTTATATAAAAATTCTTTTAGTACATTAAATATTTTTTCTTACTAATAAGTAATAACTAAGGAAAATCATACTGAAATAGTCGAATTTATTGTTTGTAGAATTCTGGTCCATTTGTGTGTGACTGAATTACGAGTAAAGTACTGTCAGTTTATTCGTTACAGACATAGGTACTAAAATATAAATCTTTCCTCTCTATTATAGACTTGAAATTTGGTAGGAATATTCCTTTCGCCAAGTAGAGGTCAGCTAAGAACGGATTTAACGAAATTTTAGGGAAAAAGAAAGTTTGTATGGAAAAACGAGATTCCTTGGTTCAATCTCAGACCAAATATATTTGGTCTGAGGGTTCAATCTGCTTCAAATTTTGCATAAACATTCTTTAATAGATTGTTGGAAGTCGTGGTTCATATTTTATTGAAACTCATCGCCTAATGGGGTTAAAAAGGGGTATAAACTTATTTCGGGGATTAATTGATATATTAATATCAACTACCTACATTAACTACTAACTAACTCCTTACATTTTATTTTGACACGTCTCAAAACTCAATCAGATTTAAATATTTTTGACATTTCAATCTTTTAAAGGGAATTGTTCGTCGCGAAAATTCATTTTCTTTTTTAATTTGGTGTTCCTGTTAATTAATTGTTGTTTAATTTTATTATTTTCTCTATTAATTATTATTTTACTATCGTATATGTTCAATAAATATATTCAAAATAAAAAGTATGGCTTCTACTTATAATAATAATAATTATTATGAATTAAAACTAATTTTACATACATTTTAAAACGTCCAGCGAAGCGGGCGGGTAACAGCTAGTATTATAAAATACATAATATTTATAATGTATTTTAATAACTTGCGACTCATCACTCACCTCGCTTCGTTCGGGTTCGTTTCCCTAGTTTTAGCCCGAAAGAAGCCGCGGCTTCCGCTTCCGCTAGTTAAAATAAACAAAATTTCTAAAATAAAAGTAGCTTAAGTTATTCTTTATAACATTAGTTATCGCCTTTCTGCTAATGAAAGTCCCGTCAAAATCGGTCCAGCCGTTTCAGAGATTGGGCGGAAAAAACATACAGACAGACACACAAAAATTTTCAACCCAGATTTGAACCCGCGTCACACGGATACCCAAGCGAGCGCGCTACCACTGGGTTACTGTTCAAATAATTTACACGTTGCCGTATACATGTTATTTGAAGGAACGCACTGACCTCTATAATACCACTGGACTGGCTGTTGTCAAAGTGCTTTTGTGGCTGTTTGATATTCGCCATTTTGGCGCTGTTGGACGTAGCGAGAGTTTGTGGTACTAAAATTAATGATGTCGATATCAGCGAGCAAATATCGATAGCTTTTAATAATAAGTTTTTACAATCAATAAAACTGTTTCAAATAAAGATTTTTATTTTTTTATTTTTATTAATCAATAACCGTATCATTATAATTACTACTTATGTTATATACGTAGACAGAGATACCTTACTCAGTCTACGGTTTTAAACAACAAAAATGCAAAATTACTTTACAGTAAACAAACACTTCTTGCTGTCATTTGCAATATGCATCAAAATTAGTTCTCGGGACTCTCGCTAGTGGCGCTTCAAATAGACACAAAAAAAATGCTGTCAAACGCTTGGAACAGCCTGTCCAGTGGTATTATAGAATATAGAGGTCAGTGAAGGAACGGCAACGTTGCTTTTTTGCGTTGCGATATAAAGTCGTCAACTTAAAATCTATTTCAAAAAGTCAAATAATTCATTATTTTGTTATATAAAAAACGATATATTTTTTCAGCGTTCTTCTAAAATACGATTTTATCATAATTTGATAATAAATAATTATATATATACTAATGTTTGTTTACATTGACGCGCAATTGACAACACTAGCTGTCTCTTTTTTTCTTATTGATTTTATCGACTATCCCCTTTCTACCATTTTGACTTGTAGTGAAATGTACCTTGAATGAAAAGTGTGTATGTGTGCTGCGCGGAACACTTTTTTCGGTTGTTTAGTGAGCGTATAACATATCTGTCTATTACTAATAATAGACTATTAGAATATCATTGTCAGTATTCAAATATATATAATTGAAGTGTCTGTATTTAATTTATAAAAAACAGCTTTTTACTAAATAAATATTTCGAATTTGAATACATATGAAAGTATAAAGTATACACATTACATATTTGATGATAGTATCAATTATTGTCATTAGGTTTTCTAAAAACATTAAGCATCATTTAAGCAAGCTCGATCATCCTTGATATAATATGTGGGTATTGTGCACTAAACGAAACTTATGTTACTCAATGATATTTATATACAACTACAAGATACGCCACAAACCAAGGAAGCAGGAACATATTTACTGCCACAACCGCACCAACCTGCCACCTGTCATTGCGAGCACGTGTGTCGAATAGCTGTCTCTTTCACTCTTACGCTTTGCGTATTTCTTGTCGCATTTATAGTGTGTGTTTAGATGTACCGTGTCATGTGTATGTATGTATGTGTGTATCGCGATTCGCGGAACAATTATGTTGTGTGTGCAGTATGAACATGGTATGAACTATGGAGGGTAGATATAAGGAGGACCAACTCGTACACGAACAAGTGGCAGTAAAAACGCGTCCAGTAAGAGTGGCACTGCAGTAGCAGTCGATAAATTTTAAAGAAAGCGCCAAACGTAATTAGAAAAAAATTACGCTTTCTCTCTGCAGTATTTTGTTTATATTTACTAAACCATTTTTTAGACTACGTAGGGGAATTGACCCAAATATTGGCACTTTAAGACATGGCTATTAATCAAATGAATGTAGAATTGTCTTTAAACTATATATGTCGATGTTTATTATGTTCTAGTATTTCCAATATAATCTAATTTTAAGATCACACGCTAAAACAAATCTATTTTGTCGTATAAAATAAAAAAATAAGATTGTGTATGTTTTTTTGGAAATTCCAATTATTGGCACCTATAATCCTAATCATTGACACAGTTAATGCTAATTATTGGCACTTCTAATTCGTTTACTAATTCTATTTTGTCTTTAAATATAACTATCGGTATATTCGTAAATTATAATTTAACCTACTTAAGGTTTTATACAAGGAATAGTTCTCTTAAAACAGCTAAAAAATAGGTTCTTTCACAAAGCTCAGCTCATCCATCTCTAACAGATTTTTACATTTCATCATCGTCTGAATCTGCAAGCATTTTAAAAATTTCTGATGCACTGTAGGCTTTTCTAACTAAGGGTAGTTGTAGTTGTAGTACTTGAAGTAGAAGGCACAACATCATCATCCTGTTTCGTACACATTTACTTCTCCATTTGATTCTAGCTCTACTACTTTTTCGACATTTTCAAAACATTATCTTTTTCCGCTTCTTGGATATTTAGTAAGTTTTCTTAACATCATGAGCATTACTTCTTTTTCTCTTCCCTTTGCCCTTACCGTGTTTAGTGTTTTGTTTGTCTGTGTCTTTTTTTTCTTCTCATTCTAATTTTCTTTTTTTAACACCTTCTTCTTTTAACTCTATTGCCTTTTTCTTTTCTGTGTTGGATCTGGGTACCTGAAACTCTCTTGCAGCTTGTTTCTTGCTCATTCCAAATTTGACTGCATTTAAGGCCTTTTTTAAATTCTCATCATCATATTTCATTCTCTTTTCTTTAGGCTTCGCTTTACTTTTGGTCTTCATTTTCGTCTTTATTCGTATATATGTAATAAACCATTTATTGACATATTATCGACCCAATTATTGGCGTAGTGTCCATAATGGGTATTAGACTCATTGGCAGTGTGTCAATTAAAGGATAACCAAATAATTTATTGTTATTCATTCAGAGGAAATGTAAAGTTAATAATGTTAAAAGGTAATGAATAAAAAAAAAAGACGGGAATAAAATATTTATAAAACGACTAATTATTGGCATAGTGTGCCAAGAATAGGACTATGAACTATTTGGCATCCAGTAATTGGCACCCTCGATTAATAGCGAAAACATAACTTTTTATCACTTAAAATCGTTACTATACTATACTTTAAGCATCATACAATATTAAGCAAGTACACTCATTTGGTCTCTAATTAAACGAGCATAATTAGAAATGTATAATCAATTGACTTACCTTATGAAATCAATAACAAAATCGGTTTTCATTCACAGCGAAATTTTAAGCGGCTACTTTTGAATGAAGTACAACGATATCAAAGATTCAGAGTTGCCAATTTAATAATGCAATATTACTACTAAAATATTGTTGTTGTTAACATTATCTTGGGCCAAAAGGAACCTTATTATTATAGTTTAAATGCATAAGTGCCAATAATTGAGTGAATGCCAACATTTGGGTCGTTTACCCTAAATAGTTGAGGTTTTCTAACTACTTGAGTCATTAAAATTTATTTTTCATCTATGATTAAAATTTTTAAATATTTTAACTCAGCTAACTTCACTCCATTTATAACAGCTATGTTCATATTGAAACTATTCGCACGCCAGCGCTATTGTGGAAGCTAATGTAAACTTTATTTTCAGTATACAGCTGGACACGTTTTCAACTTTCCCCCCATATGAGACGGTCTAAAGTCAGCCCTGCGCCTAACTCTCAACGGCCGAGTCGAAGTATCGTCTTATTAGATGTCGAATAGAAAAAGATATATCTTCTATAAAATCGGTCAGGAGGACATTATTAGTAATCATAAAATCCAACTGTTACTGTGATCAGTGATATGCCATAATATCTTAAAATTAACAAAGAAAAACTCACATAAGTCTGTATCATATTTTATTAAACAACTAATTTCAACAGCAATCTGCACAGATTATCACAAAAACACCATTCATTCAATCACACAACAATTTATTATGTACAGCCTTGTACAATTTTCTAAGTCATTTCAATTAAGTTATACCAAAAGTATCAAATATTAAATAATAAAGGTAACTATTTAATGAATAATTGTAATTTAAGAATAATTATAATTTTTTTACTTTAAATTTTGAAATCGTGAATGTGCCTGGAAATATTTAAAATTCAATTATTTTTACTTTTGGTATTTAATTTACAATATTGTATAAATTCTTTATAAGTTTCTGTTTTTCTGACGGTTCCCATATTGCGTTCTTGGCATCCCTGATGATGGGTATTTCTTTTCTGGCCTTATTACTATATCTGATGTAATCAATTGATCCAGAGTCTAAAAATATAAAAATTAAATTAATCTTTTTGTTTGATCAATTGCTGTTTGATAGTCTCGCTTAAACGCAAATACGGACTGATTTGTATAATTCATGTTTGTTTTGTTTACATACCAAAAACATAAAATGTAATAAAATACAAGTCTTAAAATTCAGTTCCTGTAGTGCAAAATGATTAAATCAAATGTAAAACCAAGTTAGCTTATTTATATAATACCTATATATAATATACTAGCTGTTCCTCGCGGCTCCGCCCGCGTTTGTAGAAGGATGAAAATTTAGGATTATATTTAGGTTTTGAAGCCAGATCATAAAAAAATAAAAGTAAAGATTTGATCTGAAATTAAAAAATAAAAAATCTGGAGAGATCCCTACATATATTTAAAATGCTATGATAATTTTTAAATAAAAAAATGGTTGTTGTGCCTCACTCGACATAGATAGGTATAGTGTGTCGCGGACTTTTTTGTAGATATTTATAAGATCTACAATTAATTAGAACATTTTATGGTTCTATCTTTTATAGTTTAGGCAGCGTACGCAAAATAAGTAACTTTTCTGGTTGATTTTTTACACCTTGTGTCCGAAAAACCCAAATATCTTACGGAACCCTATTTTTTTTCCAAAATAAAATATAGTCTATGTTACTCGTGGATAATGTAGCTTTCGAATGGTGAAAGAATTTTTAAAATCGGTCCAGTAGTTTTTGAGCCTATTCATTACAAACAAACAAACAAACAAACAAACAAAGTTTTCCTCTTTATAATATTAGTGTAGAAAAACACGGGCACAGGCTTCCCTTCAATACAAGGGGATCAGGCCATAGTCCACCATGCTGGCCTAGTGCAGGTTGCCAGACTTCACATGTCTTTCTAAAACTTGCTAGGTTCTCTCAGACATGGAGGTTGCCTCACGATGTTTTCCTTCGCGGCTCAGCTTTTTAATCTGCACTGCTGAGTTGAGACTTAATTATACTTTTCACTAATAGATCTCCTTACTAGAAGCCTGTATACAAAATTTGGGACGACGAAATTAGTAATTTTTTTAAAATAAATTTTAAGTTACTACTTAGTATGTAATTTTACCACGTTTCTATACGCACTTATCGATGTTTTTCACTAAGTTTGTTGCAACATTCTATATCAAGAGTTATTTTTAATCACTATTGCACTTAAATATTTGTTTAAATATTTAAAATTTATTCGTAACTTATTGTAACTTATTATACAACTAAAACTTGTACATATACATATAAATTACGAATATCAAGTATTGCACAGAGTATAATTAAGTCAAATGTTAAAATAATCACTATGTTATTTTAAGTAATTCAAGTCTTGATTTACATAAGTGACTTAAAGCTAAACACTAGATTGGTTAGTCGAGTGCCAGAAGCAGCACTAGGCCAAATTGGTTAGGTTAGGCTTAAACATGATCACAAACATAAGTGACCTTAAGCTAAACACTAGATAGGTTAGTCGAGTGCCAGAAGCATTACCAGGCCAAATTGGTTAGGTTAGAACATGACCAAAAACATAAGTGACCTTAAGCTAAACACTAGATTGGTTAGTCGAGTGCCAGAAGCAGTACTAGGCCAGATTGGTTAGGTTAGGTTAGAACATGACCACAATGCAACCACAGTTGCTAGAGGCGGTGGTATCGGCCCTCTTCCCAGAGCGAGCGGGATACGTTCCCCCGGCGATGGCTTCACTCTCAGCCACAGACTTTCCAGAAGAAGAGAGCACTGAAGTCCCCGAGGTGACGCAAGCAGAGACGAGAGCGGCCGTGTCGCGACTCCGGGCTAAGAACACAGAGCCCGGACCCGACGGAGTTCCTGGTCGAGCTCTCGTCATGGCTCTGAAGCTAGAGCCCCAGCTGAGGGGGCTCTTCACGGCATGTCTTGAGCAGGGTCAGTTTCCCAGTGTATGGAAGGAGGGGAGGCTGGTCCTGCTTAGGAAGGAGGGGCGTCCTGCGGACTCGCCGTCTGCGTATCGGCCCATAGTGCTGCTCGACGAGGCGGGCAAACTCTTTGAGCGTATTATCGCAGATCGCCTCGTGAACCACTTGTGCAGGGAAGGGCAGAACTTGGACAATAACAATTTGGTTTTCGTCGGGGGCGCTCCACCATAGACGCCATCATGCGCGTGAGGGCCCTGGTGGAGACGGTATCCCGGGGTGGGGTGGTGCTGGCGGTGTCTTTAGACATCTCCAACGCTATTAAACACCTTACCCTGGAGTTGTATTCGGGAGGCTCTGAAATACCATCGCGTGCCTCCCTACCTCCGCCGTACAGTAGGGGTTTACCTGGAGGGTAGATGCGTCACCTATCGGGGACGAGACTGTGTCAGTCGGCACCTCATGTCGTGCGGTGCTCCGCAAGGATCGGTCTTGGGACCGCTCCTGTGGAACATCGGCTACGACTGGGTGCTGAGAGGCGAACTCCCGTCGGGCGCCGAATTGACGTGTTATGCGGACGACACGCTCGTAACTGCCCGGGGGAGCTCGCACAGGGAAGCAACGTTGATAGCTACGGCTGCGGTGTCACAGGTGGTGAACCGCATTCGGCGCCTGGGCCTGGAGGTGGCCCTAAACAGTCGGAGGCCATGGTGTTTCACGGCCCCCGACGTGCGCCGGCGCCGGGATCACACATCGTGGTCAACGGGGCTCGGATAGCTGTCGAATCCACCATGAAGTATCTGGGATTGGTGCTCGACAGCCGGTGGGAATTCGGGCCCCACTTCCGGCGGCTGGCGCCCAAGCTGATGGGTGCAGTGGGCGCGCTTTCAATGTTGCTTCCCAACTTGGGGGGCCCAAGCGCCGCCTGTAGGCGGTTGTACGTGGGAATCGTGCGGTCCATGGCCCTATATGGGGCCCCAGTGTGGGCGATGGACATGACGGCCAGCACTCTTGCCGTTCTGCGCAAACCGCAGAGGGCGAGTCAGGTCATCTGCGGGTATGCGGGCCGTCAGAGTCATCCGCGGGTATCGCACGATTTCCTACGAGGCGGCTTACGTCCTGGCCGGATCCCCGCCCTGGGACCTAGAGGCGAAAGTACTCGCGTCATTATATCGGTGGCGCGAGGAAATGCGGACACGGGGCTTGAGGCCGGTGCAGCGGCAGATTGTGCTGCACCAAGAGAAGCTCCGTCAGGTTTTGGTGGCGGAGTGTCGGTAAAGGCTTCTGCGCCCTACCGCCGGCCTCACTACCGTCGAGGTGATCCGGCCGGTACTCGACGACTGACTTGGAAGAACGCACGGCTCCCTATCGTTTAGGGTGACGCAGGTGCTGTCCGGGCACGGCTGCTTCGGCAAGTACCTGTGCCGCATAGTTAGGGAGCCACGCTCGGTGCCGCCACTGCGTCCATTGCGGGGAGGACACAGCGCAGCACACGCTCGCCGAGTGTGTAGCTTGGGAGGAGCAGCGTCGTGTCCTCATAAATAAAGTAGGAGGCGATCTGTCGCTACCGGCCGTAGTGCGGAGGATCCGCGCACTCGCGCGCGCCTCTGAGACGATGCGCGGGGTAGATCAACACCTCACTACCCAGTGTAGGAGATTCACTCCCCTCCGCCTTTCCGCAGGCGGAGGTAGTCCATGAGGATTTCCCCCCGTTAAAAAAAGAAAAAAAAAAGAACATGACCACAAACATTAGCGACCTTAAGCTAAGCACTAGGTTGGTTAACAACAGGAAAATATGTGAGGATGGGATACAGAAGATTTTTAATTTTCATTTTCCGCTACAATGGGTTTTTATAAACATATTCTTATTTTAGCACAGATTATTGTATATGTTTTTATTTAAGAATTTAAGAAAAAAATAACTTGTAAAAAAATAAAAATTGTTTTTAATCTGTAGCGACTTTTCCCAGTACATATTTTGACACATTCACTTTGTTTTATGTCAACATAACCTCAAAATTGGAGAATTTTTAAAATCAAATATCTCGAAAACAATTAATTTTCGTAACTCCCTCTTTTAGGGGAGGGTCTATTTACCCCTCCCCTTTTCTCCCCCGCTCATATTTTCCCTTAACTCAGCAGTGCAGATTAAAAAACTCAGCCTCCTTTGCCATAAAATAATCATATTTGTTAGAAATAATTCGCACATGAAAATATCAGAGGTTCGAGATGGATGGATTTGAACCCACATCACTCGTTTATCCAAGCAAGTGCGTTACCATTGCCACTGCCTTACAACTTTAGACATCGATATTCCATATTAATGTAATAAATTCTATTTATAATATAAGAAACATAAAAAGACATCAAAAATGCATTATATTAAAAGTACCTGTTTGTCAATGAGTCCACGATCTCTAAGAGCTTTTTCAATATTTTCATATTCTTTCAATGTATCCTTGTTATCTGATCTTTCTATTATTTGCTTTACTTTGGTCATCTGCAAAACGAAAAAATTATTAAATGTTATATAAAAAGGAATTGGCATTTGTTAGTCTCACAAAAACTCGAAAAAACTCGAGAACGGCTGATTCAACGATTTGCTTAATTTAGGTTTTGACATATTTGTAAAAGTCTAAGGAAGGTTTAAAAGGGAGTAAATTTATTAAAAAATTGCAATAAAAGTATTCCATACCAAGAGTTAACATGTCTTCCACTAGTATTTAAGAATAGAATATTGCAATCTTTTCTTTTAATTTAATCTAAATATATAAACAATACATTTACAACGTTCAAAAAAAAACTATTTAATTATTATAAAATTCAAAACTAGTGTCATTATTATTATTATTGTAAATTGTATGATTGATTATTTTAATTATTTTGACATGTACTTTATTTAAACTTAAATTTTACTTTATTTTTACTAGATTACTTTTTAGGTTGACATGTATTGTTTTGATATTATTTGATTGACTTTAATTGGATTTATACTTTTTAACTTTTTCGACAATATTTAATCTATCTAATTTATTTATTTATCCTATTGACCGGTGTTGACTTTTTTATTGTGACAGAAATTTTATTAATCGTTAATTTATTGACTTTATGAACTTATTATTACTAATATACTTTTGATTGTGTAATTATAGAGTAATTTATGTACATTTATAAAGACATATATATCTGAATAATTGTTATATTTAAATCAATCTAAAATGTTTTCATATGTATGTTGTTAATGTACTTTAAATAAATAAATAAATAAATAAATATAAAAGCAAAAGGTCATTTACTCACTCATTTACTCATCATGTAATATCGAAAACCGCTAGATGTATGAAAATGAAATTTGCCAAGGAGTTAGTTTATAGGTAGCAGACGTCCGCTAAGAACAGATTTTGCGACAAAACCGGATTCTAAGGGCTCGAGCCCTAGCGAAGCAAGCGTGAGTCGCTTTTAATAAACATAATAAAACCTTTATACATACTGTTTCCTCAAAGAATGTATGTTTGTCCTTTTGTTCAGGTTGATCAATTTCTAAGACCCCTCTTAGAACTGCTAGAGAGTCATCTAGACGGCCTAACTGTGCTAATGCTATAGCCTTAAAAAAATTCATATAAATATCATTAATATATGTACTTAATAAGACATTGTCTAAGAATGTGTGCATTAAACAATCATCTTATGAAGATTATTTATTATTACCTCTATCTCTTATTTATGTGTACTCAAATCTGAAGCAATTAACAAGAAAATTGAATTGAACTTACCCTAATATTCCTTATAGTAATGTAATGAGGTTTCTGTAAAGCCACAGCCTCTAATGCCAGATGTGGTGAGTCTTGGTTTAAAGCTAGTGCTGCAATAACAATGTATGTAATAATTAATACTTTTTTTTTATTTCTTTGCCAAAATTAAAATTAAAAAAAAATGCATCATGCACACAAGTCATTAGTCAATATAATACTAAGTAATTACTACAACTCTAGTAGTTGTAGTAACCACTACATAGCAAGCGTATAAATTTTGCCAAGCTTGCTGTCTGTGCTGCCTAACATCATTAATTACAAAAAATTATAATTTATAAGAATAATAATAACTATCCTAATAAGGTATAATTCGTACCACTAAAGATGAGACTTGACAAACCACGTGATTTGACTTGCGCAGAAGCCGATTTATAGGTATCCTTAGCGGTAGGGGTGAGAGGCGGGAAGGCCTCGTGTGACATCGGGCCTTCGGAAAGAGCGCGGGAGGCGCGGTACCGGTTGCCTGTCGTTCTCCTCGCCCCGTGCACGCCCCGCTGGACCCCGCAGTACAGACGAGTGCAACTTTAAGTGTTTATTTCCTATTTTGTTTTTTTGTTCTTGTAGAATTATTCTACAAGAGTGTAATATTGTTAATTTTTAGTATGCTTCGAGGTAATACATTAAAAAGACAAATTAGGAAGATGGTTTACGACGTGAACACTTACATGTTAAAACAAGTTGTTTTAAAACACATCAGTTATTGACAGTGACTAGTGAGAGTGATTAAAATAATAATATGCCATTTTTTATATTAAACTTTTTCATTTCGTAATAAATATTGTTACTTAATAATTTTCTTCCCGCTGGCTTATCGACATATTTTAATACTTAAACTGTATCATTTCGTAATAAATAATGTTAATAATTTTAATATAACATTGTTTTACAACTTATTAAAAATGTTATCGAAAAACTCCTAAATAGATATTGAAATTATACATAACAATTTCTAACACGACTGTACCTGCGCAGACCCCCCCACTACTGACGTTTGACAAGTCTCATCTTTCGTGGTACGGACTATACTTACGTAACTTCGAATGTTATATAATATTATGCTAAAACTTTCAGCTCCAAAACAGTAACATTTATTTCAAATAAATATATAATACTTTTTTAGATTTACATGAATATTTGACATATATAAATAAATACAAAAAAAAACTTTTTTTTATATTTTGATATTCATTTTCTTAATGGAAAAAAATCATTTCATTAAACAGAATTTATAAGAATTTGTTATGCATAATATAAAAATAATAGGATTTTTCTTGTCTGCACTTACCAGCCATAAATGTAGCCGACCTCCTCAAGGGTACAGTCCCAACCTCTACCATTTCAGACCATAATTTTGTTGCATATTCAAAACTTTTTGGTGTGTTCTTAAACAATTTTAATTCTTAATTTAACTTTATATTCTTCAGGAAAAAAAATATTAAAAAGTGAAATTAAAATTACTTTGCACTTTTAAAATATTACCTGTTTATAACAAGCAGCCAATATCAAAACTACTGGGTATTTGGGAAACTTTGTCATATTCAACTGTTTGAGTTGGATCTTCTCAAATATTCTGAGCATTTCATCATACATTTCATGATTGTAAAGGAGGTCTAAAAGAATTTGATAAGACACTAATTGTGCAAAAAAATCTTCATTACAAGGATCTTCAAAACACTAAAAGCAAAAACTTTATTAATGTAAGCAAATATACATATTTTTAAAAAGTTATGTGAGTTATACAATTTAATTTTATTTGCTAAATTGGTTAATTTTTGTAATAAAGTAGGTACTCTAATTAATTATAAATAAGTAACAAAAATAATATTGTGTTCTAATTTTAAAAAAATATCTTACTTTGATTGCCTCATTAGGAGCATCCAAAAAATGAAACATTCTCATTACTATTGGTCCAAAAACAAAGGAACCAAATCTGAATTCTGTTTTTTGGGTATTAAACCTAAAAATAAAAAATAAGGGATATTACGAAAGGGTAAGGCTATTCGGACACTAGCGTGACTACAGCGGTAATTTAGCGTGACTGGCACTTGAGATAAATTATCTAAAGAATTAGCGTCATTTGTTTTTATAGTTTAAAAAAAACTTTGGTCTTGTAAATCAAAAATAAGATTTTTCTTTAAAAACTTGAAAGAAAAAGATTTTTTAATATTTAATTATCGTTGGATTTGGTCATATATCTAACATAACCTAACCAACCTAGAAAGAAAGAAAAGTTTTTAAGATTAACCTTTTGAACCTATGTTATCTAAATCGAAAGAAAATAATCTTTGTGCCAGTCACGCTAAATTACCGCTGTAGTCACGCTAGTGTCCGAATAGCCTTACCGATTACGAAAATGCAACATAGTCATGAATAATATTTTATATAAAAATATTTTCTAATAACTTACTTATTTATCATATTTATTACCAAATCTAAATCATTTGGTTCAGCTATATGAATCATATTTTTCAGGTCTTCAGTGAAAATCATGTTCTTTGAGTCCGATACAAATTCCATCATTTTTGTTCTAAATTTATCAGAAAAATTAGAAAATTGCTCTCGGGTCCTTTTTCTTGATTGTAAATATCCATCAATTCCCAATGCCGATATAGCATACAATTGTTGTGCTAGGAAAAATAATTACAAATAATAAAACACATACATTAGTAAACAGTAACTTTTATTTAGTAGGTATTATAAAATATGTATTTTACCTTGCGTGACATGAATTCCTCTATAAGGAAGAATAAAACTACGGCAAAAATGTGTCGAACATTTGGATATTGAATTGTAAAAGAAAGACATTATTTTCGTTTATTTTGTAATACACATTTATTTTCTAAACTAAATTTTATTTTTTAGAATTTAGAGGTTAGAAAATGTATAATCAATGACAATTGACATTTGACAGATTACAATTTTAATTTTTAAAATCTAGCTCCAGGCACTGACCTCTATAATACCACTGGACTCAGGACTGGCTGTTGTCAACGTGCTTTTGTGGCTGCTTGATATTCGCCATTTTGGCGCTGTCCGCCGCTGTCGGACGTAGCGAGACTTCGTGGTACTAAAACTAATGATGTCGATATAAAGATTTTTTTTTTTATTTTTATTAATCAATAACAGTATCATCATAATTACTACTTATGTTATATTAACAACGAAAATGCAAAATTACTTTACAATAAACAAACACTTCTCGCTGTCATTTGCAATATACGTAAAAATTAGTTCTCAGGACTCTCGCTATTGGCGCTTCAAATGGACACAAAAAAATTGCTGTCAAACGCTTGGAACAGCCAGTCCAGTGGTATTATAGAGGTCAGTGAGCTCCAGGCCAGATACAGATTAGAAAAGCTTTGGACTTTAGTTTGGAGTATGGAGGGTAGAGATCAAAGAGTATAGATAATATACTAGAGATAGTTTGGAGAAGCTCTCTTAAGTTGGCGGGGGAAAATGATTTTTTTAAAATTTTTTTTTTGCTAATTCGTTTGTCCGTCGTTAGTTCGTGATTGTTCGATCAAATTTATTATTTGTTCGATGTTCGTTTTTTTATAAATAATTTCCAAAAATTTAATTTGAACCTAGCGCCGACAATTATAGTAACTAAGCTTTTTTTCAATCAATCTAAGCTAGTTATCGTTTGTCCGATCAAAAAAAATGTTTGTTCAATCTTATTTACGCTGATAATGAATTTTTTATTAATATCATTACACCCACCTTGGGTATACAATTCAAATAAATACTACTGCGCATGCGTGAACTCTCGTCTGCTGCGCGGGCTATTTAAATCTCACCCAACAATAACAACAACAATAACAATAATATTATAAATTGTTAGCAACGACCAATGATGTTATACAGGACTAGATACGCAATGTACGGCGTCGGTACGTGACAAGGTTGGATATGTCCGCTGACATATTAGACCTCAGTTGTCAGCTTGATGTCATAAGAGTGATTGCTTGGCAATAAAAAAATACAAAATGGTGAAATGTGTAGTTAAAGTGTGCCAATCACGGTCTGAAAAGGTAAATAAAGCAAGTGGTGTTACTTTTCACAAGAAAGTTTGTTTAATTTTCTTCAGATTATCCATAAAAACATTATAAGACGAAATAAATTTTTCAAACATCGTTTTGTCATTGATGACACATTAATGTGACCAGAATATTCGATTTTGAATTTCCCGGATTGTTGGGAGTTTAGTGAATAACATATGTACTCGTATGTATGTTAGTGTAAGTGTAAATTTATTATTAAAGTCTGTTGTGTTACGCACTGTAGTATCATACTCACTCATTGAACGAAAAAATAACACACGTTCACAGTTTACTTTACCTTAATATAGACAGACATATTTTTATAATATAAATAATTTTTTATAATATAATTTTTTTATAATATATTTTTTTTATAATATAAAACAATAATATTAAAACAGCTTTGGTGCAAAAACGCTTATAATTTCGGATCCCGAACCCGTAGTACGTAACAATAGTTATTACTTATTTCACCTTGATTTTACAGTTTTGAAATACATAATATAAATATAATATACATTTACGCACTTTTTTTAATCAACCTAATCTACCTAGTCATCCTTATCAACTTTTCTAAGTCTTTAAATCTATTGAAAGACCCATCGAACAATATTACATAGTAATTAATTCAAGCCTTGTGCAGCAAGAAAAAAAATCAAACCTTCATTCATTCTGGGGAAATTATGTTGATTAATGACAACACCTGACCGTTTGTCGATGACAATGTCTTGTCTCTTTCCAACGTAATTAGCTTGGCGTTAGAAAAAAATGAGACAAGCATATATTATTTGATCGGATTGACATATTTATGTATCAGTTTCAAAGCTACAACTTTAAACTCGTAAGTTGACACGTTTTTTTGCAATATTTTTGTTAGACATTGCTACTCTAGTCTTTTATAACTCAATGGCAACGACACCAGCCATCGACGAGCGATAATAATTTCCAGCACTATCAGCAGTATTAGAACTTCTTTCATTTCCTTCTGCACTTCCGCTTTCGCTAGTGCTTTCTACTGCGCTAATCTGTCCATTTTCTTGCAATTAATATCGATTAAAAATATCGATTCAACGGAATCAATAAAATATGCTAAGAATTATATTTTCTTGGTTTTTCGCGTAAAAATAAATGTGTATTCGACTTATATTCAACTTTAACAATGATTTATTTGTATAATGTATAAATAATAAAAATATAAAGGGAAAAATTAATAAACATTATGTCAATAAATATTCTATACATCCAGCGGAAGTCAAACAGCAAAATTATGACGTGTAGGTAAGGAGTACGTAATAGAGTAATCTACGAGTAATCTTATATGGAAGCACACTTAAAAAGTGTTACGCTGTAAGAAGAAAAAAATATATCATAAACCAATCAGAATGGCGTTAGAATAACAAAACGTTTTAATATGAATCTAGCAGATGTAAACGGAGTGAAGTGTGATTAGCCCACTGGCTACTGTGCAGTATATTATCTATACTCTTTGCTACTGTGGCTGTGGCACTGTGGCACCGCCACAAATAATAATTCTTGCTTTCAAAATTTACCGTGATGCTAATGTGGCGCCACCCTAATTTAATGCATTTCGACGGATACTTTAATTCACGAGAATCGAGATAGTCCTTTTTACCTCTACCTTCCATAAGCAAAATCAAGGACAAAAGTTAAAACTGTCACTGTCAAATGTCAATATAATTTGCGTACATGGAGATTAAAGACCAGGAGCACCATCGCTTCATACTAAAGCATTACCCGCCTGTCTCTGAAAATGTGTAGAATTTACAACGCGCTGCCGTCGGTAAGTAGTATCTGTGAAGTTAGCTATTTATGAGTACTGTCACTATTGTGACAACGTGAAGTTAGGCATTGAGACAACATAGCGATCGCAGCGCCTCCTTGGTTTGACAATATTTCTGAGACACTACATTCTAGGGCCTTGGTTCTCCTGGTCTCTAATCTCCATGTTTGCGTAGAAGAAAAGGTTATTATAAATTACAATGTATCCGCTGGGTGCGTGACTCTAGCGCCATCTAACAATACAACTCACGGTGGCTCTTTTGAGAAAATATACATGTATTGTATGCCAAATAGCTATTGAAAAAATAAAATAAACTTGAAAAAACATTTTTTCAATGTTAAATGTGATATATTACACAGAGTGTACATTAAATTAATTATTTTTCCGTGGGTCAGCTGAAAACAGTAAGTAAAATAAATACAACAACTAAAACAAATCTCAATAAGTGAATTAGGTTGGCCCAACTTTTTTTGATTTACGGATTTTTTTTATTTTTAATTATTTGTTCGTCGTTTGTTCGTTAATGTTCGAATGTAGAAATTGTTTGTACGTCTTTTATTTATTTATAATTAATTAAACAAATGTTCACCCTTAAGTTGGCCCCCTTTACTATCTTTATTTTTATCGCTCAGATTAATTAATTTTGATCAATTATCGTTGGTTCGACTTCGTTTATTTTTAATTATTTGTTCGTCGTTTGTTCGTTAATGTTCGAATGTAGAAATTGTTTGTACGTCTTTTATTTATTTATAATTAATTAAACAAATGTTCACCCTTAAGTTGGCCCCCTTTACTATCTTTATTTTTATCGCTCAGATTAATTAATTTTGATCAATTATCGTTGGTTCGACGACTATTGGTGATTGTTCACCACCACCAATGGTGGTTGTGGTTTTATTGATCATAAAAACAATTAAATTCCCAATTATTAATTATTTTATATCTAATAAGCAAACCATCACTTCATTGTCTGGCAACCGGAAACTTATAAAATTTACAATTACTATTTCTACTAGTATTTTTGCAATCGACTAGACAACAACTCTGATGACCCATTTTATTTAATTTATTTAGTTTAACTGACACACGTGTTATTTTTATGGTCATAAATAATAAAGAGCCACTCGTAGTTCTGTTTTGGTCCGCAGCGGGCGCTGACATCACTTTTGTTTCCCTCACCATGCCTTACGCACCCAGCGGATAAAAAACTAAATAATATTTGTATTACTACTTATTATTCTCAATTTATATTTAATATTTAATTGTATTTTTAATAGAGTTCAAGTGTACGCCCCGACCACAACCCATCCTCATGATGAGGTGAAATCTATGTATGAGGACATTAGTAGAGCCATACATAATTCCAAAACCGACATTACGTCATGGGAGACTCCAAAATGAAACTAGACAAACGAGAAGGCGACGAGCTGAAAGCGGGGCAAATTGAAATTTCAAATTTAGATGTCGAAACCATCGGGGGTATTTACTAGCACGTTTTATGGAAGGTAAAAGAAAAGGAGGGACTCTTAGAAAAGGATGTACTCCTTTTTCAAGTTACGAAACCACAGGAAGTGGACGTGGATAAGCCCTGATGGTACAATTAAAATGAGACTTTATTATGTAGATTAAGGAAGAAAATATGCAGTAACTAGTGACTAACCTCGCTTCGTTCGGGTTCCTCCCTAGGTATTCTAGGTATAATACCCAGGTCCCTAGGTATTTTTTACAAACTTTGAAATTTTTTTTGCTTATTATTAAAACCTTCCTCCTCCTTCCTTTTTTCGACGAAGTCACAGATATCTTCTCATGGCGATACATCTTATTTGAAATATCCCGTTACACCTTGGAGCATGTCTTTCTGCCCAAAGCTGGGGTTTGTAGCCGTTTGAGCGAATGATCTGTCAATTTTGATCTGTAAATTTTTCAAGAATACGGGGGGGGGGGGACAACCGAATTTATGCATGTATCTACAGGTCTCATAGTGGAAACGCCGAAACTAAACCGACTCTACAGACACGTCCAAGAAGCGATAGATTTCCTACTCCAGCGATATTCCTGCGCGGAGGTTGTGATGCGGGACTTTAATGCCTACCTGATAGAGTAGTTGGGATCTCAAACTATAGACTACGCAGGGAAAGTCATCTTTGATTTTGCCCTGACGTATCGATTAATACAATTAGTACCGAAACAGAGTGCCGGATATTGAAGACCATACATTTTCCTTGCTTGATCTTTTTCTGACTACGTACCCGGATAACTGTCAGATATCAGTTGGGGCCCCCCGGGTCCATCTAACCCTTGCCTGGTACGTTCAAAGCTTTCTTATGAGGCCCATCGTGAGCGGCCACGTTTCTGTGCCGTATGTCATCACTGGGAACACACACTGATCAAACCTACTTGGACAGTTTGTCCAAGGCATACATACAACGTTATTACCATACCTCATCAACAACTTCAAGCTGGACATGGAACAGCTGGAACATGGACATTCGACATAATTTACATTTTTAAAATGTTTATTTGAGACCAACTCGCTCGGGGACTTTATTGAGGTCATTTAGCATAATACTGAGGTCCTCCACAGTCTCAGCTATCACCAGCTATATATCGTCGGCAAATCGGAAGTGAGTGATGTACTCGGCGCTGATATTGATGCCGAGTCCGTTTCAGTCCAGGACCTTAAAGACATCTTCCAATGCAGCGGTAAACAATTTCGGCGAGATGACATCGCCCTAATGTACTCCTTGCTGCAATTGGATGGGTCTAGAGTTCCGATCCTGAGGTCGGACTGAAATAAGGGCGTTTTCATATAGACACTTCAACACTTCGATATACCAGTGGTCCATCTGCCACCGTTGGAGAGACTGCAGCACAGCCCAGGTCTCTATCAAATCGAAGGCTTTTTTTTACAAACGCCAAGCAAAGAGGCAAGTTACATCCCTCGGTCTTCTGTATAATACCGCAGCGTACGTGTGTTTGCTTGTAGACATGGCTAAGAAGCACTATGGGAAGTTCTTTAGCAAGGTATAATCGCGTTTTTTAAAGAACAGTACCATAGCGCTTCTGCTCCATGCTCGTGAGGCCGTACTTTGGAATATGACAGAATTAAATAGCTTCTGAATGGCCTCAAGGATCGGTTTTCCACTCGCCTTCAGAATCTCTGTCACAATTCCTTCTGCACCCGCTGCTTTGTTGTTTTTGAGCTGTGTGAGAGCCATCCTAATCTCGCTGAGGCTGACGTCCGAGATTTCTTCGGTATAGTGTCGGGTAAGTCTTGTCCAGACTGATGGGTTGTCGCGTTGATGCAAATTGCTGTCCATAAAATCTTTCGATCTCGTCCATAAGCTCAGGATTAGATGAAACGATCTTACCGTCGTTACGAGCCGGCTTTATCCAATAGACAGATCCCTCGTTAAAAATTTTGGAGCCTTTGTTTCGCTCTATAGCGTCCATAATACTCACAGTGTTATAAGTGCGAAGGTCACGTATTAGGGAATTTTTTAAATTTTTTTTATACTATATAAGTGCTTGACTACGTTTCGCCTGATAATAAAAGGTATCGCAGTCATAGATGGTAAGTCGCACTAATTCAGTAGCCACCTATTCACTCTAGCCTTGAAGGCACATAATATATTAATCGGACGGAAACACTGACGCAGGCAGGTTGTTCCGATCCTTAGCCGCACGTATAATAAATGACGTATCGAATCGCTTCGTCCGGACGGATGGAATGTCTACGACATAACGATGGAGACTAGCAGATCGGGTCGCCGAATGATAGAAAGGGATAGGGGAATTAGGTCGTGTAATTCTTGCGCACACTCACCGAAATGCAACCTATAGAGTACACAAGCAACCCTGGCTGGGCTAGCAACCCTACGTCGGTTATCGAGGCATTGTAAGTTGGCTTTTACCAGCGTAGGGTCACCAATAAGCCTCTGCGCACGCGTCTCAATCGAATCCAAGGCCGACAGATGGCATTCCGCAGCACCAGCCTAAATGTGACTACATTGACTACATGAAATACACGCAAGACCGTACTTGAGCTTTATATAAATTAATAAGCTGTCCCGGCGTGAAATACTGACAGACCTTTGCGAGGATGCCAACTTTCCTCGCTGCTCCCTTAGCTTAGACTCTATGAACCGCCCGTAGTTCATGTTAGGGGTAATGTCCATCCCCAGTACCTGCAGACGGTCAGTGTATTCCAGAGGCATATGTCGGAAAGTAGGAGTCAAGGATAAAGGACTCCTTTTTGTGGTGAACAGGCACGCCTATGTTTTGGTGGCGTTGAAACTCACAAGATTGGCATCGCCCCAAGTGGAGACTGCCCTGAGTGTGAGATTAAACCGCTTTACCATGGCCTCTCTTTCGGACTGAATTTGATCTCTACTGGCCCGAGGATTCAGTAGGTATCTCTCTTCAACAGTGCTGTCGTCTGCGTACCCATAGATAACGGGTATAAGCAGATCGGTAATATGCAAATGGAACAAAGTGGCAGAGAGAACAGGTCCCTGAGGAACTCCAGAGTTGGTCTTTAAGAGTTGTGATGAGCAACCCTCAACCACAACTATGAGTGATCGGTCGCTCAGGAAAACTTTAATCCAGCCAATCAGGTCAGGAGATATGTTATAGGCTGAAAGCTTGCTTATAAGGCTAGCGTACCATATCATGTCATAGGCCTTTGATACATCAAGAGAAACGGCAATCGCCTCCCCGCCTCGCTCAAAAGCGTCACCAAAAGTGTGATTGGCATACACTAGAACGTCCCCAGTCGACCGATTCCGACGAAACCGATATTGTCGATCACTGAGGAGATCGTTCTGTTCTAGGTATGCCATAAGACAAGTGTTTAATAACGCCCCATAATCTTGCAGAGTATGGAGGTGATTGAGATCGGACGATAATTGGCAGGGTCGGCACGGCTACCTTACTTGGGCACTGGTTGCACGTTGGCAAGCTTCCAGGATTTTCATACTATCCCAGTCTTAAGAGAAAGGCGGTACAGACGTGTCAGTATCGGAGACAACTCGGGAGCACATGTTTTAAGCACTATCGCTGGTATACCATCAGGACCACTGACTTTATTCACATCTAGACGACACAATACTCTCTTTACCTCATTATCAGTTATGGGGATTTCAGCCATTGAGAATACGCAGTGAGATAGATGTGGTGGAGTAGCATTGCCAGACAGATATGAATTTTGGGCAAAAAGAGAAGCAAGCAAAGTCGTCTTTTCCTTTACCGCATGAGCCAGGGATCCGTCAAGTTTTACCAGCGGTGGCTATGAGGGCCGTCAGATGTTTGTCTCGACTCTCGACCGCTTTGGCAAGGGACCAAAAAGCTCTGCTGCTAGATGGTTGGGCAGAGAGCTTTGCGTCATTATGTGTCATTCGGTCGGATCGGGAGAAAAGAAGCAGACCTGCCGCCAAGGAAAGGATGCAAAAAAGTGTCGCATCTCATCCCAATCTGCTGACTTGTGTGGCCATACTCGTCTAACACCAATAGAGTCGTTAACTGGTGGATAAAAAGACAATACAGCTTACACCAGACAGTTGTCAGAACTACCCAATGGGGATGAAACCTGGATGTTATATCTGTCTGGATCAGTTGTCAGCAGAAAGTCCAGACAATTATCTGTGTGGCCGTCTACATCGAGTACCCTCGTTGCTTGCTCAATCAACTGGGAGAGTCCAAGTGACACCGAACACTTCCACGCTTCTCATGGTCCGTCTTCTGGTATGGGAAAAGCAAATCTTCATGATGGGCGTTAAAGTCCCCCAGAAAGACACGCTGCGCAGTGGGGCACCGTTGTATAGCCATATCAGCTTTCCTCACTGAGATGTTCAAGCAATCGAGTTGTCTCCTGGTCACCTGTGTGCGATTGGTAGACACAGGAATACAGGATCTTTTCGATTCCTGTACCTACGATTACCCAAATCGTATAGAATATTGGGTCTTTAAGGTGGCGGAGACGCTGGAAACACGAGGTCATTACGGGTTAGTCCACGTACGCAGCGCTTATTGGACATTGGATGTCTACGTCTGCGTCTACTTCAAAAAGAGCATCGAATCGACTTCGAAATCTGTTTATTACGTTGCCGGTATTTAGACGCGTCATCCGACGACTGCAATACCATCTCTCTCCTTTCCTTCATGAGCTCGAGGGTAATATCAGAGATCTTTTTGGGTCTATTTTAAGAAGAGCATCATGTATTTAGACGCAATTGATTGGTCAGCTTCTACAAACCCATAATTATAGGAGTTTACATCGCTATCTAGGCAATCGAAATCGAAATCGAAACGGTTTTGGAGTTCTCGCTTGCCTAGTTTCGCATTGAAGTCTCCCAAGACAACGGTAAGGTGGGTTTTAGAGCTATACATGGCTCTTCTAATGTCCTCATACATAGACTCCACCTCTTCATCAGGATATATCGAGGTCGGTGCGTACACTTGAATTAGTTTTAAGGAATAACGTTTTTGTTATTCGCAGAACAAGGTACGACGCCCTGGTCGGCACGCTCCCGATATTTACCACATTGTTCAAGTGAGACTTGTGGGCGGTAAACCCGACACCACCTTGGGACTGTTGGTCGTCCTCCCGGAAATAAAGCAGGTTACCAGATTTGAGTGCTATCGAGTTCTCTACCTTTCTTTGAACCTCCGATTATCACACAATATTCCATCGTAACCTACTCAATTCTTCCTCGAGTTCAGAAACAATTCTTCCTCGAGTTCAGAAAGTTTTCCATCGGTTTGCGCGTGTTTAGTGTTGCCACGTCAGTCGTCGTTTATGGTAGCCCGACCGCACCCGGAGATTCTTCGTACCCCCTGCCCTACCGTTATCTAGGCCGCTACCATGACCATTGACCAGGAATAGTAAGGCTGCTGGGTACTGGGGGCCGGTATTGTATGTTAGTCATTTTGGGGGGGATTTGCCATAATCGCCACGCTTGGCAGGCGGGTTGGCGATCGCGAACGCTGCTTTGTTGCATCCAGTGCTAGTTAGTGCCTTTTGCGAAAAGCAGGAATCCTATGAGGCCTGGATTGTTGGCCGCGCAGCCTAGGATCCTAACGTAGTCTATCTCAAAACGAAATTTAATGCTGCGTCTAGGTCCAGCAAAACGTTAATGGTCAGGTCAAGAGACAAACATATAGGCGAGAAACTTCTAAGCTTGCCATCTGGATCACGAGCTTTTTGAACTCTCGCTAAAACCGAGGAAGGAAACTGTCGATCATTTCTACCAACTTTGCGCAAACAGGATAGAACACGGGCACATTCTGGAAAGGAGAAAGCAGGTCTTATGTTCTCTTTTTGCATCGAATTCAACTCTTGATGACGCTGGATTGCCGGTCCCTGCCATTTTACAGTGCAATTACACCATGTCAGATAAACACTTCAGATACGTAGAAGAACCTAGGTCACTGGTATAGTCCATCAAACAGGCAAACTCAAGTGGCAGTAGGCGGGGCACATAGTTCGCAGAATAGACGATCGTTGGAGACGCAAAGTTCTCGAGTGGCGGCCACGTACTGAAAGGCGAAGCGTGGGCAGGCCTCCCACAAGGTGGACTGACGTTTTGGTTAAAGTCGCGGGAGCTCACTGGGTGCGGAATGCGGATGTCACAAGATCAGTTGTCGTGAAAATCTTTGGGGAAGTCCTATGTCCAGCAGTGGGCGTATTTTGGCTGAAACGAACTACTTTATAGAACCAGTTACTGTGCATTCCTGTGATAGTATTTTTTTTTGTTTCATTTCTGTAGTAAAGGATATCCTAAATATGGTCCCTAGTAAGACTCTATTACTGCACAAAGTTTAGTTAAAATTGGTTCAGTACTTTTTGTGTAAACGCATGGACGCGCGATTCGCTAAGTTATTGTTTTTTATGCTTACCGATAAAAATAGGTATTGCAAGTGTAACTTAGAAGGTAGATTTTGATATTGTAGGCTTTTCTGTAGGTCTATTTAAGACTCAAACCTTCGACTTTGATTTGACGTATATCTTAAGATTTAGCCACCGCTAGCTAGGACTACACCAATTATTTTGTTTTCCAGTGACAATTAAACATTTTCTGCAATATAAAGAATCCCAAGTCATCACGAGTAATAAGTTATCACTACACAAAATTTGATTAAAATCAGTTCAGTACTTTTTAGGGTAAACGATAACATATAAACAGACAAAAATTATAATAATTGTTATTTTGGGGTTTTATTCATTCAATACACATTACGTTAGTCATGTTTTTAAAAATATTTCATGTACAAATTTTTTAAATTACAGTTTGATTATATGTATAGAATTTATCGACAATCGACATACAATACTTATCAGGCATAATCCCAACACTAAATTTAAAGAAAAAGCTACAATAACCCCTCTTTGACCAAAAAAAGTATTTTTAACAGAAACTAGCTTTCCTACATAGATAAAGTGCTCAAATCATTTTCTTCAATGCCTTTTTTATCATAATGAGTGATTCCAAGCATCATATCTCTTTAAGTTTAGAAATTAATAATGATAGTTACAATAACCCCCGAATTACGGGGCTATTGTGTCTAAAATCAGTCCTTGGAATTCATATCAATTTTAACAAGAATATACTCGGTGTTTTCTTATACAATTAAGTGAAAATAAATCTTAAGGATCTGACAGTTTAAGATATTTAAACAATTTTCCCGTAAACTATTCAGTAGCAGAAATACAGCTTCTTCAACCTACCCCAGTCGAAAAAAATGCACTTTTAAGACGCAATAGCCCCGGTTGACTATATATATTATACAAAATTCGGCTGCCCAATTTCAAAACACAGTAACTAACATTTAAATTTTTTTTTCAATTTTTCTTATTAAAAAAAAGTTTGCCCGCCAAATTGATGAAAAATTTGATTTATGAATAGAAAATACTTGAATATAAATATTTCTAGCAAAAAATACTTAAAATTAAGGTCTTAAAGTTGTAAAAAATGCAGCAATACTAGAAAAAATCAGGTATAAAAATTTTGCAGTTACTGTGTTTTAAAATCGGGCAGCCGAAATATACTTAAGAAATAAACTTTTTTGATGCATCATAAAATATGTAAATTTTATTAAACTGATCGTAAACAAAACATGCATTTATAAATATAAAAACCATGATTGTTTTTAACCAATTGCTTATCAACTTAATTTGTTTTTATAGCTTATTATAATTTCCATGCAACTTTTTATGTGTACTATACTGAAGTGTTTATATAGTCGTTGGTCATTATATACAAGCGTTTGTATAAAGGCGAAGGATAACATCGGGGGAATACCTGCATGTCTGAAAGAACCTAGCGCTAGCAAGTTCAAAAACATGTTAAACCCGCCAACCCGCACTTGTGCGTGATAGACTATGACATGAATCCTCTCGTATTGAAGGGAGGCCAATGCCAAGCATTGAGACGTTAAAAGTTCTGAATACTCGTATAAAAGAATTTATAAAGTACTTCTTTTTTATAATTAAATAGGTTAAAGGGTCCTTGGACAATTAAAAGCATTAAAAAAATATGTACGTCAATTCCCAATAGAATGGACCTGGTTCGGGGCACTTTACTAACGAATTGAAAGGCATGGCGTAGGTAGGTATAATTAGATCATGCTATCAGGTTAGGCTCGCTGAAAATGCATTTTCTGACATCTTAAGTACCTCACTTATGAGCAGGAGGACAGCATTAGCAACTATTATTGTAATGTAAGTAAGTACATATATATCTCTACAATCTATATAATATACAAAAAAGTCGCTTCTCGCAGTCTGTATACTCGTATGTAAAGGCAGATCTTTTAAACTACGCAACGGATTCTATTGCGGTTTTCATCAATACATGTCATTATTCAAGAAGAAGGTTTATATGTATACATAATACATATAATAGTAGAAAAAGCCGAGAAAATATCTCTTTTATGAGAAATCCGAGATATGAGAAATTTGGTTTCCGGTCTTTCAAACGCGGGCGGTGCCGCGGGAAATGTTTGTAATACATTTTTCCACACACACTACATTAAACTAACCCCACATAGGCGTACAAGGCACACTTGTTATGGTACTATGTCGGATCGTTGCTGTTTTTTATTTTTATGTAAACTAAGTCTACTCATCTTTATTGCATAAATAATTTAAATCCGAAATTTGATTATATTATAAGAGTAGTTTTTCTTTATCTATACTATAATATTATAAAGAAGTAAAGTTTGTGTGTTTGTATATTTGTTAAATTGTAAGGGGTAATCTCGGGATCTACTGAACCGATTTTAAAAATTCTTTCACCAATAGAAAGCCACATTATTGCTGAGTGTCATACGTTATATAAAAAACCGAAAAATAAAAAGGCTTTTACGTGGTAGTCCGTTTTGCAAAGTGAATCGGAGAAAAAACGGTCGAATGAAAGCGTTTCTTACGAACGCTGCCTTAACTATGAAAGATATATTTTTGAGTTCTACAGAAAAGCATATGTCTAACTTTTAAATTTAAGTTACAAAAAGTAGTTTTTTTAATATTAGTATAGATAATTTAATTTTTAATATTAATAAAATAATGTAAATCGTTAGGTCATATGCGTACAAAAGAGTTAAGGGACAATATAATCGTGGCGACCATTCTCACAGGGCCAGCAGTGGGACAACTGGCTTATATTCCGCGGATACCCATGATTCCCACTGATTTACCCACATGTTTCCAGTGAAGATCTCTTTTGCCCTCACTATTAACAAGTCCCAAGGTCAAACATTCTCTCTGGTGGGCATTGACCTGAGAAAGCCGTGTTTTTCCCATGGGCAGTTATATGTTGGCTTATCTCGGGTTGAAACTCCTTATAGACAATATATTTTGCTACCAAATAATAACATTACATCCAATATAGTTTACAGAGAAGTTTTAAACAATTAAAATTACCATAAACAAACTAACTTTTCCCGCAACTTGGTCCTCATGGAATTCGTTTAGCGCAAATCCCGCAGAAAATGTTTTTTCTTTCGGACAGAGTTACTTTCGAATTTTGTATTAGCATGCAAATACAAACTATATCTACGTATAACCCTCCTTTTCTCAGTTAGAAATTAAAACATAACACTCTGTACTAAAAAAGGATTATTAACATTATGCCCAACGAAGTGGGCACGGGTCAGCTAGTATACAGTAAGTTTGTGTTTTTGTATGTAGCTGTGATTTTAGTTTGAAAAATAAAGTAGCAAAAACTCTATTAATAAATTATGAATTTATATAAATGGATAAAAAATAAAAAAATATTATCTAATCTTTATAAACAAAAACGATCAAATGCGTGTTTTATTAGCATACTCGAAGGTTTTGTGGTGTCGAATCTTTATTACATACTTATATAATAAAATTCTAACTTATTTTTATTAAATATAATATTTTTGGATTCTTATTGGAATAGTAATAATTATCGATACAGAGGCCGAATCTATAGTTTTTAGAATTTTTGTCTGTCTGGCTGTGACCGCATCACGAGAAAACCACTGGACTGATTTTAATAAAATTTGGTACGATGATAGCTGGTAATCCGGGTCAGAATATAGGATACTTTTTACTGCTGGAAAATGTCTCATTTCTGAGAAATCTCAAGTAACCGTTAAAAACTGTCTGTAAAACATCACACGGTATGTGAAATCTAAGAATTTAGTTTCCTTAAAACGCGAGCGGAGCCGCGGGAAATGCTAGTATTAAATATTTCCTTTACAAAAGTAAAATATAAAATTAATTTCGCGGTCAGTAATCTAAGAAGACGTGTACGGTGTAATTGAAAACTTTGACGCTTGAAAGACTCTTCGACGTATCTTCTTTAAAATGATTTTCGTTGAAAGTATTCTGAAAGCTCTAGACAAGCTTAATTTTTCTTAATAACTTTTATATTATACATTAAAAGTAATCCATTTATTTTCTTTCTTTTTCCATTCGTTTCGAATACGGAAGTTGTTTTACGTGACCGATACTAACGGAATTTCAGCCTTTCTTTCTACTTCAATTATGATATTAGTTGCACCGCGACTGGAACTACGGGTAGAGTACAAGAAGCACACTAATATTATCACAAAGCCGAAAAGTACGAAATACTCTGTAATGGACCAATGTTCCTTAGTATAATTTGACGTTTGAAAAATATATGGATCTCTATAACAATATCCAATTTAATGAACACTTTAATGTGTGTTATCACTGTCTGCCTGCATACGAGTATTGTGTTATGACAATACATGATTGTACCGTACCTATGCCCTTGATGATACTTTACACTGAATGACTCTAGATTTAAAAAGATATTCCTAGAGCCAAGACAGGCTCTAATATGTATGTTAGGACCTCATTTCATTTGGCATTTTTTATTTTTTGAAATAACGTATTCATTTTTAAATGACTTTCTAATAGCCACTAAAACACCTCTATACCTAAAAACCTTGATTACCTAAAGGTGTGACAAATGTTTTCACTCCATTAATCAAAGTATAGAAAACTTCAAAGCAATTTCTAGCTGTAAAGATAAAAGGAAAGAGTGGCGATCCGATAAAATAGAATTTTATATAATGTCATTTACTGTATAATAAAGTCAGTTCTTCGAAGTGCAGATCCTATTAAAAGCTTCGCAATACCTATATGAAAACAGACGACTCCTTGACTTCAGTTAAGTGTTGCTTGTTGAGTCGTCGGGACGTTAAAAATATTAAAATACATACAAATGGTTTTTATAAAAATAACATAGAAATACTTAAGTTAACCGTTTTTTACACAAAACAAATAGTCCTACAACAAATGCAGTTTCGACCCAGATTTTTCAATGTCAACACAACACAGGCTCATGGCAAACATTTTTAGTAGATTTCCATTATTAATGTACTTTTTTTATAAAAAAAATAAAATACACTTTATTTGAATTAAAGCCGCAGGCCGGGAGACATATAAATTATTAAATTAATGTGTCAATAAAAGTTTCACGCTTGCTCCGCTCGGGTCGGGTTCGAGTTCGACCGTTGTAGTACGTTTTGACGGTTGATATAGATTTCTTAGAAATGAGATATTTTCGTACAGTACAAGGGGAATTTTGAATGGGAAAACCGGCCTTTATCATACCAAATTTCATCAAAATTTGTCTAGTGGTTTTCTCGTAGTACGTTCTCAGACAGACGAAAATTCTAAAAACTATATGTTCGGCCTCTATAATAACAATCTCTACAAAAATATCGATAATAATTATATATAATCGATAATAATTAACTCTATTTCAATAACATTTAAAAAATTATGTCAGTATGTAATAATAATAATCGACGACCTAAGAAGCTTATGACATAGCGGACGACAAAGTACCTACTCTGATGTTTTTTACTCATTTATTAAAGAAAAACCTGCTGAGTTTTTGTTCAGATAAATGATTAAATAATAATTAAGTAGCAGGTAATTTTAGAGTTTTTTAGAAACCTACCTACTACTTAGTCATAAAAATATTTGTATGGAACGTTAAAATAAGTCTTTAACTTACTTTTATATTTCACACATTTTAGGCTTTCATTTTATTGCAAGTATTTCGATACTTAAAATAAAGCAGTGTGATGATTCTAGCAACTACTATTTTTATGATTAGTGCTTTGTACATAAAAATCTAGGTTTTATTTCTGTAAAAAGTTGTTTATCTTATTAAAAATATAAAAATAACTAATGCAACATAAAGATTGTGATTAAATTATTTTAAATAATAAAAATAAAATAAATTTTCACGCTTAAAGAAAAACGTAGCTAGTTCAAAATGTTTCTAACACAGGCATTGTAGAACTAAATACGTGAAGGGGTGTTGAATATTTAACTAGACGGTCGACGGTCGCAGCGAGTATTTTATTAAAACCTGTAAAGGTTACTTTTGTTAGAATTTCTATGTTTTGTTTCGTGCGTCAGTTTGAATAATGATATTAGATATTGCATTCTAACTTTGATAAAATTCTTTATAAAAAAATTAATACGTTCAAAAATAGAGTTCAGTTGCAAAGTAGCTTCTGATCTTCTTTAATTAAAATGTTATGAAATAGTTGTTTAAAGGCAGACATGAGCATGGACATATGTCCAAAAGTATTTTTTTGTATGTAAGCGCATTGTTTTATTCTTTAGTATTGTAATACATCTGCGGCTAAGTTCGTAGCCAAATAAGCAAAGTCTGTAATGTATGTATGTAATAATATATAAATGTATATAACATGTTTAATATATGACATATAATAAACTAGCGTTTAAATTTCCTAATAAAATATAAGTATTGATATAGAGGCCGGCTCTATAGTTTTTAGAATTTTTTCTACCTATATTCTGTGATCGCATCACGACCAAAACTAAAAGAAAATAACGTATATTACATACATTTATTCAATTATAAAATACATATATTTTTGAAATTATTATAAATTACTTGTCCGACAAATGAAATTACTATTAAAGCTTGAAGCCCACGTAATGTTAACTACTCTTATAACCGAATTAATTGTAGAGCTCTTATTGAATGGGCTTAATAACATTCACAGGGATTAGTGTCAAATTTGAATTTGATTGGTGTCAATAAACTCAATTAATTTGAAAGGTGATATAATATAATATTAGATATAATATTTTTATTTATAGTAACTTGTGAATTTTAAAATGGAAAGAAATATAAGCTTATTTATTTCTATGTCTGTAAATTATTAAATACCTATATACATTTGTAACATGATTATCACGGCAAAGGAAAACATCGGGATGTATCCTGCATGTCTGAAATACTCGTAATATAGCAAGTTTTCGAAATACCTTTGTTTGTTGACCCGAATTTTTGATGGACTATGGCCGTGAGGCGTGAAGGGAGGCTCGCGCCCAGCAGTGCCACAGTCGGACGTTAAAAAAGAGCTGAATACATATTCAATTACCCAAAAACGAAGATCGACTTCGGTTGTTTATAGTCAGCTCTTGGCTGTTTGGCTGTTTATTTGGGAGGAATGTGGAACAAAACTTTTTTATGTATTGAATTTGTTATTATAAGTATACTAACTAGTCAAGGCCCCAAGGACCATCCCTTAAAAACTCTCCATATACGAATGTTAATGAAAGAATTTTCGTGTAGTCGTCGTGAAATCGAGATGGGTTTCCTAGAATCGACTAAGGATGTTTGATATCGATATTGTACGGTAGTTAGTGTTATAGGTTATTACATATACATACACATATATACATTCAATATACATACATACATACATACATTACATTTATATAATAGTTATATACATTTGTATAACAGTTGAAATTATCTCTTCCAAAATTAATATTTGTATCTCAATAAATTAAGCATCCCCCAGGATTCGTATCTAATAAAAGTTTGTTCAGAAACTATATTATTATGTGAGCAAAAATGAATGAATATCGATTTTAAGTTTAACTACCTTCATTTCCCGAGAAATATTATCTTTTTTATAAAAAATCTTATCATAGGCATATGTAGATTCTGACTTAAATAAAACGTAAGTATCATGAAAATGATATTATGAAAAGCATCTGGATCTTTCATAAAACTAAAGGATTTACAGCCGCAGCCTATATCGTATAGTAAGCTATGTTAAAATGTAGTGTAACTATGTCTAAATGTAATATAAACATTCCTATTTACGTAGTACAGTATATTTCTATACCCAGCAACCCTGTTTGGATTAGAGTTAATTTGTTTGTTAGTTAATTACCTACGCTCGTTTTCTGTCTCAGTGCACATTGACCACTAAGCGCTTTGAGATCGCATAATCATTTCTACCCTAATAGCTATACTATAAAACGACCGATGTTAAGAGTATAGTTGAAAACACAAAATATACTTAAAAATAAAAACAAAAAGCAAAATAAAACAGATTTGCTACATCACAAGCAGTGCATAAGCATATATCTCTATTACTTACTTAGTAAACGCAGCACACCCATGTCGACAAGATTTTTTTAAATCTTCAAAAATTATCCTCATAGTGCAGCGAATTAACACAAAACCTTGATGAATTATATACCCAAGCATTCCTCATGAATCGATCAATCTATTTGTTAGACAGTAGAAGATGTATTGAGTAGTGATCACTTTAAAAAAAAATTAAACATTGATATGACAATTTTTTTTACCCCTGATGAGACTTTATGACATTATGTAGGTACGTATAACAAAGCGATGTCGGTGTCGGAACCCACCGTGAGTAGGCGGGAGCGAGGCTAATTATTACTTAGTATGATTAGGTACTTATTCTATAAGGACTCGGTGGTGTAGTGGCTAGCATGTTCGGTCGCACACTGGGAGGTCCTGGGTTCGAGTTCCGGGGCAGGCCAAGTTGAGTAATTGAGTCTTTCTGTTTCATAAGCCTCAGTAACAGCCTGGAGTTGGGAAGTTGGCGGTGTATCACCCCCCTGCCTCGGAGAGCACGTAAAGCCGTCGGACCTGCGCCTTAACTCTCACTGGTCGTGTCGAGCATTCGTCCCACCGGAATATGGGAGGATTAGGAGAGAGAGAGAGTGCACTTGTATTTGCGCGTAGGTACACTCGTGCACTATAATATGTCCCGCGCCGTTGGCTAGTCTCAATAAGATTGGCCGCCGTGGCCGTAATCGGCCGGGAGGACATTACTATTTATTATTATTATTTATTATTTATATTACTATAAGAATGTTCAAGGAAGAAAAATCTACACACAATATAAATCTTATGTTTATTGAGATTTGCGGTAGGTACATAACAGACATACGAGTAAGTATAGCTAAACTTAACAATAAAATATATACAACAAATTTCGCTAAAATCGAGTAACTTCACTATCTTTAGGTTTTCTTTCAGTAGACTGGTTCTCTTCTCTTACTTCTCTTTTTCGTAAAATGAATAAACTTCTGTAAAAAGATATAATTTATTATTAGTTCTTTTTAATATTTATATACTTATATTAATATAAAGGGAATATAAACAACGTGGAAAATGAGTTATTTTATCATTTTATAATGTTTAACATATAACGTACTTCATATTCGTATTAGTAAGCTAATATTATAAATGCGAAAGTAACTCTGTCCGTCTGTCCGTCCGCCTGTCTGTCTGTCTGTATGTCTGTCGCGCTTTCCTGGGGTACCTAGGGACGAACCCGAGCCTTATATCTTAGTGTAGTTCTAGTTCACTACCCCATGAATTTTACTATATTTAATTGGGAGGAATATAGTAACTATTAATTATAGTTATCTCCGGACATGAATAAAAATAATAATAGTTAATATTTTCTAGTTTTTAGTTGTTGATAATTTTGAATATCACTGCCGCTATAACATTTTGAGCTGCATACTTCTGATTACCTACTGATTTTACGAGCAATCGTTTACTTTTAATATGTGCATATCTCTATATTTGGAGTTTGAACTTTACCTTGTTTAATTATTTGTTAAAAAATTCTTTAATTCTACAATTATCTATAGTCACTACAATAGGTACAAGTACAAAAGAAAAATTATGTATACCCACGTCGGTCTTATAAGGCCATAATCTCTATTAAAAAACACTTAATGATAAGAATCTTTGTTTATTACATCTTTTCTGTTTCTGTGTCTGTATGGGTCTGTATGTAATATAAAACATACCTACAATATTTTGTAAATCAATATGATATAAAAACTTAATATTTGATGTTAAACTATCAGTATTCTATATCCAAAAATAAAATTGATGTAATACCATCATACGACACCCCAAACTCACACGGCTAGAAACATGAACTGCGGATTAAATCTATATAATACTCGTATCTACTTCATCACAAAACTTGTTCTGTAAAAACATTTTTTATTTTACAAAATCGGTAATAAATAGTAATTACGATAGACCTATAATTATTAATTATTATGTAAATAACAAAAAAAAAATAAGACATGTCTCGCTTAAGGTCGGGTATGGTGTATTATTATGTAGACAGCAATAGAAAATTCTATTCAAGGTTTTCATTAAAAATTAGAAATCGGATTGCTTCGTCAAAAGGGCGAGTTACAAGTAACCACAAGGTCTCTTTTTGTAAGAGTCGAAAGTTACTACTGCGGTTAGCAAACCCCGTGGTTATGTCTTAGTGTTAGTGATATAATTAATTAAATTATTGAATTATATTACTATATGCTTAACACTATAAGTACCCACATATATACGCATATGGGCTTTAATATTAAACTCAAATTGTTTATGTATATATATATATATATATATATATATATATATATATATATATATATATATATATATATATATATATATATATATATATATATATATATATATATATATATATATATATATATATATATATATATATATATATATATATATATATCGTTATATATACATAATATATCGTTTGTCGACACACGAATAGTTTTTGCTATCTATTCATCTTAAATCTAATAAAAAACTACTTTATTAAATAACTTACATATATATAGCTATGGCAGGAACAGCAAGTGCAGCACTGATTAGGTAAAACGAGCCGGCGAAAGTTGACAGCGTGCTCAGATATACTTTGCTATACACCGGTGAATAGATCACAGGCACCAACGCTTCCGATATGCTTATTAGAGAGCTGGTTTTACCTGTAAAATGAAATATTTATATAAGTTACTTACACATGATAGTACACACTTATATAGTAGCTACGCATCTAGTATTTGCCCGTGGCGTCGCTTGCGTAAAAGGTTTTCCTTTCAATTCCTCGACATAGAAAAGTAATCTTAAAATCTATATAGGTACATATCATTTAAAGTTAAGCCTCATTCGCTCGGTTTTCTAAGCAAGCTAGTTACGACTGAACTACAACTGCCTCTCCATACCCTTACATGAACTATATTACGAGTATTTTTATTTAGTTCATTGACATTTTAATAGTAATTTGGTTTATTAAAAATATTAATTTGTTTTAGTCATTGTGTAATTTTAAATTTCTTTTAAATAATGTTCGATTAACTGACGAGAAAATGTTTTGTACATAGAATGCTTTATTGCAGTTAAAAGTTGTCTAATTCATAAAATATCGCAATACGCATTTTCCTAACGACAAGTTGAAACCCTCGCCGCGTTTCTCAATTTGTTTTAAGAGGGAAGAATAGCTTTGCCATCCTAACGAAATAGGTATTTTTGAAAACATATGCCATCGCTCCTGCGCTCATGTCCCCGGGCATCGCGGTACCAGAAATTGTATTCTATTAGCTTCTAATTTAATAGAATGTTAAAATAAAAACCCCCGACCCTCAATCGTGCGATAGAGAGCGTTGCAGCTCGCGACTGACAATAGGTACTTTTGTTGATGAAATTTACATTTCGGGAGAAAAAGTTTTTCACTAACTAAATCTTAACAAATCTCTTTGATTTTGATGTTGATCGTTTCAGCATAATATATTCTAGGTTTATAGGTTTTGCTTTTTTTTTAAAAATACATTGTTTTTTTAAAACAAACAGCTTAATTTGACGAAGTTTTAATCACAAAAATTAAGTTATTTGAGGAGCCTGTAAGTTTGAATATAATACAAATTTTGAAAAAAGGAAAACATATAAACCTAGTATTTTACTGTGTTAATAACATACGAAAAAATCATGGAGATTGGAAAATATTTAGAAGTGGAAAAACGTTTTCTCTTTTTGTATGGACGAGTACGTACTATTCTTCCCTTATACCTTTTATAATTCTAGTATGTACGCATGATATTGTTAAAAATTTAAAAATAAAAAGTATACTTTTTAAAATACAGCATTACTTTAGTCGTGAACACGAAATTAAATATCTTCTTTATATTTGTGTATTTGTTTTGCGATACCTACCTCCTGTATGAATCCGGTTTGACCAACAGTCTTTTCAAAGGTATAATTTGTCTTTGTAATATTTATATGTTAATGTACATTATCGCGGTAAGCTAAAATGAAAATGAGACAGTCTTGATTCATAAACCTGTTTTACAATTTTAAATAATCAAATAAAAAAACCACAACATACTTATTTAAGCATTGTTTTGCATCTTTTCTGTATTAAAACCAGACTAATTTATCAAGTAGGTATTTAGATTTTTTGTGAGCCTCTTCAAAGTTTCAGTTCGGATGATACCTTTAATTATTAATGCACTAGTAGCAATGGACTTGTTCTATTGAGTTGAGATAGATTTTAATAGACAGAAAGTTGTTCGGTCTAGGTAATAAAAAAAATAAGTAGGCATTCTTTTAAAAAAATCTCTTTTGTTCATTCGTTTACTTGTCAATCGGTTCAACTCATGTTTATCTTACACAAATATTTGTCTCGTCATAATTTTAAAATAAGGCAATCCCATCCGGCATCCCAATCGAATAAATCTTAAATTTTAGTTGTCCGTAGGGATCCAACGTACCTACAAAGACGTAGGTACAATTTCTGATTTATTTATCAAATTAAAAAGGCAAGACTTTACATAAAAATGCTCTTGAGTAGTTTTTTATTGCTTTTTCTGTAACTTATTTGAAGGCGAATTACTCAAATAAAATTAAAAATATTACAAAAAGTTTTTTACTATTTTAGAGAATATTCATAATTTCTTTTCGAGTTTAACTGATGTTAGGTATATTATGAAGCATAATGACGGACTTAAGTACTTAATCCGCTTTAAAACCATTTACTAAAATGGTAAATAGAAATCATTGTAAAGCTGAATTAAGTTTTTTTATATTTTCGAAATAAATTACTGTATCTTAGCTTATAAACAAAATAATGAAACCCTAAAATAAATAAACCAGTAAATAAATAGCTTGTAACCCTAGAATTAGGCGTTATAATTCGGTTCTGGAGGATTTCGATAACAAACACTGTGACAAAAGATTTTTATATATTAGATGGTAAGCATCTAATATATAAAAATCTAAGAGTAAAAAATATAAAAGTAAAACAAGATATTCTCAGCGAGGAGGTATCAAAATATTTATTGTTAAGTTTCTACCAATACACGAGCTTCAAAAAGGATAATTTATTATCTCAATACGACGAGATTTGTAAGGCGGTATCGCAAATCTTTTGTGTTAATAAAATGATTAAGTATTGTCCCTTTTAAATTGTCAAAGTAAAAATAAAAATACTTTAATAAAACGATCTTTATATAAGAATATCTTTCAGAGAAAAAGTAATTTAGATTAAAATTTGAGTTTGACTAATTTGGCCATTTACTTTACTTCCCAGTTGAAACTCAAACTAAAAATATAAAGAAAGTTTCTTTACATAGAGTAAACATACAAAAATATAATATATGGTAACTAATACCTATTTATAGATAATATAAAGTTATTCATAATTGAACAATACAATACGTAGGTAAGTGTACTAATGAAACCCTAGCTATTAGAGATGTTATAACGGAAAGTCCTAAGCACACTCTGTATTTCTTAAAGGTATCTTGTGAAAGACTTATTTAAGTAAAGAACTTAACTTCTTTGCAATATATTTTTCAAATCTGACAATTTCAAGATATTGCTTATTTAAAACTATTTTTGTGTATCCGTTTGATCATTTGTTGGCGACACGTTTGGCTCAATTTTTTCGTAACTCAACTTACTGAGCCAGCAGGTTCGAGTCCAGCCATTAATTTTTTGAGCACGAACGTTTGTATTCCAGTCATGGGTGTTTATATTTATGTCTTTAACGTCATGTATGTGTAGTGTACCAACTATCTGGTATCCTCGTATAACATAAGCCTCGTAGTTTATCATGGACGGGACGAACGCACGCAACGCAACGTGTTATAATGTCCCAACATATTAATTATATTTATCATTTATTGCATTTCAGTGTCGAATGTCCTTAAATAATGTGTTCATATAACTAATATTACAAAATTTTTCAAAGCAAACTAAATAGAGTGAGGTTGCGATTAGGTAGGTAATGTGTAACAAATCGACAATAAGTAAACGGCTAATTATTAAAAACTTATTGTTATAATAGAAGACCTTTTTTGCTTTTTAATATGATTTCAGTTTAATATCCATTACAAATTTAATTACTTAAGGTAATTTATTTTATTGAACTTACGCGATAATCATGGTTTTAAAAAATGGTATAAAGTTTTTTAAAATCATAGTACGAAATCAGAGTAAAAAGAAGATATAGAATACAATGTAATATTAAGCTTGGCTGCTTTTTATTAGTTCGCCAAAACACGAACCCAAACGACCGACCGACCCCAGTTGTAACCTCCTTTACTTAAAAATATGTCTTAAATATAAAAGTTTCTTATACTACATTTATGGAAATATATACTGTAAATACATTACAACATTTTTACGTTACAAATTTATTGAATTTTCTAATATGTGTTGCGTCTCGAAGAAATTGAACAAATTCTTTCTCAGGCACAGTATATTTCTGTAGAATGTTATAATTAAATCTTTTCTTAACTGCTTTGGAATTTTCCAATAAAAGATGAACAATGACTCGACGAGAAGATGTCAGTCAACTGTAACTAAATAGTCATTTACAAAGTGTTGATTATATTTTATTGATTACATTTTGTAAGAACATGATATCTCTTTATATAATTTTGTGACGTGCGTCCGTTCCTAATTTTTCCGCCTCCTAAACGCTTAGTCAATAATTGATAATAAATTTTATGAGGTCATGGGGTCACTACACTACTCTTCATAATCGTAACTAAACTACGCGTTAAGCGATATTACTATCGATTTTTAAAAAAAAAAACAGTGTTGATACTATAAAATAGGAACAAAACTGTACCTAAGTACATTTTTATTGTGGTTTTTAATTACGTATACCATTTAAGGAAAAATCAGTTTATGCTCCAGCGGTAAAAAAACCCGTGCTCTGTATCGACAGAGAAGACGCCTGCATTGCAGTACAATATACGTATGATAAATGTAGAGCGAATAAATTACCAAAATAATGGTAAAACAAAGAAGAGACAATGTTTTATCTCATGTAAAGCAATTATTGCGTCATTAAATATTTCTATAAACGTATATCAAGGCAAATCGTGACAAACTTCGCATATTTACAAAATATATGGCTATATATTTTGTCGCATTTTGAAGTCGTTATCAGAAGGAATTTTTCGTAGTAATATTTTGTTTAACGAGATATCTATTTTTAAGTGTTAGTATGTATATTAATTAAATTTGATACTAAAGGACAATAAAAGCAGATTATTAACACCAGTTTTATATTATTTGAACCTTCAGTTATTACGGAAATAAAAAATATGTAAATCTATCGGTTTTTCGATTATTGCGTAAATATCCGTGTTTTAAAGCTAAAACTATGAGTAGTATCATTGATTTACGAATAATGTATAATATTTTATGTATATTGGACATTTAAAAATATTTAAAATACACATTAATTTATATTTCCACGTAATAAAAATAAAATATTGTAGCTTCTTCGCAACCAGTTGCTACTTCCATTGTCCTATGAATATGTAAAATTACGTTGTATGCCATCTTTATCAAAGTTGGTATTACACACCTGTCATAGCACGTAATTAAATAATAAACATGTCTCTGAACATATACATATTATGTATGTTTGATAAATAAGTAAATGGAAATATACCATCGCTGAAAGTACAATAATGTAGAGTCTAGTTTGTTTTGTTGTAACAGTTTCGATACGTATTAAGAAAATGTAGATACTCATAAGAAATATAATAGTAATATATATATTAATATATTCAGCCCGTTTTAACGTTCAACTACTGGGCACGGGCCTCCCTTCAATACGAGGGTTTATCGCGCTAGCCTAGTGCGGGACCTCACTGAGACATGCAGGTTTCCTCACGATGTTTTCCTTCACCGTAAGACAAGTGGTAATCATGATAAAAATAATATATATTAATAAATAAGAAGAATAAAGAATAATTTATCATATTATATCATAATATATTTCACAAGAATTATCTATCTGAATATATAGAAATATATTTAATGTAACATTTTTATATGAACTTCAAGTTAAAAGTATTTTCATCACATATTAGTAGAATTTGTAATGAAAATAGTACATGAAACGCTTTTGAGGTATAACTTATTGATTTGATGATGAACATCGCACATGTTGCACAAAATTAAATAAAAATACCGATAATATGAATTCAATATCTGCTTAACAAAGTTTTTATTCTTTAACAATGAGGATCCGTAACGTTTTTAGCTGAGAATGCAGATTTATAGAGCTATGAAATCCTTAACGTACAGTGCAAAAATTTTTGTTCTACGACAAAAATTGACGAAGTTATGAGGAAATTACTAGCGAAGTTACTGCGCGACTGCCGCTGTAGCTGTGACGTCATAGTGACTGTCGCCGCTAGTTAGCCGTTGGGAACGATAAGGCGCGCAGTGTTTTAGTTACTTTGAAACTAATTAAGTGTCCGATTTGTGTATAATTTAACTTTCTTAACTGTGTATAAATATTTGACAGTACCGAAATATACAAACACTTCATTAAAAACGCCAGAAAAACTATTTTTTAGGCTCAAAACTTCGTAGTAAATGGTTTTCTGTTATAAAAAGAGATGATTAAACTCCACCAGGTCAGGCTACAAGACATTGATGTGAAGATCATTTTGTTGTACTTACCTACATAATTAAACACATTAAATGATAGGTATTATTACGTGTAGTGTACGTGAACCTATGTATTCTCTTATTTTAAGGCAACTGTATTGATTATATATTTATGTATTTACCTACTTTTAACTTTTTAATTAGTTTTGTGGATAAACCTACATACCTACACAGTGGCGGATACAAGATTAATTATCTTTTGGAAGGGGCATGACCTAACCTAGACTGGTTTTTTTATCGTTGGAAATGCATTAACGCATACCATCAAGTGGTTATGTGGGACGCACCAGCTTAAAAGAATCCTGTACTACCCAATAATCCTCAAGTCTCCACAATAATCCTTCCCTGGACGCACAGGTAAACGTTGCGGGGTGGTCCCTTGTGTGGTCCGTGGAAGAGGAGGGTCTCCGTTTTCTTCCTTTCGTTGGAAACCCTCAGGCCTAGCATTCCGATCCGATCGACAACTTATTGGTGCCGACTGGGCCCGGGAAGAAATAGACACCACAGGAGCCAGTCATAGCCAAGATTCCTCAGGATCGCACCTAGAATTGCTCCATGTGGAACGCCGCAGTAGCCGAGTTGACCACCAACCACACTGTTGATCCCCTTTCACACGATCAGCCTGTCGCGGAGGAACGCGTCCAACACCAGCCTAAGATAGAGAGGCACCTCATGATAATAAAATGGCTCTCGTAACGTCTCGAAGGCAGGGTGTTTAAAAATGCGACAGTTAAAAGCACGCTTCCCTCCTCCACTGCTGCCAAGGACCCAACCTTCAGAGCGTTCAAGGCGTTCAACGGTCGACCGACCTGCCATTAACCCAAACTGAGCCTCTGAAAGGGCCGGCCCCAAGAATGTGCTAAAAGAGCTTGCCCATCTTACTCAGCATCACGATTGGCATATAAGAAAAAAGAGAGAACAGAGGACGACCCTCCTGGAGCAACATGCACAATTTCCCTTTCTTTTAAATCTTCAGGAACTACCCAGCACGAAGACATGCGTTGAACAGGTATTTCAGAGTGATGCCCAGAACTCGCCCTGGAATACCATTCAGTCTCAGAGCCCAGAATCCTGGTTTGGATATCGAGGGAATATCCTGCATTACCTCAGCGGAAGTTGGAGAAGCCATCTGCACTGGGGGGACGTGTTCAGATGACTCCGAAAACGGTCCGACCTAACCTAACCTGGCCTTTTTAACTGGTGGGCCCTACATAACCAGCTGTCACTTACAGGCGGTATGCGTTTTCCAACATAAAAAAAAGTCAAAACGGCCCCTAAACAATTTTGTTGCACTATGTTAAATGATAAGAACGAACGATAAGAAATGTTAAAATTCAGTCCTTCCATATTATTATTTTCTTTATGTTTCTGTTTTCATTTTAGTCCGAAATTATAGTATTTTAGGCACTCTTCAAGATCTTCAAAATTACTTGCCTTGATTTTAAATTTTATATCTGATGAATATAGATGTAACACATTTTACTAAATAGTTTTAAAGACAATTTATGTGGGACATTTAATATTCTACAGGTTTTAAATTAAAGTTTTTATTGTGTCTACAGTCGTTTCTTTTATAAGTAAATATGTTAATTTTTGTAAAAATCGTAAAAAAATGTTCACTAATCTATACATATTATAAAACAAAAGTCCTCCACCGCGGCTGTCTGCCTGTCTGTCTGTCTGTCTGTTCGCGATAAACTCAAAAACTACTGCACCGATTTTCATGCAGTTTTCACCAATGGATAGTCAAGTTTGTCAAGTTTTTGTATACATTGGCTAAAATATAATAATATCTGTTGGAGGTGTCGGAAAAAAATAAGCCGTCTGGAAGCTTTCAACGAAAACGCTGCCTAAGCCCTTTGACATATAACAAAATGATGTACGGTGGAATTGTGTAACTTATATAGGTCTATAAAAAAGTCCGCGATGGCATATGTCTATCTCTTAAGGATAACGTACTATATCCATTTTAATAGTAAAAAATGGGCAATTATAAAGCGGTAATTGGAAAGCTATTTACACAAATACGGTATTAATTCTTATCATTTGAAATAAGTTAGAGGCTTTAAACATTTCATGCACATTATTTTACTCTTTTACACCATTTAATTTAAACGAATATCTTAGGAGTAATCGCAAAAAAATACAGGAGTAATCGCAAATAAATACCGGCTGTGTTCGTTCCATCATAGTGACGTCACACGACCCGCGTTGCCGGAAAAACTGCGCAATGTTTATTACTTAATATCTTCGTAAGTTATGGTCCGATTTGGATAATTCAAAAAGATATATCATTCTTATGTCAAAATAAATAACGTGCATACTAGTTCTATGTAATTTGCTATAACTGTACTGATCCTCATTAGGCTAGTGAATTTTTACGCAATCTATTCATATAATGAATTCTAACTTAGTCGAATCTGTACATTGAATTATTTTTTTGGAAAATTTAATTGAAATAGTTATTATTAACGATACAGAGACCGAATCTATAGTTTTTAGAATATTTGTCTGCCTGTCTGTGACCGCATCACGAGATAACCACTAGACGAATTTTGATGAAATTTGGTATGTTGGCTTGTTATCCAGGTCAAATATAGGATACTTTTTACCATAGGAAAATATCTCATTTCTGAAAAATTTAGGTAGGTATATAAAATCTAAGAATTTGGTTTCCGATCTTTAGAACGCGGGCCACGGGAAATGCTAACAAACGGTTTAATTCAATTTAATAAACAGTATATCTTACCAACTTCATCCGCTTCAACGAGTTTAGTAGCGATCGATCGTAGGGACGTGGCTCCTGCCGAACTGAACATGTCTAGGACAGGTCCTAGGAAGTATATCGTTCTAGTAGGCGCCAGTGCGTAGACCATACTCGCGGCTACCCGGCTCACACACGCTACCATGCCTATAACACTATCCTCTATTTTCCACCTCTTGCTGAACAAGTATATTGTCACGAATGATCCTGTTGAAAAACAATCCGTTAAGTCCAACAAACAGTGATATGTAAATAAATATTATTTTATCTACATTTTATAGCTAAAGTTCTTCAAATTTCCGCTGGTGGTAATTAAAAAATGTAAATATGAACATGAGATCTGCTTAAAGCAAACGAAAGAAAAGAATTTCACGTAAAAACAACTTACAATAAATAAAATTGAAGTGTCTGTTTGTAATTGGAAAATTAAGTTTTTTAATAATTTATCTGTATTTATTTCAGCCTACCACTATGGTATTTTCAAAAAAAAAAACATCAACTTTAATTTTTTTGTCTCTTTGTTTGTCTATATCTATGTTTGTCATATCCTTTCATTTTTAAAAATGCTGGACTAATTGTGAAGAAACTTTCACAGGCAGATATTGTCTAGAGTAACTTATTTATTTTAGAAAAAGAGTTGGGGTTAAAAATATGGGCACATACAAGCTTCAGTAGACATTTGTATAAGCGTGGTTTTTGAAAAAATGTAAAGATTTTAAAGTTTTTAGTAAATTCACGGAATATATTGGGCACATACGACCTTATCTAATTATTAAAGATCGTTAAAGCCATCATACAATTTAGTTTAATTGTTCATTAAAAATTATTATAACATAACATATTTAAATAGATTTAATTAAATTCAAATGACGTACTAGCGACTCATATTCTTTAGTATGAAATTTTTACAAACTTTGAATGTCTTCCTTATAACTAATCAAGAGCCAAAAAAATAAGTTTTACGCATCTAGCTTTAAAAATGACGTAATTTTCATACAAACTTTCATCCTCTATTTCAACCCCTTACAGCCCTTTTATCGCCTTGAAAAGCCTATGTTCTTTCTCAGGCTCTAGACTATCCGTGTACAAAATTTCATTTAAATCGGTTCTGTAGTTTTGTCGTGAAAGCGCGACAGACAGACAGACAGAGTTACTTTCGCATTTCTTGTGATTAGAAGGGGGTACCTACGGACGAAACCGAGCGAAGCGAGGGTGACTCACTAGTACGTCATAGTATAAGTCCTGACAAACAAATACATATAATACGAGTATGTAAGTATATAAATGTAGAAGTTTGTACCGTTTAGGCTACAATGCGTGTAAGCAGTACTTTCCTTTTATTGAAGTGGGCTATTGGTGCCTTTACATCTTTAAATGTTTAGGTATTATAAATGAGACAAAAATAATAGCTATAGAGTATAAACAAACAAGTTACAAAATTTCCCACGCTAAAGTACCTACATACTCTTAATATCTTGATTATAACACAAACAAATTTTGTTTTATAATGCTCTTTCCGGTTAGACGTTATCAATGTTTGGAATGATTAATTAATGAAGGAAATGAATATCTTAAAACAAATATGGACAATAAACAAACTATATAACAAGATAACTTTAGTGACTCTAAACATTTTCCACAATAGTATAAATTAGAGTTATTATCTTAATTTTTATATTATTATTACAGAAAAAAAAGATAATGCGATATTTAATTTTTTTTATATATATAAAAAAATATGTTATTATTAATTGGTTTGTATTTTATACATCTACCTTATAACACATATACAGTACGTTCAATGTACGTTAGTTACTTGAATTATTTTGAAAAATTCTGTAATAGTAATTTTTAGAAGTTATACCGATTTCAATACTTTTAAAAAGGTATTACTTTACTCTTACCGTCGCACTCATAGTCACTTAAGAAACCATTAAGTCGAGAACCTCCATACTAAAAAACGACTTAATGGTTCATTAAGCGACTATGAGTGCGGCGATTAGACCTCACATTGCTTAACTGGGTATATGTAACCAGACACAACTCACTTCTAATATGGCAATTGAAAATAGGTAGTGTATTATTATATCAAACATTATTATATTAAAAAAAATATATTTTAATTCTATGTTAATGCTGACTCATATTTTTTAATGTGAAAGTAAATGTTTTTATCTGTCACGTGAAATCATAACGTCTGAAAATATTAATAAAGCCAGGCATATAAGATAGGCGAAGTATTCGTTCGAGTTTGTAACTTAGCGGTTTTATCAATTGACTCTAGTTTCATTAAAATGTTAAGATGGTCATTATACAAAAAGTAACAGTTTTCTTTTTACTTTCTTTTATTATTCGCGTGTTACTAAAAAAAGAATCACCATAAAGATCTTTTCAAAATTTGAGAGAATATCTCATAACATAATAGGACATACGTTCATAACTAAAATGAACAACTTTTTTTTACAGTTGGTTAAAATCACATGACCATCATAAAGCAAATTTTTTTACAAAAAATATTAAATACGTATTGTTTAAAGTTAATTAAATTTAGCACGTTTATTTCTCTATTTTAAATATCGTAAGAAGCAAATTTAAGTTCTAACAAAAATATTTTACTGTAATAATAACTAAATAGTGTCTCGTAAACAGTGGGTCCGTGAACTAAGCTGGGAAATATTTTTCCTTTCTAAAGTGAGAGATTGTAATATAATCGATGAAACAACAACTAAATTAAATCAACAATTTAATGCTCTGTTGCAAACAAATTAATAAGAGTACAATAAGAATCTATATTTAGAATAAGTGTTGAGTTGATTCATTTTAAGAGCTTACTGATTTTTTGTAGAATACTCGTCAATGGCACGAATATTATGTATGACTTTTCCATAAAAAATTTAATATTATAAATGGTTTCATGTACAGTAAACAAAGAAATCATGCCATTTCTTAACTAATTTGGTAAGAAAACGATTTTTCACATGTATATGAAATATTAGAAATTTAAAATTAAAAAAGTATGCTTACCGATAGTACCAACAAGGACGGAGTATGTGAGGAACAAGCTGTAGTCCACTTCGGTGAATTTGAACTTGTAGCGAGTGAACCAGTACGTCATCTGCGCCTCACCTTTATTCCAATAAAACATCTATTAGTCAATCATTGAGTCCATAGCGTCTGCGATCTGCAAACATTATGCTTAGAAGCCTATACGAACACCTACACAGTAATGTCCACCCAAATAATATCTACCTCGATGATGATTAAACACAATAAGATTAGTTACATGCACAAGATATAGTATAAAAGATAGTGTAAAGATAAGCGCACATTTCTTATACAAGTGCACTTTCTATTCCTGTCTCTCTCATAGTCCATTAGCAATACTATCACCACGACCGGTAAGAGATCAGACACAGGATACGTCTTCTCCGAGGCAAGGTTAGTTATACACCACGAACTTTGTAACTCTGCACTATATTACTCGGAATTTATTAACTGAATAGCTCAATAACTATGATTGACTCGGCCCGGGATTCGAACCCAGGATCTTTGGATCTACATATTTGCATGCAGAAATGGGAAGATATTAGAAGAAATCAGGCAATGCTTTTTTCCAATACATGATATTCATATTTCGAATAAACAAGAAAAATCTTTTATAAGTTAAATTCAAGTGCTTATCTGTTTTTTAAGCTTCATTTAAAATTTAAATTCCCAGAGATTTGCTCTCGCTAATCTCCGGAACGTTTTAGATGAACACAAAGCAGGGACGTGACATATCCTCATTACACTTTTTCTGCGAACTTTGAGATAGTCATGTCGCGAAGTGTGATAGGGAAGACCCTAAAGCCATTTCGGAAGCCGTAGGTACTTTTGGCACAATATGCTATATCAGTCAGACTAATTAGAAAACTAGGAGCAAAGTAAAGTTTGGAAGTTTAGACGTAAATGAGAGTTTGATATATTACGTAATCTATAACAATACATTTATACAGATAAATAAAATTAAGGTGCCTGCTTGTAATTTTAAAAATAAAAGCATATTAATTAATACATATAGTAAGCTAATTTCATACATTTTGTTTAGTAAATAATTCATTACGATTTAATTGATTGTAAAGTCAACATTTTTTTTGTTTCATAAATTTATTTCATATTGTATTTTTATCTATTTTGTCCGCATTTTTTTATATTAAATTAGATATAATAATTAGCAGTAACAATGTGTATGTTGTTAAATATACCAACATAATATGCCATGATTTTCACAGTGTAAACCAAACTTTGCTTAAGGGCTTTTGCCGGGTTCCTGTCGCTCCCCCCCAACGTGCGTTGTGGGGGGGGGGGGGCTCAGTACGTCCGGCAAGCCGGGCGCGAAGCCAAGAAACGCACAGGGAGGGCCCACTTTGGTGGGCGATGCCGATGTGTCTTGCGGATTGCTCCTGGTACTTCTCTGGATAGCAGAGTGGACTGTGGAGTAACCCTCTTGGTTATATTGTCTGCTTCGGCAGACCTGTCGGACCGTCGCGTCGGGGCGTCGTAGTAGAATGCGCAAGCGATCCTGCGACGCCCCATTAAGACGTGATGGGTGCTTGGGTTTGAGTGGGTAGTACTGCCTTGCTGGTGAGTCCCACATAACCACCTGTTTCCTACAGGTGGTATGCATCAATGCATTTCCCAAGGATAAAAAAAAGGTTTCCTGTCGCTAGGTTAAGTGACTCGACCGAGCGGCTAATTATTTATAACAATACATTTGTTTTGAGTATGTAATAGGTACAATATAATCCATGAAATAGTGTCCCATCTCGTTGCTTTCCAACAGAAAATCATAAAATCATAAATTTGTCTCCGACAAATGTCAGGACGAATTAAAAATTATGAGGAAATGAAAATTATATTTTGATTTGATTTGAGAAATCTATATTAACCGTCAAAACGTATAAATTAACCCAAGTGTAGGGTGTCATTCATATATAATCTAAGAACATTTTAAAATGTATACTTCTTAATTGCAGTTTGGAAAGGCGAGTGTTTTGCTCTCTTCTCTCTCTCTCTTGAAAGGTTATATTATGTTATTAATTAATTTAATTTATTATTTAATTAAAATATTGTTTAATGGGAACGTCGATAAGCTAATTGCGTGCGTTTTTAGTAAATAATGAAGTACGACCTAATTGATTGTGAGTTATTCGCATTATCATTTTTTTTCTCAATCTATTTTAAACTGCACTTATATAACTTTTGTCCGCATTATTTCATTCCATAATTACGACATAAACGGATGACAATTAAATGTGTTCTTTATGTTAATGTACTAAATAGCAGTAAATTGAAAGATATTGTAAAAAATACACGTAATTAATTATTGTTTTGTTTACTTTTGACACTTTTTTTAGTTAAGTTTAAAGAAACCAGTAATCTGGGGATGTACTCGTAATAAAACCGAAATTATATTTTTTTTAAACTTTTTCGATGTGTTTTCATTTTTCACCAATTTCAAAACAACTTTTTCACCATTTTTTTTAAATGATCGACGGATTTTTGATCGAAGACGGCGAATGAGAAAACAGCACTTTTCCAGATACTTTAACCACATCGATACATTATAGATTACACATTTATTTATTATATCTTTGTGCTTTTAGAAACTAAAAATGAGCAAAATTAAAACTGGGAACCAGAAATTCACGTTTCAAGGTCGATATCACTAATTTCAATTATATTCTATTCTTTGACACAGTCTCTACTAATAATCTTAGAAAATTAAAATGCGTGAAGTAAATTATGGATATTTTTTCATATAATTAATTAATAATTTTCAATGAATTAATTCAATACAATCGATGTGAACGTCAAACAATAAAAAGTCGTCGTCAATAAAGACGTGCAAATTTTTTAAATTTTACATAATAGGTAGTTAAAGATTTAAATCTTAATAGCGAGTTTCACGAGTCCCTGCAATTATAGAGAGTTTCTGCAAAAAGCTTAGAAAGAAAAAAAAATTCTATGCCGAAGCAAACCAAAAGCAACCTACAATAAAAGCTCTTATAGGTCAAAGCCCTTATTCATTAAACCGTAAGTAAAAACAACACTGAAAAATTTACATTTATATAACTGAAAGAATTCAATATTTGTTCTGCTTTATATGTATGTAGCGACTCACCCTTGCTTTGATCACGTTCGTGCTTAGTTTTAGTGCGAGCGAAACCGCGGGTTCCGATAGTTAAAATAAATAAAATTCCTAAAATAAAAGTGGCCTAAGTTACTCTTTACATTAGCTATCTGTGAGTGAAAGTCTCATCAAAATCTGTCCAGCCGTTTCAGAGATTAGCCGGAACAAACAGACCGACAAAAATTAAAAAAAATGTTTTTTTTTATATTAGTTCCTATATACTTTCATTTGCATTTAGTAAAAAGCTGTTGATTTTAAATTAAAAATAGATACTTAAATTTTTTTTATATGTATAGATGTATAGAGTAATGTATAATTTCAGTTATATTTAAAAATTCCACTTCGTTTTTACTTTATTAAAAACTTTCAATACAAACAAAATGTTGCCCGTATTTTCATATCCAGGTAGAACTTATCACATGCGCTCCCTAACGCTTGTGCAGGTAGCCCGTGCTTAAATATAGATTTTTCATTTATATACGAAGCCAGGCATATATAAATATATAAAAAAACATTTGTTGTTTCATACCAAAATATTTTAATAATATATCACGCAACTTTTAAACTTGTTTGATAAAGTACTTATATTTTCCTACATATATTACCAAAAAACATTTGTAAAGTTTTCTAAATTCTTAGAAATGAGAAACATTTATAAAATGAATAAAAATCGTCTCATTAAAATAGAGATAACATAATATGTAGGTATAAAAACAAAATAAATTTAAGATGAATCGCCATTACTATTAATGGGTATCGGACAGGCCACTTAATAATTATGTTACTTTTTTTGTGTTACCTAAAATCTAGTGACCCAAGTTTACCTACAGCGCAGGGCATTTTATAAATGTGGAAATATACGGAATTAGTAAAGTCACTTTTTATACTGGAAAAATATACCATTTCTGTGGGACAGAGTTGCTAGTTCTAACTTTACACGTAAAAAAAAACCAAATATTCTGTGTAAAACTTAAAACTCACAAATTTTGAACCTATTAAAATGTACATCCATTTTTACATTCAGATATTTTAAATACTACCTAAGGTGGGTGCACCATGGAAGCCATGTTCCTTCGAAGGCCAATTATCAAAAAGTCATAGTTATTGTCACGTGATGACAAATTCCTTTTAATACTTTCTTAGATTTACGCGAATATTCGACATTATAAATGAAACTACTTTTTCGGATTCTCTCCCGTGACCATGATTGCTGTAAAGCATTCGAAACGTCGGGAACTAAAAATCAAAATAAATCCGCGACAAAATCCGAAAAAGTAGTTTCATTTATAAATTCCTTTTACTTACACTAATATCTAATTATCCCAAGGACATGTCCCTCACGCCGATATTATGTCAATGCGGTCTATCGATAAATTGACTTCTCTTATCGACGTTAAAATTGTAAATCGCACTCACAGACAAATTTCAGTTTTTAAGTAAATAACCTATTATTTCTATTAATTTTTGTTACCTTGTATTAGTAATAAGGGTCGGCTATAGTAATACAGAAAAAGTTACAACTTTATTATGATTTCAGTCAAATAATCGGTAGTTTTCCTAAAAAAGACAATGGCTCCTTGTAAGGCCTATCGAACTAGGTCAGTTTATTTTTTTATAATTTAACTATTAAGGTCCTTGAAAACTTATTTTGTATTAATATAAAACTCATAAGTATTACTTTTAAAAACATTTCTTTATTATAATTTCTAAAAGATTCTTAGTTATACCACATATCACATAATACTATACTAGCTTATACAATTGTGATCAAGTTATTTTCGTTGAGTATTTTATAAATGAATATATAATGTTGAGCGTTTAATGTTACGTTATAATGAAATACCTTTTAATGTAGTTTAAGTATAAGCATATATTTTGATAACCATAACGATAGTTTTCAGTTCAATGATAGATTTATAACATTGGCCTTGTATGGAGCCCTGTTCTTAGCAAGGCCATTTAGAAGAGCTTTCCAAAACCTACGTTTATTATATAGTGATTAACTTTGCAATAAAAAAAGTGTTTAATATGTTACATAAGTAATAAAAGAAAGTGTTATTAAAAATAGGTTTGTTACATTTATCCAGTAAATAAACAAATTATAACTGTTTATTTGTTAAGGTGGTTCCATGGTCCACCCACCTTATTTTGAAAGTTGCCTTTATGGTAATTAGTGAAAAAAATGTTACTCGGCTATTTGAGATTGTTTTCGTTTTGATAGTGGTGAACCTACTGAATAATGTAAATATGATAAATAAGATTCTTAGAAAATAAGAGACAGCGATTACTTTATCTATTAATTTAAATATTACTCACGGCAAGGTGTGCCGGTAAAATGTTAAAATTAAAAGAACAAGATGTTTCTAAATTACTATAATAAACTCCGATCAACAATAAATAGTGCTGTAAATTATAGCAAAAAAAGGGTCTAGATCATTACATTAAAACGTGAGTTTATTGGTTAATTTAATTTTATCAGTACACGACATATGAATGTTTAGTCTGATAGGTCACGTAGGGCTTAGAAGCTATCGGTGGCCTAAGAGAAGGCTCAAGACTCAAGTACCTCTATCTCTCATTTTGATGTAACCTACTGACTCTTGCTAACATAGAATGTAAAGTTATCACTTTTGTAAAACGGATGGTAAATTAAAATAATATTGTTGTAATATCTTACGCTAACGACGTTGATGATTTAAAGATGTTAAATTAACGTGTTAAATTAGATGTTCAGATAACGAAGTTAATAATTGAAGATTGGCAATACGAAACAGTTAGTTTATTTGGTTAGGATTTTTATTTTGTAATTAAAAAGAGATAATTAGTTTAATGGCCATTTCTATTATATGCCTTCTTATCTTATGGTTACAATATAATCATATTGCAAAATTATAATTGCATAATGCATTACTTAAATCACTTTAGAAATCCATTCTCATATTATAACTTACGTTTATAAACTAATGGCACTGATTAAGTATGCAGGGATCTGTGCAATACTTAATAAAATATCGTTAATTGTTATTTTAATAATAATTTTTTGCCCATTGATATGAATTTGGATGTGTTAAATTTGTATTTATATCATGGCTATGTTGCCATCTTTACCTCGTATATTAGTGGATTAGTTCTGGTCAGGCTTATTACACCACTGTACTATTTCTTTTGATTTAACCGTATAACAAACGTATGTAAATTTCAGTACGCAATATTTAAATACGGGAAAATCGAGAAAGATAAGTATAGGTGTTGTTCTTTTTGACCTTGAATTTATGAGACTATGTAAAATGAATAGACTTGAAGTATGATATGGTTTAGAGTCGTTCACCTTAGATAAAAATATCAAAGTAATTTTAGGAGGTCTACAGCTAGTGAACTTACACCAAATGCCATTTTGAAGTCGTAAAAGCTTCACGTCAAACTCAATTCGAAAAAAGTTCTAATTTGACTTAAATAATGAGTATGGTAAAGAAATAAAAAGTTTTGCTATAAAGAAAGATAATTGATTATTTATTTTAATATCGGGATATTTAATAATGTGCTGAGTAAAATCTATCATACATTCAAACTGTTAATATTTATGTTGATTTTATAAAATTTATACAATGTTTAATTAATTGATTATTAATTTATTGTTTTTATACTGTAATTTTAGTATGTATTTGAAGCAAACATCTAAATTTTCAAATCATAATATTGTTAAAATAAAATTTGCGACTTCCTGCTTCTTTGAGATGGTGTCATTGCGCCATATATCGTAAACATTGGAAGTTACAAACAATAATAAACATTAACTTGACCTCATTTTAGTCTTTTAAGACTATAAATGAAACTACCTTTTCGGATTTTGTCGCGGATTTATTTTGATTTTTGGTTCCCGACGTTTCGAAAGCTTTACAGCAATCATGGTCACGGTCTCTCCCGTGAATCGTGAATCAAAATAAATCCGCGACAACATCCGAAAAGGTAGTTTCATTTATAATGTCGAATATTCGCGTAAACCTAAGAAACTTTTAAGACTATTTGAATAAAAATATGATGTGCCTCAAAATAATAAAAAAAAATAAAATTTATCCTATTTAATTTATAGTGATGCGGGTTCAAATCCGGGTCTAGCTCCTCTGATATTTTGCGCATCATTTTCTATCATGATTACCACTTTTATTACGGTGAAGGAAATCATCGTGAGGAAACCTGCATTTCTGAGAAAAACCTAGCAACTTTTCGAAAGACATATGAAGTTCAACAACACGCAATGGGCCAGCGCGGTGGACTATGGCCTGTAGGGAGGCCTGTGCCCAGCAGGACGTTGGGCGTTCGTGGAAAGCTAAAGTAAATTATGTTCCTATATTATACGTCAATTGTTTATCATAGAGTCCAGTAGTCAACTTTGTACGAGTATTTTTAGACATTATATAGTTTTTTAATGTAAACATTTATAATTTACTTCAGATAAATAATGTTTTCTTAAGATAAGCCCTGAATAACGGTCAGTATAATCAAAATACATAAAAATTATGTTTTGTTTATAATGATACGAGGCATTAAACGAAATTACTCAAAAGTCAAGATTTCTAACAATGAAATAAGTTATACGTTAGTGTTTAGTAAAAAACCATGACAAATATGACCAATTATTTTTCGTCATCTTGCCATTCTCAATTTTAAAACACAAATCTCTTATTCTCATCCCAATTATTTATTACTAGCAAGTGGATTGTTTCGCGAGCGACGCTTATACTTATATTATAAATGTGAGTAGCTCTGTCGGTATGTGGTGTAGTTCTTAACCGCTAAGTTGATTTAGATATTTTAAAAAACATGAACGGAGTTTTAAGCAAATAAAAAAAAATGTAACATTTCAATGGATGATTTCAATAAGGCAAAAGCCTTAGAGTGCGTTTTTCGGAGGACGCACTTTTATTTTTTTGATGGGGGGTTAGTAGGTATAAGCTTAAGTTCAAGTTTATAGGGTCGCCACCCTTGTAGTTTTTTATACTTATATATTTTTTAATCAAATAATTTATCAATTTTCTAACATTCCTATGTTATTTATTTATTATCGACCCTTTTCTCCACCTATGAGGGTTTTAGTGTTGATTAATTTTGATAATTCCTCTATAAGATTGCTCTGATGTCATATTATTGTAAAATGAGCAGAAAAAAGTTATAACGCCCGAAAGAAAATTTGTTCAAAAATTTTCAGTTATTTTTGTCATAACTTTTTTATTTTCCATTTTACGACCCCACAAACTTCAACTTAAGCTTATACTAACCTCTATACATTAAAAATTAAAATTACGTCCTCTGAAAAATGCAACCCTAAATATAACTATTCAATGGACTAAAAGACTAGACTAGTATGTAATGATATTAATTTAACACTCTAGCTAATAAACTATAAGTACGAATACGTATATAATATACAAAAACCACGCTAGTCCGTTGCCTTGATCTTATCGTATTACAAAGGCCCAAAGGGCACTTTATTAACTATGATTTCGCAATTATAATAGTCACTGTCACAAAATCTCGTGTCACAGTGTTTGTTATCGAACTCCTCCGAAACGGCTTGACCGTTTTTTATAAAAAAATCTGTGCATATTTGGTAGGTCTGAGAATAGGTCATAGGCTATTTTTTATTCCTCTAGGTGATAAGGGTGTCCCTCTCCAGATATTTTATTTCTTAATTTTAGAATATTTTTATTTTTCCTTTTTTATGATTCGGCGTCAAAAAATTCTAACAACCCTAAATTTTCACTTTTATAGAATTGCTAGTACCTACATAAAAAGCAGATAATTATTTTTTATTTTAATTATTGGTAAATGACAATAACATATTTTGATGAAATTTGCATTAATTGAAATTCCCCGATAGATTATTATTAGCTTGTAAGAAAACATTACCATTTTTACGCCTCCTTTAGATTGTTCGTATTATATTGGATTTTGTATTGGATTTTATAAACATAATTTTTTCATAAATATCTACTCAGAAAACTCAAAATTAGAACATTTATAATAAGCAATCCTCATAATTTTAGAACATTTATAAAATTCTTGATCCTAAACATCCGTGTTAACGTAATTATCATATATGTAGATAAATAATATATTTTAGAAGTAGGTCAATTTTTGTTTTTATACACTTGTGATTGCTGGCGCTTTGGCCTATTTAGCTTATCGTCAAGCCACATGTTCTGTTTTAATCCCAGTGTATGGCCACTGACTTCTACTGAATGGCAAATAGGTATGTACGATTATGTACCTATGTATATAATAACAACTGTTTTGAGTAAATTATGTGTAAGATTACCTACAATAACAAATAACATGTAATTAGAAATAATAATAAACTAGCGGTTCATCCTAGCTTTTTCGGGTTCGTCCCAAGTGAAAACAAAACTACGAATATTTTTTGTTGGGATGAAATATTCCAAACTATACCCTATCTCTATTTTCTATACTGAATTTCTTCCAGGATCCATTCAGCCTTGCCATTGAGTAACCATTATTTTTTTTAATGTTGGGAAATGCTTTGACGCATACCACAAGTAGTTATGTGGGACTTACCGGCCAGAAAAGCCAGTTCTGCCCACTAAAACCCAACAGGCCTCACCCGTCTTAATGGGGCGCCGCAGGATCGCTTGCGCATTCAACCACGACGACCCGATTGCCCAGCAGGTCTGCCGAAGCAGACCACACAGTTAAGAAGGTTCCTCCACAGTCCACTTTGCTATTCAGAGAAGTACCAGGAGCAACCCGCATGACACACGGCCCACCGAAGTGGGCCCCTCTTACGCGTTTTTTAGCTTAGTTCCACGACAAGGTGAATGCACGTTAGGGGGTGCCATTGAGTAACCAACATTAACATATCCCAATGAAAGTTGTACATTAATATAGTAGTAAAAGACTTATTTTATATCCCAATACAGAGGAATATTAGGCATGGACCATACATAACAATGTCGATAAAAGTGATACAATAATATCTTGAAAAAAAAAACTATATGTAAAGTGTGGACTGTGGATGCTTTATTTCGTCTACCCCATGGTGGTAGCAATGTTTTTCGAATTTCGAATTTATAAAAAATTTTGGCCCGATCTCCCTTAATTGTTTTTTATTATTTCATCTATATTACTACCTATTATACGAGTATATTGGTAGGATAATTTATAAGTGTATGCCATTTAATATCCCGCTTAATATTCATGATTTGTTCAGGCAAAACAGGTTCTGCAGACAACATTAATATCATTGGTCAGCAAAAAATGTCATGATGTACCTACATGTCTAAATATATTTTTATAGCTTCATAGATATCTATACAGATAAACAGAATTAGTGTGTTTGTAATGTTAAAGTAGCTTTTAAATTAATGCAAATGAAAGTATATATGGTATTTATAAGAAAAACATAATTTTAAATTTTATAATGTATTGACAGGTTACATTTAAAATTGTGTTTCCTTAACGGTTGGACCGATTTTAAATGGACTTTCACTGGCAGCTAGCTGATGTTATCCGAGGTGGCATTGTCTACTTGAATGGAACTTTACATGGAAACAGAAATAGGGTTTCCCGCAAAAGAATAAAAATTGTGTACAAAGCTCAAGTACTCCCTAGGTAAATTAAATAACGTTAATAATAAAACTAAAATGAAATCTCTTTATTAACCTATTACTTCCCTCTTTCATTTCATCTAATTTTTCTCTCTCCTTTAAAGCTTTTTATTATTAACTAGCGGCTTTACCTTGCGTGCGGGTGCGTAGGAGCTTAAATCTATATACGTATAATAAAATTCGAACTTAGTCGAATCTGCACGGTGAATGTTTTTTGGAAAATCTCTTTGGAATAGTCATTTTTATCGATACAGAGTGTATACATTTTTATCGACATGCCATATTTATAGTTTTTAGATTTGTTGTGTGTCTGTCTTTCTGTGACCGCATCACGAAAAAACTACTAGATAGATTTTGATGGGTATGATGCTGGCTGGTTATCTGGGTCAATATATAGGATACTTTTTACTAAAATAATGTCTAAGAAATCTATACTTACAGTTTAAACGTATTCTGCAGTAATAGGTAGGTATTAAGAATCTAAGAATTTGGTTTCCGGTCTTTAGAGCGCGGGCGGAGACGAGGGAAATGCTTGTATAATTATTATAAAAAGCTTTAAAAATAATTTTTATATATAATGTTAATTAACATCATCTACAGTCATTGCATTGATTGTAAAAAAAAATATAGTTAGTGAGGATTCCTGGGTTTAAAAAAGACCTCTTAGATAGGACCATTTAGCTGCGCTTCCATCTTCTCTCTTATCGGAATCCATACTATAATGTTATTTAACAAGCAAACACTATTTACAACCAATACGAGATAAATGTAAGAATTATTTCCGTGCTAACCAATTATATAATAATGTTGACAAACTTAATTATTTCGTAGTGTAGCTCTTTATTATTTGTACATGGTATAGTTAAAGAGAATAAATAAAAAATGTTTGTACCAATTTTCATGCTCCATCCGCGTTCTTATCAATAGGTATTAAAAATAGAGATTGGTGGTTGGAGGATGAAAATTTAGAGTTATAAGTTTTTTTTATGTCAAATCGTATAAAAATAAAATATAAAATTTGGTCTAAAAATAAAAAATAAAAAATCTGTATCCCTTATCACCAAAAAAAAGCCTACGACCTATTCTCAAACCTACCTGCCTACTAAAGCCTAACGGCTAAGCGGGAGAGTTCCATAACAAATACTGTGACACGAGTTTTTTATATACTTTAGGAATATATTATGTAAATTTACATAGAATTTAAAGCTACATGATATTTTTTTAATAAGGATGTAACTGGATATTTTACTCGTATTATCATAAATATATGTTAATATAGAAGATAATTTAATAGCACACTGATCTGTCATTTATGAACTTTGACCTGTGATAATGACTACTTACTAGGTACATAGTAAACAAAGATATTTAAATGTGAGCCGTTACAATATCAGCCTAACGATGTTCTTTGTTAAATGAGAAGACCTGTACATAAATAAAAAAATTGGTTTTAATGCATACGTCGTAATGTAAACATATCTGACTAACGTAGTCTATTTTGCAGGTCATGAGTTCAACCTCACGTACTCTCAATTTGTATATATATATAGCGTGTATGTGCGTCTGTGTTTTTGTTTTTCTTTCATAGTAAAAAGTTGGAAAGATTTATGTAGGTAGTCACTGGTTAATTTATAATTATAATATGATGATTGTCGTTATTTAGTCAAAAGGAGTATTTAAATGCCAAGCACCAAAAATAACAAACTTTTATCTATATAATACATTGAGATTATAATTATACATCTTAGAGGAAGGCAAAAACTATTTTTCGCTCTCATACATGTGTACAGTCCATATAAACACAAATATGCACACGTACGAGCATATAATTAGTGCTGTCTGAATTGTAATTATTATCTTTATATGATGTGTTGCTGGTCGCTGCTTTGTTACATATTATGACAATATGTTAAAAATATTTTTAGGCACGTTTTAGAGTTTTAAGATACTTTGAAAAATTATGTACACAAAGACTAACCACAAAGTGTTATTTAGATATCACATAAAAGTATTATCATAGTTCCATATAAAATAATGCGTCAGCTTTTCTTTATTACGATATGCGTAATACGTAATAAGAATTACATTGTAAGCTAGAACCTACTTGATTTGTTGAATGTCGGAACATAATATATTTCAGAAATTAAATTAACAAACGGATTTTAGCAACATAATGCCTTAATAAATATAGATAAACAGGTTTTGGCTGATTTTATAACATTATTTTTTATTATTAAATTCAATGCGTGATGAACTTTAAAAACATACTTTAAGACTTCTTTTAAAATATTCATAATAGTAGTAGTGTATAAAAATATATTATTTATTTAAAGCTTCTCCCTTGTTGTTCGACAATAACAAATGAAAAAGGAAATTTTGCATTCGATCGTAAAACGAAAATAAAATGAATTGAGCCGAGCACATGTGGTATGTTTTTATGACTACGATATGATACTTTTGATTAACAATAACTGAAAACATTGCGGCTACGAAAAGAAGATAGGCTAAAACGATTTTATCTCCATTACAACAGTAATATTATATTCTATTAAAAATTTAAAAATTGTTACCTAGAACCGGTCCAACGATGAACATATATGCAAACATGATCAGTATAATCTGCAAGCGCCTGGATCCCTGTCGAGTTTTAAATGCTACGTTCACTGTGGCTACTAAATCCTGCACTGAGAACATTGACAAAATCGACTGCGGCGCTTCTTTATCTATTTTTTTCGCGGTTTTTCCCTTCAATCTCAGAAGGATGTATATGAAACCAGTCATGTAGAAAACGCACGCTACAGTAAAAACACCATAATAGCCGAAACGTCTGGTCATTATTCCACTAAGGGCAAGCCCAATGGGCCTGCTTAGAGTTAGAATAGCGGTTATGATGCCCAAACGAAAAGTCCGCTCGGACTCACTTGTTATATCTGTCATGTAACTATACACCGCCATTGTCATGGCTACGCGTCCACCAGTCAGCGCAGGAGGAAGACCTTCGATTAAGGCAGTTTCGTTGACACCAACTTTTAGAAAAAATACTGTACTCAATATAATACCGAATATTGAAAGTAATTTTCCTAATATTGGCAGCACCATAAAGCTCTTTCTGTTTCCTGTACGATCGCTCCAAGCGCCCACAAAGAGGGTTAATATTCCAGGTAGTGCCGTTTGCAGTGGATAGCTCCAAGCTGTCATGCTAGCAACCATCTTTTGAACGTTTTTCTCTTGCTCGGTGTAGTTGAAGGTACGCCCCTGCATTATATGATCGCATGTTTGGGCATCGTACTCTAGATTCACTAAACATGATTTCTCTAAACATAAATTCTGAACCGCTAATCCCGCTAAAACACTCGGTAGCACATAACATATTACATACGGTTCCACTGTCACTGTCGATCTCAGAGCCCATGTTTTTTTTATGAATTCTTTCAACCTCCCATTTAATTTTGCTTCAGATATTGTTACTTCGCTATCGTAAGGTTTGCACTTGCATGATTCTAAATTCACTTTTTCTCCGGGTACCTCGACCCGCAACGTCATTTTGATTACTGATTTCGAGTACCCAGATCATTTGTTTTTAACATACCACACCAATATAATTTACTACGAATATTTAGTATATCTCTGCCAAATATTATTATTAAAAATATGACACGAGATTATAACAAGCAGTCACGAGCGAACGGTGGCGCATGCGACAATAGATTGCCAGTTAAGTAGTTTCGCAGCGACTGTTTGGGTTGACTTTGAAACCACTACTGCCTATCAGCTGGCTCTCGCTACTATTTAGTTTAAATTTATCTTTTTTCTCGGAGTTGATTTTTTGATGTACGGAATATAAACTGTAAGTAAACATTTTATTCAATAATAATTTTAGTTAATGTTTCCAAAACATTGGAAATTCATAAATCTAGCTATGGACAGTTTGGTATAATATACCTAAGTAGATCATTTACCTACGTGCTTTAATCAATACAAATGCAATATACAGACGTCACGTACATGTACGTCCTAATTTTTTTGTAAAGTCGGTCAAGACGAAAATTTTGTAACTTTAAATTAGATGCTATTGATGTTATAATTTGTGAATGAGATCATAACGAAAAAGTAATTTTGGACCCAAGGTTCCTGATTGAAATTGCTCTCTTTTCTTAAATTAAATTTAAGTTATATTATATGTAACATTTTTCAATTTGCGACAGCTTTTCGCAATCCGTTTTTTTGTTGTAGTAAATTATATCACTTGGCGATTGTTATATTTGTCCGAGAATCAATCACCATTGTGCTGGATATCATCATTAGTGGACAAATTACCTAGCGAAAAATGCACATTGGCTGAAATTCAGTCAATCAGTCTTCCTAATGGATGTAACTGTTGTGGAATTTTACATATTTCTACCAAAAAATAATAAAAAAGTCTTTATTTCCGGAACTTAAAGTGGTGTACTGCATAATACGTTTATGGGTAACGGTAATATAAAGGAATTACTTAATTATCTTGTACGTATTTTCTATTTTTATATATTTTTTACTTCTAACTTTGATATTCGGGCTGCACCTGAAGCTGAAGCTCACTCCTATGAAAAAAAATATAGTAATTTGTATCGGGCATATTCATGCATTCAGTTAAGATATGGAGGAAAATAACAACGAAAATTAATAAGTTTAAATGAATTACGCTATGTCATTAGATTTTTGGTAGCTCTAAGAAAATGCATATTTTCCATCTAAAATACCTAACAGGCTTTTTGGTTATTTTTTATAATCTATATGACCATTTTTCATATTGCCATTTAAATACGTTAAAAACACAAATTTATACTTTGTTATATTTATATCTCTAATGCCTTCTTAAAATTCATTATAGAACACGTTTTAATCTTTTAAGCATCAGCAGAGTTTGTTATACACATTTATTTATGATGTTATATTTTAACTTGTTTCTTTCTTAAAAATACTTAATACAATCGAACCTCTTAGTGACATTTAAAATCTATATATACAGATAAATAAAATTAAAGTGTCTGTTTGTAATATAAACAAAATAACAGCTTTTTACTAATTGCTTCCAGAATTATACATATTTTTTTTCTGTCTGTCGGTTTGTCTGTTAGTTTTAGCTAATATCCGAAACGACTAGACTGAATTTGGAGGCTGGCTGGCTGTCATTGGCTGATGTTATAACGAGTACCTTACTTTAATTTTAAAAAAGAATTAGGGTTCTAATCAAAAACCTAGGAATGCACCCAAGCGACGAAGTGAGATTAACTCGCAATTTGATGATACGAGTATCAGTTTTTTTTTCGACCAGGCTTTTCTGAGGGTGATATTGAGTGCGAACAAGAAAGATAAATTTCTTCTATAATAACTTATTTTTGAGAGGCGTATATATAAAATTTCTAAAAAAAATTCTTTATATTTTTTCTTATGTTGATACATAAAAGAAAATTCTGAAGAAGTTGAATTTGTACAATAAATATTTTTTGAAAAATGTAATTGAAATCATAATTATTAACAATACATAGGTACATCGAATCGATAGTTTTTAGAATTTTGTCTATCTATGTGTCTTTGACCGCATCACGAGAAAAGCCAGAAATTCGGGAAAAAGTATCTCATTTGACAAATCTATACTAGCTCTTCAAACGTAGGGACAAACGAGCGGAATGAGAGTCAGTCACTAGTATTTATTTTACGAGGAAACAAATAAAATAATGTTTTATTTATATTTTTCATTGAAGGGATCCCGTGCGCAGTGTGGGAAGTACAAAATGGCAAAATATAAAATTTTTTTATTTATTTATTTATAAAAAAATATGCATATAAAAAAAATGTGTAAAAAGGATGACTTATCGCTTTAAGAGATCTCTACCAGAAACCCTTGAGCGTGAGAGAAAAAAATAAGTAATATAATTTAGTGACTGACATCAACGTTTTTATTGTTTTACTAACAATTCCCGCGGCTCCACCCGCGCCCAAGGGATGAAAATTTAGGGTATAAAAAGTGAAAAATAAAAATTTGGTCTAAAAAAGAAAAAAATAAAATATCTGGAGAGGGCCACCCTTACCACCTAGGGAAATAAAAATTAGCCTAGGACCTTTACTCATACCTACCTAATATACACAAAAAAAATCATGAAAATCGGTCAAGCCGTTTCGGAGGAGTTCGATAACAAACACTGTGACACCAGATTTTTGTATATTAGATATAGGGATTGCAAATCCGCAAAACGGGATCCCGCATTCCCGCGGGATTCCGCTGCTTTTATTAATCTGCTGGATGCCTCACCTTCAAAGTACGGATCCGCGGATCCAGCAACTTAAAAATTAGGAAATATTAGGAAAAATTCAGACAACAATCTAAATGATTTTGAGAAAATTTTGAGAAAGAAATGACGTTCTTTGAGTTCGATGGTGTCAGAGGAGAGTAACTTACGCTCGCCTATAAATATATCCTGACGGTTCAGCCTACTAGCGTAGAAGCCTAGAGATACTCTATTGAAACGTTATTACAACGAAGCAACATTTAAAGTACCGTTTATTGAAGTAAAATCGTTGATTCCTAAGGGAAAACACATTAACTGGTTCTATGGAAGGATAAAAAGGACCTCACAACATATGGCTAACTCTTACTAAAAGGTATAGGCCTTACACTATTGCAAACTTTTCTATAGAGAAAACTTTTCTATAGAAAAAAGTTTGCAATAGTATCTGTACAACCGCAATAACTTTTTTTATTATCTAAACATATTAAAAACAATATCTTAGCTAATCGATGTGTGCGTTCACGCAATACGAAAAAAAATAAGGTGGACCTTTAAATGGGAAATTATTTGTTGGTACATTAGAAGTAATAGCATAAAGCCTAGCATATTTTTTGTACTTTTAGCGTGAGCGAAGTCGCGTTTCCTGCTAGTGTTTGATAAAAGTCATTTTTTACACAAAAATTTTCGATATCAAGTACTCAGTATGGAAAACATACATTTCTTTATAATTACGTTACTATAAAAAGGTACCATAGGTACTTTGATTATATACAATAATCAAAGCCTACCGAGTAGCCTACTTCGAATTAAGAGTTATTTAAAAATATGCCCACTTCAGGATAGAATTATTTAAGTATATTTTTTTTAAACCTATTAATAAAAAAAGTATAAATGTTAATTCACAATTATATTAATCATTGGGTAAGATACAGAATAAAAATACAGCTGAATTGCATATCTATAGGTCAAGTGTAAAAGGGAGAGTCTATTATAAATATAGTTATTCGTATCTATACATTATTATAACTATTTTGTGCTGGCGATAGCTTTCTGCCAAAATCATATTAAGATAATAAGTTATATTTAATCAAAAATTATATTAAAAGATTTTTTAATATTTTATAAATTAAATATTGAATATTTTATAAATTATACTAAAAGTCCAGTTGAATAACGTGTATTTTGTGTTTGAGTCATATAAAATAAATGAACTTTAAATAGTCAAAACACGACTGATTAATATATTCGTTTAATTGCCGCAAATGTGACCGAGGAAAATATTATGGTAATTTAAAGATTTCTTGACTATATATTTACGTTTAAGGTAACATAATATTCCTTATATGATATTATAAATATTATGCTATGCCTATATAAGCTTCAAGTGTGATTCAAATTAAATGCAATGCAGATGGAAATTTTAGAAATAAGGGCATTCAGCCAATCTATTATTATTATTATGTATCTCTTTGGAATTCACGGGTTCGAAGGAGACAGTTCCTTTGGAAGGCTTGCGTGGGGACACAGGTCCAACACGTAGAGACCTCTTAAGAGGTTCAAATATGTTTAATTTGATGCATCGTCCGGGATCCATCTTTGAGTAACCAATAGGAAATTGCCCACAGATGGCCTCTGGATAATGCGTAGGGACTATGGAAAATGTAGAAAACTAAATAACGTTACGGAATGGAGTTTGGATGAACTAAAAACTGGATTATTGTGTGAGACTAACGGACGTCCGCAATAATGTATGCAATGTTAACTCTTTGATTTTCTAACAGATGGCGTAGTATAATAATATTTTATCAAATGAACACAAAATTGTTACTGTTGATTTTTTTTAATGGTTATAAAATATATGTTTTTGACAGATAACAAATCTAGATATGAAGTTAAATTACTATGTTAAAGCACAAATCCAAAGGCGTGATAGTTTTTCAGAAAAGTGTAACACAAAAATGCTCAGGTTGTGAGATAATCGACACTACCAGTGAGAGCTAAAGGACAGGACCAACGGCTTTACGTGCTCTCTGAGACACGGGGGTGACACGCCGCCAACTTCCCAATACCGGGCTGTTACTGAGGCTACTTACTACTAGACTCAATAACTAACCTTGACCCGAACCGGGACTCGAACCCAGGACCTCTCGATGTGTGGCCATACAAAGCCACTACACCCGAGGTACCTAGTGGAACCTGGGACAACCTGCATGGTGCACCTCCCAGTGTGTCTTGCCATGCCTTGTCATGCCTTCACGCTCGACTGGACTTGAGACGGATGGATAAATTATTGTCTGGAATAACACATAAAGTACTTTTTATCCTTGAATAATATACAGTTTTTGTGGGATATAATAATAATAAATAATAAAACTTTATTTATAAAGATGGATTGAACAGGTTACATTATTCTGAATAGTAGCAATACATATTGGTTTGTACAATGTAGTTTCAATCGGCTGGGTGAAGTATATATTTTTTTAGTAAGTTTAGTAAGTATATATTTGAATCTTTTCACTAGGGACGATCGTGAAAGCGAGGGTGAGCCGATTTCAATATTTCCATGGAACAAAAAACATAAAAAAACGTCTATGTATTTAGTTCCTTGAATGTAGGCAAATTAGCTAATGTAAAATACTTTACATAGAACAGGCATTTGGTTAGTAAATTAATTCATGCAAATATAATTATTATTCAAGTTTTTAGAGATTTCTGTATAATACTACGAATGAGACATAGGTTAATAAAAGCTATTAGAATATATTATAAAAAGGTAGGAATAAAAAAACTCTTTGCAAATATCAAGTTTTTTATTAGCTGTTATAATTTTAAATTACATGTACAATATACCTACCTACTCCTAGCTTCTATGTTCATAAATAAGCTTCACTGATGAGCTACAAAGTCGTATTTTATAATTAGCGTGCTATAATTAATCCGCACTAAATTTAAAACTGTTATATACTATACTAGCAATTCCCGCGGCTACGCCCGCATTCTGATCACTATTAAAAAATAGGGATTTGTGGTAGAACGTTGAAAATTCTTCGCTTCTTGTAAGAGCTAAACAGTAGGCAAGACGGTGCACGTAAGGTCGGTGATTCCATCAAGCGAAGCGGCACTTGAAGCAGCGTTTGCATTTTATTCTCGCCTCCGTAATCCGTATTTTTGAGATATTCATTTAAATTATATGGTGTAAAAGAGTAAAATAATTTGCATGAAATGCTTAAAGCCTCCAACTTATTTAAAATGGTAAGGAAATACCGTATTTGTGTAAATAGCTTTCCAATTACCGCTTTATAATTGCCCATTTCTTTAAGTATTAAAATGGAAATATATGTTATCCTTAAGAGATAAACTATATAAGATACATAATATCACCATACATCAGTTTGATATATCTCTAAGCGTTTTCGCAGAAAGCTCCCAGACAGCTTATTTTTTCCGACACCTCCAACAGATATCATTATATTTTAGCCAATGTATACAAAAACTTGACAAATTATAGACTAAAACCTTCCTTATGAAACATTCTTTCCATTGATGAAAACTGCATAAAAATCAGTGTCGTAGTTTTTGAGTTTATCGCGAACAGTCAGACAGACGCGCGGAGGACTTTATAATAGAGGTTTTATAATATTATGTATAGATTATATCCATATCAATGTCATTATTACCTATTATGTGAGTATGGAAAATTATTGAATACGTTAACACAATGTGATAACCGGCTTATGTACATATGTATTAGTTATTAATAAGCTATTAATGTAAATTATTAGCCATCCACTTATCATATCCAGCTTAGTTTTGTTGCTCATAAGGCATAAATACATACTTGTAAACAAATATGATCCCTAAACAAGAAAATTAATAAGACAATTTTGCCTTCAAAATATCTGTATTAAGTATAAGTGTCAATCCTGTTTGAGGAAAAAAAATCTTGGTTTTTACGATATTTTAAGCGATTTTTTACTGGACTATTAGTGAATATACTAAGCGTGAATTCATTCTGAAGTAATGTTCTGTATATTTAATTATCAGTCACCGCTGCCCGAAATGAAGTGAACCACTCACTGATTAAAAATAAAATTTTAGAAACCATAATGCAAAAAAATAAGAGAATCCTGAAATATTTGCAATGCAATTTGCTATTCAAATTCAAATTCAAAATATTTTATTCAGCATGAAATTATTACAATTTTTTACTGAACGTCATGAGTCTACTACCAGTTCGGAAGAAAGAAACCACTGACCTGAGAAGAACTGGCGAAAGAAACTCAGCGGGACTAATGTATATTTTTTTTTGTTTTTTTTTGTCTTAGTGTTTTTTCTTTTTTTTTTAATTAAATTGAAATTAACAATAATTCTATAGGTTGAAACAGCCTGGTGGCGATCACATCATTCCCAAGGCGTACTATCTTCTAAAAAATCGTTAATCGTATAATATCCTTTAGTACACAAACGTTCTTTCACAATTTTTTTAAGTTTGGCAATAGAAGTTTGTTGAACGTTTTCTGGGATCCTGTTGTATAAGCGTATACATTGTCCATAAAAAGAATTACTGACTCGTCGTAAGCGAGTCACAGGCATTACAAGTTTATTTTTACTCCTAGTGTTAATACTATGCATGTCGCAGTTCCTGAGAAATTCGTGTATATTTTTATGAACATATATAACAGTCAATATTTTTATTTCTTTAAACTTATCTCTTAATGATACACTAGGGTCTAAACTATAAATTGCACGAATAGCTCTTTTCTGCAGGACAAAAATTGTATTAACGGTAGCTGCATTTCCCCATAATAAGATACCATATGACATAATACTATGAAAGTAACTAAAGTATACTATGCAAGCTGTATCTATGTCAGTAATAAGTCTAATTTTTTTAACCGCGAACGCTGCAGAGCTAAGCCTTTTCGCTAGCTCCTCAATATGGAGATTCCACTGCAATTTCGAATCTAAGATAATACCTAGGAATTTAGTTGACTGTACCGGTTTTAACATTTCTCCGCCTAATACTACACCATTATCAATAAGTTTAACATTAGGCGTTGTGAATTTTATTAATTTTGTTTTTTTGTTATTTAATAATAAATTATTCGAATCAAACCAATAGACAACCTTTGAGAGAGCATCGTTTACATCGTAGTACATATGTAAATTACGTTTTACCTTAAAAATAAGTGAAGTGTCATCAGCGAACAATACTATCTCATGTTTGTCCTGCACAAAAAATGGCAAATCATTTATGTAAACTAGAAAGAGAAATGGACCAAGAATAGAGCCTTGTGGAACCCTCATATCTAACGGAGCCCCAGGAGATCTCTTACCATTTACACCAACCCTCTGTATTCTATTACTCAGATAGGAATTCAGAAGGTTGAGTGCCTTATTTCTAATCCCATAATGATGCAGTTTCCTGATCAACGTCACGTGATGCACACAATCAAAGGCCTTGGATAAGTCACAGAATATCCCAAGAGCATCCTGCGACCTCTCCCATGCCTCAAAAATATTTTTAACTAGCTCAACACTAGCATCTGCTGTGGAGCGACCTTTTGTGAAGCCAAACTGTTTCTTATGAAGTAGATTGTGTGCATTAAAATGCGATAACATTCGCCCGAGTATGATTTTTTCAAAAATTTTACTAAATGTTGGGAGTACTGAAATTGGTCTAAAATTATTAGGGTCTAGGGTACTACCCGATTTAAAAATTGGAATAACTTTACTATGTTTCATTAGATCAGGAAACACACCACGTTCTATACAGTCATTAAATATAGTAGCTAAAAGAGGTGCAACAACATCAATTACCGAACTAACAACTTTTACAGATATACCCCATAAATCAGCTGTTTTCTTGACGTCCAGGCTTCTGAAGGCTACCATTATATCTTTGGGGCTTACAGGTTTAATACTATGTAGGATTTTTTGGCATATTATGATTTATGACACCGAATGGATGTCTGTATAAAAAAAAATACTTTTAAAAACAAAACTAGCGGTCACTTCCTTTGTAAATATACACTAATACTACAAAGAAATAAAGTTTATTGTATTTAGAGTATGTTTTTTAAACTACTAATTCTAACAATTCCTTACTTGTAGTGATAAATTTTCATGGGGAGAGGCTATATCACCGACAGGATCACGGAGTCGAAAAAAGCTAGCTGTTAGGTTTCTTTATTGATGCTGCCTTAAAATAAATAAATAAAATAACCTTAATTAAAAACATATATATATACTAGCGGACCCGACAGACGTTGTTCTGTCCACATAATATAATTTTTTTATAAACTTTTCCTCCCGGTGAAATGTTTTATTACGCATTCGCAAAACAACATTTACTTCGCACCTCCCAGTATGTATTCGCTGATTTAATTACCATTGCACGCACCATGGCAACAGTTATAACATGATACGTCAAACGCCATTAATGTTATAAAGTTTTTTTTAATTTCCTTTTTTTCCGCACAACTTTCATATTTATTCACCTTTAAAACCTTCCCTGGACTTCCACAAATAATTCAAGACCAAAATTAGCCAAATCGGTCAAGCCGTTTTCATGCTATGTCGTGACAACGGAAAACGGGTTTCATTTTTATATATATATATATATATATATATATATATATATATATATATATATATATATATATATATATATATATATATATATATATATATATATATATATATATATATATATATATATATATATATATATATATATATATATATATATATATATATATATATATATATATATATATATATTTAATATGAGAGTAGGTTAAACGCACAATGTGTGGAGAAATGACGCGAAGAATTATGAAAAATAGTTGGAGGCTAAGTAGGCTTTTACCAACTTTTTGAATGACCTTATTGATAAACCAAAAGTTGCCGTTAATGTATTATGTCTACTTGAATATCCATTACACGTCATAACATATTTCGAACATAATAATATATTAGAATTTTATATTTAGACACTTGCCAATTTGACAGGTATAAGGATGCGCAATTTAAATGAAATATTAAGAAATATAATAAAACAGTCTCACGTGTTTGATGAATTTTTAAATCTGTTTTTTTTTCACATATTTATAATAATTATTAGTTTAGTTACACAATTTATAGATACGCTTGAGTAATTACCTCTTAAAAACCTGCAATTACCAGACCTATCTAGGTAAATTAGGTAGATAAATTATTTTTTTAAACACAGAAATTGTCGGTTAAGCTGTTTAGTTTATTACTAAACAGAGAGAACAGAGAATATAGAGATTGTGATTTTAAATATTTTATTTCTCCCGATATCTAGGAAAATCTTAAAATCGTAATACGGTTTATTTACTATCCATCTCTACAAACATAATATATTGAAAAACAATTTTATATTTCGTTTTCCTGTAGTACTAGGCATTATCCGTACTATACAAACTCTCTTCAATCCTTAGGGATAATGCCTAAAGATCTCAGAAGGGTCACAGCACTCATGTGTCTTCAACATAGATTGAAAATCTTGATCCTCTTCGTATACATTTTGAAAACAATGTAAGTTTCACTATTTTTTATAATATTTTTTCTTTAATGTCTTTTATATATTTGTAATACTTTATGTATTATATTGACTCGCAACATATGCTATTTTGATATTTTAGAGGAAAATATTTGACCTTTCCGCTTTTATATATTTAGATATACTATACCTACCTAGATAAAATACATATATCAGAGCTCTGATCTATATTTTGTACACAATAAGTTATAGTTATTGTTTTTAAAGAATAATTCTTTAAGAGATTTTACTAGGTTATTATTTTATCATACGTATAGACTAGCGATTCTACCTCGCTGCGCTTGGGTTCATCCCTAGATGCCCCTGCCACATTTAAAGTTTGTAAGACAAAAAATTAAGGACTTATAAAATTAATTTATATTATTCTTGAAATGACTTTCACAAAGTATCATTAAATTGCTAAATATCATAATCCAGTTTATTATATGATCCTTCTCAGTTTATTTACTTACTCATAAAAGTTAAATGAATTCTTAAATCTGTCATATTATTTATCTGTTGCACTTAATCTTTTTTATTGCTTACACTGTTGCAGCTAATTATTTTCACAAATATTGTAATCGGACAATCAAAACTTTTGTTACTATTTACATATTATTACGCGGATTCTTTAAAACGCATGCTGAATTGACGTGATAATGCTAATTTTTCTTTATAAAAATGATTGCAGTTGCTATATTGTTGACGGCTATGGACCTGAGATTGTCTATAAGAAACATCATCTGCCCTCCGCCTCTGCATTCTTTTAATTAGCCATAGATAATACGACACACATACGACAGCGTGAGAGTTTATTGGTCAAAATGATGGAAGTCTTAAACTGTGTGGTAAAGGGGATATTTGCCTACGAGGACAATCACGGTGGTGAAATTGGTGTAGACCTCTTAGTACCCTTAGCTTACTTACCCGCACCATATTACAGCACTTGACGAAAAATGATTACGCCTACTTTACTAGTAATTTTTTTTAATTTCATACCAATTTTTTAAATAAGAATTTTTGTTGGACGTTATTATACACATAACACAGCACCATCTAGTTCCGTGGTTAGCTACGAAGCTTGTATTACGGATACCAAAAAGTTGATATACTACATAAATAAAACTTTAAATAAGTACTATATTATAAATATTATAAATATAAACCCATGACTGGAAATGCACCCAGTGGGACTCGAACCCGCAACCTTTGGCGCAGTAGGTAGGGTGACTACAAACTGACCCAAACATATCGAATGAAGATATGTATATACCTACATGATGCTGATTATATCAATGGCTATAAACATGGGATAATGAAAAAAAATAGTGGCTACAATATACGGTTGCAGGTTTTGAGGTCTATTCGCGCTTCGGTAAAAACATTTGTTTAATTATCTTGTCAGGAGGCTCTCAACAATCGTACCTATTGTTGCAGGTGAAATACAAATAACAACCCGTGCTCTAGGCTGCTTAACTAAAGATATTGGTCCTGCGCCAGATTATCGGTTAGGAGTATCTAAATTGTTTAAACTTCATTTGTGCATTATTTTCCTTTGGACCTTGCTAGTTTCATTGAGGACTTATTTAATAATACTATAAAGAAGTTTACTAATAACATTCTAATAGCAAATTTCCTAGAGCCAAACATGGCTAGAAAAATATCACCTACATAGTTCTTAAAAGTAATCTAAAGCAAATATATCATTATTTAAAATATTGTTTAATTGAATTTATTGATTGATATCGACACAGTAGTCACGTTGTAAAACGAAATGTGAAAAAAAACCCAATAAAAAAGATATTAAATGTAATACAGCATCTTTGTTCGCCTGAAAAAGCACATGACATAGTTGTCGTTTAATAACATGGTAAAGCCTTTTGTTTATATTTAAGATAATTGAGTATTATTGTTTTAAGCTGGAATTAAATTTTACTTTAAGTATTAGTTTTATTTTATACGTAAACTTTATAGTCAGAATAAACAAATCTTAAATCAAAAGTTTGCAAAGTGGTAAATTACTCACGATTAATGTTTACTGCACCTCACCCTCGCTTCGTTCGGGATCGTAATTTGATACTTTTTAAAGTCTTTTTGAATTTCCAGTTCTTTTTATGCGTATTTACCATTTTTTATACTTAAACCACCAACAAATAAAACAAAAAAGAAAAGAAATATTTGAATCAATCCAGCCGTTTTTTAATTCTAGCGAGGCGAAATAAAGAAGACTATATTAAGGTTAACACCTATCTAAATATTTAAAATTGGATCATAATGATATTTACCTAATTAAGAGAAAAAATATATTAACCGAGATGAAAAGTTTCATTACAACGTAATTGGTAATAAAAAAATGTAGGCGCTGCAAAGTTCTGAACGAATATGGAAGGCCACTCGTAATTTATAGATATAAGAAAACTATCTACTTAATGTCGACTATTGTTGACTATTGACACCAACCTATAATTATTTTAGTGTAGTATGTATATGCAAGGATTTTTTGTAATTTATTACGTAGGTGTCTGCATCTATAAAAATGCAATCTCGTCAGTATTACTTTTGAGTTTTGTAAGCAATTGTTATTTTGATTGTTACTTTTGTGGACCTATAAAAAAGAAGAAAAAATGAACTTGTATCAGTTGAACCACATAATTGGTCAGATTTCCATATTTCACATCCTGAAGGTTTTGCATAGCGAACACTTGAACACTTTTTATTCACTGGTTTTATAACTCTGTAACTTGTAAGAAGGATCTGACATGCTTGAAGTCTACTTCTAACAAATTCCAGCTTATAGTTATTATCAACTAACTATTCGCCCTCGCTTCACACGGGCTCGTCCCTAGATTTAAGTGAAACCGCGGGTTCCGCTAGTATTAGCTAAACAGTAGGCTAGACGGTGCGCTTGAATTTTAATCTTGCGTCCGAAATTTTTTTGCGATTACTCCTAAGATATTCGTTTAAATTATATGGTGTTAAAGAGTAAAATAATGTGCATGAATGCTTAAAGCCTCTAACTTATTTAAAATGATAAGGATTAAAACCGTGTTTGTGTAAATAGCTTACCAATTACCGCTTTATAATTGCTCATTTCTTAAAGTATTAAAATTGAAATATATGTTAACTTTAAGAGATAGACATATGCCATCGCGGGCTTTTCTATAGACCTCTAAAAGATACATAATTCCACCATACATCATTTTGTTATAAGTTATATCTCAAAAGGTTTAGGAAGCGTTTTCGTTGAAAGCTCCTAGACGGCTTAATTTTTTCGACACCTCCAACAGATATCATTATATTTTAGCCAATGTATACAAATACTTGACAAATTATATACTTAAACCTTCTTAGAGAACCACTCTATCCATTTGTGAAATCAGCATGAAAATCGGTGTGGTAGTTTTTGACTAAATAAGTTCTATGCATTGGAAGTAACATGTTCAGCGATAAACTCCTTCTCATAAACGTATGCTATCACACTTTTATGTAGTAATATTTGTGTTCGTGTTAAATTGCATAAGAATGAAACAATTGTTTCTGTAGTTGTGTTTTCATGGTACGAGCGTAATAATGAGATCCACTTCGTTTTTGAACTAGACCAATCGGATGGGCCAAACATCCCCCCAGACGCACGAAGTGTCGCTATGAGTAAGAATAGAAGCGTGATAATGGACCGATTGGTCTAGCTGCTTACAAAAAGCAGGTACTCTACAACATATTTGCTAGTAACTTACCCCAATTATTACCAGGAACAGCTGTAGCAACTTTTGCCTATGATACGGCTTTTCTTAGTTGTAAGCGTTATTCCAGTAAAGCCAGCAGACAACTGAAAGCTCAGCTCTATGCTTGGCTGACCAAATGGCGCATTAAAGCAAGCGTCCCGACGCGATGTTTCACCATATCACATTTACGCTGAGACGTGAAAATTGTCCTCAGACAATATAGGCCACACATTACCGCATTTACAACCAGCGTCAAATACCTTGAATTTCACTTGGACCGCAGAATGACATGGTAAGACCATATAAAAACGAAGCCAAACGAAATCAACCTACGATTCAAAAATGTACTCTAGCTTCTCGGTAAACAATCTGCCTTATCCCTTTCCAATAAACTAAGGTTATATTGCTTCATAATAAAACCGATCTGAATACTGAAATAATGAAATCGAACTCTGGTCGACAGCCAGACAACAATAGTATGCGCCTTCAGAGAGCTCAAAACTGTATTCTAAGGGTAGTTTCATCGGCGCCTTAGGACGCTCGCAATAGGGTATTTTACTCCATATGAAAACCAATCTAAATATATATTATTAATATAGCTCAGGCAAAAAGCATTCGGATAATGTTGGTTTTACATTTTACAGTACATGAAATTACAAAACAAATAAAATTAAATTCAAAGTTTTCAGTTTTTTTAATCTACGACGGGCACGAAATAGTAAACGCAATTTTATTACGTCATACCGCCGTGTATACAAAAATAAATAATTTGTTCATTGTTTTTACACTAGTTTTCTCGCATTTTACACTAGTACTGTTGCATTCAGGAACAGCACACTAACAATAAGTAGAATAATAACTCATTATTAAACTATAAACAATTATCAATTTCATACAAATTATCAGCGCATTTGTTTACAAAATCCACCGACGCGACGTAGCGACACATAGAGTAACAATGGCGTCCACTGCGTTAAGCGTTTTCGACCAATGAGGCGCGAAATTTGAAAATGTAAAAATTTAAATGCATTTTTATAACACTTATCAATTGAATAAAAAATTGGTGTTTTTTTGTGGTGTACTATCATTACAGAATCTGAGACACTTTTCAAAAATTGACGTAATACCCCAGTCGGACATCCACGAGTACCTAGAAATCCAAACCATACTGGACGAAATACAACGATACTTAGCGAACTATAAGTATAAATGAATTTAGAAATAAGGTTGAAAAAGAAACAATGCAATAGCTGAGTAAGATTAATATAAAGGAAAAATACTTGAATATAATAAATGCTTACTGATAAGTCACCCGAACCCGTTATTCAGTATACTCTTTCAGCCAAATCCAATTAGAAGACTCAAGAGAGCCGATGTGTTACGTTACTAAGGATAGATAGAACAGTGGCTCTACCTCGACAAACCGCAACTTCTCTGAGCTCACCTGACTCTATCTTTGCCGACTGATCGCAGGTTGACATTGAAAAAAAAACAACAAAAATGTAGGTACAACGTTCTTAAATTAATTAACAATAATTATGACATAATTAGTGTTTTATTCAAGTTAAATACAATAAAAAGCGTAAGAATTTATTTTTAATTTCAAATTAACAGGTTTCACTAAATGCATGTGGAAGTATATACTCGTATACGGTACTTACATCAATTTTTTAAATTTTTTGTCTGTTTCTTCGAGCTAATCTCTGAAACTGCTAGACCGATATTGATGGGACTTTCTCTAGCAGGAAGCTAATGTAATAAGGAGTAACTTAGGCAACTTTTAGAAGATTATAAAAACATTTTAATTTATTTTAACAAAAGCCCAGCGAAGCGTTCCGGGATTGATAGTTAATGTAGTACAAGTACCTAGTTAAATATTTTTATTGTTCACTTTTTCTCCGTAATCTAGTTGCTCTTTATTAAATATTTTTTATTTTAATTATTTTCAAAATTTGTAAAGTCGGGTTTATTTTCTTTTATTTCTTTTTTGCAACATAAAATTATTTTTATTCATTTCATTGGATCAATACAAGGACTCCTTGGTAATTTTCATTAGAGTTCCGTTAGAGATAGGCATTACGTACATAGATAGATTATTACAATATGTATTAGTTGGCTAAAATTCCGTCCCTATTTTGTGCCGCCTGACGCGGCCACATCTTGCATAATAGCACCGCGCAGCCCTGGTTTATTAATTAAAGTTAGGGATTCAAACACGCTTCGCTTGTGTTCGTAGATTTGTTTTAACCATTAACTTATTCAAAAAATAATGTAAAGAAATAATAAAATACATATGAATAGAATAATAAAAAATCTTATATTTCTTTATACAAAAAGTAAAGTTGAACTTTGACTTGGATAGGTCAACCTCAAGCCTCAAGGTAATGCTATGATTATAGTATCATCAAATTAGATACATAAATTGATGCTGTGTATATAGTACTTCTACACGGAAACATGTTTACTAAAGCTTCAAAGTCACGTGTGGTCATTTGAGGTTGGTATTTACAAATAAACGGATTGGACTCACGAACCTCGAAACAACATTATAAATTTGTGATATAAATATTTCTTTATATAAACTTTTATATTATTGTGATAAATGTTATAAAGTGAAAAATAAAAATAAAATGGAATCCAATGTACAAAGTGAAAGTGAATTAACTGAAATGAAAGTGAATAATGAGACTAATGGAAATGGAAAAATAGAAAATGAAGTTACTCAGAAATCGTTTTCACAGAAGATTAAAAGTTTTCTGAATTTCTTTACTGTTGAACCATTTTTGTTTTGTTATATTTTACCTAATATCATTTCGTCTGTAGCTGTTCAGAAGTTAAATATGGAAAAGGCATGTCGTGCTGATCTTAACTACTCTGAAATTATTTGTGCCCAAGCTATATCTGGAGATTTTGATGATAACATCACTAAAGAAGCATTAGGAGCAGCTCAAAAATTAGTAGCAGATATGACAGCTTGGAAACAACCATTACAGAGTGGAATACCTGCTATAGTAATACTATTTGTTGGAGCGTGGAGTGATAAAACAGGAAATAGAAAATATTTAATGCTTATTCCAATTTTGGGAGAATTAATTTCTGCTGTTGGCTTAATTTTCACAACATATTTTTTCCTAGAGTGGCCATTGTGGGCTACAGCCTTAATAGAAGCTTTACCTTCAGCATTCAGTGGTGGTATTTCAATTGCTCTTATGGGCTCCTACAGTTACATTTCTGATGTCACGACAATTGAATCTCGTACGTTTAGGATGGGTTGTGTAGCTGTTATTGTTACATTGGGAATACCACTAGGAGCGTCTATAAGTGGAGTTCTATTAGAACTCGTCGGCTTTTATGGAATATTTGGTATTGGAGCAATCCTATTTACTTTTGGATTTATTCATACTTATTTTAGAATACACGATGTAAATCGTGTCCAGACAGAAGGAACCTTTCTACAAAAAATTATACAGTTTTTCGATCCAAAAAACGCGTGGGATACGCTTTCTCTTCTATTTTTGTCTCCTAAAAAGGAGCTCATTAATATATGGCTGGTTGTTTGGGCACATATAGTGGTCATCGGTCCAGTATTTGGTAAGATATTATATACATATCAAGATTATGATAATAAATTATGTGTAGGACTTAAAACATCATATTATTGTTTATTATACTTTCAGGTGAAGGTTCTGTTTTATTTCTATACACATTGAGCAAATTCGGTATGGGTGTTGTAGATTTTAGTTTATTTTCAACATACTCTGTACTGATGGGATTAGCTGGTAAGATTTTTTAAATTATATATTAATAATTATAAGACAATTTAATTTTATTATTATAAGTATGCGGTTGGTCATTTAGTTGTGATTACAAACTCCCAGCCATAGCATCACAAAATGCGGAATGATATCACAATCATGATATTGTGTATAATAAAAAATAACTGGTTTGCAGATCCTCTGGCTTGTTTCTCAACAATTATGCTCACGCATTTTATGACACTGTCTAGATTTCAGTCTTCGTTGCAATGGAAATATTATTTTAGGACTTTTGATAGTAAATATTTTGATTTAGGAATACAAAAAGAAAAGTTATGAAACGTGTCATTAGGATCACACATAACGAATTAATAATTAAACATGACTGGGAGGTAGTTTATAGTTTGTAGACGTCCGCTAAGTACGGATTTTGCGACAGGGCCGGATAAATGAGGTTTGAGGGCTCTCGCATGTTTGAATTAGTTTCGCTCAAAAAAAAGATGTTGAAAATAAATAATATGAGTAGGTGGCAAAATTATAACAATAGGTACAGTACTCCCAAATTAATAATGCGCATGCATATCTTCGCTAATTGTCGTAAACACCCGAATCATTGAATTGTAAGAGCCCTAATTCCTAAACAATGCACTTGCATTTTGCACCTTGTTCGAAAGAAATAGGAGTCAATATCATGTGTACACAATCGAAAACAATACGGGCGGTCGCGGCGGTCGCCGGCCAGGCGAAGATTTCTATGCGCATTATCACTTTGGGAGATCTAATACTTTCTTAGATTGGGAGATCTGTATATGGATTTGCTAGCTATATTAATGTATAATCACTTTTTCACCAGCTTTAGTTTATTGAGACATTCTCTAACTATTTAATCCTAAATAGAGTGAACCGGAATTAGAAACATTACCTACTATTTAAAATTCTGTTTTTAACCTCGTGTCTTGTTTTAACTTCGGTATTTAATAAGACAGCTACACCCACACGTTTTATTTTATTCTCAGTTTAAGATTAAGGATATCTTTTTTGTCCTTTCCATTCTTAGTGAATCGTCACAATACCGAATGGCATGAAACGATACGTCAAACATTTTTTAAACTTTTTTTCTCTCTATTCCTAATTTTTGATAGAATATTATCTTGTTCAAGTCCGCTGGTAGCGAAATCGATTGTCACCTTGTCGGAGAGGTGAAAGTCATGTCTTCACTATTCTCTTCACTATTCACGACATTGGCGAAAAGCTGCCCAAATGGCACGCCTATATCTACCTACAAGGGAAAGAGCCAGACATTATAATTAAATGCATAGAAAAAAAACATAAATAAAATATTAAAAATTTAATTGACTAAAGTATTATTTGTTATTTCAGGTACGGCTATAGCTATCTCAGTTTTAAGCAAACGTCTTAAAATGCATGACGCTCTCCTTGGGGTAATAGCGACTTCATGTAGAGTTGTATCAAGTTTCGTATACGGACTCGCACCTACAAGGACGTGGTTCTTCACAGGTCCTGCTTTTGATTTCTTTGGAAATTCGGGTTCAACAGTAGTCAGATCTTTAGGCACCAAAGTTGTTGCTCCTACTAAAGTTGGTAAGCGTTTTTGACATTAAATATTTTTTTTTCTATACTCATGTCAATACGACAAGTATGTCTGCTTTGTCCAGAGCATGGAGATTAGAGATCAGGAGGACCAAGGCCCTAGAATGTAGTGTCTCAGAAATATTGTTAAACCAAGGAGGCGCTGCGATCGCTATGTTGTCTCAATGCCTAACTTCACGTTGTCACAATAGCGACAGTACTCATAAATAGCTAACTTCACAGATACTACTTACCGACGGCAGCGCGTTGTAAATTCTACACATTTTCAGAGACAGGCGGGTAATGCTTTAGTATGAAGCGATGGTCCTCCTGGTCTTTAATCTCCATGGTCCAGAGATATTTACTGAAAAAATTAAAATATGACCTAGTAAACTGATATATACACTCCTTGCTATAGTATAGTTTAAAGACATCACGAATAACTATACGTTCAGAGAAATCATAGTTATCATATCTTGGCATGTATATCTCGGTAACCACGAAGGAAGTGTAATGACTAATGAGAAATACCTCACTCAACTAAAGTATCCTTGACATTTCTATGAATATGTAGGTACTACCCGAGCCAAATAACTGAAACTATTGTCCTATAAACTATTCAAATAAGCACGTACTATTCACGTACGTACTTCTAAGATTCTTAAATTGTAGATACTTTGAACTAAAATATTGTAAGTTAATTAAATAAATCTAAATGTACTCTCTTACTATGACAATAATTTGAAATTGTCTATCACAAGCCTAAAAGGTCAACATATTTCGTAATTTATATCGATTATAAGAAGACGCTTATAATAAAAAAACTGGTTTTGATAGGTTGTTATAGTATCTCTTATAAACCTATAAACCAAGTATTGTAAATTCCTTGAATAACAAAGATACCGGATTATGTACCCATAGAAAATAATGAGTTTTATTTAAAATAAATATATTTAAGGTTTAAATAAATATATTCTCTACATAAATTATAATAAACTCAACTATTACCTAGGTACTACTTAATAGCTTTCTAATTAAATTTAAAATTTTGCAATTAATTCAATTTGCAATAAAATTAACTATAATTGCTTGATTAATTTGAATGTTTATTGATTTGTTCTACTTTCATACAAAATTCAAGACTTAAAAAACCTAATACATAATGGATTTTATATTCCAGTAATTTAAAAAGTTGCCGTGGAATATTAGTAGGTAGGTGTATTGTTAAATTTTTAGAAAGGAACTGGTTCTATAAAGTATAATTAACAGAAAAATAATATAAAAGTACAATATTATTGACATTGAAATTGTAATAATTGGTCGTAAAAAGTAATACTGAAAATAACTTATGAACGAAAGATGTATAAAAGTCCTAACACTTCTCAATTATTATTACTACTAAAAATATTTTCCTCACGACAAAGAACCGGTAGGTATGAGTTTTTATCATGGTTTTTGTATTTAAATCATATTATATCATATTCACTGTGTATTCAGACTTTATATTCTATGAAAATATTACAAGGTACCTTTTATTAACACATAAATAAATACAAAGAGAAGCATTGATAATCGTAAGAATTGAATTAACCTAAAAAGATTTAAACTGTTAGAAAATGGCATCGCGTACGAATATTTATCTTAAAATGCAAATTCAAGAAAAAAGAGTAAAGTAGAGGCGAGCAATATTACTAAATTCCAAATATACCTAAACATAAACTATTAATATGACGTCTCGTAAACAACAAAGGTAAAATGAAGTCAGTCATGAGAACTGCCGACAGTGAAGTGAATACTTATAGCTGTGGAATAACTGAGTTTTTTAAATAAATAGCAAAAGAATCGTAATTTGTAGGTACAGTAAAATTATTATTAGTCTGATTTTCACATGTATTGGTACTCCAATTATTGTGTACTTTTTGATATACCTAGTTTATTTGTTTAAGACTGCGTCGACATGTTACTCGTCACACGTAGCATGTCGGTGACGCAATATCATAATATTAAGTTTGACGCCATTTCTTGTTGGAAATTGCATTTACGCATACAACCTCACATTCAACTACGACGCCCCGACAGCAGATATGCCAAAAACAGATCACACAGCCAAAGGGGTTGCTCCACGGTCCACTTTGCATCAGAGAAGTACCTAGAGCAACACGCATTGCACACCGCCCACCGAAGTGGCCACAACAATGTGCGTTTCTTGGCTTCACGCCCGGCTGGATTGCTGGACGCTAACGAGCCCCTCCACCACGACAAGGTGAAGGCACGTTCAGGGGGGGAATTATTTTACGTCTACTAAAGAGTACTTTATAAATCATTTAACATACATATCAATATGTATCTATAATTAACAAAGTACAAAAATCGAGATATTTTCGGCTACTTTAAATATCCATTAAAAATTATAGCACAGTGTAAAGTTATAGCATGTTATGGTATGATTTCAGGGAAAATGTGTTCACTCATTGGTTTCGTAGAAGCAATAGTTCCAGTTGTTTACACACCTATGTATAGCAAAATGTATTCCGCTACCTACGAAAGTCTGCCTGGAGCCTTTTATTTACTCGGTGGAGGAATGACTGTGCCAGCGATATTTATATTTTTGTAAGTGAAATTGAAAAATTATACTAAGCAAATATAACGGAATTGAAGAAAGATATAAAAAGGGAGAAAAGTCGAAAAGCAAAAGTGGAACTCTGCCACTAATTATGCCATTTGCTTCCTGTTTATCTATAGGTGTATCCGTTTGACCAATTCTCGGTCAGGTCCGTCTATCCATATTTCATAAGCACCTTATGCGGAGGGTATTATAACAATAGTCCTAAGTAAAAAGAATACGATAGTGTAATTATTTTAGTGCGATTCAATAGGTAATGTGATTAAAATTAAAGCGAATGTGTGTTCGATAGACATTGTATTAGAAAGGAGCTTATATGCTGTAGAATGGAGCTTATATCGGTATATATCTCAAAATGTTACTGAAAAAGGATTGAATTCAATTCAATTTTCTTATAAGTTTCACAGCATGTTACTGACGTAATGATAATATAATTAATATACGTATTTATATACATTTCAGATATATTTATTTCTTACATCGTAAGGAGCAAAGGGATGTCGTGAAAAATCCTCAGTTAAAGGAAGAATACGCTCACGAAAATGCGCTTACGGTGCTATGAAACTGAAACCACTGAAAAATCGTCATAAATACATATTTATCAACTTTTATATTTAGTTAGTATTATAAATTCTACTTAGGTATAAATACAATATTAATATAAAATTAACAAAAGCGGGTTCATTAGGCGGGTCATTAATATACATATTTTACCTTATTTTTATTTATTAACCTTTACTACGGCTCTATGTTATCATATCATTTAAAAATATTATGTTAACAGCTGGGCCTGCGACTTCGTTCGCGTGAATGTCAGAAAAACAAAAATAAGTCGCGGAGAAAGAAGTATGTTCCACCTCTTTCATTGGAAAGGGAATAAGCAAAAATAAATCCACAGATGTAATTTTTTTATTGCGAAGCGCGACTCATGGATTTTACTCTTCGTTCGAAGAATGCTTCTCTTTTACGATATTTCATCAATTGGTCTACTTTACTGTATTAAAGGAAGTTACGTACAAAATATATATTTTTCATTTTTACTGAAACTCATATAATTAATTAAATTAAAAAAAAAACATGAGCGTACACAGGGCAATAAGCCTTATAAGATATTTTATTTATTTATTTATTATGTTCTTATTGCAACAAGAATAATAATTATTTATTTATTTATAATACATTTTTTTACATTTTTGCGAAACTTTGGCAACTAGTCTCTGAATATGTCCAAGCATTTATAATCGTTTATAATTTTACATAAACGCGACACGGGTGAATTGTTCCCCAAAATAGTTCTGCGAAAAGGATTTTCAAATAAGTTCACGGGATGACGTGGGCATCTAGTGACTCTAAAATTAAACATAGACACAAGAAACGGGTCATACACGCTGTTAACACTTTTGTATAAGAAATTTAGATCCAATATTATGTCCCTTCGTTCTTCCAGCTAGTTTGCATATTAAAATATGTAAGTCTTTCGGTATATGTTGCGAGTGATCCAACTGAGATTTTCCAACTGAGAAAGCTAAGTGGTAAAGAAAACGCTTCTGGATTCTTTCAATTCTGAGACAATGGCATGCATTGTGATCTCCAGACGATACCGCCATTCCAAAATACTGACAACCAGACTTTTGTATAGGATAATTTTTGTATGACAGTTCCTAAAAACTTTACCATTGCGAATTAAGAATCCCAGCATTTTAGAGGCTCTGCTAACAATAGAGTCTATATGGGGTATAAAAGTAAGTTTACTGTCGAATATAACACCCAAATCCGTAATAGTATCTACTGTACTGAGAGGCATATTATCTAATAGTATTTAGTTGTAATATCAGTTTAGCATTTTGTAAAAGTTATATGAAAGCATTTATTTCTATTTAGTATCATACCATTAAGTTCGCACCATATATACAAGCTATTCAGGTCCGCCTGCAAGGCGCTAACATTATCAGGACCATTAATGATCTTGAGAATTTTTAGGTCATCAGCAAACATAAATGGTGTGCAATATTTCAGGCAGTTTGGAAGCTTGTTAATAAATATATTAAATAGAAGGGGACCCAAATGCGATCCTTGGGGTACTCCTGATGTTATTTCATCCCCTACGTAAAAACATCTGTCAGTGAGGTATGAATTCAACAAACTCAAATTGAACCAGCAATGCCGTATACGGATAACTTCAAGAGTAAGATGGAAACTGACACTAAATCAAATGCTTTACTTAAATCGGTGTAGATAACATCTACTCTTATCCTCTCGTCAACTGCGTCTATTAATAATTCTGAAAAATTAAGCAAGTTTGTGTAAGTCGTCCTATAACCTACCTGTTATAAAACCATGCTAAACCATGGTAAATACTAAACGTGTGTTTTAAGTAGCCATAAAGTCGTAAATAAATTAAGGCCTCAAATACCTTACCAAGCACAGAAAGTATGGAAATTGGTCTGTAGTTCATAACACTTTTTTTATGTCTCTGCGAATTTTTTTAGTAAAGAGCTAAGTGTCTGGTAAATTCCAGGTGATGCTGCAGCATTAGCCAAGGTTAACATAATATAATTGTCGATGTCATTGAAATTTTATCAACGCCGGAGATGACATGATGACGCCGAAGAGACAGTGCGCAAGTGTACGCGAAGACACAAGTGCATTCTCTATTTTTGGGACGACTACTCGACACGACCAGTGAGAATTAAGGCTTATGACTGACAGCTTTACTTGCTCTACGTGCTCTAGAATTCCAAGACTATTCCTTGGTGACTTGAATTTGTTCATGCTATTAATATAATAAATTAATATAAGTAAATATTACTGTACAAGTCGTGTCCACGTGGAATAGTGGCAAGAATGCTAGCCGCATTCCCCCCAATTGAAGGGCAATGCTAAGGCGAAAAATTAGCCAGCTCTCCTGTCAGCAGTAGAGGCGATAAGACGAGGTCTTTTAAGAAGTGCATAGCACTTTGACTCCTAGGCCGAGGGTTTCTGCAGCAATAGGTCAAAAATATAATTTTGACTAAGGGTGACGCATTTACGTAACTTGAGAAGTTCAGCCTTCTCCGCAGCGGCCCTCACTTTAGACGACGTCTCCCTGATATGGGACGGGGCCAATGTATCGACGCATGTAGCTTCCCACAATAACGCCCGTTCCCTTTCTCAAGGAACCAGCGATAGACCATCAGATCTCTGGTCATCATCTCGATTTATTCCAGAAGACTCAATTTTTTAAGAGCCCTTTTATAAAACTTTACTGATTTAGGCAAATATTTGACATCAGCACATACGAGTATAGTTAAAAATTGAAGTATTTTACTGTCAAATTAACAGATTTTCACTAAAAGCATGTGAAAGTGTATACGGTACTTACATCAAAAAGTTATTTTTTAACATTACTGTCTGTATCTCTGTCTGTCTGTTTGTTTCGGCTAATCTCTAAAACGACTGAACCGATTTTAACGAGACTTTCACTCGCGGATGGCTAATTTTATAAGGAGTAACATAGGCTACTTTTGTTTGAAGATTATAAAAACTGTTTATTTTATTTTAACTTACGTCCAGCGAAGTGGGCCAGGTTAGGTTAGGTTAAACCTCCAAACGTGCGTTCACCTTGTCGTGGTGGGGGGCTCAGTATCTCGCGTTAAGGATAAAAAAATGGGGTTGCTCCGGGTACTCCTCTGCTGTCATCAGAGTGGACTTTGGAGCAGCCCTATCGATATAGGGGTCTGCCCTGGCAGACCTGCTGCCGGGGCACCGCGATAGTTTGCGAAAGCGATCCCAATTTTGGTTACAAGCATTTTAAATGCATTTTAATTACTGCAATCAGTATAAGTGATACATGTATTAAGAGTTATTATATAGTTGCCAGAGACAATATCTTTCCACAAATAAAAAATATTGTTTTACAATATGTATTAAATATTTCTAGTCATTCTTGTTAAGAAATGAACTATTTCCAACGTGCCAATGCAAAAATGAGAATTATTCTCCATCAATATGAAGTTGCACTAACCTAGACGGAGGCATCTGTAGTGCTTCGCCCATTTAACCATACCCTTTTGTTTGTTTCAAATGAAAACTGAATATCTTGATATGTCGATCACAAATGATCTTAATATTTCTACATATGTTACGAGGAGTATTTTGAACTTTGAAGATGTCGTGAATGGGGTTTTAGTGGCGAACGTAACATACTTGTGTGTTAAGAGATCTAAAGTTTAACCCGACGATATTACGTCGAGCACTATTTAAAACTTGTAGCAAATAACTCTGTATTACTTTTAAAATGTTTCTTAGAACTGGCATAAGACTTTGCCATACCTATTTAAAGCTCATTTTATAATTACTTAGTTAAAGCTTAGACTATCTGTTTTAAAAACTCAAATGGAAAGCGAAAACAGTGTATTAAGTTACCTGACATCGAGTAAAAGTTTTCTTGTGCAGAAAATTAATTATATGTCGCCTCATGGATTTAAAAAGCAATTGTCTTATAACGAATAAAATGAAAATTGAAATAGTGTCTTATTTTTGAAGAAACTAAACAAAATTAAATAAGATTAAATAATTATAACTTTAAATTAACACATTAAAGTTCTTTAAATAATAGTTTATTTTTTCTGTAAATACAAACTAACTTAGAGATTTTAATATTACATAATATAATATTATAGTACTATTAATATTTAGTTGTATGTAAATATTTCGAGGCAAATGACCGACAGTCACCTATATTATGAATTAACTGTTATCAGTGGTTTTGATCTGAAGTTACGTATACGTACATACATACATTTATAAATGATATGTTTAAAACTATCTTATTTTTTAAAATTTAAACTACCTATAACTTCTTAACGTGACCGCTAAGAGTATGAAACGTGAGTAATATTTTATTATTGTTTCGTTTTTTTATTACTTAGGTACTTTAACACATGAGTTACCGATGAAATTCAGATTTGATTTTAGTTCCGAGTTTCTATAAAAGCGTACATACGTATAGAGATGTTTGGCAGGGAGGTAGTTTATAGTCAGAAAATGTCCGCTAAAATCGCATTTTGCGACAGGGCCAGGTCGAGGAGGTCTAAGGGCTCTAGCAAGTTTGTATGAAAGTTATTCATTTTTTTTCTACAAACTTTACATTTTGGCAGGGAGTACCTAGAGACATGTAGAATAGAGTAGTCGCTAGTTACTTATATAAGTATATTTGTAATTATAAAAATCTGTTCGGTAGCTCTACGCGTTAGAATTACGGTGGTTACGCAAAAGTTGACAATAATGTAATTTTCTGCTTATTTTCTATTATTTTTTTGTTTTCAGAAAGAAGGTATTTAGAATACCTATATCGCCTCAGCCTTAGGTCTCCGACAGAACATATATCTGACGAAACACCTTACCATTCAAAAATTCGAAAGAGAATGACATAGGTACTAGCAAGATATATTTCACTACTTTACTTACTTTTTTACTCGAGTGTGTGTGTATGCCTTTGGCACGCTCTGTAGCCTAAACGGCTTGATGGATTTTTGCTTGCGAGGTACCTACCTCGTTTGATTCTATTGAACTGTGAGTGACATGGGGTATATAAAAATTATATAAATTAAAATAAATGTGTATAATTTAATTTTTCCAGACCTTATAATTTATTTCTACTCAAAAATGTAATAACTAAGTATTGCTTTAAATTGACAAGTATTAATTAATATAATTTGTTACCAACATTTTTAACTAGATGGCAGAATAAATGCGCGCATATACTTACCGTATCACTTCCCTATTATAGTTTTATTTTTATATTTCATTTTAATCTACGTATCAAATTATTCGAAATAAGAAGAAATGAAGTTAAAAATAATAGTCATCGTAATAAGAAACGACTCGAGACTATTCTATACGATCAATATGAAATTATCAAAGGGTAAGAAAAATATTTACGCTCGCAAGCAAGAAATATTGAAAATACTTACATATATTTTACCTAAAACTAATAAAATATTTCTTATCACACTCAAAACGTTCATAAATAGAGTTATAAAATATAAAAAATATGAGATTTTAAATCTCTGTACGTGATTTGTAGATGTAAAATGTGATGCCACAGTATCTTATTAACTTAATATTATTATCAAATGTAAACAATATAATCTAAAGTTCATAATTCTAATATTAAATTATAAAAATAAAATATATATAATGTCTTTGTTTAGATAAAATATGAAAAATACATAAAAATACCACCTTTCATTCAGGGTCATCGTTTGATATTTAATTTAAAAGGTACGTTAAAACGCGCTAACTTCCCATAAACGGTAAGGTGCCTATTGCAGTTGTGCAAACATTTACACCTGTCCTATATTTTACTCTAGGCGAACGAAACAATGTTATGTGATGCGTAACTCAAGGTGCTCAGATAATAGGCTACGAGTTATTAAAAGGGTCGTCGAGTATAGTAAGACCCTGTTATCGTAGCAAGCGAGATGCGAACGGCTCGCCCCGATCGCGCTCTCTCATATCGCGCTTACTTTTACAACCTGACATTAGCAAGTCTTGTTTTTGGAAACGACAGTCTGAAAACTACAGTTTAAGTAGTCATTATCGTGCGCCGACGCTGCAAGCCAGCCCATGTTCGTGGCTCAAATAAAAACAGTGACTTTTACTAACTCTCACTTTTACCATCACTTAATATGAGTGCTAGCACAGTTAACATTTGTAGTTCGAGCGACTTCACTAAGTCGAATATACGTCTTACAGGCGATGGAGAGAATAAAACATTCCGCGAAAAATACAAGAGTGCGTTAAGACGGTTAAAAAAAATTTTTAGTGAAACCACTGTTGAGCCATGTCTTTTTGTTTACATGTTGTGTACGGCGTTATCGTCTCTGGCAGTGCAAAATATGCATTTAGAAAAATCTTGCCGCGTGCATTTTCAATTCGGTGACGAGGTATGTGATCGTATCAGGGATAGAAACACGACTGGTCTTGAAAAGCAACTAAACCAGGTGCAGTCCTTAGTAGCTAATGTAGTTGCTTGGAAGTTCCCTCTACAGACTAGTATTCCCGCTGTGATGGTGCTCTTTATTGGCGCGTGGAGCGATCGGACAAAGAAAAGAAAAATATTTATTTTAGCTCCATTCATCGGTGAAATTATCGCGAATATTGGTTTATTATTCGCGACATACTATTTTTACGAATTATCACTAACCGAGACGGCTTTAATAGAAGCATTACCGGCAGCGTTTAGTGGAAGTTATATTATAATTTTTATGGGAATGTACAGTTTTATGGCAGATAGAACAACAGTTGAAAGCAGGACATTTCGTTTGGGACTCGTCACTATTTGTGTGAGTTTAGGAACACCTACGGGAACCGCTTTGAGTGGTATTATTCTGAAAACTTTTGGGTATTACGGAGTATTTACTGTGTTAATTATTTTGTACTCTGTAACATTTATGTTTGGTTGTCTACGACTGGAAGACGTCTTACCTCCAGAAGAAAGTAGGAATACAGTGAATCAAAATAATCAGATTAACAATGTTCTACAAGATGTGTTTGGATTGGTTGCTAAGACGATTTTAGTAGTTGTAAAACCACGTGCATTTGGAATAAGAAATGAGATATTGTCAGTCATCATTCTATACATTCTTATGGTTGGACCGCTATACGGTGAGTAATGCAGTAAGTAAAAGTAAACATGATTTATTAGCTTTCGGTTAGTAAAGTAAACTTATTCTTGACGAAGGTCACTAACGTTACGTGATTTAGATAAAAACTTAACTATGTTGTTCAAGTTCTTACATTTAATATTCATTTATAATATTCTTATTCTTTTATGTAAGATTATTTTTTGCTGTTGGATTCATTTAATTTTTAATTTTTATATTACTACTACTAGTACTTGTAATACTAGTAGATCTAGTTCATAATCTAGTTCATATCTATTTTATAAGAAAGACTCTACTGTGTGTAGACCTAGAAGTTATGAAAGTCCAGACAGATTAATATAATAAAAATAGACAAATATATAGAAAATTTGGAAATTAATAAATTTACTGTTGGTTTTGTCGCTATCAAAATAATACACTTAACATTTTTAATAACACAGTTCACTGTAAGTGAAACATTAATTTATCTTGTACGCTTAGACGTCAATCCTTACTTAAATATTATAAATGCGAAAGTAACTCTGTCTGTCTGTGAGTTACTGAATCACACAATTTGGTATTGAGATAGTCTACAACTTTTCAATGCGAAAAAATGGCTGTAAGAGGTTGAAATAGGGGATGAAAGTTTGTATGGAAATTACGTGATTTTTAAAGCTAGAAGCTTGAAACATATTTTATAGACTTTTGATTAGATAAATAGATATAAATAAATAAGACATTCAAAGTTTGTAAAAATTCAAATTTGGCTAGGGACGAACCCGAAGGAAGCGAGGGTGAGTCGCTAGTATTTAATAATCGAAGAATCAAAAAGAAATAAGCCAATGACGTTATATGATTCTGCTACATAATGATTCAATTTATCATTTCAATTCTTCTTTCTAAAAGTCCTTCAACAATTGTAGAGACGATTGTAATATCTCTTCTAAGCCCTCTATTTTTTCATTTACCTGTGAGCTTAATTGTAGCCAATAAAGTATTAATCGTAACTACTTTGAACCCGTTATAATTTTACAGTAGAGGTAAAACACGCATGTGATAAAATTTAAATAATTATCATAATATGACGTATGTGACTAATGTTGGCGCTTCGGTCAAAGACCTGCTATTAGTTTACGAACCGGATTAACTGTACGAGAACAATATTAGTATAATTTCGAATGTATATTTTGACAAAAAGTAACGTCTGTAATATACTTGTTTCATCCTTCATACTACAATCTAATTATTCTATATAAATAATTTAGTAGCGAGTCACCCTCGCTTCGCTCGAGTTTTCGCTCCTAAACCTCCTTAATTCGGCCCTATCGCAAAATATGTTCTTCACGGACCTACTAACAATAAACCTAACAATAAACTAAGAGTACCTTCCTGCCAAATTTCATTTTTAGGGTCGCTGCACACTATAGTGCCGCTCACAGTTCGTTCTCGGTCCGATCGCGGTCTGGTAAAATATTGTCAAGTGAAATATATGAGTGTATTCACACTACTGGTAACAGTCAAGTTTCGTTCCATTCGAGTCATACGACATGTTCATGGGTTTCATAACTGTCAAACATTTAATGTTCATACTACGGTAAACTCTCCCCTCAAATTAAAGAACGTATTTAAATAAAGGTGGCGAATCGACAATAAATTATATCCACAATATTCGGATATTGGCATATTTTAGATTTTAAAAATGTAGAATAATGTCAGTAATAAAAAAGGACTGATATATATTGGTTGGATTATATTGGTTGTCAAATATTTCTGCGTGCGTTCAGAAATTTAAGCTAAGGAAAACATATTAAGCACGCTATATTAATTAATATAGAACAAAGACAAAAACTATGGTTTTGGTTCTTATATAGATAATAATTAATAATTATAATTTCAGTAATAAATAATATTTAAAATCCAAATACTTTCCAAAAATAATCTAAATCTGACTTTGATTATTGTCAAAGTGAGAGTAGTGAGACTGTATAATTTGAACATGATTTTACCAAACCGAGATCGGACCAAGAACGGACTGTGAACGACACTTATAATGTGCAGCGACCCTACGTCAAGCGGTATTCGATATTTTGTGATGAGTGGAGTGAGTGACCTTTCACTTATATATTTGTTAGTATAATGCCAAATTTATATAACAAAAAGTAACTTATGTAATCTATGTACAATTTATATACTCTGTCTGTTTACTTACCTTTCGCAAATGGATTCAGAATTTAAGCTCTACATTTAAATCAATTTGCGAATTAAAAAATAAAACTGTAGGTACACGTTAATATATAATTTTAATACAATATTATTTTACAATGTGAATGTCTTTTTCTTGACTATAAAAGTAATTTATTTTAGTATTATTATCGAGAGGCTTACTTTCATATTTATTGTTGTAAATGACCAACATGGTTTTTTATAGAATTTCTGATTACTACAATCTGGTTTAAAGCGTGCCATTAGAGTAGATATTTTTAAAGTTATTATTTGCATATTTTTTTTCTCAAAATGTTCCCTTTTCTATTGTTACTCTCTTTCTATGTTTAAATCAGGAATCAGTTACCATGTTCAATATAACAATAAAACTAAGTTATACGTATAATGTTATATTATAACAAAGCAACAGTTATAGCTAATAAGAAGTTATGAAAAAAAATTAATTGAATGTGAACTATTTTGTTCTCATGATTCCAATTGCTCATTAACGTCAGAATAATCTAATATTATGTATGATTGGATTTAGGCCGTTCCACTCAAACGATTCACGTAAAACATTATTTAACACGCAACGTTGACTACTTGTTGCCATTCTCACCATGAGAATAGACAAAAAAATTCACCTAGTTAGGAAAATTAGAAATAGCAATAATTTAATTAATTTAATCATAGCTTAAATTAATTCATCTGAATATCTAATTTATGACGCCAATTATACGGTATTAGCATTCTCTAATAAAAAATGTTTATTAAATAAGCTTTAAAATAAGAAACGAGGTAGCTGTAAAATTTTTATACTGACCTACGTTGAAGATTCGATAAATCGGAATCCTTACAATATGTAGGTTTCAACGACTTGTGTTTTTTCCCGTTATATTATGGGTAAATAAACTCGAGTTTTAGATAATAACGATATCAACTTTCATCAAAATTAGTAGGATTTCTATATAGAATTACGTTTTTTCTTTTTGTTTAGGACGTTTCCTAAATAAAGGTGTTGTACTAAAGTAGGTAGGATACTAGGTAGTATGCCGACAAATTCGTTATATCTATAGTTCTTTCCAAATTGAATTTACAAGATGCAATAATTTGTTCTTACATTAGATGTAGACGTGGATGTATTTTTAAAAAAAAACGGAATATTATTTTTGTCTTCAAAGGTAAAGTTTCATTTAATCACTTTTTAGGATTATTTCATCGCAAAAGGTCAAAATCGAAAACCATCCATGTACTCTCGTTGCACAGCATGATAATAAAAGATGATAAAAGATGACGTATATCATACCTGTATTTGTATATATGTATACATACCACATATTATGTGCCTATAGAGTGCATAATTCGTAATAGATATAAATATAATAGTAACATTTAATTGACTCTTATTATTTGTCATGGCCTATTGTTCAGTGCGTACTTATGTTTTTGGTAAAATTTGTAACACAGATATATTATTTATCTATTTATTAGGTATCTTATTATTTTTAATTTTTAATGCAGAGCCCTCACAAGACTCAGTTTTGCAAATGTCTTATGCAATGCTCGTATTAAATAAAATTATCTTACAAAACTTCATTTTCCATCATTTAATTTACTTCAACCTTGAATAATAATGTAGTGCCGCTTTTACGTAACTAGGTTATGTTGTCCACATTTTTGAACCAAGTACGCTTAAAAACATTATGTTGAGACAGTGATAGTTTAGTTTTAGAACTAAAACTAACTTTTAAATAACTACGAGAATATTACATGATCAAAATAATCATGGAAATTCTCAAACTTATTATGATATTAACATTATATATTAATGAATATATAACAAAACCTTACTTATGAAAACAAACGCATGTATAATGTCAGGACTCGCTGGATACCTAATTCAGACTAATTTATCCTATTTTTATAACTTCTAATAAAATGAAGGAAATGAGTAGAAACACACAGAATCCTTCTTAAGAAAATAAAAAGGGATAATACTGTCCCCTTCATAATTACAGAAGTCAAGAATGCGGTAGACAATAATTGCTTAACTGCCGTCCGTCTACTACGAATAGTATTCGAACAATAAAAACACGAGTTTTATGAACTCTAGCTTTTGCTCGTGATGTTACGTGAGTCATTTAACATATTCTGGATAAGGACTGGTAGATTAATATTTAAACTTCATAATTTTAAATAAGTATTAAAATTGTATTAAATGTAGTGCGCTTTTATAAGAAGAGAATTAATATATTTTTTTTGTGAGAAAATATCTAAAAATCATAAAATCCTTCACTATTTATATTTACTATGAAAATGCATTATTCATAAATAATTCAGACTTCGGATATAATTAGTAAAATTACTAGTACTATTTACCACCCGAATCTATTCACTTCTTGACACCCACACACACTTCACATTAACTTATTCACACCAAATATGTTACTATTCGCGCAAACTTTGCCTTGCCTTAGAATACAATGTGCCTTAAAAGTTGTAGAGTTCGTATTTTGGATGAGCTTCTAGTATATCTCAAAAGCTTAGGCTTGTGTTTAGAGGTTGTCATCTAATCTAAGGCCTATCAAAATACCTAATTATAAAATATCAGCAATTTTTAATATTATTTTTATTTGTTTTTGTGTACAAATTTAACTTTAAATATGTGTCCCTTTCCATCGTACAATCAAGGCCTGTTGCTTAATAAATGCCAACCAGATTCTACTCGGTCACATTGCAACCAATTAGCTACTAATAATGAATCTGTTTATGGATACAATGAAATGATATAGGTTCCGATCTCGTTTAGAACAACTATTTTTCTTAAATGTTTTACATCTCTATTTATCAACTATGTATTTATATAATATAGTACAACAGTTTTTAGCAAAGTTTATGAATACCATTGTACCAATCGTAACGAAACTTAATTCGAATTTTAAACTCAGTGCATATTGTGTTAATTTCTTAATAAAATATTAGGCTTTTAAACTTGTTAATTAATCACATATTCACTAAATAATATTGTTCCCTTTAGTATTAAAACGACACAATAACTAAAATTTAATATCCTAGCTTCTCATTACTAATAGTAAAAAACTGCATACGATAGTCTCTTGACCCTAACTCGCCCCAGATCTTAGCAGACTAGGCTAAAAATACATCCTATGTGTACTCCATAAAGGATACAAAGGATACATGTAGGCATTGAAACATAAGACAAATACTAGTAGCACTAAACTGGTTCTATAAGCTGTACAAACAGCTCATTCCTATGCTTGTGAAATACAAGGACTTAACTAACACGTGACCACAAGAATTTCTATTTAAAAAAATATTTTAGACATTAACAATAAATACATATTATAGTTTTACACTAGTCTTAATTAGGAACTCGTCAAAAGTAATCGAATGAGACCATACTTGAAGGTTTTAGTATTTGCCGTTGAAAGAAAAAACTAGTTGATTGTATTTCTATGTATAAATGAATTGAATTTATTTTGTTAGAACATTTTAAAAATCGTTTAATTTGCTACATATTTTAACTTACGCCCAGTGAACCGGGCTGAGTTCGCTAGTATTCATTAGCTTTATTTACAATTATACTAGCGACTCACCATCGTTTCGCTCTGGATTGACCCTAGATTTAGCGCGAGCGAAGCCGCGGGTTCGGCTAGTTTGAAAATAAATAAAATTTCTAAAATAAAAGTAGCCTAAGTTACTCCTTATAACATTAGCTATCTACGAGTGAAAGTCCCGTCAAATTCAGTCTCGCCGTTAAAGAGATTATCCGGAACAAACAGACAGACCGACAGAATAAAAAAATTAAAATAGATTTTTTGATGTTAGTACCTTTTATACTTTCATATGCAGTGTTAGTGTAGAGCTGTTAATTGGAAATTAAAAACAGATTTATACGTAGGTACTCGTACTGATGTACTAATTTCGTATGTTGAGGAAGAAAACATTGATTGAAATTATTTTATTTAAGGAAAGGAAAGATTATAATATCTGATATTCTTACTAAAATACTGAAAAAAATATATATTCTGGTGACATACATTTTCTTTGATTGTTGCTTATAGATTTACTATTGCCTACCTTGTGGATATGAAATTAAAATAACTCAGTACGCTGAAATTGCCCGTTTGATTCCTGACTACTGCTTTTTATATGGAAATATAAGAGTAAAGGGACTATTCTAGGCCTAAATATCTCTATCATTCTTTTATAACAAACGCCATATTATTATATTCAAAATGTACATATGATACCATGGGTTAAGGTTACTCGTACCATAGACTAGACACTCATATCACAAACTGTCGTTGATAATGTTTTATTTCATCATTAAAATATCTGATGTCATAATTTAAATGATAATATTACAATAGACCCAATTATAAATTAACACAACATTTTTTCTCCAATATGGCTTATAAATTTATTGTATTTTAGATTTAAGCAAATCTTTTGTATAATGCTATCTATTTAAGTAAGGCCGTGTAAGTAGGAAACAAAAAATGAAGTAGTAGTAGTATATTACTATAGATAGGTAGCCCACAAGAACTGCCTGCACCTACAATATGTCCTCCTATATGGTTACTCTTGCAGTGACAAATTTCACTAAGATTCGCGAACTGAACCAAAGATAAAGTTCACAAGCACATGAATATATATATCTCTTTATTCTTTTCATTCTTGAATTTCGTCGGGATGATAATTGATTGCCGATTATAAGTATTAACATTTTAATGAAGCCTAGCAACAATCAAACAACAATTCTGAAAACGGTTATTTCCGATTGAAAAAATAATTTGTCGGATGTTTAATAAATAGACAAATAGAACCAATAAAATAAATGCATGTTTCATGCAACGATGAAGTGTTTCTTATTCTTAATGCTATTCAAAGTTTAAAGTAAATTATTTATCTTAATTATAAAATAAATAACCAATTAACTACAGGCTCCTATCCATCAAAACAACATTCATTAGTCAACAATGTACGTGGAATCAAAGCTGTTAAGATGTATTCTTGATTAACATTAGTATTTTTTTTTAAATATGTTGGGACATTATTACAACAGCGCCATCTAGTTCCCCAGTAAGTTACTTAACGTGCTTGTGTTGCGGATACCAGATAGTTGATATACTACACATATAAATTTTAAATACATACATATTATAAACATAAAACACCCATGACTGGAGTACAAGCATTCGTGATTAGCAAATGAATGCCCCCAGCGGGACTCGAACCCGCGACCGCTGGCGCAGTAACTAGGGTCACTACCAACTGAGCCAAACGAGTCGTCAATCGTAAAAATCGTAAATGATTAGTAAACAGATAATCTATGGTACACACGTAACTTTCTTCCCTTTTATACATACGGCATACCTTTTTACCGTGTACACAAGTGGCTAGTGGGACTCACGGGCCAGAAAAGTCTATTCGCTATTACCTAAACAAAAGTGTTGTGCTGGGTATGTATTGGTTGGGGCCCAAGCGCCACCTGTAGGCGATTGTACGTGGGAATCGTGCGGTCCATGGCCCTATATGGGGCCCCTGTGTGGGCGATGGACATGACGGCCAACACTCTTGCCGTTCTGCGCAAACCGCAGAGGGCGATGGCCGTCAGAGTCATCCGCGGGTATCGCACGATTTCCTACGAGGCGGCTTGCGTCCTGGCCGGATCTCCGCCCTGGGACCTAGAGGCGAAAGTACTCGCGTCATTATATCGATGGCGCGAGGAAGAGCGGACACGGGGCTTAAGGCCGGTGCAGCGGCAGATCGCGCTGCGCAGAGAGAAGCTCCGTCAGGTCTTGGTGGCGGAATGGCGGCAAAGGCTTCTGCGCCCTACCGCCGGCCTCACTACCGTCGAGGCGATGCGGCCAGTACTCGATGACTGGCTCGGAAGAAGGCACGGCTCCCTGTCGTTTAGGGTGACGCAGGTGCTGTCGGGGCACGGCTGCTTCGGCAAGTACCTGTGCCGCATAGATAGGGAGCCGGACGCTCGGTGCTGCCACTGCGTCCATTGCGGAGAGGACACAGCGCAACACACACTCGCCGAGTGTGTAGCTTGGGAGGAGCAGCGCCGTGTCCTCACAAATAAAGTAGGAGACGATCTGTCGCTGCCGGCCGTAATGCGGGGAATGGTCAGTAGTGCAGAGTCGTGGGACGCGGTGGTGTCCTTCTGCGAGGACGTGATGTCGCAGAAGGAAACTGTGGAACGGGAGAGGGAGATCTCGACTCCCTTTCCCGGCCGCAGGAGGCACACCGGGCGCAGGAGAAGGGCGGACAACGCCGTTTTCCGGCCCCCATGAACGGGTCCAGGGGCGAGGGACTTGGGGAAATCCTCGCCCCCTATTCGATGGACCCGAGTAGAGGGGCGAGCATGCGCGCGCCCCTGAGACGATGCGCGGGGTAGTTTAACACCTCACTACCCCGTGCAGGAGACGAGACCAACACTAGTGTGGGGCTGTGGAAGAATTCGGATTCCCACGGCCTCGCGCGCATGTGCGAGGAGACACCGGGGTGGTTTTAGCCGGTAAGAGTCCGGCACTCCCCTCCGCCTTTCCCCAGGCGGAGGTAGTCCATGAGGATTTCCCCCCGTTAAAAAAAGGGTATGTATTGGTAAGCAAGGTAGGGAGCATGTATCATTGAAGCGGTAAGCACCCTTTTTTTATTATGGTTAAGTCTTTTTTTTTATAGTTGGGAAATCCTGTTACGGATACCACCCGACTTCCCCTGGGGTGGTTATGTGGAGACTCTCCGGCTAATGAGACCGGCATACCCACTAAAACCCAACTGTCCCAACCCCTGCCGCCATGTGGGACGCCACGGGATCGCTTTAGCATACAACCGTGATGGTTAAGTCTATGCTAACCTTTATTAAAAAAAAACTAACTATTAAAGTAAACTTACATATATTTTTATTAGTCGTATTCTCAACAAGTGGGTACCTACGAAGTCAAGACTAGGTATAATCCTTGAGTTTATATGAACAATGAAAATATGGGCGGATTAAAATAATATAACATAGGTTGATCCAATATGCCCAATGCCCATAGTTCCTAAGTATTTTTGCATAATAGAAATAGTTATTATAAATTTGAGGAGCTAGCTATTAACAAGATTTATTAAAAAAGCTTAAAAAGTATACTAACTCTTTGAGCTTTTTTAATATAAATATTTATAAGGATAGAGAAAAATCCGGCTCCTTATTAACAGCTAACAGACCCGTGCCCACTTCGTTGGGCATAATGTTATTAATCCTTTTTTAGTACAGACACAGAGTGTTATGTTTTAATTTCTAACTGCCAAAAGGAGGGTTATATGTATTTTATTAATATTAAAAATTAAATTATCTATACTAATATTAAAAAAACTACTTTTTATAACTTAAATATAAAAGTTAGACATATGATGTCGTTGACTGTTTTGTAGGCATTTTCAAGCTCCACATCTTTTTTCTAGAACTCAAAAATATATCTTTCATAGTTAAGGCAACGTTCGTAAGAAACGCATTCGACCGTTTTTTCTCCGATTCACTTTGCAAAACGGACTACCACGTAAAAGCCTTTTTATTTTTCGTTTTTTTTATATAGCCTATGACACTCAGCAATAATGTGGCTTTCTATTGGTGAAAGAATTTTTAAAATCGGTTCAGTAGATCCCGAGATTACCCCTTACAATTTAACAAACACACAAACTTTACTTATTTATAATATTAGTATAGATTTAAATGCGAAAGTGTGAATAAATGAACGTTTGTAGCTCAATAAATTACATGACTTCACGGATTTGCATAGATGCAGAGCCAGATTATATACTTATTATCCTGAAATAAGTACGGTTGTTACTTAGACTTACTGAACAAAAAGACACGATAACTAAACTTGGCCCGACCCGCGATTCGATATCAGGACCCATGGATATTCAGCTCATTCTTCATGCTTCAAGTTTATGTTAGTCACTACACCACCAATGCTGTTTCTTTATTAGCATATAAAAATGACTAAACGTAAAACTTACTTTATTGGAAAAAAAATATACTCGCATAAACCGACAATAATATTTATACGAATAACATATTTTGTAATAATTCGATTATTGGATGAATAGCAACAGCCTCAATTAAAGTTTTATATACAAAGCTCGTATTACCAAAGTAAATGGAAAAGTGTTTGTTCCTTACCTTGTTTTCGTTTATCAATTATATTGATAGAACATAGTAGGATCCTTTTAATTGAAAGGAAAAATGTTAGTAATGAAGGGGAGTACGGGAGCTACGTAATGAATTTCAATATTGAATGCTTAGGTTTTAGGATATTTTCTATCTTGCGAATCTAAATAACACTGTAAAATATTTAAAAAATCGTATATATTATATTACATCGTGCAGACCATTCATTGGGGATATACTTGTATTTCATCAAATCCAGTAACTGGTTGGCATGCGTATTGCACTATTGCTTGATCCATTAAAATATTTTTTTTATATTTTAGGAGGTTATTAGTAAGACGAGATTTTTTATTTTTTTAACCTTGGGAAACGCGCATACCATAGATTTAAAAGGGGAGGCCAACTAGACGTTAAAATAGACTATAATTATAATGTAATTTAACTCTTAATCTGTATATAATTTAACATATTTAAGACCTTTTTTCATTTTCTGTGACATACACGATAGTTTAAAATCTCGTGAGATTGTGTCTCAGTAGCGTCCGGCAATCCAATCGGGCACCAAGCCAAGGGACGCTCATGGAGGTGGTTCACTTCGGTGGGTGGTGTGCCATGCGGGTTGCTTTTTGTTATCTTTGTGTGCATTTCACGCAAGCAGAATTTTTGTAGCTATATTTTAATACTCAGCCCGGGTCTAATAAATATACCTTTTAGTACCGGAAAGTTTTTCAGTCTCAAGAAAAATCACAATTTTTCAATATTATCAGATCAGAATCTTATATATAACGCTGGCCAAGCCTTGAGAGATATATAAAAAATGTACTAAAAATTGTAGATGTTATAAATGTTTACCTTTTAACATACTGTGGAATATGAACAGAAAAGAGGATGTTGGAGTGGGGAAAAAACTATAAAAGTCGATGCATAACTGGCATCGGGGGGTAGTTGTATCTTGACGCTTGTCGTGGTAGCATTGTTAGGTCGTTACTCTGTTGGTTTATTTCTTTAAAATATCATTGTTGGTAGCTTAGTGGTCTTTTTGGTTAGTTTAATTGTGTTTTAGCGTTTTCAGATACTTACAATAAATTGAGGTCGATTTAGTATGCTTGTGTTTTTAAAAGAAAGCTCACTTCTGGTCTAAATTCACAAGATCAGAAGTGGGATAGGTCCTGTTTCGCCCACTACTTTTGTTAAGCGTGTGCTATTTGTCGGTTGTTTTTGTTTAAAAGTTTTTATCGGAGGGTATCGTGATTTTGGTGTATTTTCATTGATTTTGGTGATTCGTATTTTTTGTTGGTCGCTGTGTTTAGTATAGTTTTGTTTTGCTTGTCAGGCTTAAATTAGAAAATTTAGTTGTTATGTCAGACAACCAGCCAGATCGTAGTGAAAGTCGCCGATGTAGTTATAGTCCTCGTCATGAGCGTGGCGGTAGTCGTGATCTGTGTTATAGTAGGTGCTGTGCTTTATGCCAGGCCTTTGTAGAAATGTTAACTGTAAAGTTTTTATTTTATTTTTTACTGTGTACGTAAAAGTGCTTATTTTGTGTTTTCTCATTGGGGTTGACACATTCAAGGGAAGTTGTATCTTGCGGTCGGGGATGGCATGTCTCGCAGGTCTTTGTACTCGGATATGCTGTCCTGGCCGACAGATGCACTTCAAGTGGGGTACGGTTTCATATTATTGGATGCTGTCTTGGAGTGCGCTCAGACATGCGATCCTAGTATATGGAACATACCTTGTGTAGCTTAAGATTAATGTGTGTGAGCTCGGACAGTGTCTTGGAGGTTACTCAGATATGTCGTCCTGGAGCAGTGATCATACTATGAGTTGACCGTTGCATATGTTTTTGCAGCAAACATTAAACGTATATTTGGGGGTAGGTTGGATTAAAACACGCTTTTATAGGTACTGATTTACACACGCAAAGCTATGACATGGTTCTCTGGCGAGTCGTGAGGGCGCACTCCCCCGACGGGTCCTGCCCCGGGTAATTGGTACAGATATCTGTTTGTTTTACATCCACTGTGCTTAGGTTATGCTAGGTAACGTATATTTGTGGTTAGGTTGGGTTGAAACATGCTTTTATAGGTACTGATTTACACACGCAAAGCTATGACATGGTTCTCTGGCGAGTCGTGAGGGCGCACTCCCCCGACGGGTCCTGCCCCGGGTAATTGGTACAGATATCAGTTTGTTTCACATCCATTGTGCTTAGGTTATGCTAGGTGAGCTTAGCCCACAAATGAATCAAATTAAAACCTTAATATAGACCAGCAATTTTTAGAAATGCACTTTGTGTTTTTTTTCTGTCTGGAGATTTTATTGTTTATACGGCAGCAATGATGAGAGTGTGATGTCTATAGCTCTTGGCGTCACTCAGGTTTTCGATGTCGAGGTTCTGAACCCCAAGGTTAGAAAATGAGGGAGCCCGAGGACGGTCTCCTGTCAGGAAAGGCCGTGTGGAATATGAACAGAAAAGAGGATGTTGGAGTGGGGAAAAAACTATAAAAGTCGATGCATAACTGGCATCGGGGGGTAGTTGTATCTTGACGCTTGTCGTGGTAGCATTGTTAGGTCGTTACTCTGTTGGTTTATTTCTTTAAAATATCATTGTTGGTAGCTTAGTGGTCTTTTTGGTTAGTTTAATTGTGTTTTAGCGTTTTCAGATACTTACAATAAATTGAGGTCGATTTAGTATGCTTGTGTTTTTAAAAGAAAGCTCACTTCTGGTCTAAATTCACAAGAATACATAGATTTTGTTGAAAAACACTTATTACGATAGATTTTATTTGTATGCTAGTAAATGACGTTTCATTTATATTTTAACAATAATTAAATATATTTTTATACAATATCAGATTTTTAAACTTAATATAATAAAGCATATAAGGTGAGTAGGCCCAACCGAATTGAAGCCATTTCTGCTAAGTTCACGTTATCTCAATACTAACTTCATCTACTTGTACTCATAAACAGCTAACTTCACAGATACTTAAGTATGAAGCGATCGTCCTCCTGTTCTCTACTCTAACCTCCATGATTTCAATACATTTGTCATGTCAAATTGTCATGTCAATATCATGTGTTGGATAACTTATTTATTATCAATGATATCAATGATATTTTAACTATAGATATGTTATGAGCGCGCAATCGTGAAAACTCGAAAACGTCCTAATTAGGATGTATTGCCTTTAGTCTGTGTCACCGCATGGCGACGAGTAGTACGCTGCTACAAAATTTAAAAAAATGCCATCCTGTGTATTTAGGAAATGCACCAATTATGATACCAAAGTTAATAAAACACAAGGGATCTCATACCACATGTAAGAACGCAGTATACTTCGATTTATTAATATATTTCAATTATTTGCCTAATATTCTGATATGTCATCGGTCGCTAGACTAATGTTTGTTTACATTGATGCGCAATTGACAACACTAGCTGTCTCTTTTTTTCTTATTGATTTTATCGACTATCCCCTTTCTGTCATTTTGACATGTACCTTGAAAGAAAAGTGTGTATGTGTGCTGCGCGGAACACTTTTTTCGGTCGTTTAGTGAGCGTATAACATATCTGTCTATTAAATATCATTGTTTATTATTAATTGGGATGTGCGCTTTCGAACACGAGTAGCTTTTTCATAATTTAAGCGATCAATTAAAATATATTAATAATACTTTTTATCTGTTCATAAGAATAGGTATACATAATATATAAAAGCGATGAACCATTCACAGACTAACCACGAAATACAAAGCGTAAATAGGTGCTCTACAGCACTACTTGGTAATTTGTCACACCGATGTAGGTACTCATGTGTAGTAGGTAGATAAGAAAGAGTTTTAGAAAATCCAACCAGCCTTTAGGAATTATATAATGTAAATAAATATTTAATATTCCAATGTCCTACAAAATATTGAATGCCAAAGTAAAATAATGATTTTATATTAAAAAAAAACTATCAAATTTTTTCACAATCTGTCCAGCGTTCCCAAACCCTAATTTGGCTTACTAATTGATAATAATAATTAATAACTTCTTCAATAAGATATGTAATGTACAGATTCCGATCAGTTAGTATTTTATTACGAGTATATGTACCTAATAGATTACAATTTATATTTCTAAGTGTAACCACTTCATGTAAAAGACAGCAGAATACATGTGATAAGTAGGTAAAATGGTTTAATTACCTATAACATCATAATATTCATTTTAAATTATTACATCGCTTCAATCGGCTGGTTTTTTGTGTTATTATACAGCGTGAAAGTCGTTTATTGCCTACGATCCCATTAAGACGCTTTAAAAATATTACAGCTTAAAGGAATAAATTATAAACTTTCGTTTATAAAGTTGTATTGTAAGACTTACTAACCACTACTCAAATAAATACTCAATAAATGCAATCGAGACGTTTTCAAATAGAGCTAATAATATAATAGGCTTGTAATCGTAAAATAAGTACTTTATGTTTACAAGTGTCTCTTATAAACTGTCGAACTAACATGAATTGTTTCTAAGGAATCGTTGTATTAAATAATTAACCAATTTTCCTTATAGTTGTACTGCTAAATTAATTTTAAACTTTTTACTTCTACATGATAATAATCTGTGGAAGTCGAAGTACAGTGCTTAATTAAAAAAAAATACAACAATATGATGAAGCCACACTATTCCTCAATAACATAAGAAAGCAGTTCCGTGAGCAAAAGCTATTAATTATATATAGTTAGTAGTTATACTTAATATATAAGTTATACTAATAATATCATTAAATTTTTAATTTAATAAAAATAATCAAAACTAAACAAATAAAAACATTAACCTATTAAATCTTCTTTTTACAGGCGATTCTCAAGTCAGTTACTTGTATGCCATCCGAAAATTCAACTTCAATGAAGTAGAGTACAGTATATACGGGACAGCTAACATTGTCCTCGGATTAATTGGTAAGACTAAGATTTTTTATGTAAGTTTAACTACTTAAATACAATTTGTTTGTATACGATCAAGATAAAACATTGCTTAAAACGTAACTCTAGAACTAGCCGGATTATCAAAAAAAAACACAAAGTCACAATGAGAGGTGTAAAATCTTGCCAATATTAGACTGTTCATGTAGAGTTACAAAATCTTCATAAAATTGTCATATCTAAATTTATCACAGAAGACAATATATTCATTAAAATACTTAGACAGCTTGTAAACTTTAATTGAAAACGATTTTTATATTTATCTAACGACTCACCGTCGCTAGGCTAGATTTCATCCCTAGGTACCTCCTTTAGTATAACATTTATACAAATTTTGAATGTCTAGAGTCTAGTCTAGACTCTCTGAGTACCAAATTTCATTTAAATCAGTTCAGTAGTTTAGCCGTGAAAGCGCGACAGACAGACACAGAGTTACTTTACTTTCGCATTTATAATATTAGTAAGGATTAAAATCCGCGTTTTCATGAGAACTTTTGTGAAGTGTCGGTCGTTTACAAAAAAGTCACTTACTTTTCTATTGATTCTAATTAATAATAGGTATACAAGTTCTGAAGAACGCGTTCTGAAGAGCTGAACACTGAAAGAATTATTCAATTCGTACTGGGTTCCGTTACAGATTAGCACGTTCAACCAAATAAGAAAGTATAGATTTAAATGTAGCGTAAAAGTAAAAAAAGAGTCTGAATTGGTAGGTTCTTCTTTCTTCTGAAAAACAGTCAAAGATGTATTTGAAAAACGAAGTAGCATTAAAAATTTAAGCACCTATTACAAAAAATGTTTTTGTAGTAGGTGTATACTACATGTTTTTTTATTATAAAAAGCACATCTAACCTTAGTTTAAACCTTCCATTCATATCAAACTTAGTTCTAACTTTGATTAAATATTATAATATTTAACTAAAACTTTGAACTTTGATTTTGCATAATTTTCCAAAGTATTTTTAGGGCATTGAATCAATAACTTTAAAACGTATTATCCAAAAATAACTAAGTATAAATGATTAAAAAGTTGTTTATATTTTATTGTACAAAGTAATAGGTCAAATAAAAGACTTCCTTCGATTTTTGTTGAAAATATATTTATATAATAATAAAATTTGATCCGTTATCGTTTCTTAGTGATAATGATATGCGTATGTAATTATCTACATACGAGTAGTTAAATCAATTTGAAGTGTCGATTTGTGGTTTCGAAATTGTCCGTCTGTTTCGGGTAATTTTCGGAATCTTTGATACGAGCAATGATATTCTAACAATAGATATGTTGTGAGCGCGCAATCGTGAAGACTCGAAAACGTCCTAAATGGGACGTATTGCCTTTAGTCTGTGTCACGCAAGGCGACGAGTGGTACGCTGCTACAAAATTTAAAAAATGCCATCCTGTGTATTTAGGAAATGCACCAATTATGATACCAAAGTTAATAAAACACAAGGGATCTCATACCACATGTAAGAACGCAGTATACTTCGATTTATTAATATATTTCAATTATTTGCCTAATATTCTGATATGTCATCGGTCGCTAGAATAATGTTTGTTAATTGTTTACATTGACGCGCAATTGACAACACTAGCTGTATCTTTTTTCTTATTGATTTTATCGACTATCCCCTTTCTATCATTTTGACTTGAAGTGAAATGTACCTTGAATGAAAAGTGTGTATGTGTGCTGCGCGGAACACTTTTTTCGGTTGTTTAGTGAGCGTATAACATATCTGTCTATTAGAATATCATTGGATACGAGGTATTGATTTATCTTGGCTTTGCAAGATAAATGTTAACTAGTTATGTTTCTTTAAAATAAAAAAAATTAAAGGTGCAACATTTACGCATAAACAATGCATTACGAATGAAATTTCGATTTCAAAAGCGACGGGGCGTAGTATGATAATAATCAAGTTTATTAACATCGTGAAACTCATAAGATTATTTTTGTATTATAAATATTTCAAATTAAATAAGGTACAGACGTATTGTATTTAAGCTTTCTCTCTTTATGACGTAAAATTTTGTTCATTAATTTGTCCAGTCATTTGAAAGTTTACCGGAAGTAAAGTAAGTTAAAAAATTGATGATTGTTTCGATTTCGACGAGCCTTTTCTATTGTATTATTTACCAATCGCGTGGCTATGAAAGAAATATGGCGCCGAAACAGAGTTATTGGACAATATCTTCTTTATTAATTAATAATTTTTCTATAATTTATTTAATAATCGTTTATCAGGAAATCACACACCAAGCCGTGGGCAATAGCTTGTTAATTAAAATAATCGTAAATATGAGTTATTATTTATCACAAAAATATTGCTTAGGTCACAGATTATGATGTCTGTTTGACCGTTAGATAATGAGGTAGGTCAGTTTCAAATATAATCGTGATGATATGTATGTACTGTCGGATAATATTCTGATCAAAAAGAGCATACTGAATATGATAGTTACATGACGTGTGATGTTACATTTGCGCAATCGTTGCATGTGTGATACCTTACACTTTATTTTAAATTAATTTTGTTTATCTTTATTTAAAAGTTAATATTTCTTTACATTTTTTTATCTTTATCTAGTACCTATGCATGTACTAACTACGCATACTACGTATAATGGAATCGTAGAAAATTTTAAAATGACCTTTTTATTGTCTTATTTTATTTGTTAATTTCTTTTTTTTGTCTCTGATGAGCTGTAAAAATATATATTAAAATATTTAAGAAGTAAAATAATTTTAAAATAATTTTATATTTATCTATAGGTACATTCTTCTGTATAACCGTCATATCTAAGAAGCTAGATGTGCAAGACAGCATCATCGGTGGAATAGCAGGGGTCAGCAGGATAGCAGGCTGCTTGGTCCTTGGTCTGGCTCCCAATCGGATGTGGTATTACTCGGCACCAATATTCAATATCTTCAGCCACACTGGTTTGACTGCTGTTAGATCCATCGCTACAAAAATAGTACCTGCTGAAGAAATCGGTATGTTATTTATTAATTAATCGGTTTTATAACATATAGGTTTCTACACTACTCCTTCTTGTGTTTCTTGTGTAAATAATTGTAATCATGTAGGCTTATATGTAATTACAATAACATTTTTTTTTAGATTTTCTAAACACAATTTGACCTTCTATGTCCCACGGCCATTAGAAAGGGTATTTTTTTTCGATACATGTATCCGTAATTAAAAGTAAAGTTTGTTGTAACTTCAGGACTAACAGGTAGTAATGCTCTGTCTATTGGATCTGTTGCTAAAGTGTATTTCAGAAGTAGGTTATATAGGCCAAGTAAAATTGAGGCTTCACGGTTTTATTATTTTATAAATTAATTTCATCAATTTTAACATTCAGAGAGTAACGACTAACGACTTTTATAAAATAGGTATGTCTTGCCAACTTAAGAAAACCCAAATACATATTTTATATCAGAATATCAGATCAGGCAACATTTACATTAAATATTTTTTATAATTATCACATATAAATCCTATTTTCATATTATTATAATTTATATTATTTTCATGGTGTAACACTCTTTTCATGGAAAAAATAATTATTTTTTAAAATATGTGTGTAATCTGTACATATTTTACATTTACTTCATTTTCATATTCTTACGCGTAATGTTAAGGAATATTTTATGTCACGTATGAATGGGTTTGTTTGTCTTGAATTTGCCTCAAAATATTTGATCGATTTCCAACAAGCTAATTTCATTTGACAACCTCTATGTATAAATGTGATCATATAGTCATGGAAGCTCACCTACATGCTGTGCACAAATAAAAAATTGAAAAATATATATTATATATACATATAAGCTAAAATTTAAAGTAAAAGTTACTTTTTAATTTAAAAACTGATTGTCTAAGCTTTTTAGTAGTATATTTATTTCGAATGATTCATCGGTGTATATTGATACAATGTTTGATCAACCAGGACTCTATAGATCTGAGTAGGACATTCAAAAGAAAACTTTACAAAAAATATTATAATTAATATTTATATGTTACTAGCAATTCCCGCGTTCTAATCACTATTAAAAAATAGGGATTGGTGGTAGAAGGATGAAAATGTAGGGTGATAGGTATTTTTGATGCCAAATCATAAAAATGTGAAAAAACCTTGGGTCCCTTGGGTCTAAAACTAAAAATCTGGAGAGGGCCACTCTTATCACCTATGGCAGGGGTCGGCAACCTTTTGAGTCGGAAGAGTCAAAAATTACAATTTACAAAATTTCAAAGTTTTTAAAGAACCACAATTTTTTTTCTTGTCAACCATAAATTATAGTACTTGCATAAATAAAGTTTTTTGATAAAAAAAACTAATCTAATTATTCATACGAAAATTATATATTAATTCATATGTAAGCAGTGTTTTTTCACAACAAATTAGAACTAACGTCTGTGACGACGCGTGTCACGGGGTAAGGGCAAGTATAAGGGGCTAAAAGATAGAAATGGTGCCTAATACTCGCTAATTCAGAACAATTTTAAAATATATTTTTTTATAAAATAAATATTATTTGCGTACGGAACTAAAGAGCCGCAGCTTCACATCCAAAGAGCCGCATGTGGCTCGCGAGCCGCAGGTTGCCGACCCCTGACCTAGGGGGGGGGGGGGAATAAAAAATAGCCAACGACCTATTCTTAGACCTAACAAATATACACAAAAAAAATCATGAAAATCAGTAAAGCCGTTTTGGAGGAGTTCGATAACAAACACTGTGACACGAGATTTTTTATATATAAGAAGATGTCCATAATAAATATAAGTTATAAAGCTATAAATAGGCTCAGTATATTTCATCCTTTTCATGAGCCCTTCATATCTTTTATGTCCTCTCAGCATAAACTTTCAACAAGTAGGTATAAATCCTATAAATTAAAACACCGTTACTCCTTTATTATACAGCTGCATAAATAACTTACTTTACTACGATGCATAAATACCTGTAACCAGTTTATTTCTAGAAGATATTTCGATTACCGCAACTACTAACATTTCAAAACACATAGTACGAGTAGGTATGTGATCGAAGTTAGCAATTTGTGTTATAGCTTAGCGATCTATTTAGTTTATTAAATATTTTTACTATGTTACCATGTGTCTTCTTCAAGAGTCGTTGTTTATGTATTAAGGACTATAATTCGTTTTTAGTCTTTTTTTTAATAATATTGTATCGTCGCTTTCTGCCAATGAAATGATTTTTATGTGAAAAATCTATTGGCCACAATGCACATGACATTTCTTTACATGTTTTGGATTTTTTTTCTCAATAAAAACTGAACATTCTTTAAAAATGTTCATATGTACCTACTGCCTTTATTAGTCCTATCCTGCATTTTCTATACAAATTAGTTTCGATGTTTCACATCTGCCAGGCGTCCCGCGACGGTTTCTATTGTTTTTTTTTAATATTTATGCAAGAAGTAAGTATCTAGGATATATTTTGATACTTTAAATTAATTTATGTTTCGGATATTTTAGCGTTTTTTTATAATGGGTAATGCAGCTTGTAAAAGCGTGTCCAAGCCGTGACAAAGATTACATTAAAAAAATAGGAAACCAAAGGCGAAAGAATCCAATAGATAGTGTTATATTTAAAATACATAGAATACATAACTAGATAACGATTCCCTTAATTCTTTAATAGATATAACAGTACTTGTCACTTGATTTAAGAGATGCAGCAAGCTTGCTAAATGCGCCCGCATAACATTCTTGTCGCATCTGCGTAATTTTACGCAATCGCCGCCTCAATGAAAAGTGTTACACAGGATTACTCGTACTATGTTATGTAACCGTAAATTATTTCCTTAGTACTTATCTCATTTTATATGAATATTTTCTTATAATACGTGAAAGTAATATATTTATTTTTACTCATTACTACAAAAGTCTCAATTTATATGTACTTTAAAACTTATATGAATGCAATACAGTGATTATATAAAAGTGTTAAACAAAGTATGCACAGATGATACATTAATAAACAATATAGTACTGTAAGTGCTTTCGTTAGTTCGAAATCAACCACTAGAGAAATGTAATCTCCACTTACACTGAACATAGAATAGGTTTGTTAAATTTATTTGTTAGCACGTTTTAATAATTATAAGTTTTTATGTATTTTATACTATTTTATATACCAAGCCTTTATTATTAGGTACATAGATAAATAATATTGATGTATCTGTTTGTAATTTCAAAATTACAGATTTTTGTTAAAACGATATGAAAGTACTCGTATATATCAGCACTTGTAAGAAAACCTTGTAATACTTGTTCTGGCTCGTCTCCAAGACGGCTGTACTAATTTTGACGTGACATTCACTGGCTAATAGTCGATGTGCACTAGGCTACTTTTATTTTAGCCTCCAGGCTTAGGTAATTTTAGAAAACGGAAACATGCAGAACAATTAAAACCCCTGCAATTGTAAACAATACCCGCGACCCTATAACGCGCCTGAGGGAAGCGAGAATATGATTTATAAAATATTAACTAATTTAAAATTATGCTATGAATATTTTAACGTGCTTATCTGTTTTCTTATTTGTCACGCTCTTCTTTTTTATGTTCAACCGATAAATTCATACGCTTTCGTCTATATTAAGTATTGTGCGTTACTACCTTATAAAGAACTAGCGACTCACCCTCGCTTCGCTCGGGTTCGTCTCTAGGTACCTCTTTTAGCATAAAATTTTTACAAACTTTGAATGTCTTACGTATTTATATATAATCAAAAGCCTAAAAAATAAGTTTCAAGCTTCTAGCTTTAAAAAATAGCGTTTTGTAAACTTTCATCCCCTATTTCAACCCTTTACAGCCCTTTTTTCGCCTTAAAAAGTAACCTATGTTCTTTCTCAGGCTTTAGACTATATGTTTACCAAATTTCATTTAAATCGGTCCAGTAGTTTTTGAGTTTATTCGTTACATACAAAAATACAAACTTTCCTCTTTATAATATTATAGTATAGATTAGTATAATACTCGTAGATAAGGATATGTAATTTTTGAAAGATTTTGTACGTTCATATAAATGTATATTTGTTTCAGCAAAACTCAATTCTGTGATGGGTGTAATGGAGTCAATAGCACCTATTATATACATGCCGACGTCCAGCGCTATTTATGTGCATACTATAGAGACCTTCCCTGGTGCTTTTTATTTAGTCGACGCGGCTCTTACTGTAGTAGCCCTCTTATTTTTTGCGTAAGTATATTCTATAGTAGGTTTATTCTATATTTAACACGTTTATTATTTTTTTTAAGTTATTTATTTTTTAATATTTTTTTGGTAAAAATATGCGTCTGTAAAGTTAATAGTAGTTTTCTGATTATTAAAATATCAGATAATGAATTTTATAAATGATCGCAATTTTTTTAGTTAAAGTTATGTATTTTAATAGAAAAATTGATTATTGAAATATCGGATTAAAATTAGGTACTGTTTTTTTAATTAATCAATCGATCAAATAGATGACGCAATAAAAATATTGCTGCAAATTGCTGTTCCGATTATACCTATATTTTTTAATTTTATTAGTTTTATCACAATACATTTTTAGTGTATTTTAATAAAAACAATTCCAAAATTTTAAGAATAATGTGAAAAAATAACTGATGACTTTGTATAAAATATCAACTTTTATTCTTATTGTTTAAACAGTTTGTACGTATCTGACTATCATTTGATGGCAAGGTTTATTGACCGTGTTCGCGTAGATAATATGTGCATTCCATACAAAATTAGCGCTTGGAATGTGTACGAATGAGGAAAATTACGTAAAAGATATGACACAATATATGTAAATTATAACAAAACTAATGACTTACCTTTGCTTCGCTCTGGTGAATAGTAGTAGTAGTACTTAGTTATTTTTATAGTTTATTACTTTTTAACCAAAGAAATATATTGTCCTGTTGAGTAATCAACAACATATACGTACTTACGATGCAGCGTGTTTCGATAAAGGTTTAAATAATGAAAGTACGGTATTTACTCGTACATCAAAAAATCAATTTTTATTATTTTTGTGTTTTTTAATATATTTGTTCCGGCTAATCTCTAAAACGGCTAGACCGAATTCGACGGGACTTTCACTCGCAGATAGCTATAATAGTATTTAGATATTTAGATATAAGGAGTATTTACGGGACGGATTTTTGTGCTACAAACTTTAAATTTGGCACTGAGCACTAGGAACAACAGGGAGTATGATATAAAGTAGGTTCCATATCTATTCGTTGTAGTTTTTGCACTTAGAGCGAACAAATAAGTCGTCATTAGTATAGACTATAATTAAAAAATGTTCGTCTGTTCGAACTTATTTAAACTTAAAATTATTTCATTAAGAATCAATATCCCTGTAAAAGGGGTTATTTGCAACGTACGTACTCACGTTCGTTTTGCGAGGCATATGAATGTTCTTTTAAACATATATGTATATGTATTACAGTTTTATAAATTCGAATGAATTTGCGTGAAATGAGAAACATGCGTTCTCAATTTTAAAAGTCTCAACTTTAACATGTTTTTCGTCATATCACAAATCATTTTCACCTCCTTTTCGCCACTTAAGACTTATTTTAATTTTCAAATAGTAAAATAGCATATAATTTAAATTATGCCTATACAAAACTATATTAGAATCGGTTCGTCCGCTGAGCCGTGAAAGTAAGGGAAAGAAATTTTTTTAGTATGAGAACCGAAAATAATCCAATGAGATAAAAACACAGATAACACATATAAAACTGGAACTCGCAGTCAAGTTTCACTTTTACCAATGTCCTATTAAAATTAACATAAAATATTTATTATGGAGAAAGCGATGTTGCGGCAAATTAAGATGTAGTTGTATATGAAATAATGTTTGTATTAACTGGTTCGTGTGTTTCATTACCTTGTCGATCAATGTTTTAAATTTATATGATTTTAACGTTAACTATAGTACCTAACGTATTCGAAAGTAGATGGCTTGTGCTGTGCTATTATAGAGAGTACTAACGACTCACACGCTCCGCTCGGTTTCGTCCCAATACTGTTAGTATAGTTTTCAGGAATTAGCTATTTTCCTGCAATAAGAAGTAACTTTTCGTCATGCGATCACAGACATGCAGACAGACAGATAAAAACTCTAAAACCAATAAAAGCCTCTGTATCGATAATAATAAGATATTAAAAAAAGTCAGAATTTCATTATATTTAAAGATTCACTTAAAAGAAAGAGTTTATTTTAAAGTTTGGTTAACAAAAATGGAACATTTATCATAACAGAAATAAAATGTATAATAACAATAAGTGTAAATATTTGCGAAGAGAATGCGTGCCTAAATGATGTGTGTTGAAGAAGCGAAAGAGGTATGCCTAACTAATGCGCAGTGCAAATCGTCAAGGCAAAGACCTGATATTTATCAAAGGCATGTTAAGCAAAACAGACGGCAAATTGTTGCTGCACAGTTTAGTGGATTAAAATAAGTTGTTTCTTTGTGTTCTTTCTTTCTTAATCATACAGATTACTAAATTTTTCGTATAAAATATAAATTATACGTTCAATAATAAATAATAATATCGTCTTGTATTTACATTCTTTTTGCATAAGAACAAAGATTTCAAAAATAAGTAATATCACAGATAACATAACACTATACTAGTAGTAATATATACTAGAAAAATGGTTATTGTAAGTGTACTTCTGATGATAGAAATGTAGATACATAGATATTTGTAAACCTCTTTAAAACTTACAATTTTTATTACATTATTTTGATGTAAGCCTAATATTTGTTTCCGTGGAAATGAATGATTTTCCTGTAGTACAACTTATATTTATAGTGTTGTACTTTTAATGTTAGGTAGAGGTAGAGTAATAACTTATCATTACAAGGGAAAAAACCGGTTTAACGTAACACACATAATACCTACAGATAATCAGAAATACGCTTTAGGAGTGAACAAAAAATTTGATATCAATATAGGTATATTACAATATTTTTAAGACTTGTTTTGATCTTTGTAGTCTAAGTATACTCTGTACAAGATGCAGACAGTATGGAAGAGTTGTTGTTAATTGTTGTTAAAATATATCATATTCAGATATGTACGGAATAAAAATCTTATATGATTTTTCAATGTGTATAACAAGGATGATCTCACATCCAAACCATCTACCTACTAGCGAACTACAAGGGATTCGCGTAATCCACTTTGAAAAACCCTTTTATAAATACCTAATGTTTCGATAGATTCGTACGTACGTTCGTACCTAGTAATTAGTTTTAGACTAGAATAGTATTATACTAGTATAGTACTATGATCAGTAGTATTTCTAATGTTTATTTATTGAAGTATTTCCTTACAGGAACATTTACGTCCTAGAAAAAAGACGGCATAGGAACATGGTAACGAACCCACAACAAAAAGAAGAGTACGCAAGAACCAATGAAGTATCTAAATTTTAATTTTTTTACTAAATTATTTTTTTATTTAAACTGTTAAAACCAAAAAATATGTTTTAAAATATTGTAAATCATTTTTATTATTAAAGAGCTTGCCAGTTGAAGCTACAAAGAGGGATTAAACCACCTATAGCTGTACATCTACAGGGTTTTCATCTTTTATATTATAGGATATAATCTAATTCAAGCTTTAAGAAAAACGAATTTTTATGATCCTTATACATTAATAACTATGACTCTACAAATAAATTCCAATATTATTACAACTTGCCTGATTAAGGAAAGCATCGTAAGAAAATTTGCATGTCTGAGAGATCCTAGCAAGCTTGCGAAAGACATGTAAAGTCTGTCAAACCTTACTTGGTCTGAGGAATTGACTAACGTGACTCCAGAGCTCAACTTCAGGGTATTACAATGTGACAATTTAATAATATTATGTGGGTTTTTGTATTGGTAAGAACTGTATGTTGTTTTTTTTTAAAAAATACCTATGTATTTGACCCAAAAAAGTCGTTTATTCGTGTGATACAAACTGTCACTACCCTAGCGTGTAGGGGAAGTTCTTTAAGTACGCTACGGTACTAGACCGGTTTCTGGCAGGTATATAGAGTTACGTTACGTGTTCGTAGGAGACAGTGGTAGCCTAGAGGAATCGCGCTCGCTTGGACATCCGAGTTATGTGGTTTCAAATCCGGAAATCGCACCGCTGATATTTTCATGTGTCTAACATGACTACCACCTGTCTTACGGTGAAGGAAAACATCGTGAGGAAACCTGCATTTCTGAGTGAACCTAGCAAGTTTTCGAAAGGCCTGTGAAGTCCGCCAACCCGCACTAAGCCAGCGCGGTTGACTATGGCCTGATCCCTACTTAGTCCTACTATAGGATCCCTAGAATCCCTAGTTAGTACCTACTATAGGATATATGAGTAGCTTTTTAAAAAGGAATAAAACAAAATAGGTAGGTATCAGAACAATTGTGATGTTACGTTTACATTAGCACAATACAGAGATAGAACAGTAGCGTAACTCAGCCGTCTTTTTGAAATTTACACCTACAGCTGAGCGGAGCGCTAGGGTTGATACATACAAAAAGTAAAACAGGTAATTTTTTTAGGAATGAAACGTATGTTAATTTAATATTTATTTTTTACATATTTATGTTATAAGTTGGTAACAGATAAATATTTGCGTCTATTGCGACAAGTTTTAAATGCTGTGTTGTTAAATTTTATTATATAAAAAAATCGCATTCTTATGAAAAGTTTCATTAAATAAAGTTTTGGAAAACAGGGACACGCGGCAGTGGAGACAGGTTAATTTCTTTAATTTCTTTTAAAATTGATGCTAAAATCTTGCAATTTATATAAGCTCGGCGAAGCGCGGTGTGGCACTGCATAGCTTTGCACTGCCAAGATTGGTTAGCGGCCGTGTTAACGACGTGTATGTGTGCGTGCGTCGATTCGGGCGCTCTAGTATGAAGTTAAAGTACTGTTCTATCTCTGTATTGTGACATTAGTTACTAATTTTAGTTAGTTACTAATTTCATCTCAAAGCAAGTAATGACTGCTATTTTAAGGTGTTGTTGTTTGTTATAAAGATTTATTTGTGAAATTCTATTATAGTTTATAATTTAATTATTTTTAAAACACTTGTTATTATATGTGAATGATTTATATACAGGAATTATAATTAATTATAAAGTACTTGTTTGTTTTTTTTCTATTATAAGTACTTATACTTATATTTCAGAATTATTACACTTTATTTTGATTTTGGTTCCCAACGCTGAGCGTGCTCTATATATATCTATATCATAAAATATATCTAAGAAAGTCTTACAGTCTTAACTTCTTTTACAATTTTATTTATCATAATAATGTTTGGGCATTAAAATATAGCTGTAGCTACCAACAAAATTATTTCTTTTTTTTCTCTCTTTCTTCTCTTCTTACTAAGTTATGAGAAGAGTGTTTTTAACAAATATCTGATTTCCCTGATTTTTAATACTTATCGATTTAACTCATAAGAGAGCGTTGTAGAAATATCATTAAAATTATATTCAAAATATTATATTTATACGTAGTTCGTCGTACTTAGTAAGAGTTCCCGATCTATGTAGTAGACCACGCACTCTTTTGCAGGCGAAGTATATTTTTTAAATCATGAAATACATTTACAAACATTATCCCTTATCACCAAAAATTTGCTCCAGGCCATTTTAATTGAACATTTTTAATTTATTTATTAAGAAATATATTATGCGTGGAACAACATAAGCATACTAAAAAATCGCTATATTTATTAACAGCTACACGGTTAGGATAAGGACTTGTTGTCATTGCAAAAATTTTATTTTTTAATTGTATAGAGATATAATTTTACTAGGATTTTAAGTAAAAATCTATTCACTATAATATAATACATTATACATATTATAATAATACCCTTTCGATTTCATATCGAGTTTTATGTATTAAGTATATGTTTGTTTTTCACGCAATCTCATCGCGCTATGTACGTATTGGTTTACATGAATCCTGTAATGCTCAGAAGCTTATGTGTATAGACAATTCAATTTCTGCAGAGTGTTACGTATCAAAATATTAAATTACCAGATTTGCTTTTTAGAACATACGGATACACTTCAATCATATTGCGATTACTTTAAAACTCTTTCAAACTGGATTTAAAAAAATTTTGAATTCGAATAAGAAAAAGTATTGTATCTAAATGTACTCAGTAAATGTTTCGTTTTCGACTCATGTCTGCAGAACCCTAAAAAATTACATACCTATAGCACTTCGATATACCTTTGGCATACCCTTCATTGAAGGACTAGGGAGCACAGGTCAAATCGTAGTATAATTAAAAAAAAAACGTTTTTTTTTATTTTACAAATACCGAAATTATAAATGAATCTATCTTGTCGCGGATTTGTTTTGATTTTTGGTTTCCGAAGTTTCGAATGCTTTACAGCAATCATGGTCACGGGAGAGAAATCGAATCGAATCGAAACATAAAAAAGCATAAATTAATTTCCTTTAGGCAAGGATAAAAAGTAAAGAGCCAGTAATGTAATTTATTTTTTAATAATAAATCAAAGACTGTCGATGTCGTCAGCTAAACGATAACTCAAATACTCTTCAGTTGCCTTTTTCAATAATTACTAGAAACTCGTAATCAGACTGTATTGTTCTATTTGTAGATAACCTAGCAATTGGCTCTAATAAGTTCAATGTTCCATTATCATTAGCAAATAAAATTGATTAAGTGTTTTGATCTTTGTTAATCTACAGTAGTAGCACTGATGAATTTCTAAGTACTTAAACATTAAGCTATAAAATACAAAAGAAATTTAAGACACTATATTTACCACTCTATTTCCCCTCATATTAATATTAAAATTATGAACGTATACAATGTATAGATATTACATTCATTATATTAGTCGATTATATTTTTAGTTCTAACTCCCGATGGAGTCCCCTAAAACGACGGAGTGTTATAAGTTCGACGTGTCTGTGTGTATATCTGTCTGTGGCATCGTAGTGCCCGAACGGATGGACCAATTCTGATTTTGTTTTTTTCTTTGAAATATGAATTAGTCGGGAGTGTTCTTAGCTATGTTTGATGGAAAACGGTCCAACATGGCCACTGCTACACATTGGCGGATTACATATTTTTTCACAACTCCCTCACCTCACATATGGGTGTCAAATGAAAGGGTTTTACTAGAAGAATACTATTTTTATTATTTTGGTTTTTTTTAAAATTTTAATTTCATAATAGTTACTGATAATTTTTTTTTTTTTTTTTTTTTATGGGACAAAGGGGGCAAACGGGCAGGAGGCTCACCTGATGGTAAGTGATCACCTCCGCCCATGGACATCTGCAACACCACAGGGCTTGCAGATGCGTTGCCGGCCTTTCAGGAAAGGGAGGGAGGGAGGAGGGAGAAGGACGGGAGTAGGGATGGGGAGTGGGCCTCCCGGACTCTCACTTACCGGACGAAACGCGACAGCATAGCTGCCACTTCACGCCGGTCTTCTGTGAGAGAGTGGTACTATACGGGGCGTGCCGGCCCATTCGGCTGCTACCCGAAGGTAACAAGCATGGCATGCAATTAAAAAGGGTTCATATACTAAAGAGTCAAAATTATCTGAGTCATATTCTTGCCAGGTATATTTGTTTGATGGATGACAGAAAACTTAGACATTGACTTTGATGGATTGCTCTATTTTGAAGATTTGATATGTTGCTACTTCTAAGTTCTAGTTCAATAGTCTTTCTATAAATTCTATATGTGAAGTAATAAGTTAAACGTAACGTCTTTTCAATGATACTTATGAGATAAAGTTTGATTTATACGAAACTAGTGACGTAACCTCGTACGTCAAGCCTACTTACTTAAGGGATAGACTCAGTTTTTGTAGGACGTTTTAAGACCCAAATTTTTTAATACTATTTAGATGTATCTAAAGCTATAAGCTTATCTTTAGCAATATAAGAGCTCAAAAGTATGTGTTTTACGACTTTTTGAAATTCTTGGCTTTTCTCTGATACAATATTAATATTATACATAAAATACTTTCGAAAGAAAATCTTATATCTTTTGATAGTAAATACGTATCACGATCATTTATAGAAGTTAGCTAAGAACAGACAATTGAATATCGCTGATAACTTTTTTTGTTCTGTAATATATAATATAGATCAGACTGGAAACTAAACAAGATAATTAATTTTTGACCGGCTTCAAAAAGGAGGAGGTTATATATTTTCTATTTTTTTCTAATGTTTATATATCAAAATATATTTATTCCCCTCAAGTTATTTTTAATAGTATTACTAGAAATAATTTATGTAACTACTTGTTCCAACTTTTTTTATCTAAAAGCGTTCCATTTTTAACAAGTGTCACCACTTTTCTACTCCGGTAATTGTACAATGTACATCGTAATAATGTAAGTCCATTCTCTATAAATGAGTGAATAACACCGTGGCTAATTTGCTGTCACTTTCAGATATACGTATCTAGTTGTGAAACCCAATTTGTCATTCAAATCACATGCAGACACTCGTATAACCATCGCATCATAACAAGAAATGTCTTTATCACTACTTATGTACCGATACTAATGTAAGTAATTATTATACTACTGTCTCTAGGTAAAGTTTTGAAAAAAATAATAATCTTGCTTTATTTTGTGAATTATTTTATTACAATTGACTACGTTTATATAAAAATAAACATTGGCTTATTTGGCTCAAATATTTATATAATACTAGCTGACCCGGCAAACGTTGTTTTGCCATATAAATATTTTTTTATTACTTAGGGGACAACCCTTATTACTTAGGGGTATGAAAAATAGATGTTGGCCGATTCTCAGACCTACTCAATATGCTCACAAAATTTCATGAGAATCGGTCAAGCCGTTTCGGAGGAGTACGGGAACGAACATTGTGACACGAGAATTTTATATATAAGATTCCACAATTACAGTAAAACATTAGCTTAGCGAAATATGACATATAAAACTTTTTTATAAACATTGACTGTAACCTATTGTGTACAGAATAAACCCAAAAACAAAAAAATATAAATTTTTGTCTGTGTGTTTGCGTTTCACGCATAATGTACAAAACAGATTTTGACCAGATTTTGTATGATATTTATTTTTACTTATCGCTTGGTTTTACATTTAGGAAAATATATAATTCAAAAACACACTATAAGTGGCTCTATTATGGCTATGGTGGTGGTGGTGGTATGGTGGCTATATACCATACCACCACCTATATATATATATATATATATATACTAACTAACAGAATTATAATTATAATTATATACTAGCTACTCACCCTCGTTGCATAGATTTCTTAGAGATGAGGTAGTATCGTGTACTTAGTAAAATGTATATGTTAATTTGAATAAATAGCTATGACATACCAGATATTATAAAAATCTGTTCAGTGGTTTTCTCGTGTTGCGTTTTCAAGCAGCGATAATATAGTATTATCGATATAATTTTTTGACCCATAATTTTGTTACAACTAGAGATTTAAGTTTCTTTATGTCTAATTTCGTAAATATCTACCTCAAAACTAAACTAATATAAGATAAGAAAAATATTTAATTAGAAGCCTTTTCTGAAAGCGGTTAAAAATAATGGCTATAAATATGTAACGCTTATTTTCTGGGTTAACTCAATCAGTTCTTAATAAAGAATACTTAAGAAACATTAAACATTGAACATTATACAATAATAATTAGTTCACGAGATAAATTATTTGCTAAATTGCTAATTAATTGGTAGACTTTAAATACCTCATTTCACAGAATCAGATATAATTTGAAGTTATAATCTAACTTTTTTTCAATAGTACTAAGGCTATGTTCTAATTATTTTTATCATTTCATAGATACATTTAAAGTTATACTAAGGATTTTGCAAGGTCTAGTAATCGCGGTATTATATTATAGGTTGCTCCTAGTACTTCTTCGATAGCAGAATGTATTGCGAGAGTAATCTCTTACCTAGCACTGTGGACGAAAAGGAATATTTAAGACTTTAAAACTTAGAAAAATCTTACCGAATTTTAAGGCCTTTCCGGAGATTCCCCACATGCTAATCTAGACTTAAACACAGCCTTACGTAGCTTACTATCTTCTAGCACAGATACGTAATTGTGGTTTGCGTAATACGACGCTTTCATGATCCATACGTACTATTCAAATTCAAATTCAAATTCAAATTCAAAATATTTTATTCAGCATGAAATTATTACATTTTTTTACTGAACGTCATGAGTCTACTACCAGTTCGGAAGGAAGAAACCACTGACCTGAGAAGAACTGGCGAAAGAAACTCAGCGGGACTAATATATATTTTTTTTCTTTTTTTTTCTTTTTTTAATTAAATTGAAATTAACAATAATTCTATAGGTTGAAATAGCCTGGTGGCGATCACATCATTCCCAAGGCGTATTATCTTCTAAAAAATCGTTAATCGTATAATATCCTTTAGTACACAAACGTTCTTTCACAATTTTTTTAAATTTTTTTAAATTTGTAAAATTCAATGGCATTTCAATGACTTTTGAGTAAAATAGCTCCGACATACGGGCATAGACAGACGGAAATACAACTTGTCCTCTCCAAAGTCAGGCGAGCAATATAGAACAGAGAAATAAATTAACAATTCTTTTCTTCTTTCCCTTTTGTATAAAGTTATTCATTTAAAGATAAGCCTTCTATTATTTTGTATAAGTATATTGTCATTATTTGAATATGTTTCAGAATTTCATATAATAATATGTTTGTTTGTTCATAGTATCAAAAATAATTTAGAGGTCAAAGCTTTCGTACAAAAATCTCATACATTCAGTTTTCTTTAATAAATTAAAAATGATACACTCCTAATAAATATATAATTGGTTTTATGGCAGTTTGTCTAGACTTGTATGTCTTTATTTATGTATGCCCTTTGCATGTACATAATTGATAATAGTTATTTAAAGTCAAAATATTTATATATATGTACCTGTAAAGCCCCTTTTTCATAAATATCTTTGAAGTTTTTATATAACTAAATTCAGTAATCTGAGCTGTTAAATTCATTGTGTCTAAATGTATACAGGAAACTAAATCAAAAAGGTTATTCGGCTAGAATATCATTTCCGACCAATATGGAAAAAAGGGCGCGTAATGATATTTTTTTATCAAATTCCGAGGAAGCTTAGGTAAATATTGGCTTAATATAGAGGCACGTGGGTACGTTAGAATCTAATTTTCTTGAATAAGATGCGTAAAATGATAAGAGTGGCAAACGCAATTTATATTTGAACCATTAACTTAATTTAAAATGAGTATATGTAAGCTAATTTGTCTCTGAGGAAACTACCGAAAAAGCCAATAAAAAGAAATAAATAATATTTGTTGTAGAATTCTGTGAATCGTTTTTGTAACAGTTTGCATAATATTTCGCTTGACAATCCTTAAGATATTTTTATGCTGGAGCAAAAATAAAGTGAACTGTGGTGAAAACATGTTGCTAAAACTTTGGTAACATATCTTTAATGATTTAAAGGGCTGGACTACATTCGTTTAAACTAAACTTCGTGTAATCTAAATTTAGTGTAGCCATACAGCAAAATGCATGAACAGACTATGGGAAAGCCTAGTGAAGAAGAAACTTGTGCTACACCTGTTCTTTTTAAATAGTATTTAGTAATTATAAATAAAACAAAATATTTAAATTTGTATATAAATATATATTATTTTATTGGGGTGATAAAAAAATTAAATAATTTTTTTTATTAAATTAAACATAAATAAGTGATTATTTAAGGCAGTGGTAGCCCAGCGGTAACGCGTCGCTTGTATAACCGAGTGACGCGGGTTCAAATCCGGGTCTCGCACCTCTGATATTTCATGTGCGAATCATTTCTATCATGATTACCACTTTTCTTACGGTGAAGGAAAATATCGTAAGGAAACCTGCATGTCTGAGAAAACCTAGCAAGTTTTCGTAAGACATGTGAAGTCCGCCAACACGCACTGGGCCAGCGCGGTGGACTATGGCCTGATCCCTCTCGTACTGAGGGAGGCCCGTGCCCAGCAGTGGGACGTTAAAAAGGGCTGATGATAATGATGAAGTGATTATTTGATCCATTAATAATGATTATAAGAAAAAATTACCTTAGGGATAACAGCGTAATTATTTTTTTAGTACAAATAAAAAAAAAGATTGCCTCGATGTTGGATTAAGATAAAATAGCTTTATATCGTAGCGTGTTGCTACGAGTATTATATTGCCTATATCAATAAATAAATAGTTATGAATTGCAATATAAAAAAATACCGGCATATCTAGATGACGCATTCAAACAAACGAACAAAACGAAGTAACGACTAAACAAAACAAACAAAAATTTTTACATATTTTTCTACTTTATAATATTAATAGGGATAGGTAGATTCCGCCCTTAACCCTTTTAAATTGCCCTTTCACTGTGAACTTATAGTATCCATCTGGCATCCACCTACTTAAAATGTTGATACATTTTAAGTAGGTGGATAAAGCAAATACCTACCAAACTATTATCGGAAAGCTTTTGGGATTGGACCATTTAGCGAAGTATTGACGTAATATCTTTTATGTAAGTAGTAAGTTTAACTGCCTCGGTGGTGTAGTAGCTAGCATGTACGGCCATACATCGAGAGGTCCTGGGTTCGAGTCCCGGGTCGGGCCAAGTTTAATTATTGAGTCTTTCTGTTTAGTAAGTCTCAGTATTAGCCCGGAGTTGGGAAGTTGGCGGTGTGTCACCCCCGTGCCTCGGAGAGCACGTAAAGCCGTCGGTCCTGCGCCTTAGCTCTCACTGGTCGTGTCGAGTAGTCGTCCCACCGGAGTATGAGAGTGATCGGATCGCCGCCATGGCCTCAATCGGTCGGAGAACATTATGTAAGTAGGTATCCCGAAATGCAAATGCAAATTTTACTAAGTTATTATTAAGTAAGTACCTATAGCACATACTTCCATAAACAGGTACCAACCAAATGTGATTAAAATAAATTTAACCTAAATCATGGATAATGTAATTAAAGACAATTAATATATTTGATTTAAAATTATAATTATATTTAGCCTCTTCTTAACTTTATTTGCGTTGTACGAAAGTTTCCTGCTTCGCGCCTGACACTTATTTATACTAAGTTGTCAACTTACTTCTTGATAGGCGCCTTGTTTTGAAGTGACTATACATAGGAGATACAAACATATTGTGTAGTGGATCATGTACAGTTTGAAACCACATTGTGTTCATATATTGAAAGCCCCTATGTATTATTAAGGCAAGATTATATAATTTAAGTTTTATATTTATTCGAAATCCGAAATACCACTATTCCATGCTAAAATCAATAAATAGCTTAGCCATATTTAGACGTCCGTTAGAAGTCTACTATATGAAGAACAAAGCTTAAACTAGAACACACGTTCTACATTGTGTAAAAGCTTTTAAATAAAAAATCTATCTAATCGATCGTAAAAGACCAGAAAATTTAACAGCCATTTGAATACTTACCTACTAGAAATTCCAATTTCGAGTGGTCCAAGTGCTTTAGTTTTTCAGTCTTAGTTTATTTACAAATTACAGTATTAGTGTAGATTAAGGTCACAAGAACATGATTAAAGAAGGTATGGTATAGGTACCCCAGTGAACTCAAATCTTGGGTCTCACACCTCTTGTAGTTTCCTCTGCGAATCATTTCCAACATGATTACCACTGATGTTACATTGAAAGAAAACATTGAGACAAAGCCTGCATATCTGAAAGAAGCATGTCTGTCAACTCGCATTTAGCCAGCGTGGCCTGATCCCGATGGAGATATGGATGGATACAAAGGGGATTTAGAGTGATCCATGCCAGAAGAGGAACGTTAAAAAGTTATAGATAGACAGATATGGACCCCATGATTGATAGAAAATACAACATTAATTATATAATATACCTTTAGTCCTGATCTAGGTTAATTCGTTATAAATCCTTTGGAAAATAGCGCGATATGATAATAGACTGGGAACTTGTTCATTAAAAACTAATTTAGTTTATAAGGAGTAGAAGTATATAGGAGCAGAACGCGTAGAGTAAAGATTCCATAATAAGTAACGTAGTTAATTTCAAGAGCAATTGCATTTGTTAAAGCTGGGTTGAAAAATAAAAGTTCAAACAATGTTATGGAACGCCGACTCACACTAGTGAACTCTTTTACGAAAAGGTATATTCACGGAATAGAAATTTCTCTTCTGTGGGTATATTTTATTACTACCATGGCTGAGACGATCTCTCACTTTTATTAGGGTTCCGTAATTCACAAGGAAAAACGGCACCCTGTTATGGATGGGTGACCATATCTTTTTGTAGATGTTTTTAAACTTTTAATAATTTTTACCGAAAAGAAAAATCTAAAAGATGTATATTTTTTAAATTTGTTACATACTCGTACATACCGTCCGTGGTCGAGTCTGACTCGCACTTATGGCGAATGTCCGATTGTCCGATTCTATTTTCCCTCGAGTTTACTAAACAACTAAACCTATTTAGTGGCTTAGGATGAAGGGGTAAAAACGGACAGACGTCAGATCATTTATAATACTACTAATGCATAAAAAGGATATTATTTTTAAGACAAATTTTTCATGGTGTGTGATCCAACATCCGTTCTCTAAGGGCGGAGCGGTAGATGCAATATCCGAGTAACAACTAAGTTACCCATCGACTAGACATAGTTAGAAGTCGTATTTTATGTATCAATGGAATTGTGCACCGTAATATTAAGAGATAAAGTCCAAAATTGCTCCATATAAAATATGGGTGTTAAATATGATCTTGCGGTTTATAGAGCCTACTTGCTAATAGCTTCTATAACCAGCCGCTGGTGCTAATGCCTATATATTAATCATATGATTAGGTATTAATTATTATACATACTGCGACTTCAGAATAAATAACGGTCTAACAATTTATACGTGGAGCTACAATAGACTTTTACAAACACTTCTCGTTAATTTAACATTTTAAATTAAAATTAAATGTCATTTCGTTATGTACTCGTATGTTCGTGAGGAATCTACTACCGATTCGAAAGGCATTTCTACTGAGCTGCGGAAAGATCCAGCAAGAAACATATTCCTATGCAATTAAAAAAAGCCAGAGAGATAGAGATAGCCATTTATATTATATAGATAAATTAGTATTGGGGGCTCTTAATACTGTATAATACGATGCTCATTCGTCAACTTTTTCACTAATTTTAATTCCGCTTTTTACGTTGTCGTCATTTCTAAAGTAATATATAGTAATTACATAATTTGATTATTACACAAATTGATATGAGATTGAGATTTATTTCGTAAATTGATGTACGCAAAACACTATGAAATTTCATAAAATATTATTTTATATTATAAGCTTTTATTTCTTTTTATGTACCTAGTGTCTTTTCTTCTTTCTTGGTTTCGAAGATACATTTGAATACTCGTTATGAAATTGTACTTGTTTCTAATATATAAATATCTTGTGTCACAGTGTTTGTTATCAAACTCCTCCGAAACGGCTTGACCAATTTTTATAAATTTTTGTGTGTATATTTGGTAGGTCTGAGAATAGGTTGTAGATTATTTTTTATTACCCTAGGTAATGTCCACCAATCTCTATTTTTTAATGTGATTAGAACGCGGGCGGAGCCGCGGGAATTGCTAGCTCTATATATAATGATAACATATAGCCTCAAGAACGAATAATCTAATGCAAAACGAATTTATCAAATCGCAAATTGGTGTATTAGTTCTTGAGATAAGCGATGAAACAAACAAACTCTACCTTTCTGTAATATAATATATTATTGTAGTAGCCCATTGTGGTAGCCCAGCGTTAACGCGTTGCTTGTGTAACCGAGTGATGCGAGTTCAAATCCGGGTCTCGCACATTTTTTTTTGTCGCTGGAGGAAACCCATCATGGGGACCCACCGATCCGTCATAAACCGGTGGGTACTGTGAGACTCCTACTCACTAAAGCCTCCAGCGGAACACGTCGCCGCAGTGCAATGGGACGTTACGGGATCGCTTTCGCACTCAACCGTAACAAAAGCGTATTCCGATACTATTTTCGATATCTAAGGTGCGAGTGCGAGAGGTGCGAATCATTTCTATCATGATTACCACTTGTCTTACGGTGAAGGAAAACATCGTGAGGAAACCTGAGAAAGAAAACCTAGCAAGTTTTCGTAAGACATGTGAAGTCCGCCAACACGCACTGGGCCAGCGCGATCGACTATGGCCTGATCCCCCTCGTACTGAGGAAGGCCCGTGCAACAGCAGTTGGACGTCAAAAAAGGGCTGATGATGATGATGATGATGATGATGATGATAATTACTCTATACTATCCTTATAGATTTTACTCAAATGTAACCTCATTATCTTATTTCTTGACTTGATATTTAAAATTTTAAATAAGCTCATGTTAATGACCAAATAAAACATTAATTTAATGAAACAAGTCCTTATATATAACCAAATAATTTTTCTACTAAATTCTTGAGTACCTAGTTATTTTTTTCATGGGAAAAAAATCCCAATCAAAAAAACTTTCCCTTTAAGCAAACATCTATTAGCTTTTCGTGCGTGACCTTTTTTCGCGAAGTTGTATAGAAGCGGTTTATCGTCTCTTTGAAAAAGCTGAGTACATTCTAAATCCAATATACCCATTGATAAAAACCAACCAATTGTATTTATGTAATTCAATATTAAATTTCCAATATATTAATCAAGATATGATATCCGTACGAGGACTATAATAAATTCAATATTCGATACGCTATTTCAATATCGTGGAAGTGACGAGTGGACTGCCACTGTAAAATTGATTTGTCGAGTGTCAGATACCCTTAGACTTAGAGTCATTTGCAATAGTAATAATAACTAACTGCATAATGTTATCATATTTTACAAACTTCTGATCGAGACTTTGTTCAGGTCTTATGTTGGTTAAAATAGATTATTGTCAATCTCATCCTACTTTTATTTTGATTTGAAAATTTTACGAATTCCTGTAAAACAGTTTCTATTCTGACGAGAAAAAGCTGATAAAGCGGACTTATAATAGAACGAATGATCGAGATTTTAACCCATCGATCCTTGATATGATTAACTAAATGCAAACAACAATCTTCACACAAAAATTTGCAAAATTGATACACCATTTCAGTTTGTATTGCATATTTAGCATATCCGTAACGAATTTACATAACACATAGCACACAATATACGTAAAATAGCATTCACTATTGTACAACACAATTGTCAGTACATCTATTTTATCCAATGAAACAAAATTGAGGCCAAGAGCGTTTAAATAGGTCCAGAACCAATAGGCGTTAACAGAATCAATGCAGCCCACATTGTCTTCACTTTGAACACTTCTCATTTAGTCATCCTAAGTACTTTTTATTGTGATGGACCTAAGCGGTGTCTGCATACGAAATGAAGCTAAGTTGTCTATAAATATATACGTTACAATGGCATTAATGGAATGATTAGTGTTAATTATTATTGTGGGCGTTAGTTAAAATAAATTAGACGGTTTTATTAATTTTCTAATAAAAAAAGTAACATAGGTTCATCCTTATAACATTAACTATCTTCGAGTAAAAGTCCAGTCAAAATCAGTTCAGCCGTTTCAGAGATTAGCCGGAACAAACAGACAGACTGACAGACATACGTTTTTAAAAAATATTTTTTGTAGTAAGTACCAGATATACTTTCATATGCATTTAGTGGAAAGTTACTTTGAATTTAAAAACAGACACTTTAATTTAATTTATCTCTACAATTCACACAACACTAAGACATATAAAACCAAATACTTCTAAAAAACACATTAATATATAAATAAATAAGTATCAATTCAAAATAGTATAAAAAGAAAAAAATTATGAAGACTTTACTAAAATTACATATTATTTTTTGAAGATACTGATTTTAAATATGGTTAAACATAAAAAAATAACAGTTTCATGTATATATTTATTCATGGTACTTACTAAGTACTACTTATTGTTGTACCAATGATTTCAAAATTATTTGTGTCATAAAGTCGTAATTTTTCTTTTCTTCTCTACATGAAAGAGTAAATTGCCTTCATTACTTAACTATAACAAGGTTGTTAAAATAATTTAATAGCTGATATTTCAAATCACCCACGACTTATTGTACTCAAGAATAAAAAAATACTTTAGAAAATTAAAAAGCGAGGAAAATATACTTTTGAGAAATATTTGTAGCCATTATATGTACGTTATATGAAGTAGGAAGTTCAAATCTACCTATGCAATCTTCTTATAAATTGACCTAGTCATAGCGTCTCTCGACAAAGGTCATTGCAGTTCCCTATACCTAGATATCTAGACACCTGACACCTATTGGAAGAAACTCATAGTTTTATTGTTAAGCATTTCCATATCAAATAGAATATTTAAAATGTAAATAATAAACGTCAAAATCAAAATAGTAAACGCGCACATCAATTAGCTAAGATACTGTTTTAATGCACCTAATTAAGCATAATATATAAACAACAATAATACTTAAGTTATATAGCAGACATAGATGCTGGATAAGTTACCTATAGTAAAACATCTTTCAGGCCATATTAATTAGGGCTCAATAATGATATCAATTAATCTCTTTACTATAGAATATGACTTAACTCGGGTAATTTATTGTGAGATATCGCTTAAGTTGGCAGATGATTTATTAGAATGGCCTCAACAAACTTTAAGTCTGATAAGTCTGACTAGGTACCCAATTAGGGTTTGCCGATATTATTTACTGTACAAGCATTTTTATTTATTATCTCTTCAAATAGGACATGTAATTATTATAAGGCTTATTCATTATATTTTCGATATTTTTAGGATTCCACGTTAAGAAAATCTGATGGTGAAGTATATTTTAATAATTAACGTTGTATATTAAATAATCTACGTTGTGTTGTTTTTTACGGCTTAAAACTTAAGACGTAGATGTACACCTTGAGGTGTGCCTGAGCGGTACCGATTTTCGTGATGGCTAACGGTATCGATATAATAGCTTAAGAGCTAGTAACGTTTTCGAGAAAGCATTTCATTAAGGCCAGTGTTTAGATATGCTATTTCTCACACTCTCCCGGACATCATACGGGCTATCTGGCTGGCGGTAGTGGTTGCGTTCATCAGTGCGCATCGTACTTGGATACGTAAAATATCAATTTACTACGATAATTACATACATTTGTCAATGCGCCTAACAGGAAAATGAAGCAATTACTGGTTTAAACAATATAAAATATTGCTACTTGAAGTTCAGCCTTAACAAAAATTATATTTAAAATCAGCGTCTGGCACAATTTAAACAACAATGGAACTGTGGCAATAATAGATTCAAGTTGCAAAAAGTTTGTTCCAGTTAGTTAGTTGCAATTAACATAATAAAAACAAAAGGAACCTTCTTAAAGTTCTTTGAAAAATTGATATTTTACCTATCCAAGTACGATGCGCACTGATGAACGCAACCACTACCGCTAGCCAGACAGCCCGTATTATGTCCGGGAGAGTGGGAGAGATAGCATATCTAAAAACTGGCCTTACTGAAATGCATGTTTTCCCGACGTTGCTAGCTCTCGTACGATAATGACATGTTATCATGCCCTACCACCACCGTCTTCTACGTCACTGATACACTTCAAACCAATGATATTTTAACTAAAAATATCATTGCTTCAAACTCATTTTTTATACGCACATATACATTGGTATGCATTATATTATATAGGACATGCATATTATAAATATATATAAGTTGTAAAAATATATAGATGGAAAAAAAGTACATTATATATTTAAGCAATCAAAATAAAAAAAGACCTGCATTTAAATGTTTTTAAAAGGTTTAGAAAATATCGGAAGAACAAACAGCCAACAAAAGAATAGTTCGATTCCTAGTTCAGGTAAGCTTCACAAAAATATTAAAATGCAGTTCTTATCATTTTTTAAAGCAAAGTAATGTTCCGTCGAGTAAATCTTGATAGTTTCAATATTTAAGGTTTTTTCTTTTGCACCGAATACCTACATATGTTTTACTATATATTCTGTATTATAAAAATAAGAAAAATGAATTGATTCAATTAATTTGTTTTATATTTCTTTTAGATTTAATAAATGTTTATTAGGTATTGAGAATACATACATATATGTATGCATGTATGTATACTTATATATACTTCATTTGCAGATCTTCACAGGATAAAGTTACACTCAATCACGGAAATCTATTGTCAGTGTCGGTTAAGTTCTCCAGTACGAGACTACGCTAATACGTTCGCAAGTGTATGGACAAATAAGGGTTGACATTATATTTAATTTAAAAATAAAATATTCGTAATATTTTAATTTTATAAGTGTTGTTTGAGAAATATTCTTGGGACTTTTTATAAATGTGATAGTTTTTTCTCTTTCATTCTTGACTGGGTCAAAAAGACAATTCGGATTGAAGAAGCACCTGAAAGAAGCAGGATCAAGTCGCTTGTTTTTCAAAAGATGTATATAATTAGGTTTTAAATTTTAAAATGTTGTCTTTGCAATACGCTAAAAATATTTTTTTTATCAGACGTATGTAAAATTAAATAAACTTGCTCATAAACGTTTTATGCGTCACTTAGTATAAGTATAATATAGTGCTTAGTTTATCCTCAAAAATGTGGATGTCTAACCCTTACACTTAAAAACTTTATCTATTACGCGGATTTATTGAACTGGTTGAAAGGAGATTGATCTTGTAATTGATCCTCTGCTTACTCGGCGCTTATATGTGTAGATATACTCGTATGCGCCTGGGGCTGCAAATATAAATAATCATTTACTATAGAACATTATATTATGTCATTTAATAAAAATTATCATCGTTCAATAAGAATTATGAATAACAAACTAAAACACATAATGTGAAATACATTTCTATAGATTCAGATATTTTTTAAACACAAAATGTTTATGAAATTTAGGAAGCATATCAAATAAAATGGCTTTAATATATTGCATTTTACATCATCTTCGGAACCTCTACGTGTTACAGCAATAAATCAGGATTTACGTCCTGAGGCAACCTATCAGCCACTTAGATTACGCCTCATACTGACGATCTCTATATAATATGTAGGTATAGTGTGTAATGTGTATACACTATAATATATCACCTCATGTATATAATTGCGCGATTATATTTTTTTTTCATAGATTTTACTGTAATACAAACAAGATTCTTAAAAAATCGTTTCCTGAGTTTTTTATGCAAGCCGCATTAAAATTTTTAACTAATGTGAAAGTTGTTTTTCTTAATTCGGTTGTAATTTTTTATGTTTCTTACCTCAGAACTCCTTCATTTATAATATTTAGGAAAATGTTCCTTTGCTTGAAAGTGTACACTTCTAGTTTGGTGTCATCAACTTGTGACGGACGGAAGGAGATACATACAGAGTTACTTTCGCATTTATAATATTAGTAAGAATGTATTAAATTTTTATTGCAATTCAGTACAGATTTAACGCCAGAAGCCAACTATAAATCAGGTCTGTGCCCAGAGGGACAAAATTAGTATGAAATTTAATTTAATAAATGATGCTTAAATATTTATTTCTAGTTCTAGTAGTTCTTCCAAGTCATTATTAATAATAATCGAAAAGAGTAGAAAATAATGCACACCTGATGTTTAGCAAGCATTAGCCCTGCAGGTAAATTTCTACCCTTTCGGGTTTCCCTGATTTTTTAAATTTTGCTGTAAAGCATTCAAAACGTTGGGAATCAACAAATTTACAATTGGGGCCCGTCCTGTGAGTATCACCTGCATGTACCCTGTTTTTAAAACGATTATAAAATAATAGCTGTAATGTTAGAACTACATAAACAGTTTCATCGAAACGTTAGCTGTTCTGAAATTCATGAAAATCAAAATTGTATTGAAATCCAACAAACAAATTTTAAAAAGTTTTGTTATTGCTTCCATTTCATAAATGAATTTTTCAACACACATTTTTGTAAACAAATTTTCATTTCATTCATAGCGCTATGTTTTAGGGTACCGTAGTCGACAAGGTATCATTCAACTCAAAAGTTAAAAGTGCTAAATTGAAATTAAAAAAATTGCTTAGGGCTCCTGTACACAAAGTGTTTTTGTTTCCTCGTCTACCCCATGTTATGTCGAATTTTGTTAAAATATTAAGCTTAATTGTATTATTTGCCCCAATGAAAAAAGTTTGTAGGTGTAACCTCTATACGTTTCAGACCATTCATCTCTAGGGAGCGAGTAATAAAGGTCGGGTAGTATTATATAAAAACTTTAAGTGGCTACTTATTACGGTTCAAAAGATATATCCTTTAAAAGGTAGGACGGACAGATGAAAGGACGCCTGATCGAATAGCATACGTATCGGTATAATTAAAGCTCTTACCGGATCTTAAAGGTTTAAGAAGTAACATAGAACGCGTCACTTTTCATGATTGAAAAAAATATTTTCAAATAATAGACACGTATATATATTTACATATGTAGAAAATATAAATATATAAAAGCGAAAGGTTACAAACTCACTCTTTCGCCACGTAACATCGAAAACCGCTTGACATATAAAGATGGAATTTAGCAGGGAGATTTTTTATAATCAGAAGAAATCTACTAAGAACGGATTTTGCGATAGAGCCAGGTTAAGTAAGTCTAAGGGCTCTCGCAAGTTTGTATGAAAGGCCTTCATGTTTTTGCTACTAACTTTAAAGGCAGGAAGTGCTTCCAAGGACGAACCTGAGCAAAGTGAGGTTGAGTCGCTAGTTACTCATTTAATAATAATTTACATTACAAAAGCGAACATAGTCGATCGACGTCAATAATGAATATATATTGGTTCAATTATTATCATTTAATTTTGACAATGGATGCAAAAGCTATTTTACTTTAATTTTTTTTTTTTTTTTTATGGGACAAAGGGGGCAAACGGGCAGGAGGCTCACCTGATGGTAAGTGATCACCTCCGCCCATGGACATCTGCAACACCACAGGGCTTGCAGATGCGTTGCCGGCCTTTCAGGAAAGGGAGGGAGGGAGGAGGGAGAAGGACTGGAGTAGGGATGGGGAGTGGGCCTCCCGGACTCTCACTCACCGGACGAAACGCGACAGCATAGCTGCCACTTCACGCCGATCTTCTTTGAGAGAGTGGTACTATACGGGGCGTGCCGGCCCATTCGGCTGCTACCCGAAGGTAACAAGCATGGCACTACCACTTGGAAAATTGCTTGCTTGAAATCGTTACAGAAAAGTATTGGTTGAATCATAGTAAATTAATTAATAATTAATAAATACAGTTATCCAGTAGTTACATATGAGGTATGCGAAATTATGAGAATTTTCCTTATAATATTTAACATTTATGACATCGTTATTCAAAGTAAAAGGCAGTGGTAGCCCAGCGGTAACGCGCTCGCTTGTATAAACGAGTGATGCGGGTTCAAATCCGGGTCTCGCATCTCTGATATTTTCACTTGAGGTTATGAGGCCAGCGCGGTGGACTATGACCTGATCCCCCTCGTACTGAGGGAGGCCCGTGCCCAGCAGTGGGACGTAAAAAGGGCTGATGATGATGATTCAAAGTAAGTGTTATTTAAATAAAACTTATTCAGGTAATTTTTGACATTTCTAGCTTTTTATTGCAGTTAATTGATGGGTTATGTAATTATTATTTATCTCATAGAATAAACAATAAAGTACAATTTTGATTTCCATTTGTGAATATTACATTTATAACTTTACTTGCAGCTTCACCCCTGCATTTATCTCTAACTGCTCTAATTTTTTAAATAGAACGCCTCTTTTTTAAATCGAGCTGGTGGTCCAATAAAAAGACCTTTCAGTATTCTGTAGGTATACACCTACATTACATTGTCATTTTATGATAATAACGTTTATTGATATCTTATTTGTTTCTTACGCTAATAATAATTATTTTTCTTATAATGTCTTAAATATTATAAGAAGGTGTTTCAAAATAAGTCTTTGTATTTTGCATATTACGGATTCGAACTGTCTTTAAACAGATTGTCGCTGGTCAAATTGTCAGATGCATCTCGCTCAGGGACCTTAAATCTTATTAATTGGTCATACAGTATCGACATAGTATAAAGAATAACAAGTAGGGCAACTTCATACAAACGCACCGCGCGCGGCTTGTATGTGTGCGTCGTAGTATCATTACGTTGCCGCACGCACACTCAAACAATATCTCGAACCGTTTATCAGTGCGCCAGTCAAGGCTAACGCCGCCAAAGTTTCGCGCGTCACGGCTTTTCACTATATGAAAAATGTGTGATATTCGTAGAAGAACTTATTGCTGTGTGTTTGGGTGTCTAAATTCTTCATCGACTCCAGAGTTGTCTTTGTTCAGATTACCTACTGAACAGGAAAGGTAAACAAATCACTTATTCTAGCATAATTTGTACTTGATGATGAAATACTTATGTAGGTACTTTTATTTTTGTTGTATTACTTTATAATTTTAATAGGATGTGATATGATTTTATTAATATATTATACTTTTAATTTTTTTATTGTTACTAATAGCATATTTATGTTTTTGTAAACGCAAGAAATTAAAGGATTTATTTTATTTATTTACACAAATACATTTCGAGATAAATCTATTCTATTTTCTACTGATATATCAGTTAAGCAGGTACCTACAGGCCTAATAAAAATAATCATAAACATGTAGAAACAAAATGTTTTACATTCTTAAATGTATATAAATAATAAATATTTTTTAATAACACACTTCCCGGCCCTTGCCAATTTCTGAGCACTGAATTAAAATTTAGCTACAGTGACAACCCTGTGACAGGCAACTACGGTAGGTAATTATATCGCGGATTGGGCCGAAGTTGCCCTATCTATATAGTCTTCTCTTTATACTATGGTATCGATGGCCGTTCTGATGTTGGTATATAATATATAAATGCAAACGCGTGTCTATTATTCTGTCACGTGGCTCGAGATCTGCAGGAGACAGGCAAGTGACGTTGAAGGTGTTCAAAATGCAATATGACAACACCATACGAATATGTTGCATTTGAAGAAGGTCAGCAATAATTAATTTCCAACATATCCCTAAATAACATAGGAAATATTTGGGTTAGCACATTATACATGACGTATGAAAATTATATTTAGCTAGTTTTGAATGGAACATTAATTGCTGAGTATTTTTTAGGTGTTTTTGCTATAATTCTCGTACTAAATTTTATCAAAATCCATCCACATCCTATTACTCATATGTTATCTACATCTTAAGAACTGTTAGGAAAGCGTAGAGATCCTTTAACTAAGTTAAGTTTAGTTAACAGGCAGTAATCGAATAGCTGTTGTGATATTAAAATCAATACATGAATTATCTCAATCGGTTATTACTTATTCCGCTTCATATCACTGTGCCAAATGACTGTCTAAGCTAAGAAACAAAAAAAACATATTTTAAAGAAATTCGGATTAACAAATATTACTCAATGAATACTATTTTGACGAGTAGATAAATATACAAGCGTTATAATAATAATTGCAAATTAATAATTTTTAATGATAGTCAGTGACTATTCAGGAAATATTTTACTCGAGATCTCTTTGATCATGGGTTTAAATAATTCTTGCATGTATAATCAAATGGTTTTCAGAGGTTAGTCGACTGTAAGTGCCAGCTGTAATATTAAGAAAATCAAAAGGCAAGTATGAATTGCCCGAAACCTTTTGAAGTTTAATTCATATAAATATATTGGGTATTTAATAATCGGGATAAGTTATTTTCTGCAATATTGGTTTTATGTTGGATCGACATTAATTTATTTAATTACTCATTATTGTCTATTTATTTAATAAATACAAATGATAATAAAGTAAACCCAAAAATGTGATAAAAGCTGTCATGAACCATGACGGAATGGAGACTATAATAATGTCCCAACATATTTATATTTATTTATTATTTTATATTATTTATTGGTATATATCGACTTACTCTAACTTCGCTCGGGTGCGATTTGAATGACAAAAAATAGTCATTGCGAGTGTACCGTAGGAGATAGATTTATGATATTGCGGACTTTTCTGTTCGCCTTTTATGACCTACAAGTTTCAAATACAAATTGTTTGGATGTTTTACCACAGAATATATAATATAAATATCACTTTAGGTTTAGATCGGGTTATCCATGTAAATTTGTAAGGACAATTCGACTAACATATTAAAAGACTTTTCCAGCCGTTGAGCCCCAAATAACTGCCTGTTTTCTACATGTGGTTACATTTATTATTTTTAAAAATCTTTTATTTATTTTGTTTCGTTACTTTTAATTCTATGCATACATAGATGTATATATCATCTATAGATGACCCAAGTGATTTAAAATGTTTATTTAGATATTATATGACATTACTACTGGCTTCGTTTTAACATGCTTTCATCATCATTCATCATCAGCCCTTTTTGACGTCCCACTGCTGGGCACGGGCCTCCCTCAGTACGAGGGAGGCCCGATCAGGCCATAGTCCACCGCGCTGGCCCAGTGCGTGTTGGCGGACTTCACATATCTTACGAAAACTTGCTAGGTTTTCTTAGACATGCAGGTTTCCTCACGATGTTTTCCTTCACCGTAAGATAAGTGGTAATCATGATAGAAATGATTCGCACATGAAAATATCAGAGGTGCGAGACCCGGATTTGAACCCGCATGACTCGGTTACACAAGCAACGCGTTACCGCTAGGCTACCACTGCCTTGTCATGATTAAACGGATTTTATTTCATGGAACAGAAGATATGTTTTTAATTAATGGAATTCGTTCAGTACAAACGGCAGCTGTAAATCAAATAGATAAAAGATCCACTGGACACATAGTTCGCTCCTATTCGTTTTTCATTCCACCAATCCATCTTTTTCACGTCGGATCGGTCGGACCTATCTAATACATATTCTTGAATTCAACAAATATAATTGAATTTTGAAAAGTTTTACTAAATAAACTTACGCCTATTTATTACACCATATTAATTTAATTTTGGGCTGTTTTTTTATTCAAGTTTATTTATCTTACTTCTGAACCTTTGCGTAAAATGGTGAATGATGAATTCTATATACAGCGACGTGAAAAGTTGCATAACTAATGTACCTTAAATCTAAATCGCGTTAAAGCTTGTGCATGTACATGTTTTAAAATAATAGATTTTTCTATTAATTGTAATAAATCAATCAATTTAATTAATAATGTTACATATTTTGCAAATAATTTTACTTCACAATAATTCCTATTTTAAGAACGAGCAATTACTACAGAAAACGCACGTACTCGTAGTCGTATTAATTAATTTTCAGTTCATTATGATCATTGCATCAATCTTTCATATAATGTTTTAAATAATAATTAAAAACACTTATAATATTTGTAATCATAAATGTATTTTTTATGCAAAATAAGTAGTTACAAATACCTATCTTCATTAAACGTATAAAAATGAAAAAAAAATATTTATACATATAAATCTTAGAAATAAAAAAAATACAATTGTTTAAAAAAAAAGGAAAACACAGTCTAATGTACAATTAAATAAGTATTAGTGGTTTGAACAAATAAACGACTAAATTGAACTCATGTGCCATTGTTCTAAGTCGGTCTTTAGTAGTCTTGTATAATATTTAAAAAAAATATTATATAAGCAGCCTTCTGTAATTAATATTATTCTGAGAACAATAGATGCTAAAACGGTAGAAGACACATCAATTGACCCCGCTGTCTATATGAGTCTTGTACGAGTATACCTACATGTACAACGCATATAGTTACATTAAATAGGAAAAAAATCTTCATTAATATGTTTTTGTATTGAGTTTCTTAGAAAATAACAAATAGGTACTTTGTTTTCGGTCTATAGGTAGGTATGTATTTTAACTTAGTATATTACATAACATATTGTTTAATTTAGCACTTGTAACAAGTAAATATGCTATAAAGATATTAAATGTTGTTTAAGTAAAAGACACTACATTTTCTCAAATACCTCGGTATTGTTTGGTATTGGAGTGGAATTTGAGAGAAAGCTTAGATACTCGTATATTGCTTTACTTGTTGCAGTCTAGATATTTGTAACAAATTCGAAAACGGTGGAATTTCTAATACGAATGTTTTGGTAAAACAGAATTTGTTATGTAAAAAAATGTGCCTCTGGTGGTTCTGTGCCTAACTTTATTGTTGTTTTTAATTAAAACGAGCCTTTATATTAATATTATTTTTATACACAAAAGTAGAAAAACACAGCTTTGCTTGCTTCGTTTTTATTTTAAATCACGTAGACCATAGTAATATTCGTTAAAACACCGTCATACAATTTCCAGTCTAAATAGTTACTTATGTACCTACATATACTGCTAAGAAAATTTTTGATCTAATTAACGTAACTTATTAAAAACAAAAGCTATCGTATAGAAGTTTATAGTAGATGAATAATTATATTCAAATACATTTGAATCAACAGTTACACAGTATGTGCGTTGCAACCTGCCCAGCTAACTCTATATTATGTTACTCAGTTGATATCTTATATTTATATTTTGTATGTTCATCCTTCCAAAAGTCATATTATATATATATATATATATATATATATATATATATATATATATATATATATATATATATATATATATATATATATATATATATATATATATATATATATATATATATATATATATATATATATATATATATATATATATATTCGTTCACCAAAAGAAAGTGATATCGCCAGTTTGTAATACATATGTAGGTACATTAACAATGTTTTTATCGCAATTGCGATCTTACGATAAATTATACTCATAGTTATTACCATTAGGTTTTCAACAGTTAACAAGTTTGGGCACTTGTATCACGTAACAGCGATCCAAAGGCCAAAGTTGTGATAAAGGGACTTTTTTTACAGAAGGGTCTTAAAAAACGCTATGTCATTAACTTACGCCCTGTGTCCTTCAGACTCCCGAGGCTCTCAAGCGCTCTTGATCCACAGAGAGCTTCTTCATGTCAATAATAATGCCCTCAAATAATGTAGACCAAGTATCTGTTTGCCTTTGACACCCGAAAATGTATACTAAATAACTGCAAAAGGCACAATCTGATAAGTACATTTATTAAACTTTAATTTGAGTAATTTCGTGACCTACGTTAAAGTTACAGTTCTAATGAAAATATAAGCAATTCGATCTACATCTATTAAATAAATATTTTTTTATAATAATACCTACTAATTATTACTATAATAATACCTACTAATTAACTTGCTTGTCCGCATTTGGTTCCAGAAAGAAAAAATTATATGTTCGGAACATTACTGCATTATAACAGTTTTTTGGAAATTGTGTAAAGTTCCGTCCTACTTAAATTTCATCCACCACCAGCAATTATTATTATATTAGACATACCATTTTGGTATGCCTATTATAATAATTTACATGATGATGATCTTAATTTTGAACTATGATAATCGTATCAAATTAGAAAAATAGTTAAAATGTATGAGTTATGGGTAAATTGGACGAAATAAATTATACGTATTATAATATGTTCATACAAAACAATCCATTCTAATACCGGCAAGGATTATTAAAATCTAAATGTAATAAGTTATTGTCAACTTACGTATTCTTTTAAACCAACATCACTAGGATGTAAACATGATAATTAAAAAGAAAATTGTCCATACTCGTTTCGTAACCTTCGTCTTGAAACGATTTGTTTGAACTTTATTGAAATAACTTCCTACATAATTAAAAAAATGTATTGTTTTCTGAATAATGTTTATAAAATGTAATATTTGTTTTATGTTCTTGTCTATTACATAATATGTATGTAGTTGTACGTAGAATTTTTTATCTTATATTGAAAATAAGTAGGCGGCATAATAATAAGTTCAAAATGCCAAAATTTGACTTTATAATTTACAAAAGTTTTAGGTAAACACATGAAACTGTAGAATTAAATGCGAAATGATTCAGACCTTTACTTCAGTACACACTCGGCTGCTACGGTGGACGGACGCACGTATCCACCCAACTTGAGTTACGGCTCTACGAAAATCTAAAGTTAATTCGATTGACAGAATAATTTAGAAATTATACTAAGAAACTGAGTTTTATGATTTGTTCGTGAAAAAGTGATTAAAAAAAAGTTTTTGTGAAGTTTTGGACTTTTTTGGAACTTATTTTACTATAAGGTAAGGTAAATAGAATGAAATTTATGTGATGTTATGTGTATGTACCATATACTCGTACCTATGACCCCCGGCATTGAACCAATTTACATTATTACTTCGTACCTTGTGAGGTCAAGGAAATTTAAAGACATGTTATGTACCTACTGGTGTTTATATAAAATAAACATAGAATACTTAATAAGTAAAGTATAAAATTCGATAGTCAAGCTAAAACTGAAAAAACGCTTGACCGATTTGAATAATTCCTTTTTTGTTTTGTTGGGGGTGTGTCACTTAGACCACCCCGGTTTAAGTATTAAAAAATACATAAAATGAAAAGCTTTTTATAAACCGCAACTGGAAAATTTTAAGTTTGTATGTAAATCAGTGACCGTTATAAGAACCTAGAGACAAACTCGAGCGAAACGAGGGTTAGTCTCTAGTATTTTATAAGTTATTGTTTATTTATTTTAAAATCCATTGTTTTATTAATTATACCTCAAAGAGCGTTTTTAAAGTGGTAATTACAAATATTGCCCCAGGCTGTGAAGAAATGTTTATTTAGGTTTATTTAGTTAATAGAAAGTTCAACGTTAAAACAAGGAAGTTTTCTTTACATGCCAATATATTTTACATACTATGAAGAACACTTTTAACTTTAATAATAGATTAAATAAAATTACTGTGTCAACCTTCATTACTTAAGTACTTAAGTGCATAATATATCGATTATGTAATTAACAATTAATTAACAATTAACGGTTTATTCAGATTGTTTCTTCCATTCAATTTAAAAAATGATGTATTTACCGTTTTTTCTATGCCTTTCAGTAAAATCGTATATCGTGGTAGTAGTCCAGTAACGCGCTGGCATGGGAAAAAGAGTTCAAGCCCGGGTCTCGCACCTCTGATATTTTCATGTAAAATTACGTTACGTGTAAGAGTACTCGTTTTAGGGTGAATAAGAATATCGTAAAGGAACATTTTAATGTCTAAGAGAATCTTACAAGGTTTCGAAAGACATGTGCACTGTGCAGTCCGTCAAGTTCGTCCGTCCGTACCTAGTCAACGTGGTGACTGGTGGTATATGGCCTAAGCCACCTTGTATTCTAGGGAGACCCATGCCCAGCAGTGGGAGGTTAAGTGGGCTACATTCACATTCTACTATTACAAAGTATTATTAGTATTACTACACTGGTGCAAAATATGCAAATATTGCTTTTTTATTAAAGCTATATAAATAAACCTGAAACACTTTTATGAAGAATTACAGTCATGTTTTTTTTATATTTATAGTAACCATATCCATATGATAATATTTTATATTATAAATGAAACTATTATTTTATTAAACATGTTTGTTCCCGACTTTTCGAATTCTTTAGAGCAAATATTGTATATAGCCATAGTAACATGGTGATCTCTTCCGTGACATTGAGTGTATTAAATTTAAATTTCTTCTCCACAACACAACACAACCACTCTTATCTAGAAGGAACACAGAAAACTTAATGCGGTTGCTATAATCTTTGTCTTTGGATTTTAATTTAGGTAAAAAACTAAATTTAATAAGGCAGCAACATTTGAATATTATTAGTAATATAGAAAAAAAATATATCTATAGCTTCCCATTTTCCGCATGCATGGCGTAAATCCGGAAATCCAATGTGGCGGATGCACTTTATATAGAAATATACGTGGGCGAAACAACACATAGTAGTTAGCACAGGCAATTACTTTCCCATATCTTAGTAGCTTATAGCTATTCACAAATGGCTTTAAAAATATCCAAACATACTGAATTCGTAGAACGTAAACCTTTTTATAATATTATGAATATTTCAATATCACTACATATTTTAAAAAAAGTCCTCTGCGGCGTCTGTCTGTCTGTTCGCGATAAGCTCAAAAACTGCTACACCGATTTTAATGTTGTTTTCACCAATGGATAGAGTGATTCTCGTGAAAGGTTTTAGTATATAAATAGTGGAACCCGCGGCTTCGCTCACGCTTAATCTAGGGACGAACCCAAATGAAGCGAGGGTGAGTCGCTAGTAAAACGATAAAGTTCAGTCTAATTATTTCCTATGTTTGTCATGAAACCAATTGTAATAAAACTTGTAGCGTAGAACTATCAACATGCGATAGCTGTTTTTATATAACCGGTATAACCAGTAAATAAAATAATGCATAGGATTAAAAATAAATTAATTAATTAATGCATAGGTGGAGGTCTAATTATATATTATACTAAAGATAATGAAGTTAATGTTATTATAAAACAAAATTCATGTACTTTGAAGTTATTTCATAAAATTTTCACCCGACATCATACAAATAACCTAATTCTACAAACACTCAAAAACAGCCTTTGGCATCCGCAGCAATATGACTCTCAAAATACATGCCAAAGTCGGTGCTAACTAGCTTTTTCTTGTTTATTTTTAACCTCATATCAAGTTTACATTATTACGAAAAGGCCTTGTACCGTGCCATAGGATACTTCGCATTTGTTACATAGTTATGATCTATTACACATTTAATTGGCTTTTATTTTAACTACACCTTTGTTTAATATTAAATACAACCTCGATGACATAACGGCTAGTATCACGGCTTCATTCTGAAGTCCTAAGTTTGAGTTTTAAGTCAAGCTCAGTATTGTTATTGCCAACATTTTTTTAGTTAAAGACCCTAGTTCCATCACTGGCACGACAATCCGTCGGACCTGCTCCTGATTTCCCCGGTGGTGTCTAATATTTCGAAAGCGAAAATAATGCTGAGTTCACTTGTGTTTGTCCACATATATTTTAGTACGTATGTGTGTATATAAAGACAACTTGACCACGCTAAGTCCTTTCTTTTAAACAAGCAAATAACATTTTCTATAATTGCATATTTAGATTACACAGTCTTAGAAAAATAAATAGTACTCTTTCTCCCATCTACTGAAGAGCGACTCTTTCATTCTATGACGTGACCCCATAAATAACATTCTTTGCGGAAAACACTTGTAAAGTATGATGGAATTGTGAAAATGGCCTCTAAAATTTCATTGCACACAAAGATATACGCTTTTAAGGGTACGTACATACCCACGGATGATAAAAATTTTGCTTTGATACGAATCTCCTATGTGGAAAATAATAAGTAGGTACACTTACCGTACAGACGAAGAAGTCCGAATTTATAAGATAGAGTATAGAATCATGAAGCCGGCCCCATTTCAATCAAAAGTTAACAAACAAAATTAAACAGGGAGTTACCCCATTAAAAAATTATAAATAAAATATTTTCTGTAACATTTAACAAAAAATCAAACGAGGTAAAAACGAACCCAAAAGCGACAAATAGAATAGGCCTTATTCATTTTGATAACTGAGCTTTTAAACGAATGTAACATACATGTGGGCTTACCGCTCCAACGATTTATTTTCAGATTAACACTATGTCATTTTCAATACATTTTTTAAAGATAATCTTGCCCTGTAAATATTATATTTTATACAAAATAAAATTACAAAAATGTTATTTTAGTAAAAAGTGAATAACGGATTGCAAAAACTTCCTAAGAATCAATCTCACACTGTTTGTTATGGGATTAGTACCATGAGTAAGTGCGAAGTGTATATATACAAGAAACTCAGTCCTGCCATAAAGACAGCTATTAAATACGCCATAACATGTTGAGGCTTTAAACGCACAGACTAAAAATAACAGAAATGATATCCTATTAAATAGATAATGGTGTATGGATTATACACCATTATCTATGTTATAATAATATACAAGTATGGATATAATTATAAACAAGTATAATAATTAATATATAAGTATGGATGATTCTCGTAAGACAGTGGTAGCCCAGTGGTAATGCGCTCGCTTGGATAACCGAGTGATGCGGGTTCAAATCCGGGTCTCGCATGTCTGATGTATTCACGTACGAATCTTTTCTATCATGATTACCACGTGTCTTACGGTGAAGTTAAAAACATCGTAAAGAATGAAAACCTTTATGTCGGTGAGAACCTAGCAAGTTTTCGTAAGACGTGTGAAGTCCGCCAACACGCACTAGGCCAGCGCGGTGGACTATAGTCTGATCCCCCTTGTATTAAAGGGAGGCCCGTGCCCAGCAGTGGGACGTTAAAAAAGGGCTGAATACATGGATGATTCTTGCCTAGCACTCTTTCTTTCTCGGAGGTGTTTTTTATTTTTCGATATTGTTTTGTATCTTCAAATTTTGGTCTAAAATTGAATTATTGTCTTTCATTTGAAAAAAATAAAAATTGTGGGGAAGAAGTGAAGTTTTTTTTATCTGCGTATCCCCAATTGGAGAATAAAATTATACAACTTATAATTGGGTTTGTATGCTCACTTGTTCAGAAGGAGTATGCCTATAAAAAGGTAATACTTATTTATAAAAAAAAAATGTTAATACATTTGTTTTCAAATCTCAACATCAACAATTTTATTAGCTTCAACTAAATCTTATTGATAATTTTAACGCAAACACCAATAACGTAATAACTTTAGAATAAACATTTTTAGTGTTTACCTAAACATTATTTTTGCTTTGACTTAAACAACCTATTGTATTACAATAAATAACGTAAAATGCTTGTTCTAAAACAAACAGCTCAAGCGAAACAAACTCTATATGGGTTATTTTTGTTGATAATCGAAATATTGTATAAATTATTGGTCAGTACAAATATGTAGCTCATTTCAATTTACATCAAATATTATTTTAGAGATTCATACTATTTATAAAAGAAATTATATTGTAACTATTGACGCACCGTTGTTTCGCTCTTTTTTAAGATTTTTCAATTTTAATCTATAACCATCATATTTGATTTGACTCAGCTCAGTTTGTAGTGACTCTACTTGCTCTGCCAGAGATCGCGGGTTCCAATCCCGCTAGAAGCATTCTTTTGTGTGTTTATTTAAAATTAGTACGTATTTAAATAGTAAGTACTATTACTATACGTATTTAAATAGTAACTCGTAGTATTATCAACTACGAGTATTATAATAAAGCCTTTATTCAGATAAATTACATAATAGTTAAAACAAAACTTAATATTTAAATTTTAAAATTAATTGGCAACTGTTTTATCTGTTTGTCTATCGACAAAGGCCTCTTCCTTCGTCTGTCTCTGGCTTTTCTCAACCATATTTAACGTGCTACTGTTCGTAATTCGTCCTCCTATCTACTATATTGTCCTCCGCGTTTCCTTTTTAGGTTCCTCGGGTACCAGTTGGTAATAGATTTACTCCATTTGTCTACACCTCGTAACATATGCCCAGTCCATCTCCATTTGTTTCCTTATTACAGCAGTGACATTTTCTACTTTTGTTCTCTCTCGTATTTTAGTGTCTGGTATTAATAACACAAGCCTCATAGTTTTCTATCAAACTAGATGGTACTATGTGTTAATGTTTCAACATATTTATTTATTTATGAATCGGTAGCTAATTCTTGAAATATGTTCATAAAATATAGCATTCTTAACCTTTATAAAAATTCAATGGATGAAAGCCATTAATACAGATTTTAATGTAATGTTTTTATTATTTTCATGTATATGGTTTGTACAAGTTTTATTGTCTTAGAGACGTGACGATCTTACCAATAACACACATAAGATTGAAAAACTTTTACGTTTATAGCTTCCCATTTGGTTTACGAAGTCTATATTCTACTACTGTAAAATATTTCATTGCTGCTAAAGGAAGATAAATGAATTACAGTTGTATGAATGTATTATATAGGTTGATGTAGCCAAATCATTGCGGATCGCAAAACCTACATCGACCGTTTGTATTTTGTTTTAGAAGTGTTAACCTCTTGTTCATTTCACCTGTCTCCCAAATTCTCATATAACATAAGCACAGCCGACAGACGTTGTCCAAACTTTATATATATGTAAATTTCTGTAAATTCTATATGCGTACATAAAGAAACCTTTGAATCTAACCTACCGGTCTGATTATGAAACTGAACCTAATCCATCCAGAGACCCATTTAAAAACCATTTTTGTTTAATTAAAGTATATCCACGTTCAGAAGAGATGCATATATTCTACTAATTTTAAAATTTGAAAGTTTGTGAGGATGAATTGATGTATTGATGACTGAACCGATATAAATTAAATTTGGCCAGAAGTAGATTATAGAAAAATGTTCGGCTCCCGTGGAATTGCCTTTTTTTTCATTATAGACGAACCCTAAGTGAAGCAAGGATATTCGCCAATATGTACATCCTGGTATGTAATATCCTTTTATTCACATAAAGGCACCGATGTAACTTTTTACCGTAAAAGTACCGTAAAGTCACCGTTAGTGTATTGGCTGAATTGGCAAATATTTTTTGTACATTATTAAATTTAGCGAACTGTTTCCCATTGGGATATTAATATTAGGACATTATTATAATTAAAATAAAGTAGCTGTAGTATCTTTCTTCTTAGCATAAAATTCCTTTTAATCAATATAAATATTTATAATAACTAATACACAAATCATATTGATGACACTTCGTTTTTTTGGTAAAAATTAAGTATTCGGGGTAATTTAGTTCGACACAATACCAGCCCTATAGACGTGGCTACGAGGTCGACGCTTTATCGTTTAGTAAGATTGTCCACTTATAGGTGTCTACTATCGACAATGACCTCACGCTATGTATTATCACAGACAATAAACTTGGCCTTGCATTGTGGATATAATACGCGTGTACCAATATTTAGTGGGTAAAATTAGAGAAATAGTAATGTGAAAATGCGAACAAAGCACGTGTGTGACATAAAATATTAATCTTATTGTAGAGGCACAGCAGACAAATACAGTACTATTCAATTGAAAAAGTCACATTTAAATTGCAAGTCTTAATGATATAATTTTGAATTTTAGTTTCAATTTTAATTTAGAATTTCAATTTTGAGAAATTGTAATAAATTTATATTATAAATCAAATTCAATCTTATAAACAAAAATAGGTCTTTTCGTAGAAACTTGCATAATTTTCTCAGAAGAATATTAAGAAGTTTTACATTGCTTTTTATAATCGAACTTATATTTTTAAGCATATCAAAATTAAAGCCGCAAGGTTTAGTCGATGAATAACAAGAGATGGAAAATTAGCATAATATTATGATGGTTGTGAACCGTTGGTACTACACGCTTTTCCTTTAAGAACTGACGTGGTCTTTACAGTTCATTAACCCTGACATGATGTTTCACGGCCAGCCTATTATGAAGCGATTTAAAAATTATTAAGTTTATGAACGCTTAAATATATTTATGTTTTATTAAATATCTATTTTATACTTTAAAAATATACAATTAATTAATACTTTTAAATAGTAAAAATAAAAATTACTATGAAAAAACAACTTTTGAGTACTCAATTTCAATTAGTAAGATTTATTTGAAACTTTAGAATTTCTACATAAGTATAACTTTTTTCAGGTTACCTCTACGGAACTCCTCTCTGAATAGAAAAATCGTAAATATTGTAGTAATGAAAGGAAATAACCTGGATAAAAACTATTACATATACCTTTTAAGTTGCAATAAATCACATATTTTAAAAAGATGCCAAGATCGGATAAGTAGTTTCAGAGTTCATCATTAAAATCGCGACACGGCAATTATAAGGCTTAACGCGTGTGATGCTTAAGTAACCAAAATAGGCTTAGAAAATGAATTTCATGGGTAATGATGTCGATAAACGGTAAATATATGATCGTATTTAAATAATATATCATATATAGTTCAAAAAGCTCCTATTGCCAAATTTAAAAAAAATGTGAAAGAACGTTTGTGTAGTAAAGGATATTATTCGATTAACGATTTTTTAGAAGACATTACGTCTTGGGAATGATATGATTGCCTCCGGGTTATTTCAACCCATAGAATCATTATTGTTCATTTCAATTTTAATTTAAAAAAAAATTAAAACAGACAAAAAAATATTTGTCCCGCTGAGATTCTTTCGCCAGTTCTTCTCAGGTCAGTGGCTTCCTCTTTCCGAACTGGTAGTAGAATCATGACGTTCAGTAAAAAATTGTAAAAATTTTATGCTAAATAAAATATTTTGAATTTGAATTTATATACATAAGTAATTATATTATATTACAGTTTTCTGTTCAGATCATCTACCCACATCTACCCACTCAGGGCAGATGACCAGTGACCTACGCACTTACTTAAAGGTCGATATATATATTAAAATAACAAAACTTAATAGATAATAGATTTTAAGTTTCAAAATAAACTTATTAATTTATCTTAGCTTAGCTTATATACTATAATAACAAACTCGTATATAGCGTAAATAGCATATAAAAAATATTAATACTAAATGTGAACTAAGCTCTTATTTTTCTTTAAAAAACCGTTAAGCACGTGCCAATGCGACTCAAATGGAAATCTGCCAACGACATGACCTTAACTTCCCTGACAAGGCAATACTTAAAAATTAAACGACAAATTAAAAACTCAGATGTAATGATTTACTTGGCGCGTAGAATAAACTAGGTACCTATTCATTTTTTTACGATACATATTTTTATCCTGCAAATTGTTTAAGACCTCCCTTATAGAATTAGAATATAGAATATAATAAAATATAGAATGTAACAAACAAACAGATTAGATCAAAACAGAAAATTAATAATTCTAGATTTTTAAATAATTATTTGTATTTATATAAATATAATATGAAAAGTGTCTATTTCAAAGTGCTTGTAAAAGTCTACTTGAATAAAGTATATTTTGATTTGATTTATTTCCGTGATCTTAAGCGCGATAATAAAGGTCACTTTTAATTTAAAAACAAATAAAATTCTTAACTCTAATTCAAAAATTGTAATAAAAATTGTATACGATTAATATTCCGTTACAAATTGTTATTTTCATAGATTAAATAATTATGTATATATAATAAACGATGTAATAACCAATGACATAAGTTTATCTCCTCTTGACCGCGGATAAGAATTCCGCAGTTTCTCAATATTATAATATTTGCATTATTTATAACCTAAAGCGAGTATTACGGTTTTATAAGGAACAAAAAGGTTTCTCGACAGTTACTGCTTTGACTTTCACAAAGGAAAATCGTCTAAGGAATATCTATTTACAAATGGGGATTAAAAATTGCAAAAAAAGTATAATGAACCTAACTTATAAATAATGTAAATGTAACAAACAGGGTCATAATTAATCCTATATAATTAATCTATTATTTTAATAATAGAAACATAATTTTTACTTTGACTTAATTTACCCGCTCTTTCTTTTTGCTTCTTTATGTCTGTATAATCTATCGTTAACGTCCTAACGGATTTTTTCAATAGGTTTTGAATGCATAAAATAATTGGGACAAATGAACAAAACCAGAATCACTTATTTCAATATGCCATGGACCCACAATTAAAATTAATTAGTCAATATTGCGTTTTACCCTTTAATAGGGTACCCTCCAGCTTCCTACACTTCCTTCCTACGCTTTAGTATAAAATTTTTACAACCATTGAATCTTAATTATTTATATCTAATAAACGCCTAAAAAATAAGTTTCAAGCTCCTAGCTTTAAAAAATCACGTAATTTTCATACAAACTTTCATCCCTTCTTTATTTTTTATAATGTTGGGAAATGCATTGACCACAAGTGGTTATGTGGGACTCACCTACCAGAAAGGCCAGTACTATCCACTAAAACCCAACAGCCCTCACCAAGGGTCAACCATGGCAGACCACACAGTCAATAGGGTTGCTCCACAGTTCACTCTGCTATCCAGAAAAGTACCAGGAGCAACCCATCTGACACACCGCCCACCGAAGTGGGCCCGCCCTAAAGAAGGTTTTGGCTTCTCGCCCGGCCGGATTGCCAGACGCTACTGAGACCCAAAATTTTCAAATGCTTAACTTTGTGTTAAAGTTAAATTCTTAAGAAAAAGATTCTATTGTGAATACATGCATGAAGAACAAAAAGTGTTGATATACGAGTATCAAAGTTTCTCATTCCACGCTTTAAAATGAGACTCATGTTGATTGGTTGTGATATTAAAATAATACACTGGCGAGAATAACTAGCTATATAAATATTATTATATAGTATGTGAATATATTGTTAATATATAAATGTTTTTAATCCATTAGTATTTATTTATTTGTAATACATCATATACAAACATATAGTAATGGATTATATATTAATGACTCTGGCACTGTTTGTGATCAAGTACAAAGCTTGCTTGACTTTACGTACTCTCTAAAGGTTCAGGGAATACCATTCCTAAAACAGATAGTCACTCACTCATTCATCACAAAATATCGAAAATAGCTTGACGTATGAGATGATATGATGATATTTTGACGTCCGGTAAGAATTTTGCGACAGTGCCAGATTAAGGAGGTCTAAGGCCTCTAGCAAGTTTGTATGAAAGTCCTTCATTGTTTGTGCTACAAACTTATAATTTAACAGGGTATTTAGGGACGATCCTGAACGAAGCGAGGGTATGTCGCTAGTTTAGAATAATTGTTTTTTTGATAGTTTTGGAACTTCACAGCTTTTTAAAGGAATAGGCTACTTAAAATGTTTAATATAAATTTATCTATGAGGATTGTATAACATTATTATTTTAAAGTATTATTAATACTAAAAATCACTCCGTTATCTTAAATAACAATTTCAAATTATACAATAACTATTTATTCAAATCTTATCAGTTATGACCTATAGTTAACTTCATTTCAAATAATATTTACATTAAGGCATATTCTGCTTTATTATCTAATTATTTTATATACTGTATTTTTAAAAACGTTGGAAACGTTTTAAAAATAAAGCTTTTTATTATTTTTAATAACTTTTGCGGTTTTTTTAATAATCACCCATACCTAATACTAAAAATATACTTAATTATATTGGGCTGATCCCCCCATGAGATGATATTGAAGTAGTAACATGCTTGCAGGAAAAACAAAATAAACCGTTTTAAAAATTCCGTGAAGCAATATATACAGTTCATAGTAGAAATATCAAAATAATTTTTATTTTGAAGGAAGTTTTACTGGCAGATTCCGATTCTATGAGTCGCTTCATTAGCTGCCATTACTTTTGAAAAAAGTAAATGAAGTCGTTACTTACTTATATTTAAAATACTGGATTAAACCTACGCTCTTGATAGCTTACAAAGTGATTACTAACATAAAACTTAAACCCATGAGAACTTAGGAGCTTGTAGAAGTCTTATATTTTCTAATCCAGGGTACGATCTATCTCTGTTTTAAGTTTTAAAATTCATAACAATCTGTTTGATCGCTAACTAATATTCTGTAACAATACTTAAAACATAATAAATGAATCTACCTTTTCGGATTTTGTCGTTTTGGTCACGGGTCCCGTGACCATGATTGCTGTAAAGCATTCGAAACGTCGGGAACTAAAAATAAAAATAAATCCGCGACAAATTCCGAAAATGTAGATTCATTTATAATGTCGCATATTCGCGTAAACCTAAGAAAGTATTAATACTGTAACATCTTTATAAGCTAACTTTTATTGTACTAACAGGATCACCAAGATTTTTCAGCACGAAGCTTTCTTCGTTTTTTATTGCTAGCAATATTTGAAATGTTCAACGATATTTGGAGCATCTTCTCTGCTTTAATCGTTTCTGGAATTTGTGTCGAACTAACGTGTGTCTAACTACCTAACTTCACTTTTAATTTATTCATGGTTGAAATATTACATCGCCATTATTCGTGCTTTATTTTTTCAACCAAATTCCAAAAAGGCGGAGGTTATTAATTCGTCTGTGTAAATAACACCGACTTCAAAATTAACTTCAGTTTAAGTTTTAAGCAGTTTAAGTTCTTAAGAGTATTATTTTTTACTTTTTAGTTTAGATTTGTTTAGTTTAGAAGTCGGTTTTTGTTTTTTGTTAAAAATATTTTGTATATAGTAGTTTGTTATTATTCTTTGAGGAAAATATGTGATGTACGGCGAGGTACTATATACCATATACTATTTAAACTATTTGTTTGTTATGTATTTCTTAAACAATATCGAAATATTGTAACATTTGCGAATTAAGAGAAATTTTCGGAGGCAATGGTAAGACTTGCCTTAGTATCAATAATATAAAACTTCTGAGCATATTCAGTAATCGAAAAATATTTTTAAACTACTTCCTTTCTATTTTTTACATAAGAATTTTTTGTTATCAATAGGGAATAAAATATCTGTTTTTCGTATACCTTATCTATTTTTCGTTCCATTAGCTACATTTGTATCAATAGTCTATTGCTCCAGTGAACTTTGCTTGGCTTACATCACAGTTCGTCATCGTTATGCTGGATGGCAGCTTTCAATTCATTCCACATACGCCACTGCGCTAAAAGAAAATATTTGCGTTCAATTTATCATAACTTATGAAAAATAAAAAGGCTTTTATACATAAAACTGAAAACTGTAAAATATGTAATAAAATTTAAAACTATCTTAATATGCCTCTATTAGAAAAAAAAACATCCTTGCTCTACGAGTATAACATTCAGTACAGCCTAAAACTATTATTAAATTATTTTTAAAAAACACTTTTTTAATTTGGTCAGATTAGACACTAAAGTAATACAACAAATGATCTCAGTAAACAATTTTCAGTAGCAAATAGTGTTGGTGCTTAGCCAAATTCACAATAATGTTACTTAAATTATATCCCATTATTCTGACACATTGCGCTATAATAAAAATTTATAGCAAATTCTACGCTGTGCCCATTTAATATGTTGTTAGGAGAACAGTTGTGCCTTTATTCCTTAAAGGCACTTTAACTCACTAATTTCTATCTCTATAAATAAAATGAAATGTAGTTATCTTTTTTCTCTTTTTTTTTTGATGGCACTAGGGAGACCCATCATAGGGTCCTGCAAGTCCGTCAACCAGCAGAAACTCCCAGGACCGAAATCCTTCGCAGTTCAATGAGGCCCTGTAGGATCACTTACGTACACACCGCAACGCCCCAGCATCTTTTTCCTCTAGGCATTCCTAAACTATTATTCCGATTGTGGTGAAACTCTACAGTTTTCTGCTCTATATACAAGACGTATAGACGAAGGTTTCTGGTGAAAAAATAGTAATTTTTTTAGAAATTTTGTTTGTTTTATGCTTTAATTAAAAATGCAATAGAACAGACATTTTAACAAGTAATAGGTATCATTTGTTTATGAAATAGTATAATATAAGTCCAAATATTTTTTTAAGTATTGTAAAATAAACCCATGCCGATCAAATATATCCATTTTCATTATACTGTTTAATACCAATATTTGCTTTGCACTAAGGCTTGACATGTTAGTGTAACTAAGGTTTGTAACATCGGTGTACTAAAAGCTAACCGGGTCACCTTTGCTTTGAGGAAAATTCTAAATGTTACAGATATTTATAAATTAAAAACAAGGGACGGATTCTTAAAAATTAATTTAGTATTTTCATCTCGTCGTAATATTTAGAGTGTATCTAGTACGGTACTGTAAAGTACAGTAGTACATTCATCTACATTACAATAATAATTTATATGAAAAAGACATTAGAGTTGTTTTCCACGTCATTTATTTTTATACTTATCTGGCTTAAATAAAACTATCGTAAAGGCATATATGATTTTTAAATCTATAAAGTAGTAGGTAGAGATGTTTAAAATGTGCTGGTTGCCTGTAATAATATAAATATCAGTCTTTACACCTCTTATATATGATAACGTGTTGCTTACTTTTAATTATAAATAAATAAATATGTTGGAACATTATTTACATATTATAAATATAAACACCCATGACTGGAGTACAAACATTCGTGCTCAACAAATGAATGCCCCCAGCGGGACTAGAACTCGCGACCGCTGGCGCAGAAAGTAGCGTCACTACCAACTGAGCCAAACGTGTCGTCAAATTAAAATATATTATTTCAAGGTTTTGAATGAAATAGAGGTACATACGAGTGTGTACGTGACCACTTCGTTTCATGAAGGACGTGCTTCGGTTCGCTTTACAAAAACTTTTTAAGAGCTGCCTGAAGCAGTCAGTTTCAATGACACTAAGATAATAGAAACTTTATAAAAATATACTGATGTAAATGAGCTGGGGTTCTTGAATCAAATACACTGCAAGACAATCAGAATTTATTTAAATTATGCTTTACTATTAATTAACATTTTACATCTAAAACTCAAATTCAAATAATGGTTATTAAATAAACTTTACTTTGACTTGAACTCGGACTGAGTAATTAATTAGAAATGGTTAACTTTTATATTAATTAACCATTCCGAGAGAGAACTAGCAATGCACTTCTACTTCTTCTACTAATCACTAAACCCATTTTATCAAACATTTGTTTTCCCCAAAATAGTTCTTGAACTATGAGTTCAATAATAAATAGTTAGTACCAGGACATGAAACTTAACTGACGACACGCTTAGCTCAGATAGTATGACACTACTTGCTGCGCCATCGGTCGCGGGTTCGAGTTCGGTTGGGAGCAGTCATTTGTGCTATGAGCACGAATGTTTGTAAAACAATCAAAGGTGCTTACATTTATAGTATATATGTATTTAAAGTTATGTATGTCTAGTGTATAAACTATCTGGTATCCATTTCATAGATCTCGTAACTTACTATGAAACTAGATGAAAAATGTCAACAGTGTTCTCGTTAATAAAATCGTTTAATATATAAACTATTCATGTGTAATATGTAATATTGAATTTAGGGCCTATTGCATACGAAGATTTTTTACCGCTTCGTCGACGCGCAATCGACACGCGCTGACTTTGATCTGATTGAATCTTGTTATGAGTAATAAAGAGGGTGTGATAAATAGAAAAAAATGTCGTAGCTAAGAGGGATCTTTCACAGACCGTTAATTTTTATTTTCTTATCTTTGTTTATGGCTACAGTTATACTCTTGGTTTATATAAAAAATAAGTATTAATGCATCCATCGAATATACTCCAAATATGGCCACCAGATTTAGACATTAGACATTCTTTAAAAAGTTGGATTAGATACATAATTTTGACTACATAGAAGATCATATACTATATTATTAACATATTTTACTATACTCATTATATGAGTATAGTTCATCTGAGATTTCCAGTTTTTTAGGTATAAATACCTAGAAGTTTCGATTAGTGGAAGACTCATAACGCTTTGTAAAAATGTAATTCGAAATAACTGAATAAAATATTTGAATTTGAATAAAAATTTGTGATGTATTTACTAAACACACAGAGCTTTCCACTTTAGAAGCGTTTAAGCATAAATAAGCCTTAAAAAATCAGCTTACTTAAAAAACCTATAGAAAAATACTCTATAAACTACAAGTGATAACCCCATTTTATTTTTATAATTACCTACAAAATAAACGAACGTATCGAAAATATTACTCCAGATGTATGTATCTAAATTCATGTCTGCGGAGTCAAGCAATATCTCGTATAAATAAAGTTAAAATGAAAAAGCTCTCACAGATAAAATATATCAAAATCAAATAAGAATATAATATCGTGTGCTATAATCTCTTTTACGGACAAGAAAATCCTTTTTTACATGAAATCGTACAAATCGTTTTACTTTCGCTTTCATTTTGCACACACCGTCTGTGACATTAGCAATTTGTCATAATGTTCTTTTATTTATAAGATAACTAGTGACTTACCCTCGCCTCACTCGGATGTGTCTAGGTAAGAGTAGGCTAGGAAGGTGCTACAGCTAAATTAGGAGATTTTTTTAAGAGGAATAATTCTGTTATACATTGTTTTTGTTTTACATAAAGCTCTTTGCCAGCATTTTTTCGAATTTTTCAACAATCATCGTCATATTTCATCGAATTAACACTTTAAAACCTTGATGATGCATCTCAGCCTATCTCATTAAGCACCTTTTGGTGAAAACTACATTAAAATTCGTTCAGTAGATGTTTTGAGTTTATCTCGAACAGAAAGACATACGGTATATGAACGCTTTTGTTTTATATTGTTTTATAATAATTAGTAAATAAATAAATGAATAATTCTTAATGTACAGATGGAAAACTATACTCGTATAAATAAAAACCAATCGCCAAATTCAAATGCTATTTTTTTACTCGATCATAGAGTAAAGTTATATATACCTGATGGTCACGATGAAGTTTTTTTTTGTATTAACTTTTATATTTTTTATTCACAAGTTCTTCACATATACACAAGTGAAGGGGTTATCTTTAAACAATACCAGTTAACATATTATGAAGTCCTAATTAAAAGATCATGTTCTACCGAATACCACATGTAGTAGTAATAACACTCGCCTCGTTAGCACTAATGTCTGCCAAATACGTTCCTAATGATTCAGTTTCATCAATTATTCATACGTGTATAATTTTATTATAGTCCAAATATTTTATTGATCTAGCGACATACATAACTATATATTAAGGTTTGAGTGTGGCTTAGAATAGTAAAGTTCACGCTGATTATAACTTCTTTTTTTTAACGTACCCTCATTCTTTTTCTTTCACTGTAGTAGCTCAAGTTACTTTTTATAACATCAGCTCATTGTCACGGTCAACAGTCACATCAAAATCGATTTAGCCGTTTCGGAGATTAATCCACCAAACAGACAAATAGACTAGCAGACAAACATTTTAAAATTTTACTTATGAGTATCGTAAATGAGGTTTTCAGATGCAATTAATAATTCATTTCATTTATACAAATTATAATATTTTTTAACCGACTTCAAAAAAAGGAGGAGGTTCTCAATTCGTCGGGGACTTTTTTTTTTCTATGTATGTTCCCCGATTACTCGACGATGGCTGGACCGATTTGGAAAATTCTTTTTTTATTTGAAAGGGTATAGTTTCTAGTTGGTCCCATAGTCACCAAGTCACGATCTGATGATGGGATCCCAGGGAAATCGAAGACAACTCTCAAATTTTATAGGCACTTATTACGTTTTTCATATATTTTCTAAAGCTGTTCAAGTATTTGCGTCTGATAATCATCATCTCCTGTGGTTGAGCTAATGATGGATGGTACAACTCCTCAACGGTTAGGAGTTAAAAGAAAATTCTTTCAATATTATACGTAATTATAGACCGATAGTTAAATTCTTTCAGGCTCTTATTAACCGACTCTAAAAAAACGAGGAGGTTCTCAATTCGTTGGGGACTTTTTTATGTATATTCCCCATTACTCGAAGATGGCTGGACCGATTTGGAAAATTCTTTTTTGTACATAAACTAAATAAGTATCCACTTTCCGTTAAAAATTTGAAAATAAATTATTTTTAACAAAAAACAAAAACCGACTTCAAAACTAAACAAATCTAAACTAAAAAGTAGAAAATAATACTTTCAAGAACTTCGTTAATTTAGAAGTCCTGGCACCGACTACGACAAAGCAAAATAACCTTAAATAGACACATATTCGATTAATCTATATCTATAATATTTGTAAACATAATCAAAATACCGATCGAAAGTTCCTTACAAAGGCAAGATAAGTCTATCCGTCTTGGCTGGCACCGACTTCAAAATTAACGAAGTTCTTAAAAGTATTATTTTCTACTTTTTAGTTTAGATTTGTTTAGTTTTGAAGTCGGTTTTTGTTTTTTGTTAAAAATAATTTATTCATAAAATGATCAATCATTAAAGTAATTACTAGCTTTTAGTCTATGTTTCCATCCCTACCCCTAGCAATAACATTCCCAATTGCTATGGTGACATGATAGCAGCTGTAACCCAACCCCAATATAAGGTTAAAGCCACAAGGCACTCCCAAGAAAATTACATCAATTACTCCCGGCTTCCAAAAGTAGGGTCACCTATTAGTTGTTAATTGAGATTTCTCATATTAACGCAGTAAACATTTAAGGAACTTCGATTTTATTATTTTGAATATTGTGATTTATCTCCATTAGAGGCTAGATTATAGTATTTATCTCCTTTAGAGGCTAGATTATACTAGTCGTGATGGAAGTCAAGACACGTTATTTTTATTATATTATTATAATGAGCGTTCTATAGTAGGAGATGCCTCCCTACGCCCACTGGATGGTTTACTTTATAAAGACTAAACTCTTGTAGAGCCAGTAAATACATACTCGTATATATGACTGACTACATATTATAAATAAATCCGCCGCGTCTTTCTGTCTGTCTGTTCGCGATAAACTAAAAAACTACTGCACCAATTTTCATGCTGTTTTCACCAATGGATAGAGGAGCTCTCGAGGAAGATTTTAGTGTATAATTTGTCAAGTTTTTGTATAAATTTATGGGAACCTGCAGTGTCATTCGCACTTATCTTGGGACGAGTTGCTAGTTTGTAATAATCTTTTACCACGTGTGTGAATCTATGACCTTCAAGTTAGTAACATCACAAAATCGTTCTATGAAACATGGAACATATTTACGATTTTTTATAATAGCTAGTATGTATTCGTAGATAATATAGTAAAAATTGATTTAATTATTTTTATTAAATCCATTACGTATATCTACTCGTATCTAGTACGAGAAACTGTGTTATCGTGGTGAACATTAATCTTTATTCAGACAATAATTTTCAATATTTTAATAATTTGCTTGTCCTTTCATATAAGCTCACGAAATTACCAGCTTATACAAAATTAATGAGAATTTCAAACGTTGGTATTAAATGCTTAAATTCATAATTGCGGGCTTCTCAAAAAATGTTATACATATTAAACTAGCGACGCACCGTTGCTTCGCTTCGGGTTCATCCTGAATACGGTAGTGTCCCGAATATGGTGAAAAATAAAAACAAAACTATGACAACCGTACAGTTTCCTGGGAAAAAATAAACTATGTGCTATTTTAGTTAAATCTATCTCAGTGCCAAAGTTCATTCAGATCTGCTCAGCATGTAGAAGGTCAGTACATTTCTGGTGTACAAGAGTAACAAACATTCATCCATGCCTACAAACTTTCACATTATTAATACTAGCGACACAACCTTTCCTTGCTTAGTGTTCATCCCTAGTGAAGAACAAAAACCTATCGATTCTTCGAGAACTACACAGTACACTTTTCGTTGACTAAGAGTAAGTAACCTATGTTCTGTTCTATTCTATCTGTGTGTCAAATTTCATCCAGATCCGTTTAGCCGTTCTGGATGAAAAAGCAATATTTAACCATTTATCCACCCTCACACACTTTCACTTTTTTAATATTCCTATGGATTATTAGGGCTACCTTCTCGCTTATAATAAACTTATTTTTTAGATTTGTGATTAACTGAAGGTAATCGAAACTGAAGTTTTTTGAAATAGCAGTAGGTAAGCAATATTACATTTAACGAAATTCACTTATACACGATGTAGTACATGTAGGAATGTTCTTAATAGCTCTCATATTAAAAAAAAAGTTATTGATGAAGCTCAACCTTAACAATCGATATTATCGTATTTAATTCTTTCACGAAATCATTTTCTTGCTCTTGTCATAATTTACTTTCCATTAAGCTCATTGTCGGTCGGAAATTGAGAGTTTATTTTCAGGTTTAAGCGTAATATGCCTTTATATCAGCTGTAATTTTAGCTTCATATATTTTTATGGTTATCCGTGTTCTTGTACTGGTTCGTTTCATTTTACTTCTTGCTGAGAATCATTTTCAATTATTATAATTTTTTAACTTCAATTCGAGTTCAGTAATTATTAATATTTCTGACATGGAGCTTAAATTGGTATCTTTTTTAGGGTGTTACGAGTCTGTTTGTACCTAATGTTATAATGTTCTTTTCTTTTCGTCTGTTTGTACCTAATGTTGTAACTTTAAAGAAGAGGAAGTTTCTCGGGTCGGTTCAATTTATTTGTTTTTTTTTAAGTTTCTAACCGTCATTTGACCGACCGTCCGTCATTCCACCGACATATGCTGGCTTCGCTCAGGTTCATCCCTAGGTTTTAACATTTTTGAGCGAAACCTTAATTCTTATTCTAAAATAAAAGCAGCTTAAGTATTTCTTATAATATAAGCCATTTCGAAGGTTAGCTGGAATAAACAGACAAAAATTATAAAAATGTGGTTTTGTTATAATTCCTGTATATATTTTCATATGCATTAAAAATAGGTCTTATTTTGACATTACTTTAATTGCTGAATTTCATGTTTTACCACGCAAACCTGTAAACAGTGTCATTAGCGATCAGTAAAGCAGCTGGCTAAAAAAACCAAAGAATTGAATTGAATTGGCTAAAACGTCAAAATGCCAAGAGACAAGGTCATACAGGTTTTCATACTAGCTAGCATAGCTATATGTACGCAAGTGGTGTGCTTATGTATTTCCCAGCATAAAAAGGATTGGTTAGCAGAGTTTATTTAATGTAATAATTTTAGTAATAAATGTGTAGTAATAATTTTAGGTTACATAGGAATAAAAATACGATAAAACTTTATTATGATTGAATATGAAAAAATAATGTTTACAGGTGTAAATTGTAGGAAAATGTGCAAAGGCAGAGACATTATATGGAAAACAATATAAAAATCAAAGTAGTCTTGTGCCGTATACTTGTATGTGCAAAATGTAATAAATAATATATTTTATATAGCGCTGATCTTTATTCTATTTTACGAGCTTCTTCTGTTTTGGTGTTTTATTGGCTTTTGGAGATGAAGAGATGTACTGGCAGCTCCAAATGTTACCAAGAATATCTGGAGAGGAGCCAAACGATCATTCTGTCAGTGGTTACTCAAAATAGACAGATAAACAATTTATTGCTTTATTGTGATCCATCATAGTCAGGGCTGTCATTGATTAAAAATAATTCCGAATTTCCTCTAACTGTCAACATGTTATCTATCATTTGTATATTGTCATGAATTGGACATCCGTATTATACATTCTTAAAATTTGACGACTCGTTTGGCTCAGTTGGTAGTGACCCTACTTGCTGCGCCAGCGGTCGCGGGTTCGAGTCCCGCTGGGGGCATTCATTTGCTAATCACGAATGTTTGTACTCCAGTCATGGGTGTCTATATTTATAATATGTATGTATTTAAAATTTATATGTGTAGTATATCAACTATCTGGTATCCGCAACACAAGCACGTTAAGTAGCTTACTGCGGAACTAGATGGCGCTGTTGTAATAATGTCCCAACATATTTATTTATTTATTTATAAAATGACTATTTGCTTACAATGTTATTTTTCTCTTCGCTAAACGCCTAAGCGATTAAGCGATTATGAAAATAAAAATGCGTAATAATGGGGTTCTAGTTTTTTAGGTCTCTTTTACCATTATTGCTGCTAAGTACTTGACAAATCGGAATCAAAAACAAATTCACGAAAAAAAATATAGTTTTATTTATTTTAAAATGTCTACTTATCGCGTCAATAAAATACAAGTTTTCGTATCTTAACTTTTCTGTCACTTTTTAAACATTTCATAACGTTAAAAAGAGTCAGTGTACGAGATGTATATAAAATTGTAGATAAATCGTTATTTAATAATTGTTCTAAGATGGAAGTCGGATCAGGCTGGCCAAGTGCGAGTTGTTAACTTCACATGTCAAGTCACTTCACTTCACGGGTGGACTTCACATGTCTTTTGAATACGTACTACTAGAATTAACGTAATACTATAATTTCTCAGATATGCAGGCTTTCCACACGCTATTATTTTACATCGAAAAATTATAATATTTAATATTATAATTAGAGTCTTAAATCGAAATTCATACATTTATGAGCGAGTGTTTCGTTCTTATACTCCTGTCTAAATATTTACGAATTCTAGTGTTATAGGGACGCATTTGTGTTAGGATTAGTCTGTTTTAATAATAATTATAGGTATCATTATATATTATAATATATAGCTAATAGCCTGTATGAATGCAAAATATATCCCAAATAAATGTTGATGATGTTAATATACGTACTATATTTTCTATTTTATAAAAATACTTCAATGCGTTTTTAAGATTTCTAACAGATCGTCGTCTCAGTGCTCAGTGTAAATCTGTCCCAAGGACTAATTACCAAAAATGTTAAGTACAGAATAACTGACTTAAATGTCAGTTATTGTAAATACTAAACTAATAATTACAAATTTTCCTTTAAAAACCCCCGACATGAAATATATTTTTAAGACTCTCTACTTTCTTTTAAATTAGGCCAATTTGAATTAATAGCTATGCTTAATGAAGAATGGAATAGGCAAAGCTAATTAGAAATATTAAAACTTAAAAGAGAAGACCTCAGCTGGAATCGAATCCACGGCGCTTAAAATATTCTACCCAGATGTCTTACTATAGTACCACTTTACTCACGGAAAGAGCTACGAGATTTACAATTTGTATCACAGATAGACTCACCGGACACGACCAATCCGACTGATTTAATACGCTGCAGTTTATTTACATAGCGCCGACGGCGTGAAACGTACTAGCTTTTATTATATTGGGAAATAAAAAGGACTCAATGCATTCGGATACATTTTATTTACGTAAAATAACCATTTACGGATGAATTAAATAACATCTATGTTAAACAGTAAAAATAAGAAATGTGTTAGGATATTAACGCACAGCACTATCTACTTCCATAGCTATAAGGCTTGTGTTAGAAAAACTAGATAGTTGATATACGTAAACATAGGTAACTTTGTAGTAGGATTGGAGTACAGCTGCTCTATAAGAGTACCAGTGCTTTTTTCTTAATTCATGCGATTTAAAATATTGAACTGGCGAATAGTGACAATATTTCGTATCATGAACATCAAAATATTCTACAACAATTCTTTTTGTAAAAGCTTTTCATAAAATCAGATAGAATTGCATAATATAAGTAACTAATTGTATATACAATTAAAATTAATATCCTACATCTAACATACCTAAAAAATCTTTTATGCCCGGGCCACACTAACGGGAAACGCCAATGATTGTCATCGCGATAATTATTGCATTAATTATTGCGTTAATAGTAGACCGTAGTGTGGCCGCTCCAACGTGTTAATTCTCGCGTTAATCTCTTTGGTACCGCCACTCGAGCTATCGCCAAACGTCAAACGGCAATGTGAATGCCGTTGTCAAATTAACGCGTTAAGTCGTGGCTACACCTACAGTAAACGTCCAGCATCGCGATATCGCATTTCCCGTTAGTGTGGCCCGGGCATTACAGAGTAGATTCTGTTCATGAAATATTTTTGAAAAATCTTATTGAATATTCATTATCGGTACAGAAACCTAATGCATAGTATTTAGATTTTTTGGTCTTTATCTATCTGTCTGCGACCGCATCACGATATTACCATGTGACAGATTTTGATGTAATTTTGTATAATAATATCTGGTTATCCGAATCAACCTATAGGACCCTTGATTCTGTGGGAAAATATCTAATTTCTGAGAAATGTATATTAATTGTCAAAGTGTACCTAAGGACGAACCGGAGCGGAGCGAGGGTCTCTAATAAAAAAACTGAGATAAAATATTCGTAACTACATAGAACATTTACATTTACTTTCTTTAAGTGACATTTTTTTCGGATTGATGACAAAGTTTGAATTAAATGTAATAAGTTATTCGTTGCCATACTTACATTATTACAAGCTTATTACAAGTATCAAAATGTTGACTTACCAGTTTCTAGTTCAATGTGGAAAATTCAGTTAGAGAAACAACAATGATATTGAACATGAAAATAAAGAATTGTCAGACACGAATCGTCACGTATCGAAAAAGGCTTTATTATTTTCTAAGAGCATAACATGTGATGTTATCACAAAAACCAAGCAATTATTAGTGTTCAACAGATCGTATGATCTATTTGACGGGGCCCTACATAATATATAATGAGCACTCCTTGAAGTTCGTGACTTAAGTACTAGGCGATCATAAGTGTTGAGCGCACTTTTTGTAGACTTTGCTTCTATTACGAGTAGCTTCAATAAGTACAATGTATATCGTTCGATGCTACTGCTATGTCGTAATAAATAAATATTTGTTTGGATTATTTTGGATATATTAATCTAATATATAAAAATCTCGTGTCACAGTGTTTGTTATTCTTGAGTTAGTTACTCTTCCGAAGCGGCTTGACCAATTTTTATGAAATTTTATGAAAGAATAGGTCGTAGGCTATTTTTTATTTTCCTAGGTGATAAGAGTGGCCCTCTACAGATTTTCATTTTTTTTATTTTTGACCAAGTTTTTATTTTTTATTTTTTTTATGATTTGGTATCAAATAATAAATATAACCCAAACCAACGCGGGCGGAGCCGCGGGAGTTGCTAGTTTTCTATATAACGTAGTAGCTATGGTATAAGAGTGCGAATTGCTTGTATTTTATCAATTGTCGTTTATAAAAATTTAGGTAAATATTGGCACGCAGGATAAAATTTATGAAGTATTTTTTGTTTAGCCAAAGAAGCTTAACTTAAGCGCACAGTGCACTCACTTTTTCCACACAATTATATTAGTACTAACGGCTCACCCTCATTTCGATGTCATATAAATTGGTTCTGCGATTACAGTTTATCCATTACAAACATAAAAATGTTTTTTTAAATAGTAGTATTGATGAATATTATAATATTTTTTCTTTCAGGTGTTACAAAATGTCTCCAATAAGTAAGTTTACATGTTGTCTATAAGTAAAAATGATAACAAAAGAGCACTGAATTACTTCGCCAGTAAGAAAGTTACTAAAATATAAAAATATTACTTCCTACGGACTTTTGTACTCATTTTTATAGGGTCTTGTTATAGCAGTTCCATTTTACGATCACATAAAATCTTCAGCCCTGTGAGCTGACAAGTTGATACGAAAAAAATGGATGTACATACACATTGAAAATGTAAAAATAAAGAAATGAACGGAATTTATTTCATATCACTCAAAAAATTTAACTTATACTGTAAATACTAACTTTTATTAGGTATAATCAACTCTATCTCTCTCTATATATTAAGCATTTCGTCGGACCATGGAGATTAGAAACCAGGAGAACCAAGGCCCTAGAATGTAGTGTCTCAGATATATTGTCAAACTAAGGAGGCGCTGCGATCGCTATGTTGTCTCAATGCCTAACTTCACGTTGTCACAATAGTGACAGTACTCATAAATAGCTAACTTCACAGATACTACTTATTGACGGCAGCGCGCTATAAACTCTACAAATTTTCAGAGACAGGCGGGTAATGCTTTAGTATGAAGCGTTGGTTCTCCTGTATCTAACCTCCATGCGTCGGACGGTGGACCATAACCTGATGCTCCTCGCATCAAAGTGAAGCACTTGCCTGGCAGTGGGACGCTAAAAGCCTTACAAACAATAAAATTCTGAATCGAAGCTTTACATTAAATATTTTTTGGCAAATCTTATTGAAATACTTCCTAAGAGGGTGAATCTTGTTTTTGGATATTTGCCTTTTAATAAATCCGTCAGATACTAAATGATGATACCAAATTTCATCTAAAAGCTGGTTATGGTCAGTTGACCAGGATTTAATAAGATGCTTTTTACTGCTAGAAAATATTTCAACTCTATACTAGCAGTTAAAACGGACATAGAGACGAATCCAAGCAGAGCAAAGTAGACTCTCTAGTTATATAATTTTATTATTATTCTAGCAATACCCGCGGCTTTGCCCGCGTTTTAAAGAAGTAAATGCAAGCGTGGTTTTATTTCTAACCTTCTTTTTGTATTTTTCTCAGAGATAGGTTATTTTCCCGCAGTAAAAAGTATCCTATATATTGACCCGGGTAACCAGCTAACATCATGCCAAATTTTATCCAAATCCGTTCAGTGGTTTTCTCGTGATGCGGTCACAGAAAGACAGACAAAATAAATTATTTTTAACAAAAAACAAAAACCGACTTCAAAACTAAACAAATCTAAACTAAAAAGTAGAAAATAATACTTTTAAGAACTTCGTTAATTTGAAGTCGGTGCCAGCCAAGACGGATAGACTTATCTTGCCTTTGCAATGAACTTTCGAACGGTATTTTGATTATGTTTACAAATATTATAGATATAGATTAATCGAATATGTGTCTATTTAAGGTTATTTTGCTTTGGCTGGCACCGACTTCTAAATTAACGAAGTTCTTAAAAGTATTATTTTCTACTTTTTAGTTTAGATTTGTTTAGTTTTGAAGTCGGTTTTTGTTTTTTGTTAAAAATAATTTATTTTCAAATTTTTAACGGCAAGTAGATACTTATTTTGTTTATGTACAAAAAAGAATTTTCCAAATCGGTCCAGCCATCTTCGAGTAATGGGGAACATACATAAAAAAAAGTCCCCAACGAATTGAGAACCTCCTCCTTTTTTTAGAGTCGGTTAATAAGAGCCTGAAAGAATTTAACTATCGGTCTATAATTACGTATAATATTGAAAGAATTTTCTTTTAACTCCTAACCGTTGAGGAGCTGTACCTTCCATCATTAGCTCAACCACAGGAGATGATGGTTATCAGACGCAAATACTTGAACAGCTTTAGAAAATATATGAAAAACGTAATAAGTGCCTATAAAATTTGAGAGTTGTCTTCGATTTCCCTGGGATCCCATCATCAGATCGTGACTTGGTGACTATGGGACCAACTAGAAACTATACCCTTTCAAACAAAAAAAGAATTTTCCAAATCGGTCCAGCCATCGTCGAGTAATCGGGGAACATACATAGAAAAAAAAGAAAAAAAAGTCCCCGACGAATTGAGAACCTCTTCCTTTTTTTGAAGTCGGTTAAAAATCTAAAAATAATAGATTTGGCCTCTGTATCGATAATAACGTCTATTTCAATTAGATTTTCCAAAAAATATTCAGTGTACAGATTCGACTCAGTTAGAATGTTTTCATATGTATAGATTAACGTGAGTCTACCTTTCTGTCCGTTTGTTCTAATTCATATGAACTGTGCATAGCGCTGAATGGACTTTAGCGAAAATTTGTTCACTGAAGTCCATTCAGCGTCGATTTATTTTTTTACAGAAAGGAGTATAAGCGAGTCTGTACAATATACATCTATGTCCAGCTCAAAAGGAGCTCCGTGAAGGCTAAAAAAACAGTTTTAATAGACAAAAAATTGTATAAAGAATTCCACTACGCGAATACTACTAGCGATGCTAGTGATTTACCCTCGCTTTGTTCGAGTGCGTTTCTGGGTACGTGTACGTACGTAAACTTTATTGGTTAACGCGGCGCACTTCAATCTCCATGTCGCTGTGTTTTTTTCCGACATCTTCATTATTCATATTTTAACAAATTACGCTATGAATAATAGGAGCGGAGTATCAGTGAAAAATGTTGCAAGGACGTGAAAAAATATTCCTTTTTAGAGTTTCTGTTGCGTGCGGTGCGTAAATGATTAAAGTTATGCGAAATCTATGTATGAAGGAATTATTTCTCTTTAAAAGCTCAAAAAAGATTGACTCAGTACAACCTTTTTTTATAGTAACAAAAATTGTTCTAAAATAATGCCTTGTTTGAAAAGGTGTTTTTATGAACATGATGTTTCCTTATTCAAATTTATCACAATAAAATATATTTTTAATCTAAGAATTCCCGGTCTTTAGAATGCGGGCGAAGCCGCGGGAGAGTCTAATATATTTTATAGTTAGATTTTGTTTGAAGCTTTATGTGTTTAGTTAGTTTTATTTTGAGTTTGAAAAAGTAATCTATATAGATAAAAAAAAAAACTAAGTCCCGGCTCCTAATTATAATGTACAATGTATAACTGTAATAGACATTAATATAAATACTTGAGAATTAGCAAAATTTAAACCCAATAAATTGAACATTATCTTTTAATTACGAAAATAAAGCGCTTTCTTGTAGGAGTAAGTAATTCCGCGCCTTTATAACCGTAATTAGAACCAAATAAGTTGTTAAAATGAGCAAATGAGAGGTAACTAGATAAGACAAGTTTATGAATCTCAAATCTGCCTTGCGGCAAACTTTTGCTAATTAAATCAGAAACCGCCTTTGCTGTTACTACATTCTAATATATGAATATGCGTACTATTAAACTTTTAACATTAGTTTGAACTTTTAACTAGTTAAAAATGTATGTACGCATAGAATATACATATTATATTGATAAACTTAACTGAATGTCTGTTTGTAATGATAAAATATTTTTTTTAAATGCTGGACTGGTTTAGACGGGAATTTTACCGGCGTATAGCTGATTTTATAAGGAGTAACTTAGGCTACTTTTATTTTAGAAAAAAAATTAGGATTTCGCTCAAAAAATGAAAATGTACCTCGCTATTCATAATTCAGTAGTAGTCGTAACCCCGTAAGAGAAGTTAATAATAAGAAGAAATCATTCAGATTATTTGCATCTTTTTGTTTGCTAAAAGAGCTAAATAATCTGGGCATTACAATACATACATATATGTATTTTCAATTCTATTGCTTAACCTTCTTATAGGCTATTTGGTCAAATGAAAATTGGCCGTTAATAAGATTTAAAAAGAAATTAGTCTCTATAAAACAGCATAATTAAACGTAACCTTAATTTTATTTTAGGATGGTTAACTAAAATACTGAAATAATTTAAAATAACTTATTATTGAATGATTATTGAGTTTGTTTAATTTTAATTTTGACCAGTGTTACTTTTAGATCTATAATTTTTATTTTAAAGTTGTAGGCACTAATTTTCATACTGTAGAGAAATAAGATACGCTCTCGTTTCAGATCTCGGTAGTTTCTTAATATTTCTACGTGGTTTATTAACCTTGCGGGGCTATGTAAATTCTAACGCGATAAACTTCAACTAAACAGGATAAGAAGCGACAGGCTCCAATTAAACAGGAAAATAAATTTATTTTGCATTCTCTAATAATATTATTAACGTAGACTTCTACACTTTAACGAGACCTTGATCTATAATGATTAATAAGCGTGAAATGATACATCTGCGACTTTGTCATGTGATATTTATATAGACATTCAATACTAACGCTATTTTTCATTCGTCATAGTAAGTTGATACATAAACGCAACCACAAAAGTATTATACAAATAAAAAAGACGTGTGTAAATAATTTTTGAATGCAAATAGAAAATTGGTGAAAATATTTAAATAATATTTTAGGTTAAGCAAACTCGGCACATACATTTACTTAGTAATATGTTAAGTATATTTAATATCTTCTTCAACGATTTCAGTCACATCTCACTACGATTAAATGTGTTACATAGTTAATCTTTAAATTAAATAAAGGGGCTTCCTTTAATACGAGGGGGATCAGGCCGTAATCCACCGCGCTGGCCAATTGCGGGTTGGCGGACTTCACATGTTTTCGAAAAGGTGCTTTTCCTTTACCGTAAGTTAAGTGGTAATCATGTTAGAAATGATTCACAAGTGAAAATATCAGAATCTATAATAAATAAATATGTTACGGATACCAGATCGTTGATACACTACACATATATAACTTTAAGTACATATATATTATAAATATAAATACCCATGACTGGAGTACAATCATTCGTGCTCAACAAATGAATGCCCCCAGCGGGACTCGAACCCGTGACCGCTGGCGCAGAAAGTAGGTTCATTACAGATTGAGCCAAACGTGTAGACAAAGTTATCATTTTCCTAGCAAAACATTATGTTAAACTTAAAGTACTAGTTGAAACTCAGCTTCATTATCTTGTAGAACGAATTCATTCTTCTTCAGTCATTGAGTAGCAATTTAGGGCTAACGAGTTACAAACTTAATAAACAAGACCATGTTCCATACGACGGGTTTCGTTTATAGGTACTGTTGCGTCTAAATTCATAATTATAGCACAGCGTAAAAAAATATTTCATTGACTTTGGATATGTAGTTATAAGAATTCAGTTTCAGTATCTCTACTACCTTCACTATATTCAAATTCCCGTGGCCATAGCTGCTGTAAAGTAACAACTAACACTTTTAATATTTTTTGTCAAACTGATATATGTATAATGTATTACAAATACAAACTTAAAATACAAAAGAAATAAACTATTAACAAATGTAGAAAAGGATTTTAATCAAACTGAAAATACATTTGTGTCAGAATTACAAAAAGATAAGTTTTTAACCCCTTTAAAATGTGTAAAACGCAAAATGAAACCCTTATTACTTTTTACAAAGTATAAAAAAACAACGTCTGTATTTTTATTTTAACCACATTGAATTATGGATCCCGAAGGCTTATTACAACTAAGTAATTCGTTTATAAAAGAGGCTTATGTTTTTGTATTACTGAAATTGCCTGGAGCTTCCTGGAGCTTCCTGGTTATATCCTGCGGTATTTAAGCAAGTCTATTCAGGAGTATTATTAGTATCTTACATAAATATTGCCATGATAATTACCTTGTTATGGCTAAAATTGTAAATTATGTAATGCTAATTATTGAAATAATTGTAATATTTTTAAAAGATATTCATATGAACAGTAAAGTTAGTACTTTTTTGTACTTATAGTAATTAGTTATTAAAGTCTAAATATTAGAACATTCTTATAAGCTAGTGCGATTTCGTCTGTTATTTTTATACTAAGTGCGCGCGCGACTTCGTCCGCATGGAATAGTGACTTAGGGCAACATTTTTGGATATATCGTTTGGTTTATTTTGAATTATAAACACCGTCGTTTGGGTATTTTTAAAAAATCTACTTTGCAGTAATGCGTGTCTATGAACAATATTCGACGTACATATATCCATCGGGGATTAAAGCAAACAAGCTGCTAGGATTGCTTACACGTGACAGAGCCATATAAAGCTTACCGTGCCAATAACGTGTTTAAGTTTCTCGACGTGATTCTTTAAATTGGCATAACGTTTTTATTTATGAACCGATTGACATGAAACAAACACTAAATGTTAAGTAATGCTTACCATAATATATTAGTGAAAACCACATCTAAATCAAATAAGCCGTTTTTTAGATTACCGTGCACAAATACACAAACAAACAGATAAGCAGACAAACAGACAAAAATCTAACAATGGTGGGTGTTATTTGCGTTGATAAAGGTGCCTATAATATTTTTTCTCATATATTTTCCATGTTCAGACAGCGATACGTTACATTTTGACGTGACAACGTCTTAAATTAGGTTGCGGCTGGGAGTCACTTATGAAAAAGTGTAACGCTCGGTAACGTTACGATGAGTCACCGAACGAGAGAGAGGCCCGCCGAATGCCTTGCGTCTCTCTCCCACTCAACTATGATCGGTCTGCCGCGCGCGCAGCACTAGAGAATCCATACTAATATTATAAATGCGAAAGTAACTCTGTCTTTCTGTCTGTCTGTCTGTCTGTCTGTTACCTTTTCACGCTTAAACCACCCAACCGATTTTGCTGAAATTTGGTATGTAGATAGTTTGCATTCATGAGAAGGAAATAGGCATATTATTTTTTGGAAATTCAACCCCTAAAAGGGTTAAAAGGGGTGGCAAAGTTTGTATGAGAAATTTATTTTTATTGCACATTTTTGCATGAAACTTTGAATTAATGCTTTTTAGTACAAATGATGAAACACGTATTTCAGGGTTTTTCAAAATTCACCCCCATTGGGGGTTAAAGGGGGTGGCTAAGTTTCTATGGGAAATTTAATTCTATTGAAATATTTTGCGTGAAACTGAAATAATGCTCTGCAATACAAATTATGAGATACATATCTAAGCGTTTTTTGAAAATCAACCCCTATGGGGGTTAACGGGGGTGGCACAATTTGCGTAGGAGAAATATTTAACAGTAATTTTTACCATAAGTCCATAACAATGAACCACGTACATCAGTTTATCATTAACGAAAAACACACAAAGAAATTATGATACACATAGTAGTAAAATTGGTTAAAAATAGGAAATAAGTTTTAGAAAGCGCAGCAGTGGCGGCACGGCAGGATACTACACAGTAGTTTTCAGAAAAGAGGGCCAGAACTTTAAATGGGGAATCAGTCCTTGGTACATTATAAGTAACAGTATATAAGCAAAAATTTTTATTTTATTCACTCTTAGCGCGAGCGAAGCCGCGGGCACCGCTAGTTATTATATAATTATATCCTATTGTGCAATTTAATTATATTCATATCAATAAATATTCTACCGAGAAAAAGACGTTGTCACGTAAAATCTTCGCCCGTAAAACCGACTTTACAGGCAACCATTTTTTATTATAAGTATAAGTATAGATTTTTGAATGAATAAAAAACCCAAATTGTATAAGTAAATTGCTAATGTTTCTCAACATTTACATACCTTCCACTTACACGCCTTCGTTTTACATAGGTAAAATAAATTCTATGATGCATGCAAATGCCGCTATAAGTTAGGGTCGATTTACGATCGCAGGTTAGTTCGAAAAGACTGCTTTTGAATAGCATATAACGGTTTTATGTTTCTAAATGTGTTTTTATTTCTAAGTCTAGAATCTATTATTTTATTATTTAGAAAGAAAAATATCATTTGACCAAGTTTAAGTACGATAGTAAGCTAAGCGCTAAATTGTTCATGATAAAATATGTTATACTAGCGGTTCTCCCTCGCTTCGCTCGGGTTCGTCCGTAAGTACGTGTTAACTCTAGGTACGGGATAGATAGACTCGTATGATGAGTTTTGGATATTTTAATAATAAAATAAACTAACGTGTCCAAATATTTATCTTTCTTTACCCAAAAGTAACGGTATCATCTACTTAAACGTAAGGATAAATGTTTAATAATAGTGTAACAATGGTAGACCGTAATGGAACGAAAAGTTCCATTACGGTTTTTGACGTTTTTTACAAATCAGTTTTTGTCTTTTTGACGGTCTCCCTCGACTCTCAGTTCTTCGCAACAAGTCGATAAAGAACGAACGAACATTTCAGCACATTTTCTATTTTTTAGAAATTCGAAAACTGCGGGGCGAACTTATCGGACATCAGTAATCTGTATCAGATTATAAAGAAAAACTGTTGATAATTTTAAAACATTTTATTAATCTAAAATTCAGATAATCTGCAAATGAAATGCAAATAGAGGTATTGAAAATGGCCACGAGGCATTAAATGATCTCTCTCTCTAATTATTATTCTAAGTTCTGGTGTTAACTACGCGTAGCAGCTGCTTTATCTATTTTAAGCTGTTTGCTTTCCCCTTGCAATTTAATCTATTATAGCGGCGTCTCTTTGTAGAACACGTAAAACCTTTTTATTAACCTACTTTTTTATGATCCATTTGTTCGATCGCTGGTTTTGGTCTAAGGTTTTGTGATCTAACTTGAATATTTAAATTTTATAACTGAATTACAGTCAAATTAAATAAGTTAGATAATTATTTTATACATACCACATTTTTAAATAGATTAGTCATTAGATGCTATTGAATTTCCAATGTATGAATAATAATATTCTTTCAAACGTAATTAAATTCAACAGACGGACTTTTTTATTTTATAACCGTATTTATTTAATTTACTATATATGTTTGTAAGTGTGTTTTGTAAATACTTTGTTTTATAATGTATTTTTCTTGTCTCATCAAATAAAGAAACCATTTTTTAAGAATACCAGAAAAAGTAGTGTACAATACTATCTACTTACTGAATTTGTAGCTGAAATCCCAAGTGCTAAATTTGCGTATGTATCCTCATTTTGATTGTGTCTTACAAATTGAGTTTTCCAAAAGAAAATTGTGTAAATCTGAAGCTTTATCATATTTACAACAGTATGTAAGTGTATTTATTCTGTAATAGTGTAATAACACTAAAATTACAAAGCTTTCAGGGGCAATAAGAAAGAAATTAATATTAGAACAATAAAAATTATTACACTACATGATACGATATTGAATAAAGAATCAATATTCTAAAATTGTATTCATTTTTAAAAATAAAAGCTAAAGCTTTGAAACTTATCTTTAAATAGGTCAAGCGTCTTCGCAAAGTGAAACCCAGATACAAACACAGATCAAAGACTATGCTGACTTGAACAGTTGAAAATTCTCGAGCAGCCATAGTCGAGGTGGAATAAGACAATGTACATTTTCTTTCGATTGATAAAGATTTTTTAAAAAACGACACTTTCTGTATTTATGGAATAATAATTTTCAAGTAATAAAATTTATTACTATGTATGACTTTTTAAAGTTTTCTTAACTTTTTAAAATGATGAATGCTATTATCGAATTTGAACTACCATGTGAACACTGGTAAAATGCTAATCAATTTTTGTATTTTATTTTCATTAAAATTGCTATGAGTGCCATCTTCTGCCAAAATAAATATAATTCAATAATGCCAAAAAAAAAGTAAATATTTTTTTAAGGTTTTTATGCTTCCTTCCCAAACTTAAAAAAAAATGATTTATAATATATATTAATATTTTAAACGTTTTCTTTATTATTATATAAAAAACAATGTTATAATGCAAAAATAGGCATGTTTGATACCAGTCTCTTCAACCAATTGTGATGAAAAGCACTATCATAGATCATGTTGTAGAACTGCATGAGCTAGTTATTATCAGATCAAGTAGTTCATTAACGCTCAAGTAGATCTCGTCGTTAACTGAATAACCTACGTCCTTAACACTTCAATATGACACGAACTTTAGATACTAATTAAATATAGAAACTCCTTCGTGTCTCCATTCTACGTGACATTAGTGAAGTAATCTGTGCTCAACTGGCACGCTTTGAAACCATTTAACAAGAGAATAGAATTAAAAATATTAATTCTATTCTATTAATTTAAAAATAGGCCCGAAATCCTCAAAAGAGCTTTTAAATATGTTAAAAGGCATGCTCAGAACACTAGTAGGTACGTACAATTAAATATAATTAAATAATAAGTAAATTGCAATACAGCACCTGTAATAAGTATTACAATATTATAATTTGTCATATTCCTAGACAATACTGAAAGAAAAAATGACTTCTCGTAAGTGAATTCAGGTGTTAATAGCGGAAATATTATTTTGATGATCAAACTACAGCCAGCTGTTACCGCATTAGTATGATCGTGAATTATCGCTCGATCAAATTTACCTGCTGGCAAAGTACTGTTGAGATTTATGGTTATGTAACGAAGTAATAAGTCAGCTTTTAAATTATAGAAAACTAGAATTTTTTGCTGCTTTATATACTTCAAAATTTCATTTATTCATCAAATTGAATGTAGCCAGGTTTCCTAATTTTAATCAAATTTGGTGCATGTTTTTAAATATTCATCGTTTTTTTTGTATCGAATATAAGTAACACATTCTTATCAATTTCCAATAAACAACAATACAACCTTAAAATTTCAGAGAAGAACTTACACGAAAGTTTATTTACATAATTTTTGGCTGAAAACCTTGACATACTAAGACAATGACCGTGGCACAAAATGTAAACAAAAGATTTAGTATAGAAGCTTTAACGAATAAGAAAAATATTAGGGATGGAATATCACGGCTAAAAAAATGTCATAATTCTATTATATTATATAAATATTATAACTATATACTATAAAACAAAGTCAATTTGCGTCAATTGCAATTATCTGAGCGAAGTCAGGGTAAGTCGCTAGTATATGATATAAAGATGTATTTATTTACAATTATAAATAATTAGCGAAACCGTAATTTAAACATGCGAGAGCCATTAGACCTCCTTAATCCGCTCCTGTTACAATGTTACATGAATTATTAAGATAAATAAAAAACATTAATAGTACAATATGTGACGTTTTACTTATATAAAAATATAATAGAAAGAAGACCATTTAACTACATATTACAATTATATTATAAAAATAGCTAATTAAAAATATAATCCATAATTGCTTCAAAATGTTTGGTTCAATCAAAGGAACACCAAGTTTATATGGCTACATAAACAAACATTTATACTGAGCAAACCATAGTACTCTCTAAACAAAACACGTCACTTCCGCTATTTTTATTTTGTGTATGTAATATGATACAGTCCATTAGTGTGGATGCAGTAGACAAATATCTTTTGTTGTAATTTGTGAAATCTCAAATGGCGCACAGTAATTTTCTACAATGCGAAATGGAATGAAAAAGAATTAAGTTAACTGCAACTTGCGACGTTAATGCATTTGAAATATTTTATAGTAACATATAAAAAAATACGAGCATTTATCTTACCATAAGACAATATATTTTATAAAAAAGTAGTGAATAGTAATAGTGAACTGTTTTTTGGAAAATCTAGTATTATATATGAGGTGTAATAAAAATTACATCTGTAAAGAATTTTACAGTTATTTTAAAATAGTTGTCTCCGGGGGTATATATAGACTATAGTTGGCCGATAGGTCCCTCACGTGTTAAAGTGAAGACTACACTTAGTCACTCGTAAATGTAGGCGGCAAAGTAGGCTGACGATTTAAAAAACATAGGAGGATGAAAAATAGATGTGGGCTACGCTATAGTTTGAGATTTATGGAACAGGCTTACATACAGCGGTGGATAAGCTGAAACATTTTTTTTATTACGACCAATCTTAATTATATTATAATATAAGTGAAAGTTTCTGAGGATGGATCACTTCAGATCGGCTGGATGATTTGGATGAAATTATGCTCAGAGATAGTGAAATAACACATAGGTTATTTTTTATCCCGGTAAGACGTATAATCCTTGTGGGATTTATTTTGTTTTAATAAAAACCCTTCGAAATGGAATTGACCAAATGTTTGTAGCAGAATAGTGTTCGAATTGAGGCCGAAAATGTATATTTAGAGTCAGCCCAAAAGAAAATTATTCATGTGGTCGCTTCAATTGCGTGTTAGTTAGAATAATTTCTTTCGGAATTGCTTTGTAGTCCATTTCTGTAAAAAGATTAAGCCGATAAGTAAATAGAATATTTGATAAGGTCAATATTATTACTTTTGGTGTAGTTATTGTAAAGCAAATATTATACACCATTTGTATGTGGCGTATTGAATTATGTGAATACATAATATTTACAAATCATTTAACATTATTGTTATGACTCTACAGTAATAGCAAAATAAACAAAAATAAAATAAGTATATTCCATAATATATGAAACTTATGTAAATACACCAGTATAACTAGATAGTTCATTCATTTGTACATTTAATAGTAACTACTAAATTTGACTCGCTGCATAGAATTTAGTGATCTTTTTTAGGATGTACTTGGAAAATTGCAATTAGATGTAGTTAAATTTTAAATTCAGACCTTCAAATTGAATCGAATCAGACTTTTTGAACTAATGTATTTAAGCAGACTGAAATTCTAAGTAATTCTACAATGCTTTTTTAAAAAGTTCAATATTTTTTATATGTTGTATTACAGTTATATGAATGCAAATTTTTTTCAATAAGCTTGTAAAAGCAACTAAATAATGACTTCTTTAATTTATTAAATCGCAATATCTTATTTTAAATAAAAGGGCGAAGATGTAGTAAATTAAATCGCAATATATTATACAAGTCATTGACTGCATATTCATGTATTCCGATATAATATTACGTAATTATAATGATCTAAAAGAACGTACTATACAAAGCAATAAAGTGCCAAAAGATTTTCAAAGATTATTATAACTTATATGAACATAGAGATTTATGTTCATAAAACTTTTAGACTTAAAGTATGTAATCTGTAACATATAATAACTTGCCTTTATCATTATTACGCGCTATTATCGTCGATAATTGTAAACCGATTTTAACTATCCCTTTCTGGAATGATAGTATAAAAGTCTTATAACAATAAAAAAAAATTAAGTCAAAGGACGGAATTGAAAGGTTTTAAATAAGTGTATAATTTGTGCTTATAAAGCAATTATAGCCAATGAAAAGGCTCTACCAATAATTCTATGGAAATAACTGAATCATGAAGGGTCAACTTGCGCTTTTATTTGAGGCAAAGTAACTCTTAAAGGTTACTAGAGGATGAAGAAAAAAAAACATGAAGAAAATTGTTTAAATCTATTCAAGAAAATATTCTTCTAAGGTCGGAATAATTTTATTAAAGGGTTTTTAAAGTCAGTGTACCCTTTTAGTTAAAAAGCAATTATTCAATCAAAAGACTGTACCAATGATTTTAGGCGAATAACTTAATCATGGAGGGTTGACTTGCGCCTTTAGTTGAGGTGAATTCACTTTAAAGGGTACTAGAGAATGACGAGGGAAAATCACGAATTACAGTTAATCATTATAACATATTCAAGCCTTTATCTTAAGATTAATACTACATCATTTTGAAATACATTTTCGAGGATTTCCTTTGATAACCAAGTCCTGAGTTCCTATGATATGATATGTGTATCCACTAGGTATAATCAGTACATCAGTATCAGTAGATATACGTAAAATTGAAGTGTCTGTTTTTAATTTAAAATAACAGCTTTTCGCTTAATGCATATGAAAGTACTTTCAATAAAAGTCGTACGATCGCTTGGTGTAATATGAGGATATTTTTACAAGATCAAGGTGTTCTTTTTTCGACCAAGAAAACAAATTTATTAAAAATCAAGCAGTAATTCAAAAATTAAAATACGAAAATCTGTACTGAAACTGTTAAGTATTTCTATATGCTTTTATAGTTTATTTTTCAGTATACACGTCTTGTGAAATTCAACTTCAGGCAATTATCTTTATCTTGTGATAACTGCTTCGATTCATATGTCATTTTCATAACTACTAAAGGTTGTTCAAAACATTTTAGTACTATTTTTAAGAATCTCAAAAAACTTTTACGATCATGGTGACTGAAATTAGGGTGTTCGATTCCTGAATGATGTAAATAATTTTCGAATTCATTCATTCATTTCAAAATGTTGAAAAGTTACGATATTTATGTATTATTTAAGGTTTTATTATTATTTATATTACCCATAAAATTCTTCACATAACGTCTTTATCTAAGGTGAGTGCAGCAGTAAATAAAGCACACAATAAAGTTTAAATCATTGTAAACGCCAATGAGTAACAGAATACGGTAGTAACTGTTTATTTCGCAAAGATTTCTAAGGCAATAAAATGGATTTCGCTACAGTAAAAGGGAATGCTTTGATTTTTTTTACTACAATCACAGATGTATAAATCTTATGCCTAAAGAATTGTATACGGGCAGTTGGATTAGATTTTTAACTCGAACGAGAAACTGAGTATGAAAGATCAATAAACCTTGAATGTAGGTGATATACCTCTGTTGTTTGAATAAAACTTTTTTGTACCGACTTCAAATGAAGGCAATTAATCTATTTTCAACCGACTTCCAAAAGGAGGAGGTTATCAATTCGTCTGTATTTTTTTTTATGTTTGTTAGCTCATAACTTTGAACTGGGTGAACCGATTTTGATGATTCTTCTTTTATTTGAAAGGTAGTGCTTCCCATGTGGTCCCATTTTAATATTTTCCAGTTCTGACAACCATGAGAAAACCATGAAAGTCTTAAATTTGCATTAAGTATTTGCGCGACAAATGGTCGAATAACTCAATATCACGCCTACTGATTTCGATGATTCCTTTTTTAATGGAAAGGATATACTTCAAGGGTAGTTTGATGAGAGTTTGGTAAGGTTCTGATGATGGGATCCATGACAAAGTATCGGAACTCTTCAATTTTTAGGAGCAAATTAACGATGCTCGGCCGAATCTTTTATGGGCTATATGGATATTTGAGTCACGTACCGTAACTGATGATGGAAGGTACTACTCCTCAACGGTTAACAGTTTTAAGAATTTTTTTTCAATATAATACGCAATTATGGACCGATTGTTGTATACTTTCAGGCTATTAGGTTTACCTCATAATAGGAGGTAAATTTTTATAGTCATTAACAAAATACGTATCTACTTTCCGCTAAAAATTTTAAAATAAATTATTTTTAACAAAAAAACAAAAACCGACTTCCAAACTTAATAAATCTAAACTAAAAAGTAGAAAATAATACTTTTAAGGACTTTGTTAATTTTGAAGTCAGTGCCAGCCAAAGCAAAATAACCCTAAATAGATACATATTCGATTAATCTTTAATCGTTTAGTCCGTTCATGGAAGAAACAAATGATAAAATCGGAATAGGAACTTTCGTATCTCGTACATCTGAGCAAAACCTTAAAGTGTCGAAATATTTTTTCTATGGTTATAATCTAAAATTAAACGGGCAACGTTTAGAAGTACTTACTAAACTCATTCCGGATGTGAAGCGAGCTTAAACATGTCTTCCGCTAAACAGCAAACGCCTACAATACTCGTTCTACTGCTACCACTATAATCTCGCTCTACGCCGTAGCTCGTTTAAGCTACATCCAACCCTACGGTACAGAAATAGAACTAACGATTCACCTTTATATTTCTAAATACTTTATTTTATACTAATTTATTCTAACAATGGATGTCACATAATATGTTGTGCGTATTATTAACTTCCATTAATCTTATAATTAAATTGTCAAAAACATAAATTATATTTTAACATAGACCTATTGTAGCAGAGTTAAGCAGCCAACTTGAATATTTAATACAAAACGTATTTAAACAATTTGTCAGTGAAGTTTAAATTACGTCATTAAGTTGACTTTTGGTAAAGTGCTTCGTTATCGCTTCAATGTTTGAACATTGACGCGATAACGAAACTAACTTTCAAAGTTCAACTGATAGTTTAATGGACTTTTATACAAAGACATTCAACATATAGCGTTTGACTATTTTTGCCAAAGCTTAATATTTTTTCAAGTTGAAAACTACGTAAAAATACGCGTATCATACGGTTCTGTACTATTTTTGATATGTGCATACATAAACTATTCACTAACTTGTTAGCGTAATGGCTACCATGTTTAGTTATTGAGTGTTTCTGTTTCGTAAGCCTCAGCAACAGCCCGGAGTTGGGAAGTTGGCGGTGTTTCGCCCCCGTGCCTCGGAGAGCACGTACGCCGTCGGTCCTGCGCCTTAACTCTCATTGGTCGTGTCGAGCAGTCGTCCTACCGGAATATGAGAGTGATAAGGAATAGAGAGTGCACTTGTGTCTGCGCATATACTCACTCGGAAAGAAATTATTTTAACAATACTACCAGAACGTATTGTAAATATCATTCTAGTTTATAGAAACAGAATTAAGTTAAATTTACCAGATTGACTTTTAACAACAAATAATCGTATTTTAATAAATACCAGAATGTTCTAGTAAACACATTTTAGTAACCAATGCTAACAGCTATTAAAAAGTACATTTTATTAATGTGAAGAGAACATTTCAAAAATTGTAAAGTATACCCTCCATAATTTGTTTGTTGTTGCTAGCTGTCAATTGAACAATACGATATTTAGGTTGTCTCTATCTGCTTTAGTTGTTAAAATAAGCTAGATATCATATAGTATTGTTAACCAGATTATTATGTTTTGTGTAACATGAGTATCGTCTAGCAAACGAAACGTTGTTTACATTTGCCAAATATATTGTATGGTTTGCTTGAACTTTAGTTGGCAGCAATGACTGGCTACTATGCTTGTCTTGTCAAGTTGTCATTTCATTTTTCTTTCGGACGGAACGTGCGTGCGGTTCGAGTGTGCTACAAATTGTTACTTTAATTATTATTTATTATAGTTACTAATTACTATTGTTTGTGTTGTGATGGACAAGGATACCAACCAAGGATACCAACTTTTAGAATCATGGCAGTTGGCCGAGTACATACCAATCAAAATATAAGTTACATACCTTTAAGGTTACCAATATAATAATATCTAAGACCGACAAGAGCCTAGCTCAGTTTTGTTTTAATAATATAAAGTCACAAACGATTGTTTTGTTTTATTTAAAATTCTTTTTGTCCATGGCTTGTACTACAAGCCTGCTGCAATTGGTTGTTTAAAAAAAATGCATCAATGTTTTATTCTTTGTTTCACATTATTTAGTAGTAGTCTGGTCAATTTAGACATCCAATGATACAATAACTTACAATAAGCTGTTTGTAAGCAGCTTATTGTAAGTTATTGTACCCTCACCCCTATTTTTTCGTCTAATTTGACCGGACTATAGGTGATTTATTGGATCTTTAAAAAAATTTACATAGTTACCGGTGTGTTAAGAAAAGATCAAATCAGTTTAGTTGAAAAATACTTTCTTTTTATTAACATGGTAACTATGTACATTTTTAAAAGGTTCAATCAATCTCCTACTAAATAATGCGAAACAAAGAATAAAACATTGCTGTAATTACTAAAATATAATAAACTGAACAATATAAAATATAGTAAACTGAACAAAAACACACAAAATATATAGTAAAGTGTAAAAAATATGTAGTTTGATAAAATCTCAACTTGGTAATATTTGCATTCAATTGTTAATGGTCACTATAATAATCTATAGTCTCTACTAAAAATCTGGTTATCTCGAAAATAAAGCATGGTGTTACGAACGATACCGATTCCGTTATATTTATAATAAAAATTATGTAATTAATACAAATAGGTTTTTGTACACTATACATTAATTTTTAATGAAGTGTACCAGCATTATGTTTAACTGAGCTAGATATTCTTGTAAGCTATTACCAGATTTTTCTAGTAAACTCGACAAAATAGTTAGCTGTCGTATATATTACACGACAATCTGCTTATGCTAACTATATTCTGGTTACCTAAACTAGAATTTTCTCTCCGTGCATGCACTATATTGTGTCCCACGCTGATGGCTAGTCTCAATGAGATCGGCCGGACCCCCAGACGGATATTCTTGGTTTTTTTTATCTCGCATTACATTTATTTTTAAGTCGGGGTTTTTTTTATTATTTTATCCTTTTTTAATAACTTTTTAAGCGTCGTGGGTTTTTTCAAAATTTTTAATTTTGTTTTTTATTTTAAACTTTTTAGAGAGCATAAATATTATATACATAACGCACCGCCCCGGGCGTTCGCCCGAATGACACTATGGAAGATATGCCTCTGCCACAGTAGTATGTACATTAGATAAGTATTTGGAAATAAACTTCTCCCGTGGCTTTGTTGTAACTCAACTCGGTATTATAACGTAGAATGAAAATAATAAGTAATGATTTGCACAAGTAATGTTTGCTGCAGCGCTCCCTGGTGAGTGATCACCGTAATACCTATCTAAGAACATGCAGCAATACGTCGCTGAAACTAGCCAACAAAACTAGCAGATCACTAATAAAAGTAATAAAAATTTTTTTTGCAGACCGTACCAAATTAATTTTTGTTTCTTATTATTTTATTTGATTTAATGTAAATCTAAATGCCATTTCAGATGATTTCTGTCTTAAGGCATTTATATTAAACATTTTCACCACTTATTATTATTTCTCAACTTTAAAAAAAGATAGTTTTACTTCGTATTTGACTTCGAACCTTACACTCAATATCTCTGGCCCGCGTCGACTTAGGGACTTCAAATTGATAAGGGATCTTCGGAACACGTCAAGGAATCCAGAGAAATCATCAAAACGCCAGCGACGCCATATTTTATATAATATTTCTCAACTTTAAAAAAAGATAGTTTTTCGTATTTGACTTCGATCCTGGTACTCCATAGCTCGTGCCCGCGTCGACTTAGGGACTTGAAATTGACTCGGGATCACCAGCACATATCGAGGAATCCATAGAAATCATCAAAACTCCAGCGACGCCATATTTAATGTAATATTTCTCAACTTTAAAAAGAGATAGTTTTTCTATAGTAAAAACTATCTTTTTTTAAAGTTGAGAAATATTACATAAAATATGACGTCGCTGGCTTGTTGATGATTTCTCTGGAGTCCCTGACATGTGTTGGTGTTCCCTAGTCAATTTCAAGTCCCTAAGTCAACGCGGGCACGAGCTATGGAGTACCAGAATCGAAGTCAAATACGAAAAACTATCTTTTTTGAAGTTAAGAAATAGTACATAAATTATGTCGTCGCTGGGGTTTTGATAATTTCTATAGATTCCTCGATATGTGCTGGTGATCCCGAGTCAACTTCAAGTCCCTAAGTCGACGCGGGCAAAGGATATGAAGTACTAGCCGCGAAGTCATATACGAAATAAACTATCTTTTTTGAAGTTGAGAAATATTACATAAAATCTGGCGTCGCTGGCGTTTTGATAATTTCTCTGTATTCCCTGACATGTGCTGGTGATCGCGAGTCAATTTCAAGTCCCTAAGTCGACGCGGGCACGAGCTATGGAGTACCAGTATCGAACTCAAATACGAAAAACTATCTTTTTTGAAGTTGAGAAATATTACATAAAATCTGGCGTCGCTGGGCTTTTGATGATTTCTATAGATTCCTCGATATGTGCTGGTGATCCCGAGTCAATTTCAAGTCCCTTACTCGACGCGGGCACAAGCTATGGAGTACTAGGGTCGAAGTCAAATACGAAAAACTGTCTTTTTTTAAAGTTGAGAAATATTACATAAAATATGGCGTCGCTGGCTTGTTGATGATTTCTCTGGAGTCCCTGACATGTGTTGGTGTTCCCTAGTCAATTTCAAGTCCCTAAGTCGACGCGGGCACGAGCTATGGAGTACTAGGTTCGAAGTCAAATACGAAAAACTATCTTTTTTTAAAGTTGAGAAATATTATATAAAATCTGGTGTCGCTGGGCTTTTGATGATTTCTATGGATTGCTCGATATTTGCTGGTAATTCCTAGTAAATTTCAAGTCCCTAAGTCGACGCGGGCACGAGCTATGGAGTACTAGGGTCGAAGTCAAATACGAAAAACTGTCTTTTTTTAAAGTTGAGAAATATTACATAAAACCTGGCGTCGCTGGGCTTTTGATGATTTCTATAGATTCCTCGATATGTGCTGGTGATCCCTAGTCAATTTCAAGTCCCTAAGTCGACGCGGGCACGAGCTATGGAGTACCAGAATCGAAGTCAAATACGAAAAACTATCTTTTTTGAAGTTGAGAAATATTACATAAAATATGTCGTCGCTGGGGTTTTGATGATTTCTATGAATTCCTCGATATGTGCCGGTGATCCCGAGTCAATTTAAAGTCCCTAAGTCGACGCGGACAAAGGATATGAAGTACTAGCCGCGAAGTCATATACGAAATAAACTATCTTTTTTGAAGTTGAGAAATATTACATAAAATCTGGCGTCGCTGGCGTTTTGATAATTTCTCTGTATTCCCTGACATGTGCTGGTGATCGCGAGTCAATTTCAAGTCCCTAAGTCGACGCGGGCACGAGCTATGGAGTACTAGGTTCGAAGTCAAATTCGAAAAACTATCTTTTTTTAAAGTTGAGAAATATTATATAAAATCTGGCGTCGCTGGGCTTTTGATGATTTCTATAGATTCCTCGATATTTGCTGGTGATTGCTAGTAAATTTCAAGTCCCTAAGTCGACGCGGGCACGAGCTATGGAGTACCAGAATCGAAGTCAAATACGAAAAACTATCTTTTTTGAAGTTGAGAAATATTACATAAAATATGTCGTCGCTGGGGTTTTGATGATTTCTATGAATTCCTCGATATGTGCCGGTGATCCCGAGTCAATTTAAAGTCCCTAAGTCGACGCGGGCAAAGGATATGAAGTACTAGCCGCGAAGTCATATACGAAATAAACTATCTTTTTTGAAGTTGAGAAATATTACATAAAATCTGGCGTCGCTGGCGTTTTGATAATTTCTCTGTATTCCCTGACATGTGCTGGTGATCGCGAGTCAATTTCAAGTCCCTAAGTCGACGCGGGCACGAGCTATGGAGTACTAGGTTCGAAGTCAAATACGAAAAACTATCTTTTTTTAAAGTTGAGAAATATTATATAAAATCTGGCGTCGCTGGGCTTTTGATGATTTCTATAGATTCCTCGATATTTGCTGGTGATTGCTAGTAAATTTCAAGTCCCTAAGTCGACGCGGGCACGAGCTATGGAGTACCAGAATCGAAGTCAAATACGAAAAACTATCTTTTTTGAAGTTGAGAAATATTACATAAAATATGTCGTCGCTGGGGTTTTGATGATTTCTATGAATTCCTCGATATGTGCTGGTGATGCCGAGTCAATTTCAAGTCCCTAAGTCGACACGGGCAAAGGATATGAAGTACTAGCCGCGAAGTCATATACGAAATAAACTATCTTTTTTGAAGTTGAGAAATATTACATAAAATCTGGCGTCGCTGGCGTTTTGATAATTTCTCTGTATTCCCTGACATGTGCTGGTGATTGCGAGTCAATTTCAAGTCCCTAAGTCGACGCGGGCACGAGCTATGGAGTACTAGGTTCGAAGTCAAATACGAAAAACTATCTTTTTTTAAAGTTGAGAAATATTATATAAAATCTGGTGTCGCTGGGCTTTTGATGATTTCTATGGATTGCTCGATATTTGCTGGTGATTCTTAGTAAATTTCAAGTCCCTAAGTCGACGCGGGCACGAGCTATGGAGTACTAGGGTCGAAGTCAAATACGAAAAACTGTCTTTTTTTAAAGTTGAGAAATATTACATAAAATCTGGCGTCGCTGGGCTTTTGATGATTTCTATAGATTCCTCGATATGTGCTGGTGATCCCGAGTCAATTTCAAGTCCCTAAGTCGACGCGGGCACGAGCTATGGAGTACTAGGTTCGAAGTCAAATACGAAAAACTATCTTTTTTTAAAGTTGAGAAATATTATATAAAATCTGGTGTCGCTGGGCTTTTGATGATTTCTATGGATTGCTCGATATTTGCTGGTGATTCCTAGTAAATTTCAAGTCCCTAAGTCGACGCGGGCACGAGCTATGGAGTACTAGGGTCGAAGTCAAATACGAAAAACTGTCTTTTTTTAAAGTATTTATTTTTACTCATTTACATTTACAACCAACTATTTATTTTTACTCATTATTATACGCATATTATATTACACTCATACATATTTACATAAATAAACACATTTAAAACATATTTACTATTTTAAACAACCATCACACACCCACACAAATTTTTCCTATGAGTAATAAACAAACAAAATTATTAATATTGTTACTTTGAATACAAATATAAATATAAATAAACAATTATATAGTCTAAAATTATATATAATAAAAAATATGTATCTAGAATATAAAATCTATTTCGGAAAAATAATATATATTTAAAAATTTGGCTTAAGTTTATACTCTGAGTGGCTTAACTTTACATTTCTTAAGAATGTGAACTTTTATGACGGTACATGAAAAAAAAAAGAGTTTAGTATCAAATGTAAAATGTAAACTGTCATTTTGTAATTTTGTGGCGTTCGTAATTAAATATAAGTTTTAAGTGACTATTAAGTTAAGTGCTTTATTGTTTTTATGTCATGGAGGAAGGAACTGCCATCTGTGATACAGGCTAGGCCTAGTACAGTCGGCAGTGACTAACCGCAGTACTCGTAAGCATATTTTGATTTGTATTTATTTAGCTTATTAGAAACAACTGTACTGTAATGAAAATGTATTTTGTGCTAATAAAGGTATTAATAATATTAAAGTTGAGAAATATTACATAAAATCTGGCGTCGCTGGGCTTTTGATGATTTCTATAGATTCCTCGATATGTGCTGGTGATCCCTAGTCAATTTCAAGTCCCTAAGTCGCCGCGGGCACGAGCTATGGAGTACCAGAATCGAAGTCAAATACGAAAAACTATCTTTTTTGAAGTTGAGAAATATTACATAAAATATGTCGTCGCTGGGCTTTTGATGATTTCTATGAATTCCTCGATATGTGCTGGTGATCCAGAGTCAATTTCAAGTCCCTAAGTCGACGCGGGCAAAGGATATGAAGTACTAGCCGCGAAGTCATATACGAAATAAACTATCTTTTTTGAAGTTGAGAAATATTACATAAAATCTGGCGTCGCTGGCGTTTTGATAATTTCTCTGTATTCCCTGACATGTGCTGGTGATTGCGAGTCAATTTCAAGTCCCTAAGTCGATGCGGGCACGAGCTATGGAGTACTAGGTTCGAAGTCAAATACGAAAAACTATCTTTTTTTAAAGTTGAGAAATATTATATAAAATCTGGTGTCGCTGGGCTTTTGATGATTTCTATGGATTGCTCGATATTTGCTGGTGATTCCTAGTAAATTTCAAGTCCCTAAGTCGACGCGGGCACAAGCTATGGAGTACTAGGATTGAAGTCAAATACGAAAAACTATCTTTTTTTAAAGTTGAGAAATATTACATAAAATATGGCGTCGCTGGCTTGTTGATGATTTCTCTGGAGTCCCTGACATGTGTTGGTGTTCCCTAGTCAATTTCAAGTCCCTAAGTCGACGCGGGCACGAGCTATGGAGTACTAGGTTCGAAGTCAAATACGAAAAACTGTCTTTTTTTAAAGTTGAGAAATATTACATAAAATCTGGCGTCGCTGGGCTTTTGATGATTTCTATAGATTCCTCGATATGTGCTGGTGATCCCGAGTCAATTTCAAGTCCCTTACTCGACGCGGGCACGAGCTATGGAGTACCAGTATCGAACTCAAATACGAAAAACTATCTTTTTTGAAGTTGAGAAATATTACATAAAATCTGGCGTCGCTGGGCTTTTGATGATTTCTATAGATTCCTCGATATGTGCTGGTGATCCCGAGTCAATTTCAAGTCCCTTACTCGACGCGGGCACAAGCTATGGAGTACTAGGGTCGAAGTCAAATACGAAAAACTGTCTTTTTTTAAAGTTGAGAAATATTACATAAAATATGGCGTCGCTGGCTTGTTGATGATTTCTCTGGAGTCCCTGACATGTGTTGGTGTTCCCTAGTCAATTTCAAGTCCCTAAGTCGACGCGGGCACGAGCTATGGAGTACCAGAATCGAAGTCAAATACGATAACTATCTTTTTTGAAGTTAAGAAATAGTACATAAATTATGTCGTCGCTGGGGTTTTGATGATTTCTATGGATTCCTCGATATGTGCTGGTGATCCCGAGTCAATTTCGAGTCCCTAAGTCGACGCGGGCACGAGCTATGGAGTACCAGATTCGAAGTCAAATACGATAACTATCTTTTTTGAAGTTAAGAAATAGTACATAAATTATGTCGTCGCTGGGGTTTTGATGATTTCTATGGATTCCTCGATATGTGCTGGTGATCCCGAGTCAATTTCGAGTCCCTAAGTCAACGCGGGCACGAGCTATGGAGTACCAGAATCGAAGTCAAATACGATAACTATCTTTTTTGAAGTTAAGAAATAGTACATAAATTATGTCGTCGCTGGGGTTTTGATGATTTCTATGGATTCCTCGATATGTGCTGGTGATCCCGAGTCAATTTCGAGTCCCTAAGTCAACGCGGGCACGAGCTATGGAGTACCAGAATCGAAGTCAAATACGAAAAACTATCTTTTTTGAAGTTAAGAAATAGTACATAAATTATGTCGTCGCTGGGGTTTTGATAATTTCTATGGATTCCTCGGTATGTGCTGGTGATCCCGAGTCAATTTCAAGTCCCTAAGTCAACGCGGGCACGAGCTATGGAGTACCAGAATCGAAGTCAAATACGAAAAACTATCTTTTTTGAAGTTAAGAAATAGTACATAAATTGTATCGTCGCTGGCGTTTTGATGATTTTTCTGGAGTCCCTGACATGTGTTTGTGTTCCCTAGTCGGTTTCAAGTCCCTAAGTCGACGCGGGCACGAGCTATGGAGTACCAGAATCGAAGTCAAATACGAAAAACTATCTTTTTTGAAGTTGAGAAATATTACATAAAATATGGCGTCGCTGGCGTTTTGATGATTTTTCTGGATTCTCTGACATGTGCTGGTGATCTCTAGTAAATTTCAAGTCCCTAAGTCGACGCGGGCACGAGCTATGGAGTACTAGGGTCGAAGTCAAATACGAAAATCTATTTTTTTTTAAAGTTGAGAAATATTACATAAAATCTGGCGTCGCTGGGCTTTTGATGATTTCTATGAATTGCTCGATATGTGCTGGTGATTCCTAGTAAATATCAAGTCCCTAAGTCGACGCGGGCACGAACTATGGAGTACTAGGATCGAAGTCAAATACGAAAAACTATCTTTTTTTAAAGTTGAGAAATATTACATAAAATATGGCGTCGCTGGCTTTTTGATGACTTGTCTGGATTCCGTGACATGTGCTGGTGATCCCTAGTAAATTTCAAGTCCCTAAGTCGACGCGGGCACGAGCTATGGAGTACTAGGTTCGAAGTCAAATACGAAAATCTATTTTTTTTAAAGTTGAGAAATATTACATAAAATCTGGCGTCGCTGGGCTTTTGATGATTTCTATGGATTGCTCGATATGTGCTGGTGATACCTTGTAAATATCAAGTCCCTAAGTCGACGCGGGCACGAACTATGGAGTACTAGGATCGAAGTCAAATACGAAAAACTATCTTTTTTTAAAGTTGAGAAATATTACATAAAAAATGGCGTCGCTGGCGTTTTGACGATTTCTCTGGATTCCTTGACATGTTCCAAAGATCCCTTATCAATTTGAAGTCCCTAAGTCGACGCAGGCCAGAGATATTGAGTACAAGGTTCAAAGTCAAATACGAAGTAAAACTATCTTTTTTTAAAGTTGAGAAATAATAATAGGTGGTGAAAATGTTTAATATAAATGCCTTAAGGCAGAAATCATCTGAAATGGCATTTAGATTTACATTAAATGAAATAAAATCATAAGAAACAAAAATTAATTTGGTACGGTCTGCAAAAAAAATTTTTATTACTTTTATTAGTGATCTGCTAGTTTTGTTGGCTAGTTTCAGCGACGTGCAGCAATCTAACCCGAACCCATAACTGAAAACTGCATCAAAATCGGATCATTAGTTTAGAAGATAGGTGGGAACATTACTTTTCACATGCGAACACACAAACATCTCTCACCCTAAACGCATATACCGTCTCCGTTCCGTCGTGGGTAATAAAAAAAATTATAGATACTTTAAAAAATAAAAAGTTAGTTATTCGAATCATTTGAACTAGTTTCGAGAAATTATTAAAAAATATATAAAATAACACATATTTTCTTTCGTTTCAAAATGGGTTAATACTTAAAGCCATCATAGGTTTATTTCATTAAGTTGAAAATAACTTACTGTAAGGATATTTCTCTCAATTACATCTCCTTAAACGATCTTGTGAGTATTCTACTTCAATAGCAGTTGCAAACTTTTCCACTTTGAAGAATTTAAAAGTTAAGAGCTATAAATTAGTTATCTACTTAGTGTAGTTAGTGATAAAGTAACAGAAAAACTTTCATAAAAGTATTATATTTAGTTTTAAACTAAAATCATTTTCTTGGCTCTTAGTTAAAAATAGCATTAAACGTTATGGATATATAATTCTGTGCGAAAAGATTAATAACTCGTAGTGCTTGTCGCACACTTAATTACGTGAATAAATAAAAATTACATTTAAGATTAAACATTGACAGGTGATATGTATTCGTATAGTAAAATTGAAAAAAAATTTTTTTAATTCTATTTATAATAATTAGTATTTAAATACAATATTTTGTTTATATCTATTTGTAACAATTTATAATTAAATTCAAATACATTGTAAGTTCGAATACCAATTAGAAGTTTTTGTTCATTTTGTTTCGCACCCAGCATTTGGAATTCTAGGTACGAGTACGTCAATCAATATTATCTTGCACGGGAGCTTGATGTTTTGTAAAAACTGTTTAAGAATGGAAATATTTTTGCAAACTAATATAGAATTTATTTCAGATATTTTTATAATAATTAATATTAAACTATATTTAAGTATGTAGATATGTTGACCTACGAGTATGTTACATAGACTTGACTAGGTGAGAATGTCCGTCATTATTAAAATAAGATAATAATTATATTCGTAGGAGACATTAGTACTGTCATAATCATTGTATTATAGCTTATTTATGTGAACCTAAATTATATAACTGTTTTATCATGTCTTTGCAGGCAAGCAGCTCTATTAACGAGCTAAGTTTATGAGCATTTCCATCGCAACTATTGGAAAGTAACTGGCTGTTAGATTTTTATTTATCCTTTAATAACAATGTTACCAGAATAAGTAATATTATTCTAGGTTTCTGAAGCAAGAAGCTTAATTTGTATTAAATTATTTTAGAGATATTACTAGAATTATTATAATTATATATAATTCTACACTTAGTATTTGATCGATATAAAATATTCGCTCGATCTCATTAAAATTTTAAAAAATCAGACCTTGGCTATGTAATATGTAATGTATAGTACTTTTTTACATAATATTTAAAGTAATTTCGTAGTTAGTTCACCTTTTTAGTTCAGTAATTATTTTTAATTAAATATTATCATAAACTTTCTTTACATTAAAAATATTCCCTAATTATTCACATTTTGCTTGGGACAGTAAAATTATAATAATGAAGTTTTAGCCCCTTAACTAATTATTTCAGCTGTTATACCTTTATAAAATAAGTGCCAAGTATAACTTTTAAAGTATTTTGAACTATAAATGATCTCGGTGATGAGGTCGTATTGTTAAAAAAGTCAGGACTCATCGCCATCCCGTGGGAGAATCGCGTTGACAACCTATTACGTTCACCAGTTATATATGAAACATTAAATGAAAATATACTTTGATGGAATAAAGAAATAAATAGTTTTACTATTTTACATCATATGCTTTGAAATAATAAAAAACCTTCGTAGTCCACATTAATGTGAAAGACAACTACGAACCTCGACATTGCACGTGGATCTACACGCACTTATTCGTAGCTGGTTTTTTTGTATTATTAGCTCTTTCAAGAAACCTTTCTTCAAGAACTCTTGATAACGAAGAGAGCTTGAAAACATCAAAAAATATCAATATTATATTTTTAAAACGCCTAAAAGTAATAGTCTCTCCCTTGAACATGACGCAAAACATTGAAAAAATCGAAATAAATGAAATTGTCATTCAGATCCGTTCAGCCATTCTTTTTATATGTAAATTAATAAATATCCAATAGGGGGGGATGAATATATATATTTTTAATATCTATAAATGTCATCAGCCCTTTTTAACGTCCCACTGCTGGGGCCTGCACGGGCCTTCCTCAGTAAGAGGGGGATCAGGCCATAGTCCACCGCGCTGGCCTAGTACGTGTTGGCGGACTTCACATGTCTGTCTTCACACGTCAAGTTTCCTTACGATGTTTTCCTTCACCGTAAGACAAGTGGTAATCTGGATAGAAATGATTCTCACATGAAAATATAAGAGGTGCGAGACCCGGATTTGAACCCGCATCACTCGGTTAAACAAGCGAGCACGTTACCGCTGGGCTACCACTATAAATAAGAAATAATATTAAATATGAAGTTTGGATTAACCAAGCTTCCATATTTCATTCTTAAGTATCAAAAGGTAATTCTCGTAATTTATGCGTCACATCTGTCCTGCATGAGGTAGCGAGCAGTGCTTGACTAAATCTGTGATATTTGAACCAAGTAAATCGCCCTATTACCACCGGCTGACTTTTATTGCTTTATATCCTATAAAAATACAGAAAATTGAAAAGTATTACTTAAGAAATTGTTAGTTTTACGGGCATTTTATAGCACTATGATAAAGATTTGTCGGGACTTATTATGTGTTTTATTACGTACTGTTAAGGAGTTTATTCAATTATTTTGAGACATGTATATGAAATAGTAAATTTTTAAATTAGTTAATTATATTTTATGAGAAAAAAGCTTATTGTGTCCATGCAATTTCCTGTAAACCTTAAAAATTGCTTGGTTATACCTATGGGGCTCACCGACTACAAAAACGAGTACTATCCGCTAAAATCCAATAAAACTTCCCCCGTCATAATGGGGGATTGTAGGAATCGATTACGCATTCAGCCACGACACCTCGACCGCAGGTCTCCCAAAGCAGACCATTGTCATCTTCACATGTCTTTCGAAAACTTGCTAAGTTCTCTCAGACATGCAGGTTTCCTTACATTAAGACAATTGGTAATTATGTTAGAAACGATTCGCACATGAAAATATTAGAGGTACCAGCCCCGGGTTTGAACCCGTATCACTCCATCCAAGCGAGCGCGATTCCACTGGTCTACCACTGTTTTAAACAGTTTACAATAATTGAAATACTCTTAAGGTAACTGAATTAAGCAAATACCTACGAAATGTGGCTACGTAAGGAAATTAAGTTCCGCGTACTGGGTATTAACGCAGTGTATTGAATTGAAAATTGAATGTAGCTGATTCCCTTTACTAATGAAAATGTACGATGAAATCACTAATATCAAATGCGAATATCATTTTGGAGTGGCACTACTCGTACAATCAGACGTATTACATAGAAGTTTACCCTTAATTAATAATTATTGTTTTGTTTTCAGCGGCCGTTAATATATCTGGCTGATAATGGATGCGTGAAATTATGAGAAAACTCTTATGTAAGTATTATTTTGTAATACTTTTACCCGACTTCAAAAGGGAGGAGGTTCTTAATTCAGTTGGTTTTTTTAACATTAATTAATTATACTACAACTCAATTAACAATTTTGAAATCAAGAATCTTATATTTTTTATTTAAACATAAGTAGTCTGGGAAATTATGTAACCCATATTATTTATATAGACTAAACGGTAGTTAAAGCTTCTGAACCAGACGAATACATACCTACGAACGTGACTAAGTATATATTTCTCAGTATTGCTATCCTTGGGAGGTAATTCGATAGCCACTAACTAGACGTGAGTATCGCCCAATATAGGTTATTAGATTGTAACACTGTGCAAATATTACTCAATTAATCAATTTAGGTCTAAAATAAGCGCATATCAGAAATGGCATCTACAAATCAATGTTTGAATTATAAGTGTATTTTTGGGTTCCGTTTTAACAGCAGTGTTTATGTACAGTTATTTTGATTTTGTTAACATATTATACAGTTATATTTCACCGTATATCTATTGTTCATATTTATTATTAATAATAATACCTACCTAAAATGGCATTCCTATTATTCGTAAAAAAGGATTTTCCCTAATTTAAAAAAAAATATAATATTGATCTATACCTATAATAAAGACCATATTAGTCATTATTTAATGATTATTATTGCTTTTAGGCATAAAATCTAGAAATCTTTTGAAATTAATTCATTCAGGTTTTTCTGGGTTCAAAATTAATGATTAAACAAATATACAAAAAAACAAAAAAAAATCTAAAACTTCCTCCTTTCTTTAAATCAATTAAAACCATAAAAGTCAATTTACTTTTGCATGCAAGTAGGTCCTTCTATTGGAGTCGTTGTTCTGCGTCCTATTAGAGCGAGGTAGCGAATTGTGTCAGTAATATTATTAGGAGAAATGGATTGCAATTTCCTGATTGTGAATGTTCACAATAAATATATTTTACTAACCATCTATTTGGGCAGGTTAGGGGCTACTTCGAAAATTAGATTTTTTTATCTTTATTGTCCATTGATATCGGAGAACCTTTCCCTAGTACTAAAAACGATAACTGATAACGTAGTGTTATGTTATTAGCACATAATATTAGCTTTCACGCCTATTTTTGTAGACACTATGCAACTATTGCAAGAGGAACCGCAGACGATAGATTAATTTTAATATATCTTGAAAATCTAGTCAATAGTATAACCTACATCTATACATATAAATAAAATTGAAGTGTCTGTTTTTAAATTCAAATTAACAGCTTTTCACTAAATGCATATGAAAGTATATACGATAAAAACACGTCACTATAGATATAGATACGTCTTGAGAGATTTTTTTTAAAACATTCGATATTATAATTTCCTTACGTTAATGTTGAGAAGTGATAATAATATGTATGTATGTAAATGGGCAAGATTTAGTCACGTGACGAAAATAAGACAATACTAACAAAGAAGCGATTCGTGTGCTTTGAAAGTGCATTCTACTAGTGAGAGGAATGCAAATCACCTGATTCTAAACTCCAAATTTTATCAAGGTATAGAAATAAATACAAAATGTCTTTGTTGCTGATTCGTCCTCTAATAATATTCAATTTTGTAAACAAGTTGAATTTTCTGTATAGAAGAGAATGAATCCGTTTATTCCTTGAAAGGAAACTGATTTATAAAGACGCTGACGCGAAGATAAAATATAATAGACTTGTTTTCTGCACAAGCGAGTTGAACTGTGGATGTAGCTCCTTGTATTTCGTTGACAAATGGAATTCACATCAAAAATATAAAAAAGGTACATTTAACTCAGTTTTTCTGTTTGATTATGTAGCTGTACCTGAAAAGCTACAAACCGCAGTTTAGAATGTTGCACCTACTCATCTCACAATAACAGCATTTTGCTAAAAGCATACGGAAATCTGGCGAAAACTTCCGAAGATACGGAAGAAATGGCTTGACCAATTTAAGGAGTAATGTAGGTTACTTTTCCTTTTGAAAACAAATTAGGGACCTGCACCAAAAAAAAAAATCGTACGAAGTGAAGCAAATTAGTAAAAAGGCTGTATATATTTTTTTTTTATGATACAACCGATTCTTACATCCTCAGTGTACAGACAGCAAGTCGATGACATAAAAATATATGTGTAGATTAATTAATGCTGTTTAATAGTGAGTTAAATTCACGCGTTACAAAGACAAGTAAATATTAGTGTTATTTTTGACTATTTTACGTGGCATAAACCTACTTTGCGGGAGTGATCAAAGGAGTTTAGCTTATTTATTATGCTAAATCTGACCTTACGTCCAGTAAAAGGCAAAAGCAATTACCGGCTTACGAGTTAATCGATTAAAATACAAAACAGACCTAATTAAATAAAAGCTTTGATGGGTTTTATGTTCGATCTAATCTAACATTCAACACTACTTTTACGTTTTATATTGCTTTTTGCATAATATTCGTAATACTTTTTTTTAGTTAATTGCCAAAAATAGTTGGTATTTCAATAACAGATACTCTTTTCTTTCAGGTGTCAACTTGCTTTTAAATATTCTTGTTGTGTCACAGTGTTTGAACTTATCAAACTACTCCGAAACGGCATGACCAATTTTTATGATTATTTTGTGTTTATTTGATAGGTCTGAGAAAAGGTCGTAGGCTATGTTTTATTCCCCTAGGTGATAAGGGTGGCCCTCTCCTGATATTTTATTTTAAGACCAAATTTTTGTTTTTCTCTCAATATTTCTTTTTTTAATACAGAATTTAAAATATAGTAAAAGTAATGCACAAGTATTAATCATATTATATTTTATATTCTATCAAAAAATATTATTTCAAATTCGAGGTAAAATAGGAAACAGAGTAGTAGACACTTAATCGTATATAGATAACAATACCTAAAAAAACTTTAAATACACTATAATGTGGAATCCCCTAGAATATCTAAAAGAGCACTTAGCTGTTTAAACAGTTTAAAAGCTAGCACTTAAGGAGTATCGGGTTTGATTTAAAATTTATGCTAGAATAGATGTACCTCTCGTTTCCTTTTAACCTTTACTCTGAGGGATAAGCATGGCAATGTTTTTGTAATCTATAAATAACATAATCTGCTCTATATTCACACTATATAATTATAAATGAAACTACCTTTTCGGATTTTGTCGCGGATTTATTTTGATTTTTAGTTCCCGACGTTTCGAATGCTTTACAGCAATCATGGTCACGGGAGAGACTGTACCATGATTGCTGTAAAGCAAACGTCGGGAACTAAAAATCAAAATAAATCCGCGACAAAATCCGAAAAGGTAGTTTCATTTATAATGTCGAATATTCGCGTAAATCTAAGAAAGTACTATATAATTAATTATATATTATGCTTTTAGTGTCCATTAGAATATGTTAAAGGACCGAAATAAGCATGGAATCATATCATAGGTCTGATGATATAAAACCTATAGGAACCCTCAATACGGGCTAATCAAATTCAAAAAAAAATGAAAGTAATATTTGTATATATTAAAAGTTTGTCGAGTAGTCGTCCCGCCGGAGTATGAGAGTGATAGGAACAAAGAGTGCACATGTGTCTGCGCGTACGCTCGTGCACTATAATATCTCCTGCGTAGTTGCTAGTGATAATGAGATTAGCCGCCATGGCCGCATTCGGTCGGAGAACATTATTATTATATATATTAATTTTCACATTTTCGCAGATTTTAATTGAAAATATTTAGTTTTATTTAAATATAATATAAGCTTTAATATAAAAACATAATATGAGATAAAGATCCTGATGAAATTATCTTACAGGCCAGTGAAAGTAATATACATAATGTTCTACGATTGTAATACATATTTCAAAGAAAAGTAACAGCTCACTTTATTCGTGACAGATTTATTAGGAGGGTGATACAGAAATAAAATGTAATATCATTTTATTTATACCCTTACAGGTAAATTGTATGTAAAACCGTAAACGCTTTAACATTTTATTTCATTAATTTTGTGTAAAAAATATTAATAATAATTATTTTAATAGGTAGGGGAGCGGGGGGCTAGTTGTAAAAATTTTTTGTATCTTGGTTATGGAAGCCTAGTTTTTTGGTATTTAGGAAGTGCAGCAGTACTGTTCGAAAGAGTAACTATTCAACTATCAATTTCAAATAAAATATTGATTAAACCTGTGACGAATTCTTGTAGAAAAGACTTAGAAAAAAATGGCGAGTTGCAACTTACTCCGTGATTGGGGCTAGTCGTAACAGGCTTGGGGCAAATTGTAACAGTAGTAATTTAAAAATATTTAGCATTAGAAACTATAGACACGGTAGACAGTAGACACATTTAGACTTCAAAGATTTTATTTTTCTTATTTCTTATCTTTTCTGATATGTCTGAAGGAAGCACACAGCCTCTTCTTTTACGTTGAGTGCGGTTAGGCAATTTTTGTAATGGGGTGTTCGGGTAAGGTCTTATGATCATGGTCTATGGAAATTAATAATTATCATAATAATTGATATTAAGATCAATGTTCTACTTATCTAATTCAGATGGGGATTAATCATTTTTTTAAGACCAGAAGGCTTAGGAATCGGCTCAATGTACTAATAATGTAGGACCTCCAGGTAAAGCCGGTGCAAATGAGGTATCCCAAGAAAAGTTTTGGAAGTTACTTTAAAGGATATTGCACAGCTCAGAGATGTAAGCGTCCTCAGAGACAGTCTTAGGCTTCTTGCCATACAGTTTTTCACGACAAAGGTAAAATTTTCAATCAAAACAGCGCACTGGTAAGTCAACTTCCTGACTTCCAGAGGAAGCAAACCAAAGTAGGTGTTGGAGCAAGTAAGAAAGTACTCAATTAGGTTAGCTTCTTCTTACTCTTTAAAAACCAATGTGGGTTTACAAAGCCGACTGATAGAGTTATTCTTCTTGTTTTTTCTCATATGTATATAGCGTCACTTGACAGAAATTGAAATGTTTTGCAGCTTTTCGGACAATGCTTTTACTTTCTAAGACTTCAACAAATGCCAATCGTACATATCCTGGCTTTGGGAAGCACGTTTATTTTTTGCTTTTATAGTGTCTCATTCATTCAGAAATAGATAATATCAATAAAGTTCAACAAAAAATATTATAAACATGGAGAAAAAAGAACAAGGAATAAATTCAAGCATGCTCCACGTAATTTCATAGTAATAATAATATATGAAAAAGGGGTAAATTGTAACTTGTTACAACTTGCAAGGTTTTTTGAAATAACTGCTATAAAAAAATATATTGCTTGTATGGTGTAAAATTACAGTTACCGTAATAGAAGTAGACAAATGCTAAATCTATTTAAATAAATCAACAACTGCTAAATAATTTGAAATCAACAAAAATCAATTTTGAATAAACAAGAAAAGTCCATTACGTGGCCTTATCCGAGCGTCTGCACACCACAGACTACCTCACTTACTACTTACCCCTGCTACAACTAGCCCCCCGCTCCCCTACTATAAAAAATAATTTTTGTATAGCCATTCTGAAAGTTAAATGAAAAAAATCCACAGTTAAGCAGCTATTTAACGACAATTAGTTACAAGCAGCTATTTGTAATTAGAAGAAGATATTTTAATCGTACTGAATGATAATATTTTTTATGTTCTAAGTTGGTAGTGTCCCTACTTTGTGCGCTAGCGGTCGCGGGTTCGAGTCCCGTTGGGGGCATTCATTTGCTAATCACGAATGTTTGTACTCCAGTCATGGGTGTTTATATTTATTTATAATATGTATGTATTTAAAATTTTAATGTGTAGTATATCAACTATCTAGTATCCGTAACACAAACACGTAACGTAGCTAGTACCACAGAACCAGATGGCGCTGTTGTAATAATGTCCCAACATATTTATTTATTACTTTCCCAAAATTATTAAATAATTTTAAGGTTGCAAACTATAGTACTTACCGAAAATTTAAAAATATACCAAATTAATCTTATAATATGTAATAAAATGGATTCATCATCATCAGCCCTTTTTAACGTCCCACTGCTGGGCACGTGCCTCCCTTAGCACGAGGGGGATCAGGCCATAGTCCACCGCGCTGGCCTAGTGCGTGTTGGCGGACTTCACATGTCTTACGAAAACTTGCTAGGTTTTCTCAGACATGCAGGTTTCCTCACGATGTTTTCCTTCACCGTAAAAAATAAATAAATAATAAAATGGATTATAAATAATTAAATATAAATAAAGATCTACTAAGTCCACTCCATAAATATTTTATTAAAGCTTTTATACTTGTACAAATTCTTTTATAAATAGAGCTTTGGTGATGGAATTAACTTATAAATTCATTAAAGTTTGCTAAATTCGTAAAAGCCACGAACTTTTATACTTAGACAAGAAATATATAATAATCCTGTTCCCAACTAATGAAGCTAACCGACTTCAAAAAAACAGGATATTTTATGTTCGACTATATATTTTTTTATATGTGTTCACCGATTTCTCCACCAACTGTGGGCCGATTTCAAAAAAGTTCTTTTGTTCGGTAAGGTATAGTTCCTATTGTCATTGTGTGAGAGAAAAGTTGATTAAGTTAGTATAATATAGTTTTAGTAATGAGTGAATATTTTGTTGTTCCCAAAATAGAGAATGTGATTGATACTCTTAGGTAGATTGTGTTTAAAAACTTATCTATTAAATAACGATTCGAGATTATACAGTAAATTGTATACAATATTTAATACATGTTCTATTTCCCGTGAATTTTTTGCTTTATTTCAAACTAAAAGAAAGCTTACTTTTCAAATAAAATATTTTAAAAGTTTTAGTTTCCCATTGGATTACACTATTAGTAAGAAATGATTAAATTGAATTAGTTGGACATTTTATACAGCAATTTTTATTTTATTTATACCCGTTTTATATTAAACAGCAAGTACCAAGTACCAAGTACCGAGAAGATACTTTATTTAATAAATATATATACATATTTTACGTAGTACATTAAATTTAAACATTTAATGTTCGCTGAAGACAGTGGTCGATATTCGACTATAATTTTGTTTTGATGATAGTACTTAAGCTCGGCCATACTCCATCTAATAAACACAAATGAAACGAAAATCGATTTAACAAACAATGAAGAAAAGGGTTATGTGGCCTATTTATTTATAATACATAAATTCCCTCACGATGCTAATATATCAGTATCGTGGAATACGTACGTAGTGGGTAAATAGGTTAATATTAAACATGGATTCTCAATTTCTTTTTTGAAATAGCTTGTTGACAGTCATATCTACAGTAATCATACCCGTAGAATGTTTCTGATTCCCTCGATAATATCATAAAAAGTGAATTTGTTTGTTTGTTCTATTTTTATAATTCAATCATTTTAAACTCTTCAGAGACTTAGCTCCTACCATCAATTAGCTATTTTTTCGATCCATCAAAGAGCTATCCTGTGGTAGGATATATGTATTCAGCCCTTTTTAACGTCCCACTGCTGGGCACGGGTCTCCTATCTAGATGATGGGAATCAGGCCATAATCCATCACGCTGGCCAAGGTTGGTCACATGTGTTTTGAAAACTTGCTAGGTTCTTAGACATGCAGGTTACCTCACGATGTTTTCCTTCACCGTAGATTGGATATTACTAAGCTGTAAAAAGTTACTTAAAGGAATACCTTATATCTTAAATATCTAATATGTAATGATGTGATGAATGTAATGTCACTCTCGTAATTGATAGTAAATGTAAACTTATTTATGTCTTATGCGTACATCATTATTTTTACGTTTACATTTTTTTGGGGCATAAATATATTTTACGTTTCTTATATCCATTATAGAAACGAATATTTTTTACACGTATACATTTATTTCTTGCCACCATGTTTTTACGTTAACAAAAGTTCATCCGAGTAACATATCTCCTCTGGGAGCAGTGACTTATACGATTTCAATCGTTCGTGTGAATAATGCACGATCTGGGTGGCATTTTGGTTTGAACATTGCCGCGATCTTCATAATTTTCCTCAATTTTCGTATTTCTAACTTATAGAACAACTAAAGTCCGTACTATTTCTAATTTCAAATATTTTTTCCCTTTGTATTTTTAATGCGGAACTCTTCTACAAAGATTCATGACTTATTTCTTTTTTATTATAATTCTTTTTTTATTATTACATTATCATTTCATCATTTTCATCATAACAGCTGAAAGATATCCACTACTGGACGTAGTCCGATGATCTCCAAGATGCAGCCAGTCTTGTACCATTTCAAATCCACACTCCAGCTACTTTGACAAGTCGTAGGCCTACCCATATGTTTCACATATTGAAGTAAATGTTAGAAAATAATAGAGATATACCGATTTAGAAATATAATTTTTTTCACATAGTTTTGTTTTCAGTTTGTATAAAGCATTCCAGCTTCATTAAATTTCGCCCACCAACTAACATTTCTTAGACTCTTTTGCGTAGGTTTACGCAGAATTAAAAACATAATTATGAAACATTAACTTGGAAAAACACGAATTCATTATGCCTAATGATTTTATTTATTGTATAATTCTTTTATCGTATTTTTACTAAACTTAGGTTGTCCTAAAATAACCTGTTTCAAATTGCTTAAAAATTCGGATAGCGTTTAATCAAGATCAATCTTCCTGCTCCATTTATTGCCTCGCTTATTCATCTTAATTAAGTAGCACTCCCCTTTTTAATTTGTAATATTGAGTAAAAATATTATTAAAAAAGTTTTCGTAAATCTGAATTTACTTTAAATCTAACCACTAAAATTACTTAACAGAAGTTTTTAATGTAGTTTCAACGTAGTTACACAATTGCCGATTACAATGGGTAAAATCTAATTTAAATGCATATTTATTTTTAAGAATTTGAATAAGTTCATAATAATAAATATAAATTCATTTATAGGTATAGCTTTAGGTATATTACATAATACATATAATAAAACAATAACTTAGCGAAATTACTACATGTTTTTTTTTAATAAAAGCTAAATACATTTTTGTCTGTTTTTCTGTTTGCATGTGCGTATATGACGCAAAAAGTAATGGATCAATTTAAATGCATTTAGTGTTTAGTTGTAGTAATATAAATAAAAGGAAGGAAACAAGTTGACGAAGAAATAAGGAAATGCCATTTCACTAACCATAAAATTAAAAGTTCTTTAGAAAAAACTAATGTTATTTATTTAAGAAGTTGTACATTTTTTTATTTAATATAGAGTTAGCAACTATAAACTTAAACCTTTCCACCCATATTTCTAGTTAGATAAACGATAATATAGAATGATTTGATAAGTTTACACGAAGTAATAGTTTCTCCTTAAAATCACTACTTTATGTTATTAGAACATAAGATAGCGTATTCTGAAAGTAAACAATAAACATCGCTTGTTATTTAAACTCATATTCGTAGATGATGAGTAAAACACTAATATGTATGTGAACGTATGTAAGTAAATATAATTATGTATGTTATAACATTAACACTAAATACTAAATAGCTACGAGGCTTGTATTATGTATTATTACTTATTATAAATGATCATCATCATCATCATCATCAGCCCTTTTTGACGTCCCACTGCTGGGCACGGGCCTCCCTCAGTAGGAGAGGGATCAGGCCATAGTCCACCGCGCTGGCCTAGTGCGTGTTGGCGGACTTCACATGTCTTACGAAAATTTGTTAAGTTTTCTCAGACATGCAGCTTTCCTCACGATGTTTTCCTTCACCGTAAGACAAGTGGTAATCAGGATAGAAATGATTCGCACATGAAAATATCAGAGGTGCGAGACCCGGATTTGAACCCGCATCACTCGGTTATACAAGCGATGCGTTACCGCTGGGCTTATTATAAATATAAACACCTATTATTGTAGTACAAACTTTCGTGCTCTTGTATACTATAAATGAATGAAAAGCATTCGAAACCAACAAAAACTAAAAAAAAATGACAAATATTCGCGTAAACCTAAGAAAGTGTTAAAGCTTATATATAGCTATCTTGGTAAGTTTATTTTACCTTGTATACTTCGGTCTTGTTTCGAAGCCCAGTAGAATTACCGTATCCAGTCGGTTAAATATTTAATTACAAACACATGTTTAAGTTTTAGTCTTCATAATAATGATAAGTAGGTATTAAAATTTTCATAATATAATATTGACACGTTCTGTTAGATCTGGGAGAAATTAAAATAAGTATGTCTTTCAAATTTTTTCTTTTTTCCCTGTTGAGAATTGCAATTTGGATGTATAATGAACGATTTAAAATTGCTGTTTGTCTTACATATGTATACTTTAATTTAATAAATTGGCTATTTTAACTGTGATAACATTTCTACCAATAAATAAATTCACCACTCATAACTTCAACCATTCTGGTAGAGTTCACTATTTTAAAAAAAGCTTTACATCGATGAGTTCATTACTTAGCAAATGTAATTAAAAAAAACTCGACATAAGTTTTATTTGAAAAGAATACATAAGAATCCTTTGATTTGGTAGCTTTGATACAACATTATTACAACTTATTTTTCCAATATAGTTTTATAGTAGGCTAGGAACATACATTAGCTATCTGCGAGTGAAAGTCCAACCGTTTCAGTTGGACAGACAGACAGACAAAAATTAGAAAAATTGTTTTTTTTTATATAAGTACCGTATTTACTTTCTTATGCATGTAGTGAAAAGCTCTTAATTTGAAATTAAAAACAGACACTTTAATTTTATTTATATGAACTGAGTACTGATATAAAGCTAAGAGTATAATACTATACTAAATGAATCACATCGTCGCAGTTTTCTTACAATGTGTTATGTTACTCTAATGGAATTAAATGTTCTGCCAAAAATGTTCGAGCAATAAATTTACATGAAGGTTCGACGACCCTAGGGAATCTTAAAACAGCCTTGTTGTACTTCGGTTGTCTTGTTATTGTTTACTAAGGTATCGGTCAGCTTTACTCATTGTTAAATAATATATTATACTTTAAGCCCTTTTCTTTATATTTACATTCATATTTTATTACTTTCCGTTTACTTACACAGATCTAGCTTATCGCACGATTACAAAACTAACGCTGGCTAAACCTTTTGAGGATTATAAAAATATAACACCGACTAAGGAATAATAGTGTATCGTATTTAAAATAATAAAATTTAGGACTTATACCTAGCTTCTTCTTAACAAATTTTCTTTATTCTTTAAAGAAAGTAAGCGATATGTATGACTAAATTTAGAATAAACTATATACCAAATATTTGACGTTTATTTGCGAGCTTAGTATTACTTTTTATTCTAAGATTGAAATTTTATTTTTAAGTCATTGCTTAACAATATTATGTTCAAATCAAGCAGTAAGGGGCAAAATATGTTACATAGATAATATCATTTGTCTTAAGGGAAGCTAAGGCGATGTTCAGTTTACAAGGAAATTGCCATGTTTCTTTCCTTTGTAGAAACAGTAAAAGTTACGCGCGAAGCCGACAACAATACCCCGCACTTTATTACCTTTATAAAGAGAGACCTTTCACAGAAGTTAAATACTTGGTTATTCTTATTAATGTCTTAATATTAAGTCTTTCACTTATGTTCTTTAAAAACATTGGATTGATAAAAATATTTATTCAATACGGAGTTTTCATAAACCTTAAAAATGATAATGTATAAATTATTATATAAAAGCGAAATTCACTCATTACGAAATATCGATTAGCCTAGGCTGGATTAAGGAGGTCTAAGGGTTGTCACAAGTTGGGCGAGCGAAGCGAGGGTGAGTCATTAGTTTAATATTTTAGATAAATATTGATGACAAATGCACTGATCTTAGTAACGGTTGCAGCGCTCATGAGAAAAAATCCATCTTACTAAATCGCAGCGGTTTCTCCTCGTGTTTTAATAGAGCGCCATAAGATCGCATGCGCACTTTAGAACGGCTAGCCTACGAAGGCAGACGTCCTGAGACATAAATCTGATTTTCCCTTCTCTACCTACCCAGTATAGTGGTTTTATATGTGTAAATTTTAATTAAGGTGTCTTCCTTATAGGCTAACAAAAGTTTGCTTTTAAAATACATCAATCAACTATCGACAATACCTACCATCTGTTTTAACATTTGGACATGTACTTACGCATATTACCTGCACTTTTACATCTTTTTTATGATCTTTAAAGTTATGGTGATCATTTCAACATAATTTATTAAAATGAACATTTTCTAAGAATCATATAATTATCAACAAATATTAGGTGTCTTAATTTACTTTATATACGCCTTGCCTATTTTTACAACATAAATTAAAAACAAACAGTAATTTCATTATCTTTTGAATGTTTAATTTTAAGAAACAACTGTAAAAGTTTTTAATTAATAACATTAACAAGACTAACTAAACTACCGTTTCCTTCACACAACTCTGCTCACAACTGCTAATAAATCCTGTATTACGTGCTCTTTTGTAATTTTGAGACAGCCTTCCCTTGAGTTTTAAGTTTGCTAAACTTTCTTAAGAATTATACGAAGGCATTGAATTTTTTATACATCTATATATAAACAATGAGTTTTGTTCTTTGAAGAACACTTAGTAAATATTTTCAATGTATGTATCATTATGGTTGGAATATACGAAGATGACATATTTTAATTTCCGTTCAGGAAAATATTGAAAGAAGTCAATATTAAACGAATTACTTTAAGAATTACTTATGTTTATATTATAATTTGTTGAAATACTGGCAATATATGATTCGATTATGTATATCCTATTATTAAGAAATGAATTATTATTTTTTTAATAATTATATTATTATTGCTTTTTTTTTCTTATTTTGCGATCACTAGTAAATTTCTGTACCTAAATATATACCTAAATTACTGTTTCTCCCCGAATTTTTATACGATTACGCGAATTATATTTGGGTTTCCTCGAACACTTGTATAAATAATTATTCAAAATTGTAAAGAATTGTAAGAAGTGTAAAATTAAATAATTTCGCAGAACAAAATCCGTGCAGAAATGAAGAAATTACCTTAGTTATAGTGTGATGTAGATTGTAGAGTATAAAATTAGTTTAAAGATCTCATTGTCTTTCATATTATCCTATCTTAACGGAATATTATATTATTTTTATTATAATAATCTAATACTACTATCTCTGTAGTTCACAGTCACGTTTTAACGGTTAGTACTCGTATAGCTTTCTCAGAAATGATATCTCGCGCAGTGAAAAGTTTGTCTTGTTGACCCAATAAACCAGCTGTGATGATACTAAATTTTAATAAGTATATAGTAATGCTTTTGGAGACAGACATACCGCAAAAATTCTAAAAAGTGTGACTTCGGCCTGTGTATCGATAATATTGACTATTTCAATAGGAATTTCCAAAAATAATAATTGTTTACGACTCAAAATTTTATTTTATGCTTGCCATTAAAAGTTATCTATCTTTTAATTAGTAAAATAACTTTATAATAAGCTTTATAATAAATTACTTACAGAGATTATCCTCTACATTCAAAGTAACTGATCAATATTCAGTTTTTCTTGATTATAGAAATATTGTAAACGAATGAATGTCAAATATACTTAAAAAACTTTCCTTTTAAAATAATAAGGAAAGCTGAAACACAAAACATAATTATAATATCTTAGGCCTTCACAGTAACAGCCCTTGGCCTCTCTAGTTTATAAGTATCTACATCAGCATTTTATCACGTTCCCTCAACGAGCAAAGTTTCATTTCTTGATGTAATTCGCACTAAGCTTGTAAAAAAATAATTTTATTAAATCAGAAACATCATTTTCAGAAGATAATTAATGAATGATACTTTAATTAATTTTTCCATTTTCATATATTAAAGGCTTTTTTTGTACACAGAGTTTGTTTTTGTTCGTAAATCAATCAAGTTGGTAGTAAGTAATGGTATTAATTCCGTTTTACTTTATATTACGTAAATTATAATTACGTAAATTTCGATGAGTTACGATTAAATCAAACCTATATAATTTTTCTGTAGACTAAAGACTAGTAAAGAGATTTTTCAATAAGAGTACCAATTTTTGAATAATAAAATTTAAGTTTATAAAATTATATCGTATTCGCATCTGTTAGTCCATCCGTATGTCGTTATGAATATTTTCATCCATCACTATATATTATGATATAAAACCCCAGACAGATAAACGCAAGAATTACACGACGGATTCTCATACGGTTTTTCCAATAGGTAATGCGATAAATATAGCTATAGGTGGATGAAAATTTTGTGTGAACTGTCTGAAATTTGACGATGATTGTTGCAGGAAAAAATTCATGCTTACTAGGAACATTATTTACACTGCGTAAACTAATAAATTTATGTAATAACAAAAATATATTCTTTTCAAACTGTAGCAAGTAGCAACGCTACGTCTTCGCTCGAGCAAAGGTAGGGTTAGTATTAGTTAAAAAAATGCTTAAGTATCGGTAGGTAGATGTCTGAAATAAAATGCTACACTATTCTGTAAAAATGACAAAAATATATGTATGTAAAGCACTCTATTTCTAGAACTGAAGGATAAAAAAATTAAGAAAAAGCGCTCTGGATCGTCTTTAAAATTGAGATGAATGTCGTTAACTTTTTCATTCAAGCCAATAGTTGCCAAGTTATATTCAGTTGCTAAAGTTAATGTTGTGTGCAAAGTAACATAACGTATGGAATGGAATATTCTGAATAGTAGTGTAGTGTAGTGAAGCGAAAATTAGTTAAAAGTAGTTTTTTTCGTTTGTGGTTTCATTTACTTTGAGTACATAAAGTACTTTACAATACAAACTTGTTATTATTTGAAATTGTAGATGGCAAAATATTTTATTTTCGTTTTAACATGATAAATCATACATACCTACGTTAAAACATCAAAAAGAATTTTTAATGTTACGCGCGATCTCGCGTAGGCACAATCTATATCTATACATATTATAAAACAAAGTCCTCCGCCGCGTCTGTCTGTCTGTCTGTCTGTTCGCGATAAACTCAAAATCTACTGCACCAATTTTCATAAAGTTTTCACGAATGGATAGAATGGTTCTCCAGGAAGGTTTTAATATATAATTTGTCAAGTTTTTGTATAAATTGGCTAAAATATAATGATATCTGTTGGAGGTGTCGGAAAAATATAAGCCGTCTGGGAGCTTTCAACGAAAACGCTGACTAAACCTTTTCAGATATAACTAAATGATGTATGGTGGAATTGTGTTTCTTATATAGGTCTACAAAAAAGTCCGCGATGTCATATGTCTATCTCTTAAGGTTAACATACTATATCGAAAAAAGTTAGGAAATTAAAAAAAACATTATACAATTAACGGCGTTTGACGTATCATGTTATGACCGTTGCCATGGTGCGTGCAATTCATATAATCAACTCAAATATATACCGGGCGGTGCGAAATAAATATATACAACACGTACCTAGGGGCGAACCCGAGCGAAGCGAGGGTGAGTCGCTAGTTTTTAATAAAATAACATGCATTTGACATTATTTTCAATTTTTTTTCAGGACGTTCTACATTTGTTTATTTATTCATTCGCTTTTCAAAAATAAAAGGTACGCATAAACATATGTCAAGTTGGAACTAATTGTAGATCAAAAGAAGGCTCACTCATTAAGCGTAAGATATTCTGTTACAATGAAAAATCAATCAGTATCGTATGTACGAAAAGTCCTAATTATTTTTAATATTCTTCTCACAATATAAAAATTCCCTCACGAGTCTTAATAGTCCCGTATCCATAAGTACGTGACGTTGTGGTGCTTAAAATACCTTCTATGAACTAATATTTTATTGCTAAGCTCTACTATATAAAGAAATATGATATAGACGGCGCTGTTGTTATTAAAATGTCCCAACATATTATTATTATATAGAAAATATGTTGTAGAAATACAACGACATCGAATTATTAGGTGATGTCCCGTAGTTTTTAAGGTAGTGGCTGTACTCTACATATTTCTTTTTTATTCAAAAATAAATAGTGTAAGTTATTGCGTAAATATTTTATTTTAATGTCAAATAATTAATAAAATTTATGAGTAAAATAATACAATAGTTGGCTGTATGGAACACTCGATGAGCAAAACAGATTCATATTTGCCTGACGAAAATATGATGACGAAAATTAAAATCTATGCATATAATAAAATTCTAACTTAGTTGAATCTGTATATTAAATATTTTTTGGAAATTCTAATTTAAGTAGTCATTATTAACGATACAGAGGCCAAATCTAGTTTTTAGAATTTTTGTCTGTCTGTCTGTCTGTCACCACATTACGTGAAAACCACTGGACGGATTTCGATAAAATTTGGTGTGGTCATAGCTGGTTATCCGGGTCAATATATAGGATACTTTTTACTGCGGGAAAATAACTCATCTCTGAGAAAAGTACAAAAAGAAGGTTAGAAATTAAAAAAAAAATTAGAACATGGGCGGAGCCGCGGGTATTAGTTAGTAGTCTCTATATAAATTTGACTTTAACATCAAAGAGTATATGTGTATGAGTATTTAGTAGTTTGAATGCGAGCGAAGCTACGAAGGCTGCTAGTAGATGTAATTTTATTACATATATCATGTAACATTATATGTATTAATAACACTAGTTAACAAGTTTCTGTATTTTATTAATTATGGTATTAACTTTAAATTTATCATATTGCCAATTTTTTTCAAAAAAATTCATACATTTAAACGTTAAGCAATTATGAAATGAGGTAAAAAGCAGATATTTAAAACACAAATTATCTGCATTATTAAAATAAATGTCTAATTGTACCCGCAATTTCTATGCTTCTTTGATTCTCTTGGAACACATGTAAAATGATCAATAGGACACGTCCAATGTCCATTGAGAGCTTAGCGCTTATTGGTTTTTATCAGCGTCTACTGAAAGTTTACAGTTTCATGAAACCACAGGATACATGTTTCACACGAACAAGTTGATATTAAACTTTGTAATTTAAATTGCGTCGTGTTATGGAACATCGTAAAACATACCGTTTTATGATTTTGTTTATTAACTATACATGTCACAATCTAGACATATATACTTAGGTGCAAAACTGTCCCAACCATACATGAAAATCGTATTTTTCGTAATAAAAAGAAGTCTAATAATTGTTCAAAACTTTAACTATATTTTTACAATAGCAGACATGACACAAAGTAAGAAAATGAAAAATTAAATTGTTACATCTCTATTGTGTATTCATAAACACAAATTTATATTGGGACACTTTTGCACCGCATTGGAAAAAATAAAAATTCGAAGCTGTAATGTTTAGTCCGAAGACCTTTTGCTCTCATCACTTCTACCAATCTCTTCGGCATACTTCTAACAAGTTTTAAGCAATAGTCAAGAGAAATTTTATATTGTTCTCGTACTCGTTTCTATAAAATATTGACATCAGTCAACCATTATCATGGTTGTGAGTTATAATCGCATAGTAAAGTCCTGTTCAAGTTTGTCCTTAAATTTCCTATCGCTTTAAGGTTTGTGCTCTATGCAGGCTATTATAGCACTTCAAATTCTGGCTTATTCAACCAATTCGAACCAATTTTTTCGCGACTGCTTGAGGTCTGATTGTGATGTTTGATCTGATGTTTTTCCAGATAGTGGCATATTTTCGATAGTTCTGTCAAATTTGTATCCATAATATTGAGATACAATTCTTTTTTCATTATGTCGTTAAATCTTCTAACAGATTTAGTTCTGTCGGCCTTGCAGCTCAAAATTTTGACATTTTCACCTTCATGGTTCACTGTTTGTATGAAATCTTTTACATTCTTCTTCTCTTCGTCTCTCTTCCAATTCCATTGCCTTCCGTCTGTAGAATATCTGTTTATCTTTGTTTTACACGACTCTAATCACCGGCTGTCCACGACTAATACTTCTTCACAAACTTAAGACGAGCTTTTATAGTTTTTTTCGGCAGTAAAAGCTTCTTCTTTTTCTCTGTACGGCTCTAAAGCCAGCCGAATAAAGCCCATTGCTCTATTCACTTACTTACTATTTTACTAGTATCTCTGCGAACTAGTATTGGTGCATTTGAGACCGATTTTGCTTCTTCCGCAGTCAGGTGTCTCATCACTTGTTGAGTACCGGTCGAGTATACTATAAAGACCTCAAGCACTCGCGAAAAAATTTGTTCGAATTGATTGAATAAGCAATAATTTGAGGTGCTACAGTAGCCTACACTGAACCCAGACCTTAAAGTCATAGGAAATTTTAGGAAAGACTTGAATAGGACTTTACTAAGGGATTATGACTCACCACCATCTGATAATGGTTGACTGATGTCAATATTTAATGAAAACGCGTACGAGAACAATATAAAATTTCTCTTGACTATTGCTTAAAACTTGTTAGAAGTATGCCGAAGAGATTGGCAGAAGCGATGAAAGCAAAAGGTCTTCGGACTGAAGATTACAGCTTCGAATTTTTATTTTTTCGAAAGTGGTGCAAAAGTGGTCCAATATTATTTTGTGTTTATGAATACATAATAGAGGTGTAACAATTTAATTTTACATTTTCTTACTTTGTGTCATGTCTGCTATTGTAAAAATATAATTAAAGTTTTGAATAATTATATCACTTCCTTTTTTTTACGCAAAATACGATTTTCACGTATAGTTGGGACAGTTTTGCACCTGTACGTAGCTAATATTAAACAACAAAATTATTTCAAAATTTTTCAATTAAAATATTTTTGAATACTTATTCTAATATATATTTGATAGTAGGACAAACAAACACACGTTAACATTTGTAATATTAACATCTTGGTAATTTGTAAGTTCAAAACCCATTTGTGCCAAGAAAAAAAATCACATTACGTGTTAAAAAGTTTAACGATTTCACTTTCCTTTCTACAGTTTTTCCGCAAATGCATGAATTAATGATATTTCATGCGGGCCTGCGGGCAATTTACTATAGATACTCTTACCATACTCATGAATCTTTATACTGATGACTATTACTCCTATCTTAATAGATAATAACGGTTTTGATGAATCTTTTCAATCAATTTTATTTTTATTTATATTAAATCTGATTACACAGAAGTTAATAGGAACGCAAAATGTATTTAATGTAAGGTTGTATCTAAAACAGTTAAGCATTTCATAGTAATAAAATATTTAATGAGAATTAAGTTTTTAAGTTCGATTAAAACATTCACTTAAAACGTATTACCATATATTTTTCCTTCATTCTCTATCCCATTTTTGTGACAGTTAAACTTAGTAATATCATGTCTCGGTTGGATGTAAAAGATCCTTTTATGATGGATTTTGAGACTAATAAAAGCGGCAAAATTCGTTTTTCGTTTTACTCTAAGCAATTTGTTCCCTTATACCTACTATGTAGGAGATACATTTGAAGGAAAATTTTTAAATGAGAGACGATTTTAATCCTATTGTACACAAAGTGAATGAATTATATTATATGTATTTACTAGCAATTCCCGCGGCTCCGCCCGCGTTTTAATTAATATTACAAAATAGGGATTGGCGGTAGAAGGTTGAAAATGTAGGGTTATAAAAATTTGGTCTAAAAATAAAAAAAGGACACTCTTATCATCTAGGGGAATAAAAAATGGCTTACCATCTATTCTCAAAGGCAGTGGACCGGCGGTAACGCGCTCGCTTGTATAACCGAATGATGCGGGTTCAAATCCGGGTCTCGCCTCTGATATTTACATGTGCCAATCATTTCCACCCTGATTACTACTTATCTTACGGTGAAGGAAAATATCGTGAGGAAACCTGCATCTCTGAGAAAACCTAGCAAGTTTTCGTAAGACATGTGAAGTCCGCCAACACGCACTAGGTCAGCTCGGTGGACTATGGCCTGATTCCCCTCGTACTGAGGGAGGCCCGTACCCAACAGTGGGAATTTTTAAAGGGCTGATGACACATCTATTCTCAAACCTACCAAATATTAACAAAAATAAATCATAAAAATCGGTCAATCGGCCGTTTCGGAGGAGTTTGATTACATACATTGTGACACGAGTTTTTAATTTAATAGATTAGAAGATAATATAGCAACTAGCAAGTTTAAACACTATATTTTCTACGTGAAGAATGAAGATCTTAATAAACATCTAACTGCTTGTATTCTACTCAATCTAAAAGTCTCATAAAAGTACCCCGAAATTTATAAGGGTTATAGGGTATACATTTTGGCGTAGTCCTCAGCCTACGATTTATCAAGAGTGTGCGTTCACATTCACCCCACACCTAAAACTCAATTATAACTCCTGCAGAGAAATACGTTCAAGCCGATATAAGTGATTGATTTAATAAATTGAACTTAAGCATATTTTTGACGTTAATCTTGATATGTCTATATATTAAGTCGGGTAAAACTGTATAAGTTGACACAAAAATTCACGACTTAGCTTGGATAGAGTATTCGCCTAAAAACGTGAATGAAAACAACAGCTTTAATATAAAGGCACCGCTTTAGAACCCACAATGGCTAATCTTTCAACGTTACGGTCACAACAGTAAAATCCCGTGTAAAACCTTTGTTGATGTTTTTTGCATTATAATTCTTAGAAGATGAATGATGTCTTACCAGCCATAATTGCTTTTATATAATGTTTGATATATAATATAAGTTATACATATAACATACAACTTTTTGATTTGTATTCTATGTACAAAATTAGAGTTCTAATAAATATTCTTACGAATGTATATTTTGACGAAACATATATTTTGACGACACGTTTGGCTCAGTTGGTAGTGACCCTACTTTCTGCGCCAGCGGTCGCGGGTTCGAGTCCCGCTGGGGGCATTCATTTGTTGTGCACGAATGTTTGTACTTCAGTCATGGGTGTTAATATATATATAATACCTATATATGTATTTAAAATGTATATGTGTAGTATGTCAACTATCTGGTATCCGCAACACAAGCACGTTACGTAGCTTACTACGGAACTAGGTGGCGCTGTCGTAATAATGTCCCAACATACATATTTATTTATTCTTTTAAAAAAGCGTTAGATGTATATTTTAAGCAACGAGCAAATAGGTATGTTAGAACAATGATAACACATTCAGGCTTTTACAATGTCAAAAGAATCTCTTTGTGTACTTAAAAATATAGTAAATGAGCAATATGTCCTCGGAGTTTCTATAGTAACTAGTTCTTTGAATCTAAGTTCTTTGAAAAAACATTTAGAATATAAAATGCAAATCATTACGATACTATTTGTTTATCACCTAATAACAGTCACCTTGTAGGTCTGCGGTTTTAACGTACGTATAAAGTGGTTAAATAGAATTTAATTGGTTATTAAGTTAAGTTATTATTATTGAAACTTAATAAGGGTCATATTTCCACAAAAAGAAAATTAGGCAACAGAAGGCTTATGTGCCTTATGTATTTGTTTGGATGAACATGTTCAGATGATTTATATGAAAATTAAAAGACAAGTCTGCTAACTGGCACTACGCCAGTGTTGTGGATCTGAGTAGTCCAGCGTGCATAGTGGGACTTTAAAAAGACTGAGAGCTAAGTCTTTTAAAGCTTGGGTTATATCACAGAACAAAGAATAAAATTGAATTATGGTTGAAGCTAAAGAGAAAAACATACGAGTGCTTTACAAAGGAAATTCAGAAATAAAGCGCTATGTAGTGTGTAGTTTAGGTACTTTCTAAAGAGTAAAGGTTAAACAAATTGTATGAGTTTGAAATGTAAGAGCAATGAATAAAATGTAATGTATATGTAAATGTATGTTTTTAAGGTTTCGTAGTCAAATGGCAAAAAACGGAACCCTTATGGATTCGTCATGTCTGTCTGTCTGTCCGTCCGTATGTCACAGCCAGTTTTTTCCGAAATTACTCGTACATCTACTTACCAAGTTTAAAGTATTAAAGTGTTCTTAAACTATACTGTTAAAACTTGGTAAGTAGATGTATTCTGTGAACCGCATTAAGATTTTCACACAAAAATAGAAAAAATGTAACTTTTAAAATAAGAGAATGATAAAACTAAAAAAAATATATGATGTATATTACCATGCAAACTTCCACCGAAAATTGGTTTGAACGAGATCTAGTAAGTAGTTTTTTTAATACATCATAAATCGTAAACTGCAATTTGCTAAGGAACCCTACATGGGCGAGTCCAACTCGCACTTGTTTAATTTTATTTTTACTTAATATTGTACATGGAAACGATTTAGGTCCTATACACCCGATGACAAGAGCTGTCGACTCGTCTTGGCATTATCTGTAATCCATTAGTGTACTTCCACGTACCTATTGATGCATCGCGTCATTTCGATGCTTCTAATTTATATTATGCTTCTTATTTATAAGAAGCATAATAATACTACTATATTTTTAATTTTGTAAAACGTGTTACGCATAATTAATAGTGGCAACTGGCAACCATAAGATAAATAAGCCTTAGAGCGGTAATTTAATCTTACTAGCGTTCGCTTAGTAGTCATATTCAGCCACAATCATTTTTGATAATTTGAGGAATATTATGTGAATATAATTAAATTACATAATATCTAAATATCTATATAAAAACAACTAATTGTAATATACTAATACTAGAAAAAAAAAAACACAGAGGAGGATATGTACCAAACTTTTTCGTCTGCCAATTATTTACAGTAGAAAGATAACGTGATTCATGTTAAGGAGTACACGAACTGAAATCAAATAATGTTTCATATTATATAAGTAAACTTTTAGATAAGCATACGGCCACTCAAATCTTCTGCGAAGTTTGTTTAACCAAAGATAGCTGTTTGCCAACCCTTTGTGAGTATCGAAATATTATTATATTTTATGCGGGTGATAAGATTTTGTTCATAATATATTTTTGATATATCTATGTATTCCGCCACTTTGAACATCCCACTGCTGGGCACGGCATCAGTCCAATGCGGTAGCTAAGTGTGGGTTGGCAGATTATACACGTCTTTCTAAAAGTTACTAGGTTCTCTCAATCTGTAGATTTCCTGACGATTGTTTCTCTTTTTCTTATTATATGTATTCTTTTTAATTCAGTTTGTATATACATCTTATATTTACCTATACTCAACAAAATTATGAATACGAATAATCATCTGCCATTTACATGAGATTGTTTTTTTTTTTTAAATATGAAGATTGTTAAAATATGACGTACCTATAGAAATGTTAATATTTGCTAAGTATTCGTATGGAAGCTTCGGATGTAAAAGGATATTATTATTTTTTTTAATCATTGTTCTAATCGTTATGAAATAATTTTATATCTCTTATCAATATTTTTAAATATGATATTATTATCATTATGGCAGTGTCACTGGCGAACTCTATTCTACGTGACACTGGAGAAGTAATCTATGCTCAACTGGCACGCTTGAAGCCATTAACAAGAGAATTTAAGTTTTTGAGTTTATCGCGAACAGACAGACAGACAGACAGATGCGGCAGAGGACTTTGTTTTATAATATGTATAGATAAAGTTTAATATGTTCTCATTATTTTCGTAGACATTAACATACTATTTTATATTCCTTTAAGCCCTAAAGAGAGGATCTACAAGGTATAAATGATTTTAAAATCTTTGTATCGTTTTAAGCAAAAGTTTAATATCGACGGATTATGTAAAGGCTTAGTTACTGCGTGGATAAAAGTATTTCTAAAATCGTATTAAAAAAGACGGCTTAGGATATTATTCCCGTTACGACAAATCAATATATATATGAGAATTGACTAACTTGCCCGCTACGAAGTTGCACAAATACGATACGAGCTTAGGAATACATGTTGGAGTTTATTTATTATATATATGATGAAGGTATATAATTCGTATGCATTTAGTATATTATATTATTGAAAGTTAATAATGCACTTAATATATTGTAGGTACTTATATATTACAGGTAATATTTTCAAAATTCAGCACTAAGTAAGATTTTAGATTCTAGGTTTAAAAGACGATTTCGCTTTCTTATGTTTGAAAATGCGAGTACACGCGTATATTACCCTATATTTTTGTTGCTTTACTTCTTTTCGCAATAAACACTCTCAACTACATATAAATAAGAAGAAATAGGACAATAGAATACAGAATAGGCATATTCAAGTAAGTTGATTATAACGCTTGGCGCCTAAATGCCATAAATAGACTTCTTTCTGTACTAAAAGGATAATAAATCACTGGAAAGATTTGGCTGTTTACTACTTATCACACAACGATCGAAGGCCGTTGTGGCATAACATTTATTATCATTTGTCTAACTACAATATAGTACTGCGCTATAAATCGTAGACTTGAGTTCCACTTCAAAACATATTTTGATGAATTAGAAATGAGGCTTAAGATTCATTTATTAAAATTTCTTTTAAATTAAAAAAAATATTCATTTACTGAGAAACATTAGTTTTACGTAGGTAATATTGTATACGGCCGCCTAATACTCATATAAAAATAAAATTACATTTGCGGGTAGCACAAACTATATAAGCGATTGGAGCTCGGAATAAGAATACTGGAATTGCATTTAAGTTTTTTAATTAACTTAAGAAATAATTTATATGATAACTTTAAAATGAAAGGAAATATCTCATTTGAATTTCATTTCACAACAATCTCGATCTTTGATGGTAGGTCTACAATTATTATGCCGATTGTCATATGCTGACTAGTTCCCTTATGACATTGACAACTGTACCGTGCAAACGTTATGAATAACTAATAGGCTAAAGTGAACTTGGAAACATGGCCTATACGAGTATCAATAATTCAATGACGAGCCCTGAACTTGTCTGGAAGCTTTCAGCACTTTGTAAAGAAATGTGGATGTCCTTTATAGATTAAGTATTTATTGGAAGAGGCATTTTGATCGCATTGAATTTTTATGCGGCTAATAATGTATGTATTGATGCTATGATGCGAAAAAGTTCGCTGCAAATTTATACAAGCGGGAAAGAACGTTTTAAGGTATTTGGTTCTTCTTCTAAATTTATAAAATCTTATACTATATTTGGGTCGGAGTTAAAAGTTACATTATATAAATGAACATTACTCAAAAAAATAGGTCCAACCTAGCGGGTAGCGTATACTCAAAGTACAGTACTCACAGTACTTAAACTACTCAATCCCATACATTTCGTAACTGAGAAAATAAATAAGGCCTGGCCACCCTCAGATTTTGATTTACTTCGGTGTCATGCATAGAAATATCAAATATATAGAGTTGAAGTTAAAACGCAAAAATAAAAAAAGTTATAAGAACGTGCGACAATTATTTAAAGCATAACTCGATATATTAGTAGCAAATCCTTTGTAAGCGAGAGCGACTTTTGATAGATTTTCGAAAAAGATATTTCGAAACAAATTTAAAGATTAATGAAATGTTGAATTTCAAAAATAAACATAGCAGTACAACATTACTATCTAGGCAGCATTTTAAAAACGAACTATTCTCATGGATCTTAGTTTTCCGGCTCGATGATACAAATATCGGATTATTAGAGCATCTATCGACACTAATAACAACCGACACGTGAGTTAGAGAAGTGGAAAATTCTACGGACACAATAATTGCATACGTAAATATGTATTAAAATTATACCAATATGTCTTCTACCATCAGAAATGGTCATAAAATGTATATATTACTAACAATCCCCACGGCTCCGCTCGCGTTAGTAGAAGGATGAAAATTTAGGGTTATAAGTATTATTTGATGCCAAATTAAAACAAAAAACAAAATGTGTTCAATAAATAAAAAATAAATATCTGGAGTGGGCCACCCTTGTCACTTAGGGGAATAATCCTGACAACAAGGCACACAAAAAGACATGAAAATCAGTAAAGCCGTTTCGGAGGAGTTCGATGACAAATTCGATGACACGATATTTTTATATATTAGAAGAGAAGATACGCTCAGATTAAAATTTTGGAAGTGATAAAAAAAAGATGTTAGTTTAAATTTAAAAAATATCTCCAGTGCCTATATAAATTATTTAGATTTGCTTAATCTAATAAAAAAACAAATTGTTGCAATTTTAACATTTTCTCTTAGCATTTAATTACGCTTAGAGCATTATTTAAATATATAACAAAAATACAAGTGAATATAAAGTAGAAACTGTTCGAGTGAGAATAAATTAAACAGATGAAAACTTTTCCAATAAATCCAACAATCGACGACAAAAACAGACGACCTTAGATTAACTTTATCATCACAATCCGATATCTTCTTGTGTTTAAGTTAGGCGCTGTGGCATGACACAGTTAGCAATTAGCATGTAAAGTTTCTAAGTGACTGACGGTGCATAAAGAATTTCGACAATTTTATTTTATTTTCGTATTGAATATGAAAATAACCTTTCTTTGACTCCATTAACAAGAAAATTGAAAAGTAAATAACTTTTGAGACATCAAAAGCCTTATTTCTCTCGTGGCCATGACCAGTAAGAGATTCGAAACGTTGGTAACTGAAAATACTTTAACGTAATCGTTTACTAAACTAGTAAACGATTACGTTAAAAATCCGCAAAGATAGCTTTTAATTCAAACTTATATGAACACTAGCTTCTGTCGTTTTAAGAGTGTATTTATATTCAGTTAATTTAACTTTAATTTTTTTGAATTCAAATGAACCTATTGTGAATTATATTAAATTTTATTCAATTCTTTATTATGTGGTTTTAAGACGTGCTAGTTGACATGAGAATGATATTTATCAATAACAAAACGCCTTCATGAATTTACGCTAGTATTTGGTGTAAAATAAACCTGTGTTATTGGATTCTCTCTTTAGTTTTCGTATTCGAAATGTTCGAGAAAAAAACAATTGAAATTTTGCGGAAGAATCCGAAAAGATAATTAAAATAAAATTATATTTATGGTTAAATTTCGATCTCTGGACATGCATCCTGTGTAGTATAATAATACTAGTGAGTATTATTAAATACAATATGCAACCTACGTAGACGGTAGATGTTCAAATTTAATCCTTAGATAACTAGATGAATGGAACAATGAATAGCTGTGTGTTACGGGAAACACAGACCGCCGACATCTTAAGATATATTCTCTTAGTGCGATATACATTTACACGAACCTTTGAATTGGAGTTGACATTCGATCTTCATGTTTGCAAGAAGGAAATATTATTTATTTTTATGCACTTTTTCTTCTAGATAATGTATTACATGCACCACACATATAGATATGTATGTATTGTAATCGTCTCACTGATGGGCTGGGCAAGGGATGCGCGTCCCTTCAATTCGAAGGGAATTATTGGCCATAGTCCACCGCGCTGGCCAAGTGAAGCTTCACATGTCATCAGGACTTCACACGTCGTTCGAGAACTTGCTAGTTTTTCTTTCACCGTAAGGCAAGTGGTAATAATGCTAGAAATGATTCGCACATGAAAATATCTGAGGTGCGTGGCCCGGTTTGGAACCCGCTTCACTCAGTTAATCAAACGTGTTACCACCGAGCTACTACTGCCATATTTATACATAAGTTTTTTATTATAACGATTTTTTCTTGTAATTAGACTTTTTGGAATTTAGTTGTGTAATTTATGGAGGTGAGCGTCACTAACGTACGTAACTTAAGTCGTAAATCAAGAAGGATAACGACTTAAAATGTTCTTTACGTAATAGATATTTTAGGTATGAAAAGAAAAAGTCTGTTGTCAATCTATAATTAATTTACTATTTTAATTTTAAATATTCATATGTAAATTGTTATAGTTTAGATTATGGTCTGTCTGTCAATTAAAATAATAGTTTTTCTTCCTAAAAAGTGTTTACATACTATTATTATTTTTATCTATATAATGGAATTATTAAAAAGTCATAGTTATTGCCACTTGATGACAAATTCCTTTTACTTACACTAATACCTAACTATCTTAAGGACATAGACGCGGCGGAAAGTCCCTCACACCGATATTATGTCAATGCGGTGCATCGATATATTGACTTCTCGACGTTAAAATTGTAAATCGCGCTCACAGAGAAACTTCAGTTTTTAAGTAAATAACCTATTATTTTCATTAATTTTTGTTACTCTCAAGTAATACAAGGGGTTGGCTATAGTAATAAAAAAGTTACCACTTCATTATGGTTTCAGTCGAAAAATTGTTAGCTTTCCTAGAAAAGGCAATGGTTCCTTGTAAGGCCAATCAAACTAGATCAATTAATTTTTTTATAATTTGTTATTGAGGTCATTGAAAACTTATTTTTTATCAATATAAAACTCATTAGTATTACTTTTAAAAACATTTCTTTATTATATATTTCTAAAAGTTTTTTAGTTATACCACATATCACATAATACTATACTAGCTTATACAATTGTGATCAAGTTATTTTCGTTAAGTATTTTATAAATACATAATAATATTGAGCATTTAATGTTCCATTATTATAAAAGACCTTTTAATGTAGTTTAAGTATAAGCAGATATTTTGATAATCATAACGTTAGTTTTCAGTTCAATGATTGATTTATAATATTGGCCTTGTATGGAGCCCTGTTCCTAGCAAGGCCATTTAGAAGAGCTTTCGAAAACCTAAATTTATTAGATAGTGATTAACTTTGCAATAAAAAAAAGTGTTTAATATGCTACATAATAAAACAAAGTGTTATTAAAAATAAGTTTGTTTCATTTATCCATTAAATAAACAAATTATAACTGTTTATTTGTTAAGGTGGTAGGCTTCTATGGTCCACCCACCTTATATTTCTTTCAAATCAGTAACAATTTTACTTGAACTCGAATGCTAACATTAAAAGTAAATTATGCTTAAACGAGTGTTGAAAGCAATAAAATTGATTCTATACGAATATAACTAATGACTCTCAATTATAATGGAATTCAGTAGCACTGACTGTCTTTGAAAAAAAAGTACAATGATTTGTTGATTTAAATAACGTAGTAATACACAGGTATATTACATAAAAGTAACGAGCGAAAGAGAGATTTCGACTTGACGTTTAATTAACCATTAATTTAAACAAACATTATTATTGTTTGAAAATATATATATTTGTGCAAAATATTATTTATTTTAAAAACAAAAAGGACGTTATCGAAGGTATAAATCGCACAAGTGCGAGACAATTCGCATTTTGAGGGTTCTGTAGAACATTAAAATAAGTCAATAGTTGAAAAAACAATGTGTTAATTTACGGTTATTGAATTAATATTAAAGAACTAGCAAACCCGGCTCGCTGCGCTGGGCGTAAGTTAAAACAAATTAACCGGTTCTTATAATTTTCTAATTAAATAAAAGTAGCCTTAGTTACTCCTTTTAACAATAGCTATCTACAAGTGAAAGTCCAGTCAAAATCGGTCCAGCCGTTTAAGAGATTAGCCGGAATAGACTGCCTAGACAGGCAGACAAACATTTTAAAAATTGATATTTTTATGTAAGCACCGTATATACTTTCATATGCATTTAGTGAAGAGCTGTTATTTTAAAATAAAACAAAGACAGTTCAATTTTATATACATATATATGTACTGATGTTCTGATAACATACCTTTTTGTTTTTTCTATCAAATGTGCTCGTTGGTCGTAAGTTAGGTTTATGAAATATACATCACTCCAATTAGGAACATGAGAACAAATAAACATTGCTTGTCTTTGTGTTAGCAAACACGTCCCTAATTATCAAACTGTTTGTCCTTCAAGACGTTCCATTTTATTTTCAGAAAAATAAGTCTAATGTATACAAAACTTTAAGTTAAACTTTTTGCTAAAATGAAAATAAGGTAAGCTAACAAAAATTAGAATCTGTTTTGAGGTGATTTGAATATGTTTTTTTTCTTCTACGCAAATTTGACCAACTTTTTCGAGTTTTATTAAGTAAGTTAATACAGTTTTTTTGGCAAATATTCATTGTACTTTGTAACCCAAACAATTTTAGAGTAGAAATTCATAGCAAAAGTAATATAATGTATACTTGCTGTAAGTTATAAATACATAACTTTCAGACGTGCAAGCAACTTGTTGCTCTACATTGCGCTACTAAATCGTTTATGTATTTCGAATTAAGCTCTTTAATTAAAAGTATTACAAGATACGATTAAAAGTAATATGACAGCTTTTGCCTTTAAGAAAAAAATTAAGTATTGTAAAAATACGCTGTTTTTTTAAATTTATATATTACAAGCGATTTCCGCGGCACTGCCCGCGTTCTAATTACTATTAAAAATAGCGATTGGTGACAGAAGTATGAAAATTTCGGGCTTCGGGTAGTAAGTATTTATTGTTGCCAAATCATAAAACAATATAAAAAAAGATCAATTTGGTCTAAAAATAAAAAAAATAAAAATCTAGAGAGTAACTAAATATAATATCTAGAGAGTAACAAAAAATTTCATAAAAATCGGTCAAGCCATTTCGGAGGAGTTTGATAACAAACACTGTGACACGAGATTTTTATATATATATAAGAAAGAAGACAAGAAAATTAAAATTTTGTAGAATGTTAAGACTACGTTCATAACATTGTAGGTATCTTCATATAAAATGCACACTTGTAAAGCTTGCTACAATATAATGTATCTAATTAACTAAGTCTCCACGTCCAACTTTCCTTACAATTAGATTACACGCTAGGCTTACTCGTGCACTGCGGGTGAACCCTCGCCTCCGACCTCTGGAAAAGGTTACTTTTGAAATTTTCACTTGATTAGCGTTATGTTTTAGTACTACACTTCTTGTTATTTTATATATAGCACTTCCATTTTACGTGGGCTTAAAGAAACTAAAATAGATGATAATAATCTTACATAAAAAAGAATATCAAAGGAAATGTAAATTAAATTTTATTTAAAAGTTATTTAAAAAACTCTGAAAGTAAATTTTTGTTGTTCTCAATACTAAGAAAATACCGTAAGGTTTATTGTCCTTAAACAGCTAGAAAATGGCCTTTTACTCCACAGTATGAAACTCGACTTCGCACTTTAGCATATTCTTAAAAATACCTTGAAATACCGTGAATATTGTAGAAAATAAAGTGCGAAATAAGAGCGTTATACATTTTCGTCCCAAACGGACACGTCCCATAAAATGTACGTAAATGTATATACTTAGTATATAGAATCTAGCTTTACATACCCTATGTATGTATGTGCATTGTACAGTGCAGTAACCGATTAGTATACACTCGTATTTATTTGATAGGTATATAAACTCTTTTGCAAAAAAGACGGGCACTTTAGATTTTTTCACTACATCAATGAAGAAGAACAAGAAAAAGGTTTTATTAATTTGATGATGTATGGCATGTTATTTGAAGCATCCTATAATATATTATATATTACTTATGATTGAATATATAATAATAAAGCTATATCCTTCAAATTTTATATACGAGTATAAAAAGACCGTCGACCATTATAAAAAGAAAGTCAATTTTATTGAAACCTCTTAAACGTTCTCAGATCATTTCACTAATGAAATTTAATACTTTAGACTATAATTTACATAGATAAGAATTACAACCTCAAAAAATTATTATAAAACAATAAAATCAAGTGATGACAAAACCTAAACCTAAATTCCTAATTTTAAGTTCTAATAGCTATTTTGACAACTTATTTTAGAAAACTTGATTTAAAAATGTTATACGTATAATATGACTAAAAAAAACTTTAAAGATAAACTATTAAATGATCAAATAAACCAAATTATTAGCAATTTTTTTCTCAGCATTAAAAATGTATGCTTACATTGTTGTTTCATTCATAATCCCTCAACAATGCAAGGTGATGCATATTTTAGGCAGGAACTGGTTTGATAAAGCTGTATCGCTGAAGTTTCATGAATACTGAATGATTTTTTGAATTATGCCTATTTATAACAGGTATATTTCATGGAAAAGTTTTGTTATACAAAAAGTCTAATGAGGTACTTACTGCGTTCTTATTCAGGCTTCTGCTTGGAACAGTTCCTACTATAGATTTTTGATGTGATTTGACGTCGAAAATGGTTATATCGCTTAAATAAGCGACGTAAAATTATTCGCATAGTCATGGTCTTTGGAACTCAGTACTACTTAAATGGATTTTAGAAGATTTTCTTATTATAAAACTCACAAACGCAAGTTCAAAAAGGATGACTTTGAATTTTAGAATAAAAACATTTTGTTTAATTTCTAGGAATATTATAATTATACAATATACAACTACGGAAGCGAAGCTTAGGGCGAAATGTTAAACGAATTTCTTAAAATTTATAATATAATATAATTCTAACTGGCTTGAATATTTACATTAAATATTTTTTGAAAAATATTATTGTAATACTCATTATTATAGGTACAAAGGCCGATTTTTTTTATTTTTCTCTGTTATTTAGTCTGTAACCGTATTGAAAATCACTGGACATATTTAAATGAAATTTGGAATGATGCTGGAACATGGCTCAACAAAGAAATCTATACCAACCTCTATAACGTACCTAGAGACGACGAGTCGATATTTTTTTTTATTAAAAGATGATTTAATAATTATATTTTATTAACATTAAAAGCTCGAATACTATTAGTCTATAGTATTTCTAATCACTAATCTATTACATCTCTAATCTCTATACTATACGATGAATAATGTTAAAAGTAACAAGTACCAAATCTTGAGAAGGTACCGAAAATCAAACGCGACGCGCCGTTAGACCTTTCATCAATACACGTCAAAGCTTCGTAAAGACTAATTGTGTTGTACGAAATAAGGCCTCGCCCCACTTACACGGAACACATTTATCATTGCGAGCAATGTATGCGGCTTAATGAAATTTTATGCGTCATATGCTAGGCTATCTTGGGATGGTAAAGCTATTAATATCGTAGAAAATATTACGGAATAATGAGATACTAGATACTTATTTTGTAAAAGATACTAATTATTTAACAAAAATTAGGAAATATGCTTATTTTGCCCAATAACTTATAATATGTAAACCTTTAAACATATAGTCACGATGATCTGTTCAGTTGCTGTATTGAAGACGAACCTACCAACAGATTTCAGATTTTATAGTTAGGATTTATACCATACTAGATTTTGACCGTGGCTTTACTCGTATGATAAGCGTGGTGAAAGCAAGAGTAACCGATGTCCGAAACGATTTCTTACAGAAAACTCCTGTTTTATTAAGCATATGTTCAAACTAAGGTTGAGAGACACAAATCTGCCGAAGATGTATGGAGGCAAATGATTTCCACTCTAACTATTGGGTGAGTGTTGGCTTCTTATACACAAGCGCAGTTTTCGTCTTGGAAAACAGAATTTAGGCCTACATTAAATTATGTAGTGTACCCCATAGCAAATTCCTCAGTTAACTATAGTGACAGTGTTTGGCGGGCTATTTAAAAGACATACGTTATACGGCGATCACAATACATGAAAAATGGTCGAAGTATATATCCACAACAAAGAAATAACAAAAATATCCGATCCCATGATGTGCATCCTTGCCTATCCAAATACAGCGGGTTAAGCGTGAAAGGGTCGCAGAATTCAATATACCTTTATTCTCTAACCAATTTATATATTAAATACACTGCGTTTTTAACACTTTTTTACTAATATATTTGATTAACATTTTTTTCTATTTTTTTTAGTTTTAAGTCTTCAAGTACTCTATCAACAACCTCTCCTCCAATTCTCTTTATTTATCTCTTACTTGCACTAGTCTCCTTCAATGCTTAGATAAATCTTCCCATCTTTTAATTTGCTTACCTTGTTTTCTCATCCCGCCTCTCTGTGACTCTATGACATGTTTTATTGACTTGCTAGTATAAAACAAATTTATCTGAAGTATTAATATTAAGTAAATTTCTTGAATAAATCTACATAAATGAATGCGATATGTAATAATCATTTCTTCATTTTATGGTTATTGTTGTATGCTTTAATAAAATCAAACTGCTTATTCAGTTTCGAACTGTGCAAGTGAATAAAAGTTTATGTGGTTTTAGCAAATGCAGTATAAGAAAATTGAATTATACGGTAATAAAATAGAAAATGGAAACATATTTCATAGTACATATCAAACGTAAAAATCCTCATTATATTATATTATATATATCCTAAATAAGTTATATTAAAAGTATGGTTTTTTGTTTATTAAATATTTATTAGAAATAACAGTGAAGCAACAATTTTAGATCCGTTTACTAACGTCGAACATTTTGTCAGAGTTTAGCAATTTCCATTTTGTTTCGCAATAAAAATTGCGGCGTAGAGCTGAATCGCCTGTAAAAATTGAACTACAACATAGCTTTGGTCCTTTTGACGTTCCATGCGGAAATGACAATCGATTTGAGCAATTTGTTAAAATGTATTTATTCTAGCTTGTTCAGCCATAGTTTTCATTTTTTATATCAATCTCCAAACCTTTCTGGCTTATGCTTTGATTTCCTTTTATTAATGATGAATTTTTGGTAAACGAGAATCGAGTCCCCTTATATTATTGGCATTGTTAATGTGAAACATCTTTTACTACTTTACAGCAGTCGGCTGTGTTTGGAGCTTTTAAGTACCCTTAGCTTTAGTTATATTTAAGAAGCTGATATTAATTTATTCCATTGCATAATTAAATGCGATTGTTTTACAATGTTATCTCCTACATGATACTATATAGCCTACTATTTCTTCTTAAAAGGATTATATAGTAAAATATTTTTGAATCATTCTATGAACTCACTAGTCACCCGCTACTACTACTAACGGTTCCATTGAATTCAAAATATTACTTATGTTCTCAAAGGGGGTTTTCCGACAACTCACAAATATAATATGTTCATGATTCTTATTTATATTTATATATGTTATATGAAAATTCGTATAGTATTTACTGAGATTAACACAAAATCAGCCCGACTAGGATTCTATTTTATATTTTATTAAATTCACTGCTCTTGAAAAGATAGTGTGAAGTCTTTTATAGTAAAGAAACAAACTTTGCTTAATTAGATTAGGATGCATACATAATTGGGTGCCCCATAATGTAAGGTTACATTAATACAATTTCAAATCAGGCCGACATCTACAACTTAATATCTGCAAAGCTAATCAAATTAGAACTAAGAAGTCATGTAACTCTATGTAGCAAAAAATGCACTAAACTTATTATGGTTTAATATCCGAACATAAAATGATAGAATTTATTTTAATATAACTAAAACAATATTCTCAAGCACGTAAATTGTATGTGCATACATTCTGTGATTATGAAATAGCTGCAACTGTCACTTGAAAAGTACACAGACATTTCACAGCTGTTCTCTATAAGCGCAAGTGTAATCAAACAAGCAAAGTCATATACAATGCAGATTGTGTAGGTACGATGAACTGAATGTAAATACTTCGTGAATATTATTTAAAATAAGTTTATATATAATGGAGCTAAGGCTTAATACGATTTATATTTATAAAAATATGATTGTCAGTATCTAAGATAAGAGACTGGCAGTCGTTTTTAATTTCCGATCCTGAATCCGTAGAACGTAACATATAGTAGTATGTACCTATAAGTAAAGATACGACGTCGGAGATTAGCGATTTGCGCCCTGTTATATCCGATTTTCCCACGTAAAGAATAATGAATCAGCTTTTTAATAGTCGCATTAGAACCTTTTGTTATTTTCCAGTTTTCTATATAAAAATAGTCAGCAGTTTAGTAATTCACACGTGAAGGCTTTACAGTGCGGCCGCTTAAAGAATGCGTTTCTGACACCTGTCAATTCGTCATGACTAGTGATGTACAATAATTTAGTAACGTTATTTATTGCATTAATTATGCATATTTATTAAATTTAATTTATATATGTTGTTATTTTTATAGGAATTATATTTAAATAAATATTCACAATATAAATACATTTTTAATGAATTAATTACTTGAATTGAATCGTAATTTCTGAATGTAACGAAGGGGAAAAAAATAAAAATGCTTTATTTATTGGAAAATGTACGTTCTACGGGTTCGGGATCGGAAATTATGTCGTTCTTGCACTAAGGATGTTTTATTTCACTATGAATACACGCACAGTCTGTACACAACACTAGTCTCTGAACACTGTATTTCTCTTCTCAGTACTTATTCACTAATACTTTAACCAACTCTTCACTTTTCCACTATTTTGTATCACTTCTTATCTTTACTCAACTTCGAATGTCAACTGAACTCTCGACACACTGCCGGCCTTTTTATATGTGTAGATATTAGAACATTCTAGTATCGAAAAATTCAAAATGTTTCTAGTAATTTCGAATCCTTTCTCGACAATGCTTTAGAAATATAAAGTAGTAAGTAATTTCAATGTTATTTTCAATGTTTTTTTTTTAATTCATCTGACTGATATTATGTCACTTAATTTTCTTAAGTTTTGTTTGGGCGTACCTTTAATATATTATTAACTTTATTAAATACTAAGTACATTAAATATTATATTATTTATATCATACCGACAAATTATATTAAGATTACAAAAATATTCGAATACAATTGCCTCGTTATTTTGTCACATCACTACAAAAACAAATAGTTGACATAACCTTGAAACAGCGTCGTTTGACGTGGTTTGACTTTTATAAGCTATTGTTTTTATATTTGTTAATTATGTAATTGTAATAATTTTAGCCCAAAATTAATACATTTATTGTAAGTCGGCATAATTATTCGAAATATTACTTAAGTACTTAGTACTAGTACTTATCACTCGTTAATAAGGTAAATAAAAGATATTTAAAAATTTGCCGTAAATTGTACGTCAGTTCCAAGTTACATCGCCCAGTCCATGGAGATTAGAAACCAGGAGAACCAAGGCCCTACAATGTAGTGTCTCAGAAATATTGTCAAACCAAGGAGGCGCTGCGATCGCTATGTTGTCTCAATGCCTAACTTCACGTTGTCACAATAGTGACAGTACTCATAAATAGCTAACTTGACAGATACTACTTATTGACGGCAGCGCGCTATAAACTCTACAAATTTTCAGAGACAGACGGGTAATGCTTTAGTATGAAGCGTTGGTTCTCCTGTATCTAACCTCCATGGCCCAGTCGATCACGATGTGTCAGAAACGCATTCTCTGAGCGGCCGGACAATAGTTATTGTATTTTTGCTTATTTTTCAACACGCCTTCCTTTATAATTTTAATAAATATGAAGTCAGTTAGACTCGGGACGCGGTCGCGGCAATATAAAAAGTGAAAAGTAGTTTTTTTTAAAAAGACACGAGGGGTGCGCCGCCTAACAGCCCGAACTAAATTCTCTATTTTACAATATGAATGAAAGAATGCAAAAAACTAAATTTCTTAATTTTTTACGCCGAAACTAATAGTTTTGAGTCAAAATTAGGTGTATCAAATTACTTGAAATGCAAACTAGAGACAGATTGATCAAAATTTTTAAACTAGTTTTTGGCATTCTACATTCTGTACGTACGCAACAATTATTGTTTTTTTAATTAATTCATGTACAAATATCGCTCAGTTAGTATTTTTTCCGTGTAAACAGTTTAAGATTAGATCGTTTTCAGATTCGGTATTGTAAATCAACTATTTAGTCACGTTAGTAAAATTCTCCTATATTGAAGGGATAGAATTTTCCTAACAATTATAAATTACATTAAAAGATTACTCATTAATAATTAATCACGTCTCACAAAACCAAACATTTTCTCAAATACTCTAATAGCTAATGCATGTACGTTGTGTTTTAGTGAATATTCAATAACACGATCTTAGCAAACAGCTTAATGAAGATATCTTATATTAAATAAACAGTGTATATAATTAATTAATTATCTTCTCGTCAATTAAATAAGTAACAATAATTACTAATTTACATGTAAATGTAATGTGTGTAATTTGTGTTTGTGTGTTTGTGTGAGTGTGTCTTTGCCCCTTACGCTTTTGCTGGACGGATAGGACTGACGGTTAAAATTTTGTACACAGGAACTATGATTTAAAGGAGCATAAAATAGACTATTGTTAGTACTAAAATAGCACCCAAACGTATCAACAATGTTATTAGTTTATCAATAAACTTTATTGTAAGATGTTTAGCATTATTACAATACTTAACGATCTTTTGTTAAGTAACAAAATAATGATCTACATTAAGATTATTTGAGCATCATAATGGATTTAATTTGAATAATCACTATGTTCTGCAGTATCCCAACAGAACCGTGCCGTAAAGCCTACTTTATAGCAACGAAGTACGATTAGACTAATTTCATTAGTTAACAGTCGAAGTAATTCGGCACACAATAAACGCTGCCCTAAATTGATGGCGAGATAGTTGATACGGAAAAGCAAATAAAAGTGAGCCGATACAGCTTTAGCTGTCGCAAAGTAAAAGCCAAGCCCCAAAAACGAATCAGTACATATAAATGAAATTGAAGTGTCTGTTTTAATTAAAAAAGCTTTTGACTAAATGCGTATGAAAGTATATACGGTACTTAGATGATAAAATTAATTTTTAAAATTTTTGTTTGTCTGTCTGTTTGTTGAGGCGAAACTCTGAAACGGCTGGACATTTCACTAGCAGATCGCTAAAATCTTTTCTTTCTTGTAATATAAATTGTTTATGCACTATTACATTTTTATAATAAGAGTTTTGCCTTTTGCTTGTGGAATCCTAACAAAATCATACATTTGAAAAAATATACAATCTTTTCTTTCAATTAATTTCAAAATTTACGTTTAATTTACAAAGAACAATGTATCACTTTCATCAGTGTTATTATCGCATAATGAAAAGAAAGCTTTATTTCAAAGTGTACAAGTATTTCAATTTTGTAAGACATTCTCTGTAGTTACACCCGCAGCTATGTGAACAATTTTCCTCTAAGTACTGACTGTACATTAATAAATAAATAAATAATAATAAATATGGTGGGACATTATTACAACAGCGCCATCTAGTTCCGCAGTAAGCTACGTAACGTGCTTGTGTTGTGGATACCAGATAGTTGATGTACTACATATATAAATTTTAAATACATACATATTATAAATATAAACACCCATGACTGGAGTACAAACATTCGTGATTAGCAAATGAATGCCCCCAGCGGGACTCGAACCCGCGACCGCTGGCGCAGAAAGTAGGATCACTACCCACTGAGCCAAACGAGTCGTCCATGTTAATGTTTTACATATTTTAACATAACAAAAATGCAGTTTCAGCAGGGCAGAGAGCCTAACATCACATTCTCAACATTTCTCTCCATTTAATTTCATTGTCCATATAATTATGGTTAGGTTGACGACTGTTTGTAATTGTAAGTACTTTTATATAACACGTAATCTAAAATATATCTAAATGCCCTCAAAACGTAATATGATTTGCCAAAAAGACAGACGCTATAAATATAAAACAATTTTACTCCAGCTTTTTAAGAAATGTAATATTGTGATTGTTTATATTTAATTAAATAACATTTTGCCATTAAAAAAAGAATTCTTACCTAATGGGATTTCCAAAGAGCCTCATTTTACAAATTATGTTCATTATTGTTAATTAAATTGTTATATTCTTCTTAAGGATAGGGAATTCTCATTAAGTAGTTAGCTTTAAACATTAGTTCTGGGAGCTTTCGTAATGCTTAACTATAAAATATCTATTGAAGACAGTTTTTTATCTTTTTAAGGTTTTAATACAGTAACATCAATAAGAACTTCAATTCGTTCAAGCTGTAATTACAAGTACGTCGAAGTGTGAAGAATGACGCAAAACGAGAAAGGAAATTAAAGTAACAATTATTATTATATCTCACAAAGATTTTTTTTATAATTTTAAAATTTATTCATGCTTAATTATTTCTTTTTTAATACTCAACTGCTAAGAAAAAAATGACAAATTTAGATTATGTATACCAAAATATAAAAAAAAAATATGTAAGGACATTATTGCACTTAACGCTATCTAGTTCCGTGGTAAGCTACAAGGCTTGTGTTACGGATACCTGATAGTCCATACACTACACACGTATAACTTTAAATACATTCATATTATAAATATAAACACCCAAAATAATTATAGCATTAGTGTATTTATTTTTACACAATGAATCACTCACACACAGCTTTGTGAGTGTCTGGGATGTGATTTTGTGAATTAACACGGAGAGACGCACACGGCAGACCTACATTCACACATGCTTATTATATTAGAATATAATAAATATTTTTTTTGTAGAAATAGTTACAAGGGCCTTACCTACTAGTACTTTTATTCATAAAAGCTTTAAGCTAATTGAATAACAGGAAAATGTTTACTTGTAATTTAATATAACTCCAATTGCTACATCTTTAAAGGCTCGTGTTTTATTAGGACTTTACGATTCCTAAGATTGCTTACATTTTTGTTGCAAGCACCTTATCATGTTGGATTTTGTAACAGATTACTAAATAAAATTGACATCTTGCTTTACATTTTTTTCTGTTTCATTTGAATAAGTCTGAAAATTAAAATGACATTTGTTACGTATGAAATTGAAAACAAAACACAATTTAACTGCCACCATCACATATCGTTTTGATCGATATTCCTCTAGCAGGAATCGAATCCGCCCTAGTTATAATTAATAAACCGATTGGCAATAGCTCGTACTCAATATACTTATTATATTACTAGCTGACCCGTGCCCACTTCGTTGGGCATAATGTTAATAATCCTTTTTTAGTACAGAGTGTTATGTTTTAATTTCTATCTGCCAAAAGGAGGGTTATACGTAGGTATTTTATTAATATTAAAAATTAAATTATCTATACTAATATTAAAAAAACTACTTTTTGTAACTTAAATATAAAAGTTAGACATATGCTGTCGTTGACTTTTTTGTAGGCATTTTCAAGCTCTACATCTTTTCTCTAGAACTCAAAAATATATCTTTCATAGTTAAGGCAGCGTTCGTAAGAAACGCTTTCATTCGATCGTTTTTTCTCCGATTCACTTTGCAAAACGGACTACCACGTAAAAGCCTTTTTATTTTTCGGTTTTTTATATAACCTATGACACTCAGCAATAATGTGGCTTTCTATTGGTGAAAGAATTTTTAAAATCGGTTCAGTAGATCCCGAGATTACCCCTTACAATTTAACAAACACACAAACTTTACTTCTTTATAATATTAGTATAGATATGCAAATAATAAAATTTTAATTTAGTCGGATCTGTACATCAAATATTTTTTGGAAAATCTAATTGAAATATTCATTATTAACGATACAGAGGCCGAATGTATAGTTTTTAGATTGTTTTCTGCCTGTCTCTCTGCGACCACATCACGAGAAACGCTTGAAAGGTTTTGATGAAATTTAGTATGATGATAGTTGGTTACCCGGAACATATACGATACTTTTTATTGCACTAAAATATCTAATTTCTAAGAAATCTTTACTAATAGTTAAAACGTATTCCCCAGTAGGTTTATAAAATTTAAGATATTTTTCGGGTCATTAGAAAGCAGGCAGTGGTAGCCCAGCGGTAACGCGTCGCTTGTATAACCGAGTGATGCGGGTTCAAATCCGGGTCTCGCACCTCTGATATTTTCATGTGCGAATCATTTCTATCCTGATTACCACTTGTCTTACGGTGAAGGAAAACATCGTGAGGAAACCTGCATGTCTGAGAACCTAGCAAGTTTTCGTAAGACATGTGAAGTCCGCCAACACGCACTGGGCCAGCGCAGTGGACTATGGCCTGATCCCCCTCGTACTGAGGGAGGCCCGTGCCCAGCAGTGGGACGTTAAAAAGGGCTGATGATGATGATGATTAAAAAGCGGGCGAAGCTGCGGGAAATGCTAGTTTATATTATACTTACTTTTCCGATGATTTCTCATTCATACAAAAGTTTTATATCATATAATGTCCCGTTGGAATTGCGTCCCATTGCGGCATTAAAAAGTTTGCACGACTAAGGGTGGATAATCTACTATTATTAATAAAAAAAATTGTAAATGTGTTACTTGATTGTCAAGGGACGAAAGCGAAAATAAACCACTTATAAAACAATTTTGAAGTCTTTATACGATTTAGTTAAAGAGCTTTTAATATTATGTTATTAGCATTTTTGCTTATAATTGAACTTTTTTTATAACTGGAATAGCAAATTAGGGACTTCTTCGTTCTATTTGAATTCGCCCTTTTTTATACGTCTAATTTCCAAATATGTATTTCTCTGACAATTAAATGCTTCGTTAATCCAAAATAATACGGTAGAGACATTTATGTTTGCGAATATTTTTAGTGTAATTACAAAAATTACGAGCTAGTAATAGGCCAGTGTTAGCGCAATATCTTGGATTACTAAGTGATGCGGGTTTGAATCCGGGCTCTGATATTTTTACATGTCAATCATATCTACCTATCTACGGTGAAGGAAAACATCGTGAGGAAACCTGCCTATCTGATAGAAAGTTTTTGAAAGACATGTGAAGTCCGCCAACCTACACTTGGCCAGCGTGGACTATGGCCTGATCCGCTTCGTATTGAAAGGAGACTCGAGCCCAGCAGTGGGACGTTAAAAAGGGCTGAATACACAAAAATGTCATCAGCTTAAAAAGTTTCGGGCAAAGGTTATGAGTAAAGAATAAAATATATCGAAAATTATAGTAAACGCGGCTAAGATACAATTTCGTTTTCCTTATGGCTGGAGGTTATGAAACTTAGATTTTTGCGGTACTCGACGTATAGGTGTTAGACCGGTTTTTATAATCATTGATCTTCTGGATAAATCAAATGAAATCTGAATAACTATTAAAAGATCAAAAAAATCACGATAACCAATGAAATTTACGTGGATAACGTTAGGTTAAAACTATTTATACTACCGAGAAAAAACAAAGGAAATCGCTTTTTTATAATAAGAAAAATATGCGTGGCAACAATGTGAAATACAGGGATAAAGTAAATCAAGGAAACAATAATAATATTTCATATATAAAATCATGTATCATGTATTATACATACATTACATTAAGTAACTTTCTGTGTTAAGTATCTAGATTAATATAGCGTAATAATAGTATCCAAAATTTATTGATGTACCTAACTCAATTTGGTTAAAATTAAAGCAGAAATAAATGGACTCTGTCATACTGAGAACAGGTTATGACGTTAAAGACAAATTGTGATTGATAGAGTGATTCAGCGTCTTGGGATAGGCTGAAGATTAACGTTACAGTATGAATTTTCAGAAACGATTATATTTAACTAAGAAGATTTCATGTATATTTAACTAAGTTTCTAACGTATTATTCCTAAGAGCATACCAAAGGATCTTAAATATTGATGATATGATATGATATAACCGTTCAGACTGGTTCCATCTTACCATGTCAAATTCGATGGTAAAAATTGCTTAAATTATAAATTTTCTAGTTCTACATTGTATGCATTAATGGTAGAGGCAAGTTGAATTATTCGAAATAATTAAAACATATAATATGATACTTAAAACAATTATACGTCTATGTTACATGCAATAAAATTCAATTTAAAGTATATTGCTTGAGACTTTGATTGAAAGAAATAAAATGTTTAGAATAAGCTCAATTCAATTTGGGTGATTTTAGAGGAATACAGCTTTAATTAAAACGTAAAACTGGGTTTATGACTCCAAATTGTTTTATTTTTAAGGCTTATTGGGTACTAGTGATGTGTCTTTGTGGCGCTTGTACATCAACTGCTATTCCATTTAATATGGCCGCCTTGTCGTGGTGATAGAAATTATAGTACAGTGAAAATGCTAAACAGTAAGTGAGACTAGAGAGTGCATATTAATTTAATTTACATACTAATAATAGACCTTTTTTTAATTTTATCACATTAAAAAATCTCAGATTATTATTTTCCATTGTTATTTAAAACATAGTGACAGTACAATAAGTGGATCATTGATATTATAATTCGATTATAAATTTTTTTTTGAAAATTATAAACAAGTATTATTTTAAACGAGCAACTGTTGAGTTTCCATCCGCCGGTTCTTTCTAGATCTCTCACGAACTTTCAAACTAACAGGTATTTCAAATTTAAAAAATGTAAAGAAAGAATTTAAAAATAATTTTAATAGTCTATTTGAATAAAGTAAACAAAGCAAACTTTGGTTATTCCTAACTTTAGCATCGTCCGTGTATTGATCTTCGGTAAACAATCATAATACTCGTATCAATGCATAAATAAATCAAATCACAATAATTTTTTGTTTTCTTTAACAATATGAAAGCCCTCATTAACATAGCTTTGATTCTCTTATAAAACAAAACACAGAACTTGTGTGGGTTGTCTTTTATGTTAAAACTACAGAACTTTTTTCTATTTTTCTTATATTATAGAGAACCGCTTTTAGAATTTCTTTATTATTCAATTTTTCTAATAACTCCGAAAATATCACAACGGTGTGTAAATATTTACTTTTTATGTACTTGTTTACTGTCAATCAATTATGAACGAAAATATATTTTATAATATTTGTGTAGTCCTTAGAATTCATCTAATTGCCTTTATCTATACTTATAAATGTTTTAAAGCTGAAGAGTTTGTTTGTTTGGCTGAACGCGCCAATCTCAGGAACTACTGGTTCAAATTTAAAAAATCTTTTTGTGTTGCATAGTTTATCGAGGAAGGCTATAGACTATATTACATCACGCTACAAACAATACGAGTGGCGAATTAATGAAAAATGTTGCAAAAACGGGAGAAAAATATTCCTTTTGAGAGCTTCCGTTGCGTGCGCTGCATAAACGGTTGAAGTTAAGCAAAAATCAAGTATAACATTTTATTTAGAACGCGAGCGAAGTCGCGGGAAAGGCTAAGAATAATATGAAAAGTGGATAACTTTTATGTAAATACTAGCAATTCACCCTCCTCCCGGTCGGGTTCGTCCCTAGCCCCTTATAAGGGTAGGTGTATATTTCTCAAAGATGATGTATTTTCTCATAATAAAAACTATCATCGAATATCGACCTCATAAATAAAATTGTATATACATATATATATATATATAAAGATGTGGGATCGTTAAATTGGAAAGAGCGGGATTGTAATTATAAATCTTTATTAATCTTTAGTAAAACATCTTTATATTTCATCACAAGTCATCGTCTTTTTATAAACACATCTTAATATCTTCTTCATAAGTCACCATCTTCCTTTTATATTTACATCTTGACATTAACCAATATTCTTTATAATTTAAAAGTAAAAAGAGGTTGAATATCACTTTAATTAAAATAAACTAAATAATAATTAATCGTATTCCCACACGGCCATCCTGTTCATTCATCTGCCTCAGATGAACTCTATCAAATCGAAACCAAGTTTGCCTCTTTCTTTCTTCTTTTCTTATAATTCCTTACATTTTCTTTCTTTATCATCTGCATTGATTCATTCATTATATTTGTACATTTTTGTCGTCTTTTACTGTCTAAATTCCTAGTCTTAGTTTCTATTGTCTGCTTAAGATTGTTGCCTTTGCCTCTTAGTTGAACATTTTCCTTCTGTTTTTGTTTAGTGCGTATCTTAATCTTATGGTAGTCTTTATCACGTGCTGTCTTTAGTCCTGCATTAACTTCATTTATTATAAAACATCGTTCTTTAATAATTACCTTCTTATTTATTCGTCTGTAGTCTGTGTGTAATCTTGGAGATCCATCTTTTTTATTAGCTATAGGAAAATCAAATTTACTGGGTGTTCCTATCTTTTCATCCATCGGTACTCCTCTATGTTCATTTACAATATCACAATCTTCATTCATTTTTATGGTCTTCTCCGTGTTTTTCTTTTCTCCTTCATCATATTCATCTTTAACATCTTTGTCTACTACTAATACTATATTGTGTCCATTTTCCTTCTGATATTTATTTTCCGTAATTATATTGACATCGCTTACTGTATCTTCCTCCGCCATCATGTCTAATTCTCCAATACATGTATTTTTAAAAGAAACTTCCTCTTCTTGTCTCTTCTGTATGTTAAGCGTATTCTTAGAAATTACAGCAGTGTTAAGCCTAGGGCCAAATTCTTCCATCAGTCCTTTCTTTAACGTGGCATAGTCTTTTACTCTTCCGAACGATCTTAAAAACAGTTTGGCAGTACCTCTTAAAAGTATTTTAGCATAAACCAATTTTTCAATACTACTCCAATTCATAATATTCGCAGTATCTTCAAATTCATCAAAAAACAAACTTACTGGGTAGGTGTCATCTCCGGTGAAAATATTCATTGATTTCTCTAAATCTTCAAAACGAATATTTTCGTCATATCTTTGAACGTCATTTTCGATCTCGCGTGGTGAATCTTTTTTCGGTGGCATCTTGAATGTGTTTCTCGTATTAAAATCTAAATCTTTTAGTCTTTACTTCTTTTATAATAGTTGTTCAAACGTCGTCAAAATCTTCAAAATCTTTTCATCATTATTCGTCTTCAAAATTATCAATCCGTTTCAAACCAATATTATTTACGATCCCGGACGAGCCCCCAAAAAAGATGTGGGATCGTTAAATTGGAAAGAGCGGGATTGTAATTATAAATCTTTATTAATCTTTAGTAAAACATCTTTATATTTCATCACAAGTCATCGTCTTTTTATAAACACATCTTAATATCTTCTTCATAAGTCACCATCTTCCTTTTATATTTACATCTTGACATTAACCAATATTCTTTATAATTTAAAAGTAAAAAGAGGTTGAATATCACTTTAATTAAAATAAACTAAATAATAATTAATCGTATTCCCACATATATATATATATATATATATATATATATATATATATATATATATATATATATATATATATATATATATATATATATATATATATATATATATATATATATATATATATATATATATATATATATATATATATATATATATATATATATATATATATATATATATCCATACTAATATTATAAATGCGAAAGTAACTCTGTCTGTCTGTCTGTCTGTCTGTCTGTCTGTCTGTCTGTTACCTTTTCACGCCTAAACCACCCAACCGATTTTGCTGAAATTTGGTATGTAGATAGTTTGCATTCATGAGAAGAACATAGGCATATTATTTTTTGGAAATTCAACCCCTAAAAGGGTTAAAAGGGGTGGCAAAGTTTGTATGAGAAAAATATTTTTATTGCACATTTTTGCATGAAACTTTGAATTAATGCTTTTTAGTACAAATGATGAAACACGTATTTCAGGGTTTTTTGAAATTCACCCCCATTGGGGGTTAAAGGGGGTGGCTAAGTTTGTATGGGAAATTTAATTCTATTGAAATATTTTGCGTGAAACTGAAATAATGCTCTGCAATACAAATTATGAGATACATATCTAAGCGTTTTTTGAAAATCAACCCCTATGGGGGTTAACGGGGGTGGGACAATTTGCGTAGGAGAAATATTTAACAGTAATTTTTACCATAAGTCCATAACAATGAACCACGTACATCAGTTTATCATTAACGAAAAACACACAAAGAAATTATGATACACATAGTAGCAAAATTGGTTAAAAATAGGAAACAAGTTTTAGAAAGCGCAGCAGTAGCGGCACGGCAGGATGCTACACAGTAGTTTTCAGAAAAGAGGGCCAGAACTTTAAATGGGGAATCAGTCCTTGGTACATTATAAGTAACAGTATATAAGCAAAAATGTTTATTTTATTCACTCTTAGCGCGAGCGAAGCCGCGGGCACCGCTAGTATATATATATATTCTTTTTTTAATTTTTTTAAAATTTCGGTCGCCTCATATTATTTTTAAAGTCTGTAATTGACATAAGTAATATAAGTGCCAATTAACAATACGAGTATAACAAACAAATAATTATAAAATATATGTTGAAATAATATTACACTATAACCATTTGCCGTATAGTACCCATGATTAAACTAATGGTTGTAAATAATTAAAAGGCTCGAGCTCGAGCTTCGACTATATAACTTGCCCGCAAAAGTCTTTTTGAAGGACGAGTATATACGTAAATTTAATTTCAAAAGTAGCGTTTCAAAATATTCCGCTGGATAATATGATGTAGGTATAACTAAAATATAATAAATAGGGAGGTTTTCAAAACCGAAGGTAGCGATCGGAATTTATTCGAAGGGGAAATAAATTGCAATCGAAAATTGTTTCTAGTAACGGGTAGGTTGTTATACAAGCAATATTGAAGTTATGTATAGATTTGGAATGTGTATTTTACATGTTAAGCCTACTGTTAGTAAGTTTAGCTGCCTCAGTGGTGTAGTGACTAGCATGTGTAACGCCGTACAATCTGGAGGTTCTGGCCCTCTGGGTTTAAGTCAGTCCGGGTCAGGGCAAATTTAGTTATTGAGTCTTCCTGTTTAGTAAGCCTCAGTAACAGTCTGGAGTTGAAAAGTGGGCGGTGTTTCACCCCCGTGCCTCGGAGAGCACGTAAACCTATCGGTTTTTTTTATTACTCGGAAATCCGTTTACGCACACTACCTCTATACACACTGATAGCTTGTGCACTAAAATATCTCATACATTTATTTGATGTTAACAATTGAGTAATAAGAAATAAAAACTCATAAAAAGGAATATAGGAGAACGACATTCTATCACGTTGTCAATATTTCAGCATAGCTGCCTCACATGTTTCTGACAAGTTGCAAACATCGAGTGTGGACATGTTTGAAAGCTTTGACTTGTTACGTAGGTCAAAACTTTTTTCTTTGTGGATCTTGAAACTTCTCAACACTTCTTAGGTTAATAACATTATAGATATACCTATATAGATACAAATATAAAACCAATGCGGTAACCAGAATACTCACTGGTCACTGTAAACTCAATAAACATATGTTTACCCTCGGCCTCAGTCAGTCCGCAACGTGGAGACTATGCCATGAATCAGAGGAATCTGGTGTGCACATCCTTTACTGGTGCGGATCACTCATGCATCGCAGAAACATACATCTAGGTCAGCATATCATGCAATCAGAAGAGATACAAAATCTCTGATACAAAAGTTCAGAAAATCTGCATGTTCCCGCACTCAACAGGACTTAGCGAAGAACTCTAAAATTCACTTTTAAAGGAGAAGAACTCTAAAATTCACTTTTAAAGGAGCTAAAATGGATCCAAACTTGTCGGCGTAGCTAGGGTCTCGGCACTACATCTAATAAATACAATACAATACCTATATAGACCCTTTTCTCAACATGGGGTTAAAGTATTGGAATTGGTACGTCGAATTCGAATTAATTCATGGTTTGAGATTTTTGAGTGAAACTTTTTCACATGGTACCTATGGAGTTCTTCTTTTAAAAAATATGCAACATTTGATTATCAAGTCAGTATCAGTTGTTTTTTTATTCAGCTTAGATAAGAAAGATGGATACTTCGAAAATTCGAGTGGTTTTTGAATACGAGTTCCGACGCGAAACTAACGCAGCAGAAACAGCTCGCAATATCAATGTTGCGTTTGGAGAGGGGACTGCTAATGAACGTACCATGCGATTTTGGTTTAAACGCTTTCGTGATGGAAACTTTGATTTTAGTGATAAAAAGTTTTCTTCTCAGGAGGCAGTACACAATGCTTTCACACAGTTTGCGAATCTAGATCACCAGATTTCTATCGCAAAAGGCATAAATGACCTTCCTATTAGATGGCAGCAATGTATAGATAATAATGGTAATTATTTTGATTAAAAAAATATGTTCAATTAAAAAAAAACAAATTTCAATTTTTCTGTACAAATCGACAGTTTCATACTTTAACCCCTAAAAAATTAAAAAAAAGTATCTATTTTATAGTCATATCCATTTGCGTCATATTTTTCGTTATTTATTTTGTATTTTTTCACTCTCAATATGTAAAACCACAAAATTCAACATGAAAACAAAATTCAATGTTGTGCTTAAAAATTTGAATTCCAAGCTCAAAGTAAACTTTTTGCCCTATTTAATATTGATCTCGCATTAATTTTTCATATAGCAAAATAAATCGCTTACTAAAGTTGTTTGTATGAAAATCAATGTATAGTAGGTACATACGTAGTTGTAGATAGCAAAGCATACGAAATCATTTTACAACAATAATATTGAGATATCGATATATTTGTAACATGGTTATATTAATATAATAGACCGTATTTAATTATTCCAATTATAACCAACATCCCTATTCACTGTGAAACCTTCCCCTGAAGCCATATACGAAATATTATAACGTATAACACGGTCTAGTTGGTACAAGACAAAAGTACTCTGTTTGGAACTTCTGACCAGAATTCTTTGTTCTTTTGGGGGTTATGTCTACCCACGGCGCTATGCCCACAGATAGAGAATATATTATGCCGCAAAGCATAACTTTCCCGACTGAGGGTCACATTCAAAGTTCTAAAAATACTTTACTGGTGCCTTCTTTGAAGTTACGTTTGAGTAGTCAATGACCCTTTGGCCGCGTGAAAATATTTTCCAGTTTAAAATTCTATCTATCTACTTATTTTACAACAAACAGTTTTAACAATAACCTTTTAAATGTCATCATCATTGTTTGTTAAAACATTTAACATTTACAGACTTTTGAAACTTTTGCATCTTCTCGTGTTTTTCTGTAACAATACCTACATCAAAGGTACTGAAAATTAACAAGATTTCGAATTTACTATTATGAGGATAATAAGCATCGTATCTTACAAAATAATATCCATTGTCCAATGTATCTGTACAAGCAAGTAGAAGCATTATATAGTGTTAGGAATTAATAGTAAGGAACGGTAGCAAGTTGCATCGCATCTATAAAAGGAAGTGTCAAACCGATGACAGGGCCTTTTGCTTGTCAAACGTCAAAGCGTTCACACGTGTTCTTAGTCGTTATTTCTTTTTTATTTATAAAATCCACTTCTGGTTTTTCACTAATTCAACTTAGAATTTATTTGCTACTTCTCATCAAAATTGCAGTATATATTGTAAATACATTTCTAAACTAATTAATTATAGCTAAGAAATATAATGAGAATACTATAAAGTTCTTTCAACACCCTCTATGCTAATTAGGCTAAATCTGAAAACATAAGAGTCTTAAGCGGCGCACTCTTCACAAAGTCACGTTTCGTTTGAGCTCTCAATGTTGTATGTTAACTTTCTTTACATATACAATACGGCGAACAACCTTCTCAGCATAAAAACCTCGTTGAAATATCGATTTCTCGCATACAAAAGTAAAATCACTTAAAATTTTCCAAAAGTACTTATCAATCGGGTACGTTCATATTTTATCAGTAAAAGTTTTTTAATTATATGAAAAAGCAGCTGAACTATAGAGAGCTTATTATTTCATGTGCAATAATCCGGATTGTACCTGGTGATTAATTGGGAAAAGTTTCTTATCATTATGATAATAATATATTTATACTGTTATCTGTGTTTCCTGTGTGCTTTATCTGTGTCCCAATGTTAACACAATTTCCCACGATTGGGGTTTTTTTAATTTAAATTAGTGAATTATTTTATTTGGAACTAAATTGTTAATAAAGAACAAAATATTAAAAATAGTTTTAATAACTTTCCTTTTAAGCGTCACAGTATATATTATGTGATACTTTATTAAATATCTTACTGCTATTACAATGATAACATTTCTATGACATTTCATTTAAAAATCATTAAGGCTGTTCTTTACACTTTGCCTGTAAAATATGAAAAAAAAATGTTTCAAAATTACATCTATTTCTATTCAATCAAGTGCCCATGCCTTATAAAAGTATAAAATAAGCACTACATCATCACAAAAGCTGTTCAGCACGTCGTTCGCAGTTAGTTGATTTTTTAATAAACTAAAAAAATTGCTATAGAATATAAAAAGTATACACTGCAAAAAATTTCAAAAGCTTCGTAATCTCTATACCTAATTCATTGGACTTTATAAAATAGGGGATTCTCAATTTGTACATGTCTGCTTTTTGTATATTTTTTTTATTATACCTACCCTAAGAATTCAGATATTTATTAACCAATTGCATATTATTTCGTTTAAAATCAAATACTTTTAATTTAGTCCTATTGAAATAAAAATTCATCCCTAAATTTTGAAATTAGGGGATGATTTATTTTTCACCTACTAATTTTTTATGAGACTTATACGAAATGTGGTTAATGTAAAAAAATATCCATTATTCAAGAAAATAGAATATAAGAGATTCACACAGAAGAGATTCTCTTCATTTAGTATTGAAATGGACTAACAGAATGAACATTTTTTTATTATATTTATATTAGAAATTGCTAATATAAATTGTGAATAATCAAACAAAATATCAAACAAAATATCAAATTAAAACAAAGTTTTGTTAAACATGAAGAATCCTTTTACAATATTCGAAGAAAGCGAAAAGTCATCACAAAGTAATACCCTGTGCAGCAACCATAAAAGCTCGTCAACTTTGAGTCTCGTTTGTTTGCTTGCATATGCTGGGATTTTGAGCATCAAGTTTCACGAAGATATTAAATGTTTTAAGGAATTTAAATAGTCTTTATCCCCTTAAACTTGGTACTTGATAGAAATAAATACTCTTATTAAATACAACGAAATTGTGTTATATGCTAAATAATTACATTTTAAGGTAATAAGCACCAGCTGGCATTTGCCACAAAATCGTATAGACATGAAAGTATGTACATGACAAAATGTACCACAGTATCATTACAATGCAAAAACCGCAAATACTTCATCAAATGTCAAGGTTTGGATGAGCGTAAATATAATTATACATTGAATTTTAGATGAATAAAATGACGAAGTTAAGTTATAATTAATATAGTTTTTTTATTATTATTTGATATATTGAATGATTGTTAAATCGACTTTGACCATAAAAAGAAATTTAAAAAAAAACTAGTCTTTTAACTACCCTTAATCATTTATAAAATATCAAACATGGCAAAACGAGTAGTTATTATTAGATAATTAGTTTACAAGTTACAACACAATTTTTTTACTTTTGTAAATCATTCATTTATATCGTAGACTATATAAGAGTGTGTACTGTGTGTACAATTTCATACGTATGTCGCACTTAAAATATGTATAAAGTAAAAAGACCAAAGGACTCACTGAACTGAAAATCTCGGCTAACCTAAAATAATAGGAGGAATTTATATATTTAAAAGTATTTTTCTTCGTCATATCTAAAGTAAAGCTAACGACTTGGCTTTGATATAAAAATTTTCTTTTTTATTGCTTGTTTTTTCTATTTGGTTTTGTTATCTAAATTAGATATTGTAACAATCAAAATGGAATGTCCCTGATTCCTCAATTGCAATTTTCTAGTTCAGTAATTGGAGCTTTGTTCTGTTTTTAACGATTCGTTGGTAACAAAAAGCTGTTTTTAACCGACTTTCAGAAGTAAGGATTTCGTCTATTTACATTTTAAAGTTCGTATGTAAGCTTACCGTTTTCTCAGTTAAACCTTTCCTGTTTTGTTAGTCTGAAGTTAGTTATAACTATTCGTGTGCAACAAATGCCCCCAGCGGAACTCGAACCCGTGACCGCTGGGTAGTGTAGTGACCCAAAACTACAAATTGAGCCAAACGTGTTGTTAAATAAATACGGGAGATACTATGGCTTTATGCGCCTCGAAGGTCATTATTTATCATTGTTACTGTAAAATTATTAAAATTCTAACATAAAAATTGAACAGTTTTGTAATAAGTTTAATATATGGTGTTTGTGTGGTCTGTAGAATCAGAGATCAAAATGTTATAATGTTATCTCTGGCAACACCACCTTTTTTCTCTCTTTGTTTAGACGTCGAACCTAATGTGCGCGCTCTTATAACGAATTAAAATTATTTCATATAAAAGTGTTTTTTATGGTTTCCTATACCAGTTACAGCAACATTTTATTACTATATTTTTTTTAAACGCAAATTATATATATAATATCATAGTAAGTAGTACATAATATTATGTATAGTAGACATAATATTATATATTGTATAGTAGACATAGTACCTACAAATAGTACGACCTAACATTTAAATGTTATTTATAATATTATATAAATACATATTATAAATAACATTTAAATGCTAGGTCGTACTATTTGTAGCTGCTCAGTTTTCACTCGTAAACCAAAAGAATGGCGTTGATAAGTTTTCAATTCATCTAAATATTTGTATAAGGTATAGGTTAAGTTTTATGAATCCAGGTAAACAAGACTGACAATATGAAATTCATTCAGAGTCACGTTTTGCATAATAAACATTTTTGTATTCTAATAATATGGAACATGCTTGTTTTATGTATGGATTTTATTAAAAAGATAGAATAATTTTTGTACAAGAGTACTCGTAGTATAGACCTACGCTTTATTAAGTCATGAGTACCTATAATATACAAGCAAGTATTTCGATGATTTCTGAGAATTGTTGACTTAAAATTTTATTAACGACAAGCGACTCACCCTCGGCTCGCTCGGGGTTCGTCAGTAGGTACTCCCTTTAGCATAAAATTTTTGCAAGCTTTGAATGTCTTACTTAAAATATCTAATCAAAAGCCTAAAAATTAAGTTTCGAGCTTCTAGCTTTAAAAGTAACGTAACTTCCATACAAACTTTCATCCCTATTTCAACCCCTTATAGCCATTTTTTCACCTTAAAAAGTAGCCTATGTCCTTTCTCAGGCTTTAAACTATGTAGTTGTACCAAATAACATTAAAATCGGTCCAGTAGTTTTAAGTTTATTCGTTACATACAAAAATGCAAATCTTTCCTCTTTATAATATTATTATAAGTAAATAAGTAATATAAGTAATAAGTATATTATAAGCATAGAAAAAAAGCATACTGAATTTTTTACACACATAATGAATAAGTGATAAGGTCTGTTTGTATGTAATTATTAATAATTTTTTGACCTTATAATAAAAGTTAATAATAAATAAAAAATAAAACATTTTTAAATTTACTAAAAAAATATTCTATTTCTCTCGAAAGCTTTAATAATAGGTGAATGATGATTGTTTTGATTCCATTATATTCTTTTCATTGTCATTAGTATCATGCAATTAAGTACTGCGACTATTTTAAACCAGCAGTGTCTTTATTCGCCAAATGCCAACAGTATTTCAATGGTTTTTATGACTGGCTTGCGACACACCCTCGCTTCGCTCAGATTAATTCCGTAGATACGTTTGAGTTAGTACAGATTTCTCAGAAATAAGATATTTGTCAGCTTTTTTTGATTAAAATATGCATATAAACCTTCCTTTTAAATCAATCTGTCTTTTGATGAAAACCCTATTTAAATCACTTGCGAAATTTAAACGATCAAAGCGTACAAACAGCGGGAGTGACGTTGTCTTATACGACTTGCTCTCTATTTGCTCGGGGGAATATCTGGGTACGAGTTTAGTTACCAATGTTGCTTGTTATAATTCTTTGTGTGGAACCCTAATTCTTTTTCGAAAATAAAAGTAGCTTAACTTATTACTTATAACATCGGCTGTGAATGTCCTAAAACTGGTTTAACCGCTTTGAAGATAAGCCGGAACAAACATATAGACGGATAATTTCAGAAATTGTTTTAAGCATACAAGCAGACACTTTAATATTGTTTTTTTTGTATAGATAACTTAACACGACTCAATCCCCCAGGCCCTTTACATCATCGGACGACCCGCGCGACGAACTGCTGGTATCCATCCTTATGTCGTGGACATTCCACCCGTCCGGACGAAGCGTTTCGCTCATTGAGTTATTATTACTACGTAAGTAATAATAACTCAATGGTTTCGCTACGCCATTTATTATACGTGCGGCTCAGGATTGGAGCAACTTGCCTGCGTCAGTTTTTCCGTCCGATTACAATATAGGTGTCTCCAAGGCTAGAGTGAATGAACGTGAACGACTGCGTTACCACTTACTATCATGTGCAACGTAGCCAAGCACTAATTAAGAATAGTATAAAAAACAAATACATAGCGACGTTTATATATAGCTATCGATAACATAGCCTCGTTTTAGTTGCGTGCATCCCTAGTCGTAATACTTGAGTATAGTTCTATTCGATATCACTAAAAGCAAGTACCGATTTTTATTAATACTAACGCTGCAATAGTAGCCTGTCACCGGTTTGCGTGGATATAATTAACGTTTCCTTTTCATTCAGATAATTTAATTTATAGCGATTATGAATTTATGAAATTAAAGCTTAATAAAATAAGCTGATCGTGAGCTTTTTAAATTAAATTAATAAGCGATTAAATATTATAAAATTGAATACAAAATGAATTTTTACTACACGTTAATACAATCCTATTAATTTGATAACATATTTTTGATAAATTGATAGTGATAGATAAGCTTACTTCGATGGGTGGTTTCTGGGAATCGGTCATGTCTGAGATTTTTGGGTGAATATTTCCAATTTAAGTGCCATTTGCCTTATTGAGAAGATAAGCATAGTGAGAAAACTTGTGTGTCTAAGATAACGTAAATAAGTTTTAGAAAGATATATTTATGATTTTGATCTGTTACCTTTTGTATTGAGGTCAAGTTACAGATTTAGGATAACTAAAATGGTTGAATTTGGGTACAGTTACACATGCTCATAACTAGCACGAAAGCATGCCACTATTGAGCAATTGCTACTTAGTAGCATGTGTGTCGAAACATTGCTAATAATGAGCATGCTTATTTCGAGCATGCTCAAATTTCGACGGTCGTGCGATTTTTGGGCATGCTACTGTCAAAGTCTACTGGAAAATTCACTTGGTTTTCTATTTTTCACTTGTACACTGGCAGAGAACTTGCTAGAATGTCGAATACCAAAGAACCAGCCCGTGCTTAAATAGCATGTGTGTTCAATTTATTGCGTCAGCGTTTTTAATTTTTAATGTGTCAGTCAATTACATTTAGTCAGTTTGAAGAGCATGCTTGTTTTGAGTATGCTAATAAACATGACATTTTATGAGCATGTGTAACTGTACCCTTATTTACTGAAGTTAGAATAAAAAATAATAATAAGTTAAGTTAATTAAAATATTAAGTTAGAATAAAAATATAAATAATGATAAAATTAAGTACTTTCAATAAACTTATCTGTTAGTATTTTAATTTCAAAAAGAAATATTTTTCTCGATTTCGTCAAACATGATTCAATTATAAATATTCGCTTTATTAAAACCTATAAAAATCTGTGTTTGATATAAGTATCTCATCTTCGTACGAAGATACACCAAATATTGGAATATTTAGCAGGCATCTATAAACAAATATAAGAATATGTACATTAATTATATTAGCATACAGCATTAAATTATTAATATCAATATTTGGGTAATGGCGCCGTCTTTCTACGCATTATTACCCATTCAATAATTTTATATAACTAATCTTTTATCTAACTTTGTCATATTGAAAAGATATACTATATTTTTACCCGACTGTGGTGAAAGGAGGGTTACGTGTTTATACGACCCTCTTTTCCCTCGTCACTAAACGGCTTAACCGATTTTAATAATTCATGTGTCATTCGATTTGTATTGATAACGCAAGTGTTATAGGCTATATTATAAATATCAATAAAATACAAAATGACGGATCTAAGGCGCCAATTTGTATATCTTGAAGAAGTTTCCTTCAGTTGAATTCCTTCAGGTGTCAAAATAAAGATTTTTAAGAAAAGTTTATAAAAATAAAATATACGAAAATTACACTACAAATACATATTTTTACTTCACACTGCTCAAATACTAAGCACATTATGTGTAATAATAATGTGCTTAGTATTTGAGCATATGTAGTAGATAAAACAATATATCTACTACAGTTAGAATTTGAGAGAAAGGATCAATGATATTTTTGTCTTCAACCGACACAGAATATTCTCAGTCTCTTGCCCAATTACGCTGTCTGCGAAACAAATACGCGTACTTAAATCAGTAACAAATAAATTAAAGAATATATACATACTATATAAAGCCGATGAGTACGATTTTATTTCATTTTAGTTTGTTTGAACACGCTTAAAACCTGAACAGATTAGAAATTATATATGTTACTAGCGACTTCCCCTCGCCAAATTGTTTCTCCCAGCCGAATTTAAAGTTTGTAGTACAAAAAATAAAGGACCTTTATACACACTTGCGAGAGCCCTTAGACCTACTTAATTCAGCCCTGTCGTAATATTCGTTCTTAGCAGACGTCTACTAACTATAAACCACCTACTGCTAAATTTTATCTTTATACGTCAAGCGATTTTCGATATTTCGTGATGGCGAGTGTCCTTTCGCTTTTACATAGTTTTTAAAGTTTCAATTGTCAATAGTCACTGGTGATTTTCTGAAAGGTGTTAGATTTATATACTCTTGTGAATTTAGACCAGAAGTGAGCCTTTTTTTAAAAACACAAGCATACTAAATCGACCTCAATTTATTTTAAGAATCGAAAACGCTAAAACACAATTAAACTAACCAAAAAGACAGCTAATCTACCAACAATGATATTTTAAAATATAAACCGACAGAGTAACGACCTAACAATGCTACCACGATAAGTGTCATGACACAACTACCCCCCGATGCCGGTTATGCATCGACTTTTATAGATTTCTCCCCACCCTCTAACATCCTCTTTCCTATTCATCTTCCACACGGCCTTTCCTGACAGGAGACCGTCCTCGGGCTCCTTCATCTTCTAACCTTGGGGTTCAGAACCTCGACATCGAAAACCTGAGTAACGCCAGGAGCTATAGACATTACACTCTCATCATCTGCTGCCGTATAAACAATTAAAATCATCAGACAAAAAAAAACATAAAGTGCATTTCCAAAACTTGCGTGTCTATATAAAGGTTTCAATTTGATTCATTCGTGGGCTAAGCTCACCTAGCATAACCTAAGCACAATGGATGTGAAACAAACAGATATCTGTACCAATTACCCGGGGCAGGACCCGTCGGGGGAGTGCACCCTCACGACTCGCCAGAGAACCATGTCATAGCTTTGCGTGTGTAAATCAGTACCTATAAAAGCGTGTTTCAATCCAACCTACCCCCAAATATACGTTTAATGTTTGCTGCACAAACATATACAACGGTCAACTCATAGTATGATCACTGCTTCAGGACGACATGTTTGAGTAACTCCAAGACACTGTCAGAGCTCACAAAAATTAATCTTAAGCTACACAAGGTATGTCCCATATACTAGGATCGCATGTCCGAGCGCACTCCAAGACAGCATCCAATAATATGAAACCGTACCCCACTTGAAGTGCATCTGTCGGCCAGGATAGCATATCCGAGTACAAAGACCTGCGAGACATGCCATCCCCGACCGCAAGATACAACTTCCCTTGAATGTGTCAACCCCAATGAAAAAACACAAAATAAGCGTCTTTTACGTACACAGTAAAAAATAAAATTAAAAATTTTACAGTTAACATTTCTACAAAGGCCTGGCATAAAGCACAGCACCTACTATAACACAGATCACGACTACCGCCACGCTCATGCCGAGGACTACAATCTACATCGGCGACTTTCACTGCGATCTCGCTGGTTGTCTGATATTACAACAAAATAAAAAAAAAGATCTAAAAATAACCGTTAATTCAAATAATTTAATTTTCTAATTAAAGCCTGACAAGCAAAACCAAACTAAACTATACACAGCGACCAACACAAAACACGAATTACCTAAATCAATGAAAATACACCAAAATCACGATACCCTCCGATAAAAACTTTTAAACAAAAACGAACAACAAATATCACACGCTAACAAAAGTAGTGGGCGAAACAGGACCTATCCCACTTCTGATCTTGTGAATTTAGACCAGAAGTGAGCCTTTTTTTAAAAACACAAGCATACTAAATCGACCTCAATTTATTTTAAGAATCGAAAACGCTAAAACACAATTAAACTAACCAAAAAGACAGCTAATCTACCAACAATGATATTTTAAAATATAAACCGACAGAGTAACGACCTAACAATGCTACCACGATAAGTGTCATGACACAACTACCCCCCGATGCCGGTTATGCATCGACTTTTATAGATTTCTCCCCACCCTCTAACATCCTCTTTCCTATTCATCTTCCACAATACTTTATTACGCTAAGGAGAGAAAAGGTATGATATACCTTTATATATTATGCTTTATTTTTTAATGCACAAAATTATAGACATTACATATTAAATAGTTATTGTAATTTGGACTTGGAAAAAACTATTTTTTCCAGCCAATCCATGGATGAGCACCGTACAGGTCAGTTAAAGGTGATAAATCAAATTATTTTGTAGTCTTATAAGATACTTCGTTAATAGATGATACGGAACTCCCAGAAAAATCAGATTCTCGCATGAATCGGACTCGCAAGTATCCAATTTTTATAGGTTAAGGAAAGTTAAAGTAGACTTAAGATTCCAAATAAACCGAATACACACTATAAATAAAAAACTTATTTACTTTACTTTTATTGCTATGAGCATTTTTTTCTTTGTTTGCTTTGTTTAGATTCCTTTTATTGTTAGTTATTTCATACAAATATTTGCGACATCTTATCCGTAAGGGAATGAACTTTACTATATTTTTAATATCTAAGCGTTGAGTTTAGGGATTTCAAAGTATGCTAATTCTTTAGTCAAAAAATATTATTAAAAAGATTTAAATAGACAACCGGCATTCGTTATGAATCGATTCGATTTCTACAATTGTCATCGCTTAAACGCAGCGTATTCATCTTGAACTTTAAATCACTAATCATTGAAATGAATGTACATTGTCTACCATCATCTATTTGTTGACAACAGATCACGTGACATATCTAAGTCATATGTCAAACCCATACAGTTTGGACTTTTCTACTATCGCTTTCGCCAATCGATTGTTAAATTGTCTACGCCCTCTAAACTCTCAGAGAATGTAAACATTAAGTGGTGAGGTTTTTAATTGAAAAGGTTATCTGTCAACGCATCTTGTAGAGTAGGTGTGTGTATGTAGTGTAGTACCTTCAAAATTTCTGCGTATTATTTATGCGATTAAGTCATAAATCGTTACGATTTTTTTTACTTAAACAAGAAAATAAAAGCTAGTTATTTAGCAACTACTTTTGTGAAAAGGCAATTAGTAGTGATAAACATTGAAATAAGCCGAATTTATAAAGAAGAATAATTCAAGAACATATTTTATTTTCAAATCCTCGCCGACCTATTACATCTAACTTTACTGATTATAAAATTGCCACTGTTTCATTGCATTCACTATGAAAGCGAACCAAAGACAGAAAATAAATTAATGTCGTAAAGCGTTGGCTTGTACGTGTACAAAGTGTATGTTTAAATATATAGACAGTATTACGCTTGTGCTATCATTATTGTTATGTTATTTGGCCCTTTGTTATATTAAAAGAAACAGCTTCCCATTATAATATATTTGTATTTTTAGGCTACCCAAATAAATAGGGATAGAACCAAAAATAACAAATTGTAAGTCCACTCTGTTGTTTTTGTTATTCACATTCTCGTACAGACTACTTACATATGTACGTCTTATTTATGTTTCCTACTAACAGTACCCAATAGAATTATTATGTTGTTATTATTACAACTACCTACTAAATAGTCAAATTTACTCGAATATTCTATAGTTTATATATTAGTGAAAATGAGATAACGTAATGTTTTAAGGTGACTAAGTACCATTTTCTTTTTAAATAATATACCCCCATCGATATAATTTACATAACTTATCTAAATAACATTTTACACGAAAAGCAACATACCTATTAGTTCTATTACACATAATAAAATTGTGAGACCAATCTGTACTCTAATATTTTTTCAATTTTTTTATTGAAATAGTTTTTATTATTTTTGTCTGTGTGTCTATCTGTCTGTGATCAATTCACACAGAAACCATTTGAAAGATTTTAATATGAAGTTTGGTATGATGGTAGCTGATAAGCGGAGTCAAAATATAGAATGCTATTTACTGCGGAAAAATATCTCAATATTTTTCCGAACATTCACAGTTTGGAAAAAACTGTGTACTAAATACATTAAAATGTACGAAGGGAAGAGCCCAAACGGAGCGAGGGTGTGTCTCTAGTATAGTATAGTATAAATAAACAATTAATGTATTAAATGACTTTCATGGAACTACGTGGTAGCGTTACTTAAATAAATACAACATGTATAAATTACTTTATCACTATGAATGTTATCAGTGACTTTTCGTTGCAGGTTAAGCGGGCGTCGGGCGAGTTGGCAATTCGAGAAAAATAAGAGTTCCTTGCACGATCCATAAATACTCTTATAGACTGCCGATGTTTGCTCTCGGAGCGTTATCACTTGATAAGTTAGAACACAAGCCGCGATCAAACAACCTTATCATGGTAACATTCTTACTGGTGACACTAGAGAGCTCCACAGAATCCAATACAATAAGGCGTGGTGTGCGAAACACTTAAATTATCCGCAATGGAAGAACTAATATCTCATAATAACAGATAAATGTGATTTAGTTCAAAACAACAAGCAAGAATTAAAATTTTCTAGTCGATACAATTATAAGTAGTCAAACTGGAGGAGCTACAGACCTTGAACGATGCAGAGGGAGTGGGGGACAATGTTAGTGAAGAATGTTTGGCCAAAAATTTCAACTTATCCCAGAACTTCTGTCCGGCGTATTTCGACGGCCTGCTATGCTGGGATCCTACGCCATGGAACACATTGGCCGTACAAAAGTGCTTTAGTGAATTCCACGGTGTACAATACGACGACACGCGTAAGTAATTTACTATGTTTATTGTTCATTATGGCGTTGTATATTTTGCCATAAAATTATTATATTAGTAATCTATTTCGAAGCATATAGAATATGTCGTATATCTTTTGGTTAATATAATGTTATAGTGCTGTAATTTTCTATATAAATCATGCTGCTATAATGTTACGTGTTTTGTAAGCGTGCTCTTTATTTATCCAGTTCACTGAAGTGAAAATCTTCAGTAATATTTATTAAAGAACCACAAAAAATATACATAAAAAACTGAAAAATCTCTACTAGTACTTATAATATATGAATTATTAGGAATTTGTAATTTTTATACGATTTTATATTTTTAAAGTGCCTTACAATGTATAAAATCGTACAAGAATTTACATAATAATTTATATAAAGATTTCTGTGCTCTACATAATTTGATTCGCAATATCATAAAAATATTTCTTTTACCAAATGATAACACGTATCTTTTTAATACTTATGTTACAAAATAATCAGTAAAATCAGAGTATAGCAACAATTATACGAAAGAATCATTTGTTTACATACAACTGATATGATACGATGCTACTGAGACGAAGCGAAGTGTGTCAAACAAAGTGTAAGAATGAACTTGACTCTAAAAAATTAACTTAACCTTTTAGTGTAAACTATAAATGTTATATTCAAATTCAAATTCAATATATTTTGTCAATTCAATATGTTTGTCATGAGTCTACTACCAGTTCGGAAACCAAGAAACCACTGACCTGAGAAGAACTGGCGAAAGAAACTTAGCGGCAATAATATATTTTTCTTTGTTTTTTTCGTTTTAAGTTTTTTTCTTTTTTTTAATAAATTGAAATTAACAATAATTCTATAGGTTGAAACAGCCTAGTGGCGATCACATCATTCCCATGGCGTACTGTCTTCTAAAAAATCGTTAATCGTATAATATATTCGATAGAATTATAAAAATTAATGAGGATTTTAATTAAATAGGTAAATTCTTACTCTAAAATATATCTTGATGAAGTTACAACCTGTTTGAAATTCATTTTATTACTAGTTTTTTTAATAATAATCGAAGTAAAAACCAATTTTTCTCCAATAAATCCGTAAAAATACTTGCCATTCTAAAATAAGATTATTTGTACTTCCCACCTATCTTTTTAAGTCAAGGTTTACATCGCACAGATGCAATTTTCATTGCGACAAAAACCTAAGATATTAAGCAAAAGTGTAATTAAAAGTTGGCCTAGAAAGATAAAATACGAATAGTTAAAAATTTTATTTCGGTTCAATGCTATCACAAATTAAACCGCACAATTGAAATTACCTACTAGTAGGTATATGACGTGAATATCAATGAATATACTTTAATATATTCTTTAACTTTTATATACGCGATTGATATTATTCATATAAAATGGATAGTTTAACAATAGTACTTGGTTTAACATAAAAAAATTATATTAACATATTTAAACAAAGAAAAAGGAAAAGGGTTCGTATTTTTCATGTCTTCACTGATGTCTGAAAAACGGCTTGGTTATAAAAAAACTATTATGGTAGATTCCGAGATGATTTAAATATTTGTTAATATATGTATTACCGATAATAGTATGATAATTTCGTTCCATCGGGTTAGAACACTGACCCAGATGGTAGGTAGTGGAACTATTCAATAACTTTTAGTAAACCCTTTGAAACTATGCTTAGTTAAAGATATTATGTAGATCTCAAAATCTTATTTTTTTAATAATGTTTAAGTTTAGTTTTAATTAGAATTAATAGATATAAAAAAATATCTTGACTTGTATGTATAAATAACCACTTTTTAAATAGAAAACTGTTTTCAACAACATACTTAAACTTATAAAAAAAATTAGAACAGCACTCTTATTAACTTCATTTTATATTCCTCAAGACATAAAAACAACATATAGCAGACTAAAATGTTCCGCATTTAATTTATTAGGTCCCTAATCAGATTTTTTGGTGTCGGTGCCAGCCGTCGCGACGCAGGGCAAACAAAAATGATGAATCTATGTAGATTTGAAATCAAGGCACTCACTTATAACTTATTATATCTTTAGATTTGCCTTCGTTTAGCTGTTATATTAAATAATTTGTTAAGTTTGATTAACGTATTTTAATTTCTTTACAACGAAAACACAAAATATTTTTTTATAAGAATTATGTTAGGTGTATGTTATTTATGCTTATACATAAGCAATAATATTTGTACCTAATAACTTTTCTTTTTTAAGCGGAAGTACCTATATAATAATTATTATTATTATTATTGAATTTACGAGTATAGGCCACACTTATGTGGGTCTTATATGGCACAGATGAAATTATATTAATCTATAGTATCGAAATTCCTAGTGATAGATATCTATCTATTTTAATTTATTATTTATTTTTTCTGTATAATCGTTTCATTTTCATTCCTTTTTTAATTTAGTTCCTAATTAATACTTAAGTAGTAAAACGATCTTGTAAAAAAACTTTTATTACTTATTAATAAACAACATTTTATATCATCTATCTTAATAGTACATAATACCAACATTACAATGTTAAAAATAAAAACAAACATCTAAAATAGGGTTTATATATTTCTACAGAAAACGCGTCCCGTTTATGTCTGGAAGGAGAATGGCACAACTACTCGGATTACGCAAACTGTACAGAGAGGATCGGGAACGTGTCGCCGACGGATGTCACTAGTCTTATATACTTGGCCGGATACTCTCTGAGCCTGGCTGTACTGTCTCTCGCTGTGTTTGTTTTCTTGTATTTCAAGTAAGTATATTAATTATTCATAACAATCTTAGTAAAACGGGGAGTTCAGCTAAGGCTCGGGGTATGACCATATTTTCAGCTACTGCTTATTTAGCCCTAATCATTATTATTGTTATTTTAAACTGCGATACAAATTATAAATCCTTTTGCATTTATTCCAATCAAAATACATAGTAAAAACTAGTTTTTAAATTAAGAAAAAAAATATTAATTAATAATTAATTTACTGATAAAGGAATATTTCGGGATACATGCTAAAATGACACCAAAAAGTCCTTTTTTTGTACGCAAGATGACTAAAGTAATATTTTACGAATGTATGTATAAATTTTATACAAGCTTTAAGAAAGAATAATTTTGCGACGAAAAATAAACATCTAGACTAAAGCTCCCAAAATATTTCAAATGTTAAAAAACACGTAATGTGGCAAATAATGACAATATACTCGTAGACGGTAGCTCGACGAACAATGAGAGCCGAGTACAAAAGTAGCAGCGTCTAATTGAAATGGTTTCTTTTATTTAAGCTTTATTGTGATAAAAAGTTCGACCGTATAATTATATTATGCAGAAATAATATAATTATATCAAATATTTGACCGTCTCGTTGTTCAATTGGCTAGCATTATTAATGCAAGTACTCGTAAGTCGTCTGGGTTCGAGTGCTCAGTCCACGAAAACTAAATACTAGGTTTCTCTGTCATAAAATGCTGAGTAGTCTGAGCAGCTCAGAATTGGGAAGATGCTGATATTTTAACTTTTATTTCACAGATAACTGTCTGGTTATTTTTGATCCAGTTAATCTATACGTATATATAAATTCTAACTTAGTCAAAACTGTACATTGAAATTTTTTTGAGAATATTTTTGAAATAGTCATTATTATCGAACATCGATACATTGGCCGAATCTATAGTTTTTAGAAATTTTGTCTATCTGTCTGTCTGTGACCGTATCACAAGAAAGTCACTGGACAGATTTTGATGAAATTTTATATAGTGATAACTGAATATCGGGGTCAGGACAAAGGATACTTTTTGCTGCTGGAAAATATCTCATTTCTGAGAAATCTCAACTAACCGTTACGAACTATAAAACATCACGCGGTATGCGAAATCTAAGATTTTTTTTCCGGTCCTTAAGAGCCGCGGGAAATGCTAGTTTTTATCTCTACTACTACTCATTACTCACTCTCAGTCACTATAATACGTCCCGCATTTTCCTTATATGATGATGTGTGAAGGAAGGTCGTCTGTAAAAAAATTTTTTCATGATAATCCATCAAACACTTGGTAATATTTCAGTATATACTTATATTGCAATTTTTAACTACAAAAAAAGTTATAGGTACAACAAAAGAAAGTTCCATTAAATCCTTATAAGACTAATAGCCTTCCAAATGTACCTTCTATTATCTTTTTTATCTAGTAATTATGATTGTTATTTTTTTATTAAAACCTATTATAGGCTAATCTTTTTCATTATTACAGTAATGTACGTAAATTCTACCATCCAAATTTTTAGAAATTGCTTTAATTTGTCAAGCTCAAACTAAACATGAATTTAGTTGGCTAATACTTTAATAAAACTAGTAGTTTTTATTTATACAGCTAAGAACAGATGTTTTTGTTACAGTATCATTATAATTACATTTAGAGAATATTTTTATAACTAAGTAGTAATTTTAGAATTAAGAACTACCTATAGTACCTAATATTAAGTTTATATAACTAGCAATTCCCGCCGCTCCGCCTGCGTTTTAATCACTATTAAAAATAGGGATTGTTCTTAGAAGGATGAAAATTTAGGATTATAAGTATGTTTTATGCCAAATCATAAAAAAATAAAAAATAAAAATTTGGTCTAAAAATAAAAAATAAAAAATTCTAGAGGGCCACCCTTATCACCTAGAGGAATAAAAAATAGCCTATTCTCAGCTCTACCAAGTATACACAAAAAGTTTCATAAAAATCGGTCAAGCCGTTTCGGAGGAGTTCGATAACAAACACTGTGACATGAGATATTTATATATTAGATAATTGGAATAAATAGAAAATTGCAGAATAAATAGTACTATGCTTAAAATGGACATTTATTTCTTTTGTTTCAGAGACCTGAGATGTCTTCGAAATACAATACACACTAATCTTATGTTCACTTATATGCTATCAGCTTGTAGTTGGATGTTAAATTTAGCGTTACAAGTAAGTATATACTCGTACTTTTATATTAATAGGCTTAAAACATGTAATGAATATAGTAGTGAAGAAAAGCGATGAAAAATTTTAGTACAATATACTTCTCTCAATCTCTCTATCAAAGTTAACTTAAAAACAATACTTTTTTTTAATATTGGGAAATGCCTTTACGCTTACCACCTGTAGGTTATGTGATGCTCACCGACTAGAAAAGTCTGTGCTACTCACTAAAAAGTAACAAAACCGGGGAAATTAATTAGGTCTTAATGGGCCGTCGCGAAAGCTTACGCACTGGACTACGACGCCCCTAACGGCAGGTCTGCCGAAATAGACCACAACAACCATGAGGTTGCTCGAACTTTCCACTCTACTATCAGAGAAGCAGCAGGAGCAATTCGTATGTCACACCGCCTACTGAGGAGAGCCACCTCACAATGTATTTATTGGCTTCGCGCCCGGCTGGATTGCCGACCGCTACTGAGTTGATATTATCTAAATCTTTTATTCATTAAATACTAACTGCTAGCTTTTACGGTAGCACTGGGATGGAAGGACTAGCTATAAGCTCAACTTAGATGTGGCAGTCTTTAAAGCACATAGGGATAGGAAGTTATAAAAAATAAATTATATTTTGCAAGATTCACATGATCAGAACAACGAGGTGACATTTGTGCATTCTTTTAATAATAAAAAAAGCTTAAGTAACTATGATTTTTCAGAACTGGTCTGATGAAGCTCAACAAGAACAAACATCTTGCATGATTCTAGTGATATGTATGCACTATTTCTATTTAACGAACTTCTTTTGGATGTTAGTTGAAGGTGAGTAACTATTTATACTAGATTTTTAATCTACTTTGTAATTCTAAATGTACATATGATAAGATATTTCATTATTGGCAAAGACAATCGACTGAGTAAATAAGGTTCGATAACACAACACATTTATGATCCATCATTTTTATATTTTAAGAATACAATCGCTTTGAAATATAATACGATTTACTTAAACCAAACTTTAACCTTACATTATACATACGTCATACATATTATATATACTCGTACATACATTTGTATAAAACTTTTACTTCCCCTCATAAACTAACTAAAACATAATTTAGATTCATAAAGCTTATAATTTAAAGGTGAAAATGTTCGTTCAAACCGTAAAGAATCCTTTATTAATTCATAATGTTGTGTAAATTGCTGACTGACCCTTGTTAGTTAGTTGTCGAAAGCTTCAAAAATTTATAACAATCATGTTCAATTTAACATTATAAAATATTCATAGAAAATATCGGCGAACGCTGTTGAATAATATTTTTGTGGGTTATTTTGTTCCATTTCACAAATTGACTTTAAAATTAAAGTACGTTTGATGAGTATTTGTCATTATTATTCATGAGAACAAGTCGTAGCTATGAAAATATACATTAGTTAGTTTTTGTAAAGCATTTCGAAATTTTCTCTTATCACAATCTAAATCATTTTTAATTCCATAGTATTTAGTGTGTATAGTAAAGGAAAGGTATATAAAGACCATTAGTGTTACTTGCTTGTTTATTGATAACACTAAGGTCCTAAACTTTAAAAAAGTATATATAAGTGATTATTCACTTTTAGGGCGTACATACCTATTTTACTTAATATTTAATCAACTTTTACTTTATGTTTTTTAAAGCCGGATATAATTTATATTTTCGTTTATTTTTCTTTCGTGTCACATATTTTTTCAATATGGAAAACATATTATAAGTTAACCGGTCTCTTCTAGCGATTTCAAGATGTCATATCAAATTGAAAAAAAAATATTTTAGAAATAATAATAAATATATTAAGGCTATCTAGAGCATATCTAATATTATATAACAAAAACGGACTCTACTCTGTATGAGCGAAACTTTCCAATCTAATTTTATCAGTATAGTTCCACAATATGCAATAAAAACAGTTAGAAACTCTTAACGTATGACCAGATGTGCGAAACTGTTGGCATCTATCGCACTTCTATTCAGTCTGTGATGAGAAAATTTTATAAGATCTTCATGACGATTTTGTGTCTTTGAAAATGATATTATTTATTTAGTAATTTCTCTTCCCAAAACTCAAATACTCTGTTTAAAATTAGCTACTAGTACGTATTTAGTTACAAATAATGACAACAAATAGCGTCTCTTGAAAACCAGGACAATTAACTTCAAAATATCGCGTCAGTTTCGTTCAATTTTATCGTTTCTCCTAATAACTGAAAGGAAATGAAATGAAGAAGCTTTAGCAAGATATCATTTTACAATTTTTGAATTATAGAAATAAAATTTATATAAGAAGAACAAATAAATGTCAGCATTTTATTAAAGAATCATAAATGTATATAAGAATCAATTGCCATTCGATAGTCTCAGCTCAATGACGGCTCTTTTGTTAGGGGTGTATTATCAGTAATGATTTATGTATAAAAATAAGAAAAAGTTGGAAAAAAGACAAATAAGATAATTTTATTGTGTTTTATTAACTAACCGCTAAAACCAACCTAGGGACGAATCTGAGCGACGCCAAGGAGCATTACTAGTTCAGAATAATATTAATCACATTTACATTAAAAGTATAATGAATAAGGATTCTGAATATTTGAACACATCAATCATTCACTGTTAAATATTCGATACCGACAATATTTTTATAAAATCCCTCATTGAGACTCCGATACCCTTAGCTTAATCCTTTTTCATAAGTATATATTCCATTTGCTTTCAAACCCTTCGTTACTCATTTATACTGAATACAGATTAAGATAATAATTTTCTTTATATTTGAAATTTTATTAAATGTAATAACATGTGTCTAGATTTTCTCATTTGACTACCGTCGTATATTTTTTTGATATTTATTTGAGGCAGTGGTAGCCCAGCGGTAACGCGTTGCTTGTATAACCGAGTGATGCGGGTTCAAATCCGGGTCTCGCACCTCCGATATTTTCATGTGCGAATCATTCCTTGATTGATTACCACTTGTCTTATGGTGAAGGAAAACATCGTGAGGAAACCCGCATGCCTGAGAAAACCAAAGTTTTCGTAAGACATGTGAAGTCCGCCAACACGCACTGGGCCAGCGCGGTGGACTATGGCCTGATCCCCCTCGTACTGAGGGAGGCCCGTGCCCAGCAGTGGGACGTTAAAAAGGGCTGATGATGATGATGTATATTTTTTTAGTGTATACGAAATAATAGTTATTTTTTTCAGGTCTATATTTATATATGCTAGTAGTTGAAACATTTACGGCTGAAAATATTAAGCTGAAAGTTTACACAACGATCGGATGGGGTAAGTCGATTGATCTACAGTTTATATTATGGATTCAAACTGTACATTTATTTTATGGATTAATCAAAATAAACGCTACATTGATCACATGTTGCACTGGGTATTTAAAACGTAATGCAAAACCTAATATAGAAACATCAAGCTATTATCAAAATAATAGCTGTACTCGGTCTATCTGTTCGCTCGTTTGTTTGTTTTGGTTAATCTTTGAAACGACAGGATCGAATTTGATAGAAATTACATTGGCAAATAGCTGATGTGCTATGGAGTAACTAATTACTACTTATTTTAGAAAAAGTAGATTTAACTCAAAAAAATACGTATCAAGCACCTAAAGCTATCTAGTTTATTATATTTTGTTAGAGACCTTCCCTCCTCACTTCGCACAGTAGCAATTTGATTCAATTTATAAATTACAACAAATCGTAACCGTCATTGATATAGAGGTTTTATTGGTAGTCAATCAAGTTTGTCTGGGCAGCCATTTTTTACTCCATTACTTTATATTTAAGACAAATCTATTTAGACGCCAAATACAAAAATTAACTTTACGAATCAAAAAGAGTTAATTTATAAACAGAAAATTTGACGACACGTTTGGGTCAGTGTCCCGCTGGGGATATTTATTATTCAATAATAATTGTTGAGCACAAATGTTTGTACTTCAGTCATGGGCATTTATATTTATTATGTATGTATTTAAAATTATATATGTGTAGTGTATCAACTATTTGGTATCCGTAACACAAGCTACGAAGGTAGCTTACCACGGTACTAGATGGCGCTGTGTGTAATAATGTTCCAACATATTTTTATAAAAAATGTGCTGAACATAGAAAAAATATGGAAATATATTATGGAAGCAAAATTTACTGTTACAATTTTACTTAAAAATGCTAGTAGAGTATGCAAAATATTTGTAAATAATTGCCTTAAAACAGGAGCTTATAAAGTTAATGAAATTCTAGTGAACCACGTCAACTCTTTGACTAAAAGGGTAGCATTTTAAGTTGAATATTTTATTACCTGAACCAAAGGACTGGTGACGCTCTGGTATATTAAATTCCAATATTTTTAATTCATTTATGCTGTTGCTACGGTTAGTTTTATAAAGAAAAAAAGCTTTTACACCTAATAGAATACTTCAAACGGTTTCATAGCAGTTTATTAGCAGCACAGATAATTAATATTATTTTGTTAGTGACAAGTAACTCGCCCTCGCTTCGTTCGTCTCTAAAAAAATTTAAACTATAAGATTTGTCAGAAATAAGTTATTTTCCTGCAGTAAAAAATCGATAGTTTTTAGAATTTTTATCTGTTTCGGTAACTGCATCACGAGAAAACCAGTAGACAGATTTTGACGAAATTCAGTATGATGATAGTCTATTATTCGGGTCGATATTTACTTTTTATTGTTAACGCGTTAGAACCTAGTGACGAACCCGTCTCGAGCAAGGCTGAGTCACTGATAAGTTTATTATTTATAACTTTTAATTGTTATCTTTTAATCTGACTTTGAAAATTTTATTAAATTTCACTCATTAGACAACATTCCGTTACTTTATTCAGTATTCATTTTTGTGGATATTCTTCGTAATGAAAGAGAATGATTAAACATATGCTACCCGCAATGAGTAGAATTTCGGGACTCTCTTTTTAAACTCAATGTATAGTATTTTTGGGGTAAACATTAATACGATTCTTGTCGCATAGATTTGTTTTAATTTTCCGCTAGGGACGAATGAACGAAGCGAGGGTGAATCGAGGGGTATTTTATAAATAGCTACTAGCTTAGTATGCTTTTTAACTAATCTTTTATGTATTTAACCTTTTAACAGGTGCTCCAGCTGTATTCATCACGATATGGGTAATTTCTCGATGCATCGTCTCCGTTGTACCTTCGACGGGACCGGATGGAGTAAGTAGAATTATTAAATTCGAATTCCGCAATTAATTTATTTTTTTAAACTTCACTTTTCGATTCTACTCGATGGATAGGTAGAGGTAGTCCAGGTAATGCACTTGTTTAAAAAAATAGGGTTCAAAACCCTAAGTAAATTATGGTAGTGGTGAACTATGGTCTGATCGCCCTCGTATTGAAGGCAGGCCTAACAGGAGCTTAAAAAGGGATGAACAACCATTGATCTGTTCTAAAAAGTTCTCTCTGAAAACTGTTCTATTGAAGAACCTTCAAGTCACTTTTAAGACATAAATATTTGAGTATTTGATTAACCACTTAATACAAACTTCTATCAAAACAGAAAAATAGAATAAATTTTAATGTGATTGGTCCCCCGACCGCCAACAGTTACTAACCACTCCTAAACTTTTCCAACCTTATAATTAACGCTAAAATAAGACTTTTTTATCAAAGTTTTTATTTGTATAACTTTAGACGTTTCTTTGAAGGTTAAATTAAACAGAAAGTTTTCTAAGATTTCTACGTTTTATTGTTTTATTATGAGCAAAAGTTCTAAAAATTTGGCCTTTTATGTTTACTGAAGTGGAATCTGAATGTATTTAAATAGATTTCATCGCTTAAAATAGAAACAGTTTTACAAACAATCACATTTGTTTCAAAATGTCATTAAATGAAATAGTCCATTGAAATGTTAGATTTTTTAGGTCTTAGCGTGCGTTTTTCAGAGGCAGGAATTTTATTTTTTTGATGTGTAGGGGGATCAGTATAAGCTTAAGTTCAAGTTTGGGTGTCGCCGCCCTTGTCCCACGGCTGCCAAAGTAATTTGCTGAAATTAATTATTTCGGCGATCTTCTCTAGACTAGACTCTTTACTAGATGATTAGTTATCATCAATTTATTCAATGATCAAGTTATACTATAGTTTTAGTTGATCCTGAATATAGAATTAGAAAGTACAAATTAGATCACACACTCAAAGAGTGGGATGTTAAAAATTAGATCTACAGACACTTTCGCAAAAATCGAATTGCTTAGCTAGCAATTAAGTTACAATTTAATACAATTTTTCCTTTCTGCTCTCTTAATTATCTGAGAGTGAAATCACTAGAACCTGCTTTCAAATATAACAATTCTGATAATTAAGATTATTCTGGTAATTAAGAATGAATTAACCATGTGTCATAAAAAATGTTGCAGTTATAGGTAAATTAATTAATAATTTTTTTAGATCATTAAATTTTACGTTAATGAAAACATAAATAAAATTGATTTCTTTAATATATATTACATATTATTTTATACATTATTTCGCTATTTTGTTATATATTTTAACAAAAGTCTTTTCTACAAAATAATACCCGCACAAAGAAACTTTCTATAGATCAAGGTTTATGGCGAAATTTGGGTTAGGGTTAGGACCTTCATTACAGCGGACGTTATGGCTTTCTTGTTTGTAAGGATTCATGAAAATGTATAAGTGAAGTTTATTCTATACAATGGAACTAAAAAAAACTATGAAATAATTAATGAAACAACTTTATAATAATTACAAGTTCTTTTCAGAATCCATTCTCAAGATCTATAAAACAAAATAATACTACCAGATTATTTGAAAATGTTTTTATATTGTTAATAATCTTTTATAACTTTTATGCGGATTCTTACTTCTTTAAAGAAGAAGTTGTATTCCATATTATATTTTGAAGTAATATTTTCATTTACTTTCCTTCAGAGTAGGTCGGTAGTGACTAGTGAGTATATAGAAAATGCTGCGCTTTGTCCTAATCGGATTAAAACAAATATCTACATCTACATCTATCTACATTGATAATATAAACTTACGTCAAACTTACAACAAAATTAAATGCTGTATTCTGGTATTATGTGGTCAATTTAGCGAATTATGGCGTCAAATTAAAATCGAAGCCATTGAAAAAAATAATTAAATTGTAAATATACATTTTATTTAATAACTGCTTCTTAAGCTAACCAAATACAAAATTAACAGCATTATATTGTATTAATATAACTATTTTATAAGTAAAAACATTATTTTTCATTGTTTATGCTATGTAGATCTCGTAATCGATAAAAAAATCAGCTTTTTGAACAAGATATTTAATTATTATTTCTCACTAGTTAACATTGACCGGGGAGGCTAAAATGTGTCAATGGATCCATGAGCACACGGTGGACTGGATACACAAAGCGCCTGCTCTCGCCGGGCTGGCGCTCAATCTGTTCTTTCTCATAAGGATCATGTGGGTAAGTGATTAACACTACGATGGGCAATTTCTTTGTTCAACGTGAAATAAATGTCCCGATGAATACAACTTTTTAGATTGTCCTAGTGACCCACATGCATACGTTGCTAATGAAGACATAAAAACCGATTATATCCTTCGCTTACTCGCACGAAGGGTTCATGATTTTCGTACAAGATATTGTGTCCTTTTAAATACTTTTAACTAGAATGATACTGAACACGCTGACCAATACCATTACATAATTAATTATTTTATTTGCATGGGGACTGTCTTAAAATTCGTTAAAATTAATAATCGTAATCATGGTTTTTATTATTTGTAGTAATAATTATAATTTCAACTACCTAGTCTGCTGACTGAGATAAGCACGGGCAGCACAAGTAATAAATAGGATTTGCACCCTTCGTGCACAGACCACTAAAAATTTTTTTTTTTAAGAATCGAGATTGTACTAACAGTGGCATATCGCTACTTAATAGGATTCATTATGTATGTACTTATACTTAAAGTATCAATCAATTTTTTTTTATGTTCTTTGATTAGGCATTTAAAATTACTTCGACAGGTCCTAATAACAAAATTGCGCTCAGCGAATACGCTGGAAACAGAACAATACAGAAAAGCAACGAAAGCCCTGCTCGTTCTCATTCCGCTTCTGGGCATTACTAATCTTCTTGTACTTTGCGGGCCGAACGACGACTCATGGTTTGCACATGCCTTCGACTATACGCGCGCTTTGATGCTATCTACACAGGTCAGTTATATAATTTTTAATAAGTTTACTTATTTTAGACATTTTTTAAATAATACAATTGTTAAAAAGAATTTATAATTATTATTATATTAAGAACGTGTTGAATTTAACAAAGATTCAACCTTTTGAAAAGGTCCAAAATATTTAATCAACGTACCATCTATGACCTTTTTTGGGACTGTAAAAAATTATATTATTATTAATATTAATTATTTAGAAAAAAATATATGTACTTCTTTTGTTTTTTCTTTATTATCACGTATTATGTTAAATAAGGCATTTAAGATTCATAATAAGTTCCAAAAAGTAGGCAAAGAGTTAAGGACAAGAAATATTTATTTCCTTAAAATGTAAATACGATGATAGTGTTTTTAAGGAATACGCAATCGATACCCTTACGAGAGAAAATACAAACCCTCCTTGACAAACATTGCTCCGGAGATCCTATAAATAAACTGTATCGGATCATCTATCTTAGATCTCCACAGCAAATAACAAGTAACCCTATCCATTGGCTGACTACTTCTGTTTTGTAATCTATTTGCATTTCCATTATATTGTTTACGTTTTAAGTAAACAATTGTTATATTGACGAAGTTTATTTGAAACTAAAAACAACTAAAATTTCATGTTTATTGACCTCGTCTGAACGAGACATTAATAATTAATTTATTTTAGTCTTGTCTTGTCATTACAAAAGTCATTTGAAAGTTTGCCGTCAAACAAGTTGACTTTACCGAAACTTAAGAGTCTAATCCCCTTTTAGCTGCTCAAAATCGTCTTATGAGACCGCGCACTTGCTTTATACAAAGTTTGTTGTTGTTTAGAATTAAAATCAAAGAAATATTTTCTTTACGCATATTATTTTCCTTGAACGTAGCTTCATTTATTCTTCCAGATGAAAACATTGTTTTCAATTAATTTATTTTCCATTTATTAATGTACGTATATTCTCTTAAGATTGCAAGAATAATATGAAATCCGCGCTCCTCCGCGTTCCTCGCTCAGGAATGTAATTATTATTACTGGTTTATATTAGCATTGGTGGGCTATTTTAGAAATTAATTGCTTTTCTATCAAGACCATTATACGGGAAACTTATGTTGAGTGTATGTAATGTGTTCATTTATATAGATGACTAAAATTGAAGTGCCTGTTTGTAATGTCAATATAACAGCTTTTTATTTATTGCATGAAATGCTCGGCACTTCTAATAAAACAGAAACTTTTTCTCTGTCTGTATGCTTATTCTGGCTAATATCCGAAATTTGGACTAAAAAAATGCTAATATTACAAGAAGTAACTTAGTTTAGTATTACTTTTATTTAAAAAAAAGGAGTCAGGATTCCGCTCAAAAAATTAAATCGTTCCTAGGGGAGTTGCTAGTATGATATAAAATTGCAAAATACAATCGTTTTCTTACATTTCAATCCAAGGATTACATCGGTATTTCACCCTGTTTTGTTTTCTCAAAGGTTTTTCCATCTTTTGAATTCTTTGAAGTGCGAAAGTATTGAGGACTCTTCACGGCTGAAGTATTAAATATTTTACAAGCCAGATTACATGAATACGAAAAGAACAAGTGGAACGTTTTTTTAAATATGTAGCAATCTAAACATCTTTTGAAGTATCAAGCTATAAAATACAAATTCTTAAAAATGACTTAGCCTAATTCTCTTTACCTAAAATTATGTTCAATATTTTGTAGTTTTAACATGTTTCATATTATTATATTATGCAAATTTGTTAGACAGAGTACACTAGATAGAGCATGATCGATAATATTGAACAATCAGCTCTTCAATAAAATCAGTTATTTTATTAACCAAGCTGTAATTTAAATTGTTAATTAGACATACATACAATATGAGTACCTCACTGCAATAATTGTTTTAATAAGTAATCCTTTATAATTCTTAGGATTACTTAGGGAATTAAAAATCTATATTACAGGGTTTCACGGTAGCGTTGTTCTACTGCTTCATGAATACAGAGGTACGGCACGCGATCCGATACCACGTTGAGAGATGGAAAACTGGACGTAACATTGGAGGTGGGAGGCGAAGAGGAGCTTCCTATTCCAAGGACTGGTCTCCGAGATCCCGGACTGAAAGTATTCGGTAAGAATATTTATATAATAGGTAGTTTAATTAGATGCACCGGAATTTGCATGACCCTCAGTTGTTTAATGGTTATGATTTTTAAAATTATGCATTTTTATTATGATACTTCAATTAAAGAATTAGATTGTGCACATTTTAATAATAGAGCTACGACAACTTAGTTTTTCATTAAAATGACTGCATGCTTTGCTTCCTCAATTTTAGAAATCTAGCTCAGATTTTCACTACTAACAAGTACCTAAACACGTACAAGCTAAATTTTAGTAAGAGCTAAAACTTTTTCTTCGTTTATGTGTCGCTCGTAATGCGTTAGACGGTTAGACACTTCTTTCTAAGTACAGTAACAGTTGTGGACATTTATCCTCCATATCCAAATCCATATTTGATCAGCCATTTTTTCTCATTAGGCTCACGGTATGAAGATTCATGGACCCCATTCCGGATAACTTCACCGATGCTTACGAACGGGCTTTTTGCATTTAGGAAGATGGACATAATGTGGATTTGGAGTGAAATTTTTAATATTTTTATTTTGTTACACGTTAATTTACAATAAATCGATGTTATCTGCTTTATGTCTGACTTTTTTCTGCCTATGCTTCTCTTTGAAAGATTGCATGTGCAAGATTTTTGTTTAAGGTAAGCATGTCTTAATTTATAATATATGCATCAACTATTTTTTTTTAATATATTATATTAATATTTTTTTGCAATGTACCTTTAATAACGGTTTTAAAATAAAAGAAATTTTAACTCAATAACACTCCTGACAAATTAACGGACTAAGTACTGTACCATTTATAAAACATGTTATACTCAAATCGTTGAGTTAGTGTCATTTTAAGAAAAACAAAAATAAGATACCTATTCTTCTTTTAAAAATAAATTAATAGGAATCAGTTTTTGTTTCATTGCTATTAAAATCTCTCACATGACTTGATTTTTACAATTTATGCGTGAGTTTACTTATATACTTCAATATAATTGATATCAATGGGTATTTTAATAGAATCGACTAAGTATAATATATGTATAAATACATATTAATATGAATATTCTAGAATTTTCTAAAATCTAATAAATAGACAAAAATAATTGTTTTTTTTATTATGACATGAATAATAATATATTACGACAAAATATAGTATTTAATAATAAATATTCTTATATCAAGACTATGGGTTAGGTTATACAGCCACCCTTCAAAGCGAGAGTCTGCAGCGTCAGAAACAACGACCACAACTTTATTGGTACCGCGCATGTCGCTTGCACCACACTACGACGGGAGACATCTACATGCTGTAAGTTATTTTGAATAGACAATTTTATGTAGCGAATATCTTTTAGAGAGAGATCACTTTCTCTCCCTCTCTAAAAGATATTTAGATCTTAAGACAGAGAGAGAGAGAGAGAGAGAAAGAGAGAGAGAGAGAAAGAGAGAGAGAGAGGAAGAGATGTCATATGCTTGTATGGTTCTTATCTTAATATCAATATTATAATTTTATTTTTTGTTCGAACAGTTTAATTGTAAAAATCAATGAAATAGATCAAATTTTATTGATGCGCAGGATTACATAACAAGCGGGAGTGCGAGCGGGGACCAGTCCCCGGTGTGAGGCGGGGGGCGGGGGAGGCTCTCGCGCCTCAACACTCTTCATGAGGAGGACCCTCCCTCCCCCGCCTTTTCCACCCTCCATCACGTGCCCATCTCGCCAAGATCTCCCGGCTCTCCCAATGAGCCTCAAATGACACCAACTTTTAAGCATTCCTTCAGCACTTCTTTGACATTTCACAACCCTAACGCTCTTGACATCCACTACAATGATCGCATAAATGATACATTTTCCAACTCTTTAAATGGAGCTTTAGAGAATATTGACAGAGATTAGTTTCCTACCTTGATTCTACATTGATTAGTAATAAAACTCATTTTAATGTCCGTATCCGTCACGACACTGCTCTATTGATGATTAAGACAAATGTGTGTCATATTATTAAAATATTTCTTCATATTCAATAATAACTGTAAACGAGATACATTTTGTACTCACTGATAAAAGCTTTATTAAAATTTTCTACGTTAACAGAAATACAACGTTATTATGAATATATTTCAAATTTCAATTGCTTTTAATATTGTGTTAATATAAGATGTATATATCTTTTTTGCAATTAACTGTGAGCTTAAATAGACTTGAATAATGCATAGTTGTGATTGACTTATGGAGCTTTGCAAATTTATAACATAAGTTTTAGTAAAATATAATACCAAATTTAAGATATAAGTATCTATAGATTTCGCACTCTATTCTAAGAGAGATAATATTTATATGAAAAAAAATACATTAGGAAAACGTAACTGAATTAAAATGATTCGTGAAAGCATGATTTTTGAATCATGAGATGATGGTGGATTGAGAATATCATTAACTACAATCGCTATCGCTTATCTTAGACTAATTAACGTGACATATAGATATATACAAATTTTAATCGGTTCGATTATCCGCTCAGGTAAGTTTTTTTTAGGAATAAAAAACTTTGAATAAAACTGAATGTGTTCAGTATTTGATGTTCTTCTATGTCCCGTTTATACCAATCTGTATATTATATGCAAAAATGTTAAGAAATGTAGCTTGCGAATCAGTTTTTTGATTTTACTGTAAAAACAATGTATTGTCAAAAGTCTTGGTAGTCTTGGTGTGATCTTTTTAGTTCAAAATCGCGTTATCTGTGAGATGGGACTCTAGGACTTTTATATTGCATATCAACGACAAACTTTTTCGGTCATTTACCTCAAATATTTTAAATCTCTATTGTATTGTAGGTTAACTAATAATGTTTATTAAATAAAATATCAATAAATATAATAATGATAAAAAAGTAAATTGTAAAATAAATAAAATTTAACTGATAAACAACGGAATCTCTCATTTTATTATTTAATAATTAAAATTAATAAAGTGGAACCTCGTTCCAACATAGAAATATCAAAAATAGAGTCTTTTTCAGATATATTTGTTCAAATGTGTTTAAACTTATTTATGGTGTGGTATATATTAGATATATCGAATAATATGTGAAATTTAAATATAACTAATGTTATAACAATAAGTAGGTATAGAAAGTACGAGTAACTGTAAGTTTATATAGCTTTATAATTCATTTTATTAATTTTTTAATGGTAGCAACGACTTGATTCCGTATTACTACCAACGAAATTGTGTTCTAATTATTAATTATTATTTATCATCCTATATAGACTACTTAGAAAACATTGCTTGTATTTATGAACTTATCATTTTTAATTATATTAGGTACAAATTATATATCGAGACAAAATATGACGTAGTTGTATAGTACTGCCATATTCTACATTAATTATTCCAGCATACATAATCTATGAAATGTTTTGAATGAGATATATAATAATATATTTAATTGTACGTTATACTTGTAGTAATGTATTTTTTGTAAAAACACTTAAAGTCACAGAGACTTACATAGTGTTTTAATACAAACCTCAATAATTCTTCCATAATTATTGGACTTTAAATAGCTATTTCTTCACATAGAGTATGTCTTTATGATATAAAATCTCAGTACAAAAAACATAATGAAAGATACGGGTAAAAGTAATACATAATGACACATCTACATACTTTTTGCCATAAGTCTAATATAGAATTTATTAAACGTTGCCAAAGCTTTGTTACATTTATACATAGAAATAAAATAACTAATATTAAGTAAATTGGGAAACAAAGCGCTATTTGTATAGTAAATGTATGTAAGTATATAGCATATCGTTACATAACATATATTATTAAAAATTAATGTTTTAATTTAATGACATTACAATTATGAACTAATGTGTGTGTAATCTAATATTAATAATTGATAATAATATATAAATTTTATCAACGCGAATGTAAATAATTTGTATGAATGTTTCAATGTAAAAATCATCATGGTTTCGTTAGCATTTTCTCACGTAATTTAATTATATGTCCATCTTAAGTGTATGTAAATGTTTATATATTTAATAAAATATGTAACGAATAATTGTATTTTTTTTCTACGACTACGACTGGGAAAATAATCAAAAAAAAATTATAAATCAGTCAGATAAATATTATGGATCCTTATAAAAGTTTTTTTCTCACGAGCTTTCCTTTGGGAAATAAACTAAGATTTACATTTCATTCTTCATTCTGCGTCCAACACTAGTAGTTTATTTACATTAAATGCACTATAGTGATGAGAAAAATTTGCGGTTACATATAAAAAGGTAATGAAGCTGTGATTCGTGATAACATGTTTATATTTGAAACCGAGTGATGCGGGTTCGAATCAGAGTCTCACACCTCTGATATTCTCATATGCAAAGTGAAGGAATACATCGTGAGGAAATCTGCATGTCTGACAAAATCTAGCATGTTTTCGAAAGATTCACCAACCCGCACTTGGCTTGCGTCGTGGACTATGACCTGGTCCTCTTCATACTAAAAGGAGGTCTGTGCCCAGCAGTGGGACGTTACAAAGGGCTAAATACATATAGTTATTAGCTGTCACAAAAGAAAAATCTTGCCAAAGTTAATCTAATTTCACTTCTAAGGAACATTTTCCGACATGAAATGAATCACAAAAAAATGAGTAATACGACGCCTTTGTTTGCGAGTTTAGAAAAGAAATCAAATATTCATAGCACGCTCGATGGACTTAAAGTTTTCTTTGAGTTTCAGTTCAGTAAACAACATCTCGTTTTTTATTAATTATAATATTTTTCGTGTAAAATTATAATAATATTATTTTGCTATAATAAATAGAAATATAATAATCTGTAACGTATAATAAAACATGTAATTATAATTCACTTGGGGGGCTTTACTCTTTATTCAATTCGCAGGTTGCTCGTAGTAAAATTAGGAAAAAATTATCAACCCTATTAATGATGCTTAATAATATTTTTTTATTTCTAATAATATATGTAACTAATATCGTGAAATTAAAGACTTGCTTAGAAATCGTTAATTAATTTTTTAAAAAGTAAAAAGTACAAATGGTTTCTGTTTCAACAAAAAAATGGCGAAATTAAAACAATATTTAATTATACAGTGGTAACGGATTCTCAATTGCCTAATAAATTTATTTTGTTTACTATACATAAAGTAAATAAGAAACGTAAGTACTACTTTTTTAGATTTACGCGAATATTTGATTTTGTCACCATTTAATTTTATTTTCGAAATCTCAAATGTTTTACTGTAAAGAGTAACTCTCGTGTCATATTTTAAAATGACTAAGAATCAAAGATTGTTTGACTGCATCATAGTGTAGGTAAGTACATCGTATAAACACATACTCGTAGATATGCATCTATTTCTAAAGTCAATTTTCCAAAAAATATTTCGACTAAGTAAGAATTTTATCACTTAAAAAAATACCTAGATTTAATATTGTAGCACCCTGTAATTTTAAATGTTTTCGCAAAAAAAATTCTAAAGGTAATCTTAACTTGCCTGATTGAGGCTAGTACAATTTTAACGTATTTTGCTTATAATTAAACCAAAAGGGCCCTAAAATCAATTGCTAATACCCATTAGTTCTACTAGCTGCCTTCTAGCCTCACTATCAAACCAGCGTGATCTTTTGTGAAAAAAAAAATAAATAAAAAAGCAACAAGTTGTCTTGTTCCTCGGAGACTTTCTGAGTGATATATCATTTGTGACACTCAATTTCCTCAACACGTCACACTTGTGTTATGTACTTTGTTTATCTACAATACTCATCTCTGGGCTTCCTCATAATAAAAATATTTTATATTAAAAAATGCTATATTATAATAATCCTAATACAATATATTTATAATAATATACAACATACATATATACACATAATTATCGATACGTTTTTAGAATTTTTGTCTTCCTATCTGTCACGGCATCACGATAAGAGACCACTACTGGACTGATTTTAATGAAATTTGCTATGAAGATAGCTATTTATCCAGGTCAAAGCTACTTGTATGTCATCCTGTTTACCATAACCAATTACAACCAACCATTAACATAACCAATTTATTTTTATTACCTCTAACGGGTATGAACCTGTAATCTACGGCGAAATATTCAATATCATTGAGGCATAAGTCCCAACATATTTATTTATTATTTTCCCCTCGAAACTCACATGTATGATGTAAATGTTATTGGAAAAGTGAACAGTGAAAGTGAAAGAGTGTATGTAGCCCTTGGCACATTTTCCTTTTGGCGGTTTTTGTAACTTCGCGTTAAGTTTTACGTAGAAACATAAAATACCATTGCTTATAAAAATAAAAGAAACAAACGAAAACGTCAAAATTTGTGTAAGCTTTAAACCCGTTTAGGCATTAACCGCTCAGACCGGATGCCACCATAATCCGGAAGCGGAGCTCAATAGCTATTTAGTACAAAACAAACCGTTTTAACAAACAAAAACAACACAATTCAAGTTTATATTACGATACTCTAAGGATTTACATTAACTTATACATCAATAGAAAGTTTAATATTAGTTGTATTTCTAACTAGACATATTATATAATATTTACTCACTATTTTTAGTGATTTTTACTGACTGTACTTAAATAATTATAATAATTTTTACGGTACTTGTAGGTTTTCCTTACTTTATAATTTCTTAGGCTTACGCGAATATTCGACATTATAAGTGAAACTATCATTTCGGATTTTATCGAAATGCTCTACAGCAATGGTCACGGGAGAGACTAAGGTATTTGCCGTCTCAGAGGTTTATATACTTGTTACAGACAGTACCTACTTATTGCCATTGAAACTTGCCATGCTTATGAAAATTTACCCAGTCCGGATATTGAATCCACGACCGACACCGTCCTATGATCTACTGCACAATAATACAAATATATTATAGAGCTAAAGAATTGTTATTTCTTTGTTTTATTGTGCTCATTTGGGTCTACCGACAGTAAAAATTTTTTACATTTTGCATTTACTGGGTACTATATTATGTACTACACTTAAAAAGATTTGAGGAGCGGATGAATAATGCATAAAGATTGGACAATGGTTCCGATGGTTCCGTAGCATGAACATTAAATTTAAGTATATATTGTTTTAACATACTATTTTTTTACGTCCTAAATAAAACATAATACTTAGCCATCTATGTCTCGTTAATGGATAGATTAAGAAATAAGTACTTGACCTTTTGCGAACATCAACGTTCTTACGAGTATTTACACGACAACTTTATTTGCGTTTTGTACGAGACAGTAATTAGTATGCATAGTAAATAAAATATTCCATTACAGTACTGTGTTGATTCCAACTAAAGTTTTACATTAACTTCTCAAACTTGAATAAGTATGTCTGCGCTATAATTTCCTAGAAATGGATGCGCAAATGAAGTACATAGCTTTTATATTATTATAATAAATTTTCTACTAAGTTAAAAATAATTCATATTACGAGCTCAAGAAATAATCTAGTGTAAGTAATACGAGTGTGTATGGAAAACCAAAAAATACTTATAAAGAGCTCTTTAGATATTATTATAATACTAGCGATTCACCCTCGCTTCGCTCGATTTCGTCACTAATATAGATACTCTAATTCTTTTTCTAAAAAAAAATGCTCCTTATAACACTGTCCAAGCTATGTAAGATTATAATGTTTATTATTGAATGACAATGTATCTTATTCATAAGCATGATTAACTCAAGATACTACCAAAAAAAATTTTTTTCTGTATCGGACACCATTCCCTGTAGTACAAAATCGTAGCATGTATAGCTAGTTTTAAGTCTTTAAATAATTGTAAAACGCCAAACCAAATATAAATTTCAAAAAAAAAACAAAAGGAACAGGCACTTAATGCCTGTGGAAGCGTATTAAAGGTTAGGAACAGGCAGACACAAAAATGTCATAAATTGAATATTAAGCAGCATAGATTACATACAGTAGAATAACCTTGTATAATAACATATTATTATGCATTTAGCATCATTTTCATATTATGTTATGTTTCATCTATCTATCTTCTATACATATTATACAACAAAGTCCTCCGCCGCGTCAGTCTGTTTATCTGTTTGCGATAAACTCAAGAACTACTGCACCGATGTTTCGTGCTATTTTCATCAAGGGATAGAATGGTTCCCCAAAAAGGTTTTAATATATAATTTGTAAGTTTTTATATACATTGCCTAAAATATAATGATATCTGTTGGAGGTGTCGGAAAAAAATAAGCCGTCTAGGAGTTTTCAACGAAAACGCTGCCTAAACCCTTTGAGATATAATAAAATAATAAATGGTGGAATTGTGTATCTAATATAGTTCTACAGAAAAGTCCGCGATGGCATTAATTATGTTGGGAAAAATAAATAAATATGTTGGGACATTATTACAACAGCGCCATCTAGTTTCGTGGTAAGCTACGAGGCTTGTGTTACGGATACCAGATGGTTGATATACTACACATATACATTTTAAATACATACATATTATAAATATAAACACCCATGACTGGAGTACAAACACTCGTGATTAGCAAATGAATGCCCACAGCGGGACTCAACCCGCGACCGCTGGCGCAGAAAGTAGGGTCACTACCAACTGAGCCAAACGAGTCGTCAGTCGGCATAAATTATGTCTATCTCTTAAGGATAACATACTATATTATTCATTTTAATACAAACAAACTTACTTACAAAATGGGGAAATATAAAGCGGTAATTAGAAAGCTATTTATACAAATACAGTATTAATCCTTGTCAGTATATAAATAAGTTAGTGGCTTTAAGCATTTAAGCCACATTATTTTATTCTTTTACACTATAATTTAAACGTATATCTTAGGATTAATGACAAAAAAATTACGGACGCGCAAATAAAATTCAAGCGCGTCCCCGCACCGACGGCTGAAGACTGATTTCTTTCTGGGCGGCTTAGCTTAAATATAGGGACGAGGCCGAGCGAAGCGAGGGCGAGTTGCTAGTTTAATAATAAAATGTTACAAACTTCAATTTTAATTTTGTTATTAATCAGCATAGATAATTTCAGAAAAGTTTTACAGTATTATTTTCATATTGAGCTGGCGCGACTTAAATATAATAATTAAATTCAATAAATTGATTTGAAAACCATCTGTCTCATTTTGAATCATCCTAAAGTGAAATAAGAGGGTGCTCCAACTTAGAACGTTTCCTGTTTATTGACGCGCCTACTTTTATAGTGCCGTTAATCCGTACCATTTGAGTACCTGATTTTATGAGATTGGTGTAAAATACTAAGTCTGCGCTGCTACGGCGTTGTTAAAGTGTTGAATAAAACATCATATTATTATAAAATATTTCAGCTGGGTTTGTTGGAACCATTTCAAAGATTTAATGGGCCAAACATCTATAAAATAGATCCTCTAGAGAAAACTGAAATACGTCAGTAAATCTATACCTACTAATATTATAAATATGAACAGTTTGTCTGTTTGGTTGAACGCACTAAACTCAGGAAGTACTGGTTTGAATTAAATATTAGGCTATAGGCTATATAACAAGTAATAATAATAAGTCTAAAAGAGAATACCTTTTAAGTGGTAGTGCCATGCTTGTTACCTTCGGGTAGCAGCCGAATGGGCCGGCACGCCCCGTATAGTACCACTCTCTCACAGGAGACCGGCGTGAAGTGGCAGCTATGCTGTCGCGTTTCGTCCGGTAAGTGAGAGTCCGGGAGGCCCACTCCCCATCACTACTCCCGTCCTTCTCCCTCCTCCTTTCCTCCCTCACTTTCCTGAAAGGCCGGCAACGCATCTGCAAGCCCTGTGGTGTTGCAGATGTCCATGGGCGGAGGTGATCACTTACCATCAGGTGAGCCTCCTGCCCGTTTGCCCCCTTTGTCCCATAAAAAAAAAAAAAACATCTATCTATATATATAAAAATGAATTGCTGTTCGTTAGTCTCGCTAAAACTCGAGGACGGCTGGACCGATTTGATTCATTTAGGTCTTGAATTATTCGTGGAAGTCCAGGGAAGGTTTAAAAGGTGAATAAATATGAAAGTTGTGCGGAAAATTAGGAAATTAAAAAAAATCTTTATAACATTAATGGCGTTTGACGTATCATGTTATTACGTTGCCATGGTGCGTGCAATGGTAATTAAATCAGCGAATACATAATGGGCGGTGCGAAGTAAATGTTGTTTTGTGAATGCGTAAAAAAACATTTAACAGGGAGGAAAAGTTTATAAAATTTTTATATGTGGACAGAACAACGTCTGTCGGGTCCGCTAGTTATACTATAATAATATGTAAAATCTAAGAATTTGATTTCCGACATTGAAATATCTAGTTCGTCAGAAGTTTTTATAGACATAATTTATTCACCGAGAGTTACATTTCAATAACACACGTGTATTAAACTGTACAATGAACTGTAAATTGAGATGAATAGCCTCAACTATTACTCGTAATGTAAAATAGTTTGAGCTTTTAGTCTAAGAGAGTCGATCGATCGGGAAGGAAACGAGCATTAGAGGCACTTAGACGGTTCAAAAGCAACGCTAAGTGCATAACAAAAACGAAATAAACTTATATTATATATTAAAAACAAAATAATATTATTCATAATATAATGTATATAAAGTAGAAAGAAGTATACTTAAATACTTTAGAAGTAGGGTATATTATAGTTTTTAAGTTGCAATTCAATTAGATAGTAAATCAAATATGTACCTTTCTCTCCCTTATAATTCACGTAACTAGTCAATAACAACGCAGAAGTTCTAACAGTGCAGAAATGAACGTGCAGACATAATTAGTACACTCTCTATTCCTGTCGTTCATACTCCGGTGGGACGATAATTGGACACGACCAAAGAGAAATAAGCAAACTACTCAATAACAAAATTTGGCCAGTCCCGGGACTCGAAACTTGTAAATGTGGAGCCGTACATGCTAGCCACTAGACCACCGAGACAATTAAAACCGTAAAATACATACTTGTATATACAATGCTTAAATGAAATTGAATAGATTGATATTATTTTACAATAGGATATAGGTTCTTTTTATCGTGGAAAATTTTTTATTCATAGAGGAAAATACTTTTTATAGTCTACTTATAATAATTGATAGTTTAATAAGATATGTCACCTTTAAATTGTGTCTTAAAAACATTATCATTTTTCAGTAACTATCACTATGATTCTTGTTGCCATACGCTGCCATGAATAATCATAGTTTTCCATATTATACCCTCCTGCTACACTTCTGAAAGCATCCCACACTGCATTTGCGGAGTTCATACTTTCTATTTTAGAACTCGTCTACCGTCACTTAACCTTTGATTTTCTATTGAAGCACCTCATTTCGTGTCCAATTGTTCAGAGAAACTTCGAGCATTGCCCTCTCTGTAACTCGTCGAGTTACTTTAAATTGGAAGACCAATTATAATACTTATTAGTTTCAACAGTTAAATTGTTTCAACAGTGCTTGCACATAAAAATAATATAGAATACCGAAGATGAAAATGAAAGATAACAAAAAACCATGCAAAGACGGTGTTATTGCTATGACCAATGTCTTACAGACAAGCTTTGGTGAAAGGATTAGGACTTGATGAACTTGTTAAAACTTTTATATATTTTAGGCCTTGCAGTAATTGCAACGAGAAGATTTTCAAACGTTTTTCTCAAGTTTTTCTAGTAAGTCTAAAAGAGAATATTTGTAATAGTTCTTAACACCCATCAATTCCACGCTTCTATTGTGGGAATTCTACGAGAATAATGAAAATAAATGAGATATTCATTAAAGCCTCACCAAGAGAATGTAAGAATATATTATTTTTAACAAAAAAACAAAAACCGACTTCCAAACTTAATAAATCTTAACTAAAAAGTAGAAAATAATACTTTTAAGGACTTTGTTAATTTTGGAGTCGGTGCCAGCCAGATTATGTTTACAAATTGATAGATTAATCAAATATGTATCTATTTAGGGCTATTTTGCTTTGGCTGGCACCGACTTCAAAATTAACAAAGTCCTTAAAAGTATTATTTTCTACTTTTTAGTTAAGATTTATTAAGTTTGGAAGTCGGTTTTTGTTTTTTTGTTAAAAATAATTTATTTTTAACTTTTTTGCGGAAAGTAGATACGTATTGTGTTAATGACTATAAAAATTTACCTTCTATTATGAGGTAAACCTAATAGCCTGAAAGTATACAACTATCCGTTCATAATTGCGTATTATATTAAAAGAATTTTCTTTAAACTGCTAACCGTTGAGGAGTTGTACCTTCCATCATCAGTTACGGTACGTCACTCAAATATCCATATAGCCTATAAAAAGTTCGGCCGAGCATCGTTAATTTGCTCCTAAGAATTGAAGAGTTCCGATACTTTGTCATGGATCCCATCATCAGAACCTTACCAAACTCTCATCAAACTACCCTTGAAGTATACCCTTTCCATTAAAAAAAGAATCATCGAAATCGGTTGGCGTGATATTGAGTTATTCGTCCATTTGTCGCGCAAATACTTAATGCAAATTTAAGACTTTTATGGTTTTCTCATGGATGCCATTATCAGAACTGGAAAATATTAAAATGGGACCACATGGGAAGCACTACCTTTCAAATAAAAAAAGAATCATCAAAATCGGTTCACCCAGCTCAAAGTTATGAGCTAACAAACATAAAAAAAAAAAAATTAAAAAAAAAAAAATAAAAAAAAAAAAATACAGACGAATTGATAACCTCCTCCTTTTGGAAGTCGGTTGAAAAGTTACAGATGCTGCTTCCAACAAGAAATATTCCTTAATATATCAAATCGACTTTTGAAAAATAATTTTCGTTTCAAAGATACTTAATATAATAATTAGGCAAGATTTTAAGCTAACACAAATCAGTTTCCTAATGAAACTAACTAACCAACATTAAATGATGCATTAAATGAGTAAATAGCAAATATAATACATAACTTTAAGTGACTTTTGTCTTTTTATAGAAATAAATATGTTTAAACTAACATAGCAAAGTTTTATACGTATAAGTGTTCAATATCTGCACTGCAGATACCTCTTTTGAGACCACAAAAGACTCTTTGAGAGACTTAGTTAACAAAAAAAACGAAAAATCTTAACTGTTGTACATAAGTAGTACTAGGTATGAAATCATAATATACAATATAATGTATATCGAATAACGGGACTTAACGCGTGTAATTTCTTATTATAGGTATAAATACCTTATTCCCGACGTTTCGGCTCAGTTGCACCAGCCGTGGTCACAGGAAGACTTAAAAAGTCATACATAATATTCCATGTATTAAATATAATATTCACTATATTATACTACTAGCAGTACCCGCGGCTTCGCCCGCGTTCATTTTTTTCAATCGCTACCAAACTTTATTCGATCACCTTCTACCGGCCCTGACTCAAAAATCGTTCTTAGGTGGACGTTTACTAACAATTAACTACCTCCCTGCCAAATTTAAAATGTGTAGCACAAAAGATGAAGGAATTTCATACAAACTTGCGAAAGCCCTTAAGCCTCCTTAATCCGGCCCTGTCCCAAAATTTGTTCTTAGCAGACATCTACTAACTATTAACTAACTCCCTGCCAAATTTAAAGTTTGTAGCACAAAAAATACAGGAATTTCATACTTGCGAGAGCCGAGAGACCACATTAATCCGGCTCTGTCGCAAAATACGTTCTTAGCGGACGTGTAGGTACTATTTCTCCTTGCCAATTTTCATCTTTATACGTCTAGCGGTTTTCGAGATTTCGTGATGAGTGAGTGTTTTTTCGCTTTAATATACATGACGTGATAATATATAGATATAAAAAAAAACTTTACTTCTACAAAGTAAAAAAGGATTTTTTTAATGTAGGAACTTGAAAGTTTAAAGATAATAAGGATAATGTATAAAAAAAACACATCAAATTTCCTCCTGAGTGATTTCGATCATGATGCCATATATTTACTTGACTTGGTAATTTTAAAAAGGTCACGTTGCACACTCATGTGCATATTTAAAGGCTTTCAGAATATAAGTGACATGACGTTTCTTTCGTTATAACCCCATATAAGCTACGACGTTCTAGCAAAAATATTTAGATACGGCTACATATTCGGTGGTCCTGGGTTCGAATTCCGGATCAAGGGATATACTCGTTGTACCTACTCGTATATTATAAAGTTATTGAGTTGTTTTATGAAGTTTTCTTTGCTTTACATTTAGTATACACGGTTTTGTTTAAATTTAAACACTTTAAGACACTTTTTAAAATGCTCTTATGTATTATCTTTATAAGTAAGTTGTAAGTGACACTATAAGTTTTTATAAATTACCTACTACTAATTATGGAAATGTAACATCCCACAGCTGGGCACAGGCCCCCCTTCAACACGAGGTGGACCAGGCCATAGTTCACTGCGCGGGCCTAATGCGTGTTGACGAACACTTGCTAGGTTCTCTCTGTCATACCTAGGTTTCCTCACGATATTTGCCTTCACCGTAAGACAAGTGACAATTATGTTAATAAATGTTAATAATCATGTTAATAAAATGATTACCTATCACATGTAAATATGTAAGCTGTGATACCCGGATTTGAACCCGCATCACTCGGTTATCCAGTTGAACGCTACTAACGGCTACCACAGCCTATGTAACTTACGAGTACCTATGACTACATAGTTATACATACTAAGGGTACAGTTACACATGCTCATAAAATGTCATGCTTATTAGCATGCTTAAAACAAGCATGCTTTTCAAACTGACATATTATAAATGTAATTGACTGACACATTATAAATTAAAAACGCTGACGCAATAAATTGAACACACATGCTATTTAAGCACGGGCTGGTTCTTTGGTATTTGACATTCTAGCAAGTTCCTGCCAGTGTGCAAGTGAAAAATGGAAAACCAAGTGAATTTTCCAGTAGACTTTGACAGTAGCATGCCCAAAAATCGCACGACCGTCGAAATTTGAGCATGCTCGAAATAAGCATGCACATTATTAGCAATGTTTCAACACACATGCTACTAAGTAGCAATTGCTCAATAGTGGCATGCTTTCGTGCTAGTTATGAGCATGTGTAACTGTACCCTAATGTAGCACGAAGAGCAATACTTTATTATTAAGAAATTATTGGTAACTCAGTATCTGGTGGTTCATCTGATCACTTGTAACCAGAAAACTGACGGGTTTAAGCTTATTTCTCTTGCTTTAATTACTCAAATATTACAATAATTGTTTAGAAGCTTTTAAACTTTTACGTACTAATAACTAAATAGTAACATAGAAACTTAAAAAAATAATCCCTGTAATTTGAATTCCACAAAATGCTTAGTCCAAGGAAAAGTAAAATAACATTCTGGACTACTTGTCGTCATAATCTTACATAATGAGTATTCTTGTACTTTAATTGTGATGAGTCTGACTGTAATTATTTTTCAGAGGTCATTATCAGTTTTAAACTCAAAAGCCCCCGAGCTTTAAAGTTAAGAATTTTCTGTTATTCTCTGCTTAACTTTATCGGCAACTTTTAACAAGATTTGGATGACACACTTTTGAAGCGTTTCCATCTAATAAATGAATAAGTATATATATATATATATATATATATATATATATATATATATATATATATATATATATATATATATATATATATATATATATATATATATATATATATATATATATATATATATATATATATATATATAATATATATATGTACCTATTTAAAGTCGACTTGTGTATATGTCTGAAGCGATTTTTATGAAATTTTCAATTCGTGAAATTTGGTAGCGATTGGAAGTTTGAACGTGAGCGAAGCCGCGGGTATACATAAGTCTTATTAAAATATTTTTTTATTCTATTTTTTCGTCTGTACAATAGTTATAAAAATATCAAAAGAAATAAGAAATCAAAGCTTACTCTACATATTAATGGAATTTGTAACACTTGGCTCCTAAATCCCTATAGTAGGCTTCACACACTTTTTATTATTTATTAATATTGACTCCTGCATGCTTGCTCAAATGTTCATTGATTTTGATGTATTAGGAAAAAAATTAAAAATAATATAAATAATTTTGTAACTTAACCCCAGTAATTACAAAGGGTTTATAAGAAATTTTCGTCTGTAGGTACATTTTAAGGGTTACAAAATGGAGGAGTTAAGAACCTACTATATATTACAATTATTAAGCACTTTAAATTAAATTAATTAAGCGTGGTACGTATATATGTATTGTAAGTATCACAGATAACATAATACTATACTAGTAATGTACTGTAATGTACTTACCTACTCGTTTAATAGGTATATTGATACGCTAAAAAGATATAATCGAACATTAAGTGCAAGTGAGCAGAAAATTACTTACTGTTTGTTTTAATTTACTTTCTGGGTCATAAAATTTTATTTATTTCACTCATACATTTTACTATCTCATTAATTGTCTTTTTAATTATTGTATTTTCTCGACCAAAATCTGTCCACTAAGTCACTAGAAATTCTTACGATGTGGTCACAGACAGACAGGCAGATTCAACCTTTATATCGATATGGGTGACTATTTCAATAAGATTTTTTCAAAAAATAAGTATTTAACGTACAGGCTACAAATTCAACAAAATTTTGCTAAGATTCCACTAAGTTAAGAATTTTAGTAAAGATGTACCTATATAATTTTGGCTGATTATCATCTTTTTACTGCGAAGAAACTTGATTTTTGAAAAAAAGAAGGAGGTACCTTCCTATGGTAAATATACAGGTCTCCCGTCTCGACGCCAGATTTTCTATCGTCGATCCTTGGACTAATAAGTATAAGTAGGTAGATCTTTGAGAAGATATCCTAATCTTTCTTTTCTTCACCGCAACGAACGGGTTGGATTTAATATAATGTCATTATGTAAGTACGAGAAATCTACCATTTCAATGGTTTAAGGTTATTGTGTCAGTACTGAAGATAACGATTAAGTACCTAAAGTGTTGGGTATCGTCTTAGTTAAATTGATAGATGATTGAAATTCCAAATCGAGATGCCCATTTCCCTTTCTGAGATTGCACTGTGATTAGTTTCTGTTGAAGGCTTTGGGTTGAAATGCTCGTACTTTGTTTCAAATATATTCAAATTAAATAACGTTATTACATCTGTTTCTAGACAATCGAATAATTTTTGATCCAGCAAAGTTGTACTTAATTGTTTAATTAAATAACTGCCAATAATTTCATTTCGTCAACGAAAATAAGTTTCTTTCACATTATGATTTGATTCATGATAATATTATAATATGTTAAAATACCTTTTTGCTATAAAAGTACAATATCTTTTAATTTCGCATTTGCTATACAGACAGACAAATGAACATGACTATAATATTAGAATACTAACAGTAAATTATTCAGTAAAAAAATTATAAAAAAACACATTTTTCCATTAGTGTTATTATTTATTATTATAATAAACCTTTATAAAGAAATTAATAAATTTTTCTCTCAAAATTCTAAAAACGATTCCGTTTAAAAAGCTCCTATATTATGAAAATCGGTTAACAATAAATGGCGAAGATATCGCACAACACCTCCATTTTCTTACGTTGGTGAATTTTGAAAATACTATTAAAAAAATATAAAAAGAACACATTATTTTATTAGTGTTATTATTTATTATTATAATAAACCTTTATAAATAAAATCACTAAGTTTTTCTCTCAAAATTCTAAAAACATTTCCGTTTATAAAGCTCCTATATTATGAAAATCGGTTAACAATAATTGGCGAAGATATCGCACAACACCTCCATTTTCTTACGTTGGTGAATTTTGAAAATACTATTAAAAAAATATAAAAAGAACACATTATTTTATTAGTGTTATTATTTATTATTATAATAAACCTTTATAAATAAAATCACTAAGTTTTTCTCTCAAAATTCTAAAAACGATTCCGTTTAAAAAGCTCCTATATTATGAAAATCGGTTAACAATAAATGGCGAAGATATCGCACAACACCTCCATTTTCTTACGTTGGTGAATTGTGAAAATACTATTAAAAAAATATAAAAAGAACACATTATTTTATTAGTGTTATTATTTATTATTATAATAAACCTTTATAAATAAAATCACTAAGTTTTTCTCTCAAAATTCTAAAAACGATTCCGTTTAAAAAGCTCCTATATTATGAAAATCGGTTAACAATAAATGGCGAAGATATCGCACAACACCTCCATTTTCTTACGTTGGTGAATTTTGAAAATACTATTAAAAAAATATAAAAAGAACACATTATTTTATTAGTGTTATTATTTATTATTATAATAAACCTTTATAAATAAAATCACTAAGTTTTTCTCTCAAAATTCTAAAAACGATTCCGTTTAAAAAGCTCCTATATTATGAAAATCGGTTAACAATAATTGGCGAAGTTATCGCACAACACCTCCATTTTCTTACGTTGGTGAATTGTGAAAATACTATTTATGTACCCAGTAATGAAGCACTAATAACAATGTCCTAGAATAGTCTAGGCGGCTAAAGTAAAGCCTACATGATCAGCAACGCGTACTCAAAGGGTGACAAAGTAGGTCGTTCGACGCAAGTATCGCTTTGCCGTCTAATTTCACAGCCACCTTCGGGATTTACCATCTACTGCCTAGTTATTATAGTACTTAATAGTGTATAAAGACTAGAAAAATAAATGAGCGGTAGCAAAATTATTTTTAGAGTGGCATCTGCTTCTTTGCATTTAACTACAAATTAATGATGGTGACGAAAATGGAAGAAGTGGAAAATGGTGACGACGACGACACACATTTTACCACTTTGGAAGTGTCTCTCGCAATAACTACTTATTCAGTTTAGAAAAAAATAATATTAAACACCTCGATATCATACCCCACACGTAGGTTTGGGTTTGATGAAAAAAAATTTATTTATTATAAAAAAAAGTCGTAAGTTCGAACGAAGTATGGGAAACCCCCAAAATTTTTTTTTCTATTTTTGTGTGAAAATCATAATGCGGTTCAAGTACTCTAAAAGGTATTGTACAGTGAATATTTTTTATGCCGGCACGAATATAACGAAATGGCCATGGAATATAACGAAAAATTCGCTCTATGATTCATTATAAAAGAGAAAAGTAATGTTTTTTGAACTTTTGTTTGTTATGAATAGACAAAAAATCCGCTGAACCAACTTAGATGAAATTTGGCTTGAAGATATAGTTCGAGACCCTGAAAAGGTTTTGGGATAAATAACATCTTTTTCATATACATATAGGTATGTAATATAATAAAAAAAAATGTATAAATATGTTGGGATATCAACACTCAGCGCCATCTAGTTCCAGATAAGGTATGTGGCGTGTTATGGATACCTCATACCAGATACCTCCATCATGCACTATAAGTACATAATTATATAACTTTAAATACTCACTTATTATTAATATGAATCCATTGGTAAAATATTTATTACCTACTTAATATTATATAATCTACCGAAATAGTAACTGACTTCAAATTAATAACGCGCCATGAAAACACACGTCTTTCACAAAGAACCGGCTACCAAAGTCGTTCTGATCGCGACTGCAGTTTGCGGATCCGTAGCATTGTCGTCTAAGCGTGTGAAAAATATCTCTGTTGTAAATATATTTATAACGGCTTTTTGGTTCTATAGGCCTTAATTGAGCATAGGCTTTATTCCATACAAACCGTTTATTAACGTACTCCGAGCAAAGCGAGGGCACTAGTGAAAAAAAAGCATTAATAGATTAAAATCAATTTATAATAATATAAATTATCAATACACATAATATGCATCAGTACAAACAACAGCATTGGACTTTCCCTTAAAACTAGATTTTCCTGAAGTTCCATCTGTGTGACAGTATGACAAACAAAAATAACCTGCGTAGTGACGGGTCATATAAAAAAGCTCATAGCTTTTTATTTTGTTTTCTTATTATATCCTTTAAATATTGACAATTCCAAAGAACAACACTGTAAATTACTATAATATTTTATAAACAAAAAGTAGTCAAACACAATGGTTTGCAAGTTACAATGTTTTCCCTTGCAGGTGAAAATACTGAAATAACTAAATAAACCAATTAGTTCAATAAAAATATATCACAATTTAATTTACCACTACAATACTAATTATTTATAATATAAAATAATTATTTTTGTGTATAGTATATTTTACACTAAAATTTCAGTTTAAAGTTAGTAGATGGGCTTTGAGGCTTATCGTCTGGTTTCTTCTCAATATACTTGCTGTTTATCAACATTTTTATGTATCTACCTTGCTGGTATGAGGGCAAAGATATATCGAGAGTGTCACAGTTCTTCAAAATTTCTGTGCATCCTCTCACATCCCTATTGTTTACTATAACAAATGATAGCTTTTTTTTTAATTCTGTCATATTTTCATGCAATAACATTAATTTTACAACTTAATAATACTTAAGCATTAGTAGTGTAGTAGTAACAAAGACAAGTCAGTTTAGATCCACAGCAATAGATGGCAATTATATGTATCAAATTGTCATTAAAATTTGAGTAAAATTGCCAGACTGAGGCAAAGCCCGTAAGAGTTATGTGTTGACTTGTATGTGTATGGTATCCATGAATATATTGACAATACATTTTTATTTATAAAAGCAAAACGACAGTCACTCACTTGCTCATCAACAAATATTGAAAACCACTTGTCATAAAGATGAAATTTGGCAAGTAGGTGGTTTATAATTAGTATGCATCCTCTACGAACCCATTTTGTGTCAAGGCCAGATTAAGGAGGTATACGGGCTCTCATTAGTTTTTAAGAAAGTTTTTTACTTTTTGTGCTACTTACTACAACTTGGCATTTAACGGTGCTACAACTTGGCAGGGAGCACTGCTAGTTTTAATCATAAATAATAAATAAATAAATCTTTTTTATTAGTTATTAGTTATGGATACCAGATAGTTGATATACTACACATATGGATTTACGATACTACTGGATTACAAATTTTCCTGCTTAGCAAATGAATGCCCCCAGCAGGACTCAAACCTGCAACTACTTGCGCAGAAAGTATTAGGGTCTCTACCGACTGAGCCAAAAGTGTCAAATACAAATTGATGTTTCATTACTTCCAACTAATGACATTAAAGCCTTATACTCACATTTATAAGTAAATAGGATGTTTAGAACTTTAGAATACTCAACCATCATTTTATATTTCAGTAAAGTTTGTAGCAATCTAACTACGGCATCTTCATTGTATTCTTTGAGCATATTTATACAGAATGTTGTTGCCCTGTAGGAAAAATCAAATTGCATGATGTTACAAAAATAATCATGTTCTAAGATATATCAACAAGAGTTAGCTTTTAATAACAGATTTATTGAATGTCATTTTTATATCTTATCTCATATAATATGTATTATCTAATATGTATTATGTGATTCATGACAAATTAACTTAAGGTTAGCTAAATATTTTGTTTATTTACTTACTTATCTTGAACGATTTTTTGTAATGCTTTGGAGTTTTCTAGCAAATTATTTGAAAGCATCTGATCTGAAAACCAAGAGCTTGACCAACATGTGTGCCAAAAGCATATGAGTGGGTAGTGATCATTCCATACCTCACTAAATATCAAAACATATTTAGTAAATATTACTAAAGAAGCCTCTGATCGATTTTGAACCGAATCATAAATTAGTTCTCTAAATATTATTCTATAAAAGCTTCTCAGCCCTTGATATTTTACATAGGCTTGTTTTAATATTAATAGGCCATTTTCTGAATTTCCTTTCATACAATGTGCTTTTGCCATATAATGCAAGAATTCTCCATTCCTCTTACTTAAACAAGGATTTAATTTTGAGCAATATTTTTGTAACATTTCTACAGCATCTGTTCTTCCATTGATACTATACGTTCTGAATAGTTTTTTTATTGTATTATCACTAATCAGTTTTGAACTTTTGAGACAATCATAAATAATGTTAGTTATTTGTGCATATTTATTTTTATTTAGAAGATCTTGTACCAAATCATCAATCTCTTCAGGGGTCAAATTTTCAATATTTGTTCCCCTATTACTTTCGTTTTCCATAAAATTTCTCGTACTATTTACACAAATAATTTGGTTTCTCTCTATACCTCTGTGCCTTTGAAAAGGTAATTCATTACTAGTAAATAAATCAGTTGCATCGATTGTAGTCGTAAAATTAGAATATGACATAAAACCTTGGAAGTGTCTTTGTATGTTAAATAATAATCGAAAATATTTATTTGATTTGTTTATTTGCTGCATCTCTTTATCATAATTTGTCAAGTGAAGTTGAAAAATACGAACCGGTGATATGATGATATACAAACTGTAGCTTAAACGTCATGTAAACTATTTCTGTTTTATATTTCTGTCTTTTGTTTATTTTATTATTCTATTAAATTATAAGTCGATTACATTTTATACAAGTGCTGTAAATAATAAATAATTTTTTAGAGGTTATATCTGTGTCGTTGTTGGCATTGACGTTTGACTTTGACATTATTTGAATTGACATTTTAAGTTATGATCTTTAATTCTCTTATGATACTGTTAAAATAATTTGATGATAATCATATATTTTATATAACACCTTATTATACCATCTATATAGTAAATAAATTATTCTAGATTTATTAAATTCAACAAAAATTAAAACTAATTAGTTATTTATTTAAATTTTTTAACGCCATCTGTTATGCAATAGACGCACTACGGAGTATGTGTTTGGTACTATTCTATTCGACAATAGATGGCCTATTGCATTGTCATTTCAAAAGTATAATAATATCTTCATTTTAATCATTCTCAAAACTCAACATAATATTATTAATTATATCCTTTAGTATAACATGTGATCTGTGGTATAACTAAAAACTTTGCCCCTATTTTGTATTAAGCCATGTTCCATTACGATCCGTTTAGTGAACCTAATATCTGTAATTTAAAATAATACAAATACAATCACAGTCGAACCCTAATAATAGACGATAAAGACTGCAATTAAAAATAACAAATAAAATTTTCACTCTTAAAACCTATTAAAAGGGAAACCTTATAACCAAACTAAAAATAAAAAAAAAACGATTTACAAGCAAATAAATCAAAGTCGACAAAATACATGAATCGGATTATAAGTTTTAATATGTCGTGTACTCATTTTGAGATCGCCGACAATCCCCTGTCAATGAACATTCGACTATTAGTCGTAATGCTGAGCACAGCAGGGTACCGGTCACTATCAGACAATGCTACGATAGTGTCAAACGACTCTATTAAAGACTACAGACGATCATGGGACTTATGTATTCGTAAAATATAAGTATTACCATAATAACTACTTTACTTCTATTTATTACATTACGTAACCCTCTCTATTCTGTAATTTTCACAATTTTGATTTTCTTTTTTTGTAAAATTATTACTTAGTGGTAATATTGTTTTATTAAAATTACATTTAAAATATAAAATAAGTTACAACACAAGTGAAAAGTGATCTGAAGATAAATTTTATCTTGTGTCCCTGGTGCCTTCAAGTCATCTTTATTGCTATACCTACTAGAAGTAACTGCCCTCGTTTAAGCTTCCGATCACTACCAAACTTGAAACATGATCACTTGCTGAAAATATCAGAAATGTACATAGACAAGATAAAAGGAGAACAAAAACCATATTCTTCTATACTAAGGAATTCTAATAGAACCCAGGTTACTAGAATGTGTTATATAAGCGAGTTAACGAAATGGGATGAATAACCGGATAATAATGTACAAGTCCATGTCCTATCACGTCAAACCCACGACCATTCAAATAGATATTTTGCCTGTCAAAAACTAAAGTAATTATCATATAATTTAAATTAAACCAGCATTTAGTATTTACTAAGTATATCGTCACTTCGTCCATCCCACATCATTTATACTTGATTCATCTAATTAATGTTGTAATTACTCGAATTAAAATAGGATTAATACATTTCTAACGTTACTAAGGTGTCATTAGTGCGAGGAAAATGTGTAAGCCAGCCATTTTATGAAGACACACTCATTACTTATAATCTGTTTGAGAGTTGGGGTCTTCTTTAAATGACCATGATACAGCATGTTTACTAGTAAATGCACCCGCAGGCATTCGGAACAAGTCTTTAATCGAATGAGTTATGCCTCGTTCGTTACTGCGGTTATCGTTGACATTTTCTTAAAAGTAAAATGTTAACTGACTAATACTTTTAGACGTCTTTATTGTTTGAAGTGAGTGTTACGAATTGATTATTGTCATTAAATATTGTTTAGGTTGAATTACAGAATTTCTTTAATATTAGGTATAAAATCAAACATAAAAATACTTCATTTTAGCTAATATACAGTATTTTTAACTGGTATAAGTTTTGTGAAAAAGTATTGCTTAACTAAACAATACTTAAAAGAGGAGTAAACATTTAAAATGTATTTATGACATCCATTCCGAAAGCGTAGGTAGTGTGCGATGGTAGAAACATATTAAAATCCAGTTATGGGCTAAGCTTTTGGATGTTCACATGGAGAAGTGTGTTTTTTTTTTCAGATTTTTCCTTTATTCGTTATTTAAGTACCTACTTTCATTTACGTGATTTCATCTCATTAATATATATATATATATATACCTTAACTAAAGCACAAAAGCAGGGGTAGCCAGTGGTAACGTGCTCGCATGGAAAACGCGTAGAAATGGAGCGGAGCGGGTTCAAATCCCTCTCTGATATTTACATGTATAAATCATTTCTTACTACCACTTGTCTTACGTGAACGAAAACATAGTAAGTATGTTTGAGAAACTTAACAGGGATGCCCGCACCCAGCAATGGAACGTTAAAAAGGGCTGAATACAAATCACATAAGTGTATAACATTTTCATTTAATAGTTTATCTTCAGCTGTGTGTGTTTCTAAGTGGTAGTGCCATGCTTGTTACCTTCGGGTAGCAGCCGAATGGGCCGGCACGCCCCGTATCGTACCACTCTCTCACAGAAGACCGGCGTGAAGTGGCAGCTATGCTGTCGCGTTTCGTCCGGTAAGTGAGAGTCCGGGAGGCCCACACTCTATCCCTCCTCCCGTCCTTCTTTCTCCTCCCTCCCCCCTCCCTCCCTTTCCTGAAAGGCCGGCAACGCATCTGCAAGCCCTGTGGTGTTGCAGATGTCCATGGGCGGAGGTGATCACTTTCCATCAGGTGAGCCTCCTGCCCGTTTGCCCCCTTTGTGACATAAAAAAAAAAAAAAAAAAAAAGCCATTTTCTTCACGACCCACTGCTGGGCACGGGCCTCCCTCAGTACGAGGGGGATAGTCATAGTCATAGTCATAGCCATAGTCCACCGCGCTGGCCTAGTGCGTGTTGGCGGACTTCACATGCCTTTCGAAAACTTGCTAAGTTTTTCTCAGACATGCAGGGTTCCTCACGATGCTTTCCGTCACCGTAAGACAAGTGGTAATTATGATAGAAATGATTAGCACATGAAAATACCAGAGGTTCGAGACCCAGATTTGAACCCGCATCACTCAGATATCCAAGCGAATGCGTTACCACTGGGCTACCACTGCCATTAAATAGTTTAATGAGCATTTATTATACATTCGTAATTATACGCTAGCTTAGTCCTTAAAATATACTTTAGTTCTGTCACAATACCATTAAAGAATAGGTAAGATATTCACAATAGCTTTTATCGATACGATCTGAAGCGTTCAATAGTATCGATTATCGATCAAACAGTATGTTGTTACCCTCATTGTCCTGTCTACACCCCAAAGGATAGACTAGGCGTGGATATTAAACAATGCTCTTTATTCCACGCTTGTCTAGCCGCGACATTATCTATCTGATTTTGTTATTCTCAGTCAAACGCCGCCGTGATATTTCTGAATCTGCTTAAAATTCTTTATAAAGCCTTTTGTCTAAAACACAAATAAAAAATATCAACGCGGTTATGCTTAAACATAGTACCGTTCAATTTTTTTATAGCAAAAGGGCACACAGATCTACCAAATTTGCTTGCTTTGATCAGATTAATCGAAACTCCCATCGAAAACTTCGAAACACGTTGATGTATGACATTTCAAAAATTGTCTATCTCATAGAATATCTTACGAGAAGAATGCAAAACGGTATATAGATCGTGACGTGTCACAAATCAGAATTGATCCTACCGTCATGTGACTCAGAGTAAATTACAACGTGGAGGTGGCATCGAGTAGTCCATAATATATTATTACATGAAAAATATTTATATATTATGATCATATATTTAAATATTAGATATAGACATAGGTGTGCTTACAATAAATAAAAATAAGAGTTTCGGTGTATACTGTATATTAAATGTATGTCACTAGTATGTAAAATGTCGCTTTCGATTCATTTAAATCCTTGCTTAATACAAACGTAGATAAAAGAAGTTATTTTAGAAGTACATATTATGCTGTATTGAAAATTATAAATGAAACTATATTATTTTCAGATTTTTCACGGATTCATTTTAATTTTTGGTTCCCGACGTTCTGAATTCTTTATAGCAATCATGGTTGCGGAGCAATCGCATTTAACGCGTCAATTACCGAGTATAACTATAGTATATTGAAACTTAAAACAATATTAGTCGCTTAACACCTGTGGATATGTTCATTTGTAAATAAAAAAAAACAATATTAGTCTAAATTAAATATGACATTCTATTTATTATTCTGTGTATAAAAACATCGTGAATTATTGCTATCTCCGATAGATTATCGGGTCAATAGAAATATATCTATTGTGGCAAATGATTTGCAGGAACAGCACAAATAAACTACTACAGTACAGTACCCTTCTCATTTCCTGGCCAGATGATTCAATTATAGTGCGAATTGTAAGCACATTTCAAAGAAAAACTTGAAGTATTACTTCAGTATATTTTGTTGACGTTAAAAAAATGACCATATATAATTAATTAAGAAATATGTTAATATGAAAGGCAGACATTTATTATAATCATAATTTAATACTTCAAAGCGAATATTTTATATTTTTTATAAAACTGTAATCGTTTACTTTTTTCGCGGCTTTTTGTTTGCGTTCAAACAATCCGAAATGATTGTTTAATAATTTAAATTCTCTCAAATTAAGCTCATTTAATTAATTATTGTGGTAGATTTATAAAGCTTAATATAACTGATCCTATCTTTGCTTTATTTGTCTGAGCGGAAATGGCTAGAAAATAAATCAACCGCTAACAAGCGACATTAGCTAAGAGAAAAGTTATGAATCGATTTAATGTATCTTTATTGCTATTTAGTTACTATGTTTTAAATGGCGATACTCGCTAGCGAGTGCGTTAAATTATATTAGTGCGATCCCATCAAATACACATTACTGTTATTGAAAATATTGACGTTCTACTTACGCCGCACCGCACTGGAATGGCTGCAATGATTTTAATGCGACTGTCGCTAGTGATAGATAATTTTAATATTATATAATTGACAAAAATTCTGCAGATTAAAAATATTACAGAAAAAATACAAGAGAAAACTTTCAACTTAAGCTCCTACAAACAGCTACACAGAGGAAAATACAATGATACATCTTATTGTACTTAGGGTGCAATAATGTGTACACATGACAAGATTCTTAATCTAAAAGTCTAAATTTTGTTTATTTTCAATCAGTTAAACCGTCAAGCGTGCATCAATAAGGAATTCAAAATGAGTTACGAGTGAGGAATTACGAGTAGTTATATCGCGCATAATACAAGAAACGGTCAGCGTCATTTAAAAATATATATTAAGTAAGTTAAAAAAATAGATCAAAATTAAATAAAAAAGTAAAATAATACATGTCGGTAACTAAAAAATAAACATACTAACAAAAATAACTAGTAGAATGATGAAAAATTTAGAGGAATGCAAAATAAGTTGTCGAGCTTGTGCTGAAACGCAAGTTGATTTCGTAATGTTTATTGACTGTCATAAACATAATATTACGAATTAAAAATGTGTTTTTATTGCGGGTCTTAACTAATATACCCGTTAACTTATAGTTAAAGTGTCGTGGCAACGTTTAAGTCAGGAATGATGCAACTGTTTAGTTTCTCGCCGTCTTTTTTTCAGGAGCGAGTCGACCGTAGCTGCCTCACAGACTTTATTTATTTGTATAGAATGTGATATAAAAAGATTTTTGACACTAAATGTTTTGTGCTTACCCCTTTAGAGTAGTTTTTTAATCGATTTAACAAAACATTTATTTTAAGACTTACAATAAAACTCGATAAGATAAAAATAGCTGGTATTTTTATTATGAAGAATATTTTGATTTAATTTCTTCTCAATAATAAACTAACAATTCCATTTATTACTATAATAATGACATTTAATAAATATGTCATACTCATAGATATGTTTTCTATAAATAGCACTATTTGTTTTACCCAAAAAATTATAATATATAAAGCAAAACACTAAATTAATATAAGAAACTCAACAATTGATAAATCTGCGTTAATAAATCACCTTTTATTGGAGTTGAACTATCCGAGTGCAAACATTGCCTTTTGTGACGATGCAATGGGTATTATTGCGAGACGTATTTCATGGCGACAAGAGAAATCTGTAGTTATATAGTCATTTAATTTTATTGCTACCGGAAGCGATCATTATGACGAATGTATGCCATCTTTTCTTCACCTTAACTAAATTGCACATTATCGTAATAAAGCTTTCGATAAAAGCACTAAAATGGCCACTGCACCCAAATGAAATTCATGTAATGGTTCTTGCTATACATAATAGCATATTCGAGTGATTTATTAAATGTTGTTAATAAAAGATTAGCTCCAAATGTACGACGATAGAATAATAAGCTTATATTTGAATTAGTACGTTACTTTAAAGATTTCCCCATCATTTAAAAATAGCGCTGTGGATCAGAAGATCTATCTTGAGATACAAAAACAAGTGAGTAGAATTTACAAGGTGAAAGTCAATGGAAGAGGCTTGTTAATCGTTTCTAGATTCTAACCTGATTCCTTTAAACTGGAATGCACTGAGTGACAGACGGAGAAGTAGAATTCAGAGTGGTGTCAAATAAAGGTCAAACCGCAGTGGTTGCGGTGGACAGATAGATACTCTTAGCTCCTGGGATATAGCGTTTGGCGATAATTGAGGGTAACTGTACATTTACGATACAAAGTAATGTGTGATCCATAATAAGGCTTATTTATAGGCAATAACTTCTATTAGAAATAAATTTTAAAGGTACTTAGTGTGGTTAATTTCTAAATTTAATACTAGCTGTAGACACGTCCTATATTAAATTTATCTTTCAAAATTTTTATATCAAAATAGATAATACAAACATAATAAGGGTTAAATAAAGTACTTTCAGTTTTTCCAGTTAATCAAAATTGATCAACTATTCAAGTTCTTTTCCCCTAATAGCCTTAATAATATAATATTGAACAATATGGTAAATGGAGTCGTTGCCGTATGAAACTAATATTAAAACGAATGAATAATTTAATTTATTATTAGGTTGTACCTATAAAGGTTTTTATTTAAAAAAAATTCCAACACTTAAATTATAAGACAACTAGCAGTACCAGCGGCTTCGCCCGCGTTAATTTTTTAAATATTAGGAGTCAATCCCGCGGGAACTCCGGGATAAAAAGTAGCCTATATGTTATTCTGGGTCTTCAGCTACCTACATACCAAATTTCATCGTAATCGGTTCAGTAGTATTTGCGTGAAAGAGTAACAAACATCCATACTCACAAACTTTCGCATTTATAATATTAGTAGGAAGTGTGTTGTAGTAAATCAAGAAAACTTTGAATTAACTATTATTAGGAAAGTTTTAACCCATAGTTATTTAAAGATTACGTAGGAAGTAGATAGACGTAACTAATTAATCTAAAGCTGCAACAATAAACAATGTGGTCCACATTCTATTGGAAAACGTTAAATTAACGTCATAACCATTAAGCTCGTGTAGTTCTTATCTAGAAAACGCGAAGCTCGAATTGAATTGCCAATTAAGTGAATCAGACAGATCATCGTCACAAATAGTTGCTGAATAGATTGCGTTTATTATCAGTAGCCATTATTTACATTATCACTGATTTGGTTAGCACGTCACCGCATGATAGGTCCCAAAGGCGCCGAACACATAAATTGCTTAAGAAAACAGACCGCCCACAATAAACAGATCTATTTATTAGTAAAATGACGCTTTCGTTTGAATTTAAATTTTATGTTTATGATTTTCAATTGTGGAAAGTAAAAATAGCTACTAAGAACTTGGTACTACTTAAAAAAATGGCTGTGTTAATTAACTTAATTTTAAGATTTCTAACATTAGTAGCATTAATTTTACGAAAAAGCGTCTTGTGTGCTTCCGATTTTGTTCACATTTTAATTGCTTTTAATTTGTTTACGCGGAACCCTAGTTTCTAAAATAGAATTAAGTAAAAAAAAGTTACTCCTTAAGATTTTTAATATTTTTTCTTAGTAGCGTATTAAATGTCCATCAGTATTTAGTACAAAATTGTCATTTTAAAATAACACATAGACATTACAAATTTATTTATCTGCACATAATATGCGATATTTTATCGGTCCAGCGCCTAGCAAGGATGGTAGACCTGTTGAGTTTCTGTAGTAATTTATATTGTCGAACAATTGCGTTGCTTGTATGAAGGTTTATGATGCGGCGTATCAAAGACTGCAGATAAGTGATAGCACAGTTAACCGTAATTGACTGACAGTGACGAAAATAGGCATGCTTACATCCTATCTCGATTAAAAAGGAATGAGAATCTAAGTATAAATGATAAACTTTCTGAAAATTTTTGCAGTTTTGAAGCATAGTTATTTGGTATTCTATAATATTACTTAAGTTATCATTTTCATTTTTTATGCAAATGTACTTTTAAAATAAATTCTTTGATATTCATTGAATAGAAATGTAAATTGCGTTTAACGATATCACGTTAAACAAGTTTTAAATTATTATGTAGTTTAAATTGTAAAAAAAAATATTGCGTAAGGTAGAACAACGGTATGTAGCTTACGGTTGTTCTACCTTATCAAAGTCAAATCATATTCACTTCACAAATATCTGTGAAAATGAGAGTATTTGCATTAAAAAAATCTAATTACTTCTTTTGAAAAAGGAAAATCGAATTCGCGACCTCTAGTTTAGGCAATTATTAATACCCTAAAAATTTTATGATACAAAGATTACGAATATTTTGCATTTTATAATAAATCTACAAACTAGTTTTACTTTAAACAAAATTAGTAGCAATATAGGCGATAATTTAAAGCATTACAATTTATATCAACAATTTAATTGCTTATAGCAGCATGATTTCCAATTAAGTCCAAACAAAGTGTGGTGATATTTCATAGTAACTTGAGGCAGCTTCATATTTTCACCTGATATAAGCGCCTTGTCAGCGGACATCGGCTCGACTACTTTAAAGACGATCGTAGCTATAAAGTTAGATGTATTATTACTTATTTTGTTCTTTAGTTTTGTTTTGTTATCATACTTTTGTAACTGAATTTGCATACGAAATAAGTATTTGTTGATTTTAGGTTTAGGAGTAAATGTATAGGTAATGATAGTTTAGGGGTAACGCGCTCTCTTGGGAAACTGTGTGAAGACTAACTTTTTTACGTTGAATCTGGATATTAAAAAAAAACTTTTATTTTTAAATCTTATTGAAGTCATTAGTATCGATACAGAGGCCAAATCTATAGTTTTTATAATTTATGTCTATCTGTATGTCGGAGACGGCATCAGGAGAAAATTATTAGGCGGATTTTGATGGAATTTGGTATAATGATACATGGATATCCGGGTAAACATATTATAGGATATTTTTACTCTGGGAAAATATGGTATAAACAATTTATTTTCTATTTACTTAAAAATAAAGTTATTTTACCATTTGCCAATGGTAGACTGTCACTTCATAAAGTCTCAATAATATAAAACAATGGACACAAAATTACAAACAAACTTACTTCGACGTATATAAGGATATCAGAGAATTTTCTCCGAATAGACAATGAACAATGCACGATGGCCGCGGGGACAATAGAATGCCCTAAGCTCGTACGATAAGTCAGATCTGCCGAGATGCACAACGGGAAAGTCGCATATTTTAAATTCTATACAATTTCAATCAGACATTAACTTTATATATTCATGCAGAGTTAAATAATTCAATAACATTTTATGTGTATGTTATGTCGAATTCATTTTGCGATCTTCGTGTTTTCACATTTATGCATGAATAATGTGAAAACTAACATTAACGATAGCGTCCAAGGTCATAGGTTTGAACCTCATATTAAATTAAGAATTTTTGATTTGTGCACTGGTTATAAGTTGAAATGTAGACCATAAAAATAAATCTTTTTAATTAAGTTATCGTCTGATTTTAGGGGCTCACTTTGCACACATTGTCATCCATACATGCATAATATATTGTATTGATTTTTGATTATATTTATTTATTATTTATTAATATTGATTATTTATCTAAAGTCCTAGTGTACATATTTTTTAGTATCTTAATTAATTACGTCACTTGATTTATAATTAATTAATAATTAAATTAATTAATTAATAATTTAATTCTTAATTAATATTTAATTTGGCTCTCTATGATCGTAATCCGACCAAAAAGCCTTTTGCCCACTCAGTTTTTTTACAAATTTGAAAAATCTAGTATAAGTTCTTAAAAACGACTTAATATTTGTACAAGTGTAGCATAATTTGAATAAATATACATAATATATTTAGATCAAAGCAAGGCACAACACTTGTGCGAAATCGTATGTAAACGTAATAAGTACGTGTTAATGAATGTATTGAGAACAGTTTAATGGTTAATCCTTGCGGGACAATTAGCTGTCAACAGCACTCCTTACTTTACACCCAAGAATAGAGATGACATAGAAACTCTACAATTAGTAACTTTGCATATGTATAATTCAAATAATTCTTAAATATGTATCATACACATATATTTAGAATTATGTTTATTTTCTTAATTAAACGAATGCGAGTCAAAAGATTTTTTTTTCAATAATGGATATATTGTAAATAGTTTATTCGTAGGTTTTGCACATTTCTACAAACATTAAATTAAATATTTTGTAAATGGTACCTCGCTAAAGTTTGGAATAAAAAAGAAAGAAGCGCTTCTTATGGAGAGTTCATCATCATCGTTCGCATGAAAATATTTACTTAAATCAAATTAAGAGGGAGAAATGATTTATATTTTATGTTATTTTTTATTGACGTCAAAAATTATCTGTGGATATGTTTTACTTTAAAGCTTGTTTTTAAACTTGCTTGATTAAACTTGAAGACTTTTTAATAAAAGTAAACTAAAAACATAGAAACATTATTATTATAATGGATCAATAGATATTTAAGATTGATTGAATCGACAAATTAAACTAGACAAATTTTCTATATAGTATTATTATTATTATAAGAAAACCTTATATAATATTACAATACAGCAAGGTTATAAGTTAAGGTCGCTCTATAGAATCTATGTGCATCGTAAGACAGGGGTCACAGCGGCGTCGCATCGGCGGCACCTCTGCTGCTCGCACTTACGCGAGATATCATCGAGATGCTATTTGAGCTTAATTTATCCATAAATTTTATGCCTATAAAGTTTATTAGTTGAATGCAAATACTAAAGAAGGTTGTGTCAAAATAAAAAAATTACACTTTGAAAACTTTACGTATGGATTGATGGATGGATTAAGGTTCCTCATTAGATTAGTCAGTGGCAGTCAAAAAATAATTATTCTTGCTATACAAGTTAGATATTTGTGATTTAGTAGAGTGAACCTTTACGCTTGAAATTATTTTCACTATGATGTAAAAGCTTTTACTCAACACGAAAGCTGTCTTCGCGAAAATGCTTCATACGATAGCTTAAAGTTTATGAGACTTAAGCACGGATTCAGTATTGTATATCTATATACATCTACAGTATTATACCTATATTTACTATAACTTAAATTGCTGGATAAATTATTCTGGTTATAAACCTACAAATTATTTTCTCGCCAAATAATATTTTGATTAGATATTAAATTTAAAACTTATGTATTTCTCAAGTGTCTTAGACACGTACAATGTACATGTCTATTTTTAATTTAAATACTATTTTATTAAGGTCATTACTAAATAGTAGATAAATACGTCAACCAGGTAATATAATATTTAGTCCACTTCCTAGTATCCATTACAGTCGTACGCATAACTCGTGCAGTTTGACAATAAATTTTAATAACAGATGTTTTATTAAGATATATTGTATGCAAAAAATAGAAGATTACACGCACAAGTGTTGTATACAGATATAAAAACGTGTAATATTTGATTTGATACCTACTTCTATAAGAATAAAGTAATAATATATAAAGTTAAAAATAATTTAAAGAGTCTTTAAAAGTTTTTTACTAAAAAGAAATCAAAACGAACTATGCTCTTTCTGAGGCAGAAGTTTGATAACCACACGAAAAATTATAAATTAAACATGAAAATTGTTATTTTTTACGCAATTTTAACATAATTCTATAGAATGTAAACGTATTTTACTATAGTCAAAATATACGTCGAGATTTCAATGACATGTTTCCGGTATACCACGTGCCAAGTGACATGCCAGAACAAATCTGTATGATACGAATAGAGGCATTAACCCCGTAGTGACTTCGAACTTGTGACCTCGACTGGTGATCTTCATAACTTTACACTATACATCATCATTACAGCAAAATTATCAAAATTACAAGATTAATAATAATTTCTAAATAAAATGTAAGTTACTGTACAAATATTTACATAATTTACGAGTCACACATCTTATATTGAACTCAAAGGTGAATGTAATACTCTAAATAGGTTTCACTATTCTTAGCTACAACTAATAAGGTGTCGAGAATTCGGTAATGAGAGTGATAAACGATATCGCGGGTAATATTACGCCGTGAGAACACCTTTGGCATCATCTCTGATTACTTGTGCTTCTTAAGATCTTTCCCTTTTTTAAACTTTTCACTAATTATTTTTGAAGTGGTATGATAAATTGTGCTTTTAATAATATTACAGTTGGAAGTCAAAGAGGAAATAGGAAATAAACAGATTTTCAACTACACATATATTTTTATGATATACATTATACAGGTATTCTTTAGGACGAAACGAAAAAAAAATAGGCCTGCTCAGAAGCTGAAGCTCGAAGACGCTTTTTTCACATGAATATTTTCATTTTCACATGAACTTTTACATTAATAAAGAACCTTGAATGTTTTTTAAAGTAAATTTTAAAGCTTGTATTCTACTACGATTAAATACTTTATCTATAGTGAGTACACGTCTACAGTACATAGCTGTTATACATGTATAAGTACGGTGGTGTAATAAGAGCTCACTGACGTTAGAGATGTTAATTGAAAGAGGACGCAAAAAATACGTTGTCACTACATAAATATCCAACATTTATATTTATATGCGTATATACAACATTTATATTGTGTATTCTTTGTTTAAGTATTGAAATTCTACCATTTAGTTTCATAAATTTATAAATTTTAAGATTGTGTAGAATATAGTATTTAGATACATCACTATAAGTAATAATATTACAACTTACAAGTGAATTTTAATCTTTAAATTACATAACTATATATAATTAAACTAAGTCCCTCACATGACTGTCTGTCTGTCTAAAACTCAAACAAACGGATTTACATATTATGGTTTTAACCGTCACGGTTTAATATAAATCAATAGAATTATATCAAAATAATGTGTACGAAAATATTCAGACCAGATGGGTGGTGGTGCCTACGTAAAGCGAGGCTAAGTCAACAGTGATAAAATATTTTAATTAAAATAGTACAATAATCGATTTTGGTTTTTATTAAGAAGAGCTTCTGACAAATCAACAAACATCTATGTTCTATTAGTCCATTGAAATGTTACATGAGCTTTTCATTTTTTAGAGGACGCAATTTTATTTTTGCGACATGTGTGGAGGGTCAATAGAAACTTAACCCCAAGTTTGTGGGGTTGCCGCCCTTGTGCCCCCGGCCGCCATCTTGGAAAAAGGGATGCAAACACCTTTTTCGTGATATCTCGGAAACTATGCGTCCTACAAAGAATTAGTGAAGACATAATTTGTAGCAAATCGCTTTGCCAACAAATATGTTCATATAACTTTTTGCGCTTAATTAAAAATTAAAGAAGTTATCAGCAAAAATATACTCTATACTCAATTAAAAATACACAAGATTGTTTGTGATACTCAAATATTAGTGCAATATTTTTATAATTATACCTTACTTGCTTACTTCACTGCCTAAGCTGGTAGAGATATGTTATTGAATGAGGTAATGTGGGCGAAATTACATTAACATAGACATTGGCAAAAACACGAAACAAACAACTTCGGCAAACCATCACATGTCAGGTGACAATTACTGTAATATGCGTACCGATATTATAACAAGCTAATCAAAGCTTGACATTTCATTTACATATGACGCGACATCAGTAGATTCAGTACTCAGCACATATATGTATATATAAAATTGAAGTGTCAATTTTTTATTTCAAATTAACAGCTTTTCACTAAATGCATATAAAAGTATATACGGTCACATCAAAAAGTCAATTTTTATTTTTTTCTGTTCGTTCGTACTTATCTCTAAAATAATTGGACCGATTTTAACGGGACTATCACTAGCAAATAGCTAATGTATGTATGTTGCTAAATGTATATATGTAGCATTATATTATATGTGTTGAGACTTGAGACATTATTACAACAGCACCATCTAGTTCCGTGGTAAGCTTCGAGGCTACACATATTAATTTGAATGAGTCAAAAATCAAATTAATTCCTCGAGTGGGACTCGAACCCGCGACCGCTGGCGCAGAAAGTAGGATCACTACCAACTGAGCCAAACGTGTAGTCATATGTTATAAAGAGTAACTTTTAGTTATTTGAAAATTATAAAACCGATTAATTTATTTTAACTTATGCCCAGCGAAACGGGCCGAGTTTGCTAGTAATATAATAAAAGTTTAGTATGAAATAATTTAAGATGAAATATGATTTCTTATTGATGATGACATAATACGTTATGTATTGCTATAGATTGTTTTAGGTATATCATAGGCTCACTATCGCTCCGCTCGGTTTCGTCCCTATACACGTTGAGAAGGTATAGATCTCTCTGAAATTACATATTTTACGTATTAAATAGTATCCTATATGATGTTCACCAGGATGACCAGTTAACATCATACTAATACTCACAAACAGACAAACAGAAAAAAACACGACAAAAAACTAAATACAAAAATAAATTTGGACTCTTTATCTATAATAATCATTATCTTTTCAAAAAATATTTAATGTACAGAATGAACGTTATGATTTTTTTGAGTATATATGTATAGAATACTGATAAATTATAACATAAGGAAAGGTGTAAAACCGTCTATTTGACCTTCGCTCTAACCATGGAGAGGTGAAGAATCTTATACAATTTATAAAGTTAAAATAAAAATAAAGTAAAGTAAAATAAAGTTTAAAAATAAAAAGTCAGGGTTTCCTTTGTATTTTGACTTATTTATCAGATCATAAATTTGATTGACACAAACAAATTTGTTTTATGAAGCTGTGAGATTATAAATATCTTCTAACAGAATGTTTTAGTAATTTTACAACGTGTTACTGTCATAATAAGGTATTATACCAGTGGAATTTAGCGATCTCTATGAACGCCCCTTAATTAAATGCCCCAAAGATAGAAAAGTGTAAAATTAGTCAGCAATTATAAAGTAGTCTTTAGAAAGACATAAAAAATAGAAATTAAAAAAACTGTTGTCCTTTGCTTTTTATTTAGGTATATAAAAATTACAGCAGTATATTCTAATCTGATTCAGGTAAGTACCTTGAGTAATATTAACATTATCCAAGTGAAAATCAAAGTTGTGACTTACGACATAAAGATCTTAGATTTAAAAATTATACTTACACAAAAATAAAATCTAGATAAATTAAATACTGTAATAAAAGTACTCTGTATTAAACTTCGTTGGATTTTTATAGTTCTAGGTAAGTTTTCTGATTAAAAGTAACCAAATCGAATTGCTTCGTCGAGTACATTGACACATGAAAGAGAAATTGTTGACTTCAATTGGACATCAAATGTCTGATTTATTTATTGTAAGTACTGTACTCTTAACTTCGTTCGTTCGTTCGTTTATAATATTATTATGTATTGAAAAATATAATATACATTCTTTATTTGATTTTATTTATACAGATTAATGAAATTTAAGTGTCTGTTTGTAACAGCAACTTAACCGCCTTTTAATAAATGCGTATCTAATTATATAAGACACCTAGTTATAAAAATACACGATTTTTAACATTTTTGTCTATCTGTCTATTTATTTCCGTTAACCCGTCAACGCGAACCAACGAGACACAACAATTTTCAATTGTTATAAATCTATATTGACCCCGCGCCCGTTGATAGGTTAATCTCCGACACGGCTAGATCGATTTTGACAGGACTTTAGAAAAATTATATTTTTTATGGGTCAAAAAATTAAATAGTAGGTACCTATTGACGATCCCGAGCGACATTAAATCGCTAATTAATATTAAAATTATAAAATAACTTCTTTTTATCTAATGAATTCTATTCTTTCCCCCGATTTACATTTAAAAATAAATCAAGTATTTGTATATTAACTTTTAATGTAAATATAATGTTAACTGCTTTAATACGCAAATTTAATTATTCTTATTTCTGAGATAAGTGTTAAGACTACCGTTAATTGTCAAGAATTTTACAAGCAGATTCCTTTAGAATGTAATTACTATGTATATAGATAGAGCTCTATTATATATAATTGCTATAAACCCTCAACTAAAATAGTATGGGTGCCATAATCAGTAAATTAGCGGGTAACTGATATCATGTGAAATAATCATAATGTCGCTTATGCCTGAAAATGGACTAAGACTTTTTCTTATTCTACAATGATATAAACTCAATGATTCCGGCTGCTCACCTGTCACTATCTAGTTTTTATGACATTCGTGTTAACAGTACTAGATATTTTTTACAATTTTCTTTTGATACACAGATCTGTCTATACAATAAAACCCTAAATGAGTAGAATCTTGAACCCTAAATTAGTGTAAAAATTGTACTGTCATCATTATCGATACAGAGGCTAAATCTGTACGTTTAAGAATTTTCGTCTGTGACACGCGCACCACGAGTAAACCACTGAATAGATTTTGAGTCACATAAATATAAAAATTTAGCTACCCATTAATAACCGTCATTAAGATTAACATTACTTTTTAAATGTTTCCAGATTAAAATAAAAAATAATGAAAATGATTGAATGATAATTTGAAAAATGCAACCAAAATCATTGCCAGGGCGTTTCAGTTAACTATCAACGAAACGGGAGCACGTATAGTTAAAAGGAGTAAATAGTAAAGTTGTGCTTGAGAGCCAGCTATGGTATAGTCGACAAAATTACGCGTTTGAGCTCGGACGTGTCGCTCGACGCCACGAACTCTACACCACGCGGCTTTCGCACTTGATACTAACAAAAACTGACGGTGAACAATACAATAAAAATCATTTTATATAATTATAATACGTAATTGAAATTTCGTAGTGAATGAGTGTATGATTTTCAGTGATCCGTGATTTTGAGGTCAGTATGTGATAAGAAACGTTTGACACTTTAAATAATAATTAGGAAATTGTTTAGTATTAATTATTCTAACGCCGCTATTGGATTAACCGGATATATAGTTCATTGAGCTAACCTTAACCTAGCCCGCACAATCGATTGCACATTGAGAGAACTTTGCAATTAATTTGAACGGTAATGATATAGATTTTTCTGTAGTTTTCCTGCTTAATTTTTGAATGAAATAAACATACATACAGACGAACATACAACTTTTGGAGTTATATTAAGTCGCTTCAGTATTTATTTTTCAAGGTACAAATATTTCTTGTACTTTACATCACCGGTTGTTTCGTCTTTTTTAAGTACAAAAAAAAAGCATTGAAAGTAAAATATATTTTATAAATTTATATATGAAATTGATAATTCTGTAAAGAAAATTTTTTTGGTAAATTGGTCGTAAGGATAAATAAGCTCGGAGATGACGAAGAGTTATAACTACGAGTATGTCAATAAAAGACAAGTACTTCGACTCAACTGTGTTTTAATTTCTGATGATATAGCTACGTCAATTATATTGAATTCGATGGATTCCAGCACAAATTTATTATTTAAACATATACTAGTTAAATATTTTCTAGTTTCTATCGGAATGCTAATGTCTTACAACATTATTACGTCGTGTTTTGTTATTATGTCAAACAATCTGCCCATATAGTAGTATTTGCGATATCAGTAACAGGAGAAGAGCTGCAATTTTGCTTCAAATTGCAGCGCTTCTCCTGTTACTGCCATACCTTACCATGAAAATATAATATTGTGTGTAGTTTTTCTAAGAACTATTCATTCATTATTATTGAAACGGAACCTTAACTAAAACATAGCCTTCGAAATATAACAATTACCAAATTACTTGAAGGCAGAAAATAAAAGTTTAACTTAAAAGGCATTATCTCATTTCTTTTCGGGACTTTTGGTTTCCAATACTTAAAAGCAATATTTTTTATAAAATACGCGAAAAAATAGTGAGACATTCCAATCTTTTGTTTTTAAACCAAAATATGTCATACATTATGAAATTATACATCATTTTTAAGAAGATAACAATTCATAGATATGTGACATTTTAATTTCGTTATCTAGTCGTTGATTACATCCTAATAAAACTATTTTTTAAATCAAACAAATGTTAATTTACTAGTGTTTATGGAATAGTTTCAATTAAAAAAGTGTATCAGTGATAACTAAATATAGGTCAGATAACCGACGTGTTTGAAAACTTTCTTGAAGACAAGACTGACTTGTATGACAAGTAAATGATAACAAGGTAGCTTATGAAAATCGTAGTAAAAATATAACAAAGGAGAATATACACTCATGGAAGCCATTAAAAGAAATCATCATCAGCCCTTTTTAACGTCCCACTGCTGGGCACGGGCCTCCCTCAGTACGAGGGGGATCAGGCCATAGTCCACCGCGCTGGCCTAGTGCGAGTTGGCGGACTTCACACGTCTTACGAAAACTTGCTAGGTTTTCTCAGACATGCAGGTTTCCTCACGATGTTTTCCTTCACCGTAAGACAAGTGGTAATCATGATAGAAATGATTCGCACATGAAAATATCAGAGGTGCGAGACCCGGATTTGAACCCGCATCACTCGGTTATACAAGCGACGCGTTACCGCTGGGCTACCACTGCCCATATATTAAAAGATCATATTGAAAATCATATTAAAAGAAATAATTGAATTGAATTGAAGGAGAATACAGGAATAATAAGGACAGAAAATGATATACTCGCATATACGTTGACTATGGCCTGATTCCCCTCGTATTAAAGCAAGGCCCAGCAATGGGACGCTTAAAAGGGCTGAAGACCTACCTACTACATGTTAAGCTCGCACTTATGCAAATGTAATAAATAAATTAGTTAAAAATCACATTTATAATACTACCAAATCCGTTTTAGATTTTGTAACACGGAAAGCAATCGCTAGGAAGTAGAGCCCTGAATTTCGCTACTGATATCGTTTTTTTATGAAAATCGTGTATGACAATATATTACCATCAAATATTCATACTGTCGTTTCCTCATTTATAAAACCAAGAAGAGTTTCTACTACGAGTATGATCGATTAACTTAATGTAATAATTATAACTCGATTTTTAATACACACATTAACAAAGTCAATTTATAAAACTAAATAGGTTATTTATTTCAATTTTATGACTATTCGACACATTTTCGACGGCTTCTCAGTATAAAAACTCGCTAGACGCAATCTCTATTATTTCCATCAATGGTTCGTGCCCAATTAATGTAAACTAGTTTTCAACAGTGTCTGCTTTTGTTACGCTAACGTAAACTTTTTATATGGGAGTATTAAGTTCGGTGAAATTTCGCAAATTCATTGAACTCAAGAAATTTGTAGGTATTTTTAGCAATTCATTTATAACTGAACTGGCAACTTGCCCTTGCTTTGCTCGAGTACGCCCTAGGACCTAGAGCCTACGTATATGTAGGTACGTATCTCTATAGGCCTAGGTCATAGATTATATTTTGTCTGGGTACTTAATTTCATCGAATATCAAACAAACAGGCATACCTATGTTTAAATTTTCGCTTTTATAATAAAAAAAAAACACTTGTTGGGACATTATTACAACAGCGCCATCTAGTTCCGTGGTGAGCAACGTTACGTGCTTGTGTTACGGAAACCAGATAGTTGATATACTACACATATAAGTTTTAAATACATACATATTATAAATATTAACACCCATGACTGGAGTACACACAGCGGGACTCGAACCCGCGACCGCTGGCGCAGAATAGGGTCACTACCAACTGAGCCAAACGTGTCGTCATAATACTAGTCTCATAATGATTTGAAATCATTGATGAATGATTAATTTACTGTTCAAACAATATTAATTCACTTACAAATTCTATACATTAAGATAGTCTAAAAGATTTTCTACAAAAGAATACATTTAAATTTTTCACTCCTAACTTCAAGGTGCACATTTTCTCACCTTGGCTATCGTCTTATAACGGGAACACAGTACATATACAACGGGATAAACTGCGATTTGCGTATCGTGCAGTAGTTTCTTGCCTGCAATTTATAGAGCGTAATTCGCAGCTTCTCTTGACTTAAAATGTTAAATAGACTTAGATTCTATTGTTCTAGAATTAGGAATTTACATTAATTTACAATGAATCAAATTATACGCTAACTATTAACAAAATTTAGACTATTTTAATGTAAATATATACAATTAGTTTTAGCTCATAATTTGGTTCAAGTGAGGTACATAGTATACATCGATAAAAATATAATGCAAATTGCACATGGGCTTGTTCCAAATGAAGGGTACAGGGGTAAAACAAGGAATGTCACATAATATTAAAAAAGTTGAAAAGTATGGGAACATTAAGATTTTGCCACGTATTATGGATTGCAATGTTAATTAAAGCTTAATCTTAAGCTCTTTAATTCACTTATTTACTCACAAACTGTCATATTTATAATATTAATATGATTTCTGATATCAACTCCGATACTTTTAGATTGCATTATCGTATTAAAAAGATAATAATTCACTTTTTCCTAATAAAATGCACCAAAAGTATATACTTAAATACTAATGATTGTACTTCCATATAATTCTATATCCCGTAGGATTTGTATATCCCATAGCATTTCTATAATATATATTCTATAATATGTCGTTGTATATGACGTCATAGTTCATATGAGTCATAATTGTAACACTTTCCGGTCAATTAGCACATCGCGATAAAAAAACGGTCGGTTTGTTTGTTCAGAGATCAAAGATTTGTAGTTTCAAGCTCAGAATCTAATCAAATAAAATCAGATGTTAAATACGAGGTTAATGACCCATACTCCATTACATAAGTGATATTAAGTCACGCGTATAAATTTCGTACAATGGATTACAAATGTTTTTATGCGAAAATGTTGATGGTGGAACATGACTGTGCCATAAATTTTTTTATTATCATTTAACCTTTTAACAAACCGTTGGTATTTCGTTGTTCTCTTACGGAACTTTACGCTTATTATAGTGTTTAATTTTAATTTTTACACACTAGTATATAAAAACATTATATACTATTGGCTTAGATATTTGAATATTACATATTTATGTGGCTCTCAGCCGGTAGACCTTGAAAATTTTTCATTTAGTCTAACATCGATAATGAGATTTGCCTACAACATAATTTCAACTATTTCTTGTTTAAGACGAAGTAAGGTCATCCGACGTAGTATAAAAAGTTGCTTTCGTTTTAAGATAACCAGATTATGTTATAAAAATGTTTTTCTTTTATATATCGTTGGGTGTACTTATCTCTTTCTGCAAGCATGCGATCTTAAACGATCGCGTAACTCGTAAGTTAAAAGGTTTTTTATATTACGTCATACTATATTGATATAAATATATATAATTTAAACTTTAATATAAATATAGTCTATTTTACACGTAGGTTACTTATTTATAGGTACTTTAGAAAATATCATTTAGGTTTTCAAAGTTATATATATTAAGTTGGAAATAAAATTCGAAATTTATTTAAGAAGCCTAGCTTTTGCAATTTTAGATCATTTTTAAACTCTTAATAATATTCTATACATACCTATAACAAAATTTTAACTAAGTAGAACATGTACGAGTATATTACTCGTAAATATTTCTTTAATTACTTATCGAAATATTATTATTAGAAAACCACTGGTCAGATTTTGTTGAGGAATGATGATAGCTGGTTTTTCTGGGGTAAAATATAGCATACTTTTTACTGCAAGAAAATATATAACTTCTGAGAAATATATACTAACTGTTAATACGTATCTATTATATAGAGTATAAGGGACGTATTAGGGACGAACCCGAGCGAAGCGAAGGTGAATCTCTAGTTCCAATAAATTTTACAAGCTTTTATTAAGTTAAGTATTACCGTAAGTACAGAATTCATCATCATCATTATCATCATCATCAGCCCTTTTTAACGTCCCACTGCTGGGCACGGGCCTCCCTCAGTCAGGGGGATCAGGCCATAGTCCACCGCGCTGGCCTAGTGCGTGTTGGCGGACTTCACATGTCTTACGAAAACTTGTTAGGTTTTCTCAGACATGCAGGTTTCCTCACGATGTTTTCCTTCACCGTAAGACAAGTGGTAATCATGATAGAAATGATTCGCACATGAAAATATCAGAGGTGCGAGACCCGGGTTTGAACCCGCATCACTCGGTTATACAAGCAACGCGTTACCGCTGGGCTACCACTGCCTGAATTACAACTGCAAGTACAGAATTGCAACTTCTTAAATACCGCTTATGCCCTGCATAAGCTTGTGCTTAATATTTAGCGAAGAAAGGATAGAAATGAATTCTAAAATGAAATATTATATGGATCCATAGTCTCGAACCATATGTGGATCCGGCGTTATGGGGCCACACGATAACACTATCGGCGGATGGCTTAACGCATTCGATTGTGTGATTTTTCTATTGGACTTGGTGGATGTAGGTTATTCGTAACGCTAGAGCACAATTCGATAAATGAGTGGTGCGTATGAGTTACTTCATACAAGCAATAAAGGGTTTAATTAAAAATAATTGTGTACACTTTTCTTTATTAGCCTATATATTTTAACGGAATGGCAATACGAATTTTTGGTACTTGTGACATTCGCCAGATTTTTCTTACCACACTTGTATTTATGCAAATTCGATCGATTGAATGTAATATTAAATTAAAATTAATAAATAATTTAATATATTTAAATAACACTTTTTATATAATTCAATTTAATTTAATAAAAATCGGCAAAATAGACTTGAAATATATGTAAAAATAACCAGATGAATGGCAAAAAAGCCTCATTATTATTAGCAATATCATTCAGAAGAAGGAAAAGGAGAGAGATACTCTTAAACATTACTCTCTAAGTAAATTAAAAATCTGTATTATTTGTTATAATAATAAATTATTATTACTAAACGAAATTTTGTAATTTGTCTTATCCATATTTACGGAAAAACGTGCTAACAGTAATTATGAATTATGATAACTTTATCTTAATCCATCGAAACGCTAAATGAAAATGCAATTTATTAGTAAAGTGGGTTTTTTGCACGATTTTAGTTCGTCAGTGGATACCGAAAATAAAGCCAGCTTTAAGTAATTTTCAGTGAGTTTATTTTTTTTTATCAATAACATTATAACGCATGATTATTTCTATTGTTAGTATTTATTTATTTTTTATAATTATAATATTTAGTTTAGCTTCTTTTTATAAGAATTGAAGTATTTTTTTTCTTTAACTTATTCTATATTTTTTTCAATAAAGTATTTTCGTTAGACGGTGACAAATTACTGCTATTTATATTAAAGACGCTATTCCGCATAACCGACTTAGATTTAACCTACTAATAATTTGAATGTAAATACGCGCGTGGAGGTATCGAGTTGATAAAATCTAACTTCTAAGTTAAAGTTCAAAAAAGAGAAGCCGTTTATGCCGCAAAAAAAGATTTTTAAATTTGTTGTCCAATTTTTTTTATTTTCACTAGCTAAGTCATGATTTTTAATATATAATGCGATAAGTATTACGAAAATAGCTAAAAAAACCGAAACTGGAAAGTGATTTATAAGCGAAAATTATTCAACATTATAACTAATAGTAAACAGTTATAATATCTAAAGCAAAAAGTGACTATATTTTATTACACACATTTTTTTAGTCTAAGTAATAGTATATGAACAAAAAGTTAAAGAAATCGTGAAAAACGTCAGCACGTTGCTTCTGAACAAGTGGATTTCATAGAATGAGCATGCTCTTTCGAACGAATGAATGACGAAATGTATTGCCTAAATATCTGTGATCATCTTCTATAAGTACTCTGACATGTTAAGTATGATGGAATGTAGATAAAATATAATAAAATATCAACCTTATTTGAGGCATACCTACTTATTTTGTAGTATATTCTTTATGCACTTTAAGTATACAAACTTAATATAAATTGTTCACGTTATATTGAACAAACATGATAAATTAAAATATTTTTTAGTTTAGCAGATAACTATTTCGATTGGCAACATTTTTTATGGTGATTGAGCTAGTATTTAAGTATTAGGTAATACAAGATGTAAGCATGGGTGTAGAACAGTGAGTACAACTCTAGCCCTTTCTGCGAAGGGTTCCATTGTTCTTTATTTAAAACTATTGTGTTGTATCTTGACGGTAATAGTAGTGCTTATGAAACAAAGAATAAACCTATCACATGTGTTATGTAGGTTTACTATAGGTATACCAATCAGTAGTTAATTTAGATAATACACGATCATCGCGTAACATGCAGCATCCCGACTCTGGTATAAAAAATAAATTCAATTAGTCGCTGTCTTTACATTGTAGATACTTATATCCACTTTAGTAAGAAAAGAAAAAAAATACGCAGACTATGTAATAAGTAAGTACTTTCACATCAGACCTTATTAATATTTTCACGTTTAAAGGCAATTTCCATATTATCAATAACATTAAAGTTCAGGTATAAAAAGTATTCGTCTTATATTTACACCTTCAAGTGTCAAGAAGATAAATTACACTCTGTGTGGCCAAATTTTAATGATTAATGTAAAATGCTTTCGGAAAGCTGGTGCTTTAACTTTTAACTTAAGCCATTTAAGTCATTGATACTTTTTCCAATGAATAATTTTCAAAATTGTGTTAAAATCTGTCAATGTAATTACGTAAGCAAAAGAAATATAAAATTATTGTAATTTAGCAGTGACTCACCCTCGCTTTACTTTCTTAGGTACAATGTAATTTTCTGAGCGACACCCTTATTCTTTTTACAAATTAAATGTAGCCTTAATTACTCGTTATAATATTAACTATATCCTAGTTAAAGTATTCGTAACTTCAAAATCTATCTATTTTTCCAAACGCTAAACTAAAATTCTGTGGAGCACTAGGCCAGCGCGGTGGACTATGGCCTGATCCCCCTCGTACTGAGGGAGGCCCGTGCCCAGCAGTGGGACGTTAAAAAAGGCTGTTGACATGCACTTACTGTATATAATTAAATATGAATTTAGTAAAAAGCTATTGTGTTACAAAAAGAAACTTCAATTTTATTTATATTTGTTTCGTGAACCAATAATCTGGAAAACAAAATGTATTATTAAAAATAATTGGTTTAAACATAATTATAAAGTTGTGTTTACATTAAGCACTTTTTATTAAAAAATTACATCAACTTCAAAATAAGTAATTACTGCATTCTCAGAATAGGGTCAGCTATCTTTTGGATTAAAATTGATTGATTTATTAAAGTAGAATTACTTAATAATAATTAGAGTAGATTTAAAATTAAACAGATAGGCTAATTATCTTATAAATCAGAATTTTTTATGGCCAAATCTACGATAATGCGCGAAAAAGCTTATCACAGGCAGGTTTCGTAACACAATCAGACCACACACCTTAACACGATATGTCGTATTCCTCACGCAAAGATACAACCAATAATTAATTTAAATCATAATTTCCTATTATTAATGTTATCATATTATACACTTAATATTTTTCCCAAACTAAATGCTTATAATTAAATAGGTAAAGAGATAACCCAATTACGCTTATCAGACCAGTAAGTAAAAAGGGCTCTGTTAGACTCCGGTTTCAACATTCACCTGATTTATCAAGACCATAAATAACTATTATACAGATATAATTAACACATTAAATAAATGTTTATTTATTGTGAAAATAATCTGTTAATATAGTAGCGTTCATTTTTCAACTATTGTTCTCAGTAGTGGTATGTTGCGTGCGGCTTAGTTCATATTAATTATGGAATAGGGATTGAACTTAACGAAGTACATCAAAAAATTATAAAAAGGATTTGACTTGTCGGTGGTTATAGATCAACTAGCAATTCCCGCGACTTCGCCCGCGTTTTAATGACTATAAAAATAGGGATTGGTGGTAGAAAGTTGAAAATTTAGGGTTATAAGTATTTTTGATGCCAAATTATAAAAAAAATAAAAGAAATAAAAATTTGGTCTAAAAATAAGAATCAAAAATTTTGAGAGGGCCACCCATATCACCTAGCGGAATAGAAAATTGCCTATGACCTATTCTCTGACCTACCAAATATACACAAAAAATTTCATAAACATCGGTCAAGCCGTTTCGGAGGAGTTCGATAAAAACACACACGAGATTTTTATATATTAGGTTAAGTTTGTTCAAAAATTAGGGCAAAAAATACTAATTTAAATGACTGCTAATATTTGCTTATCAGCATTAGACCATTCTTATCTGATTATCTAAGTCATCAAATAGACAATTTTAATGTTCCATATATTTTTATTGCGGAAGATATCTAATAGATAACGTTATATACGAATTAATGTTTGATTTAGATAATTAATTAAAACATAATGATAACACTTATCCATAATTATAAACACGAGATGTGCAAAGTGTATAAGTAAAGGTGAGGGCCAGGTTATAAATACAAGTTGGCGGTTAGGAAACTTGTATGCATCTATGACATACTGTCAAGTTAGACGAACCGTTATTATTTATTAATTATATGAAATATGCTTGAGATGAAATTAAAAGTATAAAGTTTATATAAAGGTAATATAGGTAAATATTCGTTTGTTTTTGATTTTATTTAATATGTAACTAATTATATACGTATAGGATAGAAGATTTCAATTTATAATTATTTGAATTGTGTTATTGTACGTATTAAAAATTGAATCATTGAAATGCATTATAATATTATATATATGACGATACGTTTAGCTCAGTTTGTAGTAACTCTACTTATTGTGCAAGCTGTCGCGAGTACGTGTCTCGCTAAATTCATTATTCATAATATATTATAATCATTCATTTGTGAGATTACCACAAACGTTTGCACTTCAGTCATGGGTATTTATATTAATTAAATACTTATATTAAAAATATAATAAATAAAATAATTGTACAGACGTTTCTTGACAAGTAGTTGTCGATAAACTTTATCATTTCATCATGCTCGTAGATATTTTTTATAAGACTATTAAAATAGATTTCTTAAGTAACTAAAATCAAAAGACAAATGAAGAATTCAAAATTTGTTATATAGGTAACTAGTATTTAAAATCACAACAATTCTATTTAACTAGTTTCTTGACTGTCGAACAAGCTGTTAACCCCATTTATTGTACACAAGCGATTCTATTCCATGTAAAGACTAAATTTTCTAAGGCAAGCTAGGTTTGCATTCAAAGATAATGCATACGTTTTATGGAACTATCAAGTAACTGTTTAGCTGTACTAATTATATTCTTATGCAAAAGAGACATTGTTTTGTAAGTAATTTATGTTAAGTAACTACTTATTTTGCTACTCAATTGCAAAAGCATAACTGCTTAGTTATTTTATTACGTATTTAGATATTTTATTATCACCCTCGCTTTGCTCGTGTTCGTCTCTAGGTGCTCCCTGCCAAATTCAAAGTTTGTAGCGCAAAAAATGAAGGACTTTCATACAAACTTGTGCGAGCCCTTACGCCTCCTTATTCCTTAATTAAGTAAAATTAAATAAATAATAATATGGCTAATAATATACTAAGCTAATTATAAAATGAATAAATGAAAATGTAATAATCTGTACATTAAATATTTTATACGATACTAAACGTTTAATCGTATAGGACCAACTCAAGGAAAGCGAGAGTGCAATCGCTAGTTTATATTATAAGATTGGGAAAAAAAGAAAAATTGACGTGTCACTCATTCAAATCATCCAATGCAAATATTATACATTAACACATGTAAATTATATAATAGTATAGTATTATAAATTAATACTGTCACAAGAAAAATATCGCAAAGCATCATTTAGCTATTAAATTACGTATGTGAAAAATGAATGCTTGTCAATATACTGTGTTTGAATCATTTTGTCCACAGAGATGTCACTTGTCATATGCAAATGCGTTGATAAGCTAAACAAAAATAGATACTGTTTAGGAAAATAGTACACCTACAGATAAGCGGTTACCTAATGTAACCTAATCTTTATGATCCGATAATGCAGCATCCGCAGTGTGTAACAACTTTGAACTTTATCCACTTAATAATAAGACACTATTTATCTATTAATTTACTAGTAGGTAAATAAAATTTTAAAATTATCAAGCTTTCTCTGTTAGATATATTATTTACGTAGGATTATCAAGAGAAATACGAATATTTTCATTGTTTAAAGATATTATATGGTATAATTCGTTGTGGTATCGTTGTTTTAGTGATTTAAATAAACCGTATACAGTATTATATATAAAGACAAGCCAAGAAAATGTACAGTAAGTAATCAATATTTATAACATACTAGCTGACCCGACAGACTTCGTACTGCCTCAATCGATAAATAAAAGACCTCAACTTTTTTTTTCATATTTATTCACCTTTTAAACCTTCTCTATACTTCCACAAATAATTCAAGGCCAAAATTAGCCAAATCGGTCCAGCCGTTCTCGAGTTTTAGCGAGACTAACGAACAGCAATCCATTTTTATATATATAGATACGAGTACCAATACCTGAAAGAATAAAAAAATTAAGTGTTGAATAACCATAATCCTTCATAACTTTAAGTTTTATAATAGTTATGATATTAATTGCTAAAGCTTTTTTTAATTTTTAGTCAGACTGATATTTGTATGTATTCAGCCTTTTTTTAATGTCCCACTGCTGGGCACGGGCCTATTTTTAATATGAGGGAATCAGGCCTACACAGAGCTACCACTGTCTGACAGATACTTATTTGTGAGTATTTAAAAAAACGCTAATTGATAAACGAATACCTATCGTATGTTTCAAAATATACAGTGCTAATATTTATTAACTGTCCGTATTATTATTTTAAGTGTGTTTAACAGGTTTCTTTGGCTTCATTGTGTTATTGTATGTATAAAGTATGTAAGATATCTTTATTTAAGACATTTATTTTTCATATAGGGTTCTTCATGTTTTATTACAATTTTTCCAGCAATGAAACAGAGAAAAGATTCAAATTATATAATATGCACATAAGTATATAAAATATGCCTATGTACATGTTTTTGCTGGCAAAACTGTTACATAATTTTTGTAGGCTAAGGCGAATATTATAACAATATCAATACAAAATCATATATCAGAGAGAGATAGAGAGAGAGACTTCTCTCTCCAAGTTATCCTAAGAGATCATTAAAAAAATATAATAATTTTATTTACCAACAAACTTTCTTCACCAAATCACTCTATAAATTCAGCCTGTCGTCTAACGATTTTCAATTCACTCATTGTTAATACAAAAAAATTATCCACGTGTGGTCTATTAACAAACAAAGGGCGAAAGTGAATCAGAGATTTTTCACAGAAAACGCTTATAGATTTTTTTGCTAAAACGGAGGGACTTTTTCCCAGATTAGAATAAATATTTAAATATAACGGAAGACGGTTTATACTAATATAAGCTAACTTTGTATATGTACATTTAAAAATAAGATTAGTTAGTTAGGTATCACCGTTTTCAAATCATGTATTGTTTTATTCATTTATTCATTGTATATGTATAAAGTATATAATATAACTATCTAATATTTTGTTTAAGTATATAATATGGATTCTACTCAAAACTATATAACAACTATAGTTTACTAATTTCTTTCTTCTGATTTTTTCTCTTATAGCTCGAGATAAATATTATGTCGCTCATTCAAATCTGTATAGGTTATATTTTAGCTATAATCAATACTAAACACAAATATGTTGTATATTCACTCAAATGTAACTCAGGTTGTTAATTTTTTCTTGCTATAACGAAGAAAATAGCATCCGTAACTCATTTTTTTTTTATATCGAACAGGAATCGAACATGTTACCTTTAATTTTTAATAGGGTGTGACTGAAAATAGGTAAAGTAAGATACTAAGCACAATAATATACTTATAAATTATTTTTGTCTTTTTTTACGTTAAAAGAGATAGCTTATGTCAATAGAGTCTTTGAAAAGTTTTTAACAGTTAAATTGTTCAAACGATACTGTCCACTTACAATTCAACAAAAACCTAATTTTTATAACTATAAACCTTAATGAATCATTAGTCATTCAATTATTACGGATTAAACAGAAACATAATAATTTAACACAAAAATGACATCCATTGTCTTATACATATTAGGGCACGACAAGAATGGACATCTTGAACGTCTTTTAAACATACTTATTTATAAAGTAATTTGGTTCATGGCAGCGCATTATTTGCACAGTTGGTACGAGCTTAGTCAATTGTTGGTGTAATAATGACACCATTTCCCTTAATATTGGTTAGGAAAAGCATGTTTAAACTTCAGATTATTGCGCAAATTCAAACTACATAAAATTGTTTTCAAAAATGAGGATGGTTAAGAAATCATTTAATTACTGTATAATGTGTACAAGTATTAGGAACAGAATTGAAAATATTGGTTTACCATGTTATGTTTAATCAAGTATCGTACTTATTTTAATAAAAGTATAGTAGGCAGTAGGCCATAGTAGTCCAGTGGTAACGCGCTCGCTTGGGTAACCGAGTGAAGCTGCTTCAAATCCAGGTCTTGTACTTCTGATGTTTTCATATGTTAATCATTTACAGCAGTGGGACTTTAACAAGGGCTGAATAAATACAAAACTAACAGTATATCTTAAGTGATTAATATTTAAGTGTATTTTTGAATAAGTTATAATAATGTTATAGTTATAATAATGGCTTCTATGACTTAATATTTTTAAATATTTCAATATTATAATAATTGTTGTTGAGAGTATTTCATCCCAAGCTTTAAGTTGCTAGATAGACATCTACTACCCCTTTAACACCCAACGCAAGACAAAACACTATCAGTCCAATAAATACCTATTTCTCCTCCTTATAGAAAGTGAGATATCAATAAAGTATGAGAAAATAATGCGTTTTTAATGTGACAACAAACCCAAATCATAGAGTAAAACTTATCTTTATTCTACACACAAATAGAGCAACGAACCAACATAATTTTTCACACACAGATGACTTGTGCGACTAATTGTATACCTACTTTACAATACAGTCTACCATGAAACTACTCGTAGTTACATGAGACGTCTAAAAGCTTATTTATTCTCTTTCATGACCGTGATTACTATAAAGCACTCGAAAAGTCGGAATACAAAACTCAAAACAAATCTGCGAAGAATCCAAAAGATATTTTATTCATAATGTCAAATATTCGCGTAAATCTAAGAAAATATTAAGTTTCATCAGGTTATTCCTATTAGATATAAGTGATTTGTCAACCAATCTATAATACAGGCTTATAATATTTAGTGTCTGAGAGATGAGAGAGCGTGAAAGTGAATCACTAATATGTCTATTAAACGTAATACGTATAAAAATCTAAAAGCAGTTAGAATAGCGTATAGGTAGCGGAAGTGAAATAATAAATATTTAGAAAATATTTAAACGACTTAATGTATGACATTCCTCGTAGTATTTTGGGTAGAGTCGATATGGTATACAAGTTTATCTGGTTTATCTAGATCTATTACGTCGATGTACGATTTTGATTATTTTACTGAGCAAATTTTGATCATCAAATTATAGAACGTGATATTATTATACCCAAAAAGTTTGTGTGACCTTTGATTTAAGAACTATTTTGTGTTGCCAAAAATAAAGTATTTAGTACCTTATTATATTACTTTAGCTACCTCGAGTATGTATTAAGCTAGAGCCGATTAAGTTAACTTTTTTATTGCAATGTATTTATCGCGAAGATCAAGATCCGATTAAAAGTTTTGGATTTGAATAACAAAAGTTCTCGATGTACAACATGTCACTGGCAATCAGCACAAAAGATTTTTGATTGTGTTTTTAATAAGTAGCACCTATTGTAATATGTAATGTTTCATTAATTGCACGTAATTGTATTTTAAATATGCATATCACTTAGTATTTATATATTCTTAGATAGACAAATAAAATTAAAGTATTTATTTGCAACAACATAACATTTACTCTAAATGTACAGTCGTAAGCAATGAAATGTATACAAATTGACAAGTTGACAAGTTTTCAAATATATGTACACATCAAACGTTGCAAAAGAAAGTATACAAGCTTTGTGTCAAAATAAAGTATACGTTAGTTGTTTCATATTTAAGTATACAACTTTATCAATTCATTGTAAATAACTTAAAATGAATATTTGTATACACGTTTCGTGTTATAAGTATGTAGCTATTAGTCTGTGCACAAAAATGTGCACAGTTTTGTGTTCAAAAAGCATAAAATAATGTTTTTGTATTTGAAACAAAGGTTTTTCTAATATATATACTGTATCATCCATTAACATTTTTTATTTTCTTTTTTATAACATTTAATTTTTATCTCATACTAGCGGAATGCGCGGCTTCCCTTGCGCTTAAAATGCACTATAGTAGGTAATAATCTATCACTACACAAAGTAAAAAATCGGTTCACTACTTTTTGTGTGAGCGCGCACGTCGATTAGCGATAGCTGTTATAGCTGATATATTTTTTCTGTTTCAACATAAAACTTCCTAATAAACTAACTGGCAAATAAATTTATATGTATTCAGCCCTTTTTAACTCGGAACCAGATTTGAACCCGCATCAATATAATATCCAAGCGAGCACGTTACCACTGGGCTACTGCCGTACCAGTACCAGAGTCTATAAAACATATAGTCGTCCAACGGACGTGACAGCCAGCAGCTAGCCCTAAGCTGCCATACACTCGCTTGGGACATTAGTGTATGGTGGCAGCTTTAGCTGTCACGTCCATTGGTCGACTGAATATGTTTCATAGGCTTTGCTACTACTGTCCAGATAAATTAATTTGTTAACGTTGCCGTTCCGTCAAATATACACACATCTTTCTACGGAACGGCAACGTCGCTTTTTTGCGTTTCGATACAAAGACGTCAACTTAAAATCTATTTCTAAAAGTCAAATATTTAATTATTCTTTAGTTTGCTTTGTTATGAGAAATATAATGTTTTGTAAATTCACAACCTAATGTCAAATTGTAATAGCCTAGTTAGTATGGCTGTAGCTAAAACTTTGTGAGCTTGCGATGCGAGTTCAAATCCCACGTTCGATAGACTTTTTTTTTATTTTTGTTAGTTTCGTGTAGATATCTTTTAACTTACACATTATATTATATAATGGCGATTGAGAGAAAAAAATGAAAAATAAAAATTTGATCAAAAAATAAAATATCTGGCGAGGGCTACCCTACCTACGTGTTATCACCTACATACGTGAGTAAAAAATAGCCTACAATCTCATCTCAGACCTACCAAATATACACAAAATATTCATAAAATCGGTAAAGTTGTTTCGGATGAGTTCTATAACAAAGACGAGATTTTTTTATATACTTATTAGAAAGATTATAATAAAATATTAACTTAAACATTTATATTTTATACTTTAAATATATATTTTTTAAAACAGTGACTGTAACGAATTGTGTATTGAATATAGACTCCAAAACGATATATTTTATTTAAATGTTTGTCTGTTTGTATGTCATCATTTAACATAAAAAGCACCAGGGACTTATAAGTATAACTAAAATATAACCAAATGTGTGTGATAGTGATAACATTACTCGGGTCATGACTATGGATATTTTTTATTGCATAAAAATATTTCATTTTTACAGGAAAACATTAAGAGAGCATAAAATTTTTGGTCTTAAAAAGGCCTACAGAAAAGACTAAAATATCAAATCTCTCTCTCTATCTCTTAAGCTAAGTAAAACGCGATTAACACAAAATAAGCAAACAAAACAAAAGTTCATCTGCGTGTCTATTTTAAAACGGTGTCTAAATAAATTTGGAACACAAACCTATAAATATTTACCACTAGCATACCTGGCGCACTTCGCTGGGTTAAGGTTAAAAATAATTTAACCGTTTTTTATAATTAAAGTAGCCTAAGTTATAACATTGGCTATCTGCGAGTGAAAGTCCCGTCAAAATCGGTCAGCTTTAGTCGTTTCAGGGATTAGCCGAAACCAACAGACAGACAGATACACAATATGTTTAAAATTGATGTTTATATATATACTTTCATATGCATTTAGTGAAAAGCTGTTAATTTATAAATTAAATACAATCTTCAATTCTTCAATTTTATATATATATGTATTCTGATATATTATAATTATTTATTATCACATTACGATCATATTTTATAAGAACACTAAAAATATCAATATTTTCAGGCAATGAAAAAAAAAGCTACAATACAATTAGAATACGAAGGTAAATTTCGCTGTCATCGACAAGATTATAATAACTCAGATTGATTGACAGCGGAAACCGAGCGGTCTCTAACCAGAAGTCCTCGGATCGAATCCAAGTGTTTCCAGTCCGATTATTATTTCTTTTTTTTATTTTTTCCCAAAAAAACCAAGCGAAGCTCGGTCGCCTGATATTTCTTTTATAAATAAGAAAATTTTGAGATTTTGTGAAATTGACAGCAATTCTAGTAATTTCGAATCCTTTTCTGAAAATGCTTTGTTACACATTTAAAATTTGCAATAAACAGATCTTGTCCTGTAATTGTCAAAATGTTGTGACGTGCTACAAACGTGCTCACTGCGGTATGCACTACGAGTATTACGCGAAAATATTTATGACCCTTGTATGATTTAAAAATGTATCATTATGTATTGAAGTTAAATACATAATAATACATTTTTAAAAACAAACTTTTGTGCGTTCTCCTTCTTTTTAATTTTATTTAATTTTCCTATGCAGTAACCCTAAAATGTTCTTTAAAAATATTTTTACAGTTATGTATTAATCTAATTATTTCGTTTGCGTATCATGATGTTTAAAAATATGAGTGCATAGTACTCAGTACACTGTATAGTCAGTACAATATTTTTAAAAATCTTGTCTGTGCCGTTGGCTGCATAGAAGATCTCTTATACTCTGGGTAAGGCAGTCAGGCCACGGTGGAATTTCAGATAAGCTATTACAATTATATAGTGTTTTTGTATAAAAATCGTACTTATGATGTTGAACTCTGGAGGAGATGTTTTGTTACGAGCCCATCATGAATGCAGCATTTAAATGAAAGATCTAAAAACGGGTTATGATTATTAATAATAAAACAAAATTTTGTGTCTGTGCTGTTGACTGCTGAAGAGTTCTTTTATTAGAACCCAACCATGGACTCATCACCAAAATTATGATAGACTTTACAGCGACCTTGGATAATTGAATTTATATATAAAATTCATATATACGAGTACAATTTTGTATCTGTACAAAAGCTGTGTAGGAAAGCTCTGCTTGAAGTCAATCCAAGGTGGAGAATCAGTTCATAATTAGTAAAATTCCTACTGTTTACGATACGCAGAAGCTTTCGAAAATACCCACTCTTCTTACAAAAATAAATTAGACTTCTAGCGTCCAGATTAAAGTGTTCACATATTCATGGATGAGCCACCGTATTTGTATTAGAAAACTTTGTTAAATACGAAAATATTATTTTATGTTTTATTCGTAGTTCGTAGACTAAAGGCTAAATAATACTTATGAAGCGAAACAAGTATCCAAATATTCGCTTTATAGTGTTTACAATGAATTGATAAAGTTGTATTCTTAAATATGAAACAACTTAAAGCTTGTATACTTTCTTTTGCAACGTTTGATGTGTACATATATTTGAAAACTTGTCAACTTGTCAATTTGTATACATTTCATTGCTTACGACTGTACACCTAAACTATACTACTATGAGATTATTTCACTAAGAAATTAACTTTTCACATTTTTGTCTGTGTGATTGTTCCAAATAATATCTTAAATGGTTGAACAGATTTTGATTTTCACTGGCAGATAGCTGATGTTGTAAGAAGTAACTTAGGCTATTTTTATTCCAGAAAAAGAGCTAGGGTACCTATGTACATACAATATAATATGTATGTAGGTACATATATACTACAGATTGGTATACTATTTACATAATATGTAGTTTACATATATAATATGTATAATGTAATCAATACTCGGCCAACGGACGTGACAGCCAGCAGCCCAAGCTGTCATATACTTGCTTGGGACATTAGTGTATGGCAGCTTGGGCTGTTTCATATGCTTTGGTGTAGTTGTAAATTATTGAGAGTAAATAAATTCTCAGAACATTTTTTTAAAGTATACCTATTATGTTTAAAAATAAATACAAATTATGACGTCATACTCCAGTTTAATTGTTCAAGTAATTTTATGGGCTCACCAATTAGGTGAAATAATTCTGCTATCTTCACACTCCGTTCTCCGCCAATTCGGCGACACTTCGTTGTATTCATTGAAATGTGTGATTTGAACATGCATTTTGAAATTAATATATTGACCTCAATTACATGAACATGATATACGTAGGTATATATATTAACTTAAGCCTTTTAAGAAAGTTTTAGAAAAAGGTTTGATGAATTTATTTATTCTACTACATTAAATAAATTGATAACGACTACAATTGTTAGATTTTCCATTATAAGTAATATAAAGTTCTTAAAATAAAATTGGTAATTTGAAAATATAATTTTCTTCAATCATTTATAGGGCAGTTTTTGACCTCGGTATTTTAATTTTTGTCCTGTTTCTCTTAATTACTGTACAGACAAACTAAATATATATTTAAGCTCAAGAATTCCTTTCATGCTAATGAAATTACATTAAAATCCCTACTACATAAAAAGCAGAGAGAGTATAATGCAGTCGGATTCATAGTAACTACATTCTTGTAGCAAGAATCGCAGCAAGAATAAAACGTTTAAACATAAGTAAAAAATATATATCGAAGCTTTTTCTAAATAATTAAATAAAAAATCAAAAATCCCTTCAGACGAAAAAAAAAGTTGAGAGGAATCTAACGAAGCCTCTTAAGCTAAAATCCATCAAGCCGTTTAGGCTACACAACATGCCATAGAAATATACATACCTACACACACATACATATGCTCAAAAAACATAACCCTCCTTCTGGCACAGTCGGGTAAAAAAAGTACCTATCAGATTCGAAATAAAAACAGTTGTTTAGAATGTAAATCAAATTATACTATTGATCGATGGCTATTAAACCAGACAGTAGCGTATATAAATTAGGAAATTTGTGATCGGAAGTACAACAGTATTACTATCGAATTACATAATCCACTTATAATATATGTAGGCACTACTAAGGCGATTAATTTACTTAATCTAAAGAAATTACTATTTATAGCCTACAATATATTTTAAAAATAAGTAAACAAAGTAATGAACTTGACTTAGGTATACAAAAACTTTACGAGTAGTTAAATGTTTTGCACAAATTGCTAGTACTGTTATTAAACTTAAACTTATGCATAAAAATTCTGTTTATTCAAGCCCCCTGTTCTAGCCCCAATATACATTATCGATACTATTATTAAGTGAGAAAGTAACTCTGTCTGTATTCTTTTCACGAAAAATGATCATTAAGTAATAAAAAATTTTAAAAAACATTACAAGAAAAATATAAAGACTGAAAGTTAAAGTTGAACATTATATTACCGAAGATATTTAGATTTTTAGAAGTTTCTAACATGAACTATTCATACTTCGACGTTTAAAATCTGGTTTTCATTATTATTATTATTATTTAATCCAAATAAAGGTATTGAGACAGAAATACAGATAGATTTTTTTTAATGAACAGATTCGACTTCATTATATGTATAGATTTTTAAAGAACTTACCTACCTACATATTATGATGTATAGTACCAAATATATTTTAATATTTGGTATATATTTATTTATAGATATGACATTTAAAAAATTATGTATACAATGAATAAATTAAAAATATTAGGCGTTTTTATGATTTTTTTAGAAAAGATTGAGTGATTTGGATGCCACATGTCCAATGTCAATCGTGTTTTATTGTAGTCATCACATACAGCGTAGGAGTTAAAAAAGCAGCTTAACGCCAGTACTTAAAGTTACAGGTTCCGAGCTTTTTTATAAATATGTATTACTAATATCAATAAAAAGTTTATCTTCGCGGATAAAACCTATACTTTGCAGCTCATAAAATTTAAGTTACACGAACATTTTATTTCATATTAATTTATAATTCTAATTTTAAAATTATTTAAAATACAAATAGGTACTTTTAAATTTTAACTTATAATCGTATATATAGAAAGTTTGTGAACAGCTATGAGGAGACCCTAAAAACCTGCCGGTTTTACATAATATATACTTAATAGAGAACATTTTATAATGATGTTGATATTTCTATTGTATTTTGATTTTCGCTATAAATAAAACACCAGGAGACCTTAACATAAAAGGTTTTATGGAAACCTTCCTACTTAGTAAATGATTTATTAAATTTACTATTCGATTAGTAAACATACGTAGTTTTTAACAGTCACATAGCAAAATTTTGTTTTAAAATGTAGAGAATAATATGCCTGTAAATATTGTTAGGCTACTAAAATTTTCTTGTAAACGTGAAAAATTATGAGCTTAGACAGGCAATAGTAGGTATATTAGTTTCAAGTATGATTTAGGTAGGTATATATAAGTAGTCTTTATTCACAAATGCAATCTACGTATCCATTTTTCCTAACAATATAACAAAAATCATGTCCTTTGTAGACATTTCATCTCGTTTCTAAGGTTTTTTTTCAAGTTTAAGTGGAGTCTTCCAGGAGTGCCAGTTGGGCACAGTTGACTTCGCCAATGTCGCATAGAATGGAGAATACACGTTACATATAAACTGATCGGTGAATATGACAAAAAAAACAAACACTAAGACGTATTACATGTAGGAACGGAGCGATTCGTTGTAAAATCAGGACCTACAACAGACAACACAATATATACAAAACTATAAAAAATAATAATAAGTGTTAGGACTACAAGTAACTATAGCATTTCTCTAAAGTTTTGACAGTAAAGTATCATAGATAATATTATTAGTGTTTGGTTAAGTTACTAAACAGTCAGACCTCGCGTTGTCTGTTAATCCTCAATTGATGTAATGATTTAAGATAATTCAGAAGCGTACCTATACGATGTTCCTTGTCACAGTTGACATTAACACGGACGTTGTTAGCTATCTCCTTATAATTAAACATTAACTGGTCTAATTATGCTCTAAGGTAATTACTAAGTACATTTTATATTGGCATTAAATAGTTACTCTGTTGACTTTAATGTAGCAGTTAGAGCTTTTGGTTAATTTTGTCTTCTGTGAAAATAGCTAGTAAAGAGAGAATTTAACGGTATTTGACAACTTTATTTTTACTTTGATTTCTAATTTAATTAATTTTTATTTAAATATCTACTTTACTATACTACTGATATATTACTGATATACTTTCTTTAACTTATAAATTTGTCTTTTACTGATTTTGCAATTTTACTTCTCCAGACTTGAACAAGAAGCGAAGTATTTTTCGATAATTATCTTGCTCATTATATTTGTTGGCGCTAACTTCACAAGATTACTCATTTCCGTTAGAGAATAATTATAAAGTGCAGCAATTGCATTAAAGTAGTCGATTAACTTTCTGTATAATAATATCAGTAAATTAAAATATTACAACAGAAATAAAAATAATGAACTTAAATTACTGTAAGTTGTATTTCAGTCATAATATATTAACAAACTTCGAGTTGCTTATATTTACGAGGTCCTAGATTTAAAAGGTAAATTTTAACTATTCAAATCCAGGTCTGCCAACCCGCACTTGGTCTGGTTCCTGTCGTATTGAAGGGCGGCCCGTACTCAACAGTGGGAATTTTAAAAAGGGCTCAATGATATAAAAGCGCACTGGTTTCCCTTCAATACGAGAGTCTAAGTGCGGGTAAGCAGACTTCACATGTCTTAAAAACTTGCTGGATCCGTGCGACAGAAGACGTGAGAAAATCTCAAGACGAGTTTTCAGATTTTTTAATTATTCTATTTGATTTGCTCGATTATCGGTACTTTGAAACTTTTTGAAAGTGTAACTCATGTGTTGCTGACCAACATAGACTACCTACTGCCTAGTGCAATAAAAGCTTTTTTTACGAACTTTGCCGTATAAAATAATACTCAATTATCCAATCAATAGTAAATTATAATTATAGTGGTAGTGCCATGCTTGTTACCTTCGGGCAGCAGCCGAATGGGCCGGCACGACCCGTATAGTACCACTCTCTCACAGAAGATCGGCGTGAAGTGGCAGCTATGCTGTCGCGTTTCGTCCGGTGAGTGAGAGTCCGGGAGGCCCACTCCCCATCCCTCCTCCCGTCCTTCTCCCTCTTCCCTCCCTCCCTTTCCTGTAAGGCCGACAACGCATCTGCAAGCCCTGCAGTGTTGCAGATGTCCATGGGCGGAGGTGATCACTTTCCATCAGGTGAGCCTCCTGCCCGTTTGTCCCCTTTGTCCCATAAAAAAAAAAAAAAAAATTCATTATTTACCTTTAACTTAAATTAAAATTAAAGTTAAATATTCTGTAACTGTTATTCATATTAATTCGTGCTTCCAATAATTATTGAAATCTTTCACGTAGATAAGTTGGAACTAGATTTACTACTATACTTGTAAAAATTTAAAATGTTTTAGTTGTTTTTGTTATATTTATTTAATTGATACGACCTTCTCGAAGAAGATAATAACTGGCTTTCTAAGTTTAATGCGATCTTTATTATAATCACGGTTTAAATTGCGGTTTATTTTTTATCAATAGCCAAAGTAAAATATTCAACTTAGCCGACATTATAACAATAAATGTCGCATATCTTATGTTTACTGTCGTATTAGAATATTTATTATATATTTCTATTATTTTCTAACCGAGTTTTAAAGTTGTAGAATGTGTTTATTTACTTCGATATGGCCTATTGAAATAAATTTAAATTAAGTTAAATTTCAGATTTACCACTAATTTTGGGACTTTTGACATATTCTATTACTACTGATTTATATTATTTGAAACTACTTGACTTGACATGTGCAAATTTTTCGCACAGTGTCGTAATCTGTATAAGAAGATCGCACCTTCTATATTCAAATTGGACATTTCATGCAGGTTTTTTAACGAGCACGATTCTTTTTAACTGTACTATGTGGTTTATTTTGGACATTAGATAATCTTGTAACTTAAACAGAAGAATTCAATAACTAAGCTTGGCCCGACCAGGGACTCGAACCCAGGACCTCTCGATGTATGACCGTACATGCTAGCCACTACACCACCGAGGCAGTCAGTACCTATACATGGCGAACGGATATAGAACACCTTGGAGAAATGATATTTAGATGAGGGCTTAGTGCTCTGTATAGTTGAGAGCTTTCAAAATTAGGACAATATATAAGTCCCTATTAGTGAATCGGTATATTTATTTAATCACTAAGTAATCTTATTAAATACTAGTAGACAACAGTTTGTATAATTATTAACAATAGCTCATACAATAACAACGAAAATAATGTAAAAATATCGTACATTTGAAACACTAATTGACGACTATTGCTGATTTGTATTTACTATTTACATGTTAAGTATTCCCATGCATTCTCCACCGTAGTGCATTGGTCAATCCTGATGGAATTTACAAGATAAAATTAATTACATCATACTCGTAGATCTAAGAATAAATTTGAACCCAACCAGTTGTAAGCGTAACTCAATTATTCTAAATACATCAACACGTCTTGCTTTCATTATGTACCGACAACAAATCAATGTTTCTGACGTTTCAATTTGTATATTGACACGTTTTTAATCTTCTTCTATTGTTTATAATGTTCGGAAGCTGTGGCATCCTTAGGCTGTAATTCTATTGGAATTATAGTGCTGTGTATATTATGCTTGAAACACGCTACTAGAGTTTATTCGAACCTAAATGAGTTAAAAACACACGATTATTACATTTAGTATAAGAAAGATAGATCATAGAAATAAAACCTAAAAACAAAACTAATTTTGCCTTCAGCCTTTTTAACGTCCCACTGCTGGGCACGGGCCTCCCTCAGTACGAGGGGTATCAGGACTTCACATGTCATCCGAAAACTTGCTAGATTTTCTCAGATATACAGGTTCCCTCACGATGTTTTCCTTCACCGTAAGACAAGTGGTAATCATGATAGAAATGATTCGCTTATGAAAATATCAGAGGTGCGAGACCCTGATTTGAACCCGCATCACTCTGTTATCCAAGCGAGCGCCTTATCGCTGGGCTACCACTGCCTAATATAACACTATTTTAAATATTTTTTAAATTTTTCTACATAATTAAATTCCCAAAATTTCAGGAAAGCTTCAAGCGCCATTATAGGAGGTAAACTTTAATATTTTCTTTTACATAACAAAAACGTTGTATATTCAAGATTAAATAAAACCAAGCTATACATATTATATCTAACCTATACATTTGTAAAGCAACAGCCTTATACATTTCTCACATACTTTCGGTAAAATGATAAAATATTAATGCTTCAAATGTCGTAATAATAATAAATCATCAACCGATTAGTTTCTTTTTGTCCTTATTTCTTATGCATATCAGTAGGCTGGTTTTACAGATATAAATTATTTAGATATACTACTTTGTTACAGTTATATGGACCAATAAATCGACAGGTATAATCCCAATATCGTGTTATTGGCTTAACTAACTTATAAATTATAATTAATATATGTTATTCTCATTAAAAGCAGCCAAATATTTAAATTAAGTTAATTTTTAGTTAATTTGAACTGATTTATATGATATGAGTTACGCATTGTACGCAGTTGTGTTTTGTGAGTTTCTCAATCGGTAGTTAATTAATAAAGATCAATATTTAGATTATACTCGTTACTAGCTCACTGCGTTCTATTCAAGTTTTGCTCATATGGTTGTTGTAGCCCAGCGGTAACGCGCTCGCTTGGATAACCGAGTTATGCGGGTTCAAATCCGGGTATCGCACCTATGATATTATCATGTGCGAATCATTTTCTATGATGACTACCACTTGTCTTACGGTGAAGACTATGGCCTGATCCCCCTCGTACTGAGGGAGGCCTGTGCCAACAGTGGGACGTTAAAAAGGGCTGAAGAAGAAAAAGAAATAATCCTTGGTTTTTCAAGTCCCTTTAAAAAGTTTATTTAATATTAACGACTCACCCTCCCTCCTTCTCCCTATAGGTACGTTTTATTATTTTTGAGCACAACCCTAATTCTTTTTCTATAATCAAGTAGGTTAACTTACTTCTTATAACATCAACTATCTGCCAGTGAAAGTATTGTCAAAATCTGTCCAGCCTTTTCAGCTATTATCGGCAATAAATAGGCAGATGGACAAAAATGTTAAAAGTTGTATTTTTTTTAATAAATACCGCATATAATTACATATACGAGTATGAATTTAGTAAAAAACTGTAAAGTTGATCTTACAACCAGACATTGTATTAAGTATATAAGTACCAAAAAGCTTAAAAAATCAGCAGGTCCCAATTACAATATTCAAAGTTTAACTTTTGGTTCTTCATCACAATCTAGTTATTTTGTTAATTAAAATGCAAATAATAATAATATGCAAATCATTCTAATATTTTATAACATATTTTTCTTAAGAAGCTACGAATAAGGCATTCGTATATCAAAACCTATATAATAATAATTTATAACAACCGAATAACCATTTACCATATAAACTACACGTTAGCACTTAGCGAGCAATTATCTATTCGTCAAGTGTATGCCAATTAAATTAACTGGTAGATAGTCGTTAAGTAATTTTATAGTTTATTATAACTAAAATGTAAGGGTTTTTTCAATTTTATTATATTTTTGTGTATTAGTTAGCTTTATTGAATTTATCTAATTTTTTTTGATGAACACATTCATTGCATTGAAAGCTACGTTATAAGTAGTTAGGATATTTTTGTAGTAAGGATTGTATTATTTCTATACCTATAGATAAACTTAGTAAAAAGCAAAACCTAAAAACAAAATTTGAATCAAATCGTTAGCGCTGTTTCCGACATACATTAAATAAGTCAGTATACAAGCTTATTCAATAGGATCACAGATTACATATATAACAAGATAGAGCATTGCCAAGGCTGAACTATGTACTATTTTAAGGATTTTTTAAATGAACTACAAGTATATATTTTATAATACTACTATATGTATATATTTGTAATCGTGTGGGAAGCCGATCTCTAAGATCGCTGCACGATTTATGTAGTGAGTTATTTGTTTTACGTCAGATATTGATGGATCCGAGATTCTTATTTTTAGTTCCGACACGCGCTCGAGTACTAGAGAATCTCAGGGACCATCAAAGGCATATCGGCATTCTTTTGAATAGTGTTTATTGAAACGTGCTCAAATAAATTTGTTAGCCTTAACATTAAAAAAAATTGTGAAACACCTAGAACTTATTGCATACTAAATACGATATTTTCAATTTATGAAAGATGGGATTTTTTAATGTGCAGTGAATCGACATAAGGAGGACAATTAAAATTAAATAAATATTTGTATACTACCTTGCAGGAATCGAACCGAACGTGAACTAATTTATTATATACATACGGACACCGTAATTCGTAGCTGGTGTCTGACTTACAAATTAGACCTGCCTGCTAATGCAGTCATAAAAATAAAATAATATTATAAGATTTAGGTTTAATTAGGTTTTTGACAATCTATTTAAATAATATCTATTAAAAACTATAATATATTTTTTATTTTACAGATCCTCCACAATGCGCTGAAAGAAGATAAGTAAGATGACTGAAGTCGGTGTCACGTGATAAGAATCATAGAATATTTTAAACTTATTTAAAAATAATTAATATATTAAAATTAGTTAGTGCTATGATAATAGTTTGACATTTTAGTGGATATAATAACAGAACTGAAGCCATCATGGAGCAACAAAGAAGGAATTTATTTTATTTATTTATGTAAGTATACTTTTATATTTTCATGTCGTATTCTAATATCTACGTTCAATGATATTTATTTCCCAAAAAAGACAATAGTTCACTTAATTTAAGGAAAATTATGTAACAAAAACTTATATAACTAATCATAAAATAGTGGTATTCAAACATATCTTTAGACAGTATGTACTTCTTTAATTTTTTCTTAAATATATCAATAGATGCCGCATCTTCTACTATCTTTAGGTAATGGATAAAAGTTGTGCTTCTTCAAAAAGTATCGTTTCGTATTTAGTTTTAGTTTTTGGTAACTCTTAATTTAATTCGACTTCTAGTGCGATGTAAGTGAGATTTGATTTTAAATGTGAGCTGAGAGTGCAAGGTGTTTGTTATTATTATTCGGATAAGTATACATGTTTTAATTTGATACATTTGTTTTATTGATAATATTTTGTCTTTTCATCTTTCTAACCAATTTAAAAGCTTAATACCCTTGCTAGTGAGAATCAATTGTCATAAAAATGAAATATACAAAACATGTTAGAATAATTCTTGTAAAAATCATAAACAATTCGTAACTTATTAATTTTTGAAGTTCACATTGGAAAAACGTGTGCTGTGGAAGTGAGTGTCGTCTAAGTATTTAGTTAAAATTAATATTTATATAACCATTAAATATTATTTTTTATCATTAATTTTAGATTTTTTGTCTATCTGTATTTGACTGGACAGATTTTGATAAAATTTTGTATGATAATAGCTAATAGTAGGAAAGATAACCGAACATATAAGATAATTCTACTGCTGGAACATAACTCATCTCTGAGACATCTTAACTCATCGTTATATCGAGTAAACGCCGCACTCAGAGTCACTTAATGAACCATTAAGTCGTTCTTCAGTATGGAGATTCTCAACTTAATTTTCATTTTTATTAATTTTTCATTTATTTTAATGTAATTGGTATCTACTACAGCGTCATAGAAGTCATATTATAACAAGACGTAAAGGTTACAAGCAATATTTTTTATGAAATAATATTATCATTGAAATTTATTGTACTATAAACTTCAAATATGATATATTTCGGTCGTTAAAAAGGTTTAAATTAAATTAACACCTTGTAAGTTACAATTGTAAGCCGCTAGATCGACACTTAAATACTTAACTATCATCGTAGCCTTTATTGTTTATTTATGTGATTTTTATAGCCATTGAGAGGCGTGCGCAGAGGCTTATTGGTGACCCTACGCTAGTAAAAGCCAACTTACAAAGCCTCGATCACCGACGTAGGGTTGCCAGCCTTTGTGTATTCTATAGGTTACATTTCGGAGAGTGTGCGCAGGAATTACACGACTTAATTCCCCCATCCCCTTTCCATCATCGGATAACCCGACGAACAGCTGGCCTTCATCCTTATGTCGTGGACATTCCACCCGTCCGGACGAAGCGTTTCGCTTCGTCATTTATTATACGTGCGGCTAAGGATTGGAACAGCCTGCCTGCGTCAGTGTTTCCGTCCGATTACAATATGGGAGTCTTCAAGGCAAGAGTGAATAGGTGGCTACTGAATTAGTGTGACTCCATCTACGACTGCGTTACCACTTACCATCAGGTGGAACGTAGTCAAGCACTAATTCTGATTTGAATAAAAAAAAAAAAAAAAAAAAAAATAAATAACCGAATCTTAAAAATAATTTAAAATGTATCCCTATATGTATTTGTAAGGGGTTATATTATATTTTGTACTGTGAGCGTTTTTCTATCTATACGTTATCTATACTGAGTGTAGTTTAGCTTGATTAATTAAAGCTTATAAAATTAGGATGCTGTAGTATTTATTTTAACTAAATATTTTCAACTTACTATGATTAGTAAAAAATATTGTGAATTATTTTCAAAATATTAATAATTTTTTTACATTATATCACAAATTTCTCAATTTACGATAGCTTTTAGTATTTCGCAATCAAAATAGGACTACTTTCGTTTCTATTGGTTTGACATTGCATAATTACGTGGTTGATATTTATGCGCGAGCATTTTCGTGGGCGGTCCAGATCCGATTTACTAATTCCATGTCATTCACTTGCTTAAAGAGCTTTCCTAATTTATAAAGCTTACACTCCATTAAGCTCCATTTTAATAAAGCTTAGACAGCTAGAATAAGCTAAAGATTTACTGTACATACATAGCAATAATAATAAATATAGTACATACAGGCAGTAGTAGCCTAGTGGTGTCGTGCACACTTATAAAACCAAGTGAAGTGGGATCAAATTTCGAGTCTCGTACATCTGATATTGTGATGTGCGAATCATTACCAACATCATTACCTAAGTGGTAACACTCATAAGTCATAACACCTGTGAGTAAACCTGCTAGTCTGAGAAAACTTTGTAAGTTTTCGAAAGAATGATAAAAAAGTATATGAAGTCGCTGCAGGCGCAGACGCAGCGTGGAGGCTTGATCCCTCTGTTATTGAAAAGGGCGTATAAAGGGCGGAGTACAGGCATAAAAACCTTTGTTAGAATCAATCACATTCATTGATATTTATGATCCGACAGTGAATTTATTCTTCGTATAAACAGATTTTATATGAGCCAATATCAACAGTTTTTGAAAAATTGATATATGAGTAAATGCACACCTCGTCGCTAATTTTTACTAGTTATTAGTTATCATCAATTTTAGTATTATTTATTAGGATATAGAATATGAAAAGAAATTAGAATAGTTTCAATGAGCAACATTCCTTAGAGAAATGCTGAGGTGTCAAAATACCTGTCCTTATTTATTACCTGTCTATTGAATCGGTGGACACGTTCCAGAAATCGCAATCGGTCGGTCGCGGCATTAGGGATTCGTTTATCTACGGTTTGTATGTAAATTTCATGATTGAATATATTCGTAATTTATATATTGTTGTGAAAATAAATTCTGATATATAATTTATATGTTTCGCTTTTTAACTTGTAGGGCTTAAGGGCTTGTCAAATATTTATTTTCTACTTATAAGTTTTTCTTACAAAGCAAGGTTTTCTAGATGACCCGCCAACAGTTTCTCCCAATCTATGGTGTATGAGGTAATATAAGATTGTAGAGAAAAAGCCTATTCTACGTGACATTGGCGAAGTAATCTGTGCTCAACTGGTACGCTTTGTAGCCATTAAACAAGAAAATTGAATTGAGAAAAAGCCTTTTTTCCGTGACCATAATAGCTGTACACGTGTGTACCGTCGCGAAATAAAATCTATAAACAAATCACACAAACAAAAAAAGACAAATCCGAAAATGTTTTATATGAAATATTATCATAAGTCTAAGAGAGTATTATTACAAGGAACCAATTTTAGATTCTCTCGAATTTTATAATTCTTCTATCAAAGTTATCAACAAATAGCATTTTTAAGATATAATTTTTATTGTTATGTATAATTACTAAATGGTGAATTTTGGTTTAAGTTAAAGATATTATCACTTCTAAGAAATGAAATTACTTGCATTCGTTTATTTTATTCTTTCATACAGATTTAAAGATACTGTTACGACATGTCATTATACAAATTGCTTCTATGAATTCTAAATACAACTAAATATAAAAATATATACTAAAAGAATGAACCTAAAACTAAAAGCCTTAAAAAAATATACTATAATAACTAAAATATATTATTAAAAGGAGTCCCTTTAGGCAAGGTTCCGAAGATGCTGGCAGCGTTCCCCCTTTGGATTGCTAGACTAATTCTTTGTCCGAGGTAGCTGCCAGATATTTATTAAGATATTTATAAAGATATTTATGTAGTAGTTCGAATTATTAAGAACTTAAAGCAAACTTCATGAAAAAAAAACTCAAACATTAAAATATTTAAGTACGTATATGAATTAGCGAATAATAGATTCCTTTCATAATCCAATACTATGATTATTTCAGTTACAATTTGTAACTTATTTCATAAGTTCTTTTTTAAATCTACTTTTAATATAAACGTGTAAAAAACTTTCAAAGATACTATTTAATGTATATACCATTGATATTTTTTTATTTTTTTAAATAGTAGTATTGCACAATACTTTGTTCTCATGTCAATGCGAATGCGGTCAGCAATATCAGATGGACATTTTTTGTTACACATGTCTCCCACAGTACAAAGCATATTAAAAAGATTCAATCAACTGTAATATAAAAACTCAGTAAATCTAGATTATAGCCATTCCCAGTGATTCTACAGGATGACCTAATGTAACCAAACCCATAATGACTCTACAAATCATTTCAACCATACTATATTAGGCTATAAATCTTTTATAATTGATTTGTATTAGGTATACATTTCAATGCTCACATCCTATTTATACTTGTATGTATGTACATTGGGCATATTTTAATTATGTCAAATCTTATAAATGAAACTATCTTTTTGGACTTTGTCGCGGATTTATTAAAAAAAATAAATAATCCGCGACAGAAACCGAAAAAATAGTTTTATTTATAATGTCAAATATTTGCGTAAACCTAAGAAAGTATAACGTAAAATCTTTTAAAATTAACTTCTAAATATGTTCATTTGAATGTCAATTCAATTCAATTCTTTGGTTTGTTGGCTTCAAATGTCAGAGAGTAACTTATTTTATGTCATATCTGTCGTATGACGTATCTAATTATTATTGTTTTTTTTTTAATATCTAGTAATGTTTAAGTCAATTTAGGCTAAATCCTCTCAAACTTAAAAAGTCATATGTGGTTTGATCTTAGTTAAAATATCTAATGTAATATACATATCGATTCTTTTTCTTAAATTCTGAATTGAAGATCTTGTTTATAGGTTCATATATGTCGTTAAAGTTATGATGTTGCAATATTATATATAAAAAGTTAGTTACTAAAATTTATAAGCTAATTTAAGAAATTAAAAATTTTAAGTTTAGAAAATATGTATCTCTATATCTATCTATATATATAAAAATGAGGTGTTGATTTTGGTCTTGAATTATTTGTGGAAGTCCAGAGAAGGTTTAAAAGTTGAATAAATATGAAAAAAAAAGTTTAGGGTCTTTTATTTATCGATTGAGGCAGAACGAAGTCTGCCGGGTCAGCTAGTATAATTATAAGGACTATAAACAACTCAGAAAACTTAAGTTTAAAGCAAACGAAGCCATAACTTAAATTAACTTAAATACACCTAATATAATAATAACAAAGTGGTTAACGATATTTTTGAACTATGATCGTAGGACTAATAAATATTTAGATTTTATCGCCAATGCCATTCAGGTTTGTGAGCTGAGAAAAAACTTGATTGATTAACTTATAATCGATAAGCAAATTAATTTATTCGATTCGAATGAACCTTTCAATTGCTGTCACGGGCAAAGGCCTACTTGTGCGAGAAGTTTTAAGTTACATACGAAAATAAGATAGGTATAAAATAAATAACTGAGGATAACATGCTAGTGGTAATAGGGAGTGGTAGCCCAGTGGTTAATCTCTCGCTTGGGAAACCGTGTGAAGCGGGTTCGAATCCGGGTCTTGCACCTCTGACATTTACCTTTGCGAATCATTTACAACATATTTACCACTGCTCTTACGGTGAAGGAAAACTTTGTGATGTAGCTTTTAAGAAAAAACCTAGCAAGTTTTCGAGTTAAAATAAAATAAAAATAGTTGCTGAGGCTTTTTGTCATTTGAAACAGTTGAAAAGCTAGGAATAGGTACATTCCTCTGCCTCAGTGAGAATATTAAGCTATCGACCCTGTATCTGTACAAGCATCCATCACCCATCGGAACATGAGTGTCAAAGATATAGAGCAATGCACTTGAATTTACGAACACATATACATTAGTACATTGTACGTAGTATTTCCCGCACAGTTGGCTAATCTCATTGAGATTGACCGCCATAAACTAAATCTACTTTAAGTACTTAATATAATATTCTAACTTAAGATATTTAGATAGTAATTTAATCAATAATAATGTAATGAGAGTAATTGAAATTAACATTTTCACGAAATCGTTTAATTTAAACGAACTAACAGAACAGATAGCACAGATAGCTTTTTTATATACATGACGTATATTACTTTTTTTATAAATCATTAGTTCACCGTCAGACTTATTGAAATTATTATAATTGGCCTAGCATTTTAACTTGACAATAGGTAGATACATAAGTGTAAAGAGACTTGAGTACAGCAGTATGATAGAGTACAATTGGGTTCGCCAAATAAATTGTGACATACAATCACGACTGTTCGACAATCAGGCTCATTCAATTTATATCAACTACGCATGTGGTCTGATACATGTCGTGTAATTGTCACTAATAAGTAATACTGGACAGGGTATATTTGATGTGATATTTGACTGACACTGCCTTCTTATCAGAGGAAGTACTTAAGCTTTTTCAATTTACTTACTGAGAGCTTTTTTTAAAGTAACTTATTATAGAAGTCATATTTACTTTTTTTTATTTTTTTAAGCCATTTTTACTTTTTATATTTTTACTTTTGTTTCAATTTATAGTTTAATAAGTAACTTTACTAGTATTTGCAATTTACGAGTATAGATTTAAAGATTAATCATTACTCAAAACGAGTATTCGCCTCCGAAGAAAAAGGTACAGAAGTATTGGATTTTTCCTATTTATATATAGATTAAATATATTTACAAATAACTAACAAACAATAGAATTCTATAACTTAATGGCTAGTTTTGATGCATTAAAAATAAACGACGGATTGGCACTTCACAGGTAACAGTAATTATCAACCACTTTATGTACTTAAATAGTTAGCCTTTATCACTCTCAACCTCATTCTTATGCCTAAATTATACACTGTACCCGGGTGATCGAGCTTCACTCGACACTTTGTGGTAAAATTATAAAACTTAGGTAAAAGAGTACCTACTATACTGATAAACTTAAATGCAACTTATTTAAATACGAAATTGTATCCACCTACATTCTAAGAAATATCTATCTAGAATCAAGATATTCTATTTGAATAGAAAGTTACAAACACAAGAATTGCTTATTTTATATTATTAATTATTATAGGATTTTTAAACTTTGGAATGTAGATAACATAAAATAAAAGATTAGTAGGCAGTACACATTTATCGTATTACATCACAGTAATAGGCAACGAACTCAACAAATCTCGTCTGTAACTTAACATTGTACAATATTGAATGGACTCTTATTAAAATGTCTGACTTCGTATCTCAAGTGGTAACGTTGGTTTAGGCGCCGCTTGGATAGGTGATAAAATAATTAATTATAATTATTATTACTGGTTGAACGTAACACTTGATTAATGGTTATGAGATAACACAGTGGGTTAAACAACTATTTATCTATGTTTAAATTATGTCTGTATTATATCTATTTGTGAAAAATCTTATATTTATTTCTCTGATATATAAAAATCTCGTGTTACAGTGTTTGTTATCGAACTCCTCCGTAACGGCTTGACCGATTCTTATAAAATTTTCTGTGTATATTTGGTAGATCTGAGAATAGGATGAAGGCTATTTTTTATTCCCCCAAGTAATAAGGATGCCCCTCTCCAGATTTTTTTATTTTTAGGCCAAGTTTTTTTTTTTATTTAAGGACGCGGGCCGAGCCGCGGGAATTGCTAGTTTTATTATAAGTATACTCCTTTATTGTCACCAACTTTCATTTATTAGAAACTATACTTATATTAAAATTTCGCAAGTATTAGCTCTACCTTTATATAAGTACGTGTCAGAGGTATTATTCAAATATTTATTTTACCTATTAATATTGATAACTAATGAAATCATTACAATTGTTAATGGACATGCCATTTGTAAAGGCATTTGTTAAAGCAGAGGTGGTCCAAAGATTCAGATGTAGTTTATAATTTTAACTGTAGTCACTGTTACCTTGAATAAATTATAAAACAGTGGGTTTGTTATTTTAATTTTTTATTAAGTTAAATATTATTTGATTATGAATAAAAAGAGATTTTTTTTATTAAAATTGCCTGTTGAATAAAAGAAGAATTAGAAAAGTTATACATCTCGAGCTTTTAGGTTTCCAATTTAAAATTTGATTCCTTATTAGTATTTCTAGCATCAACATATTTAACTTTAAAATTGTACAATACTTCTATTCACCTAAATAACTAATTTTATATAAAAAACGTGTACATTGCAAACATTATTATCTACTTCCGATGTTAAGAGTTGGCCTTCATACAAAGTAATATTATCTAAAAATCTATATATTTATATTCGTACTATAAATAGGTACTATATTTTGACTGTTTATATTTAACTACAAAAGCTTATAGCGATAGTGTCCATACAATATAATTTATCTACTGTATACTCTAGTTGTGTGGTCTTACTTATATTGTAAAAGTGTAACTTTTCTTATTATTATCGCATTAATATGGTTTATTAGCAGAAGCTCTAGGTTACTGTACTGATTTTGATAAAATATCACCTATTTTATAGACAATATAAAACGTTTAAAGCAGCGGCACTCTATTATAAGTATGGAGTACCAACTAATACTCGTATTAGATTTTGTGCAACTGTACATTCTTCTTATATTATGAACAAGAAAGTTTGAAAGATTGTATTGATGTACGTGTAGAGATTGATGTACGTCTATGTTTATTAGACTTGAACTTTTAATTGCAATAACGACTGATCAGAATTTGATAGAACATACGTAATAAGTGACTATAATTTATCAAAATATAGCACAGCACAGTCGCGGTAAAATGCTACATTTAGTAAAAAAGGCTGAAAAAAACATGATACGCGGCTATATCACTCAGTAGATTTTGGGTAAAAAGAAAAAAATAGAATATATAAAGCTAACTGTAAATATCAAAAGATACAATATATAAGTAATAATAAGGTTTTATTTATCTTTACATCAACAGTCAATTACCTTCCATTACACGTGTTTATAAAAGCCTTAGTCATTTCTCTTAGTGACTTTTGTGAGTAGTCAAAACAAGTGGTTCTAATAGTTTCATGTTTCGTAACATGACGTAATATTTAACATTGGAAAAAAATCGCTCCAAAGCTAAGAAATATAAGATATGCTTAATACTTTCTTGTAGTTATTAAGCATTAAAAAATTAATAGTAGGTTGTTTATTGCTCAAAAATCTTTCCTTCCGCTTGACAAAGACCAAATATAAATTAACAGTTTTCAAAATATAGATCTCATCCTAAAATCGATGGTTATTAATTATTCCCGTAAAATTAATTTTATATTTAAATACAATGCTTTTAGATATAATACAATGAATATTAAAACAAAAAAATATGTTTTTTGTAAAAAATGTAATTATTGAAAAAAAAAATTCTTTATCATTACAGTTGAATCCAAGAATACTTCTTACATTTGTAAGAAAAATAAATGCAAATTAAGTGGAGTTACACAGAAAAACTTATAAAATAGACTAACAGATTATAATTGTTTACTTTAGCGGCTTAAATGCAACAAAATGTAAATTAGATCTTGATATATTTAAAAGTAATTTAATGACTAAGAATATCACAGTTCTATAAATCAATATTTAAATCCAGATGATACTTTTTTAATGGAACGCCGGATGTAAGGTAATCTTGGGTGGTCTTTTAACATGTTTAGTTTATTTTGATGGTTTGTTGCATAAAAAGTATTATTAAACAAAATTGTCAGCTTATCTGATAAAATCTACGGCGAAGATGTGCGCAGAATGTCAGAATTACATGAACGAGTGATATTAAGAGTAAACGTGTTTGGATGGTTGGAGCAGAAAGGATAAATGACGGAAAAAATATTAATATATGTATATCTTATACAATGAGATGGCTTTTGTAGACTATTCCAAGAAAGAAAAGCCAATTTTCAAATATAAGAAAGCTTCTTATATTTGGAAAGACCTAAGTTACTCCTTATAACATTAGCGAGTGAAAGTCCCGTCAAAATCGGTCCAGCTGTTTCAGAGGTTAGCCGGAACAAACAGACATTCTTATTATTTATGTAAGTATATTTTGATCAGCCTATAAGAGTATTTAGGCAATTTTAGATGGCAAATAACCTCTGGCAAAAAACATCAATCAATCAATCTTACCGTTAACAAAAAGAAACACAAGCTTTTCAAATATTTGCATCCATAATATTAGTATTTAAAATTATTTAGATAAATAATAGTTTATTAAACATAAACGTTTATCTTGTAAACACGTCGACAACAAAATTTAAACTTAACTGTAGTTTACATTCTAATATCTATATTTAAATTTCGTACCACATTATATTGTACGTATGTTGGGAAATTATTACAACAGCGCCATCTAGTTCGGTGGTAAGCTTGGCTTGTGCTACGGATACCAGACAGTTAATATAAATACTACACATATATAATTTTTAAATATATACATATTATAATTAATATAAACACCCACGACTGGAGTAAAAGCATTTGTGCTCAACAAATGATTGCCCCCAGCGGGACTCGAACCCGCAACTGCTGGCGCAGAAAGTAGGGTTACTACCAACTGATGAAACGTATCGTAAATATTATGTTTAAATATTTACTTAAGACATAAGTATTTATAGTCGTTTTAAGTGATATAATAAAATGCTTTACGCGACTATATATTACCGCTAATGGCATGTAATAATCATATAAGTTTTGCGACATATATTAAATTGGTCGAACCTACGCAGTTATAAATAATGAAGTATCTTAATCTAATACAATTGCAAAATCTTCTTTATTAGGCGGGTTTAGATTTTTGATTTTTGGGCCGAATTATTAACTTATAATAGCCATTATCCCCAAATTTGCTTGTCTTTATGGCTTTTATATTTTAAGTTTAAAATAAAAATACGTACCAAATCTGAAATATTTCCCAAAAATAACCCTTTAATTTTCATTCGACCATTTTTTAATAATATTACGTACTTTCATAGTACTTTTAAACATTATTTTTAGTACTTGCATACTTTGAGCGATGCACTAAGTAATACCGGAGGTAACAACTAGTATAATATGTAAAATATTAAATGGTTATAACGTAAATAACCAATGGACCGTAATGATGGAGAGAAACTCTACAATCTGTAACGCCGCTGTCAGTTAACTTGTCTATTACTTTTCTCTAGAATGGTTCATATTTCTACAATATCAAGCCACTACAAGCCTCCAATGTGAGCCCTTTGGCAACGACCTAGTCTAATAATACAAGTTGTAGTAAATAAAGGTTAATTGTAAATAAAATGTAACAAATAAGTAATTGTATGTTGTATAATAAGTCAATGTCGTCATAATGACACCCAATCCACGGGAGTACCAACATTCGTGTTCTACAAATGAATGCCCCCAGCGGGACTCAAACCCGTGACCGCAGTGATTCAGAAAGTATCACTACAAACTGAGCCAAACGTGTCTCTTTAAAATTAAGAACCAAACAACGTCACAAATTCTTTCTTCTATTTACTTTAAATATTTTTTCTAGTAACACATAGAATCACATAGAAAACTTTACTCACCATATATTTATTGTAAACAATAGATAGCAAGAAAGATATAAAATAAAATTTTGAGAGCTAAATTCGTTCACTTATGAACAAGTCACTATTAGAAATATACGCTATAACATCTTTCTTTAATGATATTATAATGTTACGAATATATATCGAGCGATACCAATGTCGTAACATTTACACGGCCATAAGGAAGAGGTTCTTCGACGGTTATTGTATTGAAGCAAATGTGAGAATTATCAGGCGAAGCTCCGAGGGTAGGCGTGTGAACATGATCACGATTGACTCTACACGATGTTCGCAATGCTGTAGGTAACTTATTGTTTATTGTAACAGACAATTCAAAAACACATTGCATTTATTTGCATAAATTTATATTTTAGAAAATATATCTTTTAAAGTATTTTATAAGAAAAGACTTTAATAAATCAACGTCAAGCGATCTCAAGTTGAATTTCTTATACCAATTATAATACGACTTCTACATAAAATGAAATGCTAACGACTTTGTACTAAAAAATTTGAATGTGCTAAATTAATCAGCGGTCAACGTCTTGTCAACTTTAAGACTCAAGGCCGTATTCATAAAGATGAGTTCGGATGCTTTGCATAAATTTCGCCCGCAAAATTTTTGTTTATTGAAGGACGCCAGTGTTACTGACTGAAACTTACGATAAAATCGTGCTGTTAACAATACTACCTATATTAGCAAAATAACGCAGGTTCAAAATGTATTTTTATTAACTATTTTGTATTATTTGACCACACGATTGGCGCAATTTGTAGTGGTACTTGCGGTGGCGGCATTCATTTGTGCGATAAGCACGAATTTGTAATATAGTCATGAGTGTTTGTTTGTATCAACTAACACTGGTATCCATAACACAAGCCTCGTAGCTTACCATGGAACTAAAGGGTGTAGTGTGTTAATGTATATGTTATAATATGTTAGCATACATATTAGAACGAATTGAATGTAATATTAATAAATTTATTTAAATTTCATTGAACAAATTTTAATTCTAACCTTAATATGCGTACTTTTGTGAACTTGTTAACAACGAATTAGTTGTAATTAATTATTCATATATCGTTGTTGAACAACGAATTAGTTGTAATTAATTATTCATATATAAATATTTAACATCTTTTCTGATTATGTGTTTGAAAAAAAAAATATAGCCAAGGTCCTACAGCTGGGCATAGTCCTTCCGACAGTACGAAGGGTATAAGGCCATAGTTTATCGCTCTAGCCAAGTGCAGGTCGGCGGACTTCACATATCTTTTAAAGAGCTTGCTTGGTTTCTCAGACATGCGTGTTTCCTTACGATGTTTTTCCTCACCATTAGACAAGTGGTAATCATGTTAGACATGATTCGCACATGAAAATATCAGAGGTGCGAGACCCGGATTTGAACCCGCATCACTCGGTTATCCAAGCGAGCGCGTTGCGAATTAAACAGTTGTAAAATTTAAAGTGTTTCCTTTTGCTCTTGATACATGCTATGTAGAGTCAGCATATTTATTTTCTATACACTCCTATCTATTAGCTGTAGTCTCTAATGTAAGTAAAGTTACTTTCAATATCTAATACATATATAAAAATCTTGTGTCACAGTGTTTGTTATCGAAGTCCTCCGAAACGGCTCGACCGATGTTTATGATTTTTTTGTGTATATTTGGTAGGTCTGGGAATAGGCCGTAGGCTATTTTTTATTCCCCCAGGTGATACTCCAGATTTTTATTTTTTATTTTTAGACCAAATTTTTATTTTTTTATTTTATATGATACTAGCGGTGCCCGCGGCTTCGCTCGCGCTAAGAGTGAATAAAATAAACATTTTTGCTTATATACTGTTACTTATAATGTACCAAGGACTGATTCCCCATTTAAAGTTCTGGCCCTCTTAATTTGTATTGCAGAGCATTATTTCAGTGTCACGCAAAATATTTCAATAGAATTAAATTTCCCATACAAACTTAGCCACCCCCTTTAACCCCCAATGGGGGTGAATTTCGAAAAACCCTGAAATACGTGTTTCATCATTTGTACTAAAAAGCATTAATTCAAAGTTTCATGCAAAAATGTGCAATAAAAATATTTTTCTCATACAAACTTTGCCACCCCTTTTAACCCTTTTAGGGGTTGAATTTCCAAAAAATAATATGCCTATTTCCTTCTTATGAATGCAAACTATCTACATACCAAATTTCAGAAAAATCGGTTGGGTGGTTTAGGCGTGAAAAGGTAACAGACAGACAGACAGACAGAGTTACTTTCGCATTTATAATATTAGTATGGATGGCATCAAAAAACACTACCTACTTCTACCACGATTAGAACGCAGGTGGATCCGCGAGAATTGCTTTTATTATAGTATTATGAAAGTATTTATTGACTGTAAAACTACAAAAACAAATATTGCATACAATTGGACCAGTATTTATATTTGAAATAAAATATGTCAAGGAAAGCAATGCGTAGTACACATTGTACGACTGTGTACACAACCGTACTTGTGTACTTTTACGTACTTTATTAAACATCTATAATAATATAATACCATAAAAAAATATTAATATTCACGCAGTAATTTTGAATACAAAGGTATATTCTAAAAATCGCTGCTGAAGTGGAATAAACTAGTTAATCATTACTACTATTATATATAAAGAAATATTATAAAATGTTTTACAAAATATATAATACTAGAATGTTCCGCGGCACTGCCCGCGTTTAAAAGGCCAAAACTAAATTCTTAAATTTCAAATACCGTGTGATGTTTTACAGCTGGTTTTTAACTTTTACTTGAGATTTCTCAGAAATTAGATATTTGCAGCAGTAAAAAGTATTCTAAATCCTGACTCTGATAATCAGATATCATCATACCAAATTTCATCAAAATCTGTGCGGTGGTTTTCTCTTAATGCGGTCACAGACAGACAGACAAAAATTCTAAAAACTATTTGGCGTCTGTATCGATAATGATAATGACTATTTCAATAAAAATTTCCAAAAAATATTCAATGTACAGATTCGGCTAAGTTAGAATTTTATTATATATATATGTACATTTAAATTCAGAGTAGAGTAACATGTGAAGGGTGCAGGGGCAAAACAAGAAATGTCACAAAAAAATTAAAAAGTTTAAAAGTATGGGAACACTAATCTAAGAAGCATAATAAGTAGGTAAACTAAACCGTATATTTCTTTTTCGTTGTCTTAATATGTAAAAAAAACATTTTTAACAATATTAATGGACTTTTATTTATTTAATCATTTAAAATTAAACTTTATTTATGCTTTAATAATTACAAAATAAACATAAGTAGTACATCGATCTCCTAATGAATACTTGTAAGATGAATAACGTGTATGTAAGTATAATATAGGACAGTTTGTGTCTGGAATTAGTATTGGTGCCGACATTGAATGACACCTCTAATTACCATGAAACAGCCCCGTTGCCTGAAATAAATTTTGTATTAGGAAAATATTTCAATAATATTGCATGTAACTAAGGAGACAAATGTTATTTTACTTAACATATTATGGCAAAATATTGTTTAAACATATTTTTGGGTTGTACTCGTAAAAAGACTGCGATGTTATGTTTAGTTTATGTATGGAGTAAATGTCTTTTTAGTAATCTCAATAGTTTTCAATAGGTTTTTAGTATAAATTGACAGGTTATTAGTATTGTCTTTTTCAACAACGCTTTTTGAATATTGATAATAAAATCTCTACAATATTCACTAGAACTTTATATTTTAGTGCTTAGCTCGATCGATATACTTGATAGGAACTAATGTCCGTATACTTTAATCCAAAAGGATATACAGACGCAAGTACACTCTATTTTTCTCACTCTCCTATAACTCTATACGACATGACCAGTAAGAGATAAGGAGAAGGTAAAACTCTCTAAGCGATTGTAAAACTTTCAATACCTACTACATTATAAGTATATGAACTCTATTTTAATATTTTTCGAAATAGAAAACTAAAATACCTGTAACTTGTAGATTATATATCATCATATAAGATAACTGGTAAAATGTTATTAGGAGGAAAAAAGATATTTTTTCATTAGGTTTGGCAGTGACATAAATAAAGGCCATAAGACAACAATTATGCAAACAGTAAACAGAAGCGACAAAGAGCCAGTCTTTGTCAAAGTTGTCGCAATACGGGTGCGACTGTACGGATCACCAGGCACCGATATAGGCCATACATTCATACTACATCAGATGATACCATGTTTTGACACAGTTCATGTAATTGGTTAAAATAACATGTAATATAAAACGCGACGTCTGTCGTAATTTTCTATAGACTAGAGAGAAAACTTACGTTAGTAAGCTATTATACAGTGTAATATAATATGTTTGTTTTACACATAATCCTAGCTATTCGATAGTTCTCTCCAATAACAATATTGATATTATGTAGATAAAGTATCCTAATGTCTACTCTTAAACAAATTTCATAAAATATTTAGCGCAGATATAATTAAAATGTAGTAATTTAACGCCTACTTCATAAGGTAAAATTATATTTACCAAAAAAATATAACATAATACATATAGGCAGGGGTTGTTTGTGGTCAAAAAAATAGAAAGAATTTGAAAAAAATTAGTGAAACTCAATACAAAGTGGCAATTGGTGGGGGAGGGTGCACAAAAATATGGACTACCACTACCACTTTCGAGAATTAGCGTGTCCCCAAAAAAAATGTAACATAAAAGGCTTGCATATAGGTATATCTATACAATTTAATCTCCACCATTCGATCACATTTGCAATAACGATATCGATTTATCATTTAAGTGCCTTTAAAGTGTTTTCATGATGCAAAGTAACTTTATTGCGTATAAATAATGCTGTAGTATCTGAAAATCTTCGTTTTACAGTACAACGAACTTTGAGAAGAGTAAGTGGCAATTCATTTTATGTGGGACATACGAGTACCACTGTACGTTCAGACCTTTTTAAATTTTGATTGAACTGAAACAATGCTTTATAATCTGGTAATTAGATAACTTCTTTTTAAAGTAGCTTTCTTGATACGTACACATACAAGTACACATATTATTATTATAACTAGCATTAATTGTCTTATACGAAGTAACGCATAGCTTACATTAGCAAGTTTGAATAGAAATATAAAGTTTTCCTCTATATAATCTCTCAACATTAATGGTATTAAGGAAGGATATTTGAAAAAAATATATGAAATCGATAGGGATTCATTTTTTTTTTGCATTAGAAATATCTATATATTTATTTTATTTAAGTTACTGTTAATATTACCTAACGATGAAAAATATTTGTGAAATATAACAATCGCAATATTTAGATTTAATTTGATAAGGCTTAATTCAGATGAACTATTCGATCTTAACGCACAGGTCACTGTCAAACCATTCACTAAAAGTAGTAGTTGAATTACATTATTGTTATTTATAGGATAAAAATCTTCCTATATAAGGTACCTTTCCTTTTTAAAGTAAATGTACTAGAGTATAGTTTGTGTTGTGTTCCGTTCTTACACGATAGTTTCTTCGGTCACGATTTACTTAGGATAGTGTTACAGAAATATAATTATTAACGACTAAAATTAATCTTGAATACCTTGGCATTGTAGAGAAGATCCAAATCCTAAAATAGTGAGGTTGAAGTAATAAGATTGAAGTAGGTTATACGTAATGAAAAACTTATATGTAAATAATTAAATATGTTGGGACAATAACACAGCACCTTCTAATTCATTGTAAGGTACAAACCATATGTTATTTACTATGAATTTAAAGTAAGCTGAATATAAATAAAAAAAAATAAAAAAAATATTGTATAAGCACGTATGTACAATATTTAAAGCGTATCCTGATAAATCATTTATAAGGGTTAGTTACTTTTATATCATGTAAGTATATCATAATCTCAATATTTTAGTTCTTAATAAAATTCATATCAATGGAAAATGTTGATTTTATGTAAATAATCATCTTTATATTCAATTTTTGAACACGTCCTCTATAAACTCTTTTTAATTTGGTAATAAAGTTCAAGTTCTTCCACTTTAAACATACAGAGGAAGTGCTGCTTAAAAAAAATAGAATCGTCATATATCAATCCCCGCTTCTTAAATGAATGCAAAGGTACTTCTCATTGACGTAAAATATGCATAATAATACCTTTGTTCTTTATGCTGGTTAGGCAACTGCCATACAGTACATTTCTTATGAATCTCTTATCTCTTTGTTTAGTTTTCCATTTCCTTTCATTTTCTTTAATTCATTTATTAATTGAGTATAACATACGATGAGCTCGACATCTGTCTTACTCGGATGGCGGAGATATCGGATATTGGTCTTTTAAAATTTTCCAAGATTTGGAGATATTTGAAGTTTGTGAAAGAAACTTTAAATTGTAATTTAATTAAATTATTAATAACTAGAAAATATTTATCCACTGGCTACATAGTATAACTTTAGTTAAACATTATGTGTATCACGCATTGGGCATGCATAGTAAATAACTTAATTAACTTTACAAATGAACTTACGAAATTACAAGTGTACTTACAAAAGAATGCGCCGACGACAAATTGTCGTAACAAGTTTTAACATAATTGCTGATGACTACAAAGAAGTGAATGAGCTATATTAGCTTATGAATAATAATCCAATTGAAAACAATCTTGTGAGAAAGGGGACAAGATTTCCGGTATCAGACCCCACGCCGGAACCAAGTTGATAAAGAGTTATCAAGTCATAAATTTTATTATTTATATGATAGCCATCTTTATTGTTATAATCATCATACCTAATTGTTTTCTGAAGTTTCGGCAATTTCATAATTTTTTACTTTAAGATTTACTCTCGTTCCACATGCCTCTCTGTAGAAATATGTTTTCTATGCTAAGTTTTATGGAATTAAGTTAGCAATTTCAGCGTGAAGTAACGAACATACATTTACAAACTTTAAAATTCATAATAATAATTATTATTATATTAATTACTTCTATTGTAAACTATTATTTAAATTTATAACCAACTTCAAGAAAAATATATTTTAGAACTCAAAAAATACAGAAATGTAGGTAGGTGTTTCTTATTTTTTTCCTTCAGCTAAAACTTTTGAAGCATTACTGAAATCGATCGAAACTTAATATATTATATAATTGCATTATTCGAGAAATATAATGAATACCCAAATAATACACTAATAAAATAGCACGGGAGTCAAATTGCCAGATTAAGATTCAAAGTGTTAAAAAAATTTACATGTATATGGCACTTGTTTTAAACTGTCTGCGCACGCGGCTGTTTAAGTAAACGCGGCGGTCATTACATGGTTCAATCGGGCGCAGCGTGTCGGCCGGCGCGTTGTTACACGGTGTACTGCCTGTGTTATGGAAATTTTTCAAAATCGTTTATTTGTTTTTGAAACGCCGAATATTTCTAAACTTCAAACGTGTGTTGAGTTGGAAATAAATAAAGAAAAATATGTTTCACAAAATTAACTTTTAGAGTTCTGTTTTGGGAACGTCAAAAAGCTTATGAATGTTTTTATATAAATAGTGTGACATATTTTATAGCTAAAATATTTCTGACTGTTATTTTAATACTATTTCTTTTTTTTTTGCTTCTTTTTTATTTAGTTTTGTCATTTGCATTTCTGTAATTAATTCTAAAGCTTCAATCTGATTTGACTCTTATTCCTTTAAGTATTGTTTTAGACTATGTATGACCCTTTATATTTAAAATGGATTCAGCTCTTTTTGACTTCACATTTGCTTGGCACGGGCCTCCCTCAGGGGATCAGGACATAGTCCATCACGCTAGCCAAGTATGGGTTTGCTGGCATCACGTTTTCCAAACCTTGTTAGTTACTCTCAGTCATGCAGGATTCCTCACAATAATTAAATTTATCCATACTATATTATAAATGCGAAAGTAACTCTGTCTGTCTGTCTGTCTGTCTGTTACCTTTTCACGCCTAAACCACCCAACCGATTTTGCTGAAATTTGGTATGTAGATAGTTTGCATTCATGAGAAGGAAATAGGCATATTATTTTTTGGAAATTCAACCCCTAAAAGGGTTAAAAAGGGTGGCAAAGTTTGTATGAGAAAAATATTTTTATTGCACATTTTTGCATGAAACTTTGAATTAATGCTTTTTAGTACAAATGATGAAACACGTATTTCAGCGTTTTTCGAAATTCACCCCCATTGGGGGTTAAAGGGGGTGGCTAAGTTTGTATGGGAAATTTAATTCTATTGAAATATTTTGCGTGACACTGAAATAATGCTCTGCAATACAAATTAAGAGGGCCAGAACTTTAAATGGGGAATCAGTCCTTGGTACATTATAAGTAACAGTATATAAGCAAAAATGTTTATTTTATTCACTCTTAGCGCGAGCGAAGCCGCGGGCACCGCTAGTATTTATATATTTTTTCAAAGTATGATCTCGCAATCTATACGAAGTATTTACTTATCCATGCCATTAATAGGTCATAATTTTTTCTTGCTATTTTTCAGTGAAATGTTTAAGCGGGATTTTACTATATGAAACCTTTTTTAAATGAGCACCAAGAGCTGAGGCACAGGAAAAGAGGTTTTATACCTCTACAGCCTTTAATTGCTGTATGAAAGAAAACATTATTATGAAGTGCAGAAGTGATTTGAGTAAACAGTAATCACATGGTTCAATTACGCGTAGCGTGTCGGCACTACATTACATTGTACTTACACTATAAAACCTTTAAGGAAAAAGTAAAAAAGAGAAGGTAGTAGTCGTGATTTATTTTAGAGTTTCATAAAAAACCCAAGTCTTATAATATAATATATCGTATAAAATATTACGTGAGAGCCATTTTACGAGTACTTAGCCACAAAAATATATAATATAATAAACACTACGTATATTCTATACAGCTGTTTTGTAGTTTTATTGGATTTATAACAAAGACTGTGAAATATTAGAAGCTATTAATAAAATAAATACATTACACTTGTATTGTGCAAGTATTATGTTTTTACTTTAACATATTTAAAACAGAATGTATGTATATTGTATTGTTCACTATCAATACTTGTTGTACCTACTTTACACTTTACTTTTTCGTTTTTTTTTCACTTTACACTTTAAAGTTTTTTCTTCTTTTTTAATCAAGCTGTATTTCTAAGTTCGTTTGTGTTTACATATAGATAAAATACATCATTTTGGTCCTTTTAAAGTAAAATTTATATTTGAAACCTACACTTAGGTGCAAAACTGTCCCAATCATACGTGAAAATCGTATTTTGCGTAAAAAAAAGGAGTGAAATAATTATTCAAAACTTTAATTATATTTTTACAATAGCAGACATGACACAAAGTAAGAAAATGTAAAATTAAATTGTTACACCTCTATTATGTATTCATTAACACAAAATAATATTGAACCACTTTTGTACCGCTTTGGAAAAAATAAAAATTCGAAGCTGTAATCTTCAGTCCGAAGACCTTTTGCTTTCATCGCTTCTGCCAATCTCTTCGGCATACTTCTAACAAGTTTTAAGCAATAGTCAAGAGAAATTTTATATTGTTCTCGTACTCGTTTCCATAAAATATCCATACTATTGCAGTAAATTAGTCGTAATGAACAAATAAGCAATTAGACGCCAATAAGCTGTGAGACGTAAATATATGTACCAACATATTTACTAGAACATAAGTTAAAACTAAATGCCCATGTCACTTTAGTTTTCTCAGCAAATACTTGGGTTTCTTATTTACTCGGAGCTAACATGAAGAGAACATCTGAGAAATGTCTCGCGGTTTTGTGTTACCATCGAAAATGTGAATTTTAAGCAAATAAACTCTCCGCTACTTATTGAATAGGAATACCCATATATAGCTTGCTACAACCAGTCCATTGCTTAAGCAATTTTTGTACAGAAAAATAAAATTGAATTTTCGCCGTATGATATTATAATATACAGTAGATACTTACAGGAAAAACTTACGAAGTGTCTAGTCGTCCGCTAATCGGATGAATAAAAAAATTTTATTCGTCCGACAGCCGACTGTTGGTGTTTGATTTTTTGCGACTGAGACTTTTGTTGTTTCTTATATTTTGTTGAAATAGTTTTATTAACGTGTGATAAAGGATAAAAATAATTTTGAGGGTGTTATGTTATGTTAAAAGTCGGCGGATTTTAAATAATAAATTTTCAGCTCGGTAGGTTAAGGTTATTTTTTTATATTTTGCATATATCCTGCATAATTTTCAGCTCGGTAGGTGAAGGTTATTTTTTTTTTATATTTTGCATATATCCTGCACCTAAAACTCACTTATTTTTTATTAGAAAGCAAAAAAGTGATAGATATTTGTATAAACCGACCATTGTCGGACGAATAATATTTTCTTTATTCATCCGATTAGCGGACGACTAACAGCCAAAAACTTATTTATTACTTTACTACTATAGTCTGCTTGTTTGTTCCGACCAATCTCCAAACGGCTTTACTGATTTTGATGGGACTTTCAACAGCAGATATATGATTTTTTAATGTGTAAATTATGCTACTATTATTTTTGAAAAAGATTTAGGGTTCCTAAGCAAATAAAAGCTAAATGGCTAGTATTTTAATAGATATGTATATTTAAATATACTCAATTTAAGTATGGTATATGTAGATCATGTACATTGTACATGTACTAAAACGATCGTTATTTACATTATTACATAAAACACTTTTGGTGACACGCCCATACTCCCTGGGGACCACTTAATATATTGTGTAAATATAAAACAATGGCCTATAACGCTCTTAGGCCGATAAACTTTCTATCCTTTTTCATCTAACATCATATTTATGGATCATTTCATATACTTTTCGCAAGAATATAGGTTATGTCAGTGAAATGGGCTACTTTAAATAAAAATATCTTTTTGGATTTTTTGTGAACATTTATTTTAATTTTTTATTCCCGAAAAATTAACGCTTTACACCAAATTATTTTGAAAAACTGAAATGATATTTTTTGCGAAAGTAGGTATTAAGTTGCATTTAGCTTTGAAAATAAAGCTAAAACTTATGATATTAAAAATGTGATCACTTACTCAAAACACAAGTTATATGTATATTTATATTCCGACGACATAATTAACAACAAACATCAATTAAATTTAACATTTCTACTTAAATTATATAACATATATATTTATTTACCATCTCTGTCCCTATCGCACTGTTCTAAACAAAGTTAAAGTTACATTAAAGGGCAATGTCAATAACATCTATGTCTAACTATTGCGGAAGTGACTAAATTTTAATATCTTCCTGCATCGGTCTTTTATCGTGTCCAATGTAAACAACAGTGTTTGTCTTCGCCTCACCAGAAGTTAGTTATTTGATCGTAATAGCCGAGCAAACTCACAAAGTGGCTGTAATGTGACACATCTCGTGTATTTGCTTTGTTTAATAAAACAATGAACGACGTTCAGTTTAAATGTAACGAATAAACAACGTTCTATAACTAAAACTGCTACGTTGCTCTGTAAACATTAATTAATCTTATGAAATCGGTGTTATTTATATACCAGAGTGAGGAGACCAGACCCTCAACAACGGGATCAAGGATGAAAGAAGAAGATTATATAATATATTGTATTATAAGTTTATATTATATAATCTTCTTCTTCCATCCTTGATCCCGATGTTCAGGTTCTGGTCTCCTCATTTTTCTGCGCCAAGACAAAAGCATGATAAAAAAGCAGGTCTTTAGCAGGTTGTCTCGTCAAGCAATTGGTGGTTTTTTAGGATCTTTTGCGATATTGGACCACCTTTACTTTGGCGGGCGGCCTCTGCTAAGAATAGAAATATTTTTAACAAATTTTATGATTTTTACTTCGTTGCCTCCTTTATTATGGCCATTCCATCTGGGGGCCATACCAATTTTGTCTATAATATACACCTACATATAATAAAATTATATATTTTTTATGTTCATAACAAAAACAAAAAAGAACTTTCGTGTGAAAATCTACATCAATCTAAGCAAACAAGTTATCGAAAGATGTGTGAAGTTCGTCAACAAGCACTTGGACAACATGTTGGATTATGGCCTGATCATCTTCTCATGGTGCCACCTACTATAGAATGTTAAAGTGGCCTTATTACAGACATCCAATATCACAACAATCTTTTTCTACAAATAATAGCTTATTATTCAAAAATAATTTATTAACTTAATGAGTTAAATATATGAAACTACCTTTTCGGATTTTGTCGCGGATTAATTTTGATTTTTAGTTCCCGACATTTCGAATGCTTTACAGCAATCATGGTCACGGGAGAGACTCATTTATAATGTCGAATATTCGCGTAAATCTAAGAAAGTATTAAATATATGAATTTTTAGTTTTCCATATTTAAATTTCAAATTATCTCAAAACTATGGCAAGTCGTTTACCTCGTGATCTATTTTCTAGGAGTTATCTAAATGTTATCTTCCGTATCTAGCGATAATACAAAAGTTTCTTCATGCCACATAACGGTTTGCATTGTGCAATGTTTGCCAATTGTTCTCGTGAGGGATCTTGTACCATAAGCGTTCCTTATAAATATTTAAATATGTAGAAGGAAATTATTTATTAACTAATGTTATTACGTTGACAAAAATTGATGATTATAACCAAAGTGTATATGTACTTTATGCCGACATAACATTTTTTTTTCTTAAAAATATTAAAGAAATTAAAATATAAATAAAAATTAAAACGACTGGTGTAAAGCTGTGTGTAGTAAATAAATTGACACATCTGAAAGTCATAACGATTTTGAACTTCGTACCTTCCTAAATCGGCTAAATTTTTGACGTCAGGCCGAAATCGAATCCACGACTTGTATAGGGGTCAGTTTATACATAATATGTTAATAATTCAACATGGTTGTTAGTAATAGATATTATTTTAAAATATTTAAAAGAAGTTATGACACTGTGCTCAATAAGATACGCTAACGTTCCTTTCTAACAAAATATAACTTGTATTATTGTAAAATATCTATCTGCCATTATATTTATAAAGAACAGTATGTTTTAAATGTAAATGTTAAATTCAAATAAATTAAATTAATAAAGAATTCTACATATTTTCGAGAAAATAGCAAGTTTTCGCATCAAAACATGCTCAATTTAATCATAGCACATGCATCGAAATGCATGTGATATCTGCTTTCCTGCAACTGGTCAGCATGATGGACGCAACGGATTTTAATGCGGTTTTCATCAATAGATAGCGTGATTCAAGAGGAAGGTTTATATGTATACTACATGCTTATAGTAGACAAAAGCCGATAAAATATTTAATTTCAATGAAATCTATACAAATTGAAATGTAGATCTACATACGAATACGAGCGAAGCTAGGCTCAGTCGCTAGTTATGTTATATTAAAGGGCTTAAACGCTGTCTTACACCTTTACTTTTACATCAATGCTCTCTGATAAACCGGCTAGATTCTGACACAAATTCGATAGTTATTATACATTTCCATTATGAGTTTAACATACCGTTCAAAGACATTCTCAGATCTTAAAACCTGCCATATCCGCGTTCTCGTTACGTGATCAAAGGCCTCTTCTAGGTCTATGAAAATAAACCAGAGTTTCTGCTTATTTCAAGGACTATTTTTAATTACTAAGATAAATAAATTTATTGCTTCCTACGAATGGCAAATATTCTAAGAATGCTATTATTACATTTGAGCTTCATAATTCAAATCATATTTACGAGCTGAGATCACTTGTTTTAAAAATAGCTTAATACAATTGTCACTAGTAATTACTTAATTGGTACGTTGCTTCTGAAGAACTCATAAATTTAAATTATAATGAGTTTTAAACAAACGTCATATTTTGTAATTAGAAAAGCTAGTGCTCTACTTAAAAAAAACATATATACATACTTGTTACGCCTAATACGTAGGTTTTTCTCTTAAGTATAATTTTAATTTATTTTTTCCGGCTATTTGTCTGTTTTGATTTTGTAACCCTTCAAATGACATGTAAAAATACACATCTTTACATGAACAATTTGACGTAATGTAAATTTAAACGTTATGAAAAAAAAAATTATAACTGTTGATAAAAATATTTTACTTTTAAATTTAACTATATTTAAAGATAATTTTAAACTTTTCATGGCGTTATACTATAGGGGTCAAATTCCTTACTAACGAAACGGGTCGTTAATTTCGCTAAATGAGTTTTGGTGTACTCGAGGCGCCAGACTTTTGTTTCAACTGAAGAGGCCTCGTATTTAATGTGACCATTAGTAAACTGCTAAGGAAATATGTAAAAAGCTAGCTTTATATGTACAGCTTTCATTATTTTAATTATGTCTTAAATTATACATTACATATTATAATAATTAATACAAACCTATAAATTATTAAGTAAAAAGTAAAATTATATAGCTATAATGTAAAAGCTCCATTGAAAGCTATCCTTATGTAAAATATGTAATTGTACCAATTATATTTCCTGCATGACTTTTTTATGACTATTGATAATAAATCACACCCCAATCGAATTAAACACCTAAATTACCTAAATCTTAAAAATATACACGTGACATAATAATAATACGTTCATTGTTTGTCATTTCTAGATGTACTAAGCTGCATAGATTACCTAGATACTCGTAAAATATCAGGTTAAGAGCGTGCAAATCAGCAGTAACGATGTCACACTCGTACCATTCTAGCGGTATGGCGCCTGCATGCAACAGCATGATTACAGCGAAATAAATCCATTGATTTATGTTTTATATTCTATCCGTAGATATAACTGCAATAATTGCATTCAAACCATTAGCATATATACCGCTAGAATATTTATTGCAGGCGGCATATTTATGTACCTACAGAGGGTATGAGTACTTTAATAGAGATGGCGATGTACGCCCTAATCTTAAATGGTTATCTTTGAAATATAAAAAAAGTATTTTTTATTCTTTTTTCTAGAATTTATTTTAATTTTTGTTTTCTTAAATTTTATATACTTTACAGCAACCATGATCACGGGAAAGACTATGGTTTTGGACGTCACTAAGGTAACGTAATTTGTTACAGACAGTAACTTTTGTAAAAGTCCATAATCTACGATGTAGGAATAAGGTGTGATGAGATAATTGAATTAGCTTACACCATTTAAGGGCTTACCCTAATAGTTATTCGTTAAATCTAGCTAAAAAAACTTGCATAATTAATATACTAATATACATTAATATTGTTTATTAAAGATTTTATAAAAATAAAATCTTTGTAATGTAAATGTATCGAACTTACGGATTATTTACCGACGACAGTTTATCGACGGAAACTGTTAAACTTTATTTAGACAGTTTATAAAATAATTATGCGAATTACTGAGTAAGTGCTTTTGCAATATAAAGTTAATTGCAAAGTAGTTAAAAATTGATACATTCAATTTACCCAATTTGTTAATATCTGTAATTATAAAAGAATTTAAAAAGGCACGTTGTGTTTATGTCAAACATTGATATAATTTTAAAATTAAAAAAAAAAAAACAGTACATACAAAAAATAGTGTGGTAGATTTCCCTAGTGTAATGCAAGTTCTCAAAATGATGCTGCCTAGGTAATTTTCATTAGAGTCCCATAGAGATTAGTATATAATTATGCAGCTTGATGCGACCGCATATTTGCGTTATAGCACCATGTGAAAATGTAAATTCCCTAAGTTCTTCAAGAAATTAGTTTTAGAAACAATTATCAATCAAAGTAATTATGTTCGTATGTTACATACGCAATCTTTACGCATCAATTATTTAGTAATTATTTAGAGTCGACTATAGTTATATATTCAATTTTTACAATGTTCATTTATTTAAATCAAATTGCACATATTTAAAGTACGTACGTACTGTTTGTTTTAGAGTAATTTAGTTACTGAATAAATTATACAGTTTACAAAGTCAGTCTAGAATCAATCAGGGCTCTATAATCAAGTAGAAAATTTATACTAGCAAAGAACCATGTAATGCTCTAATAGATATTTAAAGTGAAACGTACTTGAACAAAATTATTTTTCTAAAACTGATGTTAGACAAAATGTATTTTCGATAAGAAAGAATATTAAATCAAAAAAGATGATTACGGCTTCTAAAAATACTCGATAATCGAAAATAGTGAATCACTAAGAAGTATCTAAATATTTTTTTCGTATAATTTAAATATTGCCCGCTTCCTCAGTTTAATTTGTGTTATATGTGAACAAAAAGTAGTAAGTGGTATTTTTAAAGAAAGTGATACATACTCGTAGTAGACCCTCATTTTTAAACAATCTCTATACTAATAAATAGTGAAACATTTTTTTTGTTTGCTCTAACTGCAAAAACTACAAAACGGATGGACATGGAACTTATTTAATAGGATGCAGCGTGTTTCGATGAAGTTTTTAGTGTATGACAAATATAAGACCTTGGTTTCCGGTCTTTATCGGACGGACATGCTAGTATTTGTATAAATGTGAAGTAATATGTCAATTTCATGAAAAATATAAACAAAAAAAAGGAATTATTAATAATTTTCTGTTAATAGTTCATAGGATAGAGACACTTTACTTTATCTTGTGTCAGGAGGCGTTAATTGCGCTAGCCTAGCCTCCACCGTTACTCGCTTTGGAAAGTCACGCGCCGGATAAATCGCCGTCTCAGTAAGATTGTATTACAAGTGTTAAAGGGAATTCGTTATAGAGTCAAAACGGTAGACTGTACGGCGTGAGGTTGCACGTGATGGAAATAGTTATAAATAGTAATTACTTTAGTTTACCACATTATTTTTATAAGTAAGTATTGTAATATATTTTAAAATTTAACAATATTCCATAAAAAATACTATACTCAGAACGAAGACCTACTCATGGCTTTCTTAATCTTATAAGTAACTATAACGGCATTTTTGCATGATCGTTGCAAAATAAAGTAGATAATAGTTTTATACAACTTTAATAAAATTGATCGCATTTTAAAAAAGCGATTTCGAATTAATCTTAAAATATGATAAAGGAAATTCTAATTTTATTAATTGTTAAATTGCAAAAACAAAAAACTGGTAAAGAAAGAAAGTAGCTAAAAAAGCTATGGTCTATCCTTTAACTCTGATTGCATTCCAAACGTCGGGAACCTAAAATCAAAACAAATCCAAAATGTTTTGTTTATTTTTAATTTTAACTTTATTATTCCAGAACTATTTTTTTTATTTTAAGGTAAGGATATTAACACTCCAGTGATCCCCCAACCAATAGACTTACAAACACTGTTAGCTCATTCTGCAGGAATTCAGGGCAGTACGCGAGACAACTGTGAAACCGATGGCAGTAGTTATAATACAAACTGACAATTGATAACATAGTCACAATAAAATATATTAGTAACGGTCTGTATATAAAAATAAAATTAAAATAAAAATGTTTTTAAATCGTAAATTATAATTTCGAAAAAAACTTTCCGCAAATATCTTTACATTGGTATTTAATTATTATTAAAACAATACTATGTACGACTTCTATTTTAACTCACTACATTACCTCACTTTTCCAAGTAAAACCACTTTTTTCTCCCATTATCAAGCTTATTGAAGTTGTTAGCCCTTTCTGGAAACCCAGTATAATCTCTTATCTCTCTTTTGATATTTCACCTTAACATGCTGTAAAATGTTTTACTTCTATGTTATCGAATATTCACATTCCCACAAAAAATCCTATAATTTCTCTTGGTAAGGTGTCTAAATATAGTATTTTTTTAACTCAATAAGTGGGATGTTCTTAGTATTTACAGACTGTAATTAATGTACGTATAAATATATTAATGGCAATTAAAATCGATAACAATGGCAAGTATTATCTGACCGATTTCCTGACAGTTATTATTCTATGGGAGTGGTCATGAGACGATATTCGCATCACGAAAATCTTGATGTCATACTATGTGACTGAATAAATTGTGACTAGTGCCCTTTTATATTACGTTATTAACACAATTATTACCATTTATTTCGTATCAAACTTTCTATATATGTTGAAGTACGGAATGCGCTTAGGTGCCTGACAAACTAAACAAAACGCTTTATTTTAGATAATATAATCAGTTAATAATTATTAATTAAGTCATGATTATTACAAGATTATTAAAAATCAATATATACTTTCTATTCTTTAGAAATATATAATTTTTTTATTATATTATTTTAGCTCTCACTTCCGCGACTCTACTTTTTCAATGACTAACCACTTAGTCAGGCATAAAAAACACTTCAAATTCGAAAAGAAAATTGTACTTTAAACTCTTTTTTTATTCAACAAACAATATTCAGTAATCGCTTCTTTAAGCAAAGGAAACATTGATTAGTGGCCGGTTGCACGCCTCGCCACCTCATTCCCCAATCTTGTAGCGATTGAGATGAATTACGTCAATTAATTTTATGGGTCCACACAAAGGGATGATCTTATCACTTTTGTAAAGCAAATTAATTATTCGCCACAATAAGCTACTGTGGGAGCGAAAGTCGTTTTATTAACTCATTTAATTTAAAAAACATAATATTAATTTAAAAATAATTTGTAATAATTTATACACAGGCCTGTTTTGAATTATAAAGCTATAAATTATGTATAAGTTTAGCGTTGTTTATAGTTTAAAAAGGTTTTTGTAAATAATATTTATGTAAATAAACTTACTTTAATTTTAAAGAAATACTGCTTCTTTTAAAGATTAAATTAATATTTTCAATACATTTTTTGACGAGATGTCGTCCTTAAATATACGTAATTCATACGAGGAATTTAGAATGTCCATTTTATATGCTTTAGACTACATCACATCCTTATTGCTTAAATATTTTTACTTAATAGATATTTTTTATTCATCATCATTTTTTAGACTTATCTACTTTTAATTCAATATATGACGGTGACTAATCTCTAGCCATCTGCGCAGGAGATACTATAGTGCACAAGTGTACACGCAGACATAAGCGCACTTTCTGTTCCTGTCACTCTCATACTCCGACTACTCGTCACGACCAGCGAGAATTAAAGAGTAGGGTCGACGTCTTTATGTCACTGGCTGTTACTGAGGCTTACTAAACAGAAAGACTTAATAATTAAACTTGGCCCGATCCAGGACTCGAATCCAGGACCTCTGACCGAGGCAGTTACATCTCAACAGCATATAAGTATTCATTAGTATTAATAAAAGGAATTCCAGTTATATAACCAAGCATTATGGAATCATGTACGGTACTTAACGCTTAATATGGCAGTGCATTTACCTTTGTACTAATGTGAAGGTTAAACTTTCTTTGTATCATTTAATAAGGTACCGAAATGGTGCGTATTTGTAAAATGGAATATATAAAATTATTGAAATTTACACAAACAGACACCATATATTTATTATATATAAACAATTATATTTATATTTTAGAACCAGTGACATGCAGACGTATTTAATCGGGACAAAAATGTTAACATGACGCATTGACGTCTTTTATGTTCCGACAAGAAAATATACATACCATCTAAATAAACGCTTACATTTCCAAAACAAACATAACATGGAAATGACATGTCGTGCAATATGCATGTCCAGTAAACTGATAAATTTATGCATGAAAAACTCGACTGCTGCCAATTCATTTGGTTGATATTATACTACTATGTTCTGTAAAATCTTTTAATAAAATTGAAATTTTTAATCTTGTATAGAAAATTTAAGTATAGCTAAAATCATATATTTTTTAAATATATTCTTGGGGCTTTTCACGGCACAACTTAAAGAACTTATTAACTTAAACTAAACGCGTCTTTTCGAACTAAATTTAAATTTTAAATACTATACAAATACGTTTTTATTTGAAGTCTGTACATTTTATTTCATTTATAACGGAACTTTCTAAAAATACTAATAACATCCAGTAAAAATTCCCTCAAAAGCTGTTTTAGAGATTACAGTGAACAAACAGGTAGACAGACAAATATATTATAAAAAAACCATGGTCCTTATCTTGCGAGTCCGCTGTATTGGGTCTATAATGACATTTACTAAAAACGTAGAAGATTTGGTTTCAGGCAGACAAATGGACCAAGACGTATATTAATATTTTAATTTAAACACCTATAATTATACTTAATTTATTCTGCACTACTATACTATAATAATAAAAATGATGAACAATGAAATAAAAGCTATCATCAAGGCATAAATCTAAGTCAAATTAGGTTCGTCTTTCATTGATGGCGATTTAAGCGTGATCTCATTTCGATCCAGAAACCGTGATTTATCGGCAGATTACTCCGTAAGTGACGCAAGCGACCACCCGCCCATGACTGCCGAGTGCCGACACTCCTTGATGATGTGAGCTACCTAATTCCTCATGGAGTGCGATACATTATTTATAAACTCCTATTTATATATCACGATACGATTGTTACATCGTGTTCTAGTAATTTGCGATATTATATTATGTCAATGTAATAGTAACTACTAACAAGTTAGACAATTATTATAAGCTATTAAATCTTAACGCGAAGTAGATTTTTTTTTAATTATCGAAAAGGAAACAAGGCTCATAGTTTGATACCAATAGGTACATAACTTAAACAAAAATGAACTTTTTATTAATCTATTAAAATTATTAGAGCCACAAATCGTTTTGTATAAAAGTTCTCCATGCGACCTATTTTTAAATATGCCAGTGCCAACTGAAAAATGCTGTCGTTGTAAACATGATCCCAATCTCAATGTGTCCAATGTCAACATGGTTTAAGTGCGATTGAAACACAGCAGTAACTGCTACTTTTATCTTAAAAATAGATCTAAAATCCATCTATAAATAAGTAATATTTATGTATTTTAGAATAGTATTCTCTTGCGAAAAATAAAAATCTCATAGTAAACAACTTTTCCGTTGTTGTGTGAAAGAATACAAACCAGTTAACACATTTTTCATTTAGTGGCAACGCGCTGGTTTGGAAATCCAAGTAAAGCGGGTTCATGCCTCGGATCTTGCATAATTTTTACACGATTAACATCTAAGGTATGTCTTCAGCCTTTTTTAACGTTGCGTTCCACTGCTGAGCACCGGCCTCCCTTTGTATGAGGGGGATCAGGCCATATTCCACCGCGCTAACCTAGTGCGTGTTGGCAGACTTCACATGTCTTTCGAAAACTTGCGATGTTTTCTCCGACATGCAGGTTTCTTCACGATGTTTTCACCGTAAGACAAGTGATAATCATCTTAGAAATTATTCGCACAAGAAAATATCAGAAGTGCGAGACCCGCATTTGAACCCGCATCACTCTGTTATCCAAGCGAGCGTGTTACCGCTGGGCTACTACTGCCTTACAATTACATTTAAAGTAAGTGAAGGTCAAACAATTAAATTTTTGGAAGACATGTGAAGTTCACCAACCCCTTCAAACTACCATATATAATTTTACTAAGAATACGAGGAATTCACTAATCACTTTAGCTACATTTAGCGATTTTCAATTCGCATAAGTATCGAGTTATTATTGTGACATAAATAAAATTCAGTACGCAATCGCTTTAAAGGATGTGTACTTCACCGGAGCCGTCATAGTCTACATTGAATACCATTAGAGAATCATGAATGAATAAATAATATTAAGAATTCTTTACGTCAAATATGACCTTACTATAGTAAACTTTCTATTCGTATTTTTGCGTTGTTATCTGTGCGTTAGATGAAAATTTCATATATTTTTAACAGTAGTACAGATGTAATTCGATACGGTGTACATTGATATAATATTCAGAATATTTTTGAATAGGGCTAAAATGTTCGGTTATTGCTGTTGGTTTCTACCCATAAATGAAAACAGCGTAAAAACAATTTTTCTTCAAGCAAGTCGCAAGTTGTACATAAGAGAAAAGTATTCGAATAGAATATATAAGATGTACCCAACACATGTAACCCAAATACACACCGGTAATCAGTAAATCACTCAAATCAATCGATTTATTGCGTTCATTCATACCTCGGAGACAATTTGTAAATAAAGCTTGTAGTTCACTTGAACATAGTGGAGCGAAAATATATAATATTTAAAATAATTTAAAAAACTGAACTATACATATTTATTATTATTTTAAATATATATTTAAAATAATAATAATAAACATATATAGTTCTGTAATTAGTTTTTAGTAAATAAATGACCAGTATCAATATCAGTATCAATCCGAGCGAACCCGTAGCCTCAGTTTTAGAAACAAATGCTGCACTTATTGCAAGTTAAATGTGATAGATCCATACTATTCCTATTAATATTTAATTTTAAATATTTAAAATTGTTTTCATCAAATTGTTTTTTTATTTGTCCGTCTCTCACGTTGATACAGAGTGATGGAATATCGTGATTTGTTGTAACGAGTAGATGGAAAGCTTGAGAAGGATATAGGCTTTTTTGCGGGAAATTGCATTCTCATGGAATATCATATTATAAGAGAACATAGCAACTACCTATCTAATTCACACTAACAGTTAAACCATACACAGGGACGAACCCAAGCGAAAGAACCCATATATTTATTTAAGAACTATTCCATGCTATATTGAGCTACTACTAAGTGGAACTTGTACCTAAGATAGCCCTTTGCGATCTTATCGTATATTTTGTATTCAAAGCACCAGCTATCGGCAATATAAAGAACACGCGCGGCTGTGACAGAAATTATAATGGTTTTATTATAGTGTAGCTTGACACGGATTTGTGGAGCCCTTTGTTGCTAATGATTTAATATTCCCGGTCTTAACGATTCGTTGATGGCTACTTACCAGAATGTGAATTTGCGTGTATATACTTATACGTAATTTGTTACGATAAGCTTCTGTTGTAACATATTATTTTATAAATAACTTGCATACTTTGTTTGGTATTTGTATGCAATATTATACACTATATTGAAAAACAGTCATGACCTATATTCGTAGGAAAGATTCGTCTTTCTTCGATTTCTTAAGCATTCATTCTTTACTTTACAGTTGTTTAACTTTATAATATTAATATTGAAAAAAGTACCATATAATATGTAATAGAAGTGTATGTGACTAAAAAGATATTACAAATACTCCATTGTCTTTAAAACGAAAATCGGTAATCCCTCTGATCGATATTACATCTTACAATTACCATATGCATCGACTTAAGCTTAATAACAGTGCCTTATGGCTGCTAAAATTAAATACCATATTGCTCATGTCTCTCAGTTTCATCTTCTGTAACGTAATATCAACTTTGTTTGATTGACAGAAGGTAAGCAGGAGCATGCATGAGCTAATTTGAGGTCTTTCCTCTGGGCTTAATAAACTTGGTATAAATTTACATTTTTCTTATGCTTCCAAAACAGCGCTTTTTTGTAAATAAATGAGCGACTTACTCTCGCTTCGCTCGGTTTCATCCTTAGATAGGTGTTTTAGCGGAGCTCTAATATTTCTTCTTAAAATAACAGAAGCCTTAGTTACTCCTTACAACATTAGCTATCTACCAGTCCCGTAATAAATGATCCAGCGGTTTCGCTGCTTAACCAGAACAAACAAACACAGACAGACAAAAAAGTAAAACTGTGATTCCTTTATTAAATACTACGGAGCCGCGGGCACCGCGCCCGCGGCTTCGCTCGCGCTAAGAGTAAATAAAATAAAAATTTTTGCTTATATACTGTTACTTATAATGTACCAAGGACTGATTCCCCATTTAAAGTTCTGGCCCTCTTTTCTGAAAACTACTGTGTAGCATCCTGCCGTGCCGCCACTGCTGCGCTTTCTAAAACTTATTTCCTATTTTTAACCAATTTTGCTACTATGTGTATCATAATTTCTTTGTGTGTTTTTCGTTAATGATAAACTGATGTACGTGGTTCATTGTTATGGACTTATGGTAAAAATTACTGTTAAATATTTCTCCTACGCAAATTGTGCCACCCCCGTTAACCCCCATAGGGGTTGATTTTCAAAAAACGCTTAGATATGTATCTCATAATTTGTATTGCAGAGCATTATTTCAGTTTCACGCAAAATATTTCAATAGAATTAAATTTCCCATACAAACTTAGCCACCCCCTTTAACCCCCAATGGGGGTGAATTTCGAAAAACCCTGAAATACGTGTTTCATCATTTGTACTAAAAAGCATTAATTCAAAGTTTCATGCAAAAATGTGCAATAAAAATATTTTTCTCATACAAACTTTGCCACCCCTTCTAACCCTTTTAGGGGTTGAATTTCCAAAAAATAATATGCCTATTTCCTTCTCATGAATGCAAACTATCTACATACCAAATTTCAGCAAAATCGGTTGGGTGGTTTAGGCGTGAAAAGGTAACAGACAGACAGACAGACAGACAGAGTTACTTTCGCATTTATAATATTAGTATATGGAAGTATGGATTAGTATGGATTTACCGACAGTAACTGTTGGGTTAGTTGTAAGTAGTACTGAAATTAGACCGTCACTCAACGAAATAGTTTTAGCTTAGATAAATGGTTATGCTTTTTACTGTTTATAATAGGAATGAGATCGTATATCTCAGCAATTAACTTCACTTCACAATATTATTAATATTATGTAATGAATTTTTATAAACTATTATTAATTAGGACACTAATAAGCATTTATTGAAACACTAAGGACACATCCTTACTTTTGTCGGGTATCTCCCCAAGTATATGTATTAAAATCATTCTCTTCAGATAGCGCCATCTTTTGGTGATTTTTATTGCTAGTACCCTATATGTTGCTTCAGGTCCTAATCTAGACGTACCAAAATCCATCCAAAACTTTGTATCCATTTGAATGTGATGGAGTGACTAACACACCCACACTTGTAAACTTTCAAATTTATAATCACTCGTATAGTCCGATTAAGTAGTTAATACACCGTTAGTAAAACTAATTTAACAAAAAAACTATATATAACTTGCATAGTAAGAAAAGCGTAGTTCAATTTATAATGTAAATAGATTGTTTATATCAAACGTTCATCAGAAATAGCGATATCGGAAGTGTGAATTAGGTCTATACGCTCCAGATGGTGGTGTGCTCGCATCCTTGTCATTATGCTATGCAATGCGGAATTCAATTAGTGTTTGTGTAAGTAACATATGGCTGTGATTTGATTTGAAAACTATAGTTTTAGAGTAAGTAAAGCATACGTAATATCAATTACACATTTCTCGATCATCTCAATCGGTCATATTTTCGGTTTTGTTTAACATTCTAAGTTATCTAAGACTTAGTTCAAGTTAACAAATAACAAAAGTTTTTTAGTAATATTATTTTCTACTTTTAAATAAAACGAAAGTGTTTTTCTGTTTTAGAAATAGCTCACAAATATTAAGCTTATATGGCTATTTACACAAGCTCGTACTCGTGCATCAAATCGTTTACACGTATTGAAAAGTGATTATTCTCTACTCATAAACTGAAAAAAAATTGATGTTCAAATGTAACGCACTACATTAATACAAAAGTTATAAACATTCTCTTTTGTTGCAGATTTATCTCGGTGTGGTTAAGAATACCATTAACATACGCACAAGTTTCGAGTACAGAGGTTGGCCTACCAGTAAGTAATTACAGATTTCATGTTTTAATAAATAAATAAACGAATAAAAAATACAACATGTGCTGTTGTAGTGTATAAATATAAGTTTGAGTATTAATGGAGACCAAGAAAATGTTCTACCGAGAGCTTTTTGTTAATTTTTCTTACCTGACTTTGATCTTTTTTAAATAAAAAGATAAGTTTGGCTCAGTTGGTAGTGACCCTACTTTCTGCGCCAGCGGTCGCGGGTTCGAGTCCCGCTGGGGGCATGCATTTGTTGAACACAAATGTTTGTACTCCAGTCATGGGTGTTTATATTTATAATATGTATGTATTTAAGAATTATTTGTGTAGTATATCAACTATCTGGTATCCGTAACACAAGCTTCGTAGCTTCGTAGCTTAGCACGGAACTAGATGGCGCTGTTGTAATAACGTCCAAACATATTTATTTATTTATATTTATAAGAAAAAATAAAGTGACACCTATCAGAAAATATGTGAAAGATTTAATCGATGACATCTAAACAACTCTTTTCATCGCTATTGAGCAACGTGATTTATCCAGCAGTATTTATATCGCGGCAGTCAAAACACATCTAATGGCATAACATTTCCATCGTTTATACAAAGGGCTACCAAATTTGAAATTAATAAGATTGACAAACGTTTGCCCTTCGTCGCTTCATTACTACGACTTTGTGTTCCATTTTCCTAATGTCGCTTGTCTGATTTGCTAAGCGGAATGTTTAACTTACGTCAATGATCAATCAATGGGCAATCAGATGATTTTTATGACCGTCCTGGAATGCTATTGTTTTAAATTAGTTATTTGGTCGGAATTAATTGCTCCAACGACAACGTACTCTACACTTTATTTCAAGTCAAACAATGAGTAAATCAAGGAGAGTTTAAAGGTTTAAAAGAAATAATTTTATAAATAGCCTTTTTATTTGTAGTAAATGATAATTATTGAACTGAAACTCTTATATTTCATTGAAAAAAAAATATGTGCTTGGTTGATTATCTCTAAGTAATAAATAAAAGTTGATTGGTTTGTTAATATATATTAATGACATCCAAATAGTTATGTTTATATTTTAATTCATCATCTTGATTTCTTTAAACGATCATTTTCATTCCAATTTTGATTTAAACTGTTTTAATGTATTGGTAATACAATAATTCATAAAAATTTTATCCCATGATTGAATATTTATAGTTAAAGTAATTTAAAACAGTTCAGCTATATCTAACAAATGTACTTGCAAACATTCCAGCTTCCTCACTCGCCGCAACGAACGAACGCGTCGTCGTACGCGTGGAGTACGTGGGGCGCGTGGAGTGCATGCTCGCGGTCCTGCGGCGGCGGCGTGGCCACGCAGGAGAGACATTGCCTACCGAGGGACCCCACTAGGTGACGACTTATGACAATTATCCTATTATCTCATTAATGCTATACCTATTCCTTTCTTGTCCTATCCTGCTGGCTTTTTTATATTAACGACTTTACGAGCTTTGATCGGGTGCCTGGATGTGTAACAGCTTATGTTACTTCCGTAATCTATATATATTCTGTCTATCCATCAAAATTCATTCAAAGAACAAATAAGTGATAAGCCCATCTATGATGATACCCAAAACATTTAAGACAAACGGTTTACACAGAGTATACACAGCTTAAAGCTTAAAAAAACTTTGATCTAATTGGTACTTCCGTTAGGTCACTCTTAATGAAATTTCTATATCGAGAAAATGAAAATCTATCTTAAGGAGTAAACTCCAAATATGCAAGCGTTAAAACTATACAATTAAATTATTCTCTTGATATATTCCGTCAAAATATACAAAAAAGACAATCATGTAATGACCGATAATAATCTGACAAGGAAACAACCAATTAACTATCTGTAACACTCATCCTAACAGATACTAAAGTCGATAAAATTAATATATATCTCGAGGCCTCTAAAAACGAAATTCGTGTTTGACACAGGAAAACAAACAAGTCAACGCTTGAAGAAGATTAATGATTTTTCTTTTGTTTCTTCCATTGTTCGTGATCTATCTAATTGTTTTATTAGGGCCGCTATTTTTAATAACTTGTAAAAATGGTATTCAACATCTTTACTATTATGAAAAATTACGTTTTAAATTAGATTTTTTTTATCTTTTCGATGTTTCAAATGCTTTACAGTGATATGATCAAGGGAGAGACTAACATTGTCGACATCACAGAAGTTACAGAGTACAGAAATTTATTCCATAACTTAGATTAAAGTAGACGTGGCAGCGAAGTATTATCTTACATTTTAAAAATAAAACGCATAGAGTATAATGAAAGCGTGTTTATTACCGTTGTTTTTTACGCAGCAACAGATTAGTGGGATTTTTGCATAAAGATAGATGGACATAAGAATGTCATAAAATACTTCTTATGACCTTTTACAAATTGGTTTCTACTGGATTTGAAATACTATAGAACATACGAGACATTACGAATTAAAATCAAGATAAAACTGTAAAGAATCTTGCTATATAGTTAAATAGTCATATACTCGTTTAAATCAAGGACATTTACGCTGAAATCAAGGGCTTTTTATTTTATTATAACGACACGTTTGTTTCTTGCTGCGCCAGCGGTCGCGGGTTCGAGTCCCGCTGGGGGCGAACGAATGTTTGTTAAACACGGATGTTCGTACTCCAGATATGGGTGTTTATATTTATAATATGTATGTATTTAAAGTTATTATATGTTTAGTGTCTAATGTAATCTATCTGGTATCCGTTACACAAGCCTCGTATCTTCCCACGGGACTAGATGGCGTTGTGTGTAATAACGTCCTAGCATATTTATTATTATATGTTTTGATATTATTATTATTAAATTACAATATTCTTTTATTTTTACATTATAATAAAAAGCCTGATTTGGTAAGCTTAAAGCTAGCTTTAAGAGGCTTATTTCAATAGCTTACAGTTCTCATAGCCAGCCCTGCTGCGACGTGGCGCATTGATCATAGATCACAATGACATCTAATGATACGGCGCGTAATCATAAAAGGATCTGCCCACCGCGGGAGAGCCTTCCACGCTGAACATACTTTTGTTACTTTTGGTTCTCGAATCATTTTTTCGATTAGATTTATTGGTGAAATTTTACCACATACTAATTAAAAAAAATACTAATGAACGATTGTACAGACATCGAATTAAGTAAAGCGATATTGCGTAAAAAAGTAACTAGTAAAATGATAATATCTAATGTAGCAAAAACTCATAGGATTGTATTTTAAAAATGTGTATGTACTCGATTTCATATTAAAAACAGCGCTTTCTTCATAATCTAAACAAATAATATTATTAAATTGCTCTTTACGCTCCTCAAAATTTTAGATATTATTTCAATGGTATGGTATAAACGTGGTAGGGGTCGATACGAGGATTCACTGTGCCGCCTTTGTGTCAGTGATATCATAATTTACTCGCTATCATCCACATCCGCGCTACATTATAAAAAATATTATCTACTAATTGAGTGTTTGGTTTTCTATTAAACGTAACGAAATAAAACGGTAGACCTAGCATTAAAAATTTTATCTTTTCCTCACACTTGAAAATTGTTTTTAAATATTATTTTAGTTATATTTTAACTAACTATAGGGTTAATTTAACTAAAGAATTCGAATTCAAAAAATTAAGTAATAATAAATTCATACCTAAGGCATTATATTAATTTATTTATTTGCAATTATTGTATCCTTTCTATATTGTACTAAAAATCTACAATATATAAAAATACATTCATAACCTATACCTATATTAAAACATAGGAAGTATATTATAAAACTTATAACATTATCAGTACCTTCTTTAAGAATACTTATTACCGGGTTTTGATTTTTTCTTGGGTTATGACAGCAACATTGATCACCCTAGTAACAAAACATAAATTCTTCTGCGTACATCGATTGTTGCCTAGTTCCCTACATATAACTGGGAACCAATAATCATTAAAGTGGTTTCGCCATCAAACCAATCATTGCAAGTCAAAGGCTACATACAGTATGACCCTGACCGCCCTTTTTACGTCCAACATACCAAATTAAGGTAATATTGTAGAAAGACGGAACAAGTTATATGAAGCTTGTGCCTAACAAGTATTTTCGACAAGGCTTTTGATTGACGCACAATAATTTAAGGCCCTTTCGCTAATGTATGATTGTTATCTCATTGTTTGCGCCGGTTTTCGATTTCTATGTGAATGCAGTGGGATCATTAGAGATTGCGCTGAGTCAGCGTATATCGCTGTAGATCTAGCTGTGAGCTGTGTGTTTCTTAACAATGCTAGGCATGACCTAGTAATTAAAGCTACAAGCTTAAATACTCAAGTTTCTAGTCTGGGTGATAGGTTATGTCTTCACGTTACGTTTATATTCAAGAGTAGCTTTCTTATCTTCGCTTCACTCGGGCCTGCATGCGAGCATGCGATATTTTACAGTAGTTTTAGTAGTAGTAGTAAAATAAAAAATAAAATATAACAGACTTTATAACATATGCAATAGATAGACATAGAATATTGAGAATATTATATTTCATTAATGCTTAAAATTTCGATTTCGTAGGCAAAATTTTTCGATTTACTATATGAATAAAATAATAAAAAATAATAATAATAACCAATAAAATATTTAAAAATCAAATAATTTTCTTATAAATGTATTTTATGTAAGGATTGAATTTTACTTTAAAACACCTAACTCCTAACTAACCATAGTGTCTTACAATTTGCAATGGATACCTAACATTGATATTTATATTACCTAAATTTTTATGAGTAGTACCAAATCTTTTGATGGTTATTTAACGACTGTTCCCCATGAAACTGCGTCATTTGAGTTCTACAATGCGTATAAAATCACGCATAAACCATCGAAACTGTATATTATTCCTTTGATCGCGTCAATGAGGATATAAAATTAGATTCCAAGATTGTTAGAGATATTTTTGATTTATTGTATTATTTCAAGTAGTCTTAACGGCAAAAAAAGCCGATATGGCATAGGCATAAAGTTAGGTAAACTTTAGTAGAACAACAGATTATAAAAAAATATTTTACTTACTATAAAAAGCGATAATAGATGGGATTCCAAATTAAATTAAGAATTCGTAAAACTGCTGCTAAAAGAATGGGATATGAGCTTAAGAATTACATAGGTTAGATACTGTACTTTGCCACACATTGAGTACAAGTAGTAGTTCCTATGGGCGATAAGCTTCTAATGTACGAGTATATTTATGTGAAGGCTAGTACTGTTACACAGGAGTAGAGCAACAGAGAATCAAACCCAATATCTCGGTGTAAGTTTAATCAATTTAAAAGCGATGCGCTTTACAATATACCTTGATATTAAAAAAAGAATCTAAATTATTAGTTTATAATTATTAGTTTTCACTATTCGTATGGCGACTTCTAACATTATATCTATTGTCCAGTACAAAGAGATTACTGTAGGCGTCTAGTGATACTCGTATTAATTTCGTAATCGTAATATTAATTACGACACAATGTTGGCGCCCTGCCGTGTCTTTGCTGATGAGCTGAAACAATGCTTCGAAGGTTTCTGTTATGATACTGGACAATGGTGAAGAAAAGTAGTAATTAAGCTATATATACAACCGCTGCCCGCGGCCTTACCCGCATTTTATTTATTTTTAAATAGCAAACCCGACCCGCCTCTTTGGGCGTAAGTTATAATAAATTAATAATTCTAATAAAATAAAAGTAGCCTAAGTTACTCTTTATAATAACAAAAAAAATTTAAATTGATTTTTGGCGTTAGTGCCGTTTATACTTTAATAAGTATTTAATAAAAAGCTGTTAATGTGAAATTAAAAAGACATTTGAATTTTATTTATATATACTGACCAGAATAAGCCATCTAGCTGTATTAATTACGTCATTAACAGCAACGCATAGGGTTTTGACGAGTCGTTTGGCTCAGTTGGTAGTGACCCTACTTTCTGCGCCAGCGGTCGCGGGTTCGAGTCCCGCTGGGGGCATTTATTTGCTAATCACGAATGTTTGTACTCCAGTCATGGGTGCTTATATTTATAATATGTATGTATTTAAAAATTTATACGTGTAGTATATCAACTATCTGGTATCCGCAACACAAGCACGTTACGTAGCTTACTGCGGAACTAGATAGCGCTGTTGTAATAATGTCCCAACATATTTATTTATTTATTTATTTATAGGGTACAGCTTGTACTAACTACTGTAAATGTAAGCTTATAGGAGAGCTTTTACAACACATTAGTTTTGGCTAACGAAAACAATAATCAACTGACATGTTCTATGTGTATTTATAAAATATGTACTTGCCAGAGTTCAACATCATATGTCAAGTTCGAAACTTTAGGTAGGTAGGTACTATTTATCAAAAATATAAATAAATATTTCTTTTTATTTTATATAAATAGGTACATATTTAAGTGCATTATATTTTTCTAGGAAAGTAGAATGATTTTCTTCTCTTCTAAAGCTTAATATTATTTTCATAAACTAAAACATTGTAGTAAAATACTCGTTTTTTAATATAAATCATCAGCCCCTTTAACGTCCCACTGCTGGGCACGGGCCTCCCTCAGTACGAGGGGGATTAGGCCATAGTCCACCGCGCTGGCCTAGTGCGAATTGGCGGACTTCTTTTTTTTTTTTTTTTTATTGTACTCATCCACAGGCGTTAAGCGCCCGTGCCTTTTGTTACTTTATTTATTTGTGGAAGGCGTTTACAATTTTTATTTATATAATATAACTCAAGACAAGAGTACTACAAACTACTTCTTAAAAACTACAGAGGGCGAGGCCCGACACTGTTTTTTTTTTTATTATTAGTAAATTACTATTATTTTTTATTTTTATTATATATTTTTTTTATTATTATTATTATTTATTTATTTATTTTTTATTAGTCTAACCCGCTAAGTTTTGGGCCCTGCCCCATCCCGCAATTGGGCGAGCACTTCCTCCGCGACCTTCGTGTCGCGTTTTAAGATGGATATTTTGAGGTTGTGCTCTAGGATGGTCTTCGCTGAGGCCTCCTGCGCTCTGCGGATGAATCTACCGATCGCGTCGTCACCGTCGTCGGAAAAGTAGACACAGGTGTTGGTGTGTCTAGTCACCGCGACAACAGCATGTGAAACGCTGTCGTGTATGCGGAGCCTCTTGTTCTTCGTCCGGACGATGACGACCTCTCTGTAGGTTTGCCCCTGCGCTTCGTGGATAGTCATAACGCGTGACCCTTCACCGGATCCGTATCCTTGGTCCATCAGGAGTTTCTTCTCCTCCTGAGTGTGGACCAAGTATACGGTTCCTTGTTTGGTGGATGGTATTTGCGCGTCCGTGTACCTTTCCATGCGCAGGGAGTGGATAGATGGACTCGAGGAGTAGATGTTACCATAGACGTCGCTGATGGCATACGCGACGTCCTTGGGGTTTCTATGCGTGCAAGACAACTCACACGTGATGTTGGTCACCAGGGTTGGCCAGCAGTACCTTAGCTCAAACAAATTTTCTCTGTCGATATAAGGAAGCTGGTTTATGTCCCCGATGAGTGCCACTTCCTTTGCACCTGACAGTCGGGCGGCCATGATGACGGCTCCGAAATGGTTCATAAGGGCTTCGTCAACCGTTAAGCGGCTGCACCTGGTACCCTCTTTGAAACCATTGACCAGTATGGAAGCCATGGTACGCACTTTAGATTTGGCTTTGTCGCCAAAACGTTCCACAAGCTTCTCTTTGAGATCTCTGGCTCCTTCGACTGTGGTGGTGGCTACTACTTCGTTTTCCTCATCGAAGTGCCTGATGATGTGAGTTGTCTTACCGCACCCGGGTACCCCGTTTATCCACGTTATTTTCGGTAGTTTCCAGTCCACGAGGACACCACCGGTTTCGACTTCTCCCGAAATGGTTTTTGCCATTCCGAGTATCCTGTCGTCCAGCATTATCCTCGTGCACTTGGCTACTACAACTATTGGGTCTCCAGGGGGTGTTTCGAATTTTAACGGTGTATTTTCACACCCCTCCGCTTCGACCAGTCCCACGAAGCCTTTTGTGGTGTTGTAAGCGGCCATATATGACCCGGACATTTCCCCTTGTATTACCTGAGAAGTGTCGTTGTCGTATATGGCTGCCTCAGCTTTGTCAAGTTCCACCTCCAGCATCTTCTCACTTCCTCGCTGGTAGGCCTGCATGATTTTTTGGCAGGTGGCAAGGTTTACCTCTCTGGTTCCTTTGATTACTGCCAGGAACTCGACAAATGCATTTGTGGCGTGGTCTTGTGGGTTTGTTGCTGGTCTTAGCTTTGGTGGTGTTACTTGACCCATACCGGCACGAGTGCGGCTGGCGTGTGACGACTCGGGTTCCTTTGAGCTTTTGACTCTGAAGAATTCCCTTATTGCCCCAGCTTGCCTGTCCTCATGTGTTTGCCGTTTTGGAGACACCAGTTTGTGGATGACATCATCTACTGCTTTTAGTCGGGAGTCTTCTTTTGGTGTTTCCTCCCGACGAGTTTTAGGACTGGAGGCTTTTCGTTCTGCCTCTATTCGCCTTTGAAGGCGGTCGGACCCGCTGAGCGGGGGCCCCATGCATGGAGGTTCTGTGGAGGAGGAGTGTTGTTTGACCTCTCCTTTTAAGAAGTCGAGGTCTTCTCCTCTGTCTTCATAGACTATGACCTCATGGTGTGATGAGGCCAGTAGGCATCCGTAGCGATCCGCTACGTCGCCTCTTACAGAACCTACCCTCATGGCGTCTACGCTAATCTTATGTGGCGGCGCGCCGTGTTGTAACCACACCAGCCGGTAAGGTTGGTTGTCCTGCCTCTGTACTGTGAGTGCGTTGAATTGGCGGACTTCACATGACTTTCGAAAACTTGCTAGGTTCTCTCAGACATGCAGGTTTCCTCACGATGTTTTCCTTCACCGTAAGACCAGTGGTAATCAGGATAGAAATGATTCGCACATGAAAATATCAGAGGTGCGAGACCCGGATTTGAACCCGCATCACTGTTCTTAGTCGCAATAATGTTATGTTAATCGTAGTTTGAAATAAAAGTAAATCTGAAAACAATATTTATAACAATATTGTAATTTAACATAAATAAATATTAGCTGTAATGCTCAACTATACAAACACATTACCGCACGTCTGTACACAAGGGATCCATTTCCATATGTAATGTTCTGTTCATTAACATACGTTTGTACCTTATAAGGGTGCTCGAGAACAATTTAAATTAAAATTTCGAACGCAATGACGACCGTGACTTGTACTTAACGTCAAAAATAATGATCCTCAATATATTAATTATTTTTTTTTGATTTGTAGCTTTTGATTAACATTTTTATTGTTTTAAATATTTAATTTATTACAATTTTAAGTAATTTTAGATTGCGGAGTATGATAAATATATCACTCAGCGATCTAAAATCATAAGATAAATGCATGTAAAATAATAGATTAAGGATTTTTGTACACATTTCTTGGGCGTGACAAAGATGTATTTTTAATTAACTTTATTTAAGCCTCATGTGTGTTATAAATTAACTTACTTTAGAACCTTAACATTGATAAGTGGTTTTTGCTGTATTGAAATAAGCCGTGACATCATTATAAACCCGCATTTGACAATAAAACTTAAGCCTACGCATAAATTCTTTCCACATTCTTCTTTTGTTTTATGTCGAATGTATTTAAATATATTATTATAATGAAAAGTTCGACATAAGAATCGTATATTTTTACTAAAGATTAATTAAACTAACTGTTGTACATAATTTACTATATAACTAAAATTTCAATACCATTTTAAAGATATTATAATATCTTTATTAAATATTTCATCAACAAAAAATTAAGTAGTATAATACATTTGTAAATAATAAATTAATAGCATTTTTAATTTTCAGATGGCGTCGCAGCAGGAAAAGAAGAAAACTCGTAAGAAGCACTGATCGCATAAGGAAAGCTCGTAATACTAACATCAGTGTGCCAGATTGTCCTGGACTCGCGCGGCGCTACCACGAGTGTAATACCACTGTAGGTTTTAATTTTAATATATAAATATTAAACTGTTACTATCTAAGTATTAAGTTAGTTAAAATAAAGTAGGTACATTTACAGGAAAATTAAAAAAAAATTAAAAAATCTAAATAATTTCTTTTATATATTGTTCGCAACTAATGTTAATCTCGATTTCACTTAAAAATAGAAATGGTGGTTATGATTTCCATTTGAAATGACATAATCGGGAAATAAAAACTTAATTGGAGACACCTCATTGTGTATTGCATTAATTAATCATAATTGATTCTTTTTAACTGCAGTTAAATATAGCCCCTTTAAAAAAATGAACATTATGCTGCAATAATAATTTTATTTCTCATACAAACTGTATTACCTACTTAAGATAGAGAATACACTTTGTTGTTAATAGTTAATATAATATACATCTTTCCACTATAGTTAGCCTGAAAGATACATGATAGTTATTTTATAGCGTGTAGAAAACTTTTTTTAATATTTTATTAAAACTATAAATGATAAAATTAATTAAAAAATAATTTTTGTTACAGCCGTGTCCTGGTCCAGCGCGGGACGCACGAGTCGAGCAATGCGCTATGTACGACCGCAGACCCTTTCGCGGAAGATACTATACTTGGATGCCGTACGTCGACGGTGAGATTTATTTTATTATACGAAATTAGTATAGTAATGTATTTTTATCTGATTTAAGCTTATTACACTAATTATCTATTTTAGTTTTAAATAAAACAAATAACTAAAGTCTAAACTTGCATTCGTATTATAACGCCAATGACACATTTTGAGTGACCATTTTAGTAGCATCAAAAGATTCATTTGTTACAAAGAGCCAAGTTAAACCTATTCTCGATTTTTTAACGAAATAAAAATCTAGCACCTCGATGTTAGTTAATCGCCTATACGTAATTTTCTGAAAATCAATATCACTAACAGTCATTTTTCATTTTATTTATATGTGAAAATTAGTACTTACTGATTTATTGAACACTAACATTGTTATAACAGCTTATGATCTACAAAATGGTTTGATATTTAGTCGGTAATATATATATAATTATTTATTTAGGTAACGCGCCTTGCATCCTCAACTGTCGACCACAAGGACAACAGTTCTACGCCTCACTAGCATTAGTATCAGACGGTACTCCATGCACAAAACCTGGTTTCCGAGCCATATGCGTGCAAGGTTCTTGTAAGGTAAGTTATAGAAAAATAAATTTGTTTTTTAATTTTTTAATGTAGGATAAACATAATATAATTTTATTATAAATCTAATTAATACTGTTAGTATAGTACTGTTACTTTCAAATCTACTGAAAGCAGCGCCATCTAGTGATGACTAGCAAGTACGAAAAATACCTCATAGAAGCGATATCTTTATAACTAACATCTTTTTAAAACGTAACCTTTTTAAAGTAGGTTACTATTTTGTGTTAAGTTTGAGTTAATCATATTGACGAAATATTGCACAAATTTAGAAAAAAATTGACAACTTTAGTTAATTTCATAGTTAAGATGTACCAATTTTATTGATATTATAAATGTTAATGTTTGTAATGGATATATGGATGAATGGATATTTGTAACCCTTTCACGCCAGAACAGCCGGTGAACGAATGTGATGAAATTTGGAACAGAGAATAGAGATAGATTGTAATACTTGAATATCAATTTTTATCCCGGATTTAAATGTACAGTACCCATGAGATATATTTTTTACAATAGAAGAACCCGAAGCAAAGCAAGGGCGAGTCGTTAGTGTTGAATAGATTCCTCAAATGAGAAATGTAAGGCGATTGATAGACTTCAATACCTTATTTCTTTCAAATATACTTTTTCGTTATTGCTATTTTGCTAGAAATTAGAAGTCGTTTCCTTTTCACTTTACGTTAAATATCTAAGTAAAAGATCAATCTAAGATTTCACATAATCGTACCTTATTATACCTACTCATTGCATACATTATCATTGACTAACTAGCAATAATTTGAATACTACTTTCCAAACAACTTCTGTATTAGTTCTAATCAATGATTAGTAAATTGCAACTCTCCTATCAAGATAGTGCCGATATCGCTTAATCAATTCAGTAACGTATAAATTATATGAAACATATTTTCACTAAAATTTAAATCTTGAAGATCATAAGTATAAGGCATTTTTAATTATTTTTACAAAAAGTTTAGCTATATTTTTAAGAAGAATACTATATTTCTATGAAATTGTAACTTCATTGCTTTAATCGATATCAAAAACAGTGAGCAGGACATTCATGTTAATGACAATACTTGTATTATATCTGAAAATTTTTGGCCGTTTAGAAATAATCGTATTGTAGATATAAACATAACTAAGTAGCTTTAAAAAAACTATTATTATAACGCTGAAATACCGGAATCAGCTTCAAATTTATTTTCAAGCGTCCTGTTAAAAAAATTAAAATAATCATTTACCATCAGGTGCAAAAATATATAAGTATTATATTATAGTATAAAGAAGGTATGTATATCTAGATTGTAATCGTTAATATAAATTTCCTTTATAACCGAAATCTTTTTTGATGATTCACAATTTATATATTTATTCATAGGTGTACAGATGGGTGGGTGTGCCTGTTTGTATATAATAAATTGATTTTCAACCACGGATCCGTTCATAGAGTGTGTTAAAAAATACGATACGATGTTTTTGCGTTGGTAGTTCCAGATATTTACGATAACCTCGAAACATTCCTATAAACATTCAGTTTACCTTAAAGTACATAATATGTAAAATCAATTAACTTTGAATCAATTATTTTAAAATATACACAACAAGAAAGACAATATACGTCTCTATAATACTATATTATAAATTTCATACAATGTACTGCAATCTACGATGTAACCATTGTATTCTTATCTTAACTAAATATTAAATAATTTTCCTTACCTCAGATCTGATTTGCAAAGCTAGCCGTGACTAGCTGTCTGTATTTCTGTACAGCAGAGCGTTGCCTGCAGCTATTCATCGTGTGAGACCCACAATTTATGCTATTGATAAGTTGAAATATATCCTGCCTTCACAGAAAGCGGTTTAAGCTTTTGTTTTTAACTTTGTCGGTATTGGTTGCCACTATATCTTACTTATAGTACACCATTGTCATATGAAAAGTGTTTAATGGGGACACAAGTTATTACTTATTTAAAAATCATGTAAATTCATTACATTGTAGAAAAAGATGGAAATTCATTTAGATAAATTCAGTTTTATAATACAAGTAAGAATAGAAAACTTAGTTTGAGGAGTCTCTAACTTTACCACGTGATGAATAATACGAGTAGGTAGGCACTGTTATATCTACTAATCATGGAACAAAACAACGTGTTTTTAAATAATATATTAATAATATATTCTAAAACAGTATAATAACAATAATAACATATTCATTGTGTGATAATTAAATAAATGTTAATAAATAGACATAAATAACTACCGGTTTTTATTATAAAAAAGAAAAATTTTAATATGCTAATATTATGCTAAATCTTTCTAATACATTGAGAGTGAGGTGTATACAAATACCGTATGGCAAAATCGAAAGCAGTAGTAGGTATTAACAGCAAAAATACGCTACTATTTTTGACTTTTACATTTTAGAGATTTGTATTTACTTCTACATGTAAAAAACAAAACAAAAACTTTATTCCTTAAACAGTTTTTTACGAAGCAACGGTCGGACAATTTGATATTTTTATAACAATGGACTAAAGACATAGGCTACTTTTTAGTAAATTAGATGTTTGAATAGAGTTTAAATATAGAATAGGATATTTGTATATTTATAAAATCACTACAGAAAACGCGAGCGTAATTACTAATTAGTACGTACCAACATAAAGCAAAGAAAGCTCGCTAGCTGAACGTCAGTAGGTACCTACTACGAGTATGTTTCAGACTTTGTTTTAGGCATCAAGATATTTACATCGAGATCCTATGGTTTTGTTGCTAAAAGTATCTTATAAATCATCCATTTATTTTGTCAATCACATCACGTGCTTTATCAGTGGTTTCCCAACGTCACCCTTGAAACCAGTACGCGAGTTACAGTTTCTCCTTTAGTACTTTACATAATAGATTATTTATATCTTTAATTTATAAATATTTGTAATGAACTATTTCAAAATTAGATTGTAATGATTAATATAAGAAAAAAAACTATATAATATAAGAAAAAAATATTTTAATTAAAGTTTTACTCACCTTTATTCTTCTAAGTTCTCATTTATTTGAACTTAAATAACTGTGGACTAAGTGTTTTTTATATTTTTTCTTTAGATTGCTTTTGACAGAGATTCATATAATATGTAAACAGATAAAACGATTAGACAATAATCGTAAAAACCTTATCGAATAAAAATATAAAATTATATTATAGAAAATTATTGTATTGTATTGCATTTAAGATTTTTTCTGGACTTGGGCTACTTTTATTTAAAAAAAAAAAGAGTTCCATTCAATAAATCATACTAGACCGTACAATGAGTAACTTCAAACACCTATCAATATACCTGCATATACAGTTTATAATATGATAGATAACTGAGGAGTCGAAGACCTTAACATCTAACGATGTTTAGCGATTCTAACGTAATTTTGTTTTTTTTTTAATTTTGTTTTCGCAAATACAGACAAGTTTTAAATTATCATAATATACGTATTGAGGCCTTGAACACCCGCTAACTTTGATCCATTAGTTATTTTACAGCCCATACACTTATTACTTCTGTCATGCTAACTACATAACATAACATAACTGTACTACAATAAATCATATTTCGATGTAAAGAGACACGTACCCCTATTTTATTATAAAATGAGCCGCACTATCGCCACAAGCTCTAACGGCACAATGGATCAGTTGCAGTATTTGACAGTAATTGTTAAGGATTGCTTTAGATCCTTAACCATTCAGTATTGACCTCCCATTCCTCAAATAACTTGAAGGCCCGCAATAAATTTCAGGGTTCTAGAGCACTGGAACCACTAATATGACGATTTATTCTGAACCAACTTCTCGTTTGTATGTGTTTATTTATTGCTAAGTTGCATTGTCATTTCACTCACGAAATGCATTGTGAAGCAAAATTATTTGTAGGATAGCGAACAATGAGACTATTGAGATTTTTTCGTATTTATTTAAGCTTATATTTTTCTTACGTCATTGGCAGCTCAAAATTATAGGGAGATTTTGTACTTTATTTTAGAGGAAATCAAATTTTATAGGTTTGATTCTCGTTGGTGGCAAATATTATTATATTACAACTAAATAAAAATCCATGTAAAGACGATATATACGATAACATTCTCTAAATTCTTGTATAAAAATTTAGAGGTGGCTTGATTTACGATTATATATATTATTATTGACTTAGGTTCCTTAAAGTCCCTAGCTGCTTTTTGTGACTTGATAAAACATCGACTCCTTATCTCTCCATTAATGTTTTGGCAAATGCACATGACCACGTTTTGGAAGATTTTATTCCTAACACTCTCTAATGTTTAGTATGGTAGACTCGAACATCCAACTTTTTATACTAGCATTTAGATTCCATAGATCCAAATATCGTTCAGAATTATATGGATCTACAGAATTTTCTCTACCTATTATAAAAAGGTACTGAGCAAAGTAAGGGTTGGTAACTAGTGCTATAAAGCAGAGGATAGTGAATTTCACACAGACAACATTCCTTGTGCGGTAATGGGCCGCAGATGGGCTATCTCTCTGGTTGCCCGCTTGACTCACTGAGCCTAGATAAATAGCCCAAGCGACAACCGTTAGAAAACTTATAGGTTTACATTAAGTGCATGGTCAAGTGTAAAATAAGGCTGTTATCATAAATAAACGCCTAATAGCTACTCTATTATTTGTCCGAGTTTAGTTATAATTATAAAAAGTGAGCATGTTTATTACCTTATTTAGGTATTTGTTTAACAAAAGTTTGCGTCTAACACTATACATAAGTAAGTACTTTAGATAAATTTTCGTAGCCTTTTAACTAAAGATAATTACATATATTTTTTGTATTTATATAATATTTTTTAAATCACATGCTAATATTTCTTTAATATAGTGCATTTCTCTAAGTAGTCTACAATTTTACCTCGTCTAGACCATTCTTGCACGTAATTATTGTAATTCTATATTTCATTTGTAAGTACTTCATCAGTTATGAGTTATGACAAACAACTTACTCCGAGACATTAAAACGTGAACGGTGTTTATTTGTTATTACATTGCTCTATCTTTTAACTTCAAGCAATACTAAACCAACAAAAAATTCAAGTAAACTGTAGATATTTTTTGTACCTATGCCTCAATTATAAATAATAGGGCTTACAAAACCGGTATTTTAACTCAAAAGAAAAGGAATTTCTACGAAACATCCTCATAAAAGTCATTTATTTACTACATTTTACTGGTTGAAGATATAAAAAGAGATATTAATCGAATAAAATGTGATATCATAACTTGCAAAAAGTACTCCTACAAGTACTGGTACATTGTTGTCGAGCTCACTTCTTGTATGCAATGGATAATGATTGTTTACATTTCGCTAAATCATAAAAAGCTCTACAGACCGGCGTATCTATTTTTATACTAAATGTTTATATTTTCAAATGAAATTCGCGTCCTAATTAACTGGAGCATGTGTACAACAGTTAGAAACCGGCTGAATGAACTGCAGAGTGGATTTTTTCCCATCCAATCAAAGGGACGTTACAATTTAATGGCGATGTATTAGAAATTGAAATGTACGTCGCATAATGAAAGACCAGCTGTTTGCAGGCGACAAATTAATTGTAGCTAATCAAAAGTCGGCACTCTTGAAGTTGGACGTGTATCGCCTGATTATTAGTCCGAGTGTTGTTTTAGTACTATCTTTATATCGCTAATTCGACTATAATGCTGCATAGTTACGTTGTTTCGCAATCTTCTAAGAGATTTCCTTCTAGCGAATATTAAAGTATGGAGTTACAAAGAACAAATGCAATTGACTATTTTTCTATAAATCTATTTTTATTCAGCTGCATATAATAAGTAAAAAGGAGTTCGATAACAAACACTGTGATACGAGATTTTTATATTTTAGAAAATAAACATAACAAAGCCGCAATCTTAACTAACCTTTAATATACTTTTTTTATTATAATGTTAAAGTTCTCAAAGAGCACGAGCGAGAAGCGTCAGTGTCCAATCAGAGTGACTAATTGATAAATTACATCGACAATTTAGTGGCTTGATCCCTCAACACGTGTTTATGTAACTTTTAGATGAATCACAATCCAAAATAGAGCTAAACAAAGATATAGGTAGAACATATACCTACTTCTAATAATTTATAATGTTAGCTTTGCTGTCGTTATTCTTTTACTTCATTTCAATGAATTTTAAGTAAATAATGATAATTTAATCAATATTTTGGAAATTCTCATACTCGTGTACAAGTTTGTAAATATTCTATACAATTACCGTACCGTATATATTGTACGTATACCTATTACCTATATTCTTCTTGTTCTTGTTTCTAAACATTAAATAAATAATTAAATAAATATGTTGGGATATTATTACAACAACACAATCTAGTTCCATGGTAAGCTACGTGGTTTGCTTTACGGATACCAGATGGTTGATATACTTCACATATAATTTTAAATACATACATATTATAAATATAAACACCCATAACTGGAGTATAAATATTCTCAACAATATATATTGCTCAACAAATAATTGCCTCCAGCGGGACTCGAACCCGCGACCGCTGGCGCAGAATATGAGGTCACTACCAACTAAGCAAAACGTATCGTCAAATTTCACCATTGATACAAAGTAAAATAATGGTCTAGACCTCGAACACTTATAATTAAGAGTCCGATGGATCTACGTACTTTAGAATCTAGATCATTATTTTCTTTGTAACAATGATTCAGGCTATGCTTTAATGACCAGTTCACTATCTATAATATGCTAGTTGTCTTCTATAAGCACGACTTATGTTAAGGTACACAAAGTAGCAAGACTAATTGTAATTCTGCTTTTTATTATTTTTTTGCACACACAAAAATGAAAATAATTACAGGTGCTGTCTGAGAAAGTATATTAGGCAAATAAAGCGGTCCTATTGCTTAAATTAATCTCTACCAGACAACCCTTTAATGAACGAAAGTAATAAGACGGAAACGACGATATCGTAAAATATACGTAGAAATAAAATATATAAAATGGTAAATATATTATCACATATCCATACGCATAAAACATATTAAAATGTTAATGGAAAATAACAAATAAATCTGTTTAAGTTTCTGACTTCAAAGATTTTTCTTTACGTAATAGTATAATAAGAATTAAAAATATATGTAGTTAAAATTAGGAAATCATTTTAACTAAACTTATAAATTTAATTCCTCTTACAAAGTTAAATACAGGTTGTAACAGTACTTATAAAGACAATGCCTACGATAATTCTGAACGTCTCTATCGCCGATTGCGATCGATGATGGACTCAATTGGAAGCTGTAAGCGCAACAAAGTGAAGAGTTTTACTGTAGAACTAATTGTACACTTGTAAAGTTACGGTTACTATATTTATTATTAATTTTAAAATAATTAAAAGCTTATGATTTTTTGACTTTGAAATAATTTACATGTTTCCAGCTATTATTTTTTTCTCAAAGGTTATTAAAGTTTTCTTGTAAGCTCGTACTATGGGGGAAGAAATGTCCAAATTGAGCACGATTAACTTCGTTTATCGCCAATATTATATGGAATAGAGACAGAGAGAGTGGTTAGTAAAATAAGACTGTTATACTCGCACTACATACAATGTATGTGAAATTTGTTATATTTATCAATGAAATAAAAAAAATGAAATAAATTAAAAATTAACAACATAACTCAAAAACAATTTACGTTAATGGGATGAGGTGCTTTCAGGAGAATGACAACATAGTTTGGATGAAGGTTAGCTGAAGAGGATACGGGTAAGAGTACCTTCGTCAATGCCACATTCATACAAATTAAGAGCTTGTGCTATTTCTACTCTTAATGATTATTACGTTTTAAAATATTTTAAACAAACGTATATTCTTGAATTCTACGAATTTTAAGTAGATTTTATTTGTAAATAAAGTATAATCGCAAAAAAAACAAGACATTAATAAAATTATATCGAGCGATAACCCAAATATCACTTACATATATCAGGTGTAATACAAGTATAAGAAATTGATACCGTATACTTTATTAAAATAATCGTACATACACCTGTATTAAGCAAAACATTGTGAATATTTAAAAATTATTTGAATACTTGTTGTGTAGCACATGTTTATCCAAATTTGTCAAAATTTCGAATCGCCCGTCCTCCGAAATACTCTTCGTTTAGGTCATAGAAACTATTCTAAAACTATAAGCAAACATCATTTATTATAATTTCATGTATACTGTAAAGATGACTTTTGCAGGACCAAACTTTTACAGAAAAAAGTATGCTACATTTATATTAAAAACAGATAATTGTATAACATATTTTACGTGTAATCATAATTATAGATAATAACAGTATTTCAACATGTTTCAAAAGATGCAACACAGATATAGTTGCAGACTTTGTAATAGCAAGAGCTTAATCAAAGTTAGAAGTTAGGACTCATTATAATCTAGCGATCGCTGAAGTAAATGTCGTTTTAACATCGTCGTTTATATTAAGTCGGCAGTAACGATAGCAATACTGAAACGTGAGAATACTCATCATTCGTGTATTAGGAATTACTTATTTCATACGAAGGAGTTGCGTAATATAAGAAATCAAGAATTCAATCATCTTAGATATATCATTATAAAGTAAATTAGCTATTCTCTATTATTCTTGTAAAGTAATTAACCTTTACGAATTTATATACGTCATGATGATTATATGTGCCGTGGCTTAGCTTTTATTCGGTCTTCTCTTGACATCAAGCCTTTCGATAAAAACATGTTATTCAGGGAATTTTTCATATAGATCCAGCATTTTTTTCATATATTTTTTGACTCTTTTCTCTTTTCCGTAATAAAATATAAGTACATCAATTAGTCTTCCTTTTTTATAGTAAGTATATTAATAAAGAAATGGCATGTTTGTTAAAAATACGCTTTGTGATAACAATATTTTAGGCTTAGACTCGGTTATATATCAAGGTTGAAGTAAATTGAGTACAAGAGATCCTACACTACATTATATTACGACTATAGTCTATAGGGTACCGATGGGTTTAGGAAGCCGTTATTATTACTATTTGAAGGCGGACGGAGCCTCTGAGCCAATGAACAGACGGGCATTATACATGTCTATATAATTATCAAAATATTTTTAAACTTATCAACTTTCATTTCAGCGCTTAAATTTACTTACATTATATTTAATTATATTTAATTAATATATAATAAACCGTGTAATTAATATGACTGTCCTCTTTAGAATAAAAATGTACATAATATGTATATAATATAATAAAGTAGCCTTACGTATTTATATTGTATTGATAAACACTAAAGCACATATAAAGTGCGAGATAGCTCAATTAAGTATACTTACTTTACGTCGTATATTGTCTTAAGTATCCCTAAGTATAGTCGTAAATATCATTGACAGCTTTTAACCAAATAAATTCGCTTAACAATTGCAATCAGTCTCCATATTGCAATGTCTAACTTTACAGCCAATTGCTGTTATTAATAAGGACTTTTGGTTTATGTTCGTTATAATATCGACATGTAATAAAGTTTGCAATAATAATTGATAACCGTAAAGATTACTATCTAGATGGTAATCGTTACGCTAGTATTCGTAACAACACAGTGATCCATATCATTCGATAGTGTTAATGGATCGTGAAATATGAGCAGGTCAACGACTGATACCATGAAAATGCCGCGATTAAGAATCGAACCAATAAACAGAGTAAAATTTCGACAGACATAAAATTTCAGATTATTTAAAAACTATTAAATTTATGTAGTATCTAGAAATGATTCTAGTTTTCTTTTAATTTTCCGATTTTATTTGTAAAATGAATACATATATAGCAAAAATACTTTTTTGATCATATCCAAAGCTTCAAATAATATTTTTTAATTTCTCTCTACATTTTTGTTAAAATGCGACACTCTTTTTTCATGCGATATATGTAACCGATTTCCCTATCAATAAATTCTCAGTGGCCAACCTGAATTAACAAATCGATGGTGTGTGAACCCTTATTCTCTGGAGAGAACATTAAGCTGTCGATTTTACGCGTAATTTCTCTCCGGTCGTGACAAATTGCCGTTCAGTTACTCTATGATAGTGAGGGAATAGATCTGCACCTGAGTTTGTGTTTATATTTTAACAATTTAATATCATTATATATCAGGTACATTGATATCTCAGCTAAGACAGAAAATATTAAAAATGAAGAAAAAGTGGCTGGCATTCTAAAAATACAAGCTTTAAAATTAAATTAACAATCTTATGTATATGTATAATAATTTATCTAATTTAAATGATATGTGGTTAACAATAGAAAATATACGTACAGTCGGTTAAACTCGAATACAATATTGCTGGGTGTTAAAACCATTAATACTCGTTTGAAATAAAAATGTTAAAAAAATTGATAGGCACTAAAATAACTGACGTCTGGCCAATATTTTACCAAAAGTTCCGCCCAAAGTTCTTTGTGTCGTTATTTAAGAACAAACAGATACTTGTTTATTTACGGTTCAACGACCGCCTTAGAATAATGTGTGAAACTTCAACGTATAATCTTTGACAATAATTGTATGGAAAAGGCCAAGATTTGATTTATTTTATTGATGTACTTGACAATTCAATTAAAATTAAGTAATCGCAAGGTGTATTTAATTATAGTTATACAATGATATATTATGACAAGAATGTGGCCATAACACATAACACTGTTTAGAAAAAAATATTAAATTTGGTCAAGTACGAGTCGTACGATTCTGTACTTCTAGTTCGTATAAAAACAACTGAATATTATATTTCTCGTGTCATATTTTACATAGTTGCTTGCGTTTTGCTATATCACCTCTACAAAATCGTTATAAAATCAAAACATAAGTCCTTTAAACGCCAGATGAGACGCCGAACGTCAGATTTGACCGATGCAATGGTTGTATATTTTGGCTTAGTAAATTATACCATTCTGTAAGGATCTTTTAGTACGGCACCCAAAGTAATATAATGGTTGATTATTTTTATTATGTTTGCATTTCAATTTTCGCACTGTATCTTAATAATAAGGATATACCGATATAATTAAATATAATTGAATCACAAAAACAATGAGATCGCCGATCGATTAAAGGCGTCATGTAAAGAGTGTCAACAAAAAATTATTTTAATACTATTCTATTCTTAGCGTCTGTCATACAAGTATAGAGTATATTTGTAGAAGCTACAGAAGCATAATGCTTGAATGTAAATATTAAGCTTTAGCACGATATACATTATTCATATATATTCTGCCGTTTCTACAGCATAAGGACTCAAACCGATCATCGCAAATAATAACTTATTAAAGTGCAAGAACTTACGCAACTCTCGATGCAATCCCGCGGAGAAACAGCAATAAAGTCAGAAATTATAAAACTGCATAATTCTTTAATGAATTACATTGAAAGATAAATTATTGACTAGACAGATGACAATTTTGTCAGGACAAGCAAACCTCGTTATTTGCTCTTGCGCAGACTGTCAGCTAAATTAGTAGATAGAATTTACAGATTATGTTATTAGATATGATTTTATAATTCAATATTACGTGGAACGTATATTTTAACATTTATGTTATTCATTTTATTAAGGCAAAGTTATTACCTGTTTGTATTATCGATGAAAATGTTAAACTACTTGTTTTTGATACTATATATTCATATTAGAACATATAATTTATATTATATTTACAGAAAGAAATCAAAATAAGTTCTTTGGGTTTTTTCTAGTTTTATATCATGTTCATAACATTTGGCATCAATTTTTTGTACTTCAGACGAAAAACAGCGACAAAACAGTTAAAAAATATACTATATTATCACTGAAATTATAATCTGCTATTGTATGGAAATTGGAACAATATATTAACAAGCCAATCAAAATGTTTACCTCCGACATACCATCCTCACAGAAATGTGTCACTTTTGCATACAAGACAAATGTATACTGATAAGATAACAGTGACAGATAATGAACCAATTAAATGTTTTTCACGACGTCTGTGACAGGCAAAATTATTTGTACGCTCCGAAAACATCTTTACGTTATATATAAATTATTATTAAGGCTACTTAACTAAATTACCATTTTTAAAAACAAAATATTAAATAGCGAATATACTAAGATAATAATAGGGCAGTGGTAGCCCAATGATAACGCACTCGCTTGGGAAAGCAAGAAAAGCGGGTTCCGGGTCTTCCACCTCAGTTTTTTTTTTAATATGCCAATCATTTCTATCGTTATTAAAACATTCTTTTACGGTAAAGGAAAATATCCTGAAGAAATAAGCATGTCCGAAAGAACCAAACAAATTTTCGAAGGTCACGTGAAGTCTGCCAGGCCGCACTTGGCCAGAGTGGTAGAATATGGCCTGATTTTTCGTGAAGAATGAAGGGAGGTCCGATCTCAGTAGTAGGACGCTAAAAAGGGCTAAATACAATAATATTTAGTGATAAAATTGATAAGAAAATTTATTAATTTATTGTTATTTGCATAGTAACGATGCATGTAATATAATGTATAGAAATAATAGATATACTCGAAGATTAGATAAAAGGTTCGCGAAAACAAATAGTTATTTACGGGATCTACTTCCTTAATTTATTACCGGGGCATACTTGTTATATATTATTTCATACTATGAAGTATGTAGTGATGACATAATACGATGTAAAACATATATTTAACCTAAATAAATCTTTCATAGCGTTATGGATAGGCTGTCAATGTGCGCATTCCATGAGCCGACCGTCATGGTATTTGTTTGCTTCATTAGGGTAAACAAAACGGTTCATTTAGACTCGGACCATTACAGTCATTACAGCACATTCTTTCTTTAATACAGTATATTGCATTAATTTACATGATTCACCTAGATTCCTTTACAATTTGCTCTTCAGTTAATATCGAGTTGTCGACAACTTTTAAAACCTAGAGGTTTTACCACCGATCTATACTATAAGTAAAAATAGGTTTATGTTCTTTTTTATTACAAGTTTTATTTTAAAGGCCACTCTGCATCACTTAAAACCAACGTGAAATTGACGACAAAATAAGCTGTACAGAATAAAATCCCGATTGAATTATACGAAAATATTTATACAATGCGTATTAAATAATAAGTTCATATCTTTTACTTGAAATATTTCGAATTTTATAAAATAATATTCTACTTGTTAATATTCAAATACAAGTCCATGGATGGACTATAGAAAAGAGCTAAAACTGGAGAGAAATATATTAAATATTAAAATAAACTTTAATGGATTTCTGTAAATTTTATGAGCTCATAACTTACTTATGATAATATTAGCACTTTGTTTCTGGTGTATCATATGAATCATAAAGTTACGAGCAGTTTCTCGTTCTTTACACTGAATGAAAATATGTGAAGTACTAAATTAATAGTAATTATTGTTTACTACCAACTTAACGGGTAGGTCGGAGGTCCCTAGGCAAGGCCTAATAGAAACTAATTACCAGGTCACTATCGTACGTACTAAGTTCTAACCGGAATCAGCCTTGGCATTCGGCGTAAAGTAATATGCTTTCGCATGTTTATACAAGTTAAAGTAGCTCGACTTAAGCAATATCTTACTGCTAGCACTAAAAGTATATTTCTTATGTGCGTCTTACTTCAAAGCAAACAGACAGACAAGTAGTGCATTTAAAACGTTCATAATTTACATATAACCATGATGATCCCATACATCGGCGCCAAGTGTTAACGCATTGACCGAATATAATCATCTGAATCATCGCATATGTTACTTAACATTCCTATCCTATAATCTAATAATTACTCGAATAAATCATTTGATGTACGTGCTAATATTAAATATGGCTACTATTAAATGGTGCATTACGTTACGTCAATTATATAAATAGATCGATAACTGAATTGAGCTGTGACTCAATGAAAAGTAATAGAAAAATATTGAAATTTGGTCATGACGGCATCTGTTACACGATTGGAACTTAATCTAATTCAAATGAAGATACTAATAAATATCGCGTAAGATTAAACGATGCAGTACATTGCGTCGATACTATAAATAACTCTATAATAGCTCTGGAAACACTTGTGACTCAATGAAAATTGGAAGAGAAAACGATTGTGTAACATAAATATGTCTTGTGGTATAGTAAAATATCGTAGTTGAGTTTATTTTTCTTTCAACTGCACTTACCCTGAACTTTACTTTGCTTTTCTAAGGTAAATAACAATATTTAGATTTGTTTAATCGAATAACAGTTAACTATTTACTTGGAAGTGATTAATTACACAATTTGTTTAACATAAATTAGTAACATTTAATGTTATTGACTCGTTTATATTTACTTAGATTTCGAAGATTTTCAGTAAGCATGCTTCATTTCTATTAAAATGTAAAAACAAACTTTTTACTTTGAAGCTTTCGCATGAAATAAATAGTTATTTAGGTAATAGAAAAGTAAAGGATCTTTAAATGTTTTTCCCTTTATTTTTCAAATTGATCGAAGACAAAATGATTACTTAGTAAATTCAGTAAAAAAAATTATACATTCGCAATTGTAAAGATTATTTAGAGAACATCGTGGACATGAATGCACTTTGTTTACTTCAACGGTTTGTTGAATTTCGTAAGTATTGGTAAAGAACATAAGACATAGGTAATGAATTATTTCGGTAAATTACCTATTACAAGAAAACCTACCTACCTTTTGGTTAATTCGGCTCCGATTACTTTTCTCCTCTTGAAAAACTTCTAACAAATTACTTATAAAGCTGAAACCTTTATAATAATATACCTAAATAATGTCGGTATAAAAATAATATTCATCCGTTGTTCTGTTCATTCTAAACGCTAATCAAACATTCTTATTTTTAATATTTGTATAGCTAGTAAATAATAGCTATCAAATTGAATTAATATCAACCAAGATTTACTTAAATAAATCTGAATAATGTTAATTGTATGTTAATTTTTATAAGTGTTTAACATAAATATGTTGTTTCTGCTATAAAAAAGAAACCTAGTGAAATTTGAAACTAATAAAAGATTTTTTTATCTAAAAATTTAAAAAGACAAAGAATTTATACGTGACATTGTGCGAGAGTCCATGAACCGAGATAAGCTCTAAACAAATTTATTTAGAGTAGCGCGTAAATTTGGTGAATTCGTTAGGCTATTTCAGACGAAGGTCACGGGTTCATCGCGCCGAATAGGGCGTCTTCCTATATGGAACTTTGAGGCCGCATACACTCCTACTTATAAAAGTGAATACTTACTAAAAATAAAATAATTTACTTGTTTAATTTAAGATATATGTACTACAAAATATTGCAGCTATAAAACCATTTATCAATCAATCCTTTTTACGGTTTAAGACAGGAAAATTATAGGAGATAAATATAATATAAATATAAAGGATAAATCTGTCAGGATGTAATTTTGTTATTTAGAAACAGTGATTTAATTATAATATGCGAATAAACTCTAATCTATGGACTATAAGAGAATATGTAAATACAATTATCAGCAAACAGGCTACGAAAACGGCGCTTCTAGGCATTTTATAGACATGGTAACCGCCGTGAAAACGTTCGAATTATGTTACACACGTAGAATGATTTATGAGGCAGCCAACTGTCATTTTGTTGAACCTTTTATGGGAAATCTTTACTTTGTGATACCGCGACATCCAATTTACGCAACTTTTCGGCTACAATAAACATTGATGAAATAACTAGTGTCAACCATATCTGCTCATGTATCATCAATTTCTGCCAATCTGCAGTTTTTAGGTTAAACAAGAAGGATAAATAAAGTTTCCAAAAGAGCATTCAAAATTTTTGTTATCAGCAAAATTTTAAACACAAGTAATGTCACAACTACGAAGTTAATTATAAGCTAGGGACGTTGTTTATCACAAGTTGGAACGCAGTGTGTAAACATTTTTATCAGCTAATACAATTGCATAATATTCCACTAAAATATTCGCAAATTCCAACACCTTGCTCACGATATAATGTATAGTGTAAACTTATATGTCCTTTTTCACACCAGCTTGTTGTTTATATTATGTTTCTAATTGGTACAAAATCACGTGTATTCGATAATGAAATGATAAATAATGTGTTTTAAGTAGATTTCTTCGTTTACAAAAAACCTAAAATGAAATCAGATTTTAGTTTTCAGATTGTATACATCCCTTCTCAACTTCCCACAGCAAAGTCTTCCTTCTGTGCGAGGGGGGTCCTGCATTTGTCATCCACGCAGAACAAATGCGGGAGAAGTTATTTTAAAAATTGCTAGATTATCTCAGACAAGCAGTTTTCCTCACTATATATTCCTTTATCATAAACCAAGTGGTAATCATATTAAAAACGATTCTCACGATTAGATGTAAATATCCGAAGTGCGAGACCCGGGATTTGAACCGGCTTCTCTGGAATTCACAAGCGAGCGTGTTAGCATTGGCCTCCCGCTACTTGCAACTACTGTTTTAGGATTGTTTAAAAAATATTGTCATAAATTTGAATGATGTAGGAATCATTTCAAAATAAAAATAAAAAGAGTAAGATAGTTATGCGTATATGTTTAGTTTTGTTTTCCCTAAGCTAAGTATTTCTACACCTCCAATACATTTTAGTTAGCAATAAATTCATCGATTATCGTCGATACTAATGCACCAGCTGGACAATATTCCGCAAGCCGCATTAGCATTAACATATCAATAGTAATCTCGAAGGGCATCGTTGTTTACTTTTGTCTTTACTGTGTTACTCCCAAGTATCCGATCTATGAGATGCAAATAGATTTGCTTTAATTATTGAAAATAAATGTTCATTAAGTACTTAATGAACGACACTAAAGAACAGGTCGGTACTAATTTTTTTAGTAAATATTAATTTTATCATTGTACCTAACTTGTTTCTTCAGGATTCGCCCAATTCAATCTAATTTTGCGAAATTCATTCCTCGCCCGAGAATCAAACGCACAACCTGACAAAAGCAGTTGTAAATTTATTTAGAGTAAAAGATGTTGTAAAATAATAAATATAGAACAATTATTCAAATTAGTTCTGGGATCGATATTTATTCAGTTAGAATTTTCCTTATCATGCATCCATTTGCCGGTGGCGAGTGGCTAATTACAACTGCCCGTCAATCGTTTATCTGCATATTTATCGTACAGTTACCCTGTTAAGGCAGATCAACGACAAATATAATTTGACTAGACCATATCCTTTACTTTAGTTTTCACAGCCCTTTTACGTAGCGTCCTATGCTAAATACGGCCTCCCTTTTGCTTTAAGGGGAATTTGGCCACAGTCTACCTCGTTGACTAAGTACGGGTTGATGGATTTTACAATATTTCTTTCGAGAATTGAACTTAAATTCAGTTTTAATAAGTTCGAGTCTTCTCGTTACTAGTAGTAAAACATGTTATGAGTTTTATATTTTTATTACTATACGTAACTTTTTTCGTGCTGTCAGTCTAGTCTAAAAATAGCCTAAGCCTGAATCTAGTAAAGTTCAAAACATAGTCAGCATGTCTTTAAATATAATATTAATTTCTTATCTGCTTATAGGTAGTCTGTGTATGTATGGATCGTATATTTTCATCTCCTCGGAATCTATTGGACGGAAAACTTCGAAATTCCCCTCGTGTTGAAGGGCGTGCCCAGTAGTGGGACGTTTTAAAGGGCTGATTACGATTACTATAGTCATTCTACTGACAATTTAGGGATTATTATAATTGCTGATTTATGTGCATAAGTACATGGGGCACTCTCTTATCCTATGATTTTCACAGACTGTTAGTCCTTTCAACCGGTTAGGAATAAAAATGTTGGATATATGAGTATTTATTTTGATTTCGTATTATTTGATTAACCTGAAATCGCAAGAATCAGCAGTACCTATATGCTAGGCAATAGATCAGCAAAGCCTTTAATAAATTATTGGAAAATTATGCCTTGTGGTATTTAAAATTATCTGATTAAATTATAATTGATTGAAACATGTCTCAGTATTACAAATATAGTATATAACAACGCATTAGAACACGATAGACGCAGGTACCTACTTTAGTATGCTCATAATATAATAAAATACTTATTTTTTTTAAAGTATTTACATAACGAGTTATCTTAAATAAATAAAAATATATTATGTAGTAAAATATGTAGGTTGTAGTCGCCAAAATCATAAAGACAAATGCCTATCATTTGTCCGAAGTTCTCGTCAATCGCCATAAAGAATTTTGTAAAAGAGTATTTCACATACTTTCAAATTGATAAATATATCAAAATACAAGATCACTTACTATTGCGTAGCAAATGTAGTATTATCATTATACAAAATAAAAATATTATTGAGTGTTACTTAGAAAAACAGCACACATAAGACATTATTTATAATAAATATAAAACTATTTTATTGAATAGAAAAATACAATAATTTATTCTGTATATATAATAAAATGTTATTTAAGATTTCATTTTTTTAAAACTTGCTATAACATTGTAAATGAAAATAACGACGTCTCTCAAAAAGAGAAGATTGAAACATACAATATCTTAAAATGATCCACAAATGTATACCTATCAACAAAAAGTAAACTAAAAATGTTCTTATAAAATTTTGAACAAGAAAAATTTTGTGAAAGAATAATATGCCAGCGCAGCAGCAATTTCAATTATAAAATATAAAATATTTTTCAGTATCGTTGAAGAGCCTCTCCTTAACGGGAAAGCACTGCATATAATTAAGAAGAAATCGATACCGCGTAGTCTAGATTTGTTTATCAAGGCTTAAATGCATTTCATAACTATTACATCGTGTAATCTTAAGATTACAAACAGATTGGAATCTGTAATTGAGTTGATTTATTTGCACTTAACTATTCCAATTTAGAAGAAGTCTTGCATGTTAAAAGTGAAAGATCGTACCTAATAATAAATTTAAAAACTCAGAAATGTTACAATAATAAGAATCAAATACAACTACAATAATTTTCTTCCTTATTACATTAAAGCGACTTACGATAAATGTTTTTAAATGGTGTGTTACAAAATAAATCTTTACTCTCTTTTCTTTAGGTTTTCCTCGAGATGTATAGGATATTCATTAAAAATATAGCAACACGTGACCTATCCCGTAGCTACGCTATATCCGCGTCACGCTCGTAAATCGTAAGGTAGCGAGATGTGCCGCTCACAGTCCACGCTGAGAGCGCGGGCGCGCCACCACGAAACTTTACGCGCTCCGGAAAAACGCGCGAAAATGCCGAACTGTCAAACTCGATCGACGTTTTAATTTTGTGCTTTGATCTGACTGTATACAGCCGATGTGAAGTGTTAATGATATTTCATCTGTGAAACGACGTAATTTTACCGATTGGTTTTTTTTAAAATAGATATAATTATTGTTTTTACATATTTTATTCAAATATCTTATAAATTGTTGTAACAATAAATCATTTTTTTCTATAAAGACTTAATGAGTCTTTCAAATCAAATAAATATTTTTATCATACGTTAGTTCATAAAAATATCAAATTTCATATCATAAAAAGTCACTACAAAAATGCTTGTAAAAAATTAGCAATTTAAAAATGAAGGTGAATAAAGTTTACCAATTAGCGCTCTGTCAACCACGTGAAGAAATATGATACAAAACACGTTCACAATAGAATTCGCCAATAAGTTAAATTAAAGTTATTTGATTAGTTACAAATTTATGTAGGTATTAACATTAGGTATATTTTGCAAGATCATTAACTAAAATATTATAGTATGCTTATTGCTTAGTATTCAATAATACGAATGTATATAAAATTAAAAACTATTAACCTTTATTTGTATCCATTTGGTGATTTAAGACCGCTTTCACTTGGTAAATTATTATCTGTTGATAAAGTAATGAATTTCTTCAGCACGTGAGTAATGGAGAACAAACAACTGCCAGTTCTTATTTTATTTAACATTCGTTATTTTTTCAGAATGCTTTGAAATGTCGCGACATTTGTAAATGTTCCGTGAAAACGATACATAATTTAATTTTTTTAGCTGTAAATCACTCTTAACATGTAATGTTTTCATTTTTTGTAGCGACATAATTTATACTCTACTCAAAGATCACCTAAAAGAAAAATATTTTATAACTAAAATATTTAATATGCCTATTCTTTAAAGAAATGTTTCTCGGTAATAAAATAAAAGTGAAATGTATAAAGTTATAATTTTAACCGAAACTTTTGTCATAATATAAAGTAAAAAAAAACTTCGATACGGAATGAACGAAGAATGTATAATAAAAATTTCGAAATCAATACATACAAAATTTCCGTTTAACTAACTATATAGTTAGTTATAGGTTAGGCTATATATAGGCTATATAGCCTATATAATAACATAAATATAACAAAGTCGCGAAGGATTGTTAAGAATTTTTATTAACTGTAAGTTTCCAAGGTCGGTTAGACCTCAATGTCGGAGAGGTAAGTATTTTATCATCTTATCTATCTAAACTCTTTTATCAACTACAAGAAACTAAACAAGTATTACAAGAAACTAGGTTACACGAGTTGATGACTCCCAAGCTCTTTTTGTCACAGGACCTTTCAAAGAACAGCTAAAAAAACAAATAATTATTAGTGTGAGTGAATAAAGTAAAAAATAAATAAAACCTACGTAAGTAAAGTAGTTTGCAAGTAGGTATGTATACATAACATACATTAATTGTGACATTGACACAAATTTTTTAATAAATAAAAGTATCACTCTAATATTTTGACAGCTGTAGTCTGTACGAGATAAATAGATATCATAACATGCCTTTATATGTTCATAATTGAAATTCTTTTGAGAAAATGCCTTCAATGTCTTAAACCACATAAGCTCTTTGTACTTGTTTATACAAATGTTACTGCTTGTGTCGCGTAATATTTAATACATATAAAAATTCTAAGTCGCATGTGTAAACTAAATGTTTTTTGGAAATTCTTTTTGAAATAATCACTATTATAGATAGACGCCGAATCTATAGTTTTTTTGTCTGTCTGTCGGGCTGTGAAAAGTTTTCACGAAAAAACCACTGGAAAGATTGTGATAAAATTTGGTCTGATCATAGCTTGTTATCTGGGTCACTATAGGACTACCTACTAACCGTTAAAACGCACCTAGGCACGAATCCGAGCCAAGCAATTGTGAGTCGGAAAAAAATCTGTTTTTAACTGGAAAGTTTTTAAATGTTTATAAAAACAACAATTACGCTGCACTCAAACTTATTAGTGCCATCCTATGATTAGACACATTTATAAAAAATGTTTCTTGAAAACAAATATCATATTGTATGATTAAAATTTAGATAGCGCTATCTCCAAATCGGAATTACGACACAAAAAAGATAGCGCGATAAAATGGGCCAATTACAAAATATAATAAATATTGCGAACGTACGAGTACCATATGTCCTCGAGTTGGCGCCCTAGCAAAACAGTTTACCTGCCCTAAATTAATGAAAAGGGACCGAATTTTATCTCCTTAAGTCAATTTTGCTGCTTCTGCCGCAGTATCATGGCTGCCATAATTTTACACGGTTATTGTAGTGACTTGTTTATTAATGTTGGAAGGAAACTATTAATTACTTTTATCGTTCTAATATATTAGCCACAAATAAAAAGATTGTGCATATCAGGCGTTGGATAAATATTGTGAATTTCACTTCATGTGTTAGTTTTCTTTTGCTTAATATTTTTTTTAATATAAAAGAAATTGCTTTTGTTTATTATAAAAGAAAAATGTCAAATTTTCTTTCCTAACAATTAACAGTTTTATAATTGGTATTCAGCCATTTTTTACGACCTATTGTTTAGCTCACGCCTCCCTTCATTACGAGAGGGATCAGGCCATAGTCCACCGTCTTTCGAAACCTTGCTAGGTTTTCTTAAAAATGCAGCTTTCCTCACGATGTTTTCCTTCACTGTAAGACAAGTGGTAAGCATGTGTTATAAATGATTCGCACATGAAAATATCAGAGACGCGAGACACGAGATTTGAACCCGCATCACTCGGCTTCCCAAGCGAGCGCGTTGCCACTGGATTACCACTGCCTGCCTTACCTCGTTTCACATTTTAAGATTTGACCCTTGAAAGCTTTACAACCATATTTATATACGGTATTTCGTTAGTACTATATGTATAAAAAGTACCTATAGTTTAATATTTCAGATTTGTAAATTTAAAAAGTTCATCGACTTGCCTATATTTCTTACAAAATTATCTGGCTAGGCACCCTGATATAGTACATACATTTATTTCAAGCAATTTTAACCGTTGTAAACAACTAGTAATGAGGAGGGTTCGACGAACTGCTGTTTTTAAAAAAATATACCTGTTGTATCGAAACCCCATAACATAGCTTATATGTTAACCAAACATTACAAATTCTTAGACGCCAACTCATTACCAAAGAATCTACACTAAATACCTTATCTAAAAAAGCGTAACGCATTTCAAATTTCCACGCATATCCATACTAAATACCAATCCATTACATTGTTATAACTATAATCTTATTAAAATTAATGACGCCGATAAAAATCAAAATATAGTCATAAAATAAAGCTGTTACATATTTTATACACAATTACACATTGTCATTTCGACGCTAGTAAACTATAAATCTCGCGGCTATTGCTTATCGACACCCGAAATTTTGAAGGAGCAGCGATTTATTTTATTTCATATAAATCTAGTAGTAATTGGTTGAAAACCACACCCATTAAATAACCTATGTGAGTCAGGAAACGGCAATTAAATACAAAAACCAGTTTACGAGTAAGAAAAAAATCTATACAAGGTTTTTATTGAAACAAAACTACGTAAAATATTTGTAATATCCATTTAATTTGCAAAATTAAATACTTTACTTTAATACAAAACTAAGTAGTATCTGTCGCTTCTATCTGTTGTTGTTCATCTTCAGCCCTTTTTAAAGTCCCACTGCTGGGCACGGTCCTTCCTCAGTACGAGGGGGATCAGGCCTTAGTCCACCACGATGGCCTAGTGCGTGTTGGCGGGCTTTACATATCTTTCGAAAACTTGCTAGGTTCTCTCAGACACGCAGGCTTCCTCACAATGTTTTTCTTCAACGTAAGACAAGTGATAATCATGATAGAAAATGATTCGCACATGAATATATCAGAGTGCGAGACCCGGATTTGAACCCGCATCACTCGGTTATACAAACGAGCGCGTTACCGCTAAGCTATATTATTGTATAAGATGTACAAATCATAACAGATCTATAAAATGTTACACGCAATAAATACGATGTAAAAATACAAAACAGAAAGACATCAAGGGACCTACATTTATATTTACGTAAATACTCGTAAAGTTGTTATAAAAATAGCACTTTTATTTGAGTGGTGCGTAAAATGGAACCACAAAAGTGATTTCATAATAATATTGTAGCCTGCTAGACGTTCACAGCCACATCAAAAACGAGCTGTCTTAATCCTGAAAACATTTTAATGGCTAACAACTCGCTGATTTATTAATTTCGAAAAAAACGCGGTAAAAGCGGTATTAGTGGTTTATATTTTATGGCAGGAAAACAATCGGTGTTGGAGTTTCGCCAAACTTTAGACTCATTCACATTTGCGATTCACGTACAATAGTGAATTTAAGCATTTGTTTAATATTAAACTGAGTTTAACTTACGATACTTCTGCTGTATTCTGTCACTCCAAGGGCTTGCCAAGTCATAGTTTATCTAAACACTAAATATTATCAAAATCCGTCTAGTCGTTTTAATATAACAAACTTACATACATTCATTTAATTTAAAAACTATAGTATAATAATCATTAATAGTGTGATTATATCAATAATACATTGGTAAATCGGGTACGTTTTTAACGCTTAAATAGATTTTTTAGATGAGATATTTCTGCAGTAAGTAGTATTATACTCGTAATATAATATGTGTTGACTCATAACATAACCAGCTATCATAACACATTTATTGACCCTATTACCAAAGCCTATGAAACATATAGTCGGCCAACGAACGTGACAGCCAGCCCAAGCTGCCATACACTCGCTTGGGACTTTAGTGAATGGCAGCTTGGGTTGTAAACGTCCGTTGGTCGACTATAAATTTCATATGCTTTGCTTTTGCTATTACTTTATTTAGATCAATTATTTAATATGTCGCTACATCTTTTTAGTAAGATTGAACACTTACTGAAAAATAATCATCAATTAAAACCTCAATTAATGTTACATTATATTACTACTAGAATTGTATTCATGATACCAAACAAAAGTATATATATATAAGTCATGCAAAATGTTCCAGAAAAAATATTTGCGCTTTCGGAATCATATTACTGTATCGGATTTCGGCGCCTCTTCTTCGTATTAAGCAATTACATTTTTAGCAGAATGTCTTCTTATATATTTTAAAAATACGGCTTCAAATAACAAAAACCTATTCGGCTTCAAATAACAAAAAACTATTTCGTTGAGATTTATGCAATTGACAATTTTTTTACCTACATTTGGCTCGGTATTTGATGACACGTTTAACTCAGTTGGTTGTGACTCTACTTGCCGCGTCAATGTTCGCGAGTTCGAGTCCAGATTCGTACTTTAGTCATGGGTGTTTATATTTATAATATTATGTGTTTATTAAATGTTATAGATAATGTATAACTATCTTGTATCAAAAACACAAGTGTTATATCCCAATATATTTAATTATATTATATTTGTTTACCTAGTAATAACAACATAATTAACATATTTTTTAAAGTCTTTTTTGAAGTGATTACCTCTTTAATATCTCTTTAATGTACATGCCGCGTTTTATATCCTAGTAAGAACTGATATATAGCAACAGATTTGTGAACAAGTAGGTATATCTTGAAAAAGAATGATGCGGAGATAAAAATATCCTCCATTCAGTTGTAGCAAAAGTTAATAAAGTTTCGTGGCAAAGAAAACTATGGCCATACACATATACGAGTAATACTTGTTTCAATATAGCTCAATATTGAAATAATATTTGGTTTTTATAATATAATTCTAAGTTTAGCTGGCTCATACATTCCTAGATTTTTTGCATTTTTAATATTCAATAGAGACAGCTCTACCTCATTGCGTTACTAATGTACTCTAGATCATCCGCGAAATAAATTTTATCTAATTCATTTCAGAGTAAAGAAGTAACAAGCAGACACACATGCATATTATATAATAACACAAAATTTTAAATTAATAGTAATATGTATTGTAATAAATCATAAAATGTTTATTAATTTACCTCTCTATATTAAATATTTAAATACATAAACTCAGTAATATGAGAAAACAAATCCAAAAGCAAAGCTAGTATCTATCAAACCATCAAAGAACATAGGTATATTGCTTCGATATATGAAAGATGTATGACGCATGTTACACAGCAGTTCCTTAATAAATTTAAAATCAATATGTATTTTCAGATGATATAAAAAGTTATTTATAAAATATAGTTTACTTTATACACGACTTGTCCTTGACAAAATTTTAACTGACACACAGATGCTTTATGGCATCAACTATTTACGCGTTTAAAAATAATGTTACAAGCATACTAACATATAGAACAAACATATGGATATTTCTAGCCAAATACATTTTTTCCATATCAAATGAAATATGTAGATACATAATATACATAAATGTATATAAGCATTTAAAAATAAATTTTTCCATAAGCTTGGGAATTGAATCTAGATCTATAATAATATATACATATAATAAAATTCAAACTTAGTCGTATGTGTACATTGAATATTTTTTTGGAAATTCACATTGAAATAGTAATTATTTTCAATACAGAAGCCAAATGTATAGTTTTAAAATTTTTCGTCTGTTTGTGACCGCATCAAGAGAAAACCACTCGATAGAGTTTGAGGTAGGTATGATGATAGCTGATTATCCGAGTCAGGATATAGGATACTTTTTACTGCTGGAAAATATCTCATTTCTGAGAAATCTCGAGTAACCGTTAAAAACCGGCTGTAAAACATAACACGGTATTTGAAATCTAAATATTTAGTTTCCGGTCTTTAAAACGCGGGCGGAGCCGTGGGACATACTAGTATCTCAGAATCTTGTAGTTTATTAAGCAGAAATTATTATGAAACCTTAATAATGCACGAACCCGTCTATTTGTAAACTTTCTTGTATAACAGTTTTCACTTGCCGTATAAACTTGACTATCCATTAACTTTGCTTCAGAAATGACGTGGTGGAAGCCTGTATATAATGAAATATTTTTCTTTGTCAGTTTAAATAAATTTTGTAAAAATATTGTCAATGACAGACACAGTGTTGTATAGTTTGCTATTTTTAATTAGTTTTATTTAGGCCACTCTTTCTTTCATGTGTCGTGGCGAAGAAATGCAAACTTTATGAGTTTTTTCCTAACTTTATTTTCTTATTTCTATTTTTTATGAATCAACACCTTTTCAGTACACTCATCTAGTTTTACTTCTTCATTCTACATAAAAATTCAAAAAAAAAAATATTCCCGCAAAATTATTAAACTTTGCATAAGTTTAATGTTATGTAGCAATATTCAACGCTCAACACTGTTTTATATTTACTCGGGCATCATAAGAATATCTAACGCGTGTCCTAAGGACTAATTTATACCAACTACAAATTTTACTATGGTTAGCAGTTTTATAATTGCATTATACAAATTTTAAAAATTTGTCAAGCCGTTTCGGAGTAGTTCGACAAACACTGTGAGTTGTGACATGAGTTTTTTATATATTAGATTTTTCTATGTAATGATATTATTGCGAAAACTATTGGTTAAGTCAAAGTCCACCACTTAATGTACATTCTTCGATACTAATCCAGCCTTCTACACAAAATCAGAGCACAGTATTAACACACTATACGGATAAATTTAAATACACATACTGTAATGTTTACTGACTGACTTTATATCCTGCTGCTTGTGCCTACAAGCCAAATATCTATACAGACTAATATTTGCAAATCGCATCACCATATTATGCTTCTTGGAATTTTAAAATTCAATATAACCTAAATACGAAAAAATGCCCGTCAATATTATGACATACATTTAAATAGATAGAAATCACGCGAAACAACTAAAAGGTTATCTTTCACTGCAATCTCTCTAAAGTTCCGACAATTTCCACTAATTATTATTAGATTTAGATTAATGAATTAGGTCATGTTAGGTCAAGATTTTTAATTTTAATGTTAGAAGCTTTCTTATTTGACTGTTTTATTTCTAGCTAATTTTATGTTGTTTATTTTTAAAAAGTTCAAGTAAGTTAAGTAGTAAATAAGCATACCCGTGTTAATTGAAATATATTAACAAGATAATTTATAATTGAAAGCTTTTACATTTATTACGAGAACATATTGACGAATAACCCTCCTTTCGCTCAGGAGTATCGTATCGAAAAGGTACCTTATGTATTTATAAAGTACAAACAGGCGCCATCTGGTGGCCAATTCAATAACTAACTATAATTATTTATCCGAGTCTCTATACATTCAAAACTATCCAGCATACATAATATAAGCTAATTTAATGTAAATAAATAAAATAATGCTATCAATATTTTATTACATTTGATGCTCAATACATTTCATAAAAATACTAAGTTAATTTAAATTTTAAATCATAGATTATAACGCAAACTATGCACAACGTACATAATATATTAAACAGTTGTATGAAGAACAAGAAACTAGTAAATGCTTGGACTTGGCTATTTAACCGAATGAAATTCCTTATCAGCCAATGTCGATGTCCTATCGGACATACTATTTGCTGATCTCGCGATACCGCTGGTGCTATTTAGCTTTTGATGCCGGAAATAAATAATGTCCTACGCTCACTTACTCGTATAGATTATAAGTTTCATACAAGCTTTTTAAGCTTAAAATTATAGATACTTGTAACTTAAACTGAAAATGTTAACAATACAACAATGTCTTAAAATAATACAAATTTCCAGATTGCGTTAGATCTGTGAATCTACCAGTGTATTTCATATTATAATATTTTTTTAACAAAACAAACTGTCATAACTTGTAATAATATAATCATACCTACTTAAGTATCAACACTTATCTGTTTCAACGTTTGAAAGTAGTTACCTAAAATATACCTACTTATTATAATTAAAAACAAAAAAATATATCAAAAAATAAATAAATACTGTAAAATAAATACGAAAATTATATTACAAATATAAGAATTAATAATACAGGTATAACTAAATTAAACTTATACAACGTGTCAGTTGATTTATTAAAATATGTAATATTTAATTTTTAAATTATATTATATCTCTAAGCACATCGGTAGTTAGTAGTTACGCTTTCACAGATGAACATTTCTTTCTGATCTTAGATAAGAGATTCAATTCAGCAATTAAAGCAATTCTTTATTGACAAAGTGTTTTGTCGAGTACAAGAAGTGAATATTGTTAAGTGTACGCTAAAATATGGCGACCGCCGCAGCACTATTCTTAATGGTCGTCGCAATAGTAAGTATTTTTCACTATTTTATTATTTTTGACCTACTTTAAAAATAACAAGTACTCAATTATTTTGTATGTTTTCTTGTGTATTTATGTTTACGATTTCCTCGCTGATGTTTGAGGTAAGACTTTCATAAATGTTTATTTTATGAATATGTTATATGGTAAATTATTGTCTTCAAAAAAGTTTAAAATATCATCGACTAGAAAAATAATCTACCCCTATGGATGTTATAATTATGTAAATCAGTGTATCTTCTATAGAAACAATACAATATACTCATACGAATCTTAGTATAAATTCATATATAAAAATGTATTAATTTAAATTGTTAATTACGTATATGATAAAATAATTTATCACAACCAAAATAATTATACTCCGTATATTTGAATTTTCTTAAGCCAATATGAAATAATCTCATCGTAACTTAGTATTTCAAACTGAACTTAGCGTTCATGGATACATGTAGGACTTGAATGGGAAGCTTTAAATCTAGTTTTAACTCTCCCAGTACACAGGGATAGTAATTACCCTGGAGTGCTATTAAAGTCCAGTACAAACGAGGTAACTACGAAAATCAAGTTCACGTCATACTTACGTACGACTACAAGCTTAAGTGTCTTTTAACCTACTTCCATTTTACTTTGATACCAGGACGTGCCTACATTTTTTATATATAACGATCATTCGATACGTGTAAATCACATCAAATTGTGATGATGTCTAGACGCTCAATTTGAAATCATTGTGGTCACCTAGTGTTGATTAGGAAATTTGTGAACACGACGTATGTTTTCTCAATTAGGTCAAGTGCTCATTGTAGGCACATTTTTGCATTTTATTATTAAATGGTATTATTAGTATTTTCAATATTACTTTAACGTTAGTTTTAGGAAATATACTTGCATTATAAAATTTTAAAACTAGAAAAATCGTTACGTATGAAGCACATTTACGCGTCTTGGCTCATTTGCCGGTCGTAAATTTTGGCATTGAAATTGTTAGCTCATTTTTAGTACCAGGAAATCAATGTTATCGTCAAACATAGCGGTGGTTATAAAGCGTTTACCCAGTTCTGTTTTATGAGCCGCATGTCTTTTGTTTTAATATTTTTTTTATGTTTATATTTAATGAAGCATGTTGGCGCCATCTCAATAGCGAGATTTGTTTGAGAGCGGATATCACGTACACGAGCGAGCTTTCAATTCATTACACACGATTCTACATTTGCTTAACGAGTGCTAATTACCTGACGTTATATTTATAATAAATATATAAAGAACGACAATACTCAGTTTAATTTAATGGGATTTGTTCAAAATATTTGTACATCATGTTTTAATTATGCACTTAGCTTAAATTTTATTAGGTAGAGTGAAAAACATGGAGCTGTTTTTCTTATTAAAATAAATAAAGATCACCCACAAAATTAGGTACAAATGTGTTTGCTCTTAGTATTACGGTTAAATATATATAATTAGTATGGAGTTCAACAATTTATAATAGCCTGTACCTATATACAGTATAACTGCGCTTATTGCATAATTATTCATATTATAATACTTTACATATTTACACTATTTCCATGAGTAATATTGTGTGTAATGATAAATACGATGCGACCCACTTGCCTGTTCTGCAAACGGTGTTTACAGAGTCTTTGTCACTCCCCACTTTTGTTTCATTTGCGTACAATTCTTTATGGTTAATTTAGAATTCTACTTATCTGATTCAATTGTTCATTCGATCTGAATATTCATCTTCATAACCTTGTTATTATCGAACCATTGTCTCGCCACCGGCCATTATCAATAATGCCTAGATTTTATTCTACATGTTCATAAATCAATGTCATTAAAGTGGAGAACATAAAGCAATCAGGCGTGAAGTCTTCCAGAATGTCCTGCGTGTAATTAGACGGATGCAAACCAAGCGACCGCTATTTGAACAATTTGACGTATCGGTGAATATTTCAAGCTCCATGACGCTGAAACCAGACTGTGGAATTACGCCCGCGCCCGGGGGTCGGGGGCTATAAATTTATAAATCCAACCAAGTCAACCTCATCGTGTATGATAATGGAAAGTCAACGGCTGGTCTAGTTACATTAATAAACGAAACTTCATTGTAATTTATATAGGTTGGTCTATTATCTTAATAGTATACCATGTTATAATTTGCTTAGAAGGCTAGAATATTTCTCATCGTGATACTTTAACTATTTTTGGTTTAATAAGACATTGTGCTCTTCACTATGTTTGCATTAAATTGCATACCCTAATCGTTTCGGCCTTGCCCGTGTTCAGCTCTGCCATAAACGACAAACAATTGAAAGTAATAAAAGCACACGTAGGCACGTCTAATAAAGCAAGCTGATTCCGTATCAAATAAAAATTGTAGTTTACGCTTTTGTGGAAACAATCACCTTATGTCTGAACTTAGAAATGACTCATGGTTTCTTTTAAAAGTTTGACACTTAATTTAAAAAGAATAACTTAAAATATGTTGATCATATATTTAATGATATTATGATTAAAAATTAAGTCAATCCATAAATAAGTGTTATTATAATATCTTTTCTATAAATTGACAGTGTTTTCTTAATTACTTTATAACATTATGGAGTATTAATTCATAAAAACAACATTTATAATATCATTATGACCGTTGTGGAATCTTCTTAATTTATATTAAATATTTTATTGGTCCTCCGGCGACTAAAAGACATTATCAAACGATCTGACAGTCGTCATATTTCAAACATTTAACTACTAGAATTCGGGTAAAGTAAAATAATAAGTGGGCCTACGGGGGCGTAATGTGCTCCCGGACGTAACATAAATGCTTTCGTTTCATTAATACTGGTTTCGGTAGTAACACTTCATTTTGAGCTTTCTTTTAGTGATGCCGATCGAAATATGTAACATTTTTGAGGCTACCCTTTTTTCTATTGCTTGAATCCTTTTACAATGTATGAGAACGGAATATCCTTTGTTTATCTGTGCGGGTCATCAAGAGAACAAAAAGGGTTTAGAAGTGAATGAGCCTTTTATATCACGGCCATCTCAAGGTAATCTAAAAATGCTATTTCGTCGGACACTATATACTCGCTCTAGGCCATATGACGTTGTTAAGAATAAGCGCATGTAACAGACACCAAGGATGTATATTAAATTATTGCTATATTAAATTATGTTTGCACGGTGTCGTATTATGTTCAGCGTGTATTACGTTAGTACCTACTTAATAATGAAAATAAACTTTTTTTCACATACAGACATTTTGACATTTTATGTTATAATTTTGGTTAATAATGTTTACGATAAAAATATCGTTATTAAATTTGACTAATCCACTTCCTGAATTCTTTAATAGATCTATGTAAAAGTATAATCTATATCTAGTACCTATACCTATACTAATATATGTTTTTATAAAGCTTTGAAGAGTTTGTGAGTTTGAGAGTTGTTTATTTTTTGAACGCGTTCATCTCATTCAATTGATAGTAAAAATAAACTAGAACGACTCCTAAAAATATTTTTGGATTTCATAGTCTATTCATTCAATAAGACTACAAATCAATTATAAAGGTACAAATGAAATTTACAAAGGGCGCTGTATGTAAAAGCTAGCTTAAAATAATACATCTCCGGTGGTAATCGATGATATTCTATCTTAATCCATTTTTTAATTTAGGTTTTAATTAAATATATTTTTAACCAGACCATGTATAAAGGCTCTAAAGATTCTTTCGCTTTCGCACTTATACTATTTCAATCTAAAGTAGATTTGGACGTCGTTATCTCGTATTCAACTCGTAAAACTGACATTACTATCAACTAATGTTCTACACGCATTAGTGTCACAACGAATGTTACGAAATGATGTAAGCATCGCAGCATATGCATCTTAATATTGACTTCGATGTAAGTGATTTTTATCCCAGGGCTCTCATTGCACTACTGTAAAAATTATGGATGTTAATATAAAAACTAATGAAGACATTATATTCCTGTATTAAAAGTGATGAAAAATGCAATTTACTTTATATTTTATCTCAATGATTAAATAAATCGTATTAAATCTTAGGTATTGGATGGTTCATGATTCGAAAAAGGATATAGGTTATTTAATGAAGAGACGTGAGAAATTTTATTTCTTCTAAGTACTTATTTATTTAGTTTACATGTAGTTACACAAATGAAGTTATTTATCGAATGAATTTATAAGCAAAGAAATTTAGTGTGGTAATATTATTTGCAGATGCGAGTATTATACAAATTTTTCGTGCCTTGTTGGTTTAGTGACTTTTAGTCTTGAGGTCGTATGTTCGAGTCCCAGGTATAATATTCGATTTTTCTGACTAAAACTTATCAATAAAAATTGAAGTTAGGAAATTAATGATCTCATTAAATGCGTGCCTTAATGAATACTGCAAGAGGGATAGGGGGCGTCATACGTGTGGTGATGATCACAAATATTTTTACTCCAGACAAGTGTTTATATTAATAATATGTACATATTTTAAGTCATATGTAGAGTACAAACTCTCTGGTATCCAAAGAACAAGCCTCGTAGCTTACCATGGAACTAGATAGTGCTAAATGTTAATGTTCCAACATATTTATTTATTGTCACTATCATATTTTTAAACTAGGATAAAATATGATTGTATAGAACCTAAATCTTTTCAACATTTTAAAAAGGAATACATAAAGATATACTTTTAGTGTAATAATACTATAATGTGATGAATTCAAGTATGGATAGCCGAATCGAATGTACCAAGAATCATTACTCTAAATTGCAGAGCTTAAGAGTACCCAATGCCATGGCTTGTAAGTGTTCTCCACGCTTGTCAATATTATGTTTCAATCACCGTTCCGTCGCCCAAAGAGCTCTAATTCAATAGACCTGTGACCGATCAAATTTTCACAATTTATTTCATTATAATAAAATATAAGATTATTTATCACTCAAAATTAAAATATTGTTTATATACATACATATTCTTCTAAAAAGATATACATATGTAATATACGATACTCTCGTATGAAAAAAACTTCGCTACTATATTGTTGCTGACCACTTTTAAGGCAGGCTTAATTTTATAGCTGAATAAATACATTTAATTGATTGCTTCGATTTTATTGAAATTTAAATGGTCAATTAGCCACGCTCAGGTAATAAAATTTCGATTGATAGCGCTTTTGATTACATCATATTGTTGTAAATTCAATAACTTTTAAACTTAAAAAATCCTTTAAATGAAATAAAAAGAAATTTAATGTGGGCAACGGTAAATTTTAATATATTATATATATGCTTGTACAAGCATCGTATCATAGACTTGTTTAGACTTAGAAAACTATCTATATATAAATGTACAATATGAACGTACTACAACCCTGTGAAATAGTAAGAATTATAACCATAGGAATTGGATATGATTGCAATATTTTACTCAATATATGAACGAAGGAACAAAGCAAGGAACTCTACATTACTATAATTACCGAGCAACGCTGGCGGGCTCTACACGACATCCATGTAATATGCTGACGTGTTAATCCCTACCCTGTACACTTGGACGTAGCTCATCGTATGGGAATGACCATGCCTAATTCAATATTGCGTATAAAGTACTTACTAGGCCTTTAAATACTTAATGGTAGAGTAAGGAAAACCTGAAGTATGTGAATAGGATTCTATATGATAAGGTACAGACTATTTTTGTATACCTATCTATATATTTTTTTGATAATTTTAAATTATTTTAAACATCATTAAATTGGAAATATCATTTAGTATATATTACAATATTATACACAATTAATTATTGTTTTTAATAGATCTACTATTAAGTTCTTATTTTTTCAGCTGCCTTACGAATTTAATTAAAAAAAAATATGACGATTTAAAAATGATTCTAAAAATTTTAATAAACCTTTTTTGATGATCGATTTTACAGCTAACATGATAAATATTTGAATAGAAACTAATTTTTGCATTTTTTATATTGTAATTTTTTGTTCTCAGGTCGTAGGGCGTGAAGATGTCCTCGCATCTACCGCCAACCGCGACTTGCACTGTGGCCGGCGCCTCGTGTCCGGGCTGTTCTCCCGGCCTCGCCTGCCGCTAGGATACTCCTATGTGACCACTGTCCCCCGCGGCGCGTGCAGACTAAACGTCTCCGAAATCATCTCAAGCGAAAATTACATTGGTATTGATTAACTATTCCCTACAAATATTATCAGATAATATATATTTCAATCAGTATACATGTTTTATGTTCAAATTAAATAAACATGAGACCTTTGACACGACTTAATCAACAAGTATCTATCTATTATTATGTACTTAGATGTAAGCGATAATGTCGCTTTAACCAGGTGTGCAGATAACAAATGACTGCTCCCAATATAGTTACTGTTGTGCATGTTGAAATATTAGAATGGGTCATGACAAGTTAATGAAGGAAATCGTTATAAATTAGGTCAAATTTAAAGAAATAATTTCATATAGTCGAAGTAGCTTTGATTGAACTCGGTCATACTAGTTCAATTGTAGATATACTTAGTAAATTAGCAATGAGCAGATGCTGGGTCCAAGGCCGTTTCATAACGCTTTCAGTCACAATAGTGCCAGCCAATAGTTATCAATTTTTATTGGAGTTATTTGTTTCTCGAATAGTGGGTCACTCGATATTTTAATAGAGAGATGAAGAGCGCACTAGTGCAAAGATCGATGTCGAATCGATTTATCGAAATTACAGGCATACTGGGTACTAGTAAATCGCTCCAATAGAAGCGCCTACGCCACAAATTGTGAGATAAATGGAGATACCCGCCATTGCAATTGGCGAGTAATTATTTGCATGACGCACTGCACATGCTTGAGGATACCAATTTGCTGATTGTTCCGTAAACATTAAGATCAATTTCGATACCTTTAACGTATTATACAGTTTATTATGTATGTATTACTAAGTTTTAAAAAACTAAGTAAAATAGATTTTTTTTAAATAATAATAAAATGTACAATTTTTATTTAGTAATTTTGTAACAAATCATTTAGCAGTACCTGAATTTTTTAATCTATTTTTTAGCACTAAGAGTATCTAATGGCTCTTACATTGTAAACGGTGAATTCGCGGTAAGCGCTCCGGGCTCCTATGAGGCAGTTGGTGCAAGATTTATATACTCTCGAGCAGCCGGACTCGATAATATTTTTGCGATGGGACCTATACACGAATCTATCGATATAATGGTAATTACTTACTTCTTTTTCTTTTTTCTTTCTTTATATGGTAAATGAAAAATATTTCTTCTCAAATACTAAAAAATATTTTTATTGCAGATCTTGTATACGCAACCAAATCCGAATATAAAATACGAATACCTTACTGATTCATTGTCAGATGAAACAAGTAACGATATCCCGACTGCAAGTAATGTTGTAGAACATCATCAAACCCAGAGGCATCATCGACATCACAATGCCGAATCACACACGAGAGCTTTAGAAAAATCTGCACCTTCACTTGCGAAACAACCGGAAGGAATTTCTGCAGAAAGTCAATATCAAATAGAAAGCAATGTGATCGGTGACAGAGAATTTATGTGGAAAATATTGTCTTATACTCAGTGTTCGAGAACTTGTGGAGGTGGACTTCAGATTGGGAAGTTTAAATGTGTCGAAATCGATGGAAAAGTAGATCGCGAAGTCTCTCCAGCACATTGTACTGGGTCACCACCCCCGTCTCGTCGTAGGAGATGTGGGGTAGCTCCCTGTCCTCCACGTTGGAGGGCAGCTGCTTGGGGTCCTTGTCCCGTCTGTGGTCCAGCTCACCGTACAAGAATTGTTGGATGTGTACAAGATCATGCACGAGGAATCACAAAGGTATGTCTAATGATCATTAATTAATAAAACAATTAATGTAATTAAAAAAAACTTGTTCATTAACATAATATTTTAATTAACAAAAAAACAAAAACCGACTTCCAAACTAAATAAATCTAAACTAAAAAGTAGAAAATAATACTTTTAAGGACTTTGTTAATTTTGGAGTCGGTGCCAGCCAGATTATGTTTACAAATTGATAGATTAATCAAATATGTATCTATTTAGGGTTATTTTGCTTTTGCTGGCACCGACTTCAAAATTAACTAAGTCCTTAAAAGTATTATTTTCTACTTTTTAGTTTAGATTTATTTAGTTTGGAAGTCGGTTTTTGTTTTTTTGTTAAAAATAATTTATTTTTAAATTTTTTGCGGAAAGTAGATAAGTATTGTGTTAATGACTATAAAAATTAATCTTCTATCCGTTCATAATTGCGTATTATATTGAAAGAATTTTCTTTAAACTGCTAACCGTTGAGGAGTTGTACCTTCCATCATCAGTTACGGTACGTGACTTAAATATCCATATAGCCCATAAAAGATTTGGCCGAGCATCGTTAATTTGCTCCTAAGAATTGAAGAGTTCCGATACTTTGTCATGGATCCCATCATCAGAACCTTACCAAACTCTCATCAAACTACTCTTGAAGTATAACCTTTCCATTAAAAAAAGAATCATCGAAATCGGTTGGCGTGATATTGAGTTATTCGTCCATTTGTCGCGCAAATACCTAATGCAAATTTAAGACTTTTATGGTTATCTCATGGATGCCATTATCAGAACTGGAAAATATTAAAATGGGACCACATGAGAAGCACTACCTTTCAAATAAAAAAAGAATCATCAAAATCGGTTCACCCAGCTCAAAGTTATGAGCTAACAAACATAAAAAAAAATACAGACGAATTGATAACCTCCTCCTTTTGGAAGTCGGTTGAAAAATAGCAATACTGTAATACACTACATTTGTATTAAAAGAGTAACCGTTTTCAGATTAGCGACCAAAAATGTCCACTACCCATGCCGCCAAGTAAGGAACTCTGTGATGTACCAAATTGTGATGGCACACCCGCTAACGCCAACAGTTCGCCACGACTTGACGCGCGTCGTCAAATCCGGCCACATGACCACATCGAAACATTCAGGGAAGGACCAGTAATATCACTTGCTACTAATGTATCAGACAATGAAGTTAGTCCCTTAGAAGAACCTAAGTATAGCTTTAGTGCTGCTGGTGGGTGGCTGTATACTGAATGGTCACAGGTATTAAAAGTTTAATATAAATTGAATTGTTTGTACAAGGTAAAAATATTTCTACATTTATTATTTCTCAGTGTGTAGGATGGTGTGTGGGAGGCGGAGTACAGACCCGTGGAGTCCGGTGTTCAGAAATAGATGGATGTTCAGCTCATCGCGCTCCACACTCCTCGCAAGCTTGTTCTCCAAAGAAACAATGTGATGCGCAATGGTTTACAGGTATGTTTGTAAAGTTATATTTTAGGCATTCAAACAAAATTATTATTAAATAATTAAGATTTTTTTTATAAAATACATATACTAGTATAGATATTATATTACATTTTCGATTATATCATAGGTGACTGGTCGCCTTGTTCCGCAAATTGCGGTGGACGTCAGATACGAGGAGTAATTTGTATTGGAGGTAACGGAAGAAGGTTACGTGATGGCTCTTGTAAAACTCCTAAACCAGAATCGGAAAGAGACTGCGGTGGAACATGTGCACCTTCCTGGTATCTTAGTGATTGGGGAGAAGTAAGTACATATTATAAGCTTCAAATTACATTAGTACGCTTCAGATACTTAGTTTATCTTTTCTTAGATATGCTTGACACTATTATAGAAATAATGTAGTCCAGATTGTTCTTTTTTATTGATTGATTTGCTTTCCTGAAGTCACACTAAACACGTTCATTGTTCACACTCAAAAGTGATAAAAAATGATTTGCAGTTTTTATTAATCCCGATACATGATTTCTATTTTATTTTTTATTTTAGTTTTTTTTTTTTTTGAAGTCAGTTAGTTTTTTTATTTTTTTTCTATCAACTCAGTGCACGGGTCCCTGCGAAGCGGGTATACAGAAGCGTACAGTGTGGTGCGCGAAGGGCGGGGCGGAGGGTGCAGGTGGTGCCGCGCGGGACGCGGACTGCGCGGGAGTGCGACCTCCTGCCAGACGCTCCTGCGTGCCTGAACGGTGCACTTCTAAACCCATTGTCAAACCTGCCACTATAGTTGCCACAGGTATGGTGCTTCTAAACTTCTTTAATCTGACTGAGAATTATAAGCTCGACTTATAAAACATTCGTGGTTTACAACAGCAGCTCCTTTTAAATATAATATGCCTATGTTAGGCCTATGTCCTTCTTTTTGTGATACCAGGAGTACCTTCTTCCTGGAGCCCGTACTTACTTCGTACTTAATATTATGAAGCTGAAGAGATTATTTCATTTTTGAGTTTAAACACACTTATTTTAAACACCAGTCAGATTTGAAATAAATATTATCGCACTTTGTACCTTACGAATAGATATTTATTAAGGTAAATTAAAAGTTATTAAAGATATACTACACTAAACTTAGCTAGTAAGTTACGAGTAGGAGCAGGATTAACGGGCATAAGATATTTTATTTTAAGGAACAAAACGTAATCTAGGTTTACAAACAATAGAATACTAAACATAAAAAATGATTATTAAAAATTTGACTTTAAGATAACGAGAGTCCCCTTGAAGAAAATATAGAGCAAGGTTACTTATTTTAACTGTGAACTCTAAAGTGTAACAACTGCATCGTAGCACATAATTATACCCGTTTTTATGACGTTGTATATTTATGGAAGACGAAAATTAGTAGCGGCAATGTAGAGCAAACGATAGAACGTTGCTGCTCATATAAACACATCACGACAATAAATTATTTCTGTTCATCCCTAGGTCAAAGTAAAAGAAATTTTTATATTTATAAAACATCTTGTTTCTGTTATACATAAGTTTCCAAAACCCGAATATGTATTTGCTATAATGTTTAGAATAATTAAAAAAATTCCGCTATCCAATGTTATCACTGACATTACCAAAAATAGCTTATTAGAAATAAATTTAGTTTAATTATTATTTATTTTCTACCAACTTAATACACGATTATGTAAATTAATCTTCGATATCTATAAAATATGCAAATAGTTTATATCAAATTAGGGTTAATCGATAACTTCATTGCAGATCCACAACAGCGTGTTACGCGCCACCAGAACCAAAACACCCAAAACGTTAGACAGCGTTCGTTTAGCAACGCGAACGGTTAGTTTTATTTTATTACTTTGTAAAACTAACTATATATTTATAGTTTTTCTATGAATCTATTATAAATAATTAACCTTAGACTCTCTTTATAAAATTTACTATTTATTTTCCTTAAATTAAGTACGTAATGCTTTCATGTACGAATCATTTCCAAGATCACTGCCACTTGTCTTAAGGTGAAGGGAAACATAGTAAGGAAACTTGCATGTCTGAGAGCAAGTTTTTGAAAGACATATGAAGTCCGCTATCCTGCACATGATTAGCGTTGTGGACTGTGGACTGTGGCCTCTACCTCTTGTATTTAAGAGAGGCCCATTCCCAGCAGAACGTTAAAAAGGGCATGATATAATAAAATCAGCAATACAAGTTCTTTTGCTCGTTCGTATCCCTAAATGTTTAACAGTAGCACTAAATCTTTAACAGTAGCACTAAATCTTTCTTAAAATCTGTCCAGCGTATTCAAAAAAACATACAAATGCACATTGTATTTATAATATTAATAATTAAATAAAAAACTAAACCGAATGTAAAATATGCAGGCGCGTGCGTCGACAAGCTCAGCAACTGCGCACTGGCGGTACAGGCGCGACTCTGCCACTATCACTACTACGGCGACAACTGTTGCCACTCTTGCCACGGACGGTAAACTCGCGATGGTAAGAAACAGTTTATTTGTATTTATTTAGTGTCTTATCTTAAATATTTTCTATTATTTTTTAATTAAAAAAAATTTAAAACTCGTAATAATATTATAATCTGATAATTTACTTACGTAGATTAAAGTATTTATGGGAAGGAAAAACTATAATTTGTAGGAGATTGGGCCTAGAAGTAGAAGGGTGCCAACGCGACCCTATTAGTACTAAGCATACGCTATCCAACCTTCTATTTGTCAACAGGATGCGTCTCATGAACCGTATTAGGTACGGAAAAGAAAATTTAAGCGTGTCTATATAAAAAGTAAAAAACGATACCGAACTTTTTGTGTACTTTTGTGTTTCCGACTCGCACTTGACCGGTTTTTATTTATTTACCTATATGTTTATTTATGTTTCAAATTTTCAGGTACTCTAAGAGGAAGAAATAATTTAACTCATAGTATTGTGATACAAATGGACAAATAGTGAAATACATGAGCATATTGTGTGCATGCTTTAGAACTAGAACCATTTACCATGCGTGCTTTGAATTATTAAGAGAATGTATTGGATATAGCGGTAAATATTTGATACTAAGTCTTCAATTTATATAAAGGCTAATCAAATTTATTATATTCGATGTAAAATTAACAATCTATCTAAACTTCTAGTGTTTCAAATTTCCTGTTCAAATTTGATGTCGTTCATTTGTATTTCTATAAGTTAGGAATAGTTTTGTGATCTCCAGTGTAGATGAGTTTGAGAAAGAAAAATCTTTTTAAATAACTTTACCCGAAATACTTAAACCAAATCAACATTAGTTCCATTGACGAGATATTTAAATACTGTAATAAAATAAATATATCAATGCACGTAATTTACTTCTGCACCATAATATTGCCTTTATCTGATACTTACTGATAGCGTCCTGTGAACTTCTGCTAACTTAACTAGCATAAGAAAAAATTTATTGTAATACCAATAATTACAATTATATCATTAAAGAGGTAGATATGAACCTACTCCTTATTTATTTTACTGTAATTTTCCACGTTTTTAAATTAATAAATCATTTCCTCCCATTAATTTGTTTGAAAGTAAGGTAGAGTTCTCGGAAGTTCACAGACAATATATTAAATTGTTTATTTAACATTAGAGATTCAACAAAAAATGTATTATAATATAAGTTAGTTAGTTAACCATTGAAACTGTTTTATAGATTAGTCATTATAGTGTATGCGTTTAGCTTAAGCTTTTATAGTATTCCTTTATACGTTACGTAACAAAAAAATGTTTCTATTAGTAGTTTAGAAACAATGACATTGTGTTCACTATTTATTGATTCAGAATATATTAAAGAATTTGTCCTTTGAGGTAACGTCGCATCGCAAGATTGATGATCGATCGTGTGACATTCAATGACACCGTGTGAGAATATCTTATACTTAGCTATCCGAATTTTAATGATTTCTTTACTGTTTCTGGTTAAAATAACATAAATTTAAATTGTTAACTCAATTATGGAATAATATTGCATAAATACAAGAAATTACCAGTGTGACATTGCTTTAAATTTCAATTTTCATGTAAATATTTACTGTGTTATGTATAGCGCATTTATTTACCGGCTGTAAGTATTTATAATAGATAAAATACAATAACTTATACCGTACCATCACAATTTTATTTAAACTGTTTCTACTAATGTTACAAATCTTTTCTGTATTAATATCGCGTATAACAACGTACAAAAATAATAAGCTTTAAACACCGACCTCTGTGTTTTTATTTATCTACACCACCAACCCGCTTTTCTCTTTCAATTTTCATGATCCTATTGTGTCTAAAAGAACTTCGTCAAACATTATATAAAAAAATTGCTACAAGTGAGAATCAAACCCCCTAAGCCTATCAGTTACTTGTTAGACGTGTAATATATGGACCAGAAATTTTTTTTTAGGATAAAATTGAATACGTTAATAAAATAAATGTGTGATATATGATATTATTTTATTATTATTTACAAATCACCTATAAAACAGAAGAAACGACTGCCATATATTATAGTTTCTCTATATACTCATAATTAATTTAATATCAACATACACATTTGCAAGAATTTTACTGGTTCTTGTTTATCGCTTGCTTGTACAGAATAGTCTATTTTGGAAGAAACTTAAAACCTGGATGCTAGAAAACAACCCCTAGGTAAAACTAAAGTACAGAAAGGTGACCTTAACAACTTTTTTCTATGCTAATATAATTTTATCATTAGTAAAATTATATATAAATGGAATTTATTTAATTATTTCTATTGTATTAGGTATATTCATCATATTCAGCCTGTGTTACATGACATAGGCCTCTCGTACAGCACGCTACTGAGCTCGATCTGCAGCTCTAAGTATATTCCTTTGCATTAAAGGTAGTTGTGACTTACTTTTGTAAGTTATGAGTATAAAGCGCAGTAACGTGATATGGCAAATAACAAAACACTGGGCTTTATTAAATAGATTGTCATTCAAACTAATATAAGATATTAACTATACTGCATGCAAAAGTACAGAATGCAATAAAAACTAAAAATATTTGTTTAAAATTGTTATATATTGCTACATAAAAGAAAAATTAACAATAGGTTAAAAAAAGAAAACGTTCATTTAATTTAAGTAAGTTTTATTTATTTACATTATCAGTATAAAATATTGCATTAATCAAGTCATTATAAAATATATCTTAAATTCTATTTTATAGGTATAAAAAATAATTAAATATCACACCAAATTAAATTAATATTTTTATTATTATTATTATGTATAATAAGTTACGTTGCTACGTAGAACACTATTTATTAAGTGATCGCTCAATGTAACTTTTAATAAGTATATTTTGTCACACATTTTTTATTCTGCAAAAAATCTGTAAATTGAAATGTTTTTACGTATAATAGAAACTCCACTAGCATTAAATGTATTGGCTCGGGAAAAAATATTCATTAATACAAAATTTATAAACTTGATTCGATTTACATATTGTATCCGTTTAAATAGTCGAATGACTTCGTAATCGATTTATATCAATCGGACAGGGATTTTGTCACAAATTCGCATAAAGTTGTGTTCATAGTCTGCAAGAATCACAACAGTTTTGTATATAATACTTATAATGGCAGAGTCTCGCTTGTACAGCCAAAACACAGTTCGACAACTTGTCTTCACAATCTGTAAACAATAATTTAATTAAATCATTTAACTTCTACATTTGTTTGATTTTTGTATTATGTTTTATTATAAAAATATAATAAATTGTTGAAATATAGATAAATATAAAAATTACAACAAAAATATTAATCTTCATTCAATAATTAAAATCAATCGTTAAAGATTTCTCATAAAATTGTTTGTCTTCAATCTGACTTACCCTTTTTATCAATACTTGGCTGCGTACTTCGTAGTGTGGTTGTTGGCAGCTCGGTTGCGGACTTTTGTGACTCTGTGGTAATGAACCAATTATGTAGTCGATATGGTATTGAATTATATTACTTTACTATGTTAGGAGAATATACAAACTATTTGCATATTATAAAAAAATGCTTATCTTACCTAAAAAATCTTTGAAATAACTCTAACTTAATATTGAGAAATTCAGTTTCTAGCATTATTAAATACGATCATTTTTAGTAATTTATAATTCAATATAATATGAATGCTTATTAATTTGACAAAGGTAGTCATAAAAATCGATAAAAATTGATTACACAAGTTGTTCTTTTAACTAATTTATAAGAAGTAAAAGTGTCATGAATAGTACCGATGGTAATATCGGGGGGTATGACAGAGTCGCAGGCCGGGACGCAGGCGCGCGCGGCGGCCGGCGGCGCGGGGCAGTCCCGCTCGCTCGCCGCGCCGCCCTCGCGCGTGCACACCACTGTGCGTCGCTGCACCCCCGCACCCACTGTGCAGTTACCTGTACACTGTTGATGATACATTGTTTTTATTTGCTTTTACTGCCAACGTTACATTTATTTTTCAAAGTGGATAGTTTATTTCGATAATTTTATGAATTTTCAATTACCGTATATCGTTTATATATAAGTAAAGTCTCAGTCTGTTAGGATCAAACTGACTAAATAAAATTTAAAAAGATACTAGAGTTATTTCATCAAATTTTATTGAGTTAAATGATTGATTACTTGCAATAACAAAAGATTTTTGAGTAATTGAATTTCTTTTAAACTTACCTGCCCCCAATCACTGTAGTACCACTGAGGAGGACATTCGCCTCCACAACTTTGTTCCTGCGCCGGCTTAGGCTCTTTACACGCAGAGTCCCTCAAATGTCTTCCGCTGCCTCCTATACAGAGCACACCGCGAACTTGCTTCCCTCCACAAGTTGACGAACACGGTGACCATTCACCTAATATGACGAAAAACTATAAAATAACCTATTGCACGTTTTCGAGATAATTATTAAATTAGATTGGATGTTGCGTTTCTAAGCGCAACTCGAGGACGGCCCTAACATTTCGGTTACTTTTCTTATTTTCGTTAAGACACTAGGACTTATAGAGTGAAAAAATTGCAAGGAAAACAGTAATTAAATGACACATTTCTAGGAAAAATTAACTTGAATAATATTTTATTATATTTAAATGTAAATATTTTATATTACACTTTTTCAACATTCTTTTTCTCAATTTTCTATTTTTATATGAAATAAATATATTAGTATTCTACACATCTTACCAGTAAACCAGTGTCCATCATGAGGTTCACATGACACCGGAGGGGTACAAGCTCGAGAGGTGTCAGGAGCTTTGTGCGGACAGCCGGACGGGTCGGCGCATCGGATCGCGCGCGTCTGCAGTCCGCCGCCCACACACCACCCTACACACTGGATGTTTATTTTTTATAAGTTGATTTATTATGAACTGTAAGTACGTTTAAGCTTTCTTAGATTTACGCAAATATATGACATCCATGCATACTCGTGTAATAAAATTCTAATTGAGTCGAATCTGTACATTAATAAATATTTTTGCAAAATTTTATTGAAATAGTCATTATTATCAACACACACGTCGAAAAAAACACAAAAATAAGCTATAACTTAAAGTAACATATGAAAGCAACAGCTGCTAAAGAACGGACGCTACGAAGCTGAAGGAAGATAAGTGTCTAGTATATTTATGTTTTACTTTTGCGGAGTCTAGATTTAATTCATTTTATACTAGATTTAATTTATCTGCGCCTGCACGCTACTAATAAAGCATCCCCTATTAAGCAAAAATGGAAGCTGAAAATAAAAGTTGCTTTATTTTTTTAGCCTGGTTAGAGTTATAAATTACAATATTAATAAATACAAGAAACGTAACTCAACATAACCAAAAGAAACAATAAGTTATGATTATGTAATAAGATTATTAATGTATATTTCTATACTTAAATCAAAATTGCTACTTACCTCGGACCAGTCAGTATACAGCCAGCTCCCAACTCCAAGACCAAAGCTATACTCCGGTCCGATATCCTCAGACGCATTAACTGCGATACTATACACAGGGCCATCTCTGAACGTATCTGTGACGACTGGCTTAGTTCGCTCAATGTGCCGTATAGCACTGAGGGAGCTACAGTCTGGTATATTACATGTATCTATTGTTGAAGGTTTTGGCGCTGGACATTTTTGGTCACTGACCTGAAATTTTGAAGTAATTAGTCTAAGGTTTAATATATGACTTACATATAATTGTTTTTTATAAAAGTAGTATAAAATCATTCTCATCAACTATTTGTTATTGTTATTATAACCTTAATTTCAAATTCACAACATTTATTTTGTATACATACCTACATCAGAATATAAGTTCAGTAAAAGTACTGAATGCTTAAGAATACATAAACATGTATCAGTCATTTCATAAGACAACATCACAATTGGCACATGTTCGTACTATACCACAACATACCTCAGGCCATAATCCTTGGGGGCTGTTACATAAATCGTAAGAAAACATAAGAAAAATAACTCCTTACCTTTGTAATACCCTTCGAGTGATCCTGAACACAACCAACAATCCTGGTTCTGGTCGCTGGTCCACACTGAGGACAGGAAGACCAGGCTGCTGCTCTCCATCGCGGTGCACATGGAACTCCTCCACATCTACGCCTCTTTCCCGCAGGGGGAGTCCCCGTACAATGTACCGGTGATATCTCCCTATCTCCGGTCGAACTCACTTCCACACATCTGTATTTACCCACCTACAAAGTCATTAAGCTAGTGTTTTTATTGCATTTTGATGGTTTCAGATAGGGATTTTATCGCTTTGTAATAGTTATATTTTACAAGCGTCGTAAAATTATTCAGTATGACTGGTATGTAGAACAGATCAATTATTAATTAATTGTAATAAAATCAAGATTAGGTACTAATATGTATAAAATATAACAGATAAACTCTTGAAGTGGCAATTATTTACAAAACAAAATTATTGTTATGTACCTGTATACCTCCCCCACAACTCCTTGAACATTGAGTATATGATAGTATCTTCCATACAAACTTTCTTTCACCAATAACGTTTTCAAGCACACTTTCACTGGACACATCTTTTGTTAGTCCCGCTGAATCGGGATATTTTGGCTTTAAGTGAGAATCGAACCCGTGGTGTCGTCGTGTATGTTTCGTAGAAATAGTAAATTCGGGTAAATTAGACTTCGTCACGGACTCTATGTCAATTTCACCTGGCAGTGATTCAGTAAAATATTCATATTTTATGTTTGGATTCGGGTGTGTATACAGAATCTGAAAATAATTTTACTTATAGGCTATAAAAAAATCAATTATTAACTATTATATCATATTAATTTTTTGACCGACTGCTAATGAAAGAGGTACTAAATTCGTCTATATCTTGTATAATTTACCAATTTCATCTTATTCGGAAAGTTTTGACTAGTAAGTTACAGTTTTTATAATTTTGAAGTGAAATAATTACTTTTAAGTTCTTTTGAAGCATTTTTAACAATCACTATTTTAAGTATTCATATTGGGAAAAAAAAATATTTTTTAAGGAATCTTGTAATATTAAATTATATAGTTTCGAAGTATTATATTATATCAATGCAATTTATATTAATTATTAGAAGTTAGGTTTTATAATATTTAACGAACAGTTTTCTTAATAAAACCTAACTTAAATATAATTGTTACCTTACCATAATATCTATATCATATTGTGTCGGCCCCAAAGCAAAAACAGAATCTAATCCTGCTTCTCTAGTATACACAAATCTCGCCCCGGCCGCTTCATAAGTTCCGGGAGTACTGACTGCGAACTCTCCATTCATTATATACGATCCATTTGTTACCTTCAATGCTGAGGAATAATTACCATTGTCAAAATGCCTCATTCATAACTTGATATATTCTAATAAGATATAACAAACATTAAACTTATATCGTAAGGAAATCTAAACATCTCTTTAGACGTAGAAATAAATTTATTTTCATTCATATTTAAATTAGAAAAAGACATTTGGAAAGTTGTAGTCGTAAAGCAAATGCAAGTACATATCGCGTGTCTAAATGTATTTAAACGATTCGCAATATTCAAAGCTCGTTAGCGTTCCTCAAGTTTACATGGTGGAGAATTATTACGTGGTGTACCGGCTGGTATCTTATGCATTGACCCCGACCTTTAGCCTTGGTTCAAACAGATCGAGTTAATAAAGCTTGTACAAAATACGCTATTCAATATAACATTTCATACGGTGAACACGCTCTGAACAGTGTTTTGAGCTTTGTGTTTTATTTTTGATAAAGTTACTTTAATATATATACTATAAAGTGTTAATATAATTTTTTATTGAATTATATATAAACTAATAACACAGAGTTTTGATAAATACGTAAACTTCAAATACCGTTCTTGTTTTCGCTATATATAAATATAACCAAATAAACAAACAAAACATACGTCTAAATCCGCTTTGGACAGCTAATTGATTTCAAATAATGCGGAATCGACTGCAAGGCTAGGCGGTTCATTGATAATCCATAGGACTATGTGGGCGCCTATTGTTGCGTTTACGAATGATTTACGACCAATCCGACGTAGCACTGATTGATAAGTGACTAACCTAATGTTTGCGGCCCATTTGGCTTCATCAAAGGACCATTGACTGCAAACAAATGAATGTCTAACGCGAATGCGAACTCTGTCAAGCAGAATTCATCCGTCACTGTAATGATGTTTTCAACAGCTCAAATTGAATTAGTGTTGTAAATTCGTATAAGCACTGTGATAATACATGGTGTTTTTTTTAATGTTTTGTTACGTTTTGTTTGTTTCTGTTGAGTGTATAAGTCATATTACAAATTAATAAATAATAACGTCCTCCAGACCGATTAAGGCAAATAAGATTAGTAGCAAACTACTATTATGTACTCTCTAATACTATTACTCTCATTCCGATGAAAAGACAATTTAAAATAATCAATGAGAGACCAAACGCAAGGGGTATTACTGATAGCTTTACATGCTGCTTTTCATGTTTTGTTTCCAAAAATCAGAACCGTTGTACTCGAACCCAAGACGCCCAAAGCACCTGTACATGCTAGTTAAAAATAACTTAAAAGACATTATAAGAAACAATCTCATACCAATATAATTATCGCTGGCTACGATTTCCGAGATGTTGAGTCGACATGCGCCGGTGGGCACCGTCGTGATGTAGGAGTAGCCGAGAGGCAGCCGCGGCCGCGCGAACAGCCCCGACACCAGCCGCCGACCGCAGCGCACGTCGCGGCTACCTGACGCAGAGAGCACCTCGCGGCCCACCACCTACGATCATATCAACACATAAATAATAAATAGTCTATACATATACATATTATAAATAAAATTGAAATATCTGTTTTTAATTTCAAATTAACAACTTTTCACTAAATGCATATGAAGGTATATACAGTTCTAACACGAAAAAATCAGTTAGTAAAATTTTTTGTTTGTCTATCTGTCTGTCTGTTTGTTCCGGCTAAACTCTAAAACGGCTGGACCGATTTTGATGGGATTTTCACTCGCAGATAGAAAATTTTATAAGGAGTAACTTGGGAGCTACATCTATTTTAAAATTTTTATTTATTTTAACTAACGGAACCCACGGCTTCACTCGCTCTAAATCTAGACGAACCCGAGCAAAGCGAGGGTGAGTCGCTAGTATATAAAATAAAATATAACATATATGTACTAACATATTAGGTTAGTTAGTTACTCGTTTATTATTATTATTTTAGTTTATTATTACATGCAAAAATTAATAATAATTAATTATTATTAATTTTTGAGAAAACGTAAATTAAGTGATTTGTATAGTGTATATTTTAATAATCCAGACAAATTCGATACTACATTTTGACATAATATAAGTAAATAATGTAAAATAAAGTTAAGTACAAAAATAATAATTTTAATTATAAAATATAATATTACAAATTATACATACAATGCAGTGATCTAACAGAGCTTGCTATACAATAATAACAAAAGATTGAGCATTGAGTCGAGCGTAAAGAACACGATCATCAATAGGGCGACATCTCGGCGACGGAGGCACATTGCCGGCACAATATTATCATCATAATCGTTGCACATTGTTCGACACAATATGTCAGTTACACCGTAAATCCTATTATGATATAACTTAAAGATATTTTTATTTCCGATCAAAATCCTATTATCCTTCAAGCTTGTTGACAAAATAATATTACCTTTAATAAGTTTAAATAACGTATCACTTATGTGTGCATAAAAAGAAAAAAATAGATGTTTGTTAGTTTTCTTTTGCATACTATAGATACCTAATCAGATACTTTCAGAGTTGGAAGTAATACGTATACCATAGCTTTGCTTTGTATAAATTGGCACCGGCTTCAAAAATATTTCTTGAAAAATACTTATTACTAAAAAAAAAGAAGTGACGGCACTTTAACACCACAAGGTTAACATTAACAAATAAAAAAACTTATTATAATTATAAATTTTAGTAAGTATAACATTACTTATAGAATAACACTTATACATATTTTTTATTTCTCTTATTTTTCCTAATTTCGATGATCCCCGGAACATTTATCCAACTTTGAATCCGAAGTAACAAAATATTCAAAACGTTAAAAAGGCCTTAGCTACATTTATAGCTATTTTAGATTAGTAAGCTTATTCTACGTTCACATTCCTCTATTATTTTATTAATGCTGCTTTAGGATTTACTAAGTAATACAAACGGATGACAAAGAGAAAATTGCAGAGTAAAAGCTTTATTAGAAACTTTAAAGATTTGAATTGGCAATTACCAAACACGGCATTTGTGAAGTTTACGACTGTACTTACTCGTACAAATATTTGCCAATAAATACAAAGTAGGTACAGCTCCGCGGTACAAAACACACTAAAATGTGTTATATTTCCAAAATAACATAGGGTAAAGGGCTAAAAATTATCTCTAATATTTAAAAATCTCGTGTCACAGTGTTTGTTATCGAACTCCTCCGAAACAGCTTGACCGATTTTTATGATTTTTTTTGTGTACATTTGGTAGTAGGCTATTTTTTATTTCTCTGGGTGATAAGGTTGCCTCTCTCCAGATTTTTATTTTTAGACCAAATTTGTTTTTCTTTAAGATTTGGTACCAAAAAATACTTATAACCCTATATTCCTTCTTCCATCTTCTACCACCAATCCCTATTTTTTAATAGTGATTATAACGTGGGTTGAGTCGGGGGAAGTTCTAGTATTCAAATAAGTTTTTTTATACAAACTTTTAGTTATAAATTACCTAGTATAGTATTTTTAGTTCATTAGATAAAGATTACAATTACGAGTGTATATTTAAGCTTTTATAGCGAACGGTAAAACTTAAGCACTATTATTAATTGACAGATAATGAAATAAACATTGTAAGTGCGAAAGAAATAATATAAGTACTAGATCACATACAACGTTAATAAAACAAATTATTTCATACTTTAGTTTATCACAACGCCATTAATTTTTACGTTCATAAACGGGTTTCTTATGATCTTTGTATTTAAATATTACTTTTTATTTTTATAGTCAATATTTTATAGCATAAAAGTATCTGAGTCCTGCAAGTATTTAAAATTAGATCATTTTATATTATGAAAGTATTTCTAAAATTATTTGATTGTCATTTTTTTTACCTATAGCTTAAACTTTTAAAGGAGTTTTATGTTATGTAGTATGTATGTCCGATTCCGTGTTAATAAATGGCTTAACCGATTTCGATATTTCTTACGTCATTCGATTCTTATTGATATTATTAAGCTAGTGTCATAGGATGTAAACATATTCTAAAAAATAAAAATGGCGGATCCTAGGTGCCAACTTGCGCGTCTAAAAATATTTGTCCGTATCTCTATTTAGACGATATTATTGAGTATCAAAATACAGGATTTTAATAGGTGATTACAAAAATATATACAACTTGTATGTATGTTTAAATATAATTTATATATAATTTAGTAGCTGCTTGTATGTATGTCTCCGGATTCTTAATACTATGTTCCTTCGTCAACTTATTCTCCTATTTTTAGTTTAGTTTTTCTACCAAATATATAGATATCCAGTAAAAACTTAACACATTCGCTAGCGCACAACGAATGTAATGTCACATGGCGAGGCACAATATCCATAACTAAACAAAGCATTCAGCATTAACATTAAACTTGCAAACCAGTTTTAGTTTCCCGATGATATGAGCTTTTATTTGATACCAGTTTCCTTAATCAGGTGTTTTATAAAAGGCTATGTCCGAATACGATTTTTTCCGTACTTTATCTATATCACTTTAGTAGTAGCTTATAATATTAAAATCATTTACCAATATTTTTGCTGACAGTTTCCTTATAGGATTCGCTTTAAGCTATCTTAAAATACTTAAATTTTTTGCTTAATGGCTTTATTCACATGCAAATGAGCTAGTAAAGTCGAATTTATGGTAAAGCCGGCGCCGTTTCACTAACATTGGTAATGTCATATGCGTAAGAATTTTAATGAAGTTAAAATGTGTGTTTATCATTCTGTAAGGCCACGTTCACACTAGCTTTGATAAATATGTTGATAATAGTTTAAATTCTGTAATTTATCCATTATTTATTATCAATCGGCCTATTATAAATATTTACTAGTACCTTGTTAGTACTAATAAGTCCGTTTTTATTACTTTTGTTATTTTATGATCCATTGATTTTATCTTAGTATGGTGTTTTATGGTTAATTGGTTTCCTAATTTACTTTAAATTTTCGAAAAACTTTATACAAATAATTAAAAATAAATATTTTTAACAATATTTCTAATGTGTCATTAATAAATGCACTTAAAATAAATCTACTAAATATTAACTATTATAAAATTTGAATTAACATAATCGAACTAATCGTAATCTAAAATTTAAATTTCTAGTTAATAACTAATCAGTCAATATTGTAAAACACTCAAAAAACGAATAGGCGCAGTTAAAATGCGAATGAGAAAATGCTCTTGACACTGGCATTAATTATTATCAGTAAACGTATCGCCTTGTAAATCAAACGCAATGGTAATTGAAAATGTTACTAATAAGCTATTAATTAGGATTACGTGTGAAATGAATCGGTTGTCGTGTGACTGTGATTAATATCATATATCAATGATTTAATCAATTTATTGGGATATCGAGTTTTAATAAATCTAATCTAAACGTGTAAAATATATTTAAATTAATATGCTCATTTTATATGATATAGGTGAGTAGAAAACGAATTTATTTACCATGAATTATCTATTGAATTCTTGATACTTACAGCTATTTAGTACTGTAAAGTAAACGTAAGTGTTACATGTATGTGGTATCCATTTATCCAAATCATGTGATATCAACCTTAATTTAGTAATTGGTTTCTACATTTAAGGTGACAAATATAAATTGTCTTAAATCAAAACATTACAAGCAATCAGGCCGATTCTTAATTGGACAGGTGTGATGATATATTAATTTAGTTAAAGTACACGGTGTGTTTGTCGTTATTTTTCAATGTTAACACTTAACATTCACTTTTAAAAATTGGCACTAAAGCTTATCAACAACTTAAATTATAAAAAAAACACTTATAAATGTTAATTAATTTTACGTGCCTATAACTATTTTCAGAAATTCAGACAATTAAGCTTAAAACTTTAAAATTGTTTTAACATAATAAACTTTAAATTTACTTGATACAACTTAAAATAGAACCTAAATAATTTATATAATATCAAAATATTGCTATTGTACGGGTTTCTAAAGCATAAATTATGACTGATTTAATAGCACATATTACAATAAAACAGCATTCCTAATTATAAATAAATAACGGCTTATTAATTTAATGATAGGCAAAGCTTTAAGCCAGAAATTTACGATTTTATTTTATTAGTAAATAACTATTTGATGCAAATAACTAACTGATTTTGAACTATTCAAATATATACCAAATGCAAATTATAGAAACGCAAGTCGTGATATCATTATCATAACTCTACGTGATGCATTTTGATTGAACAATAAAATTATTATAATTTAATTTCCACTATAATATTCACAGAAATATTTTATGAAACATGTATAACATTTGAAAGACTAAGAGAAGAAGATTTAAAAAAGATAAAGTTCTATTAAACTTTCATGAGCTTTTAAAAGCTTAAGCTTATTAACATATAGCTTATTAGATGCTTATACTTACGGTTATCATAAAAATGATGAATATTGCAGCAAGAGGCCTCATCTTCTCTTGTTTACGTATTAAGCCACGAAGGTAATTTATTTCAGATTAAGGACACCTTTCCTTATATTCTCGTTGACGGTACGCGACAATTTTCATACTTTTTCAAATTAACTACGGATAGCTGTAGTTGTGTTCAGTATAAAATGTTTTTCAAAAACCTATTAATTAAAATTTTTACATAAGAATTATAATGAATATTCAACTTTTTTTACGTTTTACTTACTTACTAACTACTTTGTCTTAATGTAAGATGTAAAATTTAAAATGATTCGTATGTACATATAAATATCTCAGAAGTACGCGGCATGGACTCGTCTGCCACTGTCTTTACAGATTCTCTTCTAATTGTGCCACATACTATCTATTAATCATGAATCCTTTTCACTATAAAAGACAAATTTTCCAAAATCTTAAACTACCTTTTCAGATTTTGTCGCGGATTTATTTTGATTTTTAGTTCCCGACGCGACGTTTCGAATGCTTTACAGCAATCATGGAGAGACTCTCCCGTGACCATGATTGCTGTATCCGAAAAGGTAGTTTCATTTATAAAGTCGAATATTCGCGTAAACCTAAGAAAGTATTATCTTAATTTACTAATCAATAAAACCCTTTAAAATTCATAATATTACTCAATGAGAAAATAATGCCAAGAATTACGAATATATCACTGTAACAGGAAATAAACAAAATTGTATTGTTATATTAAAAGACATGATTCATAGTAAAACAAATTTATAAAACCACTATGTTGTTTAATTGCGTAATTAAAATTTTTAGTTAGTAACAAATTTTATTAAGAAATTAGTCAGACACAGTAGTTGTATCGTTAATTGAGTCATCAAAAAGCCATGAAATATATTTTAATGACGATTGAAGCGGTGATTATTACACGAAATGTTTGCGGTTAATAAAATAAATAACACCGAATTAGAATAGTATTATTAACGGATTTATCATCTTTGCACACGACGTACGAGTATACTAATAATGTCAACGGAGGTCACCGTTAATGAACACGACATCATAAGCCTTAGGCTACAAAATGTTACAACGAATAATTCCAAAAAATAGTAGTAAACACATATAATATGTTGTTATTTATGAATGTGACTAATATTATAAATGCGAAGTTTGTATGTGTATTTTTTGGTCATTATTATTGATACAGAGACCAAAACTAAGTTTTTAGAATTTTTATCTGCCTGTCCGTCGATCCGTCTTGCAGTGACCGATTACGAGAAAACTACTAAAAGATTTTGATGTTTGATATGATGATACCTAGTATTCGAATCAAGTCATAGGATGCTTTTTAGTTTTTACTGCCAAAAAATGTCTCAGCTCTCAGAAATCCGGGAATGAACCTGAGCGGAGCTAGGTTGAGTCGGTAGTAGGTAGGTGTTTATTAAAAGTTCTTAAAAGATTTAATTATCATGAACTATACGTGTATTTGTTGAAGCACTAAAAATAAAGTTTTCAATTAAAAATGTAGCTAAGAGTTTGATCAGTCAAGACCAGACTAATTTATAGTTTCAACTCATTAGAGTTGAAACTATACTCTCATATGAACTGCGAAAAAAAATTTTCTATAGAAATTCTAACCGACGACAGAAATAATAACACAATAGCTGATTCAAAAATTTAAAAATAAAACAATAGCTATTTAAAAAATTGAAATTAAATCTTAATGTCTAATTTACTCCTAGTATAATACGCGAGCCTAACTTACAAATACCGCGCTTTGAATAATGACAATAATGCTGCCAAGTACTTACTTTGATCTCTCAGAAATCGAAGCCAGCCTAAACGCCTAAATCCTATTGATATCTTTATTCAGGGAACTCCACATACATTAACCCAGATATTACTGAAAGTACAAAATCTTGAATATATTTATAATTTTTCTAAAATTGTTTAATTATGGTCCTATTAGCATATAAAAAATACTGAAAAAAATCTGCGACTTTTGGAAAAGCTGGAAAATGGTGTTCTTTTAAAGGAACGCTAGTAATATGAACTACTGTAAAATGGTATGAGGGTGTTTCTTGGGTAACTGTTTAAACGAAATAAAATAATGTTATAATTTTATGGTTTTTATTATCAATTGAAAGTAAAAATAGAATAACAGCTGCGGTGTATTTATAAATATGTTCTATTCATCCATGTGGTACAATAAAAGGCAATTTTTGACCAATATGCTTGTAGAAACAGGTCTACGAAAACCTAAATGATCCTGCTCACCATGATTTATGTACTAAGTATCATGTCTAAGGTATGACATAAGAGTGAAAAATACCGCTTTTTAACCCGGAGAGATGTCCTGTATAATCCTTTATTTTGATCGGATCTTTCGACTCCACCCATGTTTTCGTTGTATGATTTTATAATGACTGGTTGATCAATTTGTTCATATTTTTCACTTTCTATGAAAATATTTTTATTTTATATATAGGCTGCATTGTACAAGCATTAGATGCCACGATAACGACACTATTATCGTGCCATTTAGACAACCAAATTTTCTCAGCTCTAGTGGACCTACATTGAAACATTCCACGCTCCGTTTTCTTCATATCTTTATTGAAGGATAAGGAACAATTACAAACTCGATTTTCTCTTATTGTACCAGTATTTATTGTACCAGCCCTTCCATGTACAGTCCATTCTGGGAATATCTTTCTGGACCCTTTGTTTTGTGACGGAAATAGTTGATAGTGAGAAGCTGGAGCTATTCGCATGTTTGATTTGCATGTCTGGTTGCGTACTCGCGATTTCCCGATCGACAGAAATGCGTGGTTTCTTTACTGTGTCAAATCTATCATATCATCCTCAGTATTGTTGGATGATTGATCATCATCATCATCATCACTAAAACTAAGTGTCTCCGGTGCCCCCAATTGAGATCTGGGTATATTTAATAAATTATCTGATTTTTATTACCTGAATCTTCTTCAGTTACCAAATATTACAGTTCTTAGGTGGTGATGCTAGATGGTATATCAATTGATTGGTTCAATGATCTCAAATAAGTAAAATACCTTAACACGTGATCTGAAAACAAAAAATATTATAAATAGATAAGTAACATAATAGTATGCTATATTACTACCGTTTGATAAAAAGAACACCTATTTCAAAGCTAAATTTATATCATTAATTATTGTTAATTTAAATTAAAAACTTGTTAGAAATGTTGTGGTAGATGATAATAATGCTGTGCTAAGGTATCAATGGCTAAATATTTTTTAATTGACGTTTGCTTACCTTTTATGATTCATCCTTATTTTTCGTCAGGGTACTTTCAAAAAAATAACTACAATGTAGTAAGCAGATGCACTAAAAATCAATTGTAAATCAACAGGTACACTCTAACCTGTCGGTAAACAGTAAAATATTTTTTATATTCTACCCTCAGGTTGCTAGAGAATTTTTTTCTTGAGGTGTTCCTTTAAAAGTGAGCTAGTAGTAACTGGGTTAAACGTTTCGCATTCGCTATGGATTATAACATTTGCATTAATTTGTCATATTTAAATCTCTTTGATTTGCATGCGGTATGTAATGCAATTACCCGTATTTCAAGATTACAGTAAGCATCTTATTTGCATTCAGAAATTTACACCGTTTTAACGGGACGAGGTTACTTATAGTCGTAATATCTAACGATACCGATTAAATTCTTCAAAGAAGCTTTTTTTTTTTTTTTTTATGGGACAAAGGGGGCAAACGGGCAGGAGGCTCACCTGATGGTAAGTGATCACCTCCGCCCATGGACATCTGCAACACCACAGGGCTTGCAGATGCGTTGCCGGCCTTTCAGGAAAGGGAGGGAGGGAAGGAGGAGTGAGAAGGACGGGAAGAGGGATGGGGAGTGGGCCTCCCGGACTCTCACTTACCGGACGAAACGCGACAGTATAGCTGCCACTTCACGCCGGTCTCCTGTGAGAGAGTGGTACTATACGGGGCGTGCCGGCCCATTCGGCTGCTACCCGAAGGTAACAAGCATGGCACTACCACTTAAAAAGCTTTGAAAATACTTTAAAGCTAAAATGAAAATATTTATGCAATTTTAAATTGTAGTAAAAATGCATTAATTATAAACTATTTGTGCCGTAAAAATGATTTTATATTTTATGTTTTCTTATGAAGTCAATAACTGCAAGCCAAATAGACCAAGGTAATCATATAATTTGCACGTATCAAACGTCTTGCATTTTTAATAGTCTATACTAAAGACTATGACTGTAAAATATTATTTAAATTTTAACTGCAGTTAATTTTGTATATAGGCTGAGTACACATCACCCTAGAGGCATACTGAATGTGGCATACTTTGAATTTTCTTAAGCTCGTAAACCCGTTGATGGCTGGACGCCAACAGCTGTGCTATTCATTGAATCCGAGCTATTGTAACGGGTGGATAATCCCAAATGTATCAATATTGAGGGCGGTGTAGAGTAACTATGATTAAACCGTTTCGGTTGGATAGACCATCTCAATCGTGGTCCTGTTACGTCACGGTGTATACTAAATGACCTAACATCTAATAATACAATTTACTATTTGAGTCACTATGGAATGAGAGCGTTACACAACAGGCAGTATATTGTTATGAAGTATCTTGTATTCAACCCTTTTTAACTATCCAATGCCGGACACGAGCTTCTACGAGAGGTATCACAGGCCATTGTTCAACGCTAGTCAAGTAAATGCAGGTTTTCAAACTTCACGTCTTTCGAAAACTTGCTAAGATATGTGGGATATGCAGATTCTCACCATATCTTCCTTCAGCATGAAACACGTGGTAACTATGTTGGAAATGTATCGTACAAGAAAATATCAGAGGTATTATTATATCGAAATTTGAGCCCGCTTAACTCAGATTCCCAAGCGAGCGTGTTACAACTGATCAACTACTGCCAAAAATACCTTAAATAATGACTATCTTGCACGTTGATATCCATCTATTGTAATAGAAAACGCACGATCATATTTATAATAGTGTAATTGAATGTAATAAATTTCAGTCTCAGGATATGAAGACATGTCTAAATAACAAATAACTCTGTCACGATAGGGTCAGATTGATGTTCTGTGGCGGACAACACGCAACAGGCAAAATTTAGTTCAAGATTGTACTCGTATATGGAACATACAAAATTACAGACATTTGTCAAAGTGATTGTAAGGAAAGTAACAGTGATATGACTATAAGATAAAATCATGTATTTTTCTATTGACTTAAATGCAAATGCATTATACTAATGTTAACTTCGTATTTTAATTCAATAAAATTAAAACAAACATTTTTAGTTATATTATTGTCGTAATAGAACTTCCATTAAATCGCACTAGAATTTTAAAAGGCAAAGATTGTGTTTTAAAACACTTTCTTGTTTTAGCTGACAGAATTTGTTGGAAGTTTACACAGATATACTGTGACCTGAAATAAGGCATAGAAAAATTTGAAAAAAGTCGATGCCTAATATAAATAGAAAGCACCTGAGCAATGCGTGGGTAAATGGTTCAGTTATAAACATTTTATAAATGAAACTTATCTTTAATATATCTTTTTGGATTTTGTCGCAGATTTATTTAGATTTTTAGTTTCGTGTCGTTTCGAATTCCTTACAGCGATCATAGTGTCACGAGAGAGAGGTTTTTGACGTCTAAGAGACAGACATAAACCAAAATCAAAACAATTCCGCGACAAAATCCGAAAGGATAGTTTTATTTTTAATGTCAAATGTTAGTGTAAACCTGAAAAAGCATTATAAACATTTGTGTACGACGCATGTTGACCTTGTAAGAAAGATTAGTTTAATTCGTTATAGTACATTAAAGAGGTCTGCGGTTATGAAATGGCTTTTCTACGACGATATTAGTATATTTAATATTATTCATATATCACTGTTAGTGGTGAAGCTCTGCTTAAGGCCTAATCTATACATTTAATAAGCTGAGTTAAATCTGTAATTACATATTATTTGGAAAATCATATTAAAATAGTTATTATTAATACAATCTAGTTTTTAGAATTTTTGTCTTTCTGTCTGTTTGTCCGAGAACGCATCACGAGAAAACCGGTAGACAGGTTTTGATAAAATTCTTTATTATCTGAATTAGCATATAAGATACTTTTTACTGCGGATTCATCTCTGAAAATCATTTAAAACGTACCTGTTGGAGTCAGTCGCTAGTTTGGTCGACATATTATTGTATGTATAATGTAGGTATGTCTAAACATGTCCGTTACTTTAAAATATTTGTTTCTTTTATATTTCAAAATATACTTATATTATGTTTGTTTTCAATTATTATTTTTTTCATAAAAATAAGAATACTCATACATATGATAATAATAAATACTATATCTTATAAAGGTCTCAGAAAGGCTTCTCAAGGTCTCAGAAAAACCGAGGGATAAGGGACCGAAACCGACTCGAATTTATAAAGTCACCTTCGAATGAATGCTTCTAGTAGGTAACTTATTTATACAATTCCTGCATTTTATTAAGTCATCGGGAGTAGAACTATGAAAAACAACAAAGAAATAATTAAAAGCAAATTCAATATTCAAACACGATATTTGCTGTTTAATAATGTGGGGTACATTACTGTGTGAGGTAATTTAGCACAGAAATTGGTAAGTTTTACAAGAACAAAATAATACGCATATTCTATGAAAAAATTATCAAGAATCATCAATTCGTGTAGTTTTATTCCTAATAAAACATTAAAAAATAAAATCTTGCTTGATCTAAATATATTTACATAACCCTCGTATTACATCGTAACGATACATGCAACGGCGGAATATGAACAGTACAGTAAATATAAACAAAATAATCGAAATAAAAAACAAATTGTGATCATAAAACATACCTGTAAACTTAACCGTAACTTTATTAGGGCTATCGGTCATTAGAAGTGACACGTAGAATGTTACAAGTCTATTTATATGAAAAATTAATAGGTCCTAAGGACCTGGTAGTCATAAATCTTTCGTGTTTTGAGATAAGACAGCCATTCTGTAATTGTCACTGTTAAGTTTAACGTGTATAATAAAAATTTTGTGGACACGTGACTGTTTTATATTAGGTACTTTATATTTTCAAATAACAATAATAGTTTTTAAAACGAGTGTAGTATTTTGAATTAGATGATATTTGTTATATAAAACTCACTATAATGTCTATGTTATAATTTTATTTGATTTACATTAAGGATTATTAATTCAAACTTATTTGATAAAAACAACGCCTGGACCGATTTTCATAATTAAAAATTTAGATAATGTAGAAATATTGCTAAAAAGTTGCCCTTTTTTCGCTCTCTTGGGAACTGTGTCTATAACTTGGCAAGAAAACTCAATTCATAAAATAATTTTATTAAGTACGCATTCAGGCATAAAAAAAGGATAATTCAGTACTTTTAATACAAAACTTTGATCGTACGTGAGTGTAAATGTTTGTTAGTTCATCACGAAGTAGCACATAGGCACCTAAGGACGCACTCAAGCGAAGAGAAGTGAATATATAAACACATTTTCGCATTTACAATATTCACAAGGATGCTTTCCATTTAAAATGCTATTAGAAAAAGTTATAGATATTAAAAAACTTGAAACCAATTACTTAAAAGGCGTCGAAGCAACGGTGACACAAATATTAATTTCGAAGAAGCACAATGATGATTAATGGCAATACGTCGAAACAAAGATGTCCTCTCCTATCCAATTATCACATGACGGTTAGGGTTGATCAAATAAAAAATAATATGATGTTTACTTTAATACATAATATAGATTTGCCTTTATATTAAATATATTATCTATGTTATTGAAAAATAGTTGATTAATAGTCATATACTGATTATATTGAATATTTAGTAAACGGTTCGATAACCTTTGACGGAAGCTTTAAAAAACTGATAGAATCGAAAAGAAAATGTAAAAATATTTTAAATAGGTCAATTTCACAGAACATTTCTTAGTTCTACTGAAAAAATGGGTTATAGAGGTACAGAATCGTCATCAACCTTATAATAACCCCAATTTGTTGATAGACACTCATAGCTCTTTATACGGTTTTTATAGTCGGTCTAATAAAATGTTCACGAAAAATTAACACTGACTCCTCCTCGGATGACGATAGCAAAAATTTTAAGTACCATTCGCCACGCGCCAGCTGCCGTTTAATATGTTTTAAACGATATAGTTAGTTTTTGGAGTTCAGTATATATATATTAAAAGCCACTAGAAAATTTTGAAGATAACAATTTGTTTTTATATAATGTGTAACTAATTATAAATTATAATAATTTGTGTTGTATTTGGTAAAACTTTGTCTCATTTGTATTGCAATTTAAAACATTTATGAATAACTGAAGGGTTAAACAAAAATCACATTTAAGACGAAGCGGAATCCAGCCAAGCTTTAATCTCTTTATTGATAAAAAGCTTTAAAAGCTTCATTTATTCACACAAACAAGTGCACTTTTAAAAATAGCAAGTAATCTTAGATCAAACAAATAGAGTAATTCGATTTGTGTTACAAAAAGAGGAGCAAAACATGAACTAAATGGTAGACATCTCGTTAAAACGGTTTCGTATTACCGTTCGGAGCTACGAATCAACTTGCGCTGATAAAGGAGTCGGCAGTCATTATAGGTTGCTACAACGGTCGCAATTTACATACTTGTTCAATTTTATGTTATAATTGTTTAAGTAGTAACTTCGTATATTCGATAATCTGTGTCAATAATGTAGTAATTATATTTTTTATAGTACAAGCAGTTTTTAATATATGCAATTGAGCTCATCTCTAATAAATAAATGCTACGTTATTTGATGAAAATAAATTGAGACTTAGAAGAGTGTTTATCTGACTACTTTTTACTCGTGTTATATCGAAGTAAGAAATTCTAATCAATGCAGCGTAAGAACTTTGAATGTCCATACATATATCCATAGATAGGTGTTATGAAAAATGACGCCGTCTTCCTAATCGCGTTACCCCAGTACGATGTGAAAATGTGAGAGAAAAGCAACTATAATAACTCTAAGTACAAAGGAAGTAAATATATAATACAACTGTCTTAGATTTACGCGAATATTTGACGTTATAAATGATACTGTCTTTTTGAATTTATTCGCGGATTTCTCTTGATTTTTGTTTCTCGGCGTTTCGAATGCTTTACAGCAATCATGGGTCAATCATCACTGAAGAGACTCACATACTACGAAAAAACCCGAAAATATAGTTTCTTTGATATGATAAAAATTAGCATGATATAACGATTAAATAACTCAGTAAGTGTTCTGTAAAAGTTTAACATTCTTAATTTTTAGGCTTCGTAGATACGCACTAGAAGTCACATCCATCGATTCGCGGTAGTTTAACCTGAATCTTGCTAGACTATGCATCTCAATCTTAATTCATAAGGAAGCGTGACCTACATTAATTAGCACTAATTAAACATTTAAGAGCAACTTAAAATACTAATGGGAAGACGAACTCTTAATGACACGGTTGAGCCCTAACAGTAAAACGTGTATAGGAAACGGTGTAAGTCATTCATGTTTTATTTATGGCGTCATATTAAATAAACAATTATAAAAATGCATTGGAGAATGTATTGTAAATGTTCGATGTTTGACAGCTATCAAATTAACATCGGATCGCCATTGTTACATCACTTCACACACCGCTGTAATTGCGACGATAAGAGATTTTAACGGAAAATAAATTATTCACTTATAAGTTCAAGTGATAAACAGGAAATATTATTAAAAGGATTTTTTTCATTGTAACGTTAAGGATCACCACTTAACATCACTTCTGTTGTAAAATGTTCAATAGAATCAATTCCAATGTTAAATATATCTATTATTGACTTTGTTTTTTTTTATTATATAGTAATAAACTAACTAAATATCTTTAGCCTTTTAGAATAAAAAAAAAAGCTGTTTTAAAATTTGCAAACGTAATAAGTAAAAGTAAAACCACTCTATTGCTCTGCACATTTACCAAATATCACTGAACACAAAATACTATCGGTATAAAATTTCGAAAAATGTTTTCGAATTCACTAAATCGTAATTTCACAGATGACGGTTTTTCCGATACGTGTCGATGTCGCAGACCGATCGTGCACTACTGGCGCACACCATGCGCCAACGTTCATATGTGGAAACCTCCACTGTTGCACACTGAACACTCCACTCTGATCAGAACTGACTAGGTTTAAATGCAATATTGCTTTGTATATAATTAGATAGCACAGGCATTACGGTATAGACGCCTAAATGTAACCAGTTTCAAGACTGGTAGCCACAACGCTTCAGCTTACAGAATACCGATAGAAAACCTAAAAAGTCTTTTTTTTTAAATTAATATTGTAATTTTTCAGCTTATATACAAAAATTTGCAAAGATGCAAACAGTAGAGCCTTAATATCAAGACATAGAAGGTAATTAAAAAATAATTATTAGTAAAAGTAGGTATTACATCTATATCATCTCGTCTACGTTAAACGCAAATATCCCGTGCTAAGAAATAAACTTCACTGTGGATTGCACGACCTATAATAAATAAACCGCTGTAATATAATTACTCAAACTAGTCTCGTATAAATTTCACTATAATTTTACGTTATTTGTCACCACAAAAACATGAACGTACTCGCAAAAACTCTATTTTTTATTCCAATGTTTGAATATATCTAAGAATATTGATTTCGTTAATACACGGAAATATTTATTGAGGAGGAGGAATGGGACTGAAGAAAATTTATAGTAGTAAATATGTAATAATATAGTAGAAATAAATCATGAATTGATGGAAACTTTTAAATCAATTTAATGTATACTGGAATGTTTAACGCAGCGAGATGTACAATATATCAAAGAAACAATTATAATAAGAATATAAATTTAACAATTTTCAAAGCTTTTATCTAAAAAATATTTCGAAACCCAAGTGCTGAAGCATTAGTCCAGAACGAGATTAGATACTCGTAAATTGCGTCATTACAATGCATTTAGTTTGTTTATGTTTCTATGTATTTCAATGCCTATAGCATTTGGTTATTTATATACATTCAATTATAATTTGTTTATCAAAAGCTAAGTGCTACGCAGGCGATTAATTTCTCATTCGTATTTTAATATGGAAATACAAGACATGAATGAAAATATTTGTAGATTTCCATATAATAATAATATCGTGTGTAATTTGGATATTCGGAGCAATGTTACAACCAGTATCCCATTTATTATTTATAGCCGTACATAAAATATAATATGAAGTCATTGACATAGATACTTTGGCAGTGAAATCTTTTAAGATATAAATTTCAAAGGTTAATCTTTTAATACAAAGCGATATAACATAAGAGATATCCAAGGGCGATCGTAAATGTTATCCATCAATAGATTTTATCATTATAAATCTGAACTAATATTATGCTCATTCCTTGTCTCAATTAAAGTGAAATGTAAGAAAAATGACCCCCATTTAAGAACAGTAAATTCTTTAAATAAACAGCGATAAGCATCAAAAGGCAAATAGATGCAATTATGTTTTGGGACGGTAAACAACTTCCCAATCCTCATAGTATGCACGACGTGTTGAACGCAAATGCCTTTGCATACGATTTAACATAAGTAAGAGAACGCCGAGTTTTCTCTTATTTAACACCATCATTACACTTATTCTGAATAGATATAATTAAAAATATTTTTATTAGATCAATAATTAGTTCACACCTTTTTTAAGTGTAATAGTAATTACAAAAATTATAACTATAATCATAATTTATTTTATTCTTTTTAAAAAAATATAATACTTACTTTTTTATCACGTAAAATCAAATATTTATTAAATTAATTACTTTAACCACTTTATTGTGATATTAAATTAAAAGTTACAGTTTATAATTATTGTTTTATTTGCGGTCCTAAATACATATTAAATACATAATTTTTAAATACATTAAGCACCTTAATAGCGCAGTATTTCGTCTAGATTTGATTTAGCCAAAATTTTGAAACAATTAGGTAATTCCTTTATACCGTTAACTACATTAAATTTCACTGATCTTATTCTATATTTACTTAGTGAATTTTGTACAGACCAATACTAATCATTTTAATAATTTTAACGCAGTTGCTATCAGAAGGCTCTAGGCGCTATAATCACTGATGGGTGATAGCAGCTGGCGCCGGCGTCACTCAACACAATTATAATATAGTTTCTCCTCAATTTACATCATAACTTGCTTAGTAAAAAAGTATATTAAATTTTTAATAAAGTTAATGAAAAAGTAATAATATATATTCTTTTAATATCCTAAAAATGTTTGCAAATGGCTACAAGGCAAAACAACTGTACAAACTTTATTATTATAGATTATCTATGCCGTTTTAACTTGTGTAACATTGATTTACTACTCGCACCTTACAATTTAAATCATCAATCAACAACGAAATAAATTACGTAAAATACTACAAAATTGTTACATTTGGGACACGAAGCAATAAACATTGAATACCAACCATAGAAACCCTTTTATATACCGCAAATTACCATATAACCATACTATAAATAACTTAGTACTGGCAGCCATTTGCAAATAAAAGCAATTTTCGCGCCAAATAAGGTTTTAGTTCATAGGTGGCGCCACGATGCTGAATTTATGAGGTGAGACACAGATAATTATTATTTGAGTGGAGTTTGTAGTAACGTTTTGGCAATAAAAGGTGTTAATAGTGTTTATATGAATAACCTTTAATGTTTTGTTGTTAGTGACGTAAGAATTTGATTTTAGCATTAGTTTATGTATGAACATATTCAAAGTAAGTATATTTTAATAATAATAAACCGCGTATCTGCCTACCTCAAATTTCAATAAGGTATTGAAATTTTCAAGCGAAATCATTTAACATCTGTTATAACTTCGAAAACCGGAATTCATCACAGTCAAATTAAGCAAAGTCAATACTTAATCTGATCTAATCATCTGCCGGTGTATAGAATATCTAGATTTCTTTATTTTTTACAAAAAATGACGTGTTATAATGACGAATAACATGAACATAATAAATAAATGAAGAAGAAGACATATAAAATTCATATTTTCTGTACTTCACCTTTTTCATTAAAGTATCTTTTTACTATTTATCTGTCTACCAATCTATTTCGTATAAGTTTTCAAACAAAACTCTTAAGAAAACATAACTACCTATTGCATTGTATTTAATATGTTATGTATGTGAAATTATTATTATGGTTCGAAATATAAATATGCAACTAAAAACCGCTCTATTAGCGTAAGAAAAATTCGAAGAGCTTTTGATTGCAATGGCAAATTATTTAACTTCTTGACGACGTCAACAACTTCTAGAGTAAAACAAGTGTAAACTGGAGGTTACTTTTTCCCACGATTTCGATTATCTGTATCCCTAATTAGTAGCATTGCAAATGTAAATTGCGACTCACACTTAACTAAGTTAAATTTAGTTAATTTTATTGTTTATATTGTACTCATTGAATATATACTTTTTATGTTTTAATACATTTCGTAGTCTTTATCTGCTGTCCCTGCCTAACATGTAAAGGAAAATATTAAAAAGTTTTGATTTCGTCAAGACAACACTATTTTGCAATTCAAATCAACTAATAAGCCAAAGGTGCTGAACATGATGTCCTAATGAAGAGTTTCAACTATAGAGCTTAAAGCTCAAACATTTTCATCTTAGACTTGAACTAAATGAGCCATAAACACTAGCCTGCAAAGCCATTATCACCGCACTAACATCAATAACAATAGTTCAAATGGACGTAGTTAAGCAGAAAGGACTCAACCCACAAAAAGTAACTTTTGAGTTATCGGCGTTTTAAGTTTGGATGAGAATTGCTGCCATGATGTTAGATTTGGAATATTTTGAAATATTGTAACGTATGGGTAAATATATTTATATTTTAATGAGTAAATTTGAATTGTAAATAATGATGTAGTTTTTTTTATTTTTGGAAAAAATGTGGGTTGAGTCGTTTTTGCTAAATTGAGTTTAATATGAGTAAGCGTTTATTTTAATTTCTCAAAAAGGACCTAAGTTACAAGACTTGTTAAAGAACTAATATTTAAAAACAAATTGATTGATTAATTTGTAAAGAGAATATTTATAAAAAAAGAACAAAGTTCCTAAAAGATAGTTTCTATTCGTCTCCGTGATTCTCATCACTCAGCTTCATTGTTAAATGTCAGTACCACCCACTAAAAAGTAACAAAACCTCCCGTCTTCATGGAGAGTCGCAGGATCTTTACTGCATTCAACCACGTCGTCCCGACAAAGGTTTTAGCTAAGGGGTTACCCCACACTATTGCTGAGACACTCTGATATCAGAGAAGTAACTAAGAGTAGAGAAGTAACTTGCATAACTGAGAGAACTGCGGAGCACATACCAACCCGCTTTTTGGCAGTGTGATGGACTATGACTTGATCCGTCTCGTATAACGGAGGCCCGTGCCCAGTCCTGTGGGGCGTTGAATACATAAAAATATTCATAACATTTTTTTAAGGTTTCTAACGAAACAGGCTTCTTTGTCTTCGCCGTGCATACTTTTGTTTTCGTCCAGATAATTCGTAAATTTCTTCTAAAACTATCCCACTTTTACGTAACTGCCAGTCCCAACCAGCCACGAAGCTAGCAGACGCACTTAGAGGTGGCCCACTTAGATGGTTGGTGTGTCGTGCAGGTTAATTCAGGTACTATGCGGACTATGGAGCAACCCCTTGGTTGTGATCTGCTTAAGCAAACCTGCCGTCGGGGTCTTCGGTTGAATGCGTAAGCGACGACGATCCTGCGACGCTCTATTAAGACGGAGGGATATTTAAATAATAAATAATAATAAATATGTTGGGACATAGCTAGCTTACTGCTAGCATCAACTCGGTAGCATCAGACTCAATCAGCGCAGAGTATTATGATAATACTCAGATAGTAAGAGAAATACTTATATCCTGTCGCATAAGTCGGAAAAACTTCATGACAAAAATATGTTCCTACACTTCACATCACAAACACCACACATCAATATAGAACACCATTATACATAAGAGTATAGCATTAGTAAAAAATAGTACTGAAAAAATAAAATAAAAAATAACCATATGCGAAAACGCGTTCTGAAATCCCAACGTTAAATGAAAAAAAAGGAGACTGTCAGTTACCATTGTTCCCTATTGTATAATGACACTTGCATTTAGGTAAAGGTTTTAATAATTATTTAAAAACTCTACATCTCCTTCTAGTATTCTCTTTAAGCCACTCAGTTGTCTACCTTAATAGGTGTTTAAGGTTTTATAACTATTGCATTACTTTAAAGCTCCGAGTAGGTAGCATTTGTTATTGCAATGATTTTTTTCAGAAGATATTTGAAACTATTATGTGAATATTGAATATTAATATGTCCTTACAAATTACCACTTAAATTTCTTTATCTATACGTTCTTGGTTCTTCATTGTTTTTAACGAAACGTATTAATATACGAGTTATAGAAGATATATAGCGTGAAAAATTTCAGCTGAATGCAAAAATTGACTTATTTGTTCCTTAATCAATTTATCAGAAATGATTCACATAGTTTGGGTCGTTATAATAAAACAATAAGAGTATCGATCGAACGATCCACATAGCTTGGGTCATTTTAGCTAAATACAAAATGGGCTTGCTTCATTGTAAATCAATTTATCAGAAATGACCCACACAGTTTGAGTCCTTTTAGTTGAATAAAATATGTACTAGTTTCTAAGTAAGGTAATATAACAGAAACGACTCAAGTGCTTTGGCACATATCTGTTCTTTAAAATTGGATTTATTAAAAATGACCCAAACAGTCTGGGTCATTACAGAGATTTATGGAGAGATACCTTTCTTATATGTGGGTTGATTCCTATCATTAAAAAAACTATCTTATAGTTATAGAATCACGGATCTTTTTTGTTGAGTGATAGAACCAACTGTTAGGATCTGTTTGGCATAAATAACTCATTTTTGACCAAAGTGTGGGTTGAGTCCTTTCTGCTTAACTACGTCCAAATAATTTACGATTACGACGCGCCTGTCCTTGCACGTCTTACAATGTTGCAACGATTGAATGTTTTATAGAGCACACGCTGTAACGATATATGTAAAGCCTTAAACACAACTTTGGTAATTATTAAACAGCTTTCAACGTGTTACTTAACATTATTATAAAAATGTACGATCTATACAACAGACGCTTTTAACCCGAAAGCTTTAACAGACTTACATAAAACAATTATGATTTTTTTTTGTAAATAATTAAAGTCACATCAATATTTTAAAATTTAAAGGTAGGTAGGTAAGTATTTGTGTGTATAGTACTGCTTTACGAAAAGGCTGGATAAATTTTAAAGTATACAGTGTATGACCTAGAATAACACAGCTTATTGTTAGTAATGAAATTAGCCCAAAGAAAGCTACCTAATTGCTATTTTTATATTAAATTTAATATTTAATTAAGGAAATCTATGAACATGCACGTGTAATGTGGAGTAAGTCGCTAGTGCCTACCTACTACATAAACTGATAATTAATTCGCCAAATTCGCAATTTATTGAATAATATGTTACTAAATATAAATTATGTATTAATAAATATTTACAATGGTTATTTTAGATCTAACGTTATTTCATGTTTATATCCCAAGTTTTGCGCTTTTTACATCAGTTTCGTATCAACATAGAAGTCTAGTTTTACCCACATTACGACTTTTTTGTAAACAATGCAGTGTACAATTCTATACCACTGTTGAAAAATTGGGAACAACACAGAGTTTTTTCATATACAACATTGTTATACACCGAATGTCATACATAAATATGGTTGTTTCTAATGTTTAGTTAGACTAAACAAGTAAACTGTCTAGACAGCGCGTGTGATCGCTGTCATAAGCAACAATAAATCATATACTTTATTATCTCCGCAATCGATGTGATCAAAGCTAACGATTGATTTCGCGGTATTGACTGAGACGTTGTGTAAATTAATCACAATTGGTTCAATATGAAGTAATTACTACGCATGTTATGTTACGAAAAGTATTTTGTGAATTATTGTATTCTAGTATTTACCCGCGACTCTACGTGTAAGCAGGATGTGTCGAAAAGAATGCTAAATCCTCCTGTAAGTCTTATCGATCGCTTATTAGTAATTTAAGCTTGAAAATATAAATGAATATTTTAAAGGCATTCCAGGTATTGAATCTACAAACCGCTGCACTCATGGTAACTTAATGAACTATTAAGTCGTTCTTTGGTATGGAGATTTTCGATTTAATGGTCCATTAAGTGACTATGAGCGCGGCGGTAAGAGGCTCAAGTAGAAGTACTCTAAATGAAATTAAAATACCAAGCTTTGTTACTAGGTGCTATTTGTTTAAAATAAAATCTAAAGCTTCATATTTTAAAGTAAAATTAATTAATAACAACAATGCTGATTCATTTAAAATATTACATTAATACATTACGGTTTAAAATTTTCTGAGTCTAAACTTTTTCAAAGCAAATCAGATGACTTTTTATGTAATTAATATTGCATATTACGCTTTACAGACAATTTGAATAGGTATTACGAAGACGGCAATGAGTATAGAATCTCAGCAACGCTTAAACAATATTCAACAACAATAGAAGCCAAATTTCTTTTGTGTTTAAAATTACATTTGATTCATAGCCAAATGTTTACACAAGCCCATCAGCATGTACAAGACCTTAGTAGGCAATTCATGTAGTTTTATTGCTAGCTAATACAACAGATGTCGAATTCTGAAATATTGCTCAACGTTTAGAGTAACAATATGTTTTAGAACAATATTACAGACATATAGCAGAAATAATCTATAAAATTGGTGGTCGTAGTTAAATTCTGCGGTTACGAGGTTTATTTGAGACCTAATTTCTAAAAACGATTGTCACAGTATATAAAATTACACAATTTGATAATATGTAGCTTATGTTAGTTTAAAGTCTCATTAGTGAATTGATGCAAAACAGACCCCTTTTGATCTTAGAACAAGAGTTATTTGTGTCACATATTGACTTGCAAATGCAATATAATGTACATTGGATGTAGTAATTAACGTGACTTTGTAGCCTTGGTATTAGTAGTACCGACATTACATGAAGGTAAGTAAAAAATATCAATTCAATGCTGCTTATTAATTTATTGAACTTTATCTACTAAATAAACTAATGTATTTATATATAACTCATAAAAATAGGAAAAATTGGCTTTATTCAGTACCTAAACCTTACCTGTAAACTACCAGTTCGATTTAAACATTTTTTTAAATCCTATTTAAAGACGATTATATTATTTTCATTATATACAATATTATATTATATTAATTTATGTAGCATATAATATATATAATATTAATGTACATAATAAAATTGAAAATATTGTTATTTCCATATGGTATATTATGAAATACCCTTTTTGTCTCGATATAATAAGTCCCATATTTTGTTTTAAATTTCAGTTTAGTCTATATAATACATACGTCCGTATGTTATGTACTCGTATATCTTCTTGACTCCAGTGCAATCTTGTCAAACTATTTATAGCTGTACACAAGATTTTCTGCGAATTACATGTAAACATTATGAAGAATGAAGTAGTAAATTACTTAGAGAATTGAGCGGAAACTGTAACTGAGCTGTCATAAATATAGAGGGTTAATAACAGTCAACTCAGAGTTGATTGTAACTTCTGATACTAAAGTTGTAATGTGAGAAGAAACGTGTACAGGACATCTAGATAGCGACATGACTAAATGATGGAGGGGCTAATTAATTATGTCTAAATTAAATACACTATTCTAAGAGGGCGGAAATGAGACACTTAATTTTTATATTGTATCGTGACATTATCACTATCTTGAAAAATAGGTATATGTAACTATGAATACAGTACAGGATATGAATAATTTAAACACTATGATGCAATTATAAATATAATGATGTATATTAGTCAAGCGAACCTTATTATTTTGATTGCGTAATTGGTAAAAATATATTTTTCTGCTTTGTTAAATATTTATAGAAAATTGAATGAACTAGCTGTATTTCACTTGTATTTTTAGGTGGATGGCAAAGTTTAACGACTTTTTTAATAAATTACATTTTTTTTATTTATCTGGTCCTCGTGATCCTCTACATTAGAAGCTCAAAAGTTTCTAGAAACACGTGACAAAACAATTTCACTATATTTTACATCTCACGTGGAAGAGATATATAGGTAGATTAAAGTTAAAAAGTAACCTAATGCGAGATAAACTTTTTTTATTGTGGGGAAATGCATTGACCCATACCAAAAGTGGTTATGTCTACATAACCAATCACAAATTGAAACATATGAAAAAGGGGTACCTCCTTTAGTTTTTGTAGATTTACAAGCACTTGAGGTTTTCGGTTTTTGTGTACAAATCGTGAATAATTTTGAAAATGCTTTTGATGCATTCAACTCTTGTTGTTGTTGATAAATTTATTTAATTGATAAATCCCAAAAGTAATCTCTCACGGTTCCTATAAACTATTAACACCATATCTTTTGTTGACTTGTTCCGTTTCCATTTACTTTGTTTCTTTTTATGATAGAAATAAGATAGGCCGAACGATACAGCCGATACAAGATCGATAGCGATAACGATATTGATATTTTTCTCTTCAAATTCATACAAACGTTTGTGAATAAAGCATAATAAACGAGGACATTAAACAAACAATAAAGGAGTAAAAACTTTTAAAAAGCGTACATATGTATCTATATATACGTATAAAGGAATCAAACTCCTTTTTTTGATAAAATAAAAATCTAGCTATGTAAAACTCATGTTGGTTGGTGTTTTGGGGGTACTTGTCAAAACCAATTCTGACTTTATCGAATGCCCACATACTTCATACATTTTCTTGAGTTCTTATAAAAGTGGCAGTTTTCCTGCTTCCCATAATTCGCCTGTAATTACAATGTACAAGGCTACTTCACAACATAAAAGCGAAGGAACAAACTCCTGTGACCTTATATTTTATTACATTTTTTAAAAATATTTAATTATTTTATATTTCTCAACACTGGATTATTTATTTGAATTATATAGCCAATATTTATTTTAATAGTAATAGTCAAGATCGTAAAATGAATCACATATTGATCACGATAAACTGTGTACTGTTATCTGAATAGATTATCGTCAATTGCTTAGAATTTAATCATCATTCTTTTTCATTCCACTAATTTCAATTGCTTAAGATTTATGACATGAAAAATTACATTTTTCTTAATTTTTTTTCACTAACCTTACAAGACCCTTGAACGCAGATAGCTCTGTACCCGACCCGCGTGCAGGGCGCGCCGTCCGCTACCAACGCCAGTGTAGCGTAGAACTGCTGCCCGAGGGGACGACAATTCAACAGACACGGGGAATCACCTGTATTTTTTTTTATTATTCATGTATACTTTATATATTTCCTTAAAATTTTCATTCCCTATAACAAAAATAAAATCTATACCACTTCAAGACAAAGCTTTATCATTCGATGGTTTATTTGGACATAATTATTCATGCAATCTGACCCTATTTACAATTCACATACTATACTAGAAAAGCTCAGAAATCTTTAAAATTAATATTAACTATTTCACATTATTTCTTTTTTGGTTAAGTTTATTAGTTACTCTATTATTATTAGATATACGACAGGTATATAAAACCAAATATAAATATAACTCAGTATAAGTTCGTCGTTTTTTAAAATAATAATATTATGGTCAAGTATGCCTCCGAACTTCAAAGCTGGATAGAATTTATTATTATAGAATATCGTATTATATTTAGCCCTTAAACCTCCTAATACCTCTTAATTCGAAGAGGATCAGACACTTGGCTAGTGTGGCCAGGGTGGCCAAGTGCGGGCTAGATGACTCTACAATCTTTCGAGAACTTGCTAGTTTCACTCAGACATGCAGGTTTCCTCACGATTCTATCACTTATGTTATCCATAAATAACCATTAAACTTTTGACCTTGAAATGACCTACTATAATAGCTTAAATATTTTGTAATAATTTCACTAATAGATTCTGAACAAAGGAATGTTTATAGATTGCAATAAAAGTTCCATTATGTACACTGTTCATTTAAATTTATCTGACATTTGCCACTGCAATTAATTATTGGAATTAAGATTACCGTTATTCTGATTACAAATGAGGCATCGGATTAAAACCAGTATTTACTTGATATTACTTTTATAAGGATAGTAGTAGTAGTAAAATAAAGTGTTTGAATGCATATTGAAGGATACATTTTAGATATGCGACAAGGTAATAGTTTTTAGATACAATTTACATATAAAGATATTCCAAATAGGTACACCATATATAAAAAGTTAAGGCACATAATAGAAGGTATCAAATTTATTTTGAAATAATTTAAATAAAACGTTTTTTTTTTCAATAATCTTCATAAACAGCTTTTGTACGCGATTTCGCGCGGCAAGGAGGCGAGATAAAAGTTTATCTTACAACTGTGTTCCCAAATGGTGCTCCGCGCAATTGTTCCATGATCACGCAGAGCCTTTATTTCCCACCTTCATTGGTAAGGTTTTAAGGGTTTAATTTCCTTTTGAGAGCGAAATAAATAATGTCAGGGATAAAACCTGATTTTAGTGCTATTTGCAAAGAAATAAGTAAAAAAATAATTCATCACATAAATAGAGAGTTTATACTTTGGAAACCGTTAGCTTGATTAAAATCTCTACGTTGCAAATTATTTCATTGCAAATTTTATCAAAATCGGTGCAGTAGTCTAAACATGTAAAGACAGAGTCACTTTCAGAATATTTATAGTAATTAGTGGTTGGTGTTTATGTACTCACCGTCAATATAAGGTACCCATGTGTAGAATCTTCCTCGAAAGGGCCTTCGGTCGTAAGACGAGCACTGTTCAGCGCGTACATCTCTTTCCCCGCCTAAACACACCTATACAAAGAAATTTGATTTTCTATGAAATTAAAACAAATCGCAATCGTAACAATAACTAGCTGGCATATAAACTTTTATAAAATTAAGTCGTCCAAAACGCTGCATAAAGAAATATATTTTTCATACGAAAGATACAACTAATTTCATTTTGCTTTTATTTTATCTTTTGAACGACATACAAAAACACACGCCAATTTTAATATTATGTATATTGTAACTCCTTTTGGAAGTCGGTTAATAATACGGTAAATGATATAAAAAGTAGAATTATTTTCAATATAAAAACATATTTTCTAGCATTTTATGAATGTTACTTTTAGCAAAAGAAAGAAATAAGCTTTTAGAATAGAAAATTAAATAAAAAAATCTTATTTTGATTGATCTGCATTTATGTAAAATACTGAACGGTCGTGCACACATTACCTATCCATGTGTTTTCAACCCTTAAAACTTGATTAAACAATAAGTACAGCTTATTAAGCGGATGTATTGCGACATGGGAAATCAGTTCCATTAATAACAAATGATTTACAAAGGGCAGCGATTTTAATTACCCGCCTAGCCTGTATATTGTTTTACTCAAACTGTTTCGATTTACAAAGCTTACTATAGGTTATACGTACATATACTAAAGAGTGGGTACAACGTCATAGCTTATTAAGAGCTAACGGAATTATAATTTTGACATTAATTTTGAATAATAAATGATTGATATCATTAAAATTTAACCTTTCGAAACATAAGCTTTTATCTTTCCAGTAGTTTTGGGGTTAACTGGTACTAACAAACATAAATTTTAAAAGTTGTGATTTTTTTTAACAATTACGTATATAATTCCATATGCATTAAATAAAAACCTTTTATTTTAACATTATTAACAGACACTTTTTTTGTATGTGTATATTGATTTTATAGTGTTTGGATTTTTTTTAATTTTTATTAATCATAAATGTACGTAATGAGAATTTTAATAGTTATTACTCGAAAATGTCAGCCTAATGTTTGTATACATGTATTATTACTTTATTATTAGTATTATGTTAAAAGTAATAATTTAGATAAAGCAATTAAATGTTTACGTACGAAATTGTATATGTAGGTATGTTTTGTAAGTAAAAAAGCCTTCACCAACTTTTATTACTTAATCATAAAATATAATAAGTGAGTATTCAAAATGTTTGTAATATTAATTATTACTGATTTGACTGTATGACCCTAGCAGATAATAGTAAAAAGCTAAATATTTTAAAGTCATTAAATGCACAGGTCGTAGTTAAGGTACGTATATTACTTAATAAGCTTAAGCTTGTTAGGTAATGTAATTACGAGATTAAATTACTGTTAGCAGTAATCTATACATATAATAAAATTCAAACAGAGTCAAATCTGTAAATTTAATATTTTTTTGTAAAATCTAATTGACATTGACATTATTATCGATACACAGTCCAAATCTATTGTTTTTAGAATTTTTGTGTCTGTCTATCTGTCTTTCTGTGACCGCATCACAAGAAAACCACTGGACAGGTTTTAATGAAATTGGGTACGATGATAGCTGGTGCAACAGATGTATGTGTAGAGTGTCAGTGTATATATGAGTCTTCAAAAATATATTCATCCAAGTCCCTATACTGGACATAGACCTAACTCAAAACCGCCATAGTCCACTACACTGGCCAGGTTCGGGTTGGCGGATTTTCAAAAACTTTTTAGGTTCCCTTGGTCATGCGAGTTTCTTCACGAAGTTTTCTTTCACCATAAGACAAGGGTATTTATATGGAAAATGATTCGCACATGAAAATATCAGAGATGCGAGACCCGTTTGAACCCACTTCACTTGGTTTTCCTCGCGTAATTCACAAACGCTTTACAAACAACAACCGAAACATTTATTTCGGTTATAGATCATATCAATTAAAAAAAAGATAGTTATTTTTATTCCATAATAAAATAATAAAACATGTTAATTATTTCCAAGAATACCTTCTTACTTTAAAAGTAAAATAAAGTCCCATGTAACTCACGTGTGTGTTGCATTCGTGGTATCTTCTGGAAACTCCGAGGCAGTCGTTTGTCGCTTGTCTCGTAACTCGTACTGTCGTAGTCGTAGGTCCAGTTTCATTTACAATCAGATTACGCGATCTGAAATAATTATTTTACTGTAGTTTTGCATAAAAGTATGTTTAATCATTAACATTAAATCTTTTTTATCAATCTTATCTATCTTAATAAACAAACTTATTAAAATATCTACAAATGCATATGTACTAATTATATAAAATTATGCAATACAGGTAGCCTTAAGCCAAACTATATTCACACACAATGTTTTCTGCAATAAACTAGTACGAATATGTATATGTATGAAGTTATTAGCTTAATTTCTTTTTACATGATTATCACTTGTTTTGAATTCAAAAAAGAATGTAAGGAAACGGATTCACCATGTATCGAAATTTTCAAAAATAATCAAAAGAGCCCAAACTCTCTCTCTCTCTCTCTCTCTCTCTCTCTCTCTCTCTCTCTCTCTATTAAAACCAAATTATGGTATCATCATCCGCATTTTACATTTTTTCACATCACTACAACACATCATTAAAATCATCTCGATAAAACGAATAGAGTTAATAAACACGGTAAAAAAAAAACTTAACAATTAATGTATGTGTCTAATAAAGGAAAAAAAATATTTTTAATATATCACGAATATATCAAATTTTCTATAAAATAAAGTATAAAACGTTAATCTTAGCCTTATTAATTATAGCTACGTACTTCATAACAAATAAAACAAAAGGAGTGGGCGGTAACATAAAAGCCTCAGAATTAACGATCTAGTAACAAATAACTCAACCCAGTAATCTAATTTAATGATACTTTGATATTATCACAACTGTATAGGAATTCTTTCAAATATTTTTTGATTGTTTTTTCTTTTAATAAATAACAGCTAATTAAGCGGCTTTGTGTACTAAATATCGGTAAAGTGCGAGTCGGATTTGCGTGCCGAGGGTTCAGAAGGTACTATTACACATGTATAGCAGCATATTGTAATAAATCATGGACAGTACATTTATAGTTCATACTCTGCAGTTTAGATGATCCATCTTATCATTAAAAAGTTAATTAATATTTCACAATTAACGAACAAATCACATAACACCGGGTTTATACACTTACACTTTTCTATCAATAACATTAGGCCTTACAAAATATATGAAATATTTTTTGATATCTGCAGTCATATAACGTTTAATCCTTTTAGAATGTAATATATAAATGTAATGTATATATTTTAGGATATGATAAAAACCTAAAATTAAATCTAAGTTCTATATTTTATGTGAAGATTTTATTTCTTGTACTTTATTCTATTTAAACAAAGTAATATTTTATTATGCATTATAATTTTAAATATAGGGCAAACGGTCGACAAAAGGTGGAGACGTAGGGTCCAAGCCCAATCCTTCAGATGGAGAACCCTAAAACCAAATAGTAAATCAAACAAAAATGCACGCATCAAACTTTATGGAATATATTACACTTTACTGTTGCAAAGCCATATAAGTATTTACAATAAATACATAATATTAATAACATATTATAAACTAAAGCATTAAAAATACCATTGAAAATAAAAAAAAACCAGTAGAAGCACTTATAATTTAAATCACTTTAATACAATATTTCATCTCTCATTACCAATAAAATGCGGCTTCGATCTGTATAGAAGCCGTGACAAATGACGTTCGAGTTAATTTGTCGGTTGTTACCTTCCCTATCAGCAGGATACTGTACTAGAATGTGCTTAATGAAGGAATTTATACCCAGAGGTGATCTAAATAATTTATTTCCAGCTATAATGAATTGATGGTGTCCTACTCGTATTGGAATAAATTATATTATAATATTGTAAATTATTATTACAACGATGTAACTTTATATTTCAATAGAAAAATTATTAGATAGAAGATATAAGTTGTCACGTTTATCGTTTAAAATGTTTTGGAAAAACCTTTAAATATACTTTTTAAAACTCCTAAACTAAAATTGTCGGTTAGTTTTTAACCATTTTGTGACATCTATACAAAGCTTTACAACTAACTAGACGATGATAACTGAATCGATTTAACTGTTTCCTCATTTACTCGTGTTAGTTAACTTTATCTCGCGGTCCGGCCCGCGGCACCTCCCCTAATTAAGAGTGACTGTATTTTGATTACCTACTTATATAAGTAACAGGACTTCGAAACTGGTCGTATTAATCCTGAGTCCTTGTTACAATTATCTACGGCGCGCTTTCATTTGTACGCAAATAGCTCATTAAAATAACGGTTTGAACTATTTAGAAATGGGTTGAAAGTCCACGTACAACCAATTTAAAGACGATCAAAACTAATTTAAAATATTGAAATTTAATTTATGCATGTTTCTGTATCGCTGACTTGAACTATTTCTTGCTTGTTTAACAATAGTATGATCTATGCATGATATATTATGATTAATATTTTAAAGTATAATACGCGTTAAATATGCTTATATAGTATGTAAATGTAATATTTATGTAATATATAAACATAAATACAAGTTTTTATAAATTGATAACGGTAGGTTTTATCAATTCTGTAAAAAGCTTTTGGATTAAGATATTAAACTTACAAAAATATAATTTTTGTGGCAACCCATTTTATACTTTAAAATTTCCAAATTCATTTACGATGTGGCCGTAAATAACACCGTTTTTGCTAATTACGTTGTTATCAAAAATATTATACATGATAGAAACACATTATACATTAAGTGCAAAAATAAGAAAAACTTTCATCCAGCGAAATGTTTTGCGGATATCATATCTTAAAGTTATCTCCCTTTGCCACCTTCTAAACCGGTTAATCTCCCGCTGCGATCTGTATTTAAATCTGATTAGGATAATAGAGGCTATAATGGCAATATCATTCAACATGTTCATTTATTTCTGTCAAGTATTCGCTACAATGCCCCGCGAAATACGATACGTGGTGTTGGTAAAGCTAATAAATCACTCAGCTATGTCTCTTGATGGATGGTGATCGTTTACGTTTGAACTTTTAATTTATTACGAACGATAATTTAATGATTATTTAATAAGGTGCTGTTTGCTACTGATAAATTGATGTTTCGACGTATTATCGTAATTTAACAAGGTATTAGGTATGGTATTTGTAACTTAACTAAAAAGCAATTTCTTGATATACCTACTTAACAAAATTGTTAATGGCGTTTCGGAAAGATTTTTCAAATAAGTAATATTCCACTAAATAAAAAGAAACCTCTCGGTATTTGGGTCCAATAGATCTATAAAACTTCTAGATTAAATAGATAACTAATCATAGAGTAATGTATAGGTTTAGTTTGTCACGCCCTAACCTTTAACTTTGAACGTACTAGATATCGGACTACTAAGTACTTTTATATACAAAACCATACTGTTTAGTTAAAGTTTGTATATTAGTTACTTCTTCATACTAAAATTGTTTGACGGATTTGGGTAAAAGTTAGTAAACGGATAGACTTCGAATAACACATGGGCTATCTACTAGGCTTCGAGGGATACACACGAGCAAAGCTAGGGAGAGTTGCTAGTATAGATATATAATGCTAAATATTAAAATACCCGCGATAAAAGAATATAATTTTATAAAACATGGCGTCTATAATAAGCAAATTAAAACTTTTTATAGAGCCTAAGTGAAGTAATAAAAAAGAAGAAAATGGGATAATTTTATCGTACATACAGTTTAGGCAGTAATTGCAATCTCATTAGCTAGCACTTCACGGGTCAATCACGATTAAAGTAACCACCTTAATAGCTTCTTGCCTTTTAACAAATTTCTTACTCTACATACTTGTACAGCTTTACATTCTTAATTTAGCATTTCTTAAAGTAATTTCATGACTCCTACATGTACATTTTCCACTTTCGTGATATGCTGACCCTAAATAAACTTTTTAAAACATAGTAAAAATACACCATCAGTACTCGTATACAGCTCTAATGTATTATTCTCTCAAATGCTCAGTATATATTATAGCAAAATGACAAAATAATTATTGTTTTAACTTTTGCCGCGATTCCGAGTGGTTGGTCTATAAGTATATTTATTAATATTTCGATCCTATAAGTCTTAGTATTTAAGTAGTACCAGCTTCCTCAAGAATTGGGCTATTAAATGCAGAAAAGATTTTTCAAACCCAACCAGGCAGTACCAACTAGAGAATTTGATTACAGGATAATTAGCCTGTTTAAAAATTAAAAAATACATTTTTTTTATATTAGTATTCTTAATACCTAAAAAGTACTAGGTATTACCTACTAAATGCATATCTTATTACTGAATGACTAGAATTTAAAATTATATACACTCTATTATAAGTCGTAAAGTAAAAGATTACGCGAATCTTGGTACATTGGAATTTACCGCCCCTCATACTTACGCTTGACCCATGACCCGCTCAAAACGGTTTGATTGCTACTTAGGGAAAATATGTAATGTACTAGTAATACATCCATATGTATGATGATTTCAACACTTAACATATATTTTAAATACATTAATATATTTAATTAAACACGCACATAGTATATATTTCACGATATCTAAATATATAAAAGCGAAAGGTCACTCACTTACTCATCAAGACTATACGAAAACCGAGAGACGTATAAGTGGAAGTTTAGAGTAAAAGACAGATCCGGACTAAGGAGGTCTAAGGGCTCTCGCGAGTTTACATGGAAGTCCTTCATTGTTTGTGCTGCAAACTATAAATTTGGCAGGAACCTCCTAGGGAAGAACCCGAGCGAAGCGAGGGCGAGTCGCTAGTATTACTATACATGTAATACGCGGTGTAATTATATATGTATTCGTAGTAGGTATATAGGCTATTCATATAACCTACAACACGAAAATTGTAAATTAGTGCTCAGCTTTACATAAAAATATATAAAATATCAAACCTACTGAATATAAAACTAACGGAAGGGAAATATTTGTATTTTATAGGAACAAGGTGTTAGAGCGTGATCTGTAGATGGTTATCTTTTGATTCTATGTTGTAGCCCGTTAAGGGAATTACTATAATAGGCGTGTAAATGTATGCATGGTGTTTACAAATTTTGTTTTATCCGCCTCGAGCGAGTTAGCGCCGTCTAGTTTAGTATCCTCTTTTCTTCACCAACTTCATAAAGGAGCTATTTCATTTATTTTATACCACTTTTTAGTACATTTGTTAATATCCTAGCTAAATGTGAGTCTAATTATTAACAAGTAAAATAATTTCTTAGGTATGATCATTGATATACTAGGAAAAAAGGTTATAATATCATTGGGCATGATGCTATGTTAGCAAATGCATTTATTCTTCGGAGTGTTCATTATTAAGTTAGTACAATAGATTTTAAAGATTTATTAAAACTAAATACATTTGGCTAGACTTGGGATTCGACCATAGGACCTACAAATCAGCAGCCGTACATGCTATCAATTAAACCACTGAGGAAGTTATCATCTTTGTATTACTTAAGAATATGAAAATAGCTCACAGATATTAATCTGTGTTATCACGCTTAAACCACTGAGTAGATTTTAGTAAAATTTTACAAAAACATAGCTTGCATCATGGAAAAGAACGTATACCTAACTTAGTATGCGAAAACAGTTTTGAGTAAAAAGTAGCCTATACTTTAAAATATGATAATACCTCGGCAAACACTGTCTTTCTTGTACTGAGACTCCGCCACCGCAACTTCTCGAGCAGGCACTCCAACTACCCCACGCGCTCCACGCATACAAATTAACTATTGAATCTTCTACTACCTGAAAATAAAGAATAATATGCTAAATCAACGTCAAAGTAAAAAATAACTGAATGTCAGTTTTCATTTATTTAGTAAAGATATTTAACCAGATATTTTCAAAGTCGGTGCTAGTATACAATTATTATAGTTTAAAATATTATATTTAAGCTTTGCTTGAACTTATACACTTTTTTTATTTCCTTTGTTACGCTTAGGTTCTTATTATTAGATTATTATTTTCAAATTCAAAGTTAAATGGGACCAAATTAGAAGTTACATACGTTTTTTAAAAAAATACGAATAACTTATTCAAATGTCCAAAATGACGGAGCTCTGAGGTAACAAACATAAAGAACATGAACACACATAATACAAAGAAGAACATAATATAAAGAACACATAAACACATTTGTTGTGTGTGTTACAAACGAATTTAGAATCACATCCTTTTTAAGACGATTGAAAAAACTCGAGAACCTCTGTACAGACTTCGTGGACTTTGGGGACTTTTTAGTGTTCAATTAATGGGAACTTAGCAAAATTTAATAAACTACGAAAAGATAGTTGACTCAAAAATGTATTCGTAGTATAAATAAAATATTAAAGTACCTGCGTAGAATCAGTCACGTTCGTGGCAGCTAAGACCGCTGCAAGCTGCATTGTAATGGCCAGCCTGGAATATGAACAATTTAAAATTAAAATTTGAATTCTTAGTTTTAACTGAAATTAAATTATATTAGTAATATATAATACTAGCAATTCCCGCGGCTTCGCCCGCGTTGGTAGAAGAATGAAAATTAAGGACCATAAGTATTATTTGATGCCAAACCATAAAATAATAAAAAAAATAAAATTTGGTCTAAAAATAAAAAAAATAAAAATCTGGAGAGGGCTATTCTTATCACCTATGGGAGGGAATAAACTACGACCTATTCTCAGACCTACCAAATATACACAAAAAATCATACAAATCGGTGAAGCCGTTCGATTCGAGTTCGATAACAAAAACTGTGACACGAGGTTTTTATATATTAGAGATATATATTTTTTATTATTCTTATATGTATATAACAATAAATAAATAAGATTAAAGTGTTTGTCTGTTATTTCAACATATATTTGATTTAAAATTAAGCCTATTAGTTCTGTACAATAACCAGAAAGCTATTAAACCCTATTTATTTTTGTAACTTCCAAATAATACTTTTTTAATGGTATGCAAAAATGGCCACGACAGACTTCATTTTTCATATATCTAAACCAAAATATGTGAAGTAACGAAAACAAATAGTTTTATTTAAAATGTACAATGTTCACCTAAATCTAAGATAATCAAATTCAATTTAAATTCAAAATATTTTATTCAGTATAAAATTATTAAATTTTTTACTGAACATCACGAGTCTACTATCAGTTCGGAAAGAAGAAGCCGCTGACCTGAGAAGAACCGACGAAAGAAACTCAGCGGTACTAATATAATTTTTTTGTCTTAATCTGTTGTTCTTTTTTAAATTAAATTGAAATTAACAATAATTCTATAGGTTGAAATAGCCTGGAGGCGATCACATCATTCCCAAGGCGTACTGTCTTCTAAAAAATTCTTACTTTCACTACCAAAAGAATGTAAACAACAATACATAAACATATAATTCATCTCAATATGCAAATCAAGTCGTAGGCGAATGAGCATAAAATGTATATTGTTTTATTATATTTAAGAACAAAACTTAAAGCTACTAAAACCAAAGCCTACGTAAAACGTGATCTACTTTCAAATTATCTGCTTAAAGAATGAAAATGGTCGTATTTATCGTATCCTCAAACGATTTGTCAGTCAAAGTATTGTGCATACAATTTACTACTCTCACGGCTTAAAGTAATGAGCGTTAACAACTTCCACAGGACTCTACTTGTCTATTTTTATTCTATCTAATCCGCATGTATCGGTTCTTTACTGTAGCCTATATGGAGATAATTGATATCAACAAATATTAGAATTAATTAATGTATTTAAAAGTATAAGTGCGGTTTGATACCTTTTTTTTGCTGGTCTTTTTTTTTAGCCGGACGCTACTGAACCCAACGGCTAATAACTTAAACGATGATTTTAAATAATAAAATTGTTTAAACTATACTATCGTCTTGAAGCATTTTCAAACGTCTCTCTTAAAATTTATACCTCTCACGAAATTTTACTTTTTCATGGTACGAGTACATCAAAGTATTCCCCATATTTCCACAATTCATTAGTCTAGCTCCAAAAATTACTTTTGTATTTGATTACATCTTTAATTTATTTCATTTTAAAGATAGTATAATTTTCTGATTATAACTTATTTGAATTAGCTTCTATCTATTGTTTTGAACCAAAGAATACATTAGTTAGGTCAACTGATGAGTATGTGGGTGACGAACTATGGTACTGTATAAAAATGCCTATCTAGTTTACGTGCTTTCTCTGCATGTTATTTATTTTAAGGGCTGTCGATACAAATTTCAGAAATAAATATTATTGTTAGAATATAATAACAATTGGACAATGTTTAATACTTATAACTCAATATATAATGGCGTGATTCTTAATTTTTGCTTTCAAACAAACGTAAAAAAGCCTTGTATATCTTTATAGATGCATTCCTAACATATACAAATGTAAGCTTATATCAAAAAATGTAACTCTTAGTAAAGGTAAGTTTTAAATTTATCAGATTTATAAAAGAAATCATAATTTATTAAATTAATTTATAAAAACCATACAAAAAATACTTAATTACAATCGTTTACACGAATTTATTCTACATATAAATTTGTGTAAACGATTCGTGTGACAACCTTAGCGGAGCCCACACAGTTCCCATCGGTTTGCGCAATCTGACAACTCCATTAGATGTTAAAGTCGTAACGATACATTTTCGACAGGCGACGAATGCACCCGGTTCATACACATTAAAGCGATCGAACGACTTACTGCTAATGAACTTCTTAAGTGGTTTATTAAGTGCCGATCGCCGTTATTTTTATGTTTTTCGCCCTTGGTACACATTTTACGCACATATTATGTTATCTTTATTGCCCGTTTAAATTATTTCTCGTGATCCCTATTATCCTTACTCATACTCATGACATTCCCACACCGAAATACATTTATGTGCATATACGATTACGTCGCTTTTAATTGCATCGCAGGCAAGTATGTAGTATGTACATCTGCTTAGATTTATTATCGTGAGTAGAAAATGATAATTCTTGATCTGATAACAATGACACTGGTTATTCTTAGTATAAAGTATAAAGGAAATATTTTAATATTTTACTAAAATTTTATAATGAAGGAGTAATCTTCATAGAACCAATTTCAACACAATACTTTTTAAAGGTTTTTGTCACAAACAGACAGACAGACAGACAAGAGTTCTAAAAACGATAAATTCGGCCTCTGTGTCGTTAATAATGACTTTTTCAGCTTTTTTTTGGAAATTCTTTCCAAAAAATAATCAATGTACAGATTTAACTAAGTTAGAATTTTATTATATGTATAGATATTCTTAAATTTCGGTAAGTATAGGACCCATACGAAACGAAAAAATATGTAAAAGTTGATATAGAAGTAAACGTTACAAAAAACGCGGTTGAAAATGAAAATAAAAGTTGATAATTGCAAGCAAAATATCTTGCATTTTATTACATGATATGTTTAGCATTCTATTAATGTTGTACTATAACTTCAAATAACATAAACGCTATTTTACAAAAAAGAAGAATATAAAATTCACATTATCGGCGAGACATAATACTTAATATTGTATGAATAACGAATATGAATGCTAAAATGTTACATAGTTAAATATTACAAGCGAAGAAAAGAGCTAAACATGTCTGCCTAATTGGATTTACGTTAAGCTTGGCCCCTGTAATTGAAAGCTGATTACGCAGAAACAAAATAAGCAAAAACGTACCTACAGCATCTCGATGAGGTTGTGATTTTTTCTTTATTTCTTTTAATTTTTTAAACTTTTTACAATAAATTACAATACTCGGAGGGATGGAGAGATACTATACATTAAAATTACAGTTATTAAATAAAATATGTAGTTGTTTATTACTGTTGTAGCACAATAATAATAATAATTAGCCATAGTAAAACCCTAAACCAACACAACGACTGATGTCATAAATAATAATATTATGAAGACTACATTAGTGCGTACGATAACTATAAAGTTTATTTAATGTCCTATTTTATTTGCTTTTAATTCTTGTCTAAAGGATATTTAATTCAATTTAATCAAGTTTATTTCTTTTCTTTTTCAAGCGTATTAATTGAGAAGGAACTGAACCTAAAAGTCATTTTGGAAAAAATCACACAATACAATCGCCAAAAAGGGGTTATTAATAGATTAGATATATTCAACGCTACATTTAATCAGACAACTAATTAAACAGATAACTATTTATAAATGTGAATGTTTGCATGTGTGTGTGTCTATGTGTATGTATGTCTAATCTTCACGAAGTGGATTGATGGATTTGGATGAAACTTAGTACTTAACACTTGCTAAGTTTAAATTCACATCATTCGTCATTTTTGTCCAAAAAACTGTTATTTTATTCCCCAAAAGACAAAGTTGATAACAATACATCTATAATAGTTATAATATAAATGCATGTATAATTGCAGACAGTTACCCAGATAATAAATTGATAACAAATTAATATGTGAAGTAATTTTAAAAATTTTAAGCTAAGTTATGTACCTACTGAACTTATTTTAGATGAAAGACAACAACAGTATCTATTAAATACTAAGTTCATGGAAAAAAAGATTAAAATATAAAGTATTATAATATGATACTTAACCACGCTATTACAGTTAGTTTTAACTATTGAAATTAAACTGTTCACACGCTTACACATACATTTGGTCATTATTTTTTTAATCCTTTCTAAGCACGTGCTCCATGAATGGACGTATAATTTTTGTTTACTTTTACTCTCCAAGGAGTCTCGAGTGGGCACAAAAAGTTTACCGTTGAAACGTATAAAAATATTTGTCGAACGTAAACTCAAGCGTAGCGGTTACTATGGCGTTTGTTTGATGCATAAGGTCTGGTTAAACCGCCGTGAGACAGTGTATCTATTTTTTATAATTGAACTAGCTTTTCTCGCGGTTACACTTGCTTAGTTAAGTACAACTGTTTTTGCGTATATATATTTATATATACATACTGGACTGGACGGATACTGGACGGGATGCGGATGGCACAAGGCCAAGTGGAAATCTTTGGGGGAGGCCTATGTCCAGTAGTGGACGTATTTGGGCTGAGATGAGTTATATATTATTACTCCTTTGCAGCTGAACTTACTTGGATTACATTTAGTTCACAAGTTTGACATAGTTAATGAACTGGACGAATTTATTACTATACTATAACTACATTTGCCTTTCAATAAGAGGTAGCGCCCTGTAAAAATATGTTGGGACATTATTACAAGAGCGCAATCTAGGATAGTGGTTAGTTACGAGGCTTGTGTTACGGATACTAGATAGTTGATATACTACATATATACATATTAAGCTATTGCATAGCTTCTATCGCGGGCCTTAAGCGTGGAGACCGAATCCAGAAATTCCGTAACGAAAATAACCTAACACATTTTGTGCTGATTGCGAAAATGAGGTCCATTTTCAAATCCAAGATGGCGGACATCCGGTTTTTTTTTTCAATAATGCCATGGGTGTCATTTTCGAGGTTTCTCGAGGTGCTGATTGCGAAAATGAGGTCCATTTTCAAATCCAAGATGGCGGACATCCGGTTTTTTTTCAATAGATAATAAAAATATTTTGAACAATATTAACTTCTAATTTATTTAATAAAAGAAAAAAAATTGTTTTCTTATCGGTCACCACGCTCAAAAAGTGTAACTTGAATTAATATCAAAGAAAAAAAAACAAAGGAAAAAAATACTGCATAAATAAAATAAATAAATAATTATAATTGCATAAGTTGATAAAAACAGCTATGCAATAGCTTTACCGCGGCAGTCTCCGAGTGCCACACGTCTTTTTATAAATATAAACACCCATGACTGGAGTATAAGCATTCGTGCTCAACAAATGAATGCCCCCAGCGGGACTCGAACCCGCGACCGCTGGCGCAGAAAGTAAGGTCACTACCATCTGAGCCAAACATGTCGTCATAAAATAAGTAAATTGAGAATTAATAAGTTTCAGTTATAATAGGTATTTGTTTTTTTACTGCATACATACCTATAGGTTTTTTCCGAATAATAAATGCCTAGCTTTTTGTAAATTGATATTATATTAGTGCTAAAATTGATAATGTAATAGAATATGTAGGGCAAGGGTTTATTACGTGTCGCAACTTTCCCCATTGAGTGGCGCAAAATTTTAAATACATATCTTGCGGGTACCCATATGTCAACGAAGTCGTAAATTCACAGTAAACGAACATATTATAGTAATATAGGTACTAAGTAATATAATGTTATAACTTTGTAGTAACAAAGCACTTTCGCTACCCAAAGGAGAGAAAATTTCATAAAGTATCTCGTTGAACAAAGTAAAGTATAAACCTTCATTAGTAACTATTGTTTTTGTTAAATATAATTACAAAAGTTATGTTAGAAATCTATATGTTTAAGCAAATTCATATTCTACCTTAAATCTAAATATATCATAAAACGATTACAAAGTAACTTACCAAAACAGTTTCCGTATATAAATAAAAATTCTCTTCTCCATTTTCCGTCACTTAACTTTTAACACCTTTAAAGCATCTACGTTCAAGTTCATTGTAATTTAATAAAGTCTTACAAACTATTAAATGTACACGATATGTTATATTTTATAGTAATAAGTATCATTTTTATTAGTTATCCACGTCACTTCACAATTTATTACAGTCGTGCTCCATCTATCTTTAGAAAATTACTCCAATTTGTGTGAGCAGCTCAAATCTGAAACAAATTGATATAGTTAATTTTATAATCACAATATTACATATAATAATGTAATACGTTCATTTGTATCTATGACTTGAAATATTAAATATATTATTTAACAAAATGTTTGCACTTGGCTTCGTCTTTTCGCGAATTTTATTTATGCAATGCGATACAAATATATTTTTTGATTCATTAAGATTGATAATTGCTGAGATAAGAATGTTTAAACAGGCAAAGCTTAGCATTTCAACTATATATTACCTAGATAATATAAAAAGCTGAAGTCTTACAGCACAGGTAGGTATATATTTTGCGTATTAATTCCTTCCATTGCTTTTCTCAAATGGTAAGTACTGTATATATTTCGAAATATTATTAACATTACTATTGACTTTAGACGTGTCAACTACGATAACAAATGATTTTAAAGCACAATGCTTCTATACAGCTATTTTTACAAATCATTATTATTGACGTAGTGAATAGTGGGTTATGTTAAACAGTTCCCGCTTTTCCCAACAATAGCTTCTAAGATGACATCCAAATATTGTTCGTTTTCGTGTCTTCAGTATTATCATCGAGTCAACAGTGGAGATAAAATCATTACCACACTGTTACAACACACCTCACTGTGTCACTGTGCTGCACTGGATAAGTTATCAGATTAAGTTGGCGGAAAAAGTTGACGATCCGAGTCGAGAATGCATACAAATATATGTATATAATACATAATATTTTTATTTATATCACTCTTATTATCAATTTATTGTGTTATATATAATTTAAAAACATACTGTTATTAATTTAACCAGGAAAAAAATATAGGAATTTTCTGTACCTATAAATTAATTTCTACAACTTTATAAGAGTTAATATGGGTTATTAATATGAGTTAATATGGTATAATTAACACTAAAAGTGTAATGTAAAAGTTTAATGTTAACTAACATTATATATACATTATATCAAATTATAACACAAATAAATTTTTTTTTCTATTTTAACTATTATAAATATTTCATATTTACTTAATTATAATAAAATTATTATAAATAAAAATATGACTATATTTACATTTTGTTCGCATGATAACATTTAATACACCTTACCTTACAAACTGTTCTATTAACTGCTTCGAACTTTAATACTTTTCAATAATCAAAGAGTGTTGATAACTAAATAGCCACAAGATATATAGTCAAGCTACAATTTCCATGTATAGAAAAACCCTTAACACTGTACGGCCGCGTAGGTATGGTGCCTTTAGTCGACTGGACATCGGTCGCTCCCATGTCTTCTATAAGATGGATAATTCCCATACAACTTATGTGATATCAACAGGAAGAGTAATGTTGGAAATGCGCCCAAACAGTGCAGTTACTATTGTGTGCATATTAAATGTATAGGATTCTTAATAGTCTTCACTCATTCATATTTATAATTCAATTTATATATATTTTAGTATTGCTTACAAATCAAATTATTGTTTACATTTTTTAATCTTTTAGTTTACAGTTTAATCTTTATAATATTATGCTATAATACTATCTTCAAGTAATATTTATTCTGTTTCAAAATCACCAAAATTTGTTTTTTTAAATTGCCTATACAATAAGTTTATTTTAAATACTTAAAACTGGTAAATTTAAAAAAAAATAAAATACAGGTTTATTTATCTCTCATCTTTCTTAAATGTATTTGTGACGTAAAGAAGACAAATTGTTAATCAACACTAGCTTTGTAAACATTATTGCGAATGAATCAAGAGCGGCCGTAAAATTCGCATTCGTCATCCAATTGTTCCGTGAGCGATAAACGTCGATGCCAATCAAGTGTTGTTACATTGAATTTTAACCCCGTTTTTGATGTACGTTAATAAGTCCATTAAATGCATATTACAAGGATACAAACAAATTAACTAAGATTTATATAAAAAATACATATCACCCTACTATAAGTTCGAAAGTGTGTTATGGTTGTATTTTTGTTACACTTTTACTCTGGAACGGCATAACAGATTTAGATGAAATTTAATGCGCAGATAGATAATATGAATTATGTGTGTGTACATACACTGTATACAATGTATAAGCGACAAGTAGTAATCAAAGTTAGAAATGATTTGCACTTGAAAATATCATCATGCAAGATCCAGATTTGAACCCGCTTCACTCGTTTACAAGAGCGAAAGTTACCACTTCGCTACCACGGCCTCTGTATTGTATACAATAGGTATTAAAAATACAAAGGTACCTTAGAGCGCACCGAAGTGAAGCGAGGGTAAACCGCTATAATTTTTTTTAATTACTTTTTTATAGTAGGTACATACATTTGAAAAAATAATACACACGTGTCGAATTAAAAGCTTTCTCTTACTTTAAGGCGCTTGATAAGAATTATTTATATACCACTGCGACGACCTCTTAACAAATTCGATAAATAAGTAGGTATATGTACAATATACACACATACACGACGTACATTACATACATATTACATAATAATATGTACAATGTATATGGATTTAGAGTTGATACATTCATTTTATTTCTATATACCATGTCAGATTGGCACTGACTCCAATAATTCAAATTTTTAAATATCAAAACGTTTATTTTAAAATACATCATTATATAAGAATGTAGATTTAATATATTAATCATTAATAATACTATTTTTTTTTTTACTTTTTTTTCTGTAAGTATATCAAAGCAGTACCTAAGTAATAGCTTGTAATAAAACTCATAAAACACACACACAATTAAAGCTTAATGATAGCTATTTTAAAAGAATTCATTTAAAGTTCCCTTAAAATACCATTTTTCCGAATTCCATTTTATCGAGACTTTCACTATCACTCTAGGTGGTCTAACACCCATTCTATTTTATTACGTTACTACAAAGTTGTTTGATAAGCTTTTATAGTTCATTGATGTTTTTTACCACTTTGTTTTTACATCTCAGCTTAAGCTTAATGGTATCACTGTGACGATAATATTTCCGAATAAAATCCTATTTCATTACGAATTAAAGTATTTTTGTTAACTTGATTCATTTTTAGTATTGTATAAAACAAAAAATGTAATAGAAATTTATTTTTTTAGTAAAATGTGGAAGAATACATTGAAAATGATTGAATGATTGATGAAACTCTTATTTTAAAAGCAGTATAAAAGAAGTAAATCATAATTTCTTGTTACTATTTTTTTTTCATATTTTCTGTAAATCAGTTCATTATGTAAAAATATAGGTACCCTGTCTTATTTTAATGCGAATATTAAATCGAACGATCGTTTCAGTTTTTTTTTTTTGGGATTTCCGTCAATTTTTGAAGAGGACTCTCCCGTCCATGTTGCTGTAAAGCATTTGAAACGTCGGAAATCAAAAATCAAAATACATCTAAAAAGATTGTTTTGATAAAACTCTATCCTAGAATTATACTTCATTTGCTGGTCTGTGGCATAGGCCTTAACTAATTACACAGAGTCATCATTAATCAATTGAAAAGCGCTTCCAAAGAGAGATATTAATAATAATTAAAAAGAAAGTCGTCCTCACGTCCTACATATTTGTTATCCCAATTAAAAGTCAAGTGCAATGCGTGTGATGTTATGAAAGTTAAGCTTCTTTTGACATAGAAAAGAAAAATAAATAAAGGCTATTTATTATTAATAGGACTTTTTTATATGAGTTAGTTAGTTACTTAGTTAGTTAATATACTTTGCATACGTTATAATAATACTAGAGATTTATCCTCTCTTCGCTCTTCCTTTGTTTTATTACAAACTGCGCACACACAAGTATACAAAATTTTTGAATTTATAACTATAGTCCAATTTATATCCTTAGCTTTCGTATATTCGCAATTAAACATTGTTCTAAAATTATACATATTGTATATTATATACTGATGGGTTATGAATTATATCAGCAATATTATTTCATTTAGTTAACCTTCGAACAGCTTTTGTTACACAATTTACCGAGCGGCAACTATAAAGAAAGCTTCACCACCATTTTAAATAGGTCAGTGTATCGAGTATGGGTTAAAGGTAAGTGCCCTAGCATGCTAATCACGATAATAGGGCCTAACTTACTGCTCATGTTACTAATTCGATGTTTGTTTTGAAAATACTGTTATTTGCTATGATCGTGTCAAGGGAGCTTTCGTATAGAATTGTTGGCATAAAGTTTTGTAAATCTGTTGAGGACTTGTACATACTGATATTATTTTTTATCTCTACTATTACGATTTGAAAAGTTCTTTTTGCAACTTAAAGCCTATTTATGGAGGAATATTACACTACAGTACGACTTATTAGGGCAGAGTTGATCTACAAAACTATACGAAACGGGCAGGACAGCAAGAAAACGCTAGTTTGGTAATGAAGTCAGTTTAGTCAGATCTTTATATCTTTCAATATTGTCAAAATAATGTCAGAAACTTTCTTATTATATATAACTACTAGTGACTAGACAGTCACCCTCACTATGCTCGGGTTTATTCATTGGCAACGGTTAGTTATTACCATATAAAATAAACAGATGGAGCTTTGCGATTTTCATGTTTTTTTTTTTGAGTTTTCCATATTTCTTTATATTTAATCCAGCCCTGACACAACTCCAACAAAGAAATATTAATGTAGAAATCTGTCCAGCCATTTTGAGTTTTAGCGAGACTAACGAACAGCAATTGATTTGTACTACATAATATAGATATTCTAAAATGCTGTCGTAGAACAAAATTTTAGATACATATGTATAACGTTCTTAAATTATTGTCATAAATAATAATATTCACAACTCATTATCGTTTTCATTAGAATATCTCGCTCAAAATAATAATTTAATTATTTATTACTTTAAATATGCTAATAAGACCACTTTGTCAAATATATCATAACACCGTATAACTACCTAACGCGAGTTTAAAAGCTGCTAACATTGACTACATAACGTTAACATTACAATTTAAATAAATTAGGCGTGTAGCTCGGGCACAGCTGAATATCATTTTATATAATCGTATGTGACATTAATTAGTCGGCAAACAAAATTAAGCTTGCTTCGATCAAACTGTATTAAAGCATTCAATGTCGCCAAAAATCGATCAATGTTAACCAAGACAATTTCTGTTATGTCTGTACAAAATATTTTATAGGCATAATTAAGAAATAATTACGTTATTTCTCCATCTACTTCAAGTTACGCAGCTTAGAAACCACATATCAGCAGTCAGTGCCTCAAGTAAGTGACACATTCCCTTTCTTCGCGGTTTAGGTAAAATTGAAACCGCAGGTAAGCGTGAACTCGCATAGCAATTTTGTCATGATAGTATCATATTACTAAGGACCACTTTCTAGTGTTGCTATTTTCTAATTAATTATGACATTTTGGTATTTTGTTGTGGAATGTGTCAGACAAAAGCGTATTAATAATATTTTAACATACTTAGATATTATTTATTTACTGGCAAATTGGCGTAAATTAAAATAATTTAAGAGGTTTTTATAATTTTCGAAGAAAATAAAATTTGCCTTAGATACTTCTTATCACATTAGCTACCTGCGAATGCAAGTCCCGTCAAAATCGGTCTAACCGTTTCAGAGATTAGTCGGAACAAACAGAACTGACAGACCGACAAAAATTTTAAAAATGGATTTTTTGATGCAAGTACCGTAAATATTCTCATATGCATTTAGTGAAAAGCTGTTAATTCGAAATTAAAAATATACACTTCAATTTTATTTAAAAGTATTGATTTACACTGATGCTATATAAAAGTGCCTTGTTTTCGTTTATTGTTATTTAAGGGCCGGAGCGCTATGCATTAGTATGCATTCGTAGATAAAATATATAGGCACATGTTTTAAGAGCTATGTGTATATTTATTCAATATGAATAAACTGAATGACTTTAGAGGAACGTTTGTGAACAATGCGGTTAGGGTGTAGCAGAGAAGACAGCAATAAAAAAGCTAACAAAGTAGCACTTCATTAGTATGTTCTAATAGGCCTTTAGGATAATTAAAATATGCAAATTAATATTTAAGGTGGATGCAAAACTTTAAATGATTACGTCATATAAATACACAAACCAGAACAAACAAATTCAAATTTTGTTTTTGGATAAGGCAATTTGTAAAACTTTTTTCTAGACTCTACTATTATTTACGTCATTTACGCGTGTTAAATTATCTATGTGGCACATAATATCCCATAAACATACAATCATTGATTGTAGTCATCTTTAACAATTTAAAGACAAGTTAAAAAGCGTGAAAGTGGTATAAAAATATTTACAAATATATCAAAATATTTACAAAAATATTTAAAAATAAAAACGTCATATCGTCATAAAAAGATATCTTTTATGTATCGCAACTTTAACCATAATTTAATGTCTCACTTGTAATTTTTCCCCACTTACCAAAATAACTTTTAGTTACCCTCAATCATATTCTTATTAAGCTTACAAGGCTCTGATTAAAGCGATTGGTATATGAAATATCGGATATTAACAACAGTAAATGGGTGTATCGTTCTATAGAACATTAATTATGGTAGAGAGCCTCCTACAGGAGGAAATTGCAAACTATTATAATATTAAGAATAAATATTATTAGAAATGTTATCAATATAATCAAACTTTCAGAATTATCTCTATTTAAACATTTTCAACGTACTCGTTCCCATACTAAAATACATTAAATATTTTTTTATTTATTGAGTATTATTATTAAGGTCTAATCTATAGGTTTTAGAAGTATTATCTGTCTGTCTGTCTTACTGCAGGAATATATATATATATATATATATATATATATATATATATATATATATATATATATATATATATATATATATATATATATATATATATATATATATATATATATATATATATATATATATATATATAAAACCATCTCTGAGAAAATTATAATGATATTCGAATCATTAAAACTTACCTAGAGACCCCGAGCTGAGCCAGCGTAAACCGCTAGTGCTTAAACATAAAAATAGTCAAAAATAGATAAAGGCTTTTCATTATATTTTTTATAATCTTTTTCTTAATTATTCTGTTAAAATACTATTTCAAATTAATTAATGAAAAACGCACTGATGTCACTTCTATTGAAAATGATGTCCAAGCTGACGATATTAGATAGACTCGGTTGAGACTAACTATGCATAGGTTCATTTATTATGAGCTTATTAAACCCATGTCCAATCCTCTTATAAAGGGACAAAGAGTTAAGGCGATAATAACATTCTAGTGGATAGTTTAGATACGAAATGATATTTGTGCTTGCGAGAGAAATTCAAACCCATAAGGGTTTTTAGTATGTACTTACTTGTAAGCTATATAACTTAATTTATTACTTAATTGTCCCTTAATTGAGTAATAAATTAAATTTTAATAACTTTCATCTCTTATCTATTTTTTTTTCTATTATTTTAAATAAGCTACGACAAATAGGAGCGGAGTATCAATGCACAATGTTGCAAAAACGGAAGAAAAATATTAATTTTGATAGCTTAGAATTGTTCCCCTTAAAAGTTCTAAAAAAAAGTCCACGACAGCATATGTGTACCTTTTAAGGTTGACTCGCTATAACCTTTTTTATGGTAATCAAATTTGTTTTAAGATAATGCCTTATTTGCAAAGGTGTTTAATAAGCATGATAATGATCCTTATCCAAATTAATAAATTATTTATCACAAGTATTTAATTTTGAACAAAATTGCACTTGGCGTCATTTGATTTCAATAAATATTTTACGAGATATTACAGTTTTAACATAATTTCGCAACAAAATCACCGCGTGCAAGACTGGCGGTCGGGCGGCACGAAAGAGTTTGGTTTTCAGCCTTTAGAACGCGAACGTAGCCGCGAGAAAGGCTAGTTTTAATTATAAGAGATATCTAACAAATAATCAATTAGCATTTTTGTGTTTCCTCTCACTATATTATATTATTTAAAAAATAATTTATATAGTGTTTTTCAAAAGATGTTAGTGTATAATCTGTTTGTTTGTTTTACCATTCATATACTAATTGAATATAAATCGATATAACTAAAAAAAACACTACTCATATTATTGCATCCACGTGGTTCTCCCCTAGCGATTTATTTTATACAGCTCTATTCAAAAAGCTCGACAGCTTGTCAATCGAAAGTGTCAATTACTACATCGCACGATATCTGTGGACTGTAGCAATTCAAGGACATGAACAAAAGAAAATAATTGAAACGAACATTAAATAAGTAGAGGAGGCTACTTGATAGTTGAGGGGTCAAGTGTCGATGATCGACCAGTATCGGACATAATGATATAACTGCGAACACCCGTGATTTCAGAGGGTCAATGACTTTGTAAGGCAATAGAAACTAATTGTATCGAATATCAAATGGCGCTTATTATATGGAATTTTTATGTATATTTTACTGCTTTTTAGTACCCGTAGTTTATTAAAATAAACATAGAAATTGATTGACAATCAGCGAACGAAAAAACATACAGTTGAATTGAGTGTCTCCTTCCGTTTTGAAGTAGGTTAAAAATGTAGAGATGGTTGAAGCGTGCTCATAACTAACGTTTAGTAATTTTTTTAAGGTAAAAGGTTTAAGTTAGTTAAAAGGCTTAATTTAATCCATCCAGTGATAGATACATTTTAATGTCCGATCTAAACTTATTACTGACGAAGACAATTTTATTAAACTATTAATATCTAATAAGAACATATTCATAACCCATGATATTCTCATAATGCTGTTATGATTCAATCATCTTAAACATTAACGCCAACTAAAGGCAATGGACAAAGGTTACATCAATTATTAGTAACATGACAGGAATACGTGTTGTACGACAAATTTAGTTTAAAATCTGGTCATCACGATTTGACGATTATATCAAAGCTAAGCGCTATAAAAGAATTTCATATAATTTTATTTAGTTTAATAAAACTGTGCCATTTCATTTAATTAAATAGAATTAATAACGTCCGGTTGCTAGGCACGTTCCTCTCTTCACTAAAAGAAGGATCAGTCCATAATCCACCAGACTCTAGGTCTTTCGAAAACTTGCCCCACGGCGTGTCTAACGTAAGGAAAGTGGTAAATATGTTGGAAATAATGTTTGATTTGAGCCCGCTTCGCTGGGTTGCCCAAACGCTCGGACACTTATTACTAATTAGTAATTACCATAATTGATTTTGGATTAAATAGTAATGCCAATAAAGACAACACCTCGCGTGACTAACTACATATTATGTACTTAAAAGTGTACCCTCAGTTAAGACGTTCTCTGACTATATTATTATTTTATGTAGTGTATTTTTTGAAATCAATCAATAATCGGATTGGAATTTTTATACCAGCATAGCAATTTTAGTGTAGGTATCTACTTATTTAAGTAGAGTCGCAAAGTTTGTTTTATTTACTAAATTCTTAAAGCTATTTGTTACTAAGAAATTAAAGTTTAAGACTTTAAAAGACAAAGTGAACTTGTGACGTCATCCGATGATACGAAACCTCATAAATTTTCTACTCAGATATCTAACGTACAATGCTGAGTTGAAAGAAAATATCATAATATTGGAAAACGAATCTGATACTTATATTAAGCTATAACAAAGAAGATTTTCCTATAAACGTAGCAGTCAATATTGACAATCAATATCTAGAGCCTAACTAAAGAAATAAGAATAGTAATGGATTAAGCGAGAACGAAGACGTCTTTAAAAGTGTAGTTATCAATATGAAGTAAACAGCTCTGTTTGAAAGCAAGCAATAAGTCGTCGAAGCAATTAGTTAATTTATTGGTAATACTTTTAAAGGTTTTCTCACGTGCTGAATAGCTATACATTAAATCTCGGCCCAGACTCTTTATAATTCCAGTGCAGTTGCTTGACCTGTACTTGCGCCGAATGTACAAGTTGTAAGTACAAAATATATTTCATTTTTAAGAAGTAATTCAACACATGTTTAGTTTAGATAAATAGTTAATATCTATACATAAAACAAAATTCTAAGTTTGTCGAATCTATATAAACATTGAATATATTTTTTTGGAAAATCTAATTGAAATGAGTTATTATTAACGAATAGCCGAATCTGTAGTTTATGGAATATTTGGCTGTCTATGACCGCATCACGAGAAAACCAATGCACAGATTTTGATGAAAATTGAAATTATGATAGCCGATTATCTGGGTCAATATAAAGGATACTTTTTTCTTCTGAATATCATCTAATTTCTGAGAAATCTACAGTAACAGTTAAAACGTTTTCTCCAAAATTATATAAAATCTATGAACTACTCGTATGAATTAGGTTTCCGGTATTTAAAACGCGAGCCAAGCTCCGGGAAGTGCTAGTATATAACAAATAAACGAAAATTAAAAATCTTGACATAAGCTGATAATAAAAATATGATAGTAACGTTAGAAGATACTAAAATTGGTTATAAAATTTAAAATGTTGACATACTTTTCACTTTGTGAATCCACTTTGAATGACAAATTAGTTTAACAAAACGCTATTTAGTATGGAAATTGAGTTTGGGTTATAAACTGAGTGACAATAAAACACATTACTTCCGTATGCAAACACGTAACGGTTCATAAATATTTCTTTGTTCAGCTTTGATTTGGGCCATTTAATGTTTCACCTATTTAACCATGTAACTACATAATAAGTACTTAAATTTTGATAAAATAATGTTTATTTTTCATTCAAAATGGACAATACATATAGGTTAGAGATACAATCTTTTTAAAATAATTCTGGTAAATTTTAATATAAACCTATAATTAAACATTAAAATATAAACGATCAAAAGTTTTAGTGGTCGTAACCGTATCCACTATATAAAGTAAATTAAACATAAATGAAATAAAATTGGTTAATTAACACTATCTTCTTAACAACTCAAAAAAATTTTAGAAATATTACGAAAAATTAGTTCAATAGTCTTATACTAATTCCTATAAATATTTCAAAGAAAAAATCGTCTATCTTTTAATCAAATCGATTGGACTTAGATAAAATGTTTCATAATGTCATCTGGTGCAATGAAGTTGTACATCCATGAACTTAATCGAAATAACTCAAACCCAACAAATAAAGTTGCTATGCAAAGTAGTTAACTACTATATAATGATAAACTATCAAAAAGATATATAATAACGTCACTAATAATGAAGATGCATGCCAAGACCAAGAGAAATCATTTGAGAGCTTTTTTATCCAAAAGAAGGGTCTAATTTAAATACGAGTATCTCTTAATGACACCTCTTAATCAAAAATTATCCTTTGAATACAACAAAATGTGATGTAAAAATAAAACACAAAAACTGTTAATTATTGTTCTTTAATAAATTTGTCATAACTATAATAATTTGAATAACTATAATACGAATGAAAAAATATAAAAAGTGAAGGACTTAATTATTTTCATATTACTAAGAAGTACATTTCTCACATTTCCTATTAAATCTGAACACAAGCTCTAAAGGACGCAAAAACTATCAACGAGCCGACCTAATAGATAATTCAATTAGACCGACAGAAAAACATGCCTTGCGCACCGAAGATGTTATCGCGATGCATTGAGCTTTGCCGGTGGCCGAGTGAACGTCATCACGTTTTGAACCTTAAAACAACAACTTGTACTAAAGGTGACATGAAGCATACTTTGGTTTTTAAGAGACTTGTATATTCTCGTACATATATACAGAAGTGTTACATTTATTGCTTAGATATTTCAAATACAACCTTGAGTTAAAATGTAATATAAACTTAATGTATGTCTAAACTAAACAAACTATAATTAACTATTTTATATACTCTAACGACACCCAAAGAAATTATATATTTTTTGATTTTTAATTTGATTGATCGTAAATTATTTTCTTGCGAAATTACTTTTTTTTATTTTCAATCGTCCGAGAATTATAGTGAGCAGATTTTAACTAAACTTTGCATCATTTGGTGTAAGTTAAAAACATTATTAATGTTTGTTCGTTTAATTCGCTTTGATTATTTCTATACATTACAGTGTGAGAATGAGAATAGTTTTTTTTTTGTTTTTTAACTATATTTTTATCAATTAAATAACTAGCAAAAATCTGAGCTTTGTGAATTTATGTTAATAATGTTACAGTTTGGTTAGCTCTTTAGTTTTCTAACAGATGGCGTTAGTAGTACAATAACATTCTATCTAATGAACTATAATTGTTAATGTTATGGTTATAAAATTATATTTTATACAGATCTAGATATGAAGGTAAATTACTATGTTAAAGCAGAAATCTATGGGCGTGATAGTTTTCCAGTAAAATGTACCACAAAATGATCAGGTTGAGGCTTAGTGTTAGGGCTCGCTTTGCTCGCACTAATAAATTAAATGCACAGCTTAAACTTGATATTTTAAAGCTAAACGATAGATAACCAAATATTTATGTTTTGAATTAAATTTATCTTAGCCTATTTCCAGTTACGAAATGTATTTCCTTACTAAAGAACCTCTTAACGAAGACCATAAAAATTTTACGACAAAGTAATTAGTTATTTCTTCTTTAATTTAGTATGTTTTAAGTAAAATATATAATAAACTTATCTATTACAAACGAATGGGACGTAAAATATAGAATCTGACGTTATTTATGTATTGATAGTTAAATTACGAAAATATGTAAAAAATATATTTAAACTTCATTTTTTTATCTGAAGTGAATACTGTAAAGTTCCGTTTAAACTTTAATAATAATAAAAATTTTAAAAAGTTTTGTTTAACCACATTTTAACGGTCTCATCTGGTCTGGTGTGGTCTGGAAATACAAAAAGGCTTATATAGTAAACTGTATTTAAGTTTAAATAAGTATCGTCATGTCATAAAATTATTTTAAAATTATATAAGGTTTAAAGGTTTCGATGTTGAAATATACTTATTTTAATTTTGACTAAAATATCGTGGATAGTTCATAGTGTCTAAACTAAAAATAATTAAAAAAATGAAAAATAGATGATCTAATACATTTTTGGATAATTTTTATGTATTATGGTTATAAAACATATATCTATTTTATAAAAATCACGTGTCACAGTGTCTGTTATCGAACCTCTGAAACGCCTCAATCGATTTTCATGATTTTTTTTATTTCTCTAGGTCTGAGAATAGGTCGTACGCTATTTTTTATTCTTCTAGGTGATAAGGGTGGCCTTCTCCAGATATTTTATTTTTAGACCAAATTCTTATTTTTTACTTTTTTTTGATTTGGCATCAAAAAATTCTTATGACCCTAAATTTTCATACCTCGAATGCGGGCGGAGCCGCGGGAATTGCTAGTAATTTTATATTCTTTATAGTAGTTAAAGTAAGCGACATCGCCCACGTGCCTATTCGTAAATAGTTTACAACTTATTAACATGAGACTCCGTTGATAATGAAGTGCTTAAAATGAATAAGTGAACTGCGCCTGTTGATCTACTTGTTTTAAATCCTTTTGGAACATCATCGAGTATTCGGTTTACAATAGTTTTAGAAGTACGACTAGTAGTTATTCTACTATATATACTATTACTATTGCAAGCCGCCTAAGGAGACGGGCTAAGGTGTCTAAAAGCTAAAATAATAAGGACCATCATGGCACAATAATAATAAATCGTCTGGAATCAGAAGGTTGTAAGGGAACTTCCTGTGCGTGACGAATGCTGCCAATGTCCATTTTTTTCTATTTATAATGTGCGATTTTGCTACCCAGCGCGAAATTTGTACATATAGACAAAAAAGCAGAGAGAGAGAGAGAAAGACTATCTATTTTTTTTTTCAGTTAAAACAGCATGTACACATAAAACTCATAGTCATAAATGTTATTCTATTCCTTCCTATTACGTATTCTTATAGCGTGAAATTAAATGCGTATTTATATCATTTTCATTGTTTAGTAATAGTTACTCTATATAGATACTAAACGCATTGGATCTCAGTGAATACTCAGTGAATCGACCGGCCGACCGATTAAACACACTATGCGGTAGCGATTCCACAGGTTATATTTAGTCATAAGCATCCCCTTGATTGGATTTAAATTTCTACTGCTGCTAGGACCACCCAGTAATATATGTAAAATTAATATGGCAAGATTTCAACCATGTTTAAATTATTTTGGCGGTATTTGTTATTTTTTTGTATATACATTGATATACAAAGGAGACGTTTACATAATATATTAAAATACAATGTACATATTATACAAGAGTTTGACATTGAATGGTGGCTTAAATAAATAACATAAAAAATGTGCAACATTGTATGTCACCTTTTAAATAGATTAAGTTTTTTTTTATCCAACAAATACTTTCTTATGAGGAGATAAAAAGTCATATTCGTATTTAGTCCTTTTTAATATCCCATTGCTGAGCACGGGCCACCCTTCAATACGAGGGGGATCAGGATCAGATCTTAGTCCACCACGGTGACCTAGTGCGGGTTGGTGGACTATGTATAGCTTTCGAAAACTTGCTAGATTCTCTCAAACATGCAGGTTTCCTCACGATATTTTCCTCACCATAATGTAAGTGGTAATGACGTTGGGAATGATTTGCACATGAGGTGCGAGACCCAGAATCGAAAACGCAACACTGGCTCGGTCTCTCTCGCATAATCAATGTGATACCTTTTCCTATAGTATATTAATTTGGCTTAAAGCCTCTATGAACCAGAAATTGTACGTTTTAATGTAAAAAAAATATTTTCTAACATATTAAGAGACAATAACCAATTGATTGTTATTTTCAAATATTTTTATACGATTATTATACTTTTACTAGTTCTTACAAAAATTAACTGGCATTATGTTCTTGGAATAGTACCAAATCGTTTAGATTTAAATAATCCAACCGTGTGCCTTTCTTCAGAATTTATGAAGTAAGCGTTCAGTTTTTTTGGCAAGCATAATTAAAGCCCTAGTTAAAAGCTAGTCTATCATTTTTACAAAAGTAATATTTATTACAATGAATGTTTTCAGAACTTAATATTATAAATATAAATAAAGGTATTTAAACGAGCTATTCATAATATATGTATATCACGAACTAGTTTTGGCCAGCGACTCTGTTTGTATGGTACACCATAGAAATAGAGTCCACCATACAAGTAGAGATTTTTTATACGTAGAATGATTATATTAATCACAATTAATCCTTTTTGAGAAATCTTAATGAAATAGTCATGTTATTATCGATACATTTGGATCTACAGTTTTAAGAATATTTGTCTGTCTGTGACCATATTATGCGAAAACCACTAGCAGTTCTTTATCTGGGCAAACATATAGGATATTTTTACGGGAAAATATCTCATCTCTGAGAAACGTATATCAAAGTTGCTAGTATTAAATAAGTTTTTGTACCCCACAAAATTAATAATCATATTCTTGTGAATTTAGACCAGAAGTGAGCTTTCTTTTAAAAAAAACAAGCATACTAAATCGACCTCAATTTACTTTAAGTATCTGAAAAGGCTAAAACACAATTTAACTAACTGAAAAGACAACTAATCTACCAACAATGATATTTTTAGAAACAAACCGGCAGAGTAACAACCTAATAATGCTACCACGATAAGTGTCAAGATGCAACTACCCCCCGATGCCAGTTATGCATCGACTTTTATAGTTTTTTCCCCACTCCAACATCCTCTTTTCTGTTCATATTCCACAATATACATTTAATAAGTCAGAGATTTATTTTGAAGGAATTTATATAAAGCTTGTGGTAATCCAACCCGTTGTCGCAGCGCGCCATTAGCACGACGGTGTCAAGTTCATTTCCTGTCTGTACCACATTGTCTAGGTCCCTAGGAGACTGCTATATGTTATATTAAATATTGAATTAGAAATATAATATAATTATGAATTATTTTAAAATATTTGTTAAATTAATTTTCCAGTGTTATTTATTCTTAAGCTTGAAAATGTTTTTCTTATCTTCATTTTGACTCTCGTTGTATAACGTGTTTCTCGTGTGGAGATTTCGGTAGAGCATTAAGTATTGGTGCCACGTTTTAAGGTAATAAAAGTAGTCGTAGCCAAATGGTAGCTCGCTCGATTTCCTCTGATACTTCCTTATTATAAAAACTATTTTTAACATATATATAACAATTTTAACATATATATTTTACTTTAATGTATTTACTTTAATTGTATTTGAAATGCACATTTCACAATGTGGAATAATCTGCATATCTAATACAATTCACTCGTTGATGACAAACATAGAAATATAATCAGCTAATCCTGGGTGGCTTGGCATGATCCGCCTCGCATTAAAGGAGACCCGTGGCCGGCAGTGGTACCTACTTGCTCAGTTATTACTTATTAAATCGAAGCTTATTTCGGCTAAAATATTTACTTCATCCATACCAAAATTTCAGTTATTAACATGTAACTTCATATGATTGTACTCGTATAATATAAAACTTCAAAATCACAGTATTTGAAAGTAAACTTCTACTCTCTTACTTGATAACATATAATTTTATGATCCTCCACATAACATTCTTCATAAATCGCTGCATTTAATAATACGTACAGACGGCATGTATTAGTGTCTAAATGCCATTTAGACTACACTTAGAAAATGTACGATTATTTATTTTTGCTGGTATCTTTAAATATCGAAGCATTAGATTAGCTCTAACTATATATTACTGTCACTTTTTGCTTTTAATGCATACATATGACAGTAAAATTGTAACCGACCGTTTCTGTACATTATTTTTTTTAAATGATTTGTAATGGTCAAAATTATCGATACAGAAGCTGAATCTATAATTTTTAGAATTTATGTCCGTGACCGAATCGCAAGTAACCCTCTGGACTGATTTTAAATGACTGGTTATCCGGGCAACATATAGGTTACTTAAAACAGGAGTAAAATAAAAATAACCTCATCTCTTGAGAAATCTTCAGTAACTGTTATAACACATACTACATAGGGTCAAACCTAAGCAGAGCGAGAGTGAATGACTGGTATTAAATAATACTAGATATGTGGCAGTGAGAGCCCAGTAGTAATGTGCTCGCATGATAAAACGAGTAAAGTGAGTTAAAATCTCGTTTTTTGCACATCTGATTATGAAAATGCAAAACTTTAAAGTAGGAAATAAGGCGGATATTTTTGTACCTATGCAGTCAGTACCAAAATGACGTTAAACTATATAATATTGTATGTTAAGTATACGTATATAAATATTTAATTTATATTTTGTTCACGTGACTTTAAAACATTTGTATGGCTATCAAACCCATCGCAGTCTAGTTTACAATAATCCGTCCGACGTCCGCATCGGCTATGCAAATATCGTATGAAAGTAAGCTCGTGCGCACGCGATACAGATCTTCATTGCTGAACATGCCTTCTGTTTATTTTATACGGTATAATTTTATTGTTTTTTAAGTCAAAGTAGTTGAAAAATATTTATAATCGTAATACAAATACCATTTTAGGCACTTACAATTTTGTAAACTAATAATAAAATTGAATTTTAAATCACTTAATGTTTAGTAAAATTTAATATGTAAGCTTACAGTAGAAAAAAAAATAATATAGTCTCATATAAACAAATGAAATGAAATCTTCATTTTTGAGGTTGGTCAAAAACGTGCACCATAGCAGGGAAACGCATGTAAACACAATGCTTAATAAACATAGCACCTATAAAATAATGAATGTAATTTACTTAAATTATCATGATAACGCGAAAGCTTATCAATATGTATGAAATACGAATCAAACAATAGTTTGCAAATAGAAGAAAGGAGTGCTGAATTGTTTTTTTTTTTTAATTTATAGCATAAATAAAGACTAGCGACTCACCCTTGCTCATTTTCCGCAGTAAAAACGATCAAACATCATCCGTCCAATGGTTTTCTTATGGCGGTCACAAACAGACAAACAAAAATTTCAAAATCTATAGATTCGCCTTTATACTAATAAATATTTAAGTAAGATTTTCAAAAAATATTCATTGTATAAATTCAACTTAGTATTCAATTAGAATTTTATTATATCTATAAATAAATAAAAATATTCCATTTCATCTATCTTTCCCACATCCAATGTGATCGCTGCTTTAGGCGGGAACCTGTTATCATGCACGTGGTGCGTACTGCGTACTACAAACAGATGTGCAATGCTTGAAAATTACGGATTGCATATTTTATGATCTGCTTTTTTATGATCCTATATATCTATAATATTTAATATTACTTATTTTCATATAAAGTTACTGGTTTCCACCGAATAAAGCTAATGTTAAAAGTTATCAATGATTTATTATAATTGTATCACGTACTTACTATTATTTTATTAATAATTAATATTAAACTTTTTTAATAATATCTATAAATATTTACAAAAGTTAAACATATAATTCTATAAAACTTTCTTAGCTTTATGCTAATTCATGGCATTTTAAATAAAACCATTTTTTATGAAACACGAAATGATAATATAATAAAATGTATTACAAACAGCTTGATTCGTTTAAATTAAATGCATATGTTTAAAAGATTGATTGATAGCTTTATATATTTGTATATGATAATATTAAAAGCTCTATTATATTTGTAAGTCATAAAAAATTAACATCCAAACATCATCACGAACATCAAAGAAGAATTTAAGTTATTAAAAACTGATGAAACGAAAAGTTGGTATTAACTTATTATTTGATCATACTAAAAGTTTCGAATATTACTCATTTTGGAATTATTATCAATTAAATCGTTTTTTAAACGATTTAACGTCAAAAAACATAATAATTGTCAATAATTAATTCTTACCTTATAATTCCTTAGCTCAGTGTAAGCGATATAAACTCCACTCAACAAGCTGAACTCATATTATTTAAGTTTAATTACTGTTACTGTGTTATACCAGCTTTAAGCGCAAATTAACGTGAACGAACTATTGAAAAAAAGTGGCATATTCTATGACAACGACGTGTAATGCGCCTACGCCCGATATCAACTGACGCGGCTCGGCTTTCGTTGAAAGGGCTTGGTACTTCCAGAACGTAGTAGTGTGGAAAGTAAAAATGAGAAAAGTTCCAATTAATAGAGTGACTAAGCGCCGCTACCTGATTAAGTGTTTTAATTTCTATTTATCGACGTACACATGATGTTATTGCATAATTAATGTATTTTATGGCAATTTTAATAAACATACGTAATAAAGACATTACGAGTAAAATTTTAATAGCCTTATAAGTTTTCTCTAGTTAAGAGAAGCTATGAAATTAAAAACTTTCTCATTCTGTAACAAATTATTATTATTAAGTAATGTAAGACTTCATTTATAATTGAGGATGGCTTTTAATAAGCTTCGGAACTTTTAAGTTGATATGTCGAGCTCTTAATATCATTTAATTATAATTTTCAGAACTAAGAGAAGCAAAATTACATAGAATCAAACTTTAAAACTACGTTTATGGTTAAATAACGATAAGCCACATATTGAATTTTGTTGAAAGTGGTTATAAAAACTATAATTTACGTCGCACCCCATAAAATACCAGCATTCCTCTACCCCATAATCAATATTATTCGTAATTTTCTAGTGATTTATGTTGGCAATTTCAGAGCGATGACAGATTATTTCCCGTCAGTTCCCTGGGAGCCTACGAGCCTGCGTGGTTATTCATTCGACACGGACGAGCTTAGATCGACCATCTGATTGACGTTAGAACATAATAGGTATACTAAGAAGAACATAGACTAACTACAATTTGTAATGAAATACTTTTTGCCTGGATTATGAAAAGGAAACAACCGTCAACGTGTTTCTTATACAGTATTAACTCGTGTTCGCAAATTATAATTAAGGTAAAATTAGTAATTATAAAAAATATTTAAATGTATAGTTCCATACTAAAAATATCAAACATTTTCAAGCCTCTATTAATCATACCTACAATACTTAACCTTTTCTTAATGATTTCCTGTATAAGAAGCTGCAAGCCAGCAAAGCATATTTAATGACAGAAATGCATAAACTATGCAAATACATAGTATATTACAGAAAAAATAAAAAAAAATTTATCTTTAAAAAGTACATTTTCTATTAACAGGCTTTATTATCATTGTCAGTTCTAGCCGTCGGGACCACACAGTGCGGGTAGCGCCCGCCACTGCACCTATAATCTTATTTCTTTCGTATTGAGATATTAACTTCTGCGCAAACGCACTATTAATAGCATTGATTCAACCGACGAAACGTAACTGATGTTTTAAAATTTATTTTAACCTTTCTAATAATAAACCACATAGTACATATAAAATAGCTGCTTCAATAACATATAATTCAAGACATAACAACAGTTACAAATGTTGTTATTTTTTGTAAGTAACATCGTAATATTATGTTGTAATTGTTGAGATTGTCGCCGGTGGAACCTTTCTCATGGACTGACTACACTGACACGTTTTGAATTAAAATATATATAGCTTGTATATAATCTATAAAATAAAACTTAATTTCATTTCATTTTTTATTTAAATAAATTAAAAAAGTATTTACTTTTTTTATTTAAAAAATAAAAAGCTTTTATTTTACGTAAAAATAGGTACATATATGATGAGTATAACCGCTCTACAGACAATAAAAGCTCATCAATGAGGTAATATTCCTTTAAAAATAATTATTAAGTTTATTTGTCTTGCAATACAAGAGAACGTCGGTTCTCGAGCGCGTGCGCATGCTCCAGTGGCTATAAATCTATCGATAATAATCGAATGCAGTCGGTGCCGCGTCGATTTACGATAATAAGTATGGGAATCAAAAGAGACGTGAACTCGGGTAGTTTACCTACTAAATTAACTTAGGATTCAACTTGCACTAGTTAGGGGGAAAAAATACGATTTTAAGGTAATGTAGTATTATTTAACACATCATTTCATGAGTTATGGTTAAAACTTTACATAATTTCTATGTACAAGCTCTGTTATCAAATAGTAGCTTCTAAAAAAGTTCATATGAATATGAAAAAACATTGAAAAATTTTGTTACTGACAAAATATCTGATATCGTAACTAAATTTATTAAAAAAGTTAAAAGGCAGCATAAATCACGTTTTTATTATTCTCTGTTATGCCAACACCATAATCTTGTAGAGATAAAAACTTAATGTAAATACTGCCTATATTTCCAGTGTTCTACCATCCCTTGGTTGAAAAAAGTATACTCTATTTTTCTTGTTAGCCAAATTCACATAAAGATGGATATGATTAAGATGCTATAAATCAGAATCAATAATCAACCATAATCGATACACGATGCCGATATCGACGATCGATTTATAATAGTCGGGAAGCCATCTATGGGCTTAGGAAATGACTACGATGTTATCTAAAAAATATAACTATATTAAATTTGTGCAGTGATTAATACGCCAAATACTTTAATTATTATGTTGGATGGTGAAGTGCGTCGAGTGTTAAGTGCAGCTTAAGCAAAGTTTAAGTCACGACTGCTTGATATTTATGATCTATCAAAGGCTAAACGGTATTTGTGAAGTGTAAGTCGGAAATAATTATCATTTGGTAATCTCTACAGCTTTTTCTTAATTGGGTTTATGATTGTTCATTTTATTGTTATTGTGAAAATTCTTACACAATCTGTAACAAATCTTGTAATAGGGATAAGGGTCGATGATTTCATTGTAGCTATGGATATTTGTACATTAATAAAGTTTTATGAATTAAATACTCTACTTCGAACTGCTTTCAGTTAAGTGCAGCCACCAAGTCAACCTTAATCTCGGTAACACAAAAGCCCTAGTAACTATTGAGGCCCGACTGCAAATGTACTTGTAGTACATTAGAGCAATGAGGCAATAACCTACATTATATTATGTACCAATATGAATCCCTGTTTCCCTTGGTCACGGATCATGCGTGAACGGCGGAACCGATTTCGCTAATTCTTTTTTTTTCTGTGTTAATGTCAAGAAAAGGTCCATAAGAAAGAAAAAATTAAGAAAGTCGCGTATTAAAGACGTTTCATGTATTATGTTATGACAGTTTCCATGGCGCGCGCAATGTCATTAACTCGGCAAATACAAACAGGATGCTAAAAATATACCTACGTAAAACTCTTCATAGAAGTATATTATATTTTTATCTATCTATTCCGTACCCAGACTTAACACGAACCTGAGTGAAGCGAATAGATCTGTACAAATTTGTTTTTAAATTTAAAATATGCAGCGATATTGCAATTTTGTCACATACTTACGTTTTGCTACCTACCCTCGTCTCGTTTTTCTTTAATGAAAGTATTAAGTAAGAAATGTAGAAGTAAGTAGAGGTTATAGTTTTACTTACTTTATTTACAAGTATACAGTAGTATTGCAAGAAATAAAGTATTGCAAGAAACATTAAAAACTTTAGCAGGATTTTTTTTATTTTTGCTTACACGTACACATGATATTTTTTCACTCTTGTAAGCTATAATTTGGACACTAAGTATATATTATTTAGTATTATACAATGTTATCTTTATGTTAAAAGCATTTAGATAAAAACCGAAAAAATACATATGGATTATGTACAAAGAATAATATCACCAATAAAACACATAAAAAACGTTGATATCTGAACCCTTATTATCAAGTGGTAAGGTGACAAATGGGGTACGCCTCAGTTAGCCGCAGGTAAGAATTAATTAGCGCCCTTAATAATTTGGAGGCTGTCTGCCCCTCCTTGCTGACGGCGGCTTTTATATAAGTAGTAATTGTATGCTCTCAAATGATCTACTATAGTTATTAATTTTTATAATTTATTATAGTAGGTAAGTACATACAAACCTACGTTTCGTTGGGCATTTTTGTTAATTTTATATTTATTATTTACTGAAAATAAAATGAAATATAGTATTAAATATTCAACTATTAGTTAAGTTCTTCCATCCACATGAAATAAATTCTACGTATCTTTTTTTCTTAAATGAGTATTTAAAAAACTAACCTTTGTCAATGAGGATCATGATTCTGATCTGAATTCATTTTCTTAAGTTCTTAATAGCATAAAAATATACACTATTAAAATTTATTATAATTAAATACAATGTTTTAGCCTTCCATATTTATTTAGTGTATAACAAAGACTCATAGATACTGTTATGAGCCAACGCGAATTAAAAAAAAATATTCAAATACTAGCAATTCCCGCGGCTTCGCCCGTGTTGGTAGAGGGAAAATTTAAGGTTATACGTATTTTTTGATGCCAAATCATAAAAAAATTAAAAATTAAAATTTGGTCTAAAAATAAAAATAAAAAAAACTGCAGAGGGCCACCCCTATCGCCTAGGTGAATAGAAAATAGCCTACGACCTATTCTCAGACCTACCAAATATAAAAAGCCGTCTCGGAGAAGTTCGATACCAAACACGAGATTTTTATATATGTATTAGAATTAAGCCCGCAGAAAACTGTTAGCGACATCTAGCGAGTAGTAGCGAAGTTAAATCTATGATAAGCTTAACGTTAAATGGCGCTTGTATCGTTTCTTTATTGTTTAGTGTTGTATTCAGCACTTTTTAATACTTATTTCCAACACAATTATTTCAGACAACACTCATGTCTTTCAAAAACTCTCTCAAACATTTCGGTTTCCCCACAATGTTTTCATGAAAGAAAAGATTCGCATTAATAATAATCAGAGGGGCGAGACCCGGGATTGAACCCACTTAATTCAGGTTAACCAAGCGAGCGCGTTACTAGTACCAAAATATATAATTTTAAACCAAGCGTACAGCAATCAATATAATCTAATATCAAGCTGTATACAATATTATATAATAATCTATATCAAGCTGTATACAATGTAGGTACTTTCCCCATCCTTGTATAATATATATGATCTATTTAGGTACATAATATATAACTTAGTGTGTCGTAAAATCTAAGCAATTTAGGCACTAAAAACAAATACTAACTACTATGCTTTTGATACTAAGTTTCAATTTATTTAAATAGGTCACCTTATCAAATTCGCTAAAATTAGTATAAAAATAAAAGAAACAAGAATTTCGACATTTGTATACTTATATGGAAGTAAGATACCCATAATCTAGAATATCTTAAGATTATCAATGTATTACTCAACTTTCTAATCTCCAACCTGCCAATCTAATGGTGATAGTGAACTGAAGATCGAATTCTCATCTGTTATCAACAGCGAGAACACTATCTTAAAAATTCTTACTATGTTTTAGTACGTGGGTCTTGGTGATTGTGTGTGAAAAGTATTCAATTAAGTACTAGAATAGTTGTATTGTAAAAATCGGAAAAATGGATAGGCCAAGCACGAGTCAGCAATCCATAGAGAAGGTGGAAATGTTCGAAGTCCGCGAACATGTTCCTTACCAAGCAGAGCTGACGCGTGCTCCCGTCGCATACGATGAAGAGAGCGGGGAGATATACAGTTCCTCGTGGAACTCCGCCTGGTCCGCCATATGTCAATTGATTAATTTACTTAATCATATGCAAATTGCGTTTGTAGTGTTTTGTATATGGAATTTTGCATTGAACTCAGAAGCTGACGGATCAATCTCTAATTTGCAACTACATATAGTTTTCGCGGGTACTGGGGTAACGTATTAGTTTTATTTTTTAGTTATTTCCATACAATTTACAAGATTTTACAAGGTGTATTTAATTTCCATCCGTTCTAGTGAATATTAAATTCTGTGGCTAAGAGCAATTTAGTATAAATCACAAATATTGTACGATTTTGTGTGTCGTGACCATTCCAGTGCTCGCTTATATGGATAGGTATTATCGAAAGCCTCTAAGTCCAACTATAATACAAGTTTAAGTAATATTGTGTGTAATTAAGCTGTAGTTGCACTTATACAGATCAATTTTTCATGTTAAAAGTTTGTTATATATCATCTCATATGTAAATATCCATGCAATTAATGTTTTTCCATTATAATTTTCTAGTATCAACTATTCATGGTTGAAGCCATTCTGACACTACATAAGCACAACTCCTGGTCTTTTCAACTGAGCAAAGACAGCAAGAGAATAATTCACGGGTGTCTTCAACTGATCGGGGCAATCTTAGTGCTGGCGGGAACCTTTTTAGCATTATCAAAAAAAGAAATGGCTATCGAGACACCTCATGGAATTTGCGGTAAGACGATTTCATATAATATGTAGTTATCAGGTATGAATTGAGAGATAGTCACGAGTGTCAACGCGGTAAATTTATTATGACATCGATAGTTAACTTACAATCGAAGATAAACATACTCGTACATTGCGTACGAGGCGAGGTAAAGTACGAGCTCTAAAGACGGATGATAAAGCGATTTGTGCCATATTATTGACACCTTATCTGTTAGTCTGCCAAAAAAATACATTTATGACGAGATATTTTCTATAGAATCCTTGTAACATTTAAATATCCATGTGTCCCTAAGTACTCAATAAATAAGTATTTATTGCGACTAAGCAGCCATTAGGAGTTAGGAGACAGTATGTTTATTAAGGTGGGTGGACCATGGAAGGCCATGTTCCTTTGAAGGCCAATTATCAAAAAATCATAGTTATTGCCACGTGATATCAAATTCCTTTTACTTACACTAATACCTAACTATTAGGTTACTAACAGGTATTTTTTTTATAATTTTACTACGAGTATTAAGGTCCTTGAAAACTTATTTTTTATCAATATAAAACTCATTAGTTTTACTTTTAAAAACATTTCTTTATTATAATTTCTAAAAGATTCTTAGTTATACCACATATCACATAATACTATACTAGCTTATACAATTGTGATCAAGTTCTTTTCGTTGGGTATTTTATAAATGGATATATAATGTTGAACGTTTGATGTTACGTTATGATGAAAGACCTTTTAATTTAGTTTAAGTATAAGCAGATATTTTGATAATCATAACGTTAGTTTTCAGTTTAATGACTGATTTATAATATTGGCCTTATATGGAGCCCTGTTCCTAGTAAGGCCATTTAGAAGAGCTTTCCAAAACCTACTTTTAGTAGATGGTGATTAACTTTGCAATTAAAAAAAGTGATTAATATGCTACATAATAAAGCAAACTGTTATTAAAAAATAAGTTTGTTTAATTTATCCAGTAAATAAACAAATTATAACTGTTTATTTGTTAAGGTGGTCCACCCACCTTATAGCAGGAGCTTACTATAATAGGTACTATAAAGTCTATAATAGCATTTATCCATTGTATGCATTTTTAAGACCTACATTTTCCTTGAAAATTTTCTTTTAATGCATCATTTAATCTTTTTCACATTTTAATACTACAACCAGTTATTACGTTTTCCTGCAGGAATGAAAGATTTTTTTGTGGTAAAAGATACGCTAAATGTTTAGTCGAGTAATAAACAGATGAAATCAGCTCAGTACATTTTCACGGAACGCGCACTCACAAATACAGTCATTTTTTAATAAATATAATTTTAGGTTCTGTATTATGTCTAAAAATTTATAGTGTCAGTGTTGTTTTTTGTGAATTTAAAAAATGTGTATAGATTTTGCTTTCTATTATATATGTATTGTTATATTTTACAGGTGTTATCGCACTCGCATTTACTCTCATAAGCTTCGTCTCCGGCATCATAACGTTGTTTTCCGCTAAAGTAAGGCTAATGGTTAAAAGTGGACCGGTGAAAATCCTTCATATTTCTGTCGGTATGTTTGCAGTTTCCATGGGCCTTATAACTATAGTATTAGGTCTTAATGGACCCTACTTCAGAACTAGTCAAGGGGGATTAGCGACTGCTTTAATGACATTTGTCGTTCTAATCCTATTTTATGTTCTCATTCAACCAATGGCAGACTTAATTTCAGCAACTCGAAAGAGTTTGTGACTAGTTAAAATCGCAGGTTCCAACGGTGGTGACAGTAATGCTTAAAAATACTATTAGCACGTATATAATTAATATTTTTTACAATAATTTTATTTAATTATACATTGTTTAATTTATGTTTAGTCGTGGACTCGTGGTAACTTCGTTTCTGATAATTATTAATGATCATTATCATAATTATACATGCTATAGCTTGAATTATCAATTCAACCGGGCATGACACAAAATATAAATAAATAAATAAACTGCGATTCACCCTCGCTCGGATTCGTACGTTAGCATGGATTTCTTACAGATGATATATTTTCCTGCTGTAAAAAGTATCCTTTATGATTACGTTTGATCCGGATATCCTGCAGAAACATCAAAAGCTATCCATTGGTTTTCTCGATGTGGTCACTGACAGACTGACAATAATAATTAAACTATAAATTCGGCCTCTGTATCGATAATAATGATTATTGCAAGAAGGTTTTTCATAAATTATTTTATGTACAGATTCGACTTAATTGTATGTATATAAAAATAAATTAAATACAATATTCAAACGCATATTAACAATAAAATTACTGAAAATAAAAAGAAGAATAAAAAATGAAAATGTTTAGAACCACTGGGTTCCACTTTGTTTCATGTCCTGTTGAATAAGTTGTAAGTGTTACCAGCAACGTCATTTGCTAGATTTAAGATAGAACTACCTTCGCAGATACATTTAAGGGCTTTCTTTGTTTTATTTTTTTATTTACACTTTACCTATTGATATATTTTATTTTGTGATGCTTGTAAGTTTCTGAGTTATAATTTTTATGTGTAGCTTTAATGTTACACATTCAAAAAGTTCCGGTTTGTATGATAGTAGGTTCACTTTGGTTTGTACGTTGATAAAAAAAACTCTTAACATCAATATTACTTTAAAATAAGTTTATTTCACTTTTTAATGTAAACTAAGGTTATAGCCATAGGTATTTTGCAAAAAAATAATAAACAAAATCCTGAAAAATGTAAATACCTCCGCAGATATTGTTACCTATATTTTGTAAGTTATACTTAATATGAATTTGTCAAACACTAAATAATTTTGTGATTGAATTGTTAATGATAACGTTTGTACTTATATTATTATTGTAGTATTTATAATAATATAAAGTAGATATAAGTGGCCTATCATGTGCATGAGTGGTTTCTAATAAAGGATATTATTAAACATTTTGCGTTTTTTACTTGCAAGTCTTGTGAACTGTCTTAGATAGTATTTTAGTATTCTTTAAAAATCTGTGTCAATTAAAACCGTTTTTGGTTCTAAACCATCAATATTATCTTTTTTCCATATTCATGCCCTCGGTTCACAGAGCATCCCGACTCGCCACTGACGTTAAAAGTAAATTAACTAAATTAAAATTATTTCACAACTTTACCGACCTCAACCTTAAAACTTCAATGTTAAAGGAAAGGGGGAACATAAAATTATTTTTAACAAAAAAACAAAAACCGACTTCCAAACTTAATAAATCTAAACTAAAAAGTAGAAAATAACACTTTTAAGGACTTTGTTAATTTTGGAGTCGGTGCCAGCCAGGTATTTTAATTATGTTTACAAATTGATAGATTGTAAACATAATTAAAATCAAATTTGTATCTATTTAGGGTTATTTTGCTTTGGCTGGCACCGACTTCAAAATTAACAAAGTCCTTAAAAGTGTTATTTTCTACTTTTTAGTTTAGATTTATTAAGTTTGGAAGTCGGTTTTTGTTTTTTTGTTAAAAATAATTTATTTTAAAATTTTTAGCGGAAAGTAGATACGTATTGTGTTAATGACTGTAAAAATTTACCTTCTATTATGTGGTAAACCTAATAGCCTGAAAGTATACAACCATCGGTCCATAATTGCGTATTATATTGAAAAAATTTTCTTTAAACTGCTAACCGTTGAGGAGTTGTACCTTCCATCATCAGTTACGGTATAGCCTATAAAAGATTCGGTTGAGCATCGTTAATTTGCTCCTAAAAATTGAAGAGTTCCGACACTTTGTCATGGATCCCATCATCAGAACCTTACCAAACTCTCATCAAACTACCCTTGAAGTATATCCTTTCCATTAAAAAAAGAATCATCGAAATCAGTTGGCGTTATTCGTCCATTTGACGCGCAAATACTTAATGCAAATTTAAGACTTTTATGGTTTTCTCATGGGTGCCATTGTCAGAACTGGAAAATATTAAAGTGGGACCACATGGGAAGCACTACCTTTCAAATAAAAAAAGAATCATCAAAATCGGTTCACCCAGTTCAAAGTTATGAGCTAACAAATATAAAAAAAAAAGAAATTTTTGGTGAGAACGCATGAAATAGTAAATATTCTATATCTCGAAAACTACTCAACGGATATTCTTCAAAATAATTTACGTGAGTGAAGAAGAAAATGAAGCCTTATTCATTATTGTCTTTTAACTTTCTTGCCCATAAAATCTCGCTAAAATCTTGCTTTAAAAGTTGGAAAGAATGAGAATCTTCTAATCAACTCTAGTTTTCACTAGTTAAAACGCGTTGTAACTGAGAACAGAGTTTTTACTGTAACATAATATAGATTATTAGTTTTTATAATGATGTGGCAAAACGTATTTGTTATATTACTCAAACGATATTATCATACAACTAATGCAATATTAGTGTTTATATTATAACTTTATTTCTTTTCATAAAAACAAAGATGTTCATTTTTATTCAATAAAATTTTTAAACGTAATACCTACTATAATTTCAAAAACTTACTGTCATCATTTTTAGTCTGTTTAGTTTGCTGCGATCTGTCATTCATCTTCCAATTAGTTGTCATAATCCGGCATAGTGAAACAGTTTTCGAATATCTATAATTCTGCAAGTATATTTAGTCAATAAACTTAACTTTACCTGTTTATATTATCAAAATGGTAAGTCCTTGTAATTATGTATAACAAAACCAATTGATTTCAAATTAAATTGCTTAATAATAGGTTACCAAGTTATTGCTTGGTCATTGAAGCTCACAACAAAAAATATTTTTAAAATTACAGGCTCGTCGTTATGATACCAGGACAACAATCTTTTCGCCGGAAGGTACAATATATTTTTAAACATTCTTTCCTTTATTTCGTAAATGTGGAAAACATTACATGCATATTATTTTCATATGAAGATGTTTATTGATGATGTCTTATGTATTACAGGCAGATTGTACCAAGTTGAATATGCTATGGAAGCTATAAGTCATGCTGGCACTTCCCTTGGTATCCTTGCTACTGATGGAATTTTACTTGCTGCAGAGCGTAGAAATACTAACAAACTTTTGGATGAAGTGTTTTTCTCTGAAAAAATATACAAGCTTAACGATGACATGGTTTGTTCTGTAGCTGGTATCACATCTGATGCCAATGTTCTAACTAATGAGCTACGATTGATAGCACAAAGATATTTGCTACAGTATGGAGAGTCTATACCCTGTGAACAGTTAGTTTCTTGGCTGTGTGATGTAAAGCAAGCTTATACACAATATGGAGGTTAATTTCAGTTTTTTACTTTAATTTATATGTCATACAAGATGTAACTGCATATATATAAAATTATATCTATCTATTATCATGATGCTATGCTATAAATATCAATTTTACTATATTATGTATACTAAGTACTAAACAGAGTTAAATGTTTTATTATTTTTAAAGGTAAGAGACCGTTTGGAGTGTCTATACTCTACATGGGATGGGACAAACATTATGGTTATCAACTGTACCAATCAGATCCGAGTGGTAACTATGGTGGATGGAAAGCTACCTGTATAGGAAATAATAGTGCTGTAAGTATATATGTGTCTTTAAAAACTAGTACTATTCTGCATATAATGTCTATTTATATGTAAAATTATAAGTTATTGCATTATGCATTGCATAAAATTTAAGATTTTTGACCATGTTTTGATTTTTCAAGGCTGCAGTATCAAGCCTCAAACAAGAGTATAAGGAAAATGAAACAACTTTGGCAGAAGCACAAGCATTGGCTGTTAAAGTTCTCAGCAAGACTTTGGATATGACAAAGCTTACTCCAGAGAAAGGTATTTGCTAGCTTTTTAAATGTTCTTTTCTTTTCTACATTTAAATGTATTCAGAAAATTTTCTTTCTTATTTGTTTTTTTTTTTTTGGATTTACAACTAAAGTAACTATTGTTTTATCGACAGTGTGTGAGAGATAATTAAAATTTCCTGCAAACAAATTAAATTAAGAAGTAATCAATCTAACAAAAAAACTATATTTTTATTGTTTACTAATTTAGTTTCCAATAAAGCTTAATTCCTTTTAAAACGATTCCATTTCTAAAAATCGAAATTAAACCAGTATTGTGAACTGGAACTATCCTTGTTAACATGATTGACATGCCATTTGTATTTTATAACAAACAATGTTTAATAATATTAGGGGAAGTGACCCAAATATTGGCACTTTAAGACATGGCTATTAATCAAATGAATGTAGAATTGTCTTTAAACTATTTATGTCGATGTTTATTATGTTCTAGTATTTCCAATATAATCTACTTTTAAGATCATACGCTAAAACAAATCTATTTTGTCGTATAAAATAAAAAAATAAGATTGTGTATTTTTTTTGGAAAAACCAATTATTGGCACCTATAATCCTAATCATTGACACAGTTAATGCTAATTATTGGCACTTCTAATTCGTTTACTAATTCTACTTTGTCTTTAAATATAACTATCGGTATTTTCGTAAATTATAATTTAATTTGTATGTAGGTTTTATACAAGGAATAGTTCTCTTAAAACAGCTAAAAAATAGGTTCTTTCTCAAAGCTCAGCTCATCCATCTCTAACAGATTTTTACATTTCATCATCGTTTGAATCTGCAACGCTTTTCTAACTACCCTTCTTAAAGTAAAAGGCACAACATCATCATCCTGTTTCGTACACATTTTCTTCTTCATTTGATTCTAGCTCTACTACATTTTCGACATTTTCAAAAACATTATCTTTTTCCGCTTCTTGAATATTTAGTAAGTTTTTCTTTACATCATGTGCATTACTTCTTTTTCTCTTCCCTTTGCCCTTACCAGCTGTGTTTTGTGTTTTGTTTGTCTGTGTAAGTATTTTTTTCTTCTCATTCTAATTTTCTTTTTTTAACACCTTCTTCTTTTAACTCTTTTGCCTTTTTCTTTTCTGTGTTGGATCTGGGTACCTGAAACTCTCTTGCAGCTTGTTTCTTGCTCATTCCAAATTTGACTGCATTTAAGGCCTTTTTTAAATTCTCATCATCATATTTCATTCTCTTTTCTTTAGGCTTCGCTTTACTTTTGGTCTTCATTTTCGTCTTTATTCGTATATATGTAATAAACCATTTATTGGCATATTATCGACCCAATTATTGGCGTAGTGTCCATAATGGGTATTAGACTCATTGGCACTGTGCCAATTATAGGATAACCAAATAATTTATCGTTATTCATTCAGAGGAAATGTAAAGTTAATAATGTTAAAAGGTAATGAATAAAAAAGAACGGGAATAAAATATTTATAAAACGACTAATTATTGGCATAGTGTGCCAAGAATGGGACTATGAGCTATTTGGCATCCAGTAATTGGCACCCCCGATTAATAGCGAAAACATAACTTTTTATCACTTAAAATCGTTACCATACTATGCTTTAAGCATCATACAATATTAAGCAAGTACACTCATTTGGTCTCTAATTAAACGAGCATAATTAGAAATGTATAATCAAATTGACTTACCTTATGAAAACAATAACAAAATCGGTTTTCATTCACAGCGAAATTTTAAGCGGCTACTTTTGAATGAAATACAACGGCATCAAAGATTCAGCGTTGGCAATTTAATAATGCAATATTACTACTAAAATATTGTTGTTGTTAACATTATCTTGGGCCAAAAGGAACCTTATTATTATAGTTTAAATGCATAAGTGCCAATAATTGGGTGAATGCCAACATTTGGGTCGTTTACCCTATTTAATCTTTACTATGTCACACAATTTGTTTAATTTTATATGTTTCTTTCTTTCAGTTGAGATGGCAACCCTGACTCGTAAAGACAATAAGACAATAATCAGAATTTTATCCAGTACAGAAGTAGAAAAATTGATTGCTGACTTTGAAAAGAGTGAAGCTGAAGCTGAGGCTGCCAAGAAGCTGTTACCTAAATCATAATTTTGTACAAGCAGTTCTATAATTCTTTTATTTGCACATTAAATATTTTACTCTGATATTTCGTTATTGTGTTTATATTCACCTTTTTTTATGTTGGGAAATGCATTGATGCATACCATAAGTGGCTATGTGGGACTCGCTAGCCAGAAAAGCCAGTACTACTAAAACCCAATGGTCCTCAGTCCTCACCCATCTGAATGAGACGTTGCAGGATCCAAGGGATCCAATCCACATAGCCAAGGGGTTGCTACACAGTCTACGCTGCTCTCAGAGAAGTACCAGGAGCAGCCCGTATGAGAACACTCGCCGAAGTAACCCCTCTTGCGCGTTTCTTGGCTTCGCGCCTGGCTGGCTTGTTGGACACTACTGAGCCCCCCATTATTGTCTCACCTACAGTATGTTATAAAAAGACAACAATGGTGACAAATCATGTAAATTGTCTATTTTGGCGATTTAATTGCGACGAAACTTTCCGACGATTTTCTTTAGTAAATTTCTCGTCACCAGAACTGAGAACATTGAAATTGCTGGTGAAGTAACACTTACATAATATAATACATTTGTTTTTAATATTAAGCGCGTAAATGTATACAAAAGCCATTGAGTTATTATTACAATAATAACTCAATGACAAAAGCTTGACAAATTATATACCTACTCAAACCTTCCTCGAGAGCCTCTCTATCAATTGGCGAAAACATCATGAAAATCGCTGCAGTAGTTTTTGAGTTTATCACGAACAAACATATAGGATGGAGGACTTTGTAAAGTTAACGAATTAACGTTAACTTGCGTTTAATCTTCTGAAATGTAACGCTTTAAAGTATTAACGAAGTTAACTTTTTAGGTAACGGATTAGCAATTAATTTGCCCAGCAATGTTTTTTAATTAAAAAAGTAGGTAATGAGAAATCTTGACTGCTATGTTTAGTTTTCTGTATTTTAATTGAATTTAAATTCAAAATTCTTAATTAAAATATGAATAGTAATATAGGCAGGTGTAGAGTTGTTATCTGTGGTTGTAAAAAGAAGGTACGCGCCATTGTGGCTGTCAAGTGCAAGTAAAAATTATGGATGGCTTTGTTAAATAAAACATTATAGTAACTGTGATTAAATTCGTGTTTTATTGATTGCATAAGTAGAACCGTACATTTTATGGCGACGAGTAAATACGGCGGCGTGTGAAAATTAATAATACAACATCTCGATTAAATTCGGCGTCAAATATGGAGTACGCTTTGGGGGCTGCGGGTCCTGTTTTCAGCCCATTTGGAGAGCCAAATACAGGAGAGAGGTGGAAAATATGGATCAGAAATTTCGAATACTATATAGATGGCCAAATTGGGCTAAGTGACAAACAAAAAGTCAATAGGTTACTTCATCAAGCGGGGCCAGAGGTCCAAGATATTTACGAAAGTATAAAGGAGGAAGAAGTTGAAGGATCCAATGAGTATGAAAAATGTAAACAGAGATTAAAAAGCTATTTCCAACCTGAGCTTAACGCGGCGTATGAACGTCAAAAATTCAGAAATATTTCTATGGAAAATGAGTCAATTGACATGTTTGTTTTGAAATTGAGGAAGCAAGCAGCATATTGTAAGTTCCTAAATACAGACGAGGCAATCATGGATCAGTTGATTGAAAAGTGTACGAACCAAGACCTGAAAAGAAAATTCCTAAAAAAAGGAAAGGATCTAACATTGACTTCAGCGCTAGAGATAGCTAGGTTATATGAAATGGAAGATAGTATGTTCAAATTGGCTGTAAAAAAGGAGAAGGAAGAAGAAGAAACAGCAAGCAGTGTAAATAGAGTGACACAAGAATTCAAATGTTTTAGATGTGGACTGAAAGGTCATCTCGCAAAAGATAGTAAGTGTCCCGCTGCATCAGAAAAGTGTGTTAAATGTGGTTTAACAGGACACTTTGCGAAGTGCTGTAAAACAAAGTATTCTAGAAAAGACAATGTGACAGGAAAGAAGAAGGCAGAGAAAAGGAAGGATGGTAAGAAAAAGAAAAGGTATATAAAATACGTTATTTCCAATGAATCTGACTCTGAGTCGTCTGAAGCAAGTGATAATAGTGAAAGTGAGGATGAACATGTACAAGTGAACTCGGTGTTTAGCATAAGTGCTATTGACAATAAGTGTATGATACAAGTTGCTGAAAAGTTCCCTTGTCAATTTATCATAGATTCTGGGGCTTCCATTAACATTATAGATAAACACACATTCCATAAATTGGTTAAATCTGGATTCTGTTGCAAGTTAAAGACTAAAGTCAATGAAAAGTATTTTGCTTATGGTGGTAAAGAATTAGATAAATTAGGAATATTCTGTACTTTATTATTTTCGCCAGATACTGGACGGAAAATTTATACTAATGTGTTAGTCTATAATGGGAGTGGCCCATCCTTGTTGAGTAGACAAACATCAATTGATTTGGATTTGTTAAGAGTAGGCCCTATATCAAAGGAAACAGGTAAAATTTATTCAGTCAAACCTCTGCTCACCAAAGAGGTTGTCGCAAAAGAGTACCCAAGTTTATTTCAAGGTATAGGTAAATTAAAGGATTTTAAACTAACTATTCCTGTTGACCCTAATGTTAAACTAATAGCTCAGCCTGTTAGAAGGCAACCATTTAACATAAGACATATTGAGGAAAAACTTGTTAAAGAATTGCTTGACTATGACATTATAGAACCAGTGACTGGACCTACCCCATGTGTGTCTCCATCCCATATTGTTAAAAAGAAAGAGAAAAATCAATACCGTCTAGTAGTGGACATGAGAAAGGCAAATGAAGCTGTACTGAGAGAACGCGTTCCACTACCTACATTTGAAGAGCTTTTGGCGGACCTAAATGGATGCAAATTCTTTTCTACTCTCGACCTGAAGTCCGGATACCATCAACTTGAACTAGATGAGAAGTCGAGAGCTATTACTGTTTTTAGCACAAGTCTTGGCCTGTTCAGATACAAAAGGTTATTCTTTGGAATAAGATGTGCGTCAGAAATCTTTCAGCGTGTGATTGCTCATCTACTTCAGGGCATAGACGGTGTTGCAAACAGCCAAGACGACATTCGTATTGGAGGCCGTACACAAGAAGAACATGACTACAGACTCAGACAAGTACTTAAGAGACTACAAGACAATAAGTTGACACTGAATGAAAAGAAGTGCACTTTTGGTGCTTCAGAGATAACATTCCTTGGACACCATATATCAGCGGCAGGCATAAGGCCTACAAGGTCAAATCAGCAAGTTGTACAAGAATTTAGGGCTCCACAGAATGTAGCTGAAGTTAGAAGTTTTCTTGGACTGGTAAATTTTTCTGCTCGGTTCATACCACAGTTTAGTACCATCACTGCACCCTTAAGACAACTTACTAAAAGGGACTCATTATTTGTATGGACTAAAGAGCATGAGAATGCCTTTCAAAAATTAAAGAAGTTAATAACATCTGCCCCAGCATTAGGATTTTATAACAAAAATGCAGAAACCACTCTTGTGACAGATGCAAGCCCAGTTGGAATAGCCGCAGTTTTAATTCAAAAACATACTATTGGAGGACAAGAACAGCCTATAATTATTAAATATATAAGCAAAGCGTTATCACCGACTGAACAACGCTATTCTCAGACTGAAAAGGAAGCCTTGGCCATAGTTTGGGCTTGTGAGACTTTATATATGTACTTAATTGGAAAGCAATTTAATATCTTGTCAGATCACAAGCCATTAGAAATTATATATTCAGCCAATTCTAAACCAAGTGCTCGTATACAGCGATGGGTTTTACGACTACAACCATTTACTTACAAGGTGGTTTACAAGCCAGGACGCAACAATATAGCTGACCCTATCTCCCGATTGTTAGACACAAGCAATGTTTCCATTAGTAGTACTGAAGACTGTGAAGATCAGCTGCTTATGGCTTTTATCGAGCAGAATTCTTGGGCTGTAACTATAGAGGAGGTACAGGAAGCTACTTTAAAGGATAAAGAATTAAGTGGCCTGAAACAATCTATCGAAAAAGACACATGGCCCAAAGAATTTAGAAAATATGAATTAATAAAGACTGAGCTTTGCGTTATTAACAATATAATACTAAGAGGAACAAGAATAATTATGCCAAGTTCTCTGAAAGAAAGAATTTTAAGCCTTGCCCATGAGGGACATTTGTCGGTCAATGCCATGAAGGCAAAACTTAGATCGAAGGTATGGTGGAAGGGTATGGATAAGGATGTGGAATATTGGACAGACACATGTGAAGGTTGCAGATTAGTTAGGCAAGACATTCATCCAGAACCTATAACACCAACTGAACTGCCTAGTAGAGTGTGGGAACTTGTTGCTTTAGATTACCTGGGACCGCTACCATCGGGTCATTACTTACTTATTATTATAGATTATTACAGCAGATACTATGAGGTTGAAATACTAAAAAACCAAACTGCAGAAACTACAATCAAGGTCTTAGAGAAACTCATCTGCAGAGAAGGTATTATGGATGAAGTTGTCTGTGACAATGGCCCAGCTTTTAGAGATGAACGTTTTAAAGAATTCTTAGCATCAAATGGAATAAAACTTAGACACACCACTCCACTATGGCCTCAGGCTAATGGAGAAGTTGAGAGGCAGAATAGAAGTGTTCTACGAAGACTCAGGATTGCTCAGGCTTTAAAACTAGACTGGAAGAAAGAATTACAAATATATCTTTCCGCTTACCGCACCACTCCTCATTCAACCACTGGAGTTCCACCAGGTGAAGTTTTCAGAGGGCGAAAAATAAAAACCAAGATTCCGGAAATAAGATCTGAATCGCATCTACTATGTGATGAACAAATGAGAGATGATGACAGGTACAAGAAGCATACATATAAACAATATGCGGACAAGAAAAGGCATGCTAAGGTGTTGGATTTACAACCTGGTGATAAAGTTTTAATGCGGCAAAGAAAGGAGAATAAATTGAGTACACCATATTCACCAAATGAGCATACTGTACTATGGAAATCGGGTAATTCAGTTGCTGTTCAGTCTCCTGAAGGAAAAATAGTCAGAAGAAATTCCTCATACTTCAAGCCCATAAAGAATAGAGATACAAATAGATTTACAAAAGAAGATGAAAATGAGAAGTTATTAGAAAAAGAGAATGGGAATGAGACACTGGAAATGACTTCTAATAAAGATAATCATGACTCGACTAGTGACACAGGTAGGCCACAGAGGGAAAGACGCTTACCACCAAAATACAATGACTTTCTTTTGAGTCTTATTATTGACTCTATGAATTGAATTTTCATGTATTAATTTTGTCTTCTAAGCGTAGGTCTAGATGCATTAATTACAGTATTGTATTTAATTATACCAAGGATAAATAAAACTCAGTTATGTTTCTTATTACTTTTATGTTCTAACCGTAGGTCATGATGCATTAATTACAATATTTTGTATTTAGTGATACCAAGGTTAAATTAAACTTGTTTACCTAAAGGATCTTATTTTGTGAACATGTTATGTTTTAGATTGATTTAAGTCTTTGTTTAAAACTTTTGTATCGATTAAGTTTATTTGCATTTTAAACTTTAAAATTTTCTCTTTAAAGAAAAGAAGGGATTGTAGAGTTGTTATCTGTGGTTGTAAAAAGAAGGTACGCGCCATTGTGGCTGTCAAGTGCAAGTAAAAATTATGGATGGCTTTGTTAAATAAAACATTATAGTAACTGTGATTAAATTCGTGTTTTATTGATTGCATAAGTAGAACCGTACAGCAGGTAATTTTATTTTTACAAAATACCGACTTTGTAAATTACGTTTACAATGGGGTATTACATCAATTTTTGAAAAACGTCTCAATTAGATTCTATAGTGATAATACACCACTAAATAAAATACCAAATTTTTATTCAATCGATAAGTGTTATAAAAATGCATTTAAGTTTTTACATTTCAAATTTCGCGCCTCATTGGTTGAAAACGCTAAACGCAGGGGACGCCATTATTTCTCTGTGTGTCAATACGTCAGTGGATTTTGTTAACAAATGCGCTGATGATTTGTATGAAATTGATAATTGTTTATAGTTTAAAAATGAGTTATTAATCGACTTATTGTTGGTGTGCTGTTCCTGAATGCAAAAATACAAGTGTAAAATGCGAGAATACTAGTGTAAAACACCGAACAAATTATTTATTTTTATGTACGAGTCGGTATGACGTAATGAAGTGCGGCGTCTACTATTTCGTGGTGTTTTAAAACAGATTAAAAAAACTGAAAACTTTGAATTTAATTTTAAAATTTGTTTTGTTAGTTTATGAACTAAAACCAACATTTACTGAATGCTTTTTGCGTAATCTATCTTAATAATACGTTTTTAGATTGATTTTCATATGGAGTAAAATACCCTATTATACGCAAACATTACTTTGTTTAATTCATTTTAAAGGTGAATGACACAACATTTAATCCATGTATCCGAGTTTACAACAAGACATTGACGTTTTTTGAATTTTGACAATTATTGACATTTTTCCATTTTCATTTTTCCATACATGAACAATTTGTTGTTGCGTCTGTAAACCAATATACTCTATGCTGTAAACGCAATCCCAAGCCATCTACGTTAAAAAAAAAAAAAAAAAAAAAACAATTTGTTGTAAATATTGCTTATGTTATCCTTTTCTGTCGAAATAATTTGAATATATTTGCAAAATATGGCTATAGAACGAGTAAAGAATAATGTTGTTGTACCTAAGAAATCCAGACTAGAAATAAATGTACGCCGACTATTAAACAAATGTGAATTATACGCTAAAGTAGAACCTATAGATCCGGATTCTAAGTTGAAACAATATGTGAAATCATTAAATGATATGATTACTGAACTAAAAAATAGTACTGAGTAAGTTTCTCAAAACACTCGTAAGATTTTATTACTACATAAAAGTAAAGCGAAACACATCACAATAATATTTTTAATTGCAGAAAACCACCTAAAGATGTATTAGCTGATTATATTAAAAGAGGGGCTTTTCTTAAAGGGATAGTTGAAACAACTAGTCTAAAAACTCCTATTGAAAAGGTATTTTTTGTGAATTTTACACATAAAAGTGTGTTATAGTGGTACATATGTCCAGAATACGGTAATATTATTCATAATTGCAGCTGGAAGCAGTGCAACAATTATCCCATGGAGCAAGTCATTCTAATGATAATGGTTCAGGTCAAGAAATACACCAAAAAACTGTTGCTAAATATGGAGTTGAGCTACGTTCAGAATTATTTGGTCTAGGTAAATATATCTCTAATTTTTTAAATAAATATTTGTTTATTTTTTGTATTTAATATATTTTTTTATAATTATATAATGCATACCTCAAAAATATAGAATTCATATGTATTTATTTTAGAAGATAGTGACAATACTCTAAAGCAGCGCAATATAATCAAAGCAGCAAATTTCACAAGCAATAGCACTAGCCAAGAGGACATTGATTCATTACTTAAATACCATCAAAATATGCAAGAAAAAGTTGCTGAGAACATGGTCATGTTAACTAAAAGCTTGAAAGAACAATCACAAATTGCTAGCACTATTATTAAAGGAGATACTGAGGTAATTGATGGAAAAATGTAATTTAGTTTTATAGACATTCAAAAGTGTAGTTCCATTCTCACATTAGATACTTTACCCACGTTCAACTATTTTTTTATGAGAGTTATTTGAGTTAAAAGTAAATAAAGAAACCATCATAAGACAGCTTATTGAAATCACTCAACTTTATAAAAGGGAAAGGTCACTCACTCATCACAAAATAGCGAAGACTGCTTGACATATAAAGGTTTTATAATTTGGCTGGGAGATAGTTTAAAGTTAGTAGGCATCTGCTAGTAATGAATGTTGCGACAGCCGGATTAAGGAGTTCTAAGCACTCAAGCGAGTTTATCTGAAAGTTTTGATTTTTTTTGTACTACTGACCTGAAATTTAGCAAGTCAAAATAGGTCTCAAGTATTACTAGTAAATCATAAATATCCATTTTATTAAATGCTTATTACTTTTGATTACAGGCATTAAAGAAATCATCTGATTTAACAGATAAAAATTTGATATCTCTTAAAGCAGAATCTGAGAAGCTTCAAGAGCACAGTCGGAGTGCCTGGAAATGTTGGCTCTGGCTCATGTTGGCTGTAGTCATGACTATATTCATAAGTAAGTAACCTTGTTATTCTATTCACTCTTGAGTCTTGATCTTCCCATTGCTGGTAATGGCCTATGGGTTTTCTCTCAATGTTACCTCGATTATGCTAAAAAACTACCCAGCAGTGTGTCTGCAGATTTCATGTAACATATAACAATAATATTGTCTCAGATATGCTGAATTTCTAATGGAAAATGTTTTCTTTTATTAAAACATTGGAGTTTGGTCTTGTGTTATTTATTTTGCCAAGTCCATGTCCATTCACTGTTATTGTTGTCCAAACATGATTTGTTATGGTATTGAAAAACAATGATTTATTTATGATTATAAAAATGCCCTATATGTTGACGTAGCCCTGTTTTGATGCATTCTCAGACAAACGATAAGAATTTATAAAATTAGATTCAGTCTTTGTTTCGATAATTATGACTAAATCAATAAGAATTTTCGAAAAATATTTTATGTACAGATTTAATGTTGATTTTACTATATGTGTAAAGTTTTTTAATTATTAATTTATTTTCATAATCAATTATTTCATCATAATTATTTATTTTATCTTTTATTTTCAGATATGGTAATGTTTATGAAAGTGATGAAGAAACGAAAATATGAAACGTAAATGTTACAATATCTCTTCTGATATATAATCTTGTGTCACAGTGTTTGTTATGGAACTCCTCAAATAGGTCAAAACAGCTTGACTGATTTTTATGAATTTTTTTGTGTATATTTGGTAGGTCTGAGAATAGGCCATAGGCTATTACTTATTCGCCCAGGTGATAAGGGTGGCCCTCTCTGGATTTTTTATTTTTAGACCAAATTTTTATTTTTTATGGTTCCTACCAATCCCTATTTTTTTAAAATCAATAGAAAATACGTGGAGCCGCGGGAATTGGTAGTTTATATATAAAATAATCTATAAGATTAGTATTTTTATTTGTTATTTACTTCTTGTTTACAATTTATCTTCTTGTGTATATGAAATAAACTGTCTATTGTAACTGTTTTTGTTTCATTGAAACCTCTCTCTATGTTTCTTAAATAATACATGCTCCTTTCATTTTGGGGTCTTACTAAGCTCAAAGCAGTCTAACTAAGATTTAGCGTAGTGTAATAACAAATAAGAATAAGTCTGTCTGAGTGTCTTCCCATGAAACCGCGACAGCCGACAACGTCACCAGCTACGCACGCCTTGTAAATGAGTTTGCATGCGGTATTTCGGGCGGTGTGATAACGTGCTTGTCTTAGAGAGTTCTAAATAGACTGTCTTAATACTGAATAGTGTAAAAGGCCTTTTAGTGTGGTGTAATACTTTTTTAAATATTTCTTATTGGAATAGTAATTATTATAGATACAGAGGCCGAATCTATAGTTTAGAATTTTTGTCTGTATGTCTGTCCGTGACCGCATCACGAGAAAACCACTGGACAAATTTTGATGAATTTAAGTACGATGATAGCTGGTTATCCGGGTCAGAATATAGTATTCTTTTTACTGCTGGAAAATATTTCTGAGAAATCTCAATTAACCGTTTAAAACTGGCTGTAAAACATCACACAGTATGTGAAATGTAAGGTGGGGTCCCACGGCCCGCCAGGCGACAGGCCGCACCAGGCGTTGCCCCGTCTGTGTAGGCCTGTCGCGGCCCGTACTGAGCATTCCCAGGCCTGTGCCCGCCTGGTGCGGTCTGTTGTCTGACATTCTCCACTCCATCATGTGCGTGTACGCGCAGGCGCCGCCGCAGGCGAAATGAACGATTAACAAGCGAAGCAGACACGCCCGTACAGGCCGCGAAAGGCGCCGTCGCGCCGCGCCGCGCCGCTCCTTTGAACTTACCGACTTCCGATGGATCGGACGGCCGACAACAGGCCACCCCAGGCTTCATTGGATGCATCGGTTCCCACGGCCTGTCGGTCCGGCCTGGCGCGGTCTGGCCTGTGAGAAAGCAGGCCGTGGGACCCGGCTTTAAGAATTTAGTTTCTTTAAAACGCGAGCGGAGCCGCGGGACTTGCAAGATATTTTTTCATTACTTTTATATTAATACTCATATATTCATATTTAGGTTTGAATCATAATTTAAATGACAAAAATATTATATTTAACGACATTAGGAGATTAATAAAACAATGATAATTTCATATAGATATATTTATATTTCTCTACTAGCATTTAAAAGGTCTACATACACATTACACACATCTCGTTACGTACGTGTACTTACCAAATCCATTATTGGTCCTTACGTTATCGCGTATTTAATTCACCATCTTATACCTAAGAAAGCTTTTTAAATTCTACATTTCAAGTTAACTGCATGGATATAAAAATATTTATATCATTATTTTGAGACTTAAGTGACAAGATATAAATAAATGTAAAGTAAGTATAACATAAACGTATTGGAAAATGTGAAAGAATGTGACCCATACAGCATACTAATTGTACACTTGTAAGGGAAAAATAAGGAGATACCTACGTTAAGTTTATTTTTCTAAGCCTATCTCTACATAATAAAATAGTTACTTACCTCATATAAATATTTACTTATATTCTATTATCTTAATATTTAAAATATTTCTGAGGCTTTTCTTTCATGTAATTGAAATATTATCGATTAAAAATGAAGAATTAAAAAAAAACTTTCAAAACTTATTAACATTTAACAAAGTGCAAATATGACTATTGACTATGGATATCTTAAATAGGCGAAAGGTTATTGAACTTTAATAAATAGCCTTTACTATACATACTACATTTTTTAATGTGCGTATTCACGTTGATCTTACAAGTTACTTAGAATTTTATAATCTACAAATTATAAGATAACTGTATAATATTATGAAGTAACTGTAAATAAGATAAAAGGATATAATGTATTAAATATTAATATAAACGATTTTAATCTTATAAATAATAGAATTAGGCTCTAGATATATGAAGTAACTTTCTTAGAATTCGAAAATTTTGTTGATACGGAAATATTTTATCATAATTAAGATAAATTTTATTTTTGCAATTTGCTATGTTTTGTTGGAGATACTTAATATTTTCGTTTTTTTTTTTTTGTTTTTTTGTTTTTTTGTTTTTTCGTTTTTTTATTTGGTTACGATGATAAAACTCTATTTCAATAAGGCTTGATAAAAAGATGCTATTATACATCTAACGTTGGTCTAAGCTTTTAATCATATTTTTTTATTTCATATCTAACAAAAGCTTAAATATTACTGCATATTAATTATTATGTTATAAATACATTAGGAATATGTACTACCAATACAACAGACTCAGCAACACGTTGCAATTGAAAAATGAAAACCGTTAATTTTACAAAAAAAATTGGCATAAAACTATCCCATCTTTTAAGTTAAAACTAATCACACATTTTTAAAAAAAAGTTAAAATCGGATTAGTAGTTTTGGTGTTCAACACGTAGACATACCTACTAACATCGTGACGCGAGAATTTCATATAAACAGATTAGGTAAATAGGATTATAATAGGACAGATATACATAATATTTATTTATAGCAAATCGGTAAATAGCAAAATTTGTTGCCTGTCGAGTGTCGTCGTCTTCGTTCAATCACTTTTTTCGCCTAATTCGACTATTTTTAGAGGAAAACCCTAGTAGTGTAAGTGTAATGTGATATAGTTGTAATATAGAATGCATATAAAATAAATGAATGTGTAATAAATAGTGAAATGTGTATCTCATGTAATAAGCAGATAGAAATATTATCACTTTTCTGGGTGTCTTGGACCACTCTACGGTACACATTCATATACCATGTTACCTCTCTTAATTTGTGAGCTACGATGTTATTGTCGATGCAAAATATTTGGAATTTAAGAGGATTGTGAAGCTGTACATTTTCATACAAAAAGCCTTAACGTTTTTCACCCCCTGAACATAGTCCAATTTTCCTAATTTTTGGAAATGTTGTAGATATAATAGATATCTAGGCCCGTACGTTTTGATTTTAAAGAAATATTGCTTAGAATAGAAATTATTAGCATCTAAAAATCGACATTTTCGACTTCAAAACTTCGTCGCGCAATTGTATGTTTTAAAATTAAACTAAACTAAATTTTTAAAAAACCAAAACGTACAGTCCTAGATTAAGGTGTACTGAATCGAATGACACCAAAATTGTCTTATTTCGTAAATGTTTAGGGGTGTGAAAACGTTAAGGCCCAAAACCATATTTCAAACAGGAAATATAGGTATTTGCCTCGAAGACTTGCAACTCTCTCTATCGCACTATACGGGTCGGGAGGCAGGGCATATTGTAGTGATGATGGAGGTGTATCGACATTATCATCGCCTAGGGAGGTGAAAGTAATATATCGATGGATATTATTGAAAAAATCATCAATGAGAACTATAAACCCACAATTATTTACTATCATGAAAAATCAAAAAAGGCCGAACATTAATTTACTGAATGAATAAATAAAAAATATAAAAAGGTAACCGCCTTCAAAAACTACAAAGTAAAAAAATACTGTAAATTCTCTGCCAGTATCAATAGCCGTTATTTTTTGGTCAACCTCGCACTAAATTTCCTATCCAATTTTTGTTTTTTATAAGGTTTAGTATTACTTACTGAAGACAAAATTACAAAATGCTGACAGATCCAGGTGGAGTTTCAAGCCACCTGAAAAAAGTTTTTGGCCGATATCTCGGAAACTATGCGCTTTAGAGCAAAAGTTATTGAATCCATTATTGTAGAGAATTAATTTTCACATCTTTTATTTCCCGTAAACTTTTTTTTTAACTTACCGTTTACGATTTATGGCCCATTTAATGTATCCATCTTTCTGTCTCAGCCGATAACTCACAAATGGTTTCAATAACTAATTGTACATTTCGTACAATGTACTAGGTACTACATAGTAGTAACAACTAACACTATTAGTACAGTTTTAGTAGAACATAATAACATGAATAAATAAATAAATCCTTACTAATATTATAAAAGCGAAAGTAACTCGTTTGGCTGTCTGTCTCTCGCACTTTAACGCTAAAACTACTAAATGAAATTTGGTACACAGATAGTCTAGAGCCTGAGAAAGTACAAAGGCTACTTCTCAAGGCGAAAAAAGGGCTATAAATGGTTGAAATAGGGGATGAAATTTTGTGTGGAAATTACGTCATTTTTAAATCTAGAAGCTTCAAACTTATTTTTTAATTAGATATAAATAAATAAGACATTCAAAGTTTGTAAAAATGTTATCCTAAAGGTGGTACCAAGGGACGAACCGGAGCGAAGCGAGGGTGAGTCGCTAGTAAATAAATATGTTGGGACATTGTTACACCAGCGTCATCTAGTTTCGTGGTAAGCTACGAGGTTTGTGCTACGGATGCCTCATGCCAGATAGTTGATACATATATAAATTTTAATTACATACATATTATTAATGTAAACACACATGACTGGACTACAAACATTCGTGCTCAACAAATGAACGCCCCCAGCGGGACTCGAACCCGCGACCGCTGGCGCAGAAAGTAGGGTCACTACTAACTGAACCTAATGTGTCGACGCGTAAATGAAAACTTAGGTGTTTGACTTTTAAATATGAATATTTAGATTACTTCACATTTAATTATCAAGATTCAAGAATACTAAATATTGCATTTTCCTTCATACTTCATACTTCAACAGGCTTAGAATGGCATTTTAGGTATAAATACGTAGTACGTACAAATTCGCGTACATGCACGATATGTTTACTGTGGATGATTAAATAATTTACAAGTAAAATGAAAACTTAGTTATTTTAAAAGAACATCAGCCGTCCGTCGTCGTCGTCATCTATTTTTTTTTAATTTATCAATATGTGTCCATAAAATATTAGTTACTGTTTGGTATTGCCACCGATTTCCAAAAGTTATTTTTTACTTTGTAATTTTTTAAGGCGGTAGCCTTCTTTGAACCTTATAATTTTTTTTTATTTTTAGTTTCTTATCATAGAAATTGATTGATGATTAGGTACGTTTACATGGATGACATTTATATTTTTCCATTTATTTTGATTTAAAAACCAAACTACTAAACTGATGTTGATAAAATTTGTGTGGGATCAATTTGGGGTCATAATAGGTACCTATTACTACTATTAGTAAGTAACAAAATATATGTTAACCTTGCCTACATTTCGCAAATTCAAAGTAACACACACAAAATGAAGATGTAACGTATAGTGAATGTAGGTATCTATGTACGCAAACCGCAGAAGGTGCAGATCTAAGACTTCGAAATTCAAATGAATTGAATGCTCTCGCGCCGAGCGCGCTGCCGCCCTCCACCCGCCCCCCGCGACCCGCGTGTCGCCCGTTGCTATCATAGTGTGCGTGAGAATTTGCGTGTGTTGTATCTGTGTTGTTCGCGCCCGCGGGGAAGCTAAGCAGTATGAAACAGATAGAAATTTTTCAAATACCTACTAGCGCCGCGTATCGTCGCTTCACAATCCTCTTAATTCGTTATATTATAATTTATCTGAAATGTATAGGCATTGAAAGTAAGTTTATCTAAATATAATATTTAGAGTCTAGTCTATACGTTAGACATCCTAAAATTCTAATATATTTTCTCTAATAAAGTTAAGTTAGGTAAAGAGATAGATTTCATAGGATGTTATTAACTTGTTTTGCCATCAAATGAAGCAAGCATTAAAAATTTTAAAAATAAGTGATTTGAGCATTCACTAAAATTACTAACAATACGTATTATTTTTTTATAATAAAAAAACAAAAGGATTTAATGAATCATCTATATCTATTTTATACCTATACCTACAATTTCTGTTTTAATTAAACAGAACATGTAAATCATTATAACGTTCGTTTCAATTTTTACGTATTTATAAGTATTTATTAATATGGTAGATCAGAAATAGTGATGTATCTACTAGACCAATGTTTCCCATTTGCCGGGTCGCGACCCGGTACCGGGCCATCAAAATACAATACCGGGCCGCAAAGACCCCACCTTGTTTTGAAAATTAATACCAACTATCGATCGACGCATCACAGTATGTATTTTAGATTTTAATGAACCATTTTTAGTATATTATATAATAATATATTACCTAAGCTTGGGTTTAAAATTATTAAGTGGGTCACGAAGGGGCAGTGTGAAAATTACCGGGCATGGCAGACCAATGTTTGGGAAACACTGTACTACACACAAATTTAATTCGCGTTGTTACGAAGCGTTATTTTTTTAAGCGTATGTATGTCAATATAATTCTATTTTTTATCATATACATCGGTCAATTCAAATTTCCATATTTTGTTTGGTCCGATTTCCGTCACGTAAAGATGAGAACCATTTCTTGTCACCGCCAAGGAATGTGGATTTGAGAACCCCTGCAATAAATACATGCTTTTTATTAGTCTAAATCATTTACTTACATAAAACGTTTAAAGTTTTGGAAAGATATAAAAATGAAATAAGGAAAACTTACGGTACTGGGCTCCCACGTATCCAATATGTTTCCATATAAAGCGTTAACAGTAAAACCTCGTATTGCGATGTTCTGAGAGGTCGGTCCGTTTACAGCGTAAATCATATCCCCGTGAGATGCCACAGCGAACACGCGACCCAAAGTCGGGTCCTCAATTACAGTGGCGGGTTCCAACATTTTTATGTAGCTTTTCAGACCGGCTTGAGGACACACAATTCTCATATTTTCTCGATCAGCAACACATACTATGTCTAGGCTTTCCAGTAATGTAACACTATGAGGAACATTTAGTGTTAGCGTATCGGAGAACGAAGGAATAGCGAATAGAAGGGTGCCAGCTGCGTTGAACTTTAAAATCTGATTATTACAATATCCATCGGCAACAAAAATCTCGCCTGTCGTGGCAACTGCTACAGATGTGGGCATGCAGAGTAATACTCTACGTCGGTACGGATAGCCGGCCGTAAATGCTTCGCCAATTGTAAGACTCGGGTACTTGTGATTATTTGGAGTGTACTGAAACGGATAATTGTTTATATTTAATATCACAAAATGTATAATATGAAGGATTTATAACATGACAATAAAACAAATGTTAACAAATTGCATACTGATCATATTTTTTGTAGTTAAGTATGAAATAGATAGTACTGTAAAGTTAAACATAATTGGTTCTATTCCGGTCTTTTAAAAGCCTGTCCTGGATTCGTCCAGTTAATAAACGAGTTTGTGTCAGTCGTTAATTGTGTCAAAGAAGTAAAGTAAGTAAAATAAATATGAAAGATTAAACAAAAAATATTTTTGTTATACATTTTTCCATACTTTTCAGTAACCTGTTACTAGTTTAATTGCAAAAACAAAGCTTGTCTAAGTGTCGATTAATCATTTCATAAATTTACCTTAAACACTTGGTGTTTAGCTACATCAGTGACCCAGACATTGTCGTGATGATCAACAGTCAGGCCATGAGGCATATAGAATGCATAAGCTCCCCAACTGTGAAGCACTGACCCAGTGTGAGGGTCCAGAACTAATATGGTATCTTCAATTATTGGTCCTTTGTCAAGGTTTTGATAAACATTGGATTCGTTAAAAGTGCTGAAAGTTAATATATAAGTAACAAATTAAAAATTTCGACAAAGTCAAGTTTTAATTTATTAATCAACAAAAAAAATACCTTTCATCCCACACTCTTTCAGCTCTATGGAAAATCACAGGTTGTCCTAAAGAATTTATAGAGACAGCTGTTATTTGCCCAACATTAAGTGATTGTTGCGGCCAATCCTTAACTTCCTGTGGTCTTAATACTATTTCATCTTTCGACTGTAACAGTATATTTCTTATGAGTACTTCAAATTCACCAATAATGATTAGATTTTAAATATTTTAAATATTTAAATACTTACAGCATGTAGATCTAAATTTTTAAGAACGTTTTCTTCATTTCCATAATTAAAGTAATCAAGATTATCTCTCACAGTTTCTGGTTCACACTTTATACCATTAAAAGTTACAAGTAACAATATGAACGACCACATTTTGCAAAAATATGTTATAATTTAGATCTCGTTGGATTTCATTTACTGAGTACTGAAAGAACGTATTGATTCTTGGTCCTTCTGTTAAGTGGTTGAAACTTATACGCATGCGCTTTTCGGCATTGTGTTTCCTACTTACATTTCAAGGCCAATACATATAAGTATATACATTAAATAAAAACAAGTTTTTTTAACGAGACTTTTATTGCGTAAATTCAACAATAAGTACTTAACAAAATTGGTCGCACGAAAAACAATATATCCCACCTGATATGGGACAAACAAGGCATCTTAGGTATAATACGAAAATAGAAGATGAAATTTCATTTCTTTCCTACCAAATCAGTCTCAGGTTCGTTGAACATGGCACACTTGGAAATGTTTTACGATTCCGTATCCAGGGTATTGATATGGGGGAAAACATGGAGTACTCAAATGAAATGGGTTAAGCCATTTGATTATTGGCCTCTCCATTGAGAGTTGGGTTGGTCCCATATGTAGCCTGTCTCGGTCATAGAGCAGACCGCGTTATAGTACTTGCCAGGACTACGGCAGTACGACCACGAGGGGCACTTGCATCGGAACAGTCTTTGGAACTCTTCCTTACATATTTCATTCCACCAACATGTTCTCTGAAATAAATAGTTGGAGGATACTTATGTAGCTTTTTTTATAATTATAGTTCGGTGAGAATATTCTTTAATGATACGTTGTTTAATTTTTAAAAAATGTTACATTCGCTTTCTTTATTGCTTTTATTGATTAACCTATATTATGCAATGGCAATAAAAATGACTTCACTTTAGTTTACCAAACTGAAATCGATGACACAATGCATAATTTAGCAGTAGCTATAAATTTAAAACAAAATTCTTACCTCAGTAATATAACCCTTAATAGATTGATCAGAATAACTTCGTTTACTGATTGTCTCAGCCCCAAACATAGCGCTGAACATGAGTATGTAGGCCATTATTAAGTACATATTGTATTTCAGCCGCGACACATTTACCAGCACTGTTTCACTTATGCCTTACATACGTTAACACAAACATAGCAGAAAGCTTCAAAATATACTTTATTCGGCTGCGTAAAGTAATCATTTCACGCCCCTCGCCCGAGCTTAAAGCTCTGCGCGCGTGGAATTGTGACTAGACGGTTTATTTACCTATGTGTAGGCGGGCAGGGTGTACAGGACAAAAACGTGGCAAGTGCCTTAGGGAGACGTCACTAATTAACTTCCGCAGCGGTTTAATGGAGAATACTTGTTGTACGTAGTGTTTATTTTTTATTCGTTCGTTTAATATTCAGTGGGGACAGATTTTGACAGGTTTTAGGCACGACTTTAAGCATCATTTTCAGTAATATAAATATGATGGTCGTCATTAAATATTTTCTGACGACGATTATGACGTAACCAACAGATTTTAATTGGTAATTCATTTTTTACTATAAAGCATTACAAATCTATTACAATGTAAAAAAATCATAATAAAAATATGAATTCGTATGAAATGCAATAAAACCAGCTTTGATATAAAAATAGGTTTATTATAAACTACTAAAATAAATACATTTACAATCTAAACTCTAATAGGACTTTGACAAAAAATCAAAATACTACGATTTAATAAATAAATAAATTATACAACTTTCAACAGTATGTGGTATATATTAAGATTATCGTTAATAAATTTATACAATAATTTAACACACAATTCTTACTAAGCTCTTATACTTCATATTTCAATGGCACTTTACGTCAAGTTAATATGGCATATTAATTTACACAACTCTTCTATTTTAATACAAACTTTGAAAAATTGAAGCTATAAATTGTCATAGAATAAATTAACTAATGCTACAAAATTGACCTCAATTTTATGTTTTAAATATCTCTTTATTAGTTCAACGACATCGGTTGAACCAAAACAAACAAATTAATAAATTATGTATAAATAATACCTCGCAATATATGCAAAACATGGTTGAATAAAAAATGTTATTTTTTCGCCTAATAAGAATCTAAACTGAAGTTAATATCTATTAACATATACGTCAGAAAATTGAGGCCAATAAAAGGATAATATATCACAAACTTATGGATTTAGTAAATTTTAGTAGAGACTAATTTTTCATCAACTTTGGTTGAAAACTATTACTACATTTGGAATTTGAAATACATTAGCAAAAAAAAATTAATTTTTGCCTTTATTTCAGTGTTATAATCTACATAGCTCGGAACTCCATTTTGTTATTATCAATGCTTTCATGCTCTTGTCGCCTATGTAGAGTCTCTGCGTCTTTCCTGCAACAAGCATTATTTGTTTAATTTTAGTATAAACAACATTTTTATCGATTATTTCCTACCGTTTGTTTTAAATTTTCAAATTGTTTTTTTTTTAATATTGATAAATAGATTCATAGACGATAGAATATTAGCGATTTAACGATGCATTATTATTTTCTTTTCCCTTCCATATGAATATTTTTATCTTTTGTTAATTTAATATTTTATAATAGTAACAAATCGACACAATATGTCACGTCATCTATTGTAATTTATTTGAAATATTTTTTGTCATAAGATCTGTAATGGTAATGCGGTCACCATAGGGTAACTCCATTACCATAATAGTATATGCTACCAGAAGCTTAGCACCGTGCACTTGCCAAAAATTGACTATAATAATCATAAACGTGAAACTCGCTTGCGTCAGAATGTTTCTTACTCCCTTTCGTTGACAAGCCCTGACGGATATGAAAATATTATTGATACCATTGATATATGTACTAGGAAAAAAGGTGTAGATAAGTCATACGCGCTCAAAAAGCGGCCCACCAAAACTAGGCTAATTGGCCCACCTGAACATAGTCACGACTCACGCGTTAACGACGCACTGTCGCGAATTATATTTGTCTCTTTTTCACTGGCGATACTTGAATCATGCCATCCTATTTTGACAACTAATCGTAATGTAGTGTGTTCAGTGTTATTGCAATATTTTTAGTTATTCATGAGTGCGTTAGTGTGCCGTTTTTGAAGGTAGAATGTCGCTTAGGTAACGTATCTACACCTTTTTACTTATAATATCATTGATTGATACTTATAGATTATACAATGTGGACGCAGCCGATCGAAATGAAAGAAGTCGTGGATAAATAATACATTATCATAAAACTTGTAAACTTACGAGTAAATACCTGTGTCAAATACGTATCATTAATATAGAATACTCACGAGTATTTATTACTAGAGGGTTGGAAGATACTTTTGGGGCAGAGCCTGTAGTACGGCCAACATTCTCCGCCAGATTCACCGGCGCGTTGAGCCTCAACATATTCAGCTAATAAATCTGCGTACGGTGACTTACTTGGACTGCAAAAAAATAATGCTTTTAAGTAATATGTTATTGTTATATTTGAAAAAATATTATTTATTTTTCGTCCAAAATCTCAATCTGGAATTATAAATAATATGTAACCAAACAAAATAGGATTAAAATATACTTACTTCAACTTAAATACCAAGTGAGCGGAACCGCGGACATTATGTAATATTTATCATACACTAGTGATGAATCTTGTACTACTATACCATATCATATCATGCATTAACATTTATTTGAGCTATTTTTTTCTTTATTCTTAATGAGACCATGCTTTTAATATTTAAAATCTCTACATTTTCTTAATAGCTTCATTCTAACTGATAAATTATACTCATATATTATACTAATATTACCACTAATATCACGAATATTACTATATATAATCAAGTAAGCTAAGTACCTAATAGGAACATACCTAAAAAATAGTTTCATAACTTCACCGAGAAAACCAAAGTTTTTTAGTGGATGAGCGTTAATTTCACAGATAGCCCTTAACAGGCACTCTTTGCCGTCCAGCCCAAAGTTTGCTAATAAATCCTCAGCAATTCCGTACATTAGAGCTCTGAAATTTAAAAATATCATAAATAAATTTGTACAAAATTTAATCGATCATTTTTTTTAATGTGTCGCGTCGCGATTATACTTCGGAATAATGATTACGATGCAATAAATGTGGGGCGTTTAGATAACAATTTCATTTATTCTAGTTCAAAACTTCCTTTAAAATTCTATACATGTTCTTATTATACTATTTAGTGACCAAATAAAATTATGCAACAGAATTTCCGAAGTACGTAAAAGGAATATCAAATGGTGCTCGCTCTCTTCCAAGCACCATGTTGCGTACCGAATATTTGATATCGATATAGGCGAGTGAAAGTGACAGAAGTTATATGGTCACGTTATCCTGGAGTCTAAGTCACGTGTGAGGTCTTACACTATGTTCTGTTTCAACTTACATTTATATGTAAGCCGAATTAATACATAGCGGTATATTGATATAACTTCAAAATTCTAATAATAATAATATTTATAACTAGCTGCCCGGACAGACTTCGTTCCATCAAAAGTCAATAGTAAAAATTTTTTAGTAAATTAACAAAAAACAAAAACCGACTTCAAAACTAAACAAATCTAAACTAAAAAAGTAGAAAATAATCCTTTCAAGAACTTCGTTAATTTTGAAGTCGGTGCCAGCCAAGACGGATAGACTTATCTTTCGAGCAAGGAACTTTCGAACGGTATTTTGATTATGTTTACAAATATTATAGATATAGATTAAACGAATATGTGGCTGGCACCGACTTCTAAATTAACGAAGTTCTTGAAAGGATTATTTTCTACTTTTTAGTTTAGATTTGTTTAGTTTTGAAGTCGGTTTTTGTTTTTTGTTAAAAATAATTTATTTTCAAATTTTTAACTGAAAGTAGATACTTATTTTGTTTATGTACAAAAAAGAATTTTCCAAAACGGTCCAGCCATCTTTGAGTAATGGGGAACATACATAAAAAAAAGTCCCCAACGAATTGAGAACCTCCTCCTTTTTTTAGAGTCGGTTAATAAGAGCCTGAAAGGATTTAACTATCGGTCTATAATTACGTATAATAATGAAAGAATTTTCTTTTAACTCCTAACCGTTGAGGAGTTGTACCTTTCATCATTAGCTCAACCACAGGAGATGATGATTATCAGACGCAAATACTTGAACAGCTTTAGAAAATATATGAAAAACGTAATAAGTGCCTATAAAATTTGAGAGTTGTCTTCGATTTCCCTGGGATCCCATCATCAGATCGTGACTTGGTGACTATGGGACCAACTAGAAACTATACCCTTTCAAACAAAAAAAGAATTTTCCAAATCGGTCCAGCCATCGTCGAGTAATCGGGGAACATACATAGAAAAAAAAAAAAAGTCCCCGACGAATTGAGAACCTCCTCCTTTTTTTGAAGTCGGTTAAAAAGTTTTTATTTCCATTTTTTTTATTATTAAAACCTTCCATGTTCCATAAGGAGCATACAAGAAAAATAGCCGAATTTGTCGAGCCAATCTCGAGTTTTGCGCTTAGCAACATTCATTTTTATTTATATAAATTAAAGCCTAACATAATTTCTGGTTCAAAAAAACTTTAACTTTGACTAATACGAATAGTATTATCCTCTTGTCATTTTTCTTTTAATAGTATCAATTCTCTTTTTGATTTCTAATGATGAAATAATTTTAATGACTATTGCCTCATTTATTTATAATATCTTCATTATAATAGTAGTCCCATTTAAATTCTAATAAGAATGTCCTCTAAGGGTTAAATAGCATTTTTTTATGATTTTGGAAGCTGGTGTAATTTTTAGGTTCATTGGTGCTAATAAGAAAACATAATTTATTGTCTATTAAATACCTTTCACCGCCATGGAATCTATCAAGGATCACTTTCTCAGTTTCCGGTGGAACTGCTTCCTTTGTCGATCGTTTGCCTCTTCTAGTATCTAAATATTGTCCAACATAATCTGCCATCATGGATGCGGCGGCATTACCCATTGATCGCGCGAAAATAGGCGGTAAATCCCCATAAGGATTCTCATTGTCAGTAAGCCCCAATTTGTCAAAGTCAACTGTAATTTGTGGAATGCTTAAATTATTATTATTATTATAAATTAAATCTTTTACATAATTAATAATTAGAATTATGTTGTAGTGGCATGTTAATATAATTTAAATGGCCGTTTTTGTGATTTTGGCCAGCCAGGTGATTTTTATTATTATACTCGAACTACTTTATTCTATTAATCTAATCTAATAATACCCATTTTTTATGTAAATTGGTCCAGGCGTTTTAAAATGTTTGCGAGACTAACCAACCGCAATTGATTATTTAAAAAGAGCACGATTTAAATACAGATAAAAAAGTTGGAACACAAGTTTTTCTATCATTTACACTGAATAAATTAATTAATTAAATTTTTAACGATGGTTTATTACTTATTAAAAACTATTTTATATTTATATCTTTACATTATCTAATAACTAGTATGTACTTATAAAAAGTTATTACAATGATACATCTTTAGATCTTGATGAATGATACATCTTGATCTTTAACATGAATCATTTTCTAATAGGTTATAGGTCTGATAATTTGTAATTTAATTATAGCATTAAGTTTTTCTAACTACATAAACTTGGTTATAAATTGAACATTAACTCTGCAGTTGATTGTGTATCTACATATAAAACTAAGTAACGATAATTATATACATTTACCGTTCTATTAGAAATCTAAATTAAACAACTATAACTACATTTAAATACATAAAAATTTGAATAATACTTCAAATAACACCTGTTCTCAAACTTACTCGTAGCTTATTTTTTTGTAAATTTACAGTACCGTAAAAATGTTAGTGTAGTACGAACTCTTTAAAAGAAGTTTTATTTTAAAATAATAGTCGAAAGTACCAATTGTTCCAAGTCAGTACAATTGTACTGACAATGCATTCGACTAACCTACGTTAGAACTAAAGTCTAAAACTAAATACAACACTACACAGTACACTACATTATTAATGAACAGTGTTCTGAAAGAAATACAATTAACCAAACTACGTGCAGATTTAAGTATCGTGTATTACTTCAACATCACTACTTCAATTTTCGAATTTTAAAATACTGACTTTTACATTCCAGTTGATACATTATGGTACCTGCAAAACCATTATGCATTATATTTAGAGTATGAATATTCTTAGTAAATTTGTCCTCAAATAAATCCTCACACTTCTTCAGAAAGAAAACAGTTTTAATAGCTCGTACTTAAATGTTCTAAATAATATTAAATTACTAAATCTTATTTAAATTTACCAATTGGTATAACTAGAGGTTGAATTGATATCATAGTGAGTTTAACTCATAATTATAATCGAGTTTTCCACCCGATTATAAATAAATAATTTCGATGAACGCCATCACTTTACACAAAAACAAATGAAGTACGATGTGTCGATATTATATCAAACTAGCTGACCCGGCAGACTTCGTACTGCCTCAATCGATAATAAATTCGATAAAAGACCTAAACTTTTTTTTTCATATTTATTCACCTTCTCTAGACTTCCACAGATAATTCAAGACCAAAATCAGCCAAATCGGTCCAGCCGTTCTCGAGTTTTAGCGAGACTAACGAACAGCAATTCATTTTTATATATATAGATATAATATTTAGGTAAACATTCAGTTATATAATTTTCACATATTAATACGCTAAAGAAATTTACATTACTTACTTGAAAAAGGAAAACTGACAGTCATATTTGAAAGGAATCCTTTTGGCGGGTGCCTCACAAAAGGCATAGATATTGAAGGTGTGATGGCCATAGTGGTTCCGGGCGGAAGCGCAAGACGTCCGTCGTTTGTGATCCATAGTATTCTTTTCTGGCGAGAATGCGGGATATTCTCTTTGGCTAGCTCATCCTGTTTTTCAGGAGATGCCATTGGCAGAAGTGCAGCTAGTGCTATACTGATCAAGACTCGTGGTATCCTCTCCATTGCCGTCTATAGAATCTAAAACACAATCAAAAAATACGAATTATTATTTATGTAAATTGATTGAATAAAAAGGTTTCAATGCGTCAAAAACAAAATAAAGGTATCTATCTTTTATTTATTCATTAACCGTCTCTAGCTTGTCTAAAATTCTGACAACTTCATTGTATTTTTTTATTATACTGGGTATGTTTACATGGTTTTTGACTTTTTATCGAAGTAATTTAGAAAATATAATGAACACGTCTAACTGTAAATACTTGCGTATTAGAAATCACGATGAAAATTTTAACATGGACGCAGAAAAATTTATACATTTATTAGAATCACAGTTTAAAACAAATTTGAAATCGTTGACACAGTGGAAAGAATTAACTCAATTAATCTTTATATCGCAAAATGATTACAAAAGAAAACTTGAAAATGCAAAAAACCGTAGAGCTGCAATTATAAAAAAACTTTATATACAGTACTATAGAATGTCACCTTTTGAATTAACAGACAACTTACTAAGGACAGCCAATCTATGGAAAGATTTAAAATCAAAATATAATAAAAAGCAAAAAATTTATTCGTTACACAATATTGTACACGTATCTACACAAGATATAAGTATAAATCATGCCATGAGTGAGGAAGAAAATATATGTTCGAACACTCATCCCAATACTGAAATTATCCAATCAAAAGATCGATTTGAATTAAGCCAAGAAATAGAGTTGAAAAACAAATCTAACAGTTCTCCTTATTTACCTCCAATTGTATATACAAATGAACATAGAATGATATCTCCTATTGGATCTCATCACTCACCATTAAATTTAATAGACGTTAAAAGTATTGAAGAGGGCTTAACCGAGAGTACGAAAGAAAATATTATTAGAATCAATGAAACAAAATACCTTAAATGTTTTCCGAACGTCTTAATGATAAGAAATAATATACCTCAAGAGCAAACCATAAAGTTTTCAATAACAAATTGTGCTACAAAATACTTACATGTAAGATTTCAGTCCTTATCTGATAATTCTTATTTTAAAAAGTTTGCTATTGTCCCTAACATACCTGTTAAATTAAATCCAGGCCTGACGATATCCTGTAAATTCATATTCACACTTCAACAAAACCTTAAAGAAGAGGTCATAAATTCTAAACTATATTTCAGAATAGGTCGAAACGTATTAAATCTTAGAGATGAAGAGATACTCGGTGTACCGATTGCTAGTGAATTCCAAAATATTCAATCTGTTACTGTTTCCAAAATAGTTAAAATACCGTCTGTATATTCCTGGCAGGTAACAGGAGTGTATAAATATCCTAAAGGCGTACTGCAAATACAAATCAACGATGAAAATACTTATAATGTATATATTAGAAAAAAATATGTTGATCTCTCACTAGAATTCAGTCATAGCTTAGATTCGCTAAATGTCGCAGCAAGTCTTGATACAGAGAGCTTACAAGAAAAAGAAAACGATAACGATTTCGAAAGTCGAAGTAAAATTATATCTTCTCTAAGAACACAACAGATGTTGAACATAACAGATGACTGTAACGAAATAAAAGATGAAAATAATTCATTTATTACAGTAGATGTTGTAACGCTTGTACTGATTGATATTGTGAATCTTGTTCTTGAACCATTTGTGTTTAAGAATACATATCTACGTCTAACTTCGAAGTCTAAAAGGTTGGCTATAGTGTATTTAACGAAAGCAGAATATGTTGGCTATCACCATTGTTATTATGATATAATTTTTGTCAATCCTGAAAATGATGAAACCGTTTTTATTAAAACACTGAAGGTGTTTGCTGAAATTTTACCTCATCCTATTTTATTACATCCACCTATGCTTGATATGACTAAATCACCAGTTAAGTTTGGTTTTTGCAAAGACTTTTTTACTATTAGTAATACTCATAATTGTTTTCCAGTAACAGTAAAGATTAGTACTATTCGGAAATTCAAAAATATATTCAAAATAAAGCCAATGGAATCGCTAGTTTCTCCGAAATCAAATGTAAATTTTGAAATTAGTATGTGTGTGAATGATAATGTTGTTTTAAATAATGTCGAAGATTTCGCCTACTTTACATTTAAAATAGCAATCATTGGACACGACTCTATTTATCGTAATGTTCCTCCATTCTTCTATGAAATTATAGCTCCATGTAGTACAGAATTTGAAAAATTATATGGCAAAAAATATTACGGAGAAATGTTGACATCTAGTAAAGACAATGTTCTCTCAAGTGATTAAATCTTAAGATATTAAAAAAGAGTTTAATTTTTTAACTTGTAATAATGCACACTCATCTTATTTTTACCATACTCGTACATGTATATACATTTAAAGACTGAAAATCTTAATAAATAAATTTAAAAAACACCGAAATAAATCTTATTTAAAATTATAACTTTGTTTTCTTGCGAAATTTACAGGTGTCAATGGCTCTCTCGGTCTCGGAAATACATGCCGTAACTTACTTTCTCGCGTCATAAAAATTACATTAAGAAGTGAAGTACCGAGGAATGTCGCGAGGACGGCAAGGATTAAACTTGCTGACCAACTTATATGTGGTACGGGTCAACAAGATTGCGTTATGCATAATATTCCAGTTTACGCAGGCAGGTCACAGACCGGTTACGAACAATCGATTATAAATCTTCGATGCAAGTGCTGCGACATCAATGTCAATGTTGCGGTAAATGCGGCTGATAAATTATAATCTGGCGGATAAGTTTTTTCTAAAATTTACGCCAGTATATAGACGTTTTAAATAATGATTGTTGATTCCCGACGTAGTTTGTCGAATACAATGTAGCAATCATGGTCAATGGAGTGTCTCTCCCGAAAAGACAGTTTTTTTATAAGTATTTATATTTAAAAGAATTGTTTTGGAACTGTGCTCTGACAAGTTTTGCTAAAAGCTATCAAGTTACATTTTAAATTATATTACTGTCAAGTCATAGTAGGTATTTCCGAAAAATATTTTGAAAAATAGCCTGATGCATTAAGTAAGCTACATAAAATAAATTATTACATACTAGCATTTCCCGCGGCTTCGCTCGCGTTTTAAAGAAACTACATTCTTAAATTTTACATACCGTGTGATGTTTTACATCCAGTTTTTAACGGTTAATTGAGATTTCTCAGAAATGAGATATTTTCCAGCAGTTAAAAGTATCCTATGTTCTGACCTGGATAACCAACTATCATCGTAGGTACCAAATTTTATCAAAATCTGTCCAGTAGTTTTCTCGTGATGCGGTCACAGACAGACAGACAAAAATTCTAAAAACTGTAATTTTGGCTTCTGTATCGATAATAATTACTATTCCAATAAAAATTTCCTAAAAATATTCAATGTAAATATTCGGCTAAGTCAGAATTTTATTACATGTATAGATAAGAGATACTAATAAGTAATAAGTAAAAGCTTAATAAATACCGCCGTACAAGAAGACTACTAAGTATACAATAAGGCGTACCACGCATGCACATTCGCATGTGTTATTAGAAATCATTAAAATATTAATGATAATGATCCATGCAACTGCAATGCGTTAGCTTTTCTAAACCTCATTGTTTTTGTATTGTTTCCTAAAAACAATTGTAGAAACGGTCACGAAGGTAAAACTTTGTGCTTTAACTATTTTAAGCATAATTTACTCATGTTTTTGAAAAGTAGGTGCATGTCAAATGTTAGTGTTGTTGCGCACATTATATGCATTTCCTAGTAAAATATAAACATATTTACGAACATGACCTTATTTTCAAATTGATATTATAGGTATTGGTTTTTACCACTGACTTACCATTTGTACAAGAAAATATTTTCTCGACTTAGAATAAAATATTAAGTAAGTACTGAACATTTTATTCAATTGATACCCAGACAGCTAAGTGGTTTAGTGTACATACGAATTAAGCTTTTATCGATTCCAGAACGGAACTTCTAATCGACTCAATTTTTCCACACATAAACCTACTTTGACATTTTTCTTACAAAATCGATATAACTTTGATTCGATTTTTATTTGAAATTCACTCTCATGCTATAAAGACATTAAATTACATTCAATAAATAAAATATAACTTGTATAAATACCTTTTCAACTATTGATCCGATTTTGATAAAACTCTATTGAGTTATTGTGTAAATGCGCCTTTTTTTTAATTTAAAAAAGTTTAAGTTTTAAACTTTTTATAAAAGCAAGTACTACCCGCTAAAATCAAAGTTCAAACAGAACCTAATCCGTCTTAATGGGGTGTCGCAGGATTACTTATGCACTCAACACACACAGGAATTCTAAAACATGTACGTAATATGTATGCCTCCGACTACTCAGATAGTAGTCGGACACATATATATTACGTACATGTTTTCACACAATTTGTTCATAACATAATCATAACATAATCGAAAATACTTAAAATTTATTTCATTTTTGTAACCGCCTCTTAAAAACCTATATTTTCATACCCCACATGGTTTATTCAAATGATGTCTTTGCCTGACTGGCAAAAATATAATTCAGTTATTTTACACCTTTCAGATTCCAATTTCTTTTTTTTATTATTAAGTATTAGTAGGTTTAACATTTTGTTTATTTAATTCATTATTATGACCTACATACATACCTACATAAATTATATTCTTACATTGCCACAAGCACAAGCTAGACTAATAAAAATTATAAGATTACTTTTTGCATTTGCCCACGGCAGCTAAATTATACTTGTTGGAATTACACCTCTAAAAAAGTAATAGCATACTCGTAACTAGCGGCTCTCCTTCGCTTCGCTCGAGTTCGTCCCTAGGTACTTATTAACTCTTGGTAAGGAATAAGTAGATAGATTAAAATATATACTCGTATTATGTGTGTTATATATTTACTTCGCACCTCCCGATACGTATTTGCCAATTGTCATTGCGTGCTGGTGCGTGTGCGAAGTTAAGTTTTCTTAAAATTTTTAATTTTCATCGCAACGTTCTTATTTTTTCTTTCGTGACAATAACAAAATTAAAAAAGATTGCGAAATCGCCGTTTACGCGTGATGCCCTGACCACGGAAAATAGGGATTCATGTCTACGATTTCTATACGAGTATATAGGTAAAAGCGAAAGGTAATTCACTCATGACCAAATATCGAAAACCGCTTGACGTACGAAAATAAAATTTAGCAGGGGTTAGTTCGTAGTTAGTAGACGTCCGCAAAGAACGGATTTTGGGACAGGGCCGGATTAAGAAAGTCTAAGGGCTTTCGTAAGTTTGTATGAAAATCCTTCATTTTTTGTGCTACAAACTTTAAATTTGATAGGGCGAAACTAGGGACGAACCCGAGCGAAACGAGGGTGATTCGCTAATGTATATGTATAGAGAGAGAGAAAAAAAAGAGTTTACTTTAATTGCACTAATGGCTATAATAATGAAAATATTAGCCTAATTTGATTTTTTTTATTATTTATCTAAGAATCCCTCGGAGTTGGTATCTTATTAGTTATTACCCCACGCTACGACCTTTAGAACTGCTTATAACGCCTAATATTAGCAATTAATAAATGCAGATAACCGCAATGATGCGTACAGAAAAATATGAGTGTGATTGTTGTGTCGGTAACTACTTACGATTTTGAAACCGAGTAAAGTTAAAATATTACAAATTAAAATATTTACTCTAGTAAAGTTTAGACAAAGCACGTTTATAACTTATACGTAATATGTAGGACGTAGGTATTCCATCACCTGTACCCATCACAAAGTTAATAATTAAGCCCGCAAAAGAAAGGAGGAAGAGCTCATGGTAAAACCTCTTTGTCAATTTAATAATGAAAAAGAAGTATGATTTGTAGGTAAATGACGTATTTAAAGAGTTTTTATTCGCCGCCTACCTACTTATCATGTGTAACCTCACGTTATCGTGGTAAGATTGAATATCGATTAAGAATCGATTATTTGGAGTGTAATCACGCTTTGTTTTGTATTCACTCCTGACACTGCTTTCGCTATAGGTACTGACATATTTTAAGTTTTGTTCCTTGTTAAACTTTTAAAATGTTTTCTATAAGTACAATATATTCATTAAATATATTTACGACGTGCATTAATCATTGAATTTACTTTTAAAATTATACTTTGTTTCAGCTATAAATAATAGTTAAATGTATCTGCATCGTTTTTAACACTGTGACACTCAACGAAAGCTTTACAGATTGCACTAACAAACTAAATGATAAAAAGTGCGTATCGAACTCGTGCTCTACATATTTGGTGTAGTGTTGTAGAGTATCGTAATAGCGCTCATAAACAAATAACGTAATAACTTAACACTGTCGGTAAATATTTATTTAGTAATAAATTAAACGTCAAGATTTTAAAAATAGAAATATATAATCTGTGGGCGGAAAACAGCGTCATGTGTTTCCAATGAAATTATTAATTGGTTTGAAAAATGACATCTCCGGGTTAACGATGCGAGGGCATCACACTAAAAACAGTTTTTCAGGAATTGCATCAAAGCTAATAAAAAAGTAAAGAACTCTTTTAAAATTTAAAACATTACTCACTTTATCAGCCCTTAAGTTTCAATGAGCTTACGATGTATAGGTATGAAAAGAATGAATGTAAATGAATGAATGTAAAAATGAAAATGAGATTTGGATTCAAAGTTCCAATTATATAGTAAACAAAAACTTATGAAGAAAAGCCTGGCAGTTCTGGAATGATTTTTATATATAAATGTTCAATTTGTTACTATTTATTAGTATTATTATTTGAACTCGATTACTACTTTACCTAATATCATAATATTAGGTAAGCCCCCAATTCCTTCTTACTTAGAATAAGGAAATCTTTGAAACTTAGCTGACTAAACCAAATCTAAATTTACAGTAGTGGGTATTATATTATGAACCATTGTAGAGGCCAAATGGCACAATTCCATTTGCCAAATGTGTTATTGTTTTCGCTTGCGGTCTGTTTTATCGTAGAGCCGTTATATTTTACATAAACTAGTTTTTTAAATAAGCTAATTTTCTTCAAAGTATATATGTATGTAAATGTTTAATCATAATAAAATATAAAATATGATTAAAAGAATGTATATCGCGATATACTAGGTAGGTATGGTCGCGTAGGTATAAGTAAAATATTAATTTGCCTTTATTGATACTATCAATAGTGAAGTTATAATAGGTACTCAAAAATTAAAAAAAATGAGTATAAAGTCAATTGTGACTTTATGTTATTATTATTTCCTGCTAATTAAAACTCAAGTTCACTGAAACTGTGAAATATTGTGTTACTCCAAATCAAATTATTTTTAAAAATGACGCTGCTGGTTTATGTAATTGCGCCTTATTTTAAAAAAAAACCTAACTATAAACTCATACCTCTTCTTACAAATATTTTAATCAGAAAGCTATCCTACAAGATTTTGTTAAATGGAATACGTGCCATATAAAAATTATTTAGTTTAATTATTATTTTCTACCAAAAAACATGAGTGGTCTAACAACATTTTTAAAATTCAACGCTAATTGATGTATTGGTACAAAAAGTAGTGTGACTAAAAATATATAAAAAATATGATAATTTGCCATTCATACATTACGTTATAATTATAAAAACCCACTTTCGCTTTCAGGGTTCGTTTCCTAAAAAGGAAAAAAAAACGGAAGCCACTTAGGATCACTTTGTTGTCAGTCTGTCTGTCAGTTAGTCTGTTTGTCAAGACCCTTCATCTGAACACGTGGAGGTATCGATTTTAAAACCATATACTTACTTAGGTAAAAAACTCAAACTTCTAAGTTAATGTAAAAAAGATACGGCCATTTATGTCGCAAAAAACGTATATTTCGACAATCTCAATGGATTCAAAATTTACAGGGTATCTACTTTCCGTTGATCTAGAACTATTAGTTATCTAGAATCATTAATCGAAGTAACGCTGCGTGCAGTCTGCAGTTGTTTAAATGACCAAATCTTTTAAAAGATTAGACCCTTCATCTGAACACGTGGAGGTATCGATTTTAAAACCATATACTTACTTAGGTAAAAAACTCAAACTTCTAAGTTAATGTAAAAAAGATACGGCCATTTATGTCGCAAAAAACGTATATTTCGACAATCTCAATGGATTCAAAATTTACAGGGTATCTACTTTCCGTTGATCTAGAACTATTAGTTATCTAGAATCATTAATCGAAGTAACGCTGCGTGCAGTCTGCAGTTGTTTAAATGACCAAATCTTTTAAAAGATTTTTTTTGAACTTTGGCAAATTTGTACAGAAGAGAAAGATATGCAAGTCGTATATTTTTAAAATTGTATGGAACTGTCAGTGGGACAGTCCGACTCGCACTTATTAAGTTTGAAATTCCATATACAAATTTATTTTAAAAAGGCTTGTATTTGTGGTTCTAATTAAGTAAGTCATATTTTATTTATTTTTTTCGTTCCATTTACATTTTTATATCCACCTTCCCTTTGATTTTCCTGTTCGCAATTAGGAAACCATATCGAGTTATTTACATATGTACGAGTTCTACAGTTCCAGCGCTATAGAAAAAACTTGAAAGATTAATGATAATTTTTATATGGGGAAGCTACTGTAAATGAAAACACGGTACGTTATTGATTCCAACGTTTTCTTTCTGAAAATTTTTACTTACAGAACATATCCCGTGGGCCAAAGACCGTAGTTGACAATAAAGGATTAACAGAGATCGTGAAAGCCGGTCCATCACAAGCCACCTCTAAATGAGCGGCAAGTTTTAGTGTGAGTCATAAAACAATTTTACGAGTAATTCACTAAAAGACAACTGAGAAAAAAGCTCGAAAAATTAATCATTTTGACCGTACGAATTGAGGAAAGCACACCAACAAAGCGTATAGTGCTACGTTACATTACTCATTCGTAACAATATCCAGGAGATGTTTAATCGAATCGTTAATTATTATGATAAATGGATTCTGTGCGATAATCTAAACGGCTTATCACAATGGTTGAAGCCACGATAACTGGCGAAATCCTACTTTTTCCATATTAAAGGCCAATTTCATATGTAAATACCTAACATTACTAATGACTAATACGCATATACGTACGTACGATTTAAATATAATAATAATAAAATATAATCTATGCTCTAATCATAATACGACTATACTTAGATATCTACTATGTTAATAATAAATGTAATAATTAAAGTATAAAAAATATTAAACACAAAAATACAAATCATGAACTACTTATTTAAAAAAAAGTAAAGTATTAAGTAGGTATCTACTATCTATAATCATAGATTTTTATCAACTGCCGGCCAACATTAGCTTTTTGAGTGTTAGATATACCTACTATAATTAGCCAGAATAATTTGTAAACAAAACTACTACTTACAATTCAAAATTATATTAAATTATCGTAGAGCCATAAACGTAAATATTTATTAGTTATCATTAAAAGAAATGATGTAAAAAGTTAATATTATAATTATTAAAACGTCTAATTAATCTTTTTATCAATCTTTCATCTTTATTTTTCTTTCAAATCTCTCTCTTATAAATGTTAACAGATAAGTACGTACATGAGTACCGTTTTTACATTCTTGAAAAAATACATAAGCATTTCATACAAGTATTCCAACGAAATACTTATAGCGAAGTTAATGTCATTGTAGCATAATTGACTATGTCAGCATTCAAATGATTACCCTCAATGCGGCTTCGAGGAATCGGAGTTCTCAAGTACTAGTAACAGCCTACCTTAGAATTAAAGACCTCCGATGTAGGCCGCACTTTATTAACTAAAATACACTAAGTTACGCAGATCAGCCATAATTACAATTTAGTTAGTTCTGGCTAGTTAAATTTGGACTTACCGCTTTAAATATATCACTGAACACAAGTTAAGGTTTATTGACACTCAATCACGATAATGTCCCTGACGGGTGATCATCACAAAATGTATCAGATGATTACTGCTTCGCACTGCACTCGTCAAAGTCGTTGCGTCCGTTGCCAAAATTTCGCTAACTTTGGGGTATGTTCTCGCATAACAAACACTATGAAACTTGCCCTCCTTAAAATAATCCAAGTCGAATTTCCCTCATCGACAGTTTCAAAATGTACACACGATATCCCCCGAGTCCTTGCGCCGTCTGTCCGTCGATGCGCGGTATTGAAGACTTTGTATTCACTTGTCGAAACTCTCTTTGCTAATTGGGATGCAAGAAGCGTCCACCGCTTTCGTCTTTATGAAACAATGGAGTGTCGCGACACCCAGGGGCGATAGGCTCGCAGGCATCGTAGCGGGCTGAACTTCATAGGGTCACGTGTAATTAGCTATAGTTTTCGTAATTTGCAAAGTTGCGGACGACAGGTCGGCGTACCGGTATGGAATGGAGTCTCGCGAGCGGTAATCGCTCGACGTCGCCTCGCGAGTTGGCCACTGGGTTAGCAGTGCTCCTTTTCCTGCTTTGCTTCGGTAGCATGCCTACTTGTGAACAAACCAGCTCGCTCCGAGACCTAATGAAAAACTTGAAATGTCCACTTTTTATTGATATCTTTTTACATAAATTAAAGAAATATTTATTTATGAATGTATGTAAGAAATTCTTAGTAAAGTTTTGAGTATTTTTTGTTTATTCACCATCATACTTGGATATTTATGTCGCGTCGTTTAATATAAATGCGCATTTTATGGAAATAAGTCTAGAATAAATCGTTTTCAGTACACAATTACAGCTGATTGCATATTCTTTACGTGGTGTCCTGAGTATCTCTTTGAATGCAGTGGTGCAATATAATTGAAAGCGAAATCTTGTATTAGGTGCCTCTACATACTATTCAAAGCTGCATTTAGATAGAATTATTGTCTATAATTGTACTAGGGCATTTATTGAAACGTAATTCGGTTATTGTAATAAATCATGTCTTTATAATCGGGTTAAATACAATGGACGATAATAATTATTTTATAATTCAGTACCTAATCATGATAAGTATTGCATATTACGTAGTTACTATGTTATTTGTTTTTAAAGTATATTACCTTATTGAATGAAAAGAAGTTAGGTTAGGTTTAGGTTCAGTTAAATTGACTTACTTTGGTTTTAAATTAGCGCTAAATAACCCTTTTATATATTTATATATTAAATTAACTCCAGTATCGTACAGATTTTCTTTCTACTTTTCTATACATTACCATGCAAATTATATTGCTAACAGCTGACGCCCATCAAAGAAATACGTATAAATAATTCATTTTACGTACCATTGTTGTGTTAATTAACTATTTAACCTTAATACTAAATATTGAGATAAGTAAACGTTTTGACCAATATTATATTTCTTCCACGACTCAAGAAACTGTTAATATATTCTTAAATTTTAATAATAAATATGTTATGTTCCGTTAGAATTACTTTTTGAGACACCAAGCTAGTCAATTTACGCAAAACTAAAACCACTTTATATGCATGAACCTATGTTGCCTAGATGAATAGAGCTTTCTAAGAAATCAATTAAACAAATGACATTGTCGATTAACATAGACCTTAGGACGTGGCTCACATTTTGATATTAGTATTATTTTATTTTATTTTTATTAATGGTCTTAGTTCGTTCTTAGTTGTATCTACTATTTTAAATTCACGTCATGTAATGAGAAGATCTTAGACAAGATGAAACGACCTGATTTGGATAACCGCCAATTTGACGTGCCTACTTACTGGAAACTGTGTACAAAAGTTATAAGATGTACGTTTTAAAATAAACATTATACAAACCTATGTGTTGAAATCGTTTTATATTAGAATAATTTATTATTAATAATATTACCTATTTCCTACTTGTATTAACGTAATCAAAATAACTTGCAAAAATGCAAACTAATAATAATAATGATCATAATTCATGAACTCAACCGCGAAAACTGTAAGAATATCAGCTCAATACCACGCACGAGCTTTGTCAATTGTCACGCACTGAGAAGCATATGAAAAATCCTTTTATTTGAGAGTCAGTTAATAATAGGTTAGATGATAACTTTTGAGCCATTTAAAAAAAAATAGGCATGATCCTCCGTAACCATGATTGTTAATAGAAAGAGGTGTTTTCAAACAAACTTGTAAACTACATATTTAGGTATAATTAGTAAATCTTACTGTGTACTAAATGGAATTAAATCACATCAGAAAATACATATATAGGCTTCAAGAGCCTTTCTGGGACACTGGCATAAAAAAACGTCTAAATTTTTTAAAGTAATTACTCCAAATTTTTTAGTTTTTGGAATATTTTTATCTATCTCAATTAAGAAATTGGTTTCTTATTTGATGTCGGTTGATAGTTATAAAAACTGAGAAATTTCATTTTTTAATAAAAATATGTGCCTCACTGTACCAAGTGCACAATCTATGAACATAATATCTACAAAATCAACAAAAGTTTAAAGTAAAATTTAGAGCAAAAAGATTATTCGCTTATTCGTGTTGCGAAAAATCTGAGTAATTGAATTACCTATGACCTTAGCTTTCCAATGTGAAGGTACAGAATGTTTTGGAATTTATTTCACGCGTATTGTTTTCTAAAAGAAGTACTAGTTCAGTTGGCATAATGTCGAACTTGCGATCATACGGCAAATTTAACATGCGTTTGGTCTTGCAAATTTTATTTAATGCCACATAGTAGAAGCGGTATAATGATTAGCCAACATACTCAAGCCATTGGCGGGCCACGCCCCCTTTGTTTGCCATCGGGCATATTAGGACCTAGATTCGGTAGTTGCCTGTCTATATTATATATGTCTATAAAGCAGACCTCTTGGTGGTGTAGTAGCTATTATGTACGATTGCAAATCCGAAGATTCATTCGAGTCCCGGGTCAGACCAAGTTTAGTTATTGTAACGTTTGCAAAGCTGTCGGTCCTGCGCCTGAACTCTCACTGATCGTGTCGAGAAGTGATCCCACCGGAGTATAAGAGTAACAGGAATAGAGAGTTCACTTATACTTATCGTATATACTTCTGCGCATATACTTGTGTACATGAACGAATTAGTCACTAGTGGCTAATTCGTTCATGCTGGTGTACTATAATATTTCATTGCGCAGATGGCTAGTCTCCACGAGATTAGCACCTCGGTCGGAAGGATATTATTATTATAATTTATTACAATCTAATACTATCCCGTGGGAACCGAAGATTAGAAGTTAACTATGCCTCTTTCGATTGCATCCTCTATTCAATATTAGTGACTTAGCTTAAAGTGAGCTTAGCCTACGGTCACAAGTTCCTATAAACAATCAGTACAAAGTACAAACTTTTGTATATTGTGATGTTCGAGCAAAATACCATATGAACTACATAAATATAGAGGAGCTATGTTAAAATAAAATACATTTAATAAAAGATGCAGATAATAATCACGCCGGCAGTTGACATTTGCGCGTGTTTCCCTGCGGCGTTAAGACTTGCACGTCTTAGCTGACCTATCATCGACCAATTAGAATTCAAAATTCAACCAATACAGAGATGAAAAGGAGTGGCAAAACTTGTATACTAAACTTCATTTTTTGCATTCAACTTGCAGCAGAGGCAAGGCGTTAGTTTTTATAAAAATAATTTAGATACTTCCACCATTTAACTCAATATAACATATTTGTATTGATAAGTGTATATATACTTTTTTAGCATTGCGGTATGTGGTAACTGTGTGGTAAGCGGGATCAAATTCCGGGTCCTGCTCCTGTGTCTGATATTTGGATGTACGAATTGTTCCCAACATGATTACCACTTGTCTTTGGGGCAGAATAATATCGTGAAAAAAACCTACATGTCTGAGAGAACCTAGCAAGTTTTTGAAAGATAGACAAGACCGTAAACTCGCACTTGGCTAGCATTGTAGTCTATTGCCTGATCCTCCGTGTATTAAAGGAAAACCCGTGCCCGCACTGTGGTACATAAACTATACGACTCTATAATTTTTTAAATATAGATATTGCGATAATTGTGATGCTGTCACATTTATTGAAAAATAACAACTTGTAAAAAGAAGTAGTAGGTACAGCTAGACATACCTATATTTACATAGTACAAATATAATAGATACCTAGTCGTTTGAGCGGCAACTGGCACGACCCGATGTCAGCCACATATCACGTCTGTCTCTTCGGCAAAATAATCACCTATTAGTGCTTTGTGTTAGGAATATAGTGTTTCAGATCGTGCACACCTATCAAGAATATTTACTTTTAATAAGAATTGTATTAATTTTATTAAATTAAATTTTTCCTGCAGTTTCTCAAGCTTATTATATATCTATTTCATCCAACTATACGAGTATAGTTATAGGTAGGTATATATAAAAGGACTTCCGTTTCCTTTGGCGTTAAAATTATGGAAATTGCGCAGAAAATTGGATAATTGCGGAAAACTTAACGACTATTTTAATTTTAGGTTACGTTTGACATTTCGCGTGTTTTATGAATATGATTAAGCAGACAGTTGTTTTCTTATAACAAAAGTATTAACTATATTTTTTTTTAAATTTACTTTTCAAAAACGCGAGGGTGATTCACTAGTAGTGTCATGCTGCTATATGATCTTATCTATAAACCTATATATTTTCAAACTCCACCTTTTTAAATCTTATCTTTATTATTCTTAGTGAGCTTCACGTGCTTATTTTATGAACTCTACTCATTGTATTTGTCCTTCTAATGTTTATCTGTCAGTGATTAAAACCAATATCATTTCAAGGCGTTCCAACAGTAGCTAACTGGCGAATTTAAAATCAAGGCTGTTATCACTAGGTACATCAAAATGTAATTACTGCCGATACTACTGCTCTAGTTCCGTTTACCAAATAAATAATTAATTATTTCATCATTATATAAACCTCCGAATGATACGGGATGAATAGTTGAATATATAATACTAACTAATCACCCTCACTTCGCTCGGTTTCGTCTCTCGTTGCTCCTTGCCATAAATGATGTACCTACTACAAAAAATGAAGTAGGTACTTTCATATAAACTTGTGAGAGCCCTTAGACCTCCTTAATCCGGCCCGGTCTAAAATCAGTTCATAGCGGACGACTACTAAAGTACTAACTATGAACTACCTTCCTTTCAAATTCTTCTTTATACATCGAACGACTTTCGATATTTCGTGATGATTGAATTTCGCTTTTAAATATAAGTAGATATTTGAAAAACACAAACCTATAAGTTACTTGAACTATTTTATTAATAAAACATCTAAGTAAGTGAAATCGACATATTAACCTTAAAAACAAACGTAGTTCTAGATGGATAATATAATTAGACGTGCGCCACATTTGCTTTTTTGCAACACCTTGCATCACTCAAAGTGTAATAGATTCTCTCACATTGCTAGCTTAATTGATAAATCGAAAACTTGTTTACCTGATCAGCCGCCGGTCTTTACGTGACACGGTTAGTCTAGACATGAGACCATCCCTCACAATCCCTCAGGCCTATCACATTCCTCAATAAGTTTTTTCGCTAAATTAGAGACGTATACGGGAAAAAAATTAATAGTCATTAAATAGCCTACTAGTTTTGTAAACCGTGTAATGTTGATTCAAAGACGGACTTTGCACTTGAAACCTGCTTGTTGATGATAACCTTAATAGATTTTGTAAGATGTGAGTAACATCCCTCGTATCTAGGAAAGACCCACGTCTCAACAGTACCTGCGGTAAGATTTGATAAAAATGTTATTTTTTTATAAATGTATACACTTATATTTAAGAAATGCTTATGCAAGTAGAAAATTCAAAAAAATACGTATGCGAATATTAATTTTTTTGCATTCTTATTGCAGATACAGATACGTACAGTTTGTTAGTCATACTGTGGACTTTCAAAAGGGTAGCCTTAATACTAAGGCTACCTTTTTCAAAATGTTTTAAAGAAAAAACTTATCTTTTAAAATATTAGAAACATGTTTAGTTTATTACGATGGTAAAACGATATAACATGAAATCAAATAAAATATGGCAACCCAAAAGCCCACATCTTTCCTTACTTTCTCAAAAATATACCTATTTATACATACATGTACACTTTGTCCTTGTTTCTTTAAATAGTTTTCCTTTTAAGTAGGGAAGATTTTTTTATACTCCACAATTCATTGTAATCTAACAACTAAGGCACTCGTAACCCAGTGATAATGTGCCAGGTTGAGTTGAGAAACTGAGTGAAGCGGGTTCAAATCTGGTCTTATATTTTCTGTGATATTTTCATGTATGAATCACTACCAACTGGATTACCGCTTGCCATACTGCGTATGAATCGTTAGGAAACCTGTATGTCTAAGATAATCTAACAAGTTTTTAAAAGACATGCGAAGTCCGTCAACCCGCAATTGACTAGCGCGGTGGACTATATCATGCATCTACCTTGCATTGAAGGGAGCTCTGTGTCCAGCAGAAAACTGTCTGAATATAACATACAAATATTGTTATTTGTACATTGTATAAGATTTTTTTAATGTTTTTTCTAATCTTAACAATTATTACTCAGATCTTATCTATTAGGCTCCTATAAATATTATAACATTTTCGTATCATCTTGCACACTCAACATTTTAAACAGTACTCCTTATAGCTTAGTAAACAATTAATAATGACACATATCAAATTTTATGTAATCTTATCGAAATTGGCTAATCTTAACATAAAATCGGCAAAAACTGATAACACTGTAATAAGTAATATTGATTCAGTATTAATTATTGCCTTATGCTTGTCAGTTAATAATATGGCAGAGAAAGTAAAAAGAAAACCGTTTTTTAATTTGAAGCGATGGAATAGCCAAAAAGGAGTGGATGATACATCTCCTAACTTAACGCCACAGCCACTAAGCAGTCCGCCTATCTTTAAACAAGCAACACAAATGACTTCTAGAACTATGAACTCTACATCCGAAGCAAAGCCAAGAAAGTAAGCCTGTATTTTTTATTATTTTATTTTTGTGCTAGTTTTATGAGATTTGAATAATTAATTCGCGCTTAAATTTTAACGCGGTTCCGCTCGTGGGCTAAGACAATAAAAAATGATCGCCGTGAGGCATTAATATTTTGTTCAAGAAGTTCAAAACAAAGGTGAGTGTCGCAAATAGCGAAATGACTTTAAATAAATATAACAATATTTGAAATCAATTATCTCGTGTTTTTTAGCAAGTTGTCCAACATTAAATAACTTTTTATTATTATACCTAATAATCTGTATATCTTAAGACGATATTTCGCATTATTTTATCAGTGATTTTCTAATTACGACTTTGTAAATTATAATCTATACATATATATGGCGTAGGTAGTATGTTTGTGCATTATAAAAAACCGCTAAATGGATTTGAATGATTGGTGAAAATTCAAGGCAAGCAGTCCTAACGTTATAGTACGCTACGTACCTACGATTTCGCTCATTTTTTTTTCAAAATGGTGAGATGAGGGAATCAAACTAATTTTAGTTATTAAAAGTGAAGTTTGCCAACTACTGTGGACTATTGTCTGAGCATGTATAAGTTTCATAGTGAAAATAGAGTAATGCGTAGTCAGAGGATTTAGCCATCTAGAAGATGACCCCCCTTGAGGGACTTTTAAGGATTAAGTGTATTTAATCTAATAGAAGGTATCTATTCAGGTCACCACTCTTATATTTTCGCTCACCCTGAAAGGAATCCAGAGCAAAGTTAGAGGAATTTTTTTTCTAAATTCCTGGCCAATTAACTACTTTTACTGGTTTGTTGCCTTAATTATCACCGACCTTTGAAAGAAGATGGCACTTTAATAAGAAGCACTGTCTAGTAATTCTCCACTTGTTTGTTCGAACATTTGTACACTTTAGGTACATTAGTAACATTGACGGCCATGACTGATGGTGACTGAAATCGGTCAGGACGCTATTACGTACTTAGTTTTTATAATTATACCTAATTATATGATACGTATAAAATATAATTAGAATTTTGAGGAAGTAATTCATTCAAAACTTAAGCTTACTATCCAATAATCCATTTAATATATAACGTCATAAATCCTCTATCATATTAATAGTCTCGTTATCGATAACAAGTATAATCAAACACTTGATTGAACAATCCTAGGAGCAAAACATTCTAGTATTGTGCAGCTCTAAGTGTTTACCTTTCATGCACTTTTATACATTGTTAATATTGCAAATTGAAAAATAAACTTCATGCAGTTCAGTGGTGTAAATCGTGTTTAACATACAAAATGTGATATGGTCAGAATATCCGTAAAATTTTGTATGCATTGTCGAAGCCATAGTTGGCAAAGCACAACATAAAATACCTACAGTTTGTGTAAGGATGTCCATAAATTTAGCCGTAATGACTAACATTTGCAACATCGTTGGCTCCATTTTTGTTTTGACTTCGGAATTTATGCTATATTCAAATCCGTTAACATTATTGTAAAAAGAAAAAAACGTAATAGGTAGTAAAAGTTTCAAATGTAGTTTTCACACTTAATTACCGTTTACATTTTTACAGAGCTTTTAGCATAAATTATAGATTAAGTAGAGATATTTTAAATGATTGTTGCCTACTTTCAATTTCGTGTTTTTATCTCTAATGTGGGCACAATATAAATCTAATGTGGGCACCTCAAAGCACAAATTACGAACATTCATCTTTTGATCGACTTAAAACTACCTAAATTGTAATATAAATTAAATTGAAACAGACAGGTATACACTTATTACTTCGGATCTTAAACTACGAAACCATGGGTAAATAAAACAGCGAATAATAAACTTCTCTTTTTACATTATTTTTATTTGTGTTCTCAATTCAATTCTAACTCTATTTTGAAGGTAACAAAGACTTTTTATACTTTTGTTTGCAGAATGTTCAGTTGATATTATTCTGTTTACAGCTTTCTTGATTAACGTGTTGGTACTTAATCCTAATAGCTTCTACTCAAAAAAAAACTGTATAACAAATACCCCTTACAGTGCTCAGACATGCTTAGACAGTCATGTAAATTAAAAAGTAACCTAAATTCTGCTAAATATGAACTTTCCTATGTCCAAATAGACTCTCTGCAGGCGGCATCAAAGAACTAGTTCAGTGTTCACTATGTCTGGAAGTGTTAAACCAACCGAAGATGTTGCCATGCCAGCACACTTTTTGTTGTACATGTCTGAAAATATACGTTGCAGGTAAACTTAATTATAATTAAAATATAATTAAGACCTTTTATGAGACCTTTAGAAGATCTTTCTATATCAATTTGGCCGAAACGTTTGGCTCATTTTGTTGTTACCCTTATTACAATGCCAGAGGTTCGAGTCCCGCTATGGGAATAAATATATGTGATGAACACGATTGCTTGTAATCCAGTCATGGGTGCTCATATTTATAACATGTATGTATTTAAAGTTATATATGTGTAGTGTATCAACTATCTGGTATCCATAACACAAGCCTCGTACCTTACCATGGGCTAGATGGTGCTGTATGTTGATGTTTCAACATATTTATATTTATATTGCAGATGACTCTGTTATTTCATGTCCAATCTGCCGAACCAGAATTCAAGTGCAAAGCCCAAATTTCGTAGATGATTTGCCTACAAATCTCTACATAAACTCTCTACTAGTAATAGTCGGTATAAAGGAAGATAAACCAAAGAAAATAGAATCGCCACCAATTTCCTCAAACAATATGCAGAGCATTGAACTGTTCGCGGGAGGCGTGAGATGCACTCATTGCAGAACCATGTGTGACAGTTATGATATCACTTTTTGCGAGCATTGCAAATTGGTATGTTTATCATAATTCTTTATATTTTCCTTTAATAATTAAATACTTTATACTGTTAACTTAATAATATAAATAGCAAAAATATAATAAAAAATCCAGTAGAGCAAGATACAAGACAATTTTCCGACGTTACCTTTTTGAGGAATATCGTGTGAAATATATACCTAATATATGTTATCAATTATAGAATATTAAATTATTAATTAATAATTAATTATAGATTATTAATATAATTAGGTATAATGAATTGATTTAGTTAGTAAAATTTATCCTAACATAGTTTCTGACATCTCGCTTACAATCAAAAGCTGCTTAAATTAATCTTATTTTAATACTTAGTCAATTTACTACTTCATCTATATTATTGATCTACTTTTATCTAAATTGATGATAACAATTTGCTTAATTACAATGATTTTAGAACTTCTGTCCAGTTTGTTGGTCGCGACATTTAGAAGACCTGCGGACTCAACTAGGATCCATCTTAAAGGAACTAGATTCCGCTACGAACCGGCTTGATCATAAAATAGAACATTACAAGGTATGCTTTCGCTAAACTGCATATAAATATCAATAAAATGTTATTAATAGTATTGATAACATTTAATGATGTTGACACTATTATTGATTTTTCAAAGCTAATGAGATTCCCACGTTTTGATATTTATTTATTGTTTGTATTTTTAATAAAAGTACAGTTTTAAAGATGCATCTTTATATAACCTATATTAAAAAAAATTGGACAAGTGGTAGTCTAACATATACATCAAGGGTTCCGCAGCATGAAACATTAAAATAAGTTTATAATCACAATTTTAATGATTTGACTACATACTTATATACGATTTTCGGTTTCTGATTTGTAATAATTTTTTCGACATTTCTAATTTATAAATATAATTATTCTAGCTCTTCAGGTTTTGATTACCCTGCAAGCTTAAAAATATTCGGCATAAATAACCGTTTGGCTTAAAAAATCTTTTGATTGCGTTCACTTTTTGAAGTTTTTTTTTCAGCCGCAAAATGCAGCACAGACTATTTGATATTAATTTGTAACTTGATTTGAAAAATTAAATGTCTTGACAGACAGACAAACATAACGACAACAAAGGGATCCTCCGAAGGTCCTGTTTTCCTTATAACTATTTTCGAGAACGGTATTAAGTCAAATTCATTAAATTTTAGGACCGTTGCGAGCGCATTGTTGAACAAATAAATATAGCAACAGAGGAAAAAATTAATGCTATTTTGGAAATCAAAATGCAATTGTTAAGTAAAGCAGCAGAATTACAAAAATCTGGAGATATGTCTGCGTTAGCTTTGACAGCGTCTTTGGAAGAAGCCCGAGTTGTTGCAGCCAGTTCTATGAACATGAATGATAACACAAAAGACACTGAAAAGGTAATATGTTAATAAATCAGGCTTTATTAGAGAATTATGTTAAATTTAAAAAATGTCGAAATATTTTTTTTAAGTTTTTAACAATTATTTTGTTTGTTCTTCTTGAAACAAATTGAAATAATTGTTAAAATTTTGTTTGTATACCGTTTTCTAAGGCATTAGCCTGTATTTCTAATATTAAGATCATAGTACGAGTAGTAGGTACTAAATATCATAGTCAACAATAAATGCTGCATTATTATCATATCTGGGATCTAATCTATTGGGGACCACTATGAATCAAAAACTTTATCGAAAATATTATATGGACGCCATATATTGTAACGTTTGATAATTTAACCATTGAAGAAATAAACTCAATCAGATAAATAAAAATCTGATACCATTGAATATAGCAGTAATACTTATAAATAACAACAAGTTACGCAAACGTAATCAACTTCGGTACAGCTTTAACTATAACCTAAGTTAGTTATTAAATTTAAAATTACAATTGAAATATATAGAGCTCTTCGCTTTAAGCTCTCCAAAAAGAAGAAAGAAAGAGGAATTTTTAGCGGTTTTCTTTAAAATGCTTTGTTTGTATATTCATAGTGGTATGTAAGATCTCTGATTCTGGGTTCGAGTCCCGGTCTTAGTTAAAAATAAAAATATAATTATTTTGTATGGAAATCTGAATAGCTAGAAGTAAAAGTTTGGCAAAAAGCGTAAGGAGGTAGATAAGGCTGTACAATGTACCTACATATTGTGTACTCTGCACACACTTGTGCTCAAAAGTACCCATCTATAACAAATATTTTTATAAGCTAGACTAAATTCGGCCTGGGATTTTTTATAATCAACCTAATATGAAATTCTCAATATTTCTTCAGGTGTTGACGTTCATAAACTTACATCAAAATACAATACAACTTTTATCTGAAGTTTCAAAATGGGATGCTGATAAGTTTACCTTTGACAAAGAAAATTTTAGTATAGAAGTGGACTCATCGACGCCTTGTGACGCCGAATCGGACGATCCTATGCCTGAAACCGCGAAACCATACGACCCTATGGAAAGCGAAGCAAGCCTAGCGATATTTTATAGGTGATAGCTTATTGTATTTATATAACTTGTATATTTATTATTTAGGCAAATAAAAGTTCACCTTTAAAAATTAGACGTTTTAAAAAACATTTTGTTATAAACAAAATGAACATTAACTAAATTAAGCAAGTTACTTGTCACTAATCGGAGAGTATTCTCTTTGTCGTGATATCTTCTGAAATTTCGTAATTGTAACATATTTTTGAACCTTCCTCACACTCACAGACAAAGTTACATACATGCATTTAATTAGTTACATATGCCTTGGAGATGTAGTAGGGATGTACATCCTGGGTTCGATTTCCGGTTCGGTACAAGTTTAGTTATTGAGTGTTTCTATTAAAAAGTGACCTTCGTGCCTCGGAGAGTGCTATAATGCTATTAGTCTGATCTCTGGTCTTGTCGAAATATCATCCCAGAATGTGTGAATGAAAGGAATAGAGAGCGCTCTAGTGTTTACGGATAATAAACAGACGCATACGCATACGATATTAGTACATCTCCTGCGAGATAGACTAGTGTGATAGTTGTAGCACCGAAATCGGTCAGGACGACATTTGTATTTTAACCCAATGATTTAATAGTCCTTAATTCTTTGCATACATTTCATTCTTTATCGCCAATCCTTGAAAGTAATACTAATAACTTATTACCAAATTTTAGATCTAGAAATTTCGTACCTCATTACGTGTGGAAGAAAACGTCTCGACCTTCCGGCGTGGGCGTCAGTCCATGGAACAACCACCTTTACATCTGCGGCGTGGACAGCCACAGCGTCCTCGTCGTGGAACGAACGCAGGCTAGAATTATTACAAGATTGTCCTGTGATGAGATGCTTTGTCCCGCACATATTGCTTTTATGAAGAATTTAGGCGAGATCTATGTAACAGGTTAGTAACTAAAAATTTCTTTGAAAATAACTTTTAGTCTAGTTTTTATACTGTTTACTTTGTTATATATTTTAACTGAATATTTTTAATACTATACTAGAGATCAGTAAAAAGTATCCTATAAGTTGGTTAGGATAACCAGCAATCATCATACCAAAATTTATCAATTTCAGTTCAGAAGCGTCCTTTCTTTTTTACATTTACCTACGAGTAGGTATTACGTATTATAAATGAATGAAACTACCTTTTCGGATTTTGTCGTGGATTTATTTTGATTTATAGTTCCCGACGTTTCATGGTCATTCAATGGTAATAAATAAAAATAAATCCGCGACAAAATCCGAAAAGGTAGTTTTATTTATATAATGTCGAATATTCGCATAAGCCTAAGAAAGTATTATGAGTATTACGTACTTAAACCTATATATCTCATACACATAGTCCATATATTAATAGTCCATAGACATAAACATAGTCCATAGCTAATAATAGTACTAAATTTCCATCCAAATAGATATTTGTATAATCTGAAAATCGTAAAATATTTCATAAATTTACTTATAACAGTGTAAAATATTCAAATTTAAATTATTTCAGATAAATGGAAACACTGTATCTACGTATTTTCAAAAGACGGCGAGTACATCAGATGTATAGGACAAAAGGGGAGTCGAGTGGGCATGTTCCGATCACCGGAGGGCATAGCGACTGATAACGCAAACAATCATATTTACGTCGCTGATACTGGAAATGATAGAGTTCAGGTACATACTTTGATTTTATATTAAAAAAGAAGCGTTTTAAGTTTTTTGGTTCCCTCATTGTTTTTTAAGTAAACGTAACCTAAGTTACTTCTTATAACATTAACTATCTACCAGTGAAAGTCCATTCAAAATCGGTCCAGTCGTTTAAGAGATTTACCGATAAACATAAAGACAGACAGACGGACAAAAATTTTAAAAATTGTTTTTTTAGTAGTACCGTATATACTTTCATATGCATTTAGTGAAAAGCTGTTTTTAAATTACTTACTTACAAACAGACACTTCAATTTTATTTATATTTCTAGATAGATTTTTTTTGACCTAAAATTTTTTAATTAGATTTTTATACTTTGTTATGCTAAAGATGTTATGTTAAACATGTTATGTTGTGAATATTATAGATATAAATTGATTGTTTTTACTGCCACTTCTTTGTTTACATTTAAACAACCTGTTTTAAAACAGCTCTACATTAATCCAAACATACTCGTAGTAATAATCATAACAATTATCTTAAACACGTACCTAATGCTGAAATGCCTCAAAAATCTTTATATTACACAGGTAATAAAACCAGATGGACAATTCATAGACCAATATGGATTAGCGAAAAAACTACAACCGTGGCGTACGGACACATCTAGCGTATTTGAAGCCAAAGAAGTACTTTGCACGGAATTCAATGCACCCACGTCTGTCGCTGTCACCAATGACCGAGTTATTATTTTAGATAGCGGAAACCGTCGAGTCAAAATATATAATAAGCAAGATAAGAATAAAATTGTGGAATTTGGATCTCTAGGACAAGGAAAAGGACAGTTTAGAACACCCGAAGTACTAGCAGTTGATCCTATGGGCTTCATTTTAGTGGGAGACTCAGGAAATTGTAGAGTCCAAGTATTCAAACCTAATGGACAATTGGTTAGAGTTTTTGGCAGACTCGGCGTCGAACCCGGCAAGTTTGGGTGGATTTCGGGAATTCATGTAACAAAACAATTAGATATAATCGTTAGTGATTCTAAAAATAGTACTGTTAATTTCTTTTCATAGCTCATAGAAAATTTGATGTTATTATAATATAGGAGAACTTAAATGGTTCTGTCTGCGCAATAGTTGATTTTAGGTGCTTATTACGGGTCGAAGTGTGCGGAAGGAAATAAGGTTATACAGTAGTAATTTATGAAAAAAAAATTTAATCATACAAGAACTTTGATAAATGTTATATCATATTTTGTTAATGTTTATATTCGATAATAATTAAATGTACAAAAATATGTATAACCTAAGCTAAACGATAGATTAAGCCGTGAGGGTATGTTCTATATCATAATAGGGAAGATGCGTGTTTTGAGCAATAGCTTACATAATTTTATATTTGAAAAAAATTATAACCATAGCGCTTTTGGCGTGACGTCATTGTCTATGACAACATTAACCAATGAAGGTCTAGATTTTTAGTACCAATACAGATCACATAATTTACTATACTAGGTAGTAAGTACCAGTCACTATCACCAAACAACAGCGCTAATAGACTTGGACGTCATATTCGGTCTCACAATTGGCATTACATTTCAACTACTTTAAAATCACACGCATATTCCCTATTAATATTATTAATAAAATAGGAATAAAAAGAAAATGTAATTAAGTATAATTGTTATATTTTAAGGTAAAAATGAAAAATATGAAATGTTAACAAAAACACATTTATTTTAAAAGAAAATATAAATGACTTTGTTACATCACTGGTTTATACAAATTAGGATTAAATCACATAATATAATAATTATTTTTTATTCTCTCCCAAAATATTTTACCTACGAAAATAACATTATTAAGACGTTTGAGACCAATTTGAGACTCATTTTTAAGTATTACTTGAAATAATCATTTCACCTAAAAAAGGTTTTATATAAAATAAAATATAACATACCATAGTGTAACTTAATTCATTAATATCAGTTTTCATTAATTTTTTGCCAAACTTGAATAAAGATGTAAATCAGATCAATTATTTCAAAGTACAAAAAATAATTGTCCATTAGTTTGCAACCATAGATTAAAAACACAATATTATTGTAAATATGCAAAAATAATAAAAAAAAAGAAAAAATACACTTCGTATTTGACATATTATGAAATAAAAATACATCATACCATCTATAAGTAAAAAAATGTAAATATGGCGAATGTCAGTCTCGATTGGGTGGTACAAATATATTATTATGTATTTACACGATCGAAACTAACTTCTAAAAGATTTCATTTTAAAAATTACCTTAAACTAATGAGAATTTACATTTAAATTAATACTTAAAGCCATAGTGAACATAATTCCAAAACTAATATTTTGTGACTTACTAGAACTATTTGATTCACCAATTAAATTTTAGAGCCATTCTGAGAGTAGTATCATATAAAATATAATAATAATTTTAAAAATTAATTATATTTTAAATATTTTGAATAGTGATGCAATTAATAAATTCTCATTAAATTCTTCTATTTAAAATCAATAAAATATTTGAAAAATTATATTAACACCTTTGTGTGTAACACATTTGTGTAGTTGTTATACAACTTGACATCATTCAATTGTTCATTAAATCACAATATTATTATTAAAAATCTGAAATAGAGGTAGTATTAATTGATCTAGTTTATGAAATTCAACATGTATTATATACAGAAACATTACCTGTATAATACAAGATAACATTACAAAGTTAAAGAATCCCATAAAATAATATATTTAATTTTATTTTCAGTTATATTTCTGTATTTCAATATAGAAAAATAATATATTGATAATTGATATTGATATAAAAATCATACAATTATTATTTTTTAAGCAATTATTAACTTTTCACGCAATAGCTTAATTTTTAAACAAAAATTTTAAACTAATCAACTTAAAGAGCAATTCAAAATTTTGTAATTTTGTGTAATTTTTAAAATTATTGCTCTATAATTAGAGAATTGATAAATAATATAAATAATATTTATATGGAGATTCTCTAATGCACTTATTAAACTAACAGCACCATTATTGGTACACTTATTAGATTCTACATTTAAGGTGGATAAGGGTAAAACAGTATATACAAATCATTCACAGCTTAATTAATTAATAAGAAGAATAAAAAAAATATTTGGTTTATTATACAGGCTACTAAAATCAAGTATATGCTATTCCTTGGCATTGACCAGGAGTTGGTATGGTTAAGTGTCGCCAGTATTTTGAAAGAAAGGCACATTTTCTAACAATAATTAGATCAAATAACAACAAATATTGTAATAAGATCTTGACAGAAATAAATAACAAATTTTATACATATTCAAATTATTAATGTAGTTTTTAGTTTTTTTTTTTTTGGAAGAAGTGAAAAGAAAAAGAAAAGTAGGACTTTAATTTGATTTGAGAAATAATAAGTGCCATGGATAAAAAATCATGAACAAGCTATAAAAAGGGTTTAAAGCATTTTACCCAAATTTCATTACACAGACATGATCATTAAACTTATTATTTTAAACAAATGGCAGATTGTCGAGATGTCTAGAAATTATTTAAGAAGATCTACAAGGCTGGCACCTACTTACAGGGTGACTTTCACCTAGCACTACCGAATCTGACTCAGCTGGAGGGCCTTCACTACTATCATGTTGCCTCTGAAATAAAGTTATAATAGATTAAGTACATAAATGATTTCTTTCAAAAAAAACTTTTAAATTATTAATAACAATGTCAGTTTTACAGATTAAATATAAATTTTTGTTTTTGAGTCAAATTTTATGTAAAATATTTTCCTGTATTATTGCTATAAAAATATGTAAAAATTGAATTCTTACCTTTAGTTCTGTAGCTAAACTACGGAATGTATCCTCAACATTTGTGTTATCTTTTGCAGATGTCTCCATTACAAACATAATTTCAGGAATATATCGACAAAATGACTTAGGTTCATCTGGCTCAACTTCTCGTTGGTCTGTTAGGTCACATTTGTTGCCTATCAGTGAAACTATTACATTGGATGATGTGTAGCGCCTCACTTCTTCTATCCATTTTTGTAAGGACAAAAATGTAGATCTTTTTGTTATATCATAAACTGTAATAAAAGTTAAATCATATACAAGTGATAAATGTTCTCAATTCATTAGTCACAACATAAATGAGCACGGAAATTGATAAGTGACATCAAACTAATAATGGGTGTAAATTATATGGCTTACATACCTATGATAACTCCATTGGCAGAACGATAATAACTTTGTGTTATTGTTCTGAAACGTTCTTGTCCTGCAGTGTCCCAGATCTGAAGCTAATTTTACATGATTATTTTTTTTAGTAAATTCATATTCAGACAATTTCTAATTTCAATACAAACCTTGACCTTCTTGCCGTCTACTATCAAAGTTTTCATTGAAAAGTCTACGCCTATTGTATTGCCGTGTCTTTCTATGAAATTACCGGACTTCAATCGTTGCACAATACACGTTTTACCCGTACCACAATCACCAATAAGGACGATTTTGAATAAATAATCAAATTGTTCATCAGGAACACTCATTAGCGTATTGGGGTTGCGGCTACTCATGACTAAAATTATAACTATTTTATAAAACTTATGTTTACGTTGTTCACCTGACAACCATTTCTCAATTCTCAAATCTTTTTTTTTTTAATTTATTGAGAGCTGGATTCGAGTCCTTCGCTCTATTCTCAAATCTTGCCTTTAAATTGTTGCCACTATAAAGTATAGACTTTTATTTAAAAAAAAACTATATTTTTTTTAACTTTTAAATAAAAAGATCAATTTATTATAACAAACTTATCTATTTATTCCTGTTATAAATTCACAAATTATTTATAAAAATATTATGTCAATGTTAATAGTTTTATAACTTTTGTGTTCGGCACTAAACAATTTTTATTCTGGTAATATATGAACTATCATCACTGACCTCCAAAGAGTATAGATAATATACTGCTGACCTCTATAATACCACTGGATTGGCTGTTGTCAACGTGCTTTTGTGGCTGCTTGATATTCGCCATTTTGGCGCTGTCCGTCGCTGTCGGACGTAGCGAGAGTTCGTGGTACTAAAACTAATGATGTCGATATAAAGATTTTTATTTTTTTATTTTTATTAATCAATAACCGTATCATCATAATTACTACTTATGTTATATTAACAACGAAAATGCAAAATTACTTTACAGTAAACAAACACTTCTCGCTGTCATTTGCAATATACGTCAAAATTAGTTCTCGACCCTCTCGCTAGTGGCGCTTCAAATGGACACACAAAAATAATCTATAGTCTATACTTGAAAATGTAACTATGAATGTAATTTTTTAAATGTCTTATATTTCCTTATGTCAATTTTAAAAGATAAAATATAAATAGTAATTAGTAAATACAAGCCTGCGCTCAAAGAGTAAATGCCTGCGCTTATTAGGTAAATAACATAATGCGAGACTTCAATACATTATATTTCCTGGTATCTTTCTACTTTACTTTAAATATATGTCATGGAATTGAGGTAAGAAATATTTTTTACAATTACTTTTCATTTATATAAATTAGTATCTTATTCCTATAATTATATAAAATATATTAGATTCCAGAAGAATTTCAAAAATCAAACCATACGAACAACTGGGCTGTATTAGTAGATACATCGCGATTTTGGTTTAATTATCGGCATGTTGCGAACGTACTTTCAATTTATCGAAGTGTAAAGCGGCTAGGTATACCTGATAGCCAGATTATACTTATGATATCTGATGATATGGCTTGCAATCCACGAAACCCTCGCCCAGCCACCATTTTCAATAATGCTCGTGAACAAATCAATGTATATGGGGATGATGTTGAAGTTGACTACAGAGGATATGAGGTGAGTACTCATCTTAGAATTTATGTATTTATGTAATAATTTATTATTATTTAATTTATATGCCTAGTTAAGTAAAAGATTAGCTTGAGTAGATGGTTAAGTATGAATGTGAATGAATATTTATATTCTACATTATTCTACTTTTATGTAGAGGTGGTCTGAAAAAGATACAGATAGACTATGAAGGAGAATATTATGTATATATAAGATTTGTATGTAAAGGCTGATAGAGGCAACTAGAAGAAAGAAACATATTGTGATTAGCATTTTAAAGAATTCTCTCTCAGAGATAGAATTATTCTTAGTAAATGAATCTAAACTAAAAATATAATAAATCTTGAATAGATATATACTGCATCATTTATTATGATGAAATAGTTATTGTATTTTTGTAATAAAAATCTAAGATTAAGGATAGTTCCTGAAATACACTCCTACTATTTTACTGTTTCAGGTATCAGTTGAAAACTTTGTTCGTCTTCTAACTGGGCGTGTTCCTCCAGATACACCAAGATCTAAACGCCTACTCACAGATGAAGGTAGCAATATACTCATATATTTGACTGGTCATGGTGGAGATGGATTCTTGAAGTTCCAGGACTCAGAAGAAATTACTAGTCAAGAGCTTGCTGATGCTTTAGAACAAATGTGGCAAAAAAGAAGGTTGTATTATATTCATTAATTTTTTAACCGCACTACCTACAACTAACAGGATTATTATAATAATAGTGTATAAGAGTGTATAACTTTCTGAGATTTGTGTAGATATTGGACATTTGAAAAAAAGCTCTTTCTCAAACTTTGAGTAGAAGATAAAATTATAAAATAATATATAATTGTAGTTACTGTCGCTAGCAAGTATTTAATGACCTTTAAGAGGTCTAAAAGCTTAGACTCACTGCTGCTGTAAAGCATTTGGAATGGTGGGAACCAAAATTGCAATAAATCCATGAAAAATCCTAAAAGATGAAGATAGACAAAGAAAGAAGTTCTATTTAAAATATATTGGAGAATTGTATTTTTTTTTTTGTAAATTAAATAAATTTTTTCTAAGTAACATATACATATTTATTTCTTTTTAGGTATAATGAAATTTTCTTTATAATAGACACCTGTCAAGCATCATCAATGTATGAGAAATTTTATTCACCAAATATTCTCGCCACAGCTAGCAGCTTAGTAGGAGAAGACTCATTATCTGTAAGACTTTTCTTTTTAATAAAATTAAAAATTCATTCTATCATATGTATTTTGGCTAGTTACATAATATTCTTAGAACACAAAAAGAGTAATTTAATATTTCACTTAAATATATAGTAAAATATTCTCAGTGAAATTTGTAAAATAATTGTATCACTGAAAAAAAATCTTGTACTATCTGTAGACATCCATCTCGAATAATTTTACTTCCCGAATATGACAAGTATGTCTCTTATGAAATTTATCCTTAACATTAATGTAAAATTGCATTCGTGTATGAATTTATAATCACTCCATTTCTAAATTTCAAAATTACTGCTCAATGTCATTTGTGTCTTCCTCACAAAACGCGACACTGGCAGAATGTATTGCGTCTGTAAACGCAATCCATATAACGTAGTTGATTTATATTTTCTTTTATTGAATGACCATTAAAAACACAAATTTATTTATTATAACCGTAGAAACCTGGTATACGTTTTTATATTTTATACTCTGTATAAAAGGGGTGTATTTTATTTTTATTTTTGTTTTCAGCATCATGTTGATTCAGCCATAGGGGTTTACATCATTGATCGATACACATATTACGTATTGGAGTTCTTAGAGTATGTACATCCTAACAGTAAAGAAACAATGTCACAATTTGTAAGTACATTAAATTATGTTTTACATAAACTTAACATTTAACATTATTATTAATTATAGTAAAATTAGAACTGTTTTAAAAAGGAGCAAAGGCCTAAATGAATTAAAAATGTTTCTTAATTTCTATAATCAATTTTTAACATACATTATGTTCTACATTTTAGTTGTATAAACTTTATACATAGTACTTATATATTTTTTGGTAATTACAGCTGGCAGTATGTCCAAAAAGTGCTTGCTTATCAACTGTGGGAGTTCGACGGGACTTATTCAAGCGGGATCCCAATAAAGTGCCTATAACAGATTTCTTTGGATCAGTCAGACCAATCATTATTATTAACGAAACTATAGATATAAAAGAAAAGCCCAAGAGAAAAAAGACTGCTACAGTGTAAGTAAAATGATGTATAAAAAGTATTTATTTTTCTTACTACATTAAATTATTATAGAACAATTTAAAATGTAATTGTTAATTGTTATTTATAACACTTAATTACTTTGATTACTGATAAGTGATAAGTAATAAACAAATCTAAAGAAAGTTGAGGTGGGATAGAAAATTTGTATATTATATGTCACATTGTGGAATTTTGCTGGTTTAATAATCGACCGTTTGGAATAAAAGGGTTCCATCCAACATTTTTCTATATTTTGATTTTTTAACTTAAAAATGTTTCATGTGACCATAACTTTGTTCTCTAAACCTTTGAACGTCATCTATTGACCCTTAATGAATTAGCTGCATAAAAAAGTTCTATTTGTGAAATTAATGATTCAAAAAGTTCCATCTGCCTCATGAATGTTAAAATCCAGATGGAACCATCTTATTCCAAACGGTTGTTATGTCAAAACACACCATAGATGTTGGTGTTTTATTTAAGACTATTAAAGTTCAGTTCATGTCACTTATCAGCCATTTTATATAATGCGTACTTTACACAAACTGTAAACTGTATTTTCTCGAAATAAAATTTTGCTACATATCACCTTTATCCATTTTTTTTTCTAAATAAAATAAATATACTAATTCTATTTAAAGTGAAACTGTTCAAATAATTAATCAAGTCATTGAATTATATTCCGAGTCAAAAACATCTTTAGATAGATTACACTATTTACATGTATTATTAAACTTGTCTGTCAATTTCATTTTGAAATCAAGTAATGATCATTAATTGCAGGAATTATACAAAGGTACCTGAGAAAAGGGAATATCTACCGCAATTCCCTATGCATTTAGTGAAGGCGACTGTATGATTTTTTAAAGTATTATTTGAGGTTGTAAAAATTTTGCAAATAAAAATGTTTTTCATTTTATGCACAATGTTTTATTTCATACTTTTAATGACAAAATGATGTTTCTCTTAACTTACAATGTAATTAAGACTTTGACAATAGATGGCACTGTACCTATATTACTTTAGTCCATTAATTTTTCTTCAGTCTATTAAGGTACATCACTAAGGCAATTGGTTGTACCAATTGTCCATAACGAGGACATGACCCATATCCAGATATCATCCTATAAGATCCCATGTAAGGAATCTGAATGCATGTCAGACCCTTTGCCATTGTACAGATTTGATCAAGGACGGTTTCAGCCTCACACAACTCTCGCTACGTCCGACAGCGCCAAAATGGCGAATATCAAGCAGCCACAAAAGCACGTTGACAACAGCCAGTCCAATGGTATTATAGAGGTCAGTGGGTTTATTAGTTGTATACTCTTTGACTATAACGGCCTGTCCGCACCGCGAAATTTCACCGCGCGGTTTTCCGCAATTCTGTAACTATAAGATTTTATAGAAGTATCCGCACTGCAAATAAAATTTCGCGCGATTACTCTCAGTTCGATGCAGGTACCGATTTTCGGTGAATAAAATTCGCGCGGTGAAATTTCGCAGTGCGGACGGGCCGTAACTATAAACTAACCGATGGTTAAATGAAGACAGAAGAAGAGTCAAGAGATTGCTATAAGCACGAAGTATAGGAACCAACCATATTAGTGCAAACGTAATAATGAACGAATGATCACAATTTTGGGGACAGATTTTTTGATATCGGTACGTCCTGAACAGCGCAACCAGTGGCAAAAAATAGAAATATTATCTCTCTCCAAATTGAGCCGTCCGGCACCGCCACGGCTCCGGTCAGAACCTGTCATTAAAATGTAAGCACAACTGTACAGACTCATTTCCCCGAGCATGAATGGCTGCAGCGAACATCGCAACGGAACACGACCCAGCCCATGGCGCGGCAAATCGTGCCACAAGATGAGCCATTTGGCGGTTTGTCTTTGTTCGCTGGGTGGTGTTAGCCACGGCCGAAGCCTACCACCTTTTATAATGTTGCTCAGTTAGCAACACCCGGGGTCACGTGTAGGGTAACGAGGATTAGAACCTGATTTCAGTAAAACTTACGGACGCGAGCAACTTTGACCCCGTTGTGACAGTCACAGTGTTTGTTATCGAACTCCTCCGAAATGGCTGGAACGATTTTGTTTTTATTTTCGTGTATATTTGGTAGATCTGAGAATAGGTCGTAGGCATTTTTTTATTTTGCTAGGTGATTGCGGTGGCCCTATTCAGATATTTTACCTTTTATTTATATATATTTTTTCTTTTTTATAATTTGGCATCAAAAATACTTATAACGCTAAATTTTCATCCTTCTACCACCAATCCCTATTTTTTAATAACAATAAGAACGCGGGCGGAGCCGCGGGAAAAGCTAGTAGAATTATAAATACTTAAGACTTATAGGTATGTACATAAAATAAAACAACACCGTCAGACTGATATTTATTTATTTCTCTATAAGTACTAAGAATAAAATTTTCTTTAACATCATTTAACACAACCGATTCGATAGTTTGAGTCGATAACACAATAAGCAACAAGTACACTCATGCTGATATGAGATCAAAATCTAAGGGTCTATAGCACCATTTCAGTTACTATCTAGGCCATTCTTTTGGTCTAACATTCGTTCCATACACTAGGTATATAACCTAAAAGCGAATTAAATTACGCCTAGTGGTGAAAGATGAAGATTGAATGTAACTTGGGAAAATAACATTCATATTACGCTTGTCTTATGACAAAAGAATGTAAATTGTAATATACACTTTAATATTGTTTTAAACAGTTTTACTACTTGAGAAGCTTCTAGAAATTGACTTAATATAGTTTATTTAATTCATATTATACATAAAATCCAGCTAATAGTAATAACACTATGATATCAATAATATTCGTTATATGTTACAGTAACGGTGGACGAATACGAACTTTTTTATATTTCAGTAAATAATTTTACTTTGATGATATTACAGATGATGTGTAAAACATTAATTAGGGTTCCGTACCTCAAAAGGAAAAAACGGAACCATTATTTTTAACATCAAAATCATATAAGATACTAGCGGACCCGACAGACGTTGTCCTGTCCGCATGCGCAAAACAACGTTGCCTAGCAACGACTTGTTTATAATTGGATATTTCATTTATTGTGTAAATGTATAAATAGCTAATTAATTCAAAAAATACATGTTGTAGTGGACCGAATTGTGAATCTAAACCATTCTCGAATGCACTCGAACACGCACAAAACATTTCATCAAAATCGGTCCAGTCGTTTAGGAGGAGTTCAGTCACATACACACGCACACAAGAAATATATATATTAAGATTAGATATTTCATCTAACGATACCCTCGATAACATCACTATATAACTCATAACCGTTTAAAATGATAATAATAAGATATTATCCAGGCAATCTAACATATCTGAAAAGGTGCTTTTCTATACTTAAATGCCACTTAAACTAAACCACATACATATTATAGCAGTGAACAACAAGACATATACATTATTCTAAGCATACAACACTTAACTAATCAACAGATAAGAAACAAGGTGTTTTTAATCAAATCAAAAATTACACATGTTTTAAAACGAGAATAAATAAAACATTTTGGTCAAAATCTGTTAAAAGTCCTTATTTTATCTATTATAATATTTATTCAGCCAAAAACAATTAATGTTAAGGCTGCAACATTAATTTTAATTTCCACGCAACCTAGCTACAAAAGTATTTTTTTTTATTTTTAGAGCTATATGACTAGGCGTAGTAATTATTTTAACGGACAAACATTCATTAAAGAACTACAATTATGTTATAGTTAATATAAATTAACTTTTACAAATAACGACGATAAATAATTTCATGACTTAAATCATTTTGTTCATAAATGGCATTTAGCCTTACATTTTGTTTTAATTTATATAAACAAAAATAAAACGGCATTCGTATTATTTATTTCAAGTTCTAATCATATTTTATTTTGTATTAAAATGTATTTGTACTTCTACAATAAACATCTACATAGAATAATTCAATTCATTAAATGAAAACATTAATTTTTTTTGCTTTTTAACAATATTATTGACAAATAATTAAAATTACAACAATTGCTTTCGGCTAAAGTCATTTCTCTCACTACTTAAAGCCTACTTTGTCATCCTTATCAAACTCTAAGGCTAGACAGAAAAGTGCGCAAACTGGAAATTAAGGGACTTAGACAAAACGATCAGCGAAATCGCTGGATAAAGTCGTTATCTCATCAAAATAGCACAGAATTTATAGAACAATCTTATTGGTTACCATAGCGATATCTATGAAGCATTAAAGGAGATTAAAATTCAAATGCTTTTGAAATAATGAATACTAATTATGAATTAATTAATTTAATAGACTACAACCAATATTATCAGAAAAATAATAACAAAACTTATTTTTTTTTTTATTTTAAACTCGTGCGTCAACTTATGCCGTTAGTGGTGTCCATGAATGAAAAGGCTCCGTAAATTCTTATTCAAATAATGATTAAGTTTGTTATTGTTTAACTCCATAGAAAAGTAACATTTGTTTCTTGTGAGAATATTAACAAGTTCATAAGAGTTATGACGTAAAATAAGGCAAATTCGTCGTTTTTCCTACAACTTTGCCCATTGTTTACGTCGGTATTTCCGGTGAAGTTGGGTCAGGGTATTTATCTAATCATTGAAAGCCCTTTATATACACGAGAATAAATAAAGACTGACTCATTCGTAATAAATCAGCCCCAACTGCCGGTGCTTAATTTTATATCAATATTAATTTCTTTTAAAATAAAAACCCGTGCTTTTAAACGCTGAGCGTATCAGAGCTGCTGGAGATGACAAGTCACCCGAAGTTCTGCAGGTTCGTTCTTCAAAAACACGCTAATGTGATGGCAATTCCCTTGAGGGACACAACTTGTCAGTCTTCAAGTAAAGAAAACTCTAAAAAGAATAGATTCATCAACATCCCGTGTTGGGACCATTCGCGAGTGATTATAAACGCGCAGAAAGCTTAACTTTTGACGAGGAAGATGGGGAACTTTCGCAACTATTAGTAACGTCGTCGTCGGAAGAAATCACAGCGACTTACATTCATGCGAACTACGTCGACGGTTACAAAAAAAACGATAAGTACATCTGCACCCAAACGCCGATGGAACATACCTGGGAGTGTTTCTTCAAGCTGATTTGGGAGCAGCAATCGCAGGTTATTGTGTCGCTGACAGATATAGACAGAGATCACGAAAAAAAACTACTATCTTTGGAACACTCCCAAGGGCTCTCAAAAAAATTATCTCAACAGTGCGAGAAAATGGATTAATAGGACATACATTCAACCATAAAGACCAAGGGTGGTACAGAATAGTTATTAAACACTTACATCACACTACTCCCCATAAAGCTATCGAGGCAGAAATAGAAAAACTGGCAATGAAGTCCAAGGAGAGATCATACATGTAAGGTATGGCCCTGATAAAAAACCAACTTCGACATTCTTCCTAAACACTGCTCCAGGTCCGAACAACACTGCAGTAAAACAAATAAATAGAATCTACCAACAGACGGTCACAATTGAAGATCCCAAAAAAATACATACTATTCCACAATGTCAAAGATGCCAACAGTATGGGCATTCCAAGACCTACTGCATGCGCCCATACCGATGTGTAAAATGTGCCCAGGCTCATAAAACCTGAGAATGCACAAAAAAGGACCGATCGACACCGGCAACATGTGCATTATGTGAAGGAGAACACCCAGCAAATTATAAAGGATGTAGTGTCTACAGGAAGATACTAGCGAGACGCAAGCCAAAGGAGAGATGCAAGCCAGTCTCTTAAGTACACTCGTCAACCAATTGCAATGATGACTTTGAGATTAGACACCTGGAACGTAAACGGCCTAGTTCCAAATAAGTCAGAATTAGAACTCCTAATTTCAACTCACAAGCTTGACGTAGTCTTGATCTCTGAAACGCACTGTACTGAAAGAAAAAAGTAAGCATCAAGGACTACAACTCCTTCTTCACAAATCACCCCAACGGTACTGCTCACGGAGGTTCTGCAATTATAATACGGAAGTCCATCAAACACAATCTACTCCCCGAATATAAAACTCACCATATCCAAGCATGTACTGTTGCAGTTTAAGACAAAACTGGATATGATCAACCTATCAACCACCTATTCCCACCAAGACACACAATTAATTGCTCTGCATTTGCCGAATATTTCTCTACCCTGGGAGGCAGATTTGTTGCAGGCGGTGTTTGGAACGTCAAGCATATCCACTGGGGCTTAAGATTGACATCCACAAGAGGCAGACAGCAGAAGTTATGCTTGGATAGCCAAAACCTAAATTCTATCTCGACCGGTGAACTAACACAAATTAAACTATAATTTATAACATAAAAATGGCGGCGAAGAAAATGGCATATGAAGAGCTGAAATACGCAGACTTTCTAGCACTGATGTATCGCAGCGACTCCAAAGAAATTATCAATGTAGAACGTCAAAGGGTTACCAGTGAGCAGATAAAAGGAAAAGAAAAAAACGAAAAAGAAAACAGAAGTTTGAACCGTTTCGCTCACACCGTGTGCTTCGATACTCGAGAGTGATCTTCCCGACGGAGTGGAACCGAAGGACTACATAAATGCAAACTATGTCGATGGCTTTGAACACACCAAGAAGTTTGTTTGCGGGGAAGCCCCGAATCGTCGCACGTGCTACGATTTTTATGCTGTGGATGGAGCATAATGATATAACGTGATGCTGACCCAGAAGAAAGAAAATGGCAAAGAGAAATGCTACCCGTACTGGAGCGATGTGGAAGCATCTTCGTTCAGGTTACGAAAGTTTCAAATTATGACCATCAAAGTTGAGAAGTTCCCTCATTATGTTAAGTCAATCCTTGTTCTGACGGAGGGAACTAAAGCAGCTCAAACGGTGACACACTTTAATTTTACCGCTTGGCCTGACCACGACGTGCCCAAAAATACCTCAGAGTTTCTGAACTCCGTCCTGGAGGTCAGACAGTGCCAGAGGGAACTCAATGAAAACTTGCTCCAGATTGGCCACAAACGCTCCCAGCCGCCGCCAATTGTTGTGCACTGTCACACCGGGCTTAGAAAGACTCCCTGCTATTGTGTGGTCGACATCAGCATTTCGAGTTTTAATCAGAATCAAACTAATACGTAAACATTGCTCCAGGTTCGAACAACACTGCAGTAAAACAAATAAATAGAATCTACCAACAGACGGTCACAATTGAAGATCCCAAAAAAATACATACTATTCCACAATGTCAAAGATGCCAACAGTATGGGCATTCCAAGAACTACTGCATGCGCCCATACCGATGTGTAAAATGTGCCCAGGCTCATAAAACCTCAGAATGCACAAAAAAGGACCGATCGACACCGGCAACATGTGCATTATGTGAAGGAGAACACCCAGCAAATTATAAAGGATGTAGTGTCTACAGAGAGATACTAGCGAGACGTAAGCCAAAGCCAAGACGCAAGGCAGTCTCTTAAGTACACTCGTCAAAAAATTGCAATGATGGCTCTAAGAATAGCCACCTGGAACATAAAGGGCCTATTTCCAAATAAGACAGAATTAGAACTCCTAATTTCAACTCACAAACTGGATGCAGTCTTCATCTCTGAAACACACTGTACTGAAAGAACAAAGTAAGCATCAAGGACTACAACTCCTTCTACACAAATCACCCCAACGGTACTGCTCACGGAGGTTCTGCAATTATAATACGGGAGCCCATCAAACACAATCTACTCCCCGAATATAAAACTCACCATATCCGAGCATGTACTGTTGCAGTTTTAGACAAAACTGGATACTTCAACCTATCATCCACCTGTATATTGCCCACCAAGACACAAAATTAATTTAACTAAACATTTGCCGAATACTTCTCTACCCTGGGAAGCAGATTTGTTGCAGGCGGTGATTGGAACGCCAAGCATACCCACTGGGGCTCAAGATCTACATCCACAAGAGGCAGATAGCTTAAATTATGCTTGGATAGCCAAAACCTAAATTCTTTTTCGACCGGAGAACCAACACAAATTAAACTATAATTTATAACATAAAAATGGCGGCGAAGAAAATGGCATATGAAGAGCTGAAATACGCAGACTTTCTAGCACTGATGTACCGCAGCGACTGCAAAGAAATTATCAATGTAGAACGTCAAAGGGTTACCAGTGAGCAGATAAAAGGCGCCTTTATAGCTGAAAAAGAAAACAGAAGTTTGAACCGTTTCGCTCACACTGTGTGCTTCGATTACTCGAGAGTGATCTTACCGACGGAGTGGAACCGAGGGAACTACATAAATGCCAACTATGTGGATGGCTTTGAACACACCAAGAAGTTTATTTGCGGGGAAGCCCCGAATCGTCGCACGTGCTACGAGTTTTATTTACTATTTGAAAAAAAAACACTTGATACTGAAATGAAATTTTATACTGAAAGGTCTATCGCAATTGTTGGGTGGTCTTAAAAAAATCACTTACTTCTTTAACCCTAATAAAAGATAAAAAGGAATTCCCGATAAAAATAACACAAATGAAGTGGAATAAATAAGAGTTGGGTTTTACCTATGATTTAATGTATTATTTATCGGTTCCCGATTATCCAGTGAAAAATATGGAGCCCGACAAGTTTCTTGAAATGCTGAGCGCCAGGAATTTTTCGGGTGGAAACTACTTCCACGAAGCATGTGAAACAGGCTCATTAGTTCTCCTTCTAAGAGTAACAAAGTTAATAGATCAACTAATCCCATCGATTTTGACTACAAGAGACTACAATGGTGAGCAATGCACCCATATCATCGTGAAGAAAAAGGATGTTTATGCACAAGAGATGATGAGGATCGTCTTGGAGCTTGGGGCTGACATAAACGGCCAGGAAGCGCGCGCTGGTTTCACTCTTCTGTACCTAATTGTGTTTGGGAAAGGAATTACGAGCTCGCCGAATGGGTGCGTAAGGCGCCAGGCATCGATCTCGAGGCTACCAACTACGCCGGGCAGACTGTCTATTAACTTGCCTTAGCACAAGACGATTATCAAATAATGAAGATGCTAAACCGGAGCCAAGTGCAAACTTTAGGGATCGAAAAAACGTGATAAGTGATAAGAAATAATGCACTGAGTGATATATAATGTTGTGTGAAAGAGCTAAGCTCAAAAATTGTAAGTCAATCTAGGCAGCTAATTTTATGGTCGTAATGCAATGCAAACGGTTGTTTTATTATTTGAATATATTTTGTAATGTTTTATGATTGTTTTTTTTTATATTTTTTAAAGTTTAAAATTGAGACTAAATATATTTTTTAATTTTTAAAAATAAGTGTCAGCACTTTTTTGTTCTCAAAAGAATCTCCATGACTTACCATAACAATTAAATTCTAATATTTTTAATATTTTTAATAAATAAGGTTTATTTTTCACTAAAAATTTGGACTTCATTATAATTTCAATGTCGCTAAATCAAAGAATAAAGACTTTATTTTGGCCGCACTTTAAATAATTTTTTTTATTTGAAAAAAAAATAGTTGGGGTAAAATTTGAAATTTCGACGTAGACATATACTGATGGACACACACATCGGTTTCGTAGACACATGATTTTTTTATTTTTCACAAAGTGCTCTACATAACGAATACGTTCCTATCTTGTGGGATATTTGAAGTTAGTCGATATATGGTAAACTTATTCGTATTCTTATTCGGGAATTACGAAATCAAGCATGTGTAGTCAGCCTAAATACTATTGGTAATGTTACCGAAAGGAAAAGCGTGGACCTATGTATGGATATAATAGTGTAGAGACCGACATTTAATTAACGCAGTTACATATATTATTATTTACAAAACAGTTAACATAATATAATAGCGAATTTAATTATAATGAGTCTAATTTACAACTTTTTCTCATTAATTAAAACTTTATAGCTATCAAATTTGGACATTATAGGATATTAACACAGTAACGGTAACTAATTAAAATAATCAAATACGAGTACAAGTAAATCTTGAAAAAAAAAATGAATGCCTTGAAAAGTTTTTTGATTATATTTTTACATTATATATAATTGTACAATGTGTTAGTTACTTCAATTCTTTATCTATCAGGAAGCACTGACAAATTTTGTTATACTAAAATAGAATATCATTTTTAAAACGTTTCATTCATGTAATATCCATACCGACTGTTAAAATGCTTCTTCAATTACAATACATTATTTAAATTTTTTTTATATGTATTTACATCAATGAATATAGGTAGGTATATATAACAACTTAAGCTATTTAGTATTTATTTCGTCTTAAGCTTTAAAAATATTGTAATTTAAAATAATTTAAATATTGGTAGGTACATATTTTACCTACCATTTGAAGTGCATAGCTTTTTATTTTTTAAGCATAATCGGAATTTGCAAGCATATCACAAAATATAACCGTATTAAATAAATATGTTTAAAACTAAAACAAAAGAATATTATCTAATTTGACTAACAAATAGAATTTAGTAGAACAACGTAGGTAATTAGTTATCTTATGTTAATCGAATATTAATTATTAAACTTTATTAAAGGGCAAAATTGAAAATAAGCTGATGGATAATTTAAATTGTCTTTAGTATGGCTTTTTTCTGTTCTAATTCTAACAAAATTCTTAGAACAGATTAATAAGATGATATTATAATGCTTATTCTTTACATTCAGTCTTCCATTTTTCGCCATCTACCATCTTGCCACGCCTCTGTAGCGATGAAATAAAGCATTCAAAATGTAGGGTTCTTGACGCTCACCCGTGATTGGCGTCATCGTTTTTTTTAATTAACTCATAATAATTGTCTATGGTGTAGTCAAACAGTTGGAAATCATATCTGAAACATTATAATTCAAAATTAGTTATAATAAGAAAAATATTTAAAATACAATACAAAAGAGCTTATTATACGAGTAAATGCAAGTAATGCTGAGAATAGAGTCAGAGATATGTCATTCATTCTTAATAATTAATATATTTAAAGTATCCCAAAGGTACGTAGGAGAAACTAACAAAAATCTTTTCATAAATAGTTCAGTAGTTCCTATCTTCATACTTGTTACGTCACAACATACAGAGTAACGTCATAATTCCGTGTAAGGGCAGGAAATCTATAGAGACTACCCCTTGTGTCTTGACCGTGTTGTTTCATAAGCGTCCGGCAACCCAGCCGGGTCACGAAGCCAATAAACACAGGGAGGTGGCCCACTTCGGTGGGTGGTAAACCTTGCGAATTGCTTCTGGTACTTTCTGACAGCAGAGTGGAACCTCTATGAAACCAGTGAACAACCCTTTGGTTGGCTTCGGCAGACGTACCGTCAAAACACTTCTCGGCTAGAGACTTCTCTAGCCGGTGAATTCTACATTTGTATGTGTATAGTGTGGGTATACAGGTTGCAAGCGTAAATCCATTTCGCAACATAAAATAAAAAAGGTAACCTATAGAAAGAAATTCATTAGGTATTTTAGTATTATTCTTGTGGCTCGTGTCAATGGTTCGATTAAATATAAAATTAGAACTTATCAGTCTTATTTTATCTATAGTTTTCTTGAACTAATGTTGATTGATACGTGTATAAAACATCAAACTAAGGTCGTCAAGCTTTATTGGACTTTGATTCTATAAAACTAAGTCAATAAAAACCGTAGGAGGTATAATACGTATTAACTAGCTACATATTGATTGCTGATGAATGGCAATTTTTGTATTACATAGTTATGTACAAAGTTATAATGACATTTTTCATACTTTCAAAATGGAATTTGTTCTTACTTTTAAAACTAGATAATTAAAATTTGTAATTGATCCTTATGTTTATCTTTTTGAAACCAGTAGGTATACGACATCGAGAAAGGCAAGTAATGAATGAGTAATAATTATACTTCAAAAAAATTTGAAGGCAATGGAATTCGTAGGAAAGTACCTTTACGCAGAAAAAATTGGCCAAACGGCTATAAATAACGGTCATTGTATATTATGTATGTCATATGTCAAATTGACATTGTCAATAAAGTGTCTCCTAACTTTTCTGTTTTCATGTTATCGAGAATTGAATTCATGTTATCGTCTCTTTTAAAAACTTTTTAACTATTCTTCGTAAGTCTGTAAGTCAAACGACCAATTCTATACAACGATCAAACAAGAAATGAGCTCTAGCAACAACTTTGAAAGATTTGCAGCTTGAGAAATGTAATAAAGATAAGTGGGGCTATAACTTTGATTAACCAATTAGGTTTTTCATAGCAATTATTTTAATGGCCTTAGTGCCAAAATGTCTGCTACACATTTCCATAATGAAATAAATATAAATTGCGTGCTATAATTTTTCCTGCAATTATTTTACCATTCTTTATTTTCACAAAACAATATTTAGGTAAATTGGATAATTACTAAGCGCCGAAACATGGGAGAGTGGTTCGGATCACGCCCTACACCATAACTTACCCAAGTTTCGTAATTCCTTACGTAATACTCTATAATATTGTCTTATATTCAAATATACACGGTAGGTATATATTTTTTTATTTACAAGTTTAACAATAAATTAAAAAAAAAACTATCTGTACGTGTGGAGTATATTTAAGAGTTTTTATAATATGTCGTTTTGTTTCGGCCGGTTTGAAAAGAAAAAGTTAGTTGTAAGTATATTAATATGTAGGTATGTCGTGTATTTCTATTGTATAGGTGAACACAATAATTTAAATTAATAGTTAATTTAATATTATATTGATTTCATACTCTAAATATAATACAAACTAAGATATTAATATAAACACAATAATAAGTATTAAACTTAACTTTGACAGGATTAATTCACGGTCATAAAAACAAAAAAATAAATGAACACAAAACTCATTTATATTTTTTGTATTTGAAGGTGTCAAACATACACTACCTATTTCGAAAGTCTACTTACTTGTACAAATTGTAGAGACCGTCTAGTTGCGATTTCTTTAGTCGCGAGTACAAATGATTGATGTTATGCAACGTGTTTGTGCCTTTGCCGCTGTTCCGCCACTCCGGCTTGATAACGTCTTGAAGACGAGCCATTTGGATAAGAAACCTTTGATCTTCCTGTAATGTAAAGTAAATAGGTGTAACCTTGCATAACAATAACTAGTTTTCTTATCTTCATTATGTACATGACAATATGCGTTAGTGAGATGCGGCCAATGTGTTCTTTTATACAAATTTACATCAGACTTAAATTAAAAATGCCTTCTTCTATACTATAGTACTATGTACATAGACTACATACATATAGCGATTTCTTTATTAGACTTATGATATGACTACAACGGGCGTAGGTTACTCGTAATCGATTGACAATAGGCAAAGATATCACGTAGCGAACGATAGATACTAAAAAAACATATATACATTGTATTTCCGAACATTTGAAGATTTACTTATCTTCTCCAGTTTTAAATTATCAATAATATTTTAATATAGCAACACTTGGTTAATAATCTTTATAATATGCTTCTCAGTTAAACGGAGCAGACTAAAAATTACAACTTTTATAAATACTGGTTAGTAAACTCCTCTTTTAAGGTTAACTTTTGTTTCAGATGGAAATATACATATTTTATGTAAATTACTAAATAAATATCACATTTATTTTATTTAAAAGCTTTTACATCATCATTACATCTAATAATTTGAAAACTGTTATACCTAAGTACTGTATGTACAAAATAATTCAGTAATTTATTTGGGCATTGTGGGCTTTGCGACTCAGGTTCGAAAACGAACAAGTATGGGTCCTTGACATTTCTTGTATACACATTAATAACAACTAAGCCAATAACTCGCCTCGAACGTATATTGGTTTTGTAAGGAATTACTTTGGCGTTTTTTTCCTAATATATTATGTAAACCTTGTCCTGACTCATTCATCATCGCCCAAGTATCGGCAGCGTACAACAAATATTAATCTATTATTCTATAATATACTCGTTTAAGGGACATATTTAATCTATATGATATTTACCTAACAAACGGTTTTTGGCTTAGTTTGCAGTTACCCTACATTTTGCGCCAGCGGTCGCGGGTTCGAGTCCCTTAGTCAATGAGTCTAGTAATATTATTATGGGTATAAAAATATAACATTTATTCAAAAAAGAACCTTATTCTAATGAAATTTAAAATATTCTAATGATGACAGAAAAAATACCATTTTGTACGATTTTCTAAATCAATTTTAATGAAATTTACAAAGTATACGACGTTCAAATATATGTGCATATAACATAATTATTATATCAATAGTACATTAGGTAAGTGATGCGAGAATATGTAAAACACTTCACAATGGCTCTAAATGTTCTATTGATTAGATTGCAATATGGCTGCAGTTTTGACATTATAATATTGTGTAAAATGTTTGCAACATCGCACATGCAAGTGTTGGAAAATGTCAATGAAAATAGACGGTCATTAAATATTTATAGCTAACAATTAAGATTCTTTTTTCTTCTTCGCCCATAAGATCACTCAAACACACTATATTATGTATTTTTGTACTGTAATATACCGTGTTGCATTTACATAAATCAATCTCATTACCTACATAAAAAGACAAAAGTCAAAAAAAAAACTAACGGAAAATGAAGAATAACTACATTTTTAATGATTTTAAAAATCCTTGTCGTATTTTAAAATAATGTACCGAATACCGTTTTTTTTATTAAAAAAATTGGCAGGATAAAAAGTTTTATAAAACATTTTCTAAGCGATTTTTAATTAATCTGTGTAAAGAATTTGTAAAGTGAAAAGTTCAATTTAGTTCCTTTAGTTGAAGCTGAAGCGGTTTACAAAGTTTAATTGCATTTTTGTACGAAAAAGTCAATTTCATAAGGGGATTCTAAAAGCTGTACTGTAGGTACTTTAACTTAACGTTAGCTTTTAAGTTTGCTTTTCAACTAATATCTGAAAATAGATTTTTTATAATGATTAAATTTATAAAAATATTAAATAATATATTACTCAGAAACTGATCACAGTTTTTGAGAATCCTAAGTTTTTGTACTTGTGTTTTATACTTCTCATCAGTATTCAGAAATTTGTATGTAATAATTATATACTTATTAAAGAAAAATAAACAATCCAACATTACCAGCTTTGAAGAGCTAACTTTTAAATTTCAACATTATGGAGGATCACTGGGAAAATAGTGACGCATCCAAGTTTGATTAATTATAAGTTATTCACTTACGTCTAAAGTTTCAAACTTCAGTATGACATCAAAATTAAATTTGCAGGGCGTGCAGAAATCGGTGTAAGGCGTCCAATGCATGTCTAATGCACGCTTTACTTTAGCCTCGTCCAATACATACGAGACGAATTCTTCAAAAACTGGATACCTCTCCGTTGGTGCAGGTTTAGGTCCTGACTAAAAATATCATTCAATTAATTTTATGATTTCATAAAGCGTGATAAAAGATTGTACAATAATAGTTTTTTCGGAACATTAAATTTATAGCACGCCTGAAATTTTAAATTGACAGAGGGATATAAGTTAGCTTAAAAAGATAAAATGAAGACGTTAGAACATCTTACGTTTTTCGCTTAAGATATTAGACTACAACATATTGCTTCGTAGTAAGTAATTTTGTTTATTTATTCATGCAATTTCATTTACTAAATTTTAAAAAAGAAATAATAGTGTACTTATCTTGGTGTAGTACTTGGTTTAATTTAATTATAGATAAGATTATCCTCCTCGTTAAATTACTAGGAATTATCTAATTTATATTACAATTCGTAATTCAGTAACAACTACATGCTGCCTACATACGAAGTAGCTTATTATGCCAATCTACCTATCAATTAATCAGTAGATTCTTGTAAAATCATCGAATTGACAGCAACCAATTATTCAATTTAACAACGACTTTAAATCAGGGAAGTATTAGTTAGTTCTGGTTTCCAATGAAAAATAACGGTCATTTTTAGTGTTCGTGAATAGCTCAATATCTCTAGAATACTGAATTACTGATATGAATTTCCAAAAAACAAATAAGGATAGGCGTGAGTGAGTACATCTTGTTTTCTAAAATTTGTATGCTTTGCCAAATATATGAGAATTCCGACATATTGTACTGAGTATGCGATGCTAAATGCTAACATTAGAATTGCTTTCGAGTTTCGATATTACGACGTAACTATATTATAAGTTATAACTTTATAAGTTTTAAACTTAAAAAGAGATGCCCTTATCTAAAGATATACTTATCTCGCGAACAATATCAGCTAGCCGGTTTTTTTAAGAATATTTAAAACGTTAGTATCTGTTATTTATATTGGTAAGACAAGAAGAATTTACTTACTTTTCTATACTTTTTGATTATTCGTCGTCCCATTTGATCGTGGAAAGATTTAGGCCAGGCGTGAACGATTTTGTCATTGTAGGCAGATGCCAACCGTTCCAACGGATGACGTACTATCAGGAATGTAATAGAATCTCCCTGAGCTTTTCTTATCATTTCCACGGTAGGTCTTGCGTATTTCTTTCTCGCAAGTTCTAAGGGAACTTCTTTCGTTTTATCGAGGAAGGAAGCAGTGTAGTTTGCCATCAAATTGAAATTGTACATCCATGAAGTTGAAGCAGCCTTGAAGATATTACACCTAAAAGAAAGTATTATTATTTAATCTATGCACGCTTTTAAATAATTGGGTAGAATGGTATTACCTACAATGTTTTCAAAATGAACGTAGGTATATAAAAAAAACTATATAATGTGCAATTACTCTTTGAATATGTTTGTCTAAAACTGTTCACCTTAAATTTATCTTCACCGCCGACGATAAGCCAAGGTATAGAAAGGTATATAATTATTATTATTGTGAATATATAGAGACATCCACATACATGTATCATTAGGTAAATATCTATTCATACTCATGTAACGCAAAAATGCAAAGTCAGGCATCATTTTACTAATTGTAAGAGGAAACCATTTGGATTGCATCACTAATAAAGTCTCGGTAACGCAATAAATTCTCACCATATCACATGATACTGTCTGTTGATGAGGTATTCCCATGCGTACGCCTTATGACTTGAGCTATCGAGACCAAGCTTCGAACATTGGCTTCTCATATAGTCTCTCCTCGCCTCCATCCTACTGCCAACTTCTAAGAATTTGTCACGGGAGAGCAGTCCTTCATCGTGGCTTCCGTTTTCAAAGATATACTAAAACAAAAGATTTAAATACTATGAAAATTAAGTTTAAAGAGATTTTATACATTTTTATTTTGTTCCATATTTAGTAAGAAAAGGCCAAAGTTACTCTGGATAAGAACATAGGTCAATTCAAGTTGGGTTCGTAATAATATGGATATTGTTTCAAATAAAGAAAATAGTAAAAAAAATTATAAAGACATGATTTTATACGTTACTTATTTTTTAAGTCATAATTTTTGAAATACAAGACACAAATATCTTTATGACCTTAAATAGATTATGTATTTAAACATTAAATCCATTTAGCCGTTAAATCGAGAAAAAATAAGAAATACACTGAGTCACAACTACGTGCGTTTGCATTTGCTACTGTTTAATATTTTATTACAAATTAGGGTTATTTACCAATTATATAGCTTTTTGGGAGGACACTATGTGTAAACGTACTAAGATCGTATATTACTTAATTGTCAAACTTTCATCACTGGCATATTTTATGATGTATAATTTATAAACAATGCTAATTAAGTAAATTGGGTACCGAAGGAAAGTTCGCGTGATCCGTTCTACGAATTTCCGAAATTCGTTATGCGGTATAATTAGAAATAATTGTTTTTCGGTTCAAGTGAAATATGTATGGAAAAAAATTCTAGTGTATATTAAGAGTTATAGGTACTTTTTTAAATTCTTAACTTTTGAATCACTTTAGATCGTTCTTATATTATATACACATGTAAAAATAGGTTGTTCTGATTCTGATTGATTCTAATAAGAAAATTTAACTGACCAAAACGATAGGAAAAACTAAAATAAAAAAATGAATTTTGTATTGCTTAAATTAATAGCGGTTAGAGTCCACATTTACGATCGCACGTAATACATCGTTACCGGGCACATGTGGTCTGTCTACCTGTTACAGATGTGTTGAATTATATCATTATTATAAATTCACATCATAATAAATTAAATCTAGATACAGAAGGAAAAAATTTTAGTTTAATAGCCGAATGGCTTTTAGAACAACAAGTTTTTTGCAATTACTTATTACATAAAAACAGGTAGGAAAAAAGGGAAAATAAGTATCTATCCACTTCGCTTGGGTGCGTACTGCGTGTAGTGCGTGTGTACTATAGTGGTAATTTTATCGTGCTCGTATCATGTAAGTATGACAAAACGGTTTTATAGGCTCTGGAGAAAAAGAAAACGGCGAAAGAAAACCTGACATTTGTGTAATCTCAAATCATTGTCCCACGATGTCTCACTCTACCTCAAGATGGCATGGAATGTGTAAAATATGGTAGTTGGTACGTAATCAGTATGTACTGAAAATTTGTGATTTTGCAAATTATACAAATTTGTCCAGCTTGACTGTATTCTGTACAATTAATCTGATCATAAAATTTTTCCTACCGAAGTAACAGACAATTTCATGAACTATAATTTATGTAATGATGATTTATAAACTAAATGATGCTGGACAGAATTTACTCTGGGAAAACTAGTTTTCGGCACCATCTTTCCAATGAAATAGCAGCGCGAGTAGTGGTCGCTCAAGGTCGCAAATTCGGAATATTAATTAGGACACCAAACACTCTACCAAATTAGAACTATGTTTGCTTTTTCAATGATTGGATACTAATTGAAGGAAAATTTAGTATCTACGCCATGCCTAATGCTCAATAATGTTGGTATTTTTCCAGGCAGTTTAACGGCAATTTGACATGATAATTTGCACTTATTTCTCTGTCCTTGCTTAGTAATTTATTCAACCTTTCTATTCTTCCACACCTCTCATCTACATACCCACACACGAAACTCATAGCAATACTATTTTAATTACATAATAAATAATAATCGGGCGGTACCTGGATAATATTTTTATGTGAATGATCTATTAGCACGCAATAGTAGATTAACAGTTTTATGTCGCTAATTTGGAAGTCCTATTAAGTTACTTCGAAGCAGAAATGATAGATGTTAAGATTTATATCTAGTAAATTATGACAATAACCTATTTATTTTGAATTCGATTTTTTTTTAATTGCCGGCCTTGGTAGGTTTGTCTCGAGTTCGAGTATCGGGTGGGGATAATGTTTAGTCATTGAGTCTCAGTAAAAGTACGATTTATCATCAGCATGCCTTGGAGAGCACGTAAAGTCGTATGTCCACAGCCTGATTTCTTCGAATTGTCGTTCCACTACAAATGAGAGTGACGGGGATAGAAAGTGCACTTTTATAGTGTTTGTGCTATAATATATTATCTCCTTTCATTTCGTATATGTTTCATTCATTTAAGTATACATTCACACCATGGTTTAAGTACAAAATAATTTATTGACTTATTAAACACCTTCGTAAATAAGGCATTAACTAAAAACAAATTTGATTATCATAAAAAAGGCTAGCGATTCAACCTTAAAAGGTAGACACATGCTATCGCGGACTTTTTTAGAGCTTTTAAAGGGGAACAATTCCGTCATACATGATTTTTTGCATAACTGTAACCGTTTTTGTTTATATCTATGTCTAATGTATATGTATAACTAGACAAGCTGAGCGAATGTCTAGTATACACCTTTACGGGAAGCGATTTCATTAAATGCACTCGTGACTCGCTCCACAAAGGGATTCACGGTCCCATTGTTTATTGACCCGCAAGCAATGCGGGCTCTATCCGCCTTCTGGAAAAAGTGATATTCTTCATAGTAGAGCGAAAATATAACTACAAAGTAGTACACAACACCATAAAAGCATTATTTTAGCAACTTAACAAAAATATTCAAAATTAGTTAACTGGTGGAAAAAGTCACCTTAATTAGCTTTCATAATTAATAATGAAAATATTGTGTTATAAATCTATTTTGTTTGTATAAATATCGATCGCACTTTGCCAAACTGGTCATGAAAAGCTCAATTTTCGCATTCATTGTAACTATATCAAGAAAAAAATATAAGTAGCTTATGGGATCCACAGGATATTAAAAAATATCTATAAGGTCTGTTTGAACCGTGGTTTTTACAGCCTTTACATGAGCAAATAAGCCTAACATGTTAGTAATCCTATCTGACATATATGGATAAACTAAACGTGAACTTGGCAATGATCATGTGTAGAAGTAGGTAAACGAGCAAGTTTTTTTAAAGGAAAGCCAATGGCATACGAGGTCGATCAGATCAAGATACCTTTAATGTACCGATCAGTCTCAAGCAATGAAATATAAAATTTTAAAACTTGTTACAACTTTCGAGTTACATAAATCAATTTTTATCACACTACTCGTATATATAGCTCAACAACGACCGATAACAAAAATACTTGTTAGAAAAAACAGTCATTAAAATTATGTAAAAAAAAACAGAAATCGGATATTCATATTAAACAAAAATGTTTACGTTATCAATAACGATTTACTCATAGTTCAAGGACAGTCACGAAGAATAAGACAATGAGTTCAAGTATAACTTATATGAGAATTTTGATAGGAAAAAATATTATGAGCTATTCCAGAAACTGCCACCACTCGCGCTGATTACCGAAGTTACCAGATGAAGACAACTGCATGTCAGTTGCACCAAGATAGTAGTAAACTAAGTAATTAGTCTAAGCAATTCACTGTGAATTTTCGTCCCCTCTTAGGACTAATATTTTTTAATGCAACATTTTTGTCTTTGTAAGATAGTTGACTATAACGTGTTATTCTGATCTTGTCTACACACACATTATGAAGCCGCTGAATCAAAACAACGTCAATCTATCAGTGCTACGCGTGCACATGATTGATAGCAACGCCTACAGTAGACTTGCCAAAATGTCGGTATTCTACAGAAAAATAACATAATATACTAACGAATCGTAGAATCCTATGTTATAACAGTAATCAGATATTAAATAAATAAACGAAAATATAGCCAACCGTGATTCAATTGAATTGGATTGGTTCAATGATTTGCATAAAAATATGTAGGTATTAAAACAACTAGCAATTTAAGTATCTTGACCTAATTAGATAATATAAAAAACATATTTTTGTATTATATATATTTTAATGTTAAAACAATGACTTGTACTAATGAAGCATTTATTTAAAAATCATAAAACAAATAAGAACAAAAGTTATTGTCTATGTTAGGTACCTACCTATGTTATATCGCAATTTGCAATTAAGCATTATTATTAATACAACGTAAGTATTATTTCATTTTAATCCATATTTATACATATAATAAAATTTTAACTGAGTTGAATCTGTACATTGAATAATTTTTGGAAAATCTAATTGAAATAGACATTATTATTGATGTAGAGGCCAAATCTATTACTTTTAGAATTTTTGTCAATCTGTCAACATTGGATACATTTTCCTGCGGGAAAATAATACATCTCTGAGAAAAACACAAAAAGAAGGTTAGAAATAAAACCACGCTTGCACGTCTTTGGAACGCGGGCGGAGCCGTGGGTATTGCTAGTCTATACATATAATAAAATTCGGGAAAATATTTTAATAATCAGAAATGTATACTAATTGTTAAAATGCATAACCAAGAAATTCATAAGTCAAAATAACCACCACGTTTGTGTAACACTTCAATACTTTGGTAGATTTAAGATCCCATCGGTTTATGTCTCCGGCAAAACTTTTTACGACTGTCATTTGCGTTTATTTTCGTTTTGTGGTTTGGCGAGATTTGCTTAGCGTGTGAAGAAAACATTTTGCTCAATTGTGCCACTTTATTATATTATTTACATCATCATGAAGCATCGCACTAGCTTGTACTTACGACGTTGCTGCTTTTTGTCTAATAAGTCCAAAATTTCATTAAGTCAGTATAAATAAAATTAAAGCGTCCGATTTTAATGACAAAATAAAAGCTTTTTTACTAAATGCTTGTATGTTTGTCTGTTTCGACTAATCTCTGAAATGGCTCGACCAATCTGGATAGGACTTACATTGGCAGATGTTATAAAGAGTAACTTAGTATACTTTTAGAGTGGAGGACCACTGAGATGAGACAGTTCATGAAGACGAGTCGAAGAGTCATCAAATTCGGCTTGTTTTTAACCAAAACCGATCCTTTGGTCGGTCACTAATTTTATTATTATTTTATATTTTTATTGTTAGTAATGATTGCAGAAACGACTTATAAGAACATTCAATGCATTTGTATTTTATAAATATTTACTATAACAAATGTCGTTAATTAATTAACTTTTATTTTACACACATCCTCAATAAAAGAGTTTAATTTTAAAAACTGAAAAGTGTAATTAACGCTCACGCCATTCACATTCGATGTTAGTGGGACATGACGACAGATGTAACGGTTATATACTTCATTTTAGTAAAATAAATGACTACATATAAATATTTTGTTACTTTATTATTTCCTGCATTTATATAGGTAGGAGTCTCCATATTCAAGAATAAAATCTGTAACTTTATTGATGTAATTTAATTTAGTTGCGTTTCGTGAGCATACCTAGTACCTACCAAGCTTTAAAAATCTGTTGTTCGTACGTAACCGTACTTACTTGTTCTTTTGTTACGAGTGTCGAGTGCATGCATTTTTATAATTTACGGTGAAGAAGCTTGCATTCTTAACGAATGTATAAGTATGTGTCTTATTATTAAAAAGTAAAAAGTAGTCAATATTATATCCTGAAGATTGTTTTTTTTTGTGATGGTATAGTTTTTAAAGTCGGTATTCAAAATTCAAAGAAGCTTATATGCAATTTTAGAGGAAAGCTGTTACGATGGCGGAGTTTTTATATTCCCTTAAATATTAGCAAGCGAGAAATTCCCCTCTTCGTGGTTTCGATGAGTTCATGTGACCTGACATGAATAACAATTATTCCATCCGCAAGTTCTCATAAACGAAGCTGCGAGATTTTGTTGTGTTATTCTATACTTACTAATATTATAATGCGAAAGTAACTCCGTCTGTCTGTCTGCCGCGCTTTCACACCAAAAGTATTGAACCGATTAAAATTTTTGGTCCACAAATAGTCTAGAGTCTGAGAAAGGACATAAGCTACTCTTCAAGGGAAAAAAGGGCTGTAAGGGGTTGAAATAGATGAGATGAGATGAGATGACAGTTTTTTGTAGGGAGGCTCAGTAGCGTCCGGCCGGACGCGGAGTCAATAAACGCGCAGAGAGGGCCCACTTCGATTGGCGCTACAGGAAGGGCCCACTTCGGTGGACGATGTGCCTTGCGGGTAGCTCCTGATACTTCTCTGGGTAGCAGAGTGTACTGTGTAGCAACCCTCGTGGCTGTATGATCTGCTTCGGCAGACCTGCTGGGTCGACGTCGGGGCGTCGTAGTTGAATGCGCAAGCGATCCTGCGACGCCCCATTCAGACGGGTAAGGTAAGTGGGTAGCACTGGCTTTAGGCCAGTGAGTCCCACGTAACCACCTGTTTTGTACAGGTGGTATGTGTCAATGCATTTCCCAACTATAAAAAAGGCGATGAAAGTTTCTATGAAAAAAGTTAGTAAAAAATTTTTACTAAAGGGGGACAAACCCTAGGCGAAGCAAGGGTGAGTCGCTAGTTTATTATAATTCGTAACCTATTAAACTGTTAAAAATAAAGTAATACTGAATAATAATCGAAATATATTACATAATACAAACGTTTTACCGCAACTCTCCCCCTACATATAGTATATTATTTGCTCTGACTAGTGTTAGTTTATATTGTTAGTTTTACTAGTGTCGCCATCTAAAAAATACTAAATATTTAGTATAAATTGTTGTCCAAATTTGGCGACACTAATATAATAAGATTTTTTAATATTTAATGAAATAGGCCAATAGGCTGATATTAGGTGCGGGGCTGGTATTCCGGGCATCCACCCTACTAAGGTTAAGTATAAGAGTTAGTAAGGCAATGATTTATTGAAACAAACAAATAATCTTTTCATCTTAACAATAGTATCATGACATTAATAAATATATAACTATCATATAATCACGTAGGTAACTTTCATAGGAAATGCATGCAACGTCGCCGGTAGAACGGGCCATAGTGAACTCGGTAAATTCCGCTGAAGTTCCGCTTCATTCTGCGGTGTGCTTTGTAAATGCCTCGCAATGTTTTAACATTGTTCGAATACTTACACTATAGTTTAAATAGAAATCTGTATGTGGTTTTCAAATATGACTATGTTACTGGTTGCATTGTGTTACACGATTCGTGTAATTTGGATATTATATTGTCTCCAAAATAACTGAATTGATTTTAACATTTGAAAGCAGATTCGGTAAAATGTAATATAGGATTATTATTACATGCGTTTACTTGAAGGAATGCTCAGTAGCTTCCAACAACCACAGCAGGGACGAAGGTTAAAAACGCACTGGCAAGTGGCAAACAGTGGGTTGATCTTGGTACTTCTCTGATATCATGAAAAATGTTTCTACTATTTACTTATTAATTATTATTATTTTAATGGAATGTACGAATATCGTGGGATAGGTACCTATTAGTACTACTGTATGTGTTCTTTATTGCCGTAACACACGCGCGGTATATTATGAATTAATATTAAATGGTATGATTCAAAATTATGGACTACATGGCCAATACTTAATATAAAACAGTCATGTTGATACGAATTCAACGAATTATAAGGAATTCTGATAAAACTGTGATAAAAACAGAAATTTTGAGTTATTATAGGTAATTCTAATCATCACTCATATTTTTTTTTATAATTTAATAACGATATTTCCTTAACAACACTCATTAAATTCAAAAAATCGTAGAACGTATGAAGTCACAATATTCTGTTTGATTAGACTGTAAAATATACAACGTGATTATTTTTCTTTTGCGCAGCTTTCTCGCCCTTAATATCCTTTGAACGATGTCATTACCGGTTTTGCAGAAGCAATATTGAACTTTAATGATATTATGTACATATAATATAATTCTATAGCCGTTGATTACTAATACTAGTTAGAAAATTTATTAAGTATAAAGAAACTAAAAGGCAGTGGTAGCCCAGTGCGTAACGCGCTCGTTTGAATAACCGAGTGATGCGGGTTCAAATCCGGGTCTCGAACCTCTGATATTTTCATGTGCGAATCATTTCTATCATGATTAAGTACTACTTGTCGTACGGTGAAGGAAAACATCGTGAGGAAACCTGCATGTCTGAGAAAATCTAGCAAGTTTTCGTAAAACATGTGAAGTCCGCCAACACGCACTAAGCCAGCGCGGACTATGGCCTGATCCCCCTCGTACTGAGGGAGGCCCGTGCCCAGCAGTGGGACGTTAAAAAAAAGGGCTGATGACAAACAAACTAATTTAGGAGGTGTTTTGAACTTTAATTTGTAGAAACTAACAGCAAAAACTATTAAATATAGTTAACTTAATATTAATATTTAATTTGCTTGCTGCGATTGTTGTAGGTACGTAGATATACCTACCCAGCAGAATTTTTGGTATTATACGATATATCTACTAATTTTGTTATCTAAGTAAAGTAAATAGGACAAAGAAATCTACGAACATAATATATAATAAGATAAAAGTTATATTATATACTTAAATACCTATACATAAAAGATTAAATTGAAAAGAAATTTGCAGTAGGTACTATACATATAAACTAACAAAGCTTAATTTAAAGTATGTAACTCTAAAGTATTGTTTTAAATTGGAAAAGTTCATTCAGAATCTTGTACAAGAGTTCTAAAAGCTTTTTGTTGTTTTTGTATCGACCTATTTGTGAAACTCCAATTTGTAGGTACTTCTCACAAAGCTTTGTATTCAATGGTGGGACTGAAGACCAGGCATTGTTATACTCATAAGAGTTCGGTGCAAACGTCGCACTGCGACAAACTATGGCCTTGTAGATGCACCGGTTTGATATTTGAATGGGTTTCGACACTGTTGCAACAGCGTGTGAAGGTGCTGTTTGTTTATATTGGTATGAGCATAGGTATGGAATTTATTATGAAATCATACTAGTAGTATTATAAAAGTAAGAGTTTGTTGGTATGAACTTTTGTTAGGTAAAACTAAAATGGCTGAACGGATTTCGATAAAATTTGATGCACTAATAATGCACACTGCACAGCCTGTGCTGTACTGTACTGTTAGTAATAAGTAGGTTGGTTTGAGTGTATTCCTCCGTGGATAAGTTTTAATTGTTTTAATTGAAATTTTATTTCATTAGCTATCTGTTAACGATAGTTAGTTCCGCTAAAATAAGTCCAGCCGTTTCGGAGAATAGCCGAACAAATAGACAGACAAAAATCTTCAGACATATGTGTTTTTCTATAAGCACGGTAAAGCTATTTTTAAATATATAACAATAATAACATTTTGATGTTAACTATCGAGTCAAGTCGGTTAAGGTTTAAATAGAACTAAATTATAGTGGAAACTGTGCCACCCGCTGATTACTCTTGTGATTCTATGTTTTGCATGTGCAATTATAAACATACTGGTGTGTACGTCGTACGAGTCCACGAGTATCACAACAATCGCACGGTTTTATGCACGATGAAATAATTCGAGAACTAGGGTACAGTTATGTTTCCCAGTAGGTACCTATTATCTATGTGAATAAGTGTATTGTATTTGTCATGAAAACATGTTATTTGTATCTATACTATATAGCAACCTGCTGTCACTTCACTCAGTCACTTGACCAACTTTGAAAGAAATGCTAATCATAATATGTTAATTAGGTATTATTTTGTGTGTACAAGTTAAGCGATGTCGAAAATTATAGAAAATAGAAAGTATCCCTAAAACTATATTACTTGAAATACTAGTATCTTATAGGGATCCCATTCAAAGCTATTATAGGAAAATTATACATAGGTAAAAAAATCTTACTTAAAGTTTGGAAATGTGCATACAAATTGAAAACTTGTTACTTAATCTAATTGTTTAAGAAATCGGCTGAACGGATTTGGATGAAATTTTGCAGATTAATGAAAGTGTGATACAATTAAGGTTCCTTTTGACCCGAAAAAAACTATATTACATTTCCCGTGGCATAAATATAGGTTTTTTCTTTCCTAGAAACGATCCAGAGCGAAACGAGAGTGATTAGATAGTATCAATTAAAAACGAAGAGTGTTTTGCTCAAAGTGCAAATAAAAATGAGACTTGAAATCGAATCTTAGATTGAAGGCTTAGTTAGGATCATGTACATATATGTATTACGAAATATGTGTACTTCTTAAACGCAGTTTTTAGTTTGATAGAAGTTAGAATTAGAACTATATTTTTTTTTTATTATTTGTAAAGGTTTATATTTTTCAATAATTAAAGAGAGTTAACCCACATTCGTTTCTACTAATTTTGAAAAAAAAGCATTCCAAATATGCTACAGTGCCTCTACTGTAATAGTAGCAGTAAATAACATACTAACATGCAACTAGCCTGCACGTTTTGAAATATAATGCCATACATTTTAACTGTGTTACCTAGAAATAATAATACGATATACGAGTAGAAGTCGTATTATGACGAACGTATACATGTTTACGGGAAGCCAAATAAATGCAAGTGTTGATCGCCTTTATGGTAATTAAGTAAATGTTTAACAATGATTACTTATATCATCCACCGTAAGTCAATAAGTGGTACTATTCATATTATTCGTATAAGGATTTCCTAGTCAGGCTTCCTTAGGCTTACCACTGAGTTAAAGACTCAAAGAGCCTTCTATTTCTTTAGTAAATTTGACTTCTGATGCGTTTGATTTATACTTTGCTATTGATGTAATTTGGGTACTTTGTTAGTGTAGTTTGTCACCGAAGAATTCGTTCCTTTTTGCAGGAGAAAATAAAATGTAGATTATAGTCAAAACAAGCAGTAGGTCGCACGATCGCCAGAACAGCGTTAAAGAGAAATCTCATGTAAAATGTGACAGAGTATGTTCCAAACTACATTTTTGTGCCTATTGCGTATAGGCATAAAAACGAAATTATACGCTAATGTGCATATAAAGTGTATACAAATTAGACATAATATGTATATAATACATAGTATATAGTATATAAATATACCTATTATGTATTACCTTATTACCTAAGTGTAATTAGTAAAAAGTAACAAAAAATATTTTAGTACCTGAGCTTTCATCAATTTCAATTCATATGTATTTATGTACTTTATTTACTTAAACGATAAATAAAGCTTTTGATGCGTCATATACAAAAACGGTTTTTTCACATACCTATCTGAGATATAATTTTATAGTGGTTAATTATATTGTTTTGAACGCTTTTTATACAATGTTATGTATAATTATAATGGGAGAAACCTCATTATTTATAATTACCTACTTATTCATTATTATTATATTTATACTTTATAGTATTTATCAAAACATATTATAAAACATGGTTCTCCACCCCGTCTGTCTGCCTGTTTGTCTGTCTCTTCGCAAAAATCTCAAAAACTACTAACGCTACTGCACCGATTTATGCTGTTTTCAATGAATAGAGTCGTTCTCGAGGGAGGTTTAAGTATATAGTCAAATATTTCAATTTGTTTTGTATACGTTGGCTAAAATGTCGGAAAAAAATAAGACGTCTGGGAGCTTTCAAAAAAAATTAAACTAAAAACTGCCTAAACCTTTTCAGATACCTGTAATAAAATTATGTTTTTACGTGTTCTCTCACTTGTAATGTTCGCTGAACGAAATCTTCAGTCATTACTCGCTAGGCTCACCTTCTGTGAGTGTAAAACTGTTTTTCTTTGTATTTTGTTGTTTCTATAAATAAAATATATTTAAAAAATAAAGAATAGGTAGGTATATTTGATCGTTAAACGAAGTAGAACAAACAGAGGACTTGTATTAATTTGATTTTATCCTTATAATAATTTTTAGGGCTCCGCACTTCAAAAGGAACCCTTTTAGGATTACTGTGTTGTTCGTCTGTCTGTCTGTCAAGACCCTTTTTCTCAGGAACGCGTGGAGGTATCAAGTTGAAATTCCTATCAAATACTTAGGTCTACTGTCTATTGGAGCTGTTCAAAAATCAAACGTCTAAACCAACGCAATCAAAATATACAGCCGTTTATGCTGCAAATTTTCGACTCCCGCGAGGGAATCAAAACCTACAGGGTACTTCTCGTGAACTCAGAGTCTTGAAATTTGGCATGAAGCAACGTTTTATAGCACCCATAATGGAAAAATTCCAAAAAATAAAAAAAGTTGAAAATTAAAAGGCGTCCCCATACACATAGTTGACTGAGTTGTATGGGCGCTCATACCATTTACAGGACTAGCTTATTGTTATCGATAATGATACCCTTCGTGCAAGAGTTCGACTCGCAATTGGCCGAATTTTTATTTTAGGAATGAGCATACATGTTAATTATATATAGCTGATAGCACAATGAAAAACAAAATAAAAGTGTTACAAATTAAAACATACGTTAAAATATAAAAAAGATTCAATGTACAGATTCGACAAGTTAGAATTTTATACACGAAGTACTCTTGAGTTTCTAGGTCTAAACCGTAATATGAAGATAGTCTTATAGTAGAAACATTATTTTGTGACCTACTTTATCTCTTAACAATAAGTTACAAACTTCACAATTTCTGTAAGATATTACATAATACTCCTTAGAAGCCAAAAATTAAAGGGATTTTGATTTTACATTATACCATAAATATTATATTTTACATGTATTTATTTATAAGCTTTTTATTTTACTTACTCGTAATATTTCAAGATGTGTTTTTATTAAAAGTGTTAACGCTGCGACAGGTTGGTCTTCCAATTACACGTTATTACTCATTTAATAATATGTATTCGTTTATTCTTATTATAATTATTTCACAACAAATATTCCAGCAATACTTAAAGCACTTTTGATATAGCAATTATATTATATTAATATCTGCACTGTCCGAGGTAACGAATCGAAATGTGTCACTCACTGGTTAAAATAGAACTTATAAAACCTTATCCCTAATCCCACCCATTTTACAGCGCCCTCAGATAGTCAATACAACTCCCAATAAAGTAAATCAATAATAGAATTAAATAGTCAATACCAGTCCATATTCATTATGCATCAAATAAATAGAAGTTAACAATAGGTAGACATTATTCTAAACTAGATAAAAAGTAATAGTATTAAAAACGCATGACCTACTAACAAAATTTATTTCACAACAAATATTCCAGCAATACTTAAAGCACTTTTGATATAGCAATTATATTATATTAATATCTGCACTGTCCGAGGTAACGAATCGAAATGTGTCACTCACTGGTTAAAATAGAACTTATAAAACCTTATCCCTAATCCCACCCATTTTACAGCGCCCTCAGATAGTCAATACAACTCCCAATAAAGTAAATCAATAATAGAATTAAATAGTCAATACCAGTCCATATTCATTATGCATCAAATAAATAGAAGTTAACAATAGGTAGACATTATTCTAAACTAGATAAAAAGTAATAGTATTAAAAACGCATGACCTACTAACAAAATAACAAGTTAAAAATAAAAAAATAAAAACATTTTTTCCGGTGTTGTCAGAGTCGAAAGAGAAACAATTGGCGAGGGCTGCCATCTGGCTGGCACTAATGTGATGCTTAGCTAGAATAAATATTTACGTATCAGATGATGCACGAAACTATTTTAGCGATAAGAGTTGCTTCGAAACAAACAAACATCTTACGAGTACGTCTTTTTATTAGAAAAAAAAAAATAAGTTTTAGATATCGATTAGGTACGTCCGTAGCATATAATTGCTATTGATACCATTATACGTACCTACTAGGTCGGTGAGTTGAAATAACAAGTCATTAAAATTAGTTTTATACTTTAAGGAAGAGTACAAAATAATTTACGAGTATATATCTATATAGGTATTATATTCTTGTGAATTTAGACCAGAAGTGAGCTTTTTTTAAAAAACACAAGCATACTAAATCGATCTCAATTTACTTTAAGTATCTGAAAACGCTAAAACACAATTAAACTAACCAAAAAGACAACTAAGCTACCAACAATGATATTTTAAAGAAATAAACCAACAGAGTAACGACCTAACAATGCTACCACGACAAGCGTCAAGATACAACTACCCCCCGATGCCAGTTATGCATCGACTTTTATAGTTTTTTCCCCACTCCAACATCCTCTTTTCTGTTCATATTCCACAATATATATAATTATTGGTAGTAGGAAGTAGGTACCTATTATGGTATCTACTCGTAATATGCATTACCTACGCATAAACGTAGTATAAACCATAGGTTAATTGAAAATATTTAATTATTTATACACATATTAGATTTTAATTTGCTGTTTATAGTTTAAGCTACCTAATCGAGTATCGATTTATAAGTACAGGTCGTTATTACTGGTACAGATGGTTTCCTTCCTTTAAATAATAAGGAAAATTTTATTTATGTATTGCGCAGTTGAAATATTATACAATTTTCGACAGTAAAATAATAAATTATAAGTAGGTATCAATATTGTTTCGTATTTTATAAGCATTACTTTCTTCCCCTTAAAAGAGTATTAAAAAAAAACTTTTAGCATATTTTTATTTACCTATTATTACAAATTGTCATATTTTGTACACTATTTAAATGGAACTGTTTGGCTTCATGTATAGTTCTATGACACTCTCTATATTATTCCATAGTATAAGGTTGGAGCATTCGTTAACATACTTTGCCATTATATAGGCACTATCATCACTTTGGAAACTGCCAACCCATGACGGCACGCGAGCAATTTGCATGAACATACAAGATCATACTCGGCACGTACCTATTTGCTTTGATCATACTAATTATACATTATGACAGAACAAAGCCTTTTATGATCCGATCCAATAGTAAAACTTTTACAAGGTTTTACAATTGTACGACTAACAACAGAAAATATTTTCTTTGTTTTTAAATGTGATCGCTATTACCTCTATCGTTATTAGGTTATTTATTTCCACCTCTTTTAAGTAACACAACCCTTTTGTATCCAGTATGAATAGAAAAACAAGAATTCATAATTCTAATCATAAATAGGATTTTGCTTCTGACTTCTATTCAATTAAAGGACTGCTACGTAGGTATGTGTTCATATTTAACTTCTGTGAGTTATACAAAACGTCACATGTTAAAATTTATAATTTTTCTTTACTCGTAAATAACGTACGATATTAAGTAAACTAAGATATTACAATAGCAAAAATGTGATTTCGTTATTTGTCCAAAGATACGTTTAACTTTTTAAACTGATATATTTTTTTATTAATAAAACTACTGAAATAATTACATATTTTAAAGGTTTTAATAGGATAGGGATAATTATTAAGGTAAATTTACAAACAGCGCAGATGGACAACATTGATAGGGATTAGTCTTAATCCTTCGGAACCCTAATAGAGGGCTTAACCATAGTAACTAAGGATACCTTCTATATATGCTTTGAAGAAAGTAAGCCTTATTAACCTAGAATTGTTTGAGTCAAGCCTGTACTCTTAATCCTCACTGCAATTTGCATGTAAAAAGTGCTTACATAGTGACATTACGTATTTTCCTCGTTCTCATTAATTAAGTACAGTGTATAATGGCTTTTATATGGTAATCCGTATATGTCGATGTGCTAGATTATCTACTAAGCTTGTAAATACAATCGACACCTATTCACTAATCCTATTTGTTAATCAATTGTGTAGCGTCTTGGGTATTTCGTTTTTGTTATCTTTTGAGAATATGTACAGGCGTATTTCAGACTGTGTATAGTTTTCAAGCATCTTAAACAATGATAGCATTTCGAGTTTGACATAGGCAGATCGTCTGTAATTTTGCAGATATTAGAAGGATCCGAAATGAAGCTTTAGAGCTTTTGCACTAGGGCCTTAAATGTATATTTAGGTAATACCTAAATATATTACTTACAATTGATTCTCCCTCACTCCGTTCAGGTTCGTCCCTGGGAACGTTTTAACCGATTTTCCAGAAATATTTTCCCGCAGTACATATACGAGAAAACTTCTAAAAACTACAGAAAGTACCTGTGTATCGATTATATTTTATTATATTATGTATGTAGGTACTTTTAAATTAGTATTCAGCTTAATTCAGTTAGTAAACTCACAATACTTAAATGTCGTCGTTCTATTGCAAAGTAAAAACTGAGGGTTAGCATTTAATGGCTCCTTAATAGCTACCATTACGCTAACTTCTTTACTTAGATAATGGTCCCGTAACGAATGGCGTCGATTGTGACCACCACAATAAATTAAGTTAATTCGATCGTCTCACTATTTTAATTTTCCAACTACTTACTCATCAATTTCACTGTAATTTCAAGGTTTACTTCACTGTAACAATTCTTTTCACGTATCGCGTGTCACAGTGGTGCAAATTTTGTTTTTTCATTTAAAAAGGTAAAGTGATTATGTAAAATCCTCCTTAATCCTCTTTCCTTTCCTCATTGTTACTATTCTACTTATGTTTTTTTCGTCCATCCAATAGAGAATAGAGAGGATATCCACAACTTGTCTACAATATTTAACTAAAAAGATATTAAAAACTTAGAAAAGCGCCATTTACAATAGGTATAAAATAAATCATTCAGAAGCATAGTGATAAGATATTTGTGCCATTTTAACGTACCCAATTTCTTCAAGCTACATTTTGCTACGTGATTTCGTTAAATTGAGTTATGCTACTTCCTAGTATCGTATAAGGTCAATCGCTGAAATCTTATTTTTTTTCAATTTATCTCACAAGTAGGTAAACTTCTTTCCGCTTAAAACATTCTAAGCACGTACAAATGAACTAAAGATATTTTTTAAATATACTTGGTAAAATATACTTTAGGTGCTCTTTTTATAGTGATAAGTACTAATTTTGCTTGCTCACTTTTCATTGTTAAAATCCCATGTATTACTGTCGGCAGTGAACGTCGCAAACGGCACGATTCCAGGATGCTTTTATCCTTTTGGTTAGATCATCTTGATATTTCTAACGTTTAACTACCTAGGTATTATCTTTTACAATATTTTATTATAATAAATATTCTTAATAAAAATATTCATGCGATATTTTTAAATTAAAATTTGCTAAGTAACTTCTATTTTTTTCAACAGCTTTGCAGGATTAGTAAGTACAAGTAGTAGTGCGAACAATCTGTCCCTCCTATTGCAATATGTATCCTCGCCGAACTTCATCCAAATCTGTAAGACAAAATTGGAGAGCGGTAGTTCAGACTTCAGATGGTAACGTGCTTGGGTCTTCGGAAAACTAAATCTATTGATGAATACAAAGATCAAATAGAATCAGGTAGTTCATCTACAACACAGTAGTACATGTATCTTTTAAGATGGTCGTCGAAATTTTATTGATAATTTATTTTATAGTATAGGTACTATAGACAATCTCGTAGATGTGACCTTTGCATAACAAAGCATATTCTTACTGAAGCTTTTAAAAGGGTCGTTTTGCCGACTTAATTCACAAATATTTGTATCATGAGCGTATTTTCGTAAGTTATAACCTTAATAAATAATCCTTATTGTGAAACCTGTATGAAAATCTGTGCAGTATTTTCTAAGATTAGTTCAAATAATAGGTCGCGACGAAGGATTTTAATTAATAATTTATAATAGGTAAATGTATGGTAATACTTAACAATTAATATTATTTATTTAATTAATGTAGCTACATTAATGTACCTAATACATTACAAGTTGACAATTTCTTGTTTCATAAACTTTAACTGTCAGCGTTATAAACAATATTAAACGTTTATAGGCATAAAAAATCCGCTAACGAGTTTTCGTGCTTATTTCTTAATTATAGGTATGTAGGTAGGTACGTTGTACACTTCTTGCCGTATGTATAAAAAATATGACTTCCTGTAAGTATAGCTGTTATATTAAAATTATCATAAATATTGATTATCTATGAACGATTGACAAAGCACCGTAAATACAAAAGTATGCCGACTGCTGTACGAAATACGGGGACACTACGTCACGCACGGCACGATCAAATACCACGCGCGGCGCGGCGCGGCGGTCTAATGGGCATTTGATGCTATAAATTATTGGTACAATTTACATTCTACTTGATTTTAGTTACGATAGTTTGATTATAGAGATAGGTAAAAAACGTTTTTTCGAAAGCTTTCGAAATATAAGCATTTTCATCGTTTTAAGTTTATCATTAAACATCAACAATGTTACAGTTAATATTTGTTTTTGTCAATCTCACAATTCAACAATTCATATAAACTATTTCCGTTAAAAAATAAGCACTCAAGAAGAAATTCCTAAGTCAAAAGTTAATTTCATGTGAAATATTCGCATTAAATGTAAAAAAGTAGGTATTAGAATTATGTTTTCCCAAACACTCAATACTCCTCCTCCAACCTACTCGTTACTCGTATATCTGCAAATCGATTTAAATATTTTTAATGGGTTTTCATTGTGTTGGCTCAAGTTCATTCCTAAACTAAGCTTTTCATCTATTTTATCCACGGTTTTACAAGAAAATAACTTGTAGGTGCCTACCTAAAAAGTAAAACTCATGTTGGTTGCTCTCTGTAAATATTTTTTCTCAAAAAATAATGACAGTTAAACGAAAAAGCTTTTAAAGAAAATTTTCAACTGGCAGGCACTTATGGGGAACAGTATTGATTTATCCTTTCCTAGGAAACGGGTAATGACCTTTGGGGACAGTAATGATCAACGCATTGTATTTTATTAATTTTATATTAATTCTTCGCACCTATGTTGTTTGTATTCGAAAAGCTAAAATCCGCTGAACCGATATATGGTATAAAGATAGTTAGAGAGTAGAGACCCCAGGAATGACTTAGGATAGTTTTTATAAAAAATATAACTTTAAAAGAGGTATGAAAGTTTATATGAGTATCCAATCATTTCGAAAGAAAGTACCTAATAATATACATAAATCATAATATTATAGTTCATAGTTTCTACTCAATAGGTAGGTGTTAACAGTTACGTACCTACCTAAAGACGAACTCGAGAGAAACGAGGATGAGTGTAGCCTGTAGAGTGTAGACTGTAGTCATTAATAAATAATGATCAATTACTATATTACCGGTTTTTTTTTAATACGTATACATACATTATACATATTATAATAACATTGTGATCATTAATCAGTCAATGAATAACTAATACTAAATTATTGTCAAATGCAGTCAGTAACGTAGGAGAAATGTTTGGAATTATTTGTGATTTGCAATTAATTATATCCAGGCCTTTTTTAGTTTTTTTTAATTGAAGGCACGTTAATTCTCGAAAGTATAAGTCCATAATTTTTGTACAGTTATTCAAGGTTAGGCAGTACTTCAAGTAATTTTATTTCAAGGAATTCTATTACTGCAAAGTACATTCTTCCTGTACTGAGTGAATAAATCTTTAAGATATCATCTGTTATAGTGTAACTACTTAAAATAGACAACGTAATCTTCTTTTAATATTTTTTACAGTAGAAAAAAAGGCAAACTCACAGAATGGAAATTTTAATTATAATTTGAAGTAATTTCTTATAAGACTAGATATGAATATATTATAAATATGGATTTTATTTACCTAAAACAGTTATGTTCTTAATTAAGTGAAGGGGCAAGTAACGACTCGGAAAACCAGTTTCTAATTATTTATTTTGCAAGTGTTTGTGCGTTATTCGTTTAGTATTTCATACTTTACTTATTGTTGCCTGAAATAGTGTTTTCGGTTTTATGTCGATATTTTAGAACAACATATGAATATACATATATTACATATTTCTAAGGTAGATATTTCTAGGTATTTATTCGTCTAAAATATTTTATAGTTACTGAATACAGAAAATGTACTGAAATCATTTTCGATAACGAAGTTTCTCACAATCAAACTTCAAAGTATACCTACCTAATTCATTCAAACAAAAAGTACCTACATGTACCTACATTTGAAACGCCTATTTTTACAATAGTAGGTACTAGGTACCTAGTCCTGAAGAAATCGTGAATAAGATGTTTTACGAATATTCTTAGCATTGATTTTCAGAATTGTAAATGTGAAACTGAATAGTTTAAACATTTGTGAGTTTGTAAGCTGGTGAGTGGCAGTGATTTCTAAATCTACCTAGGTACTGGTTGATGAAAATTAATTTACTAATCAGGTACCATCTTCCGAAACTTTTAGAAAACATTATCGGGTTTTATAGGGTAAACAGCGTATAATAAAGAAATAAAATGTACGTAAAATGAAAAATATAAAACGACAACCAAACGCACCCAAGCGAAACGAGAGTAATTCACTGGTTATTAAAGTTAGGTATTAACAAAAAAACAACCTATAATTAAAAGCGTCAAAGAAATCTTTACATAGGTAGGTATTTTACTTAATACAATTTAAATCAATATGTGACAGTATAAATAATTAAATAGTCTTTTAATCACGGATGTTTTCATCACTGTCCATTATATAATTTTACTTTTTTTTTATATTGAAACAGAGAATAAGTCGTCACAAAAACTTAATAGCAAAATGATCTTCAAACCTCTTGTATCGTTAAGTACTTTACAGACGCACAAAAAAGTCTTTCATCTTACACGTTCAATTTGTTCGGACCCTCGAGCGGTATTCAAATAATTAAGAATACCGTGCTTTCGCGCATCATTGCGAAGACACTCTTGTACTCTTGTATGTTCGATAAAACTTCGAGACGGCGCGCGGAATAATTTCAAACTTAGATACACTAGATTGAAGAAATTGCATTAATAAGTATTTGAAATACTTATTTAATTTTGTAAATATTATTTAAAGCTTATAGTGATGTATCATATTCTTATTGTACCTGCCTATTTATTTAATGAATGCTTTACAATTATTATAAAAATATTATGGAGTTTACACTATACTACTCTAAAGTAGGACTCGAAAACCCAAATCAATGTTTTTGACCGTCTTTAAAAGTTACTAAGTAGATATTTTCGCTAACATCTCTATGTATCACTCTTTCGCTAATTCTATGAACCAGATATCGTAAATCGTGTTAACTTAAAAGATCTAACACGATTACTAATGGCACCTTAGAATGTGTTTAAAGCTCAAACAAAACAGTTCAAGTCATTTATTTTACTAACTCAAGCCCCGTTATATATTCACTGACCTAAGGTTAGGTCGTGCATACAAAGTTACACCTTTTGTTTTATATTTTGAGTAGTGCATTCAACTTTAAAGCTTCATTATTTTTCGTTAGAGCAAAAAGTCTAATCATTATAGCATATATATTAAACTAGCCTTTACCACGGCTTCGCTCGCGTTCTAAAGGCTGGAAACCAAATTCTCTCTCCTGTCCCGCCCGTCTTGCACGTGGTGATCATTATTTTGTTGCGGAGTTATGTTTTAAAACTATGATATCTCGTAAGATATTCATTGAAATCAAATGATGTCAAGAGCAATTTCGATCAAAATTAAATCCTTGTGATGAATAACTTATTTATTTAGGTAAGGATTAATATCATGTTTATAAAAACACCTTCGCAAATAATGCATTTTCTTAAAACAAATTTGATTACCATAAAAAAGGTTACAGCGAGTCAACCTTAAAAGGTAGACATATGCTATCGCGAACTTTTTATACAACATTAAGAGGAACAATTCCGTCATACATGATTTTTGCATAACATTACCGTTTACGCAGCGCACGCAACGGAAGCTCTCAAAAGGAATATTTTTCTCCCGTTTTTGCAACATTTTTCATTGGTGCTCAGCTCCTATTGATCGTAGCGGGATCTAATATAGCCTATAGCTTTTCTCGATAAACGAACTATCCAACACAAAAAGAATTTTTCAAATCGTATCAATAGTTTCTGAGATTAACGCATTCAACCAACCAACCAACCAACCAAACAAACAAACAAACAAACAAACAAACAAACAAACAAACAAACAAACAAACAAACAAACAAACAAACAAACAAACAAACAAACTCTTCAGCTTTACAAATAGTATAGAATAGATATAGATTTGAATACAAAATATTAAAATCTTATTAATTATTTTCAATTCTTGTAAAACTTCTATGATAATAAAAAGTACGTATTTGTTTTTATTCTAGCTATAAGTAAGTATTTATTATGTAATCATTAAAATCACTTTATATAGCTGTAATAGTCAACGTCACTCTCCGGTCCATAAACCAATTCTGTACAAAAAATATTTCTATTCGTTGCTCCGCTGGTGCGTGAAAGAAGGGCGTATCGAAAATGTAGGAACACAACAGAATGTTTTTCATTTATTATTATTACTATTAATCCAGCACTATCATCTTTTAGTGACGTAGGTAATTGTATATAATATATAATCAACTTTATCGATAATCAACTTAAACATAAACTTATTTTTTTTTATTGAAAGAAAATAGCAAAACGGTAGCCCAATATTGCCACTTAAACAGAAAAATATGACTCTTCCCGACATCTATTGGCGAATAATAATAACATTTTTCTTAAAAATACCGAGCAGCTCGGTCATCCAGGTACTAATATTAATATGTACATGATCATATATACATTACACACTGTATATAATACAGTACATAGGCAGAGATGGTCACGATTAGTATTCATATCATATAAATGTGTTGATACATACTTTTTACATGTAGGATATTATGATGACTGATGTTCGCGTCGCGTCTTAAGCTTGTTTAACTGGTTGTTACAAAATCTCTTGAATTTAATACCTTTGCAATATTAAGTTAAATGTTACACAACTTTAAGCTATAAAAACAGTATGCATCAAATTAAAGCAAATACAAGTATGAGATAATATAAAGATTAAAAATAAAATAAGTTGATTTTATTATCGGGTGTGCGGAACCCTAAGAACATAGTAAAAGTCTCATGGATCTAATTCCCCTAAACGACTACGGATGTTTCCCGTCAACTTGACTTGAAAATCGAATTCGTATCTTTAATTTTGGGCATTTGACAACCATAACATGAAAAGAAATTCAGCTTCTTTTATCAACATTTGATCCTGAAACTCAATTTATGTGGATCCATTGCTTTGATGAGAGCAACCTTTTACGTCGTCGTACATAAATATTTTTATATAACACATGTTTTTTTTTTACTTTTAAATTTAGTGTAAGATCTAGAAATATATATGTAGTTATAGTGGCTTTTACTAAAACAGCTTCATTATAAAACAGGTGCCTTACTGCTATCTACCTAAATCAAACTTTATTTGCAGTGTCTTTAGCTTTTAAACGTTGTAGCTTCTCTATATAATACTAACATCGTATTTTAAACTAAGAGTAAATACCAGTGCAAGTTTGAAGTCCGAGCTAGAACCTACTCAGGTTGTATCTGCGTTAAGCAAAGTGCAGTATTGCCTTTATCCCAAGACACGTTAAAACTTTATATGAAATAACTAGTAAGTTATTCACTAGTTTTTTTTTCAAATCCAGGTCTCGCACCTTTGATACTTTCATGTGCGAATAATTTCTAACATATTACCACTTGAACTCGTATTGAAGAAGGCCCGAGCCCAGCAATGGGGCGTTAAAAAGACTGAATACAAGAAAGAGTGACTCTTTAAATATGACCCTGGTTTTGTATAGGAGTGCGCTCTACGGAGTGATCTCGAATCGATTCTCACTAGAATGCCGTTCACAATAGGGGAAGCAGGGCCTAAATGTTTGAATCAATTCGTAGTATATATTCATTAGGTGTTTAATTACGACTATTACTATACATCAATGTGTCAAAAAAAATCCATTGAACAGTTTACAATATAAATTATAATGTATACCTACCTATAGAAAATTGCTTTTGTATCTATAGCTTAGAAGCTATAGCTTTCTTATAGCAAACAAAATCCTCCAACTTCAGCTTGTGACTTCTAAATTGCATAAAAACTTAACATAATTTCAATTCAATTCAGTTATAATACGCGTACAATATGTTTATTGTTTATACTGATTTTGATTTTTTAGTTGATCATGACTAATAATAAACATAATCAAGTGATCTATTACACTACAATTGTGGAAATGAAATTAAGTTTTAACTGTTTCTCGGTCATAATTCTATAAAACGCGACGGTTTAACCGCAATGTCTGAAATATCTAGCGCACTGAAATAGAAAATGACATTACACCGCCATCATATTATATATACATACTCGTATAACATAAAAATTCTGAGTCGACTGTACATTAACGGTCTTATTCATAAAAAATTATAGAAGCTTTATTAGCTTGTTAATAAGCAAATTCTCAAAAACATTATTCATAAACGTTCAATAGTGTTAAAACGCTCTATAAGTATTCAATAACGGCTCTGTAACTTATAGTAGCTTGAGGCCTACTATAAGCCTACTATAAACCTTTAATAAAGGACAAGATGGTCGTCTTGTCATCAGTGACAGCTGATAATTTGATTAAACTTGAAGTGAGATTATTTTATTTGGTGTCTAGTGACATTGCGTAATTGTAAAACATTGTTTAAAATTATTTTTTTGCTGTGTATCAAACCAAGATACCATATATGATATAATGCAAGCTCCCCAAACTATAGCCGCCATTGGCTTTGGTGTTTGGAAGCAACGGTTTCAAAGCTTGTTGTATGGATACACCGTTCACATGCGTAACGTAAAACCTACATTCATCTACTACTACTATACATCTTGCAGTTTTGCATAATATTGCAATAGATCATCAGGACACAGTTCCAGGTAATTTTAATCATATTATCATAACTTTACATCAACACATGTATATTACTATTTATGTAAGCAATATTTTTTTTTTTACAAATGTTATTTTATTTCAGAAAATGATGATGACATTCATATTATTCAGGAGAATGGCTTTGCAGCACCTACTAATATGAGTGAAAGAGGAAGAGTAGGAAACAGTACTTTCCTGCGAGCATTTATTGATGAGCATTTTCACTATGGATAGAAAAAATAATAAATTATTAATATAATATTATAAATTCGAAAGTAAATGTATGTCTGTCGCGGTTTCACGCCAAAACTACTGAACCTATTTAAATGAAATTAAGTACACAGATAGTCTAAAGCCTGAGAAAGGACACAGGCTACTTTTTAAGGCGAAAAACGGCATGTAAGAGGATGAAATAGGGGATGAAAGTTTGTATTGAAATTATGTCATTTTTAAAACTAGAAGCTTGAAATTTTTTTAGGATTTTGATTAGATATAAATAAATAAGACATTCAAAGTTTGTAAAAATTGTATTCTAAAAGTACCTATGATATAATATTGTAAATTAATAAAAGAAATATATATTTTATTTTAAAGCATTTTATTTTTCATCTCGTAATATTCAATTTTTGCTCCCTTTGCACATGCAGTGAAAACTGTGAACAATATTACAGTTTAATCTTTATTTACACTAATAATGCACTGTATTTATTTAAAAACACTATACCTGTTGAATAAATCTTCCCATGCTGCCTGCTTTTTAGAGTTTGTGTTGGTATCTGTATTTTTGTTTTCAATGGCGGAAACCCTCTCAACCAACCCTGACCAACTCCGTCAATAATAATTAATGCTACGGAAAGAAATAAGCGCGAGAAAATATTAAGTAAACACGTAGAAATACAAAGGATTAAGGAAGTACACCAAATACACACTTATGTAGCTTGAAGTTTAAATTCTGTACTAACCTGCTATTAGCTTAACCTATTTGCACTTCTGTCTCTCTTTTTAGCTACTTTTATTCCTTTTTCAATAGTTAAAAATGGTTTTGTTCACTAATTTACTTTTGGCGGAAAAGTCAAATCAAATGTCAAACTGATTCACGGAGCATTGAGACCAGTATTTTTGACATTTTGTCCATGAATTTATCAGAATGACAACACAATAAAACGAATCCAGCTTATAGCAAGCATTTAGTTATGAGACGTTTATTGATCCGTTATGAATAAAGAAAGTTATGAAACGTTTAATAGGCTTATTGAGCATTTTAGCTAATGAACATTGTAAACCTATAATAAGAGATTTTTATGAATAAGACCGTAAATATTATGTGGAAAATCTTACTGAAAGTTGTCATTATTATCGATATGACAACTGGTTATTACTTTTGTCAAAATATAGCATAATTTTTACTTTTTAATTTTTTTATGAAATATACTTATGCAATCGTATACATACAAAAATATAGGTTAATTTGTAGTTTGGTTATTTATTATTAAAAGGCATATACTTTTGTTCATAATATTTTTAAAGCTCCCAAAGAATAGGTATCTTAAAACAAACCTTACTTAAATTTAGTCAACAATTAATAAAACCATAATATTTTGTATTTGGCATGCGTTCGTTTAAAGAATAGCGTTAATACAAGCTTGTAAGTCTGTTTTATAAAGATTTTTACTAAGCATTAACGTCATTTGTTGTTAAGTTACGTAATTGTCAGGTTTGTAACGGGATAAAGGCAAATAATTAATTCGTGCAGGAGTCGTCTTTAGACCTTTGTTATGTTTTTAATTAAGCGCTGTGCAACGTTAGCGTCAAGTGACATTTTATTTTATTACCTGTGTCCGTAAAAATGTTGGTGTATTTAACGTTCCGTTAATTTTATAGAAGTCACTCTGTAAAAAAAAGAAATTCAAATTGAATGTATTTTTTTTTATTTCGCATTCTTCGTAGATAACACGACACGGATTCATGCAGCTTATGTTTCTAGAGTACAGTAGATTATATACCTAAATAGTCTGTAGGGTTATAAAAGCTTCCTAATAAAGGATGCCTAGTTTCTTCTTAAAATTATAATTTAACTTATCACATGATTTTTAAATTAAAACATACTATGAAATATACATACCTCTTGATAGAAGACTCGTTTGGAATTATATGTGAGGTTATACTGCTGATCCGCCACCATTAGCAGAATCGTGAAGGGAAGTAGAAAGGCTGCAGCAGCAAGGAATGCCACACACCTCCCCAGTCTCATAACACTTACATTTCTTCTACCCATTTTGCATAAACTTGAACACCACACAACTTTCACTTAAAACCTTTAAAAAGTTTTATTCTTACATTTTACTCCGTTATAATTATGTATCTGTGGCAATTAACAAATAATGACTTTACTGTTTACGTTAAGTTCTTTTCACTGTGATAAAATGACTGAGGTGTAAAAGATGGCCAAGATATATAAAGTATTTAGTACTGTCTTAGTTATTATGAGAATGGTTACTTATTTATTTAGTTTTACTATGTAGAAATTACCTACAAGCTACCAACTAGCAAGTACCTACCAACAATAGAAAGCTCACGCTTTATTAGCGAGAAAAGTCCAACAGTTTAATTAATACTTTAAAGGGATGTATAAAGTAATACAACCCTAATTTATATAAAAAAGACAGAATTAATTTGCCCTCTAGACGCAGATAAAAAAAGCTTCTTACGAGAGACGTTCCTTAGAGAGGAAATACATTTCTTATCGAATGGGAAAATTTGCGTACAAACTCATCATTTAAAATGAATGAATTCATACTTCTAATTAGATTTCTTTTAATAGGAAATAGAAATGAAATCTCTTTACTAATAAAAAAATTAAGGTTATTTCACTAATGTTTGTAAAAGTTTTAAATTTAAAATAAGTATAGCAGGTAAACTACAAATTATAGCCCAAGCCCACACGTACCTAACATTTCTTAGTGAAATTAATTATATTAATTGTAAAATAACATTAATATTATAATAATATTAGTTTAAATATTCGTTTAGGGCTTAGTATACCAAGAATTTAACTAAAAACATAGAATAGGTCACATATCAAATATTGTCAAAAATAATAACCTAAAATATCTTCTAATGTAACGAGAAAGATGTGTGAAAATTTGGCTCTTAACCTTGTAATGAATTTTTAAATCCAACGGAAAAAACCTAATGAAGTATAAATTATTAAGGAAATAATGGAATTCATTTGCACGAACGAGTGGCGAAATTGCTTTAATATCGAAAACCAATTTTCTTGGGAACGTCGGGGCAATCTTTTGAAAATTAAATTGCATTTGCTGAAGCTTTCCACGGCCAGAGAGTGTTTGCAGAATCTTTGTGAAAAAATAATTAATTTTATTAATTTTACATTGTATATATTTGATTTTGAATCATTGACCTCTAGTTTCATAACAGTAAAGGTTAATCATGCGTAACTGCACAAAATATGCTAAAATGAATAATTCGCATACCGCTTTCTTAATTAAGAAATTATAGGGCAAAGGTTTTCAAACCAAAAACAATAGGTACAGTTTTCTCTTACATCGATACCGTACCATATACATTTACTCTTAATGAACTCGTTTTAAAACATACTAACTAAAAAAATATTCAAATAATTTTATGCGATATAAATAAATTATACAATTATATAAGATTCTATTGTTATAGGTCAGTTATTCATTGGCACGATAAAAAGTTGACTTGCCAAGTGTTCTAATAGTGGTTTGTCACGTTTATTTCAATCACATTTTAAAGGCAGGGCAATGAACTTTCTTATTTAAAAACTAAATAAAACCTATTAAATAATATCACATGTATGGAACGTCTCATTTAATCATAATTAACCAATTGCACCAGTACAATCAAGGAATCTTAAGTTACAATATTTTTTTATATAATTTTTTACTATTTTTTTTTAACTCTAGCAAATATTACAAATACAAGAGTATGTTGATTTTCCTTTATATAACGCAGCAACGGATAAATAAAATTTCATACATTTATATTTTTGGGTCGGAGTCGGGTCGGAGTATAACATAGGCTACTTATAAATTTATAGTTTCTTATGAACTCGTAATGTCAGGATGAAATAACTGCTGTTTGAAACAAATCTCAAATATAAAAAAAAGATAATATAGTACTTTGGTACTATACTTAAATTATTTGTATTTTTTTACTTCGTATCATCGCTTCGAGTAAACCTACATGCACCTTCTTTCCTGATAATAATTACGGTTGTAACAGTAAAAGCGCGATTGAATGACATCCCCGTACAGTTATGAACGTAACCGAGTTATGTAACGTTACGTGCTGAGCATTCATAAGTAACTGTCGAGATAATTAGTTAGGATTTTTCTTATGGCGGCTCTTTTTAACTTATCTGTATGAAATTTCCCTTAATAAGCTCTATACAATTATTATGTCAAACTCGCAGATAAATAGATTATTGGGATGTAACGTTCTACTACATATTACATAATAATCTAAGGTAAGTTATATTATATATTTAAAATATGTTGGAACCATTTAGTTCTGTGGTAAGCTACGAAGCACATACATATGTACATATATATAAATTTTAAATACATACATATTATAAATATAAACACCCATGACTGAAGTACAAACATTCATGCTCAACAAATGAATGCCCTCAGCGGGACTCGAACCCGCGACCGCTGGCGCAGAAAGTTATATATGGTCACTACCAACTGAGCCAAACGTGTCGTCAATATATTATATAAAGTAAAATTAAATTTAATATATTATAAAGTAAAATTAAATTTAGTTTTCTTTCCTCTTCTCTGTCATTATCCTTTTTTTCTGGTCTAGAAATAAATACGCTATCTGTATCTAGCAAAGTACTTTACCAAAAAAATAACAACATTTAACATCGCGCTTTAATTCCTGGATTACCTAATTGGGAACACCTTGCGAATGATGTGATCGTGTCTTGGCTAACGTAAATAATTCTTTCGTACCTATTTTATGTAAAAAAAATATTAAATGAATATTGTCAAATTAACATTATTAGTATTAACCTAATATCCTGCGCGAACACGTAACTACGATTAAAAGTACGTAATATTTATTATATTTATGCGGACATTTCGATTATTGGTTCACGTCCTACCACATGCTATATAGCAATTTTGGTCACAGGAGGAGTTGAGGACGTCTGTAATAAATATCGAAACTACCAAAAGGGACATTAAAATTTATGGTATAATCATTTATAGCTTGAACAGTCCAAGAATAATTCCGATATTATGGTTCAATGATTAATGACATTAACGCTGTTATTTACTTTGTGGAGTTTTATTACTAACACATTTTTATGACCTCATGAGTCATGATTACAGTAATGAATCAATCAATTAATTATTTTTATAAAACAACGAAATTCAAAAATAAAATATGAAACAGCCGCGTAGTGATAATATTAAACATATTTCACAAAAGTAAATCAATAATGTTCCGATATGTATGCTAATAGGTATGCATACAGATAACGGATTTTAATAAGTAGTGGATTATGGTATTCAAACACGCAACCTTTGTAGCGGAGGCTTGTATTTTTATATGTCATGCGTGCAGCGTGACGCATTTCTTGAGAAATGTGTTGCCTTTTAAAGAGAGAAAGTCATTTTACTTATAAAAATGTATAATTTTAAATAAATAAGTATGTTGGGACACTAACACATAGCACTATCTAATTCCATGTTAAGTTTGTGTTATATTATAATTTATTACTTGTACACTACACATATAAACATATACATACAGCGGGACCCAAACCTGCGACCGTAGGCATAACAAGTAGAGTCAGTACAAGTGTCGTCAATTACAGGTTATTCTTTTTCTAACCCTGTACCTCTTATGGGGTTGAAGGGTAGACAATTATTAACTTGTTTTGAATTCAATTATATCCATCCAAGCATAGATGTGTGGCAGGGTGTTTCCCAAGGCAATCGATTTCCACAGGCGAAGAATACCAACAGCAGGCAACTAGTTACATATATAAAGCACGCCAAATGTAATTGAGACAATTATGGTCTCATTTTAGCTTTTTTGTGGCAAAAAAATCGCAATTATTGGAGTTTTTTATATCAAGTTTCACAAAAAGGTCCATAATAAATATATTATATTGAATTCAAATCTTTTTACATTATGAGGGAATATTTAAAAAGTCCACAAAAATATTATTAGTTAATAGGATTTCAAAATATTATTTTATTCAGTATTTTCCAAATTTTTCACTGAACATCATCAGTCTACCACCAGACACCGGTTCAGAAGGGAAGGCGTTTATTTTGAGAAAGACTGGCGAAAAAAGCCCAGTAGGGCTTTCTTCTTTTTTTCATTTTGAAGTAGAATTATAAATGTTGTAGAATTTTATTATTGTAATTTAAATAATTCTAGGCAGAGTGAAATTCACAAAGATCACAAAATTCCCAAGGCAAAACTATAATAAATTAATTTGAGTTAGTAATAACTGATTAATTAACTATTTTATCCACTAGTAATAATTATGATTCCTAAAATAGATAAGTAATAATACCTATTTAAAGTATACTCGTACATGCCTCTTGGGATTCTTGGAAGCTTGCGATATGAGTAATTCAAGGATTTTTTGTTGAGCCAAAAAATTGTTATTGTATATTAAATAAAATGGAGAAAACTGGCTATTTTCCTGGAAGGAATCCAAGGATTTCGGTTGACAGTAGAATTCGAGCCAAGTCTTTTATCTATAAGTTGATTTCTTAATATTCAGATATTATGCTATAGATATTATTCTGATTAAAGATATGTTGTATAGACCAAGTAATGAAAAACCAAAGTTTTGTATTGTGTTATTAAAACTCCAACCCAGGTAATAAAATAATCCTGTCGATAGTTCCTATTCGCAGACCTAGTTTAAACCAATAGAGCACAATTTTAATCAATTAATACATTTATAATTAATAACTAATAAGTTATAAATAAAATGAGCTTCGAAATATCGAAAGAAAAGCAATTAGCGCTGCTTTTGTAATTAGTAAGTAGAATAATATGACGTACATTGCAGCTGTTGTGAGCGTAGAAAATACCCCCACGGATATCGATCACCGTCAATGACAAAATTATGTACATGTAACTTATTTGATTTATTTTGTCTATGGAAATTTGTTGTGTAATACTTTTTATTTGTTTGTCTGTAAGCGTTAATATCTAGAATATTATATCTATGAATTTTACTTAATATATAAAGACTAAATAAAATAATCCCGAGAAGGGGAATTTGTTATTAAACGACAACTAAGAACTTGTCTGGTTTAAAGCTAAGTTTAAGCATACACCATAATATGTATTACCTATATACATTAGTATACATAAACATGCTCTGTAATGTGTAGAGAAGATTATTTAAAGTACATCACCTACATTATAAATTCCATGTAAATGCGAAATGCAGGCCAACAGTACCTAACAGAAACATACTCAACGAATATAGGCCAAAGTCAGTAACCGCAGTCATAAATCTACTTAGTTTAAGATTAATTTCTGAACTACCGTTAAGCCAGACTAACTGTTATGCAATGCAAATTGTTCCTACTTTTCATTTTAATTTTGTTATAATTCAGGCCAGTATGCGGTACAATTTAGGAATCGGAAGCGGAAGTAAGCGGAGAAGCTAATTAATAAAAATATTATATTACTTTATTATTTATAACAAATCTGAGTGACCTAGCAAGTCTTCAAAGGTCCGCCAACGCGCACTTGGCCAATGTGGTGGACTACGGTCTGATCCCCGAATATTGAAGGGAAGCCCGTGCCAAGCAATAGGACGTTAACAAGTCTGAATACATACTTTATTATTCATATCTCTATGCGCTGACTACTTTTATTAGTTGACGAAAAAGTCAGTATCTGGTCAATGACGTCTGAAAAGTGATCATTAAAGGCAACGACTCGATGATTCACTTACCGTCTTATTTAACAGTTATAAAGCGCTATCAAAGGTTTTTTTTGCGTTTTCATCGCTAGTCGTTACATACTAATTAAAACAAAATAACGTACGCTTATACAATTTATAGAATCCCTTCATCCTCTCTTTGGATTGGACTAAACGATATATAGAATTACAAAAAACAATAAAAAATATCTGACATTTTGTACGTTCTTTATGAAGTTCACTTATTACATAAGTTTGAAAGATTTTCAAATTATGGGGACGTAATTCTATGAAAAACATTCCTTTTAGATGTACGAATAGCCAAAGTTGTGTTCTGGCTATGTCAAAATATTGTTTTATGATAAAAAAGTTAAATGAGATACGAATACAAACTTATTTTTCATAACATCGAATAATTAGTGGTATTTACAAAATATCTGAATTTCCTTCCTTCTAATTTGGGCGCACATAAAGCCATTAGCGATAAAAGATTAAAGTGTTTTTCGTAATCTCAATATAATAACTAATAAATAATTCTAATTTAAAATATTAATATAAGTAGATACTTATTAGGTCATTTTACATATATATATATATATATATATATATATATATATCTGCCTGTTTTTTTTATTTTCTATGAAGAAATATTGGACTGATTATGATTAAAGTTGGAAAATAGCTTTTTTTGAAAGCGTACAAAACGTTTTTAGAAGTTTTTATTGGGACTTATTACTGTGCACGGATAACAAATACCTCTATATCAAGTAACAGCTACCTTCATTTGCTACCGCATTCGTCGGTTGCGTTCACGGTGTTATATTTCGATGTATGAGAGATGACCGCTCACTAGCGGTTTGCAGATTTTTAAATTACATATCAGACTACGAAGACAGTGTAACAGTAAAGTGCTGTATCATCTAATTAGTAGTCATCTACTAAGATCTTTTCTTTTGGTACGATATTTTTTTAAACTCGCACTATAGCTATGATCTGGGATATATTTACATACTTCTTAAAATTACAAAATATTTTGTTAAATAAATAAATTTATGGAATTAAAACGATTAAATTTCTCTGGTAGAGAAGATTCATTATGTCCTCTCCGACCAATTTCGGCCACGGCTATAATATCATTCCCTAGCATTTTGCGCATTAGTTATTATAATGCAGCGCGTGTACGCACAGACATAAGTGCACTCTTTATTCCTGTCACTGTCATATTCCGGTGGGACGACTTGACACGACCACTGAGATCGACGGCTTTTTATACACCTAATATTGTATAATATACCTATGTGTATTGTGTAGTAATTTTTTGTCTTTTTTGGCATTGTCAAGTTCATTTTTTTACAATGAGTAACTCATTGTAAAATAGATTCATGATACCTATAATATATTTATTTTATTTTTAATAAAAATGTCTATGTTTTAAAATATAATGAATTTATCACAATAATTAATAACTCTATGAACTATGGTGCGTTTTAAATAATTATATCATATCGCCAAGGTCGCTAATTAATTTTTATCTGGAACAACATATACCGCTTACTCGTAATTTATACGACAAATTATTATTATAAAATGCACAAATCTAAAGCCAAATGAACGCATTGTTAATATATCTAATATAAACAAGCTTTGTTTAAAGTATTGATTTTCATTTTTCATACATTAAAAGATTTAACACCGATTTTACATAAATTGTAGAGCCATTTTAAAATTACGTTTTCTCTCCAAGGAAAATTCTTCTAAACAATGTATGCCGCACGTATTATTTTTAATATTATCTAAACGACATGGTTTAAGTGTCGTTAACTATTTTAACCAAAAGGAGGATGTTATCAATTTCTCTGTATGTTTTTTTTATGTTTGTTAGCTCAGAACTTTGAACTGGGTGAACCGATTTTGATGATTGTTTGTTTTTTTATTTGAAAGGTAGTGCTTCCCGTGTAGTCCCATTTTAATATTTTCCAGATCTGATAATGGCTTCCATGAGAAAACCATAAAAGTCTTAAATTTTCATTAAGTATGTGCGCGACAAATAGACGAATAACTCAATATCATGCCAACCGATTTCGATGATTCTTTTTTTATTGGAAAGGATGTACTTCAAGGGTAGTTTGTTGAGAGTTAGGTAAGGTTCTGATTATGGGATCCATGACAAAATAACGGAACTCTTCAATTCTTAGGAGCAAATTGACGATGCTCGGCCGAATCTTTTATAGGTTATTCAGATATTTGAATCACGTACCGTAACTGATGATGGAAGGTACAACCCCTCAACGGTTAGCAAGAAATTTTTTTCAATATAATACGCACTTATGGACCGATAGTTGTAACATACTTTCAGGCTATTAGGTTTACCTTATAATAGAAGGTAAATTTTTATAATCATTAAATAACGCAATACGTATGGCAAATGGCACCGACTCCAAAATTAACCCTCTATTGCATGAATTATTAAATTAAAAAGAAAAAAATATTTTTATGTTTTAATGTGTTTTAATAGGGCTTGTAAGACAAAATATAAAGTGAAAAAAAAAATAAGTATCTTATTTTAGAAAAAAAAACAGAAGCCAAAATTGGCTTCCCATGCAATAACGTCAGATATGAGACTGCCATTTTTGGCTTCCTATGCACAACAAATACCAAAACTTACACAACGTGAAATTCTCTAAAACAGTTTCTTTTCTCATTCAAGCAAAGAAACACGTCACATTTCTCACATTTTATATGAGAACGCAAAGAACAATCAGTCTGACATAATTGACGATTCTTTTGGTATATCGGGAAATCTTCTGTGAAAAAAATTGGAAAAATTCGGCAGGTGATTCTAATTCTTGAGTAAACTCTGGCAATTCCAGGCTACCACTAAAATTGAAATTATTTTCATCATACGCTGGCATTTTTCCTTCAGTCCAGATAATTTTTTCCTTAACTGCTCGCTTCTGTTTCAAATTTTTAGGTTTAGGATCAACTATTTCGTCATCGGAAGTATCAAAATCGGATGGTAGAATAATTATCGGTTTTTTACGTTGCGCAAGCGCGAAAACGGAACATCGTCATCGGAATCAGATAGTGAATCATCGTTACTAAGAGAGCCATCACCAGGAATAGGTTTAATGCAGTTAGCAGTGCCATAAAAGCGTGAAGGAAGCATTCTGGAAAGATAAAAAAAAACTCTGAATGCATGCGAAGCCATTTTAGGCGCAAACATACTTCATCGTAAATGCATGTGAAGCCAAAATTGGCTCCTGTAGAAAATATTGAAAATGAAGTATAAGGAGCAAATATTTTGAATAAACTGTGATAGGGGTCAAAAACAGAGGTTTTGCAGAACATTATTTACATTTTTTAACATCAATTTTCTTACATTTTCTATTTAATTTCCACCAACAAAGCTGCAATAAATTTTACTAAGAACGACGTCGCGTACGCACCGGAGAAAAGTGAGGTTATAATGACACATGACGTTGGCCATAGATAATAAAAATTACGTTTCGGTTCAGTTTGAATTCCTTAATATTACTACATTGACATTTTATAATTTTGTTTAAAATTAGGGTAGAAATAAATTACTAAAGTTGAGCAGCCAAAATTGGCTTTGTATGCAATAGAGGGTTAACAAAGTTCTTAAAAGAATTATTTTCGACTTTTAGTTTAGATTTATTTAGTTTGGAAGTCGGTTTTTGTTTTTTTTGTTAAAAATAATTTTTAACATCCTAAAATAATAAAAAAAATTATAAAAAATAAATAAAATTAAATATTCAACACCTGTTTAAAATATAAATAGTTTTTATAGGAATAGACTTCTTTCAAACCGTAGATGAAAAAACAGCATATTTCACAAGCATATATCAAAGGTCATATGAAAAAATTACATATGTCAAACATTATACCACATTATTGAAATTATCTGTACAGCGCATTTAGGTATGACGGCGCACTCAGTGCGCCATCTGGAGATGTTGGGTAAGCTTATCGGATAAGAGTGTGAAATCAAGCTTTGACAGCGCACTCTTGTAAAGCGTCGAAGCGATGGTAGCAAGGTGATACAAACTGGCATGTTTTAAAAAGAAATTAAATTAGAGAACTATTTGAAAGAAAAAAAGGGGAATGTCAGATTTGGACCGCCGATGCACCACGTATCATCGACGAATTACTTATATCCGAATAATGGAACTATTATTGATAATATAATGTTTTAATGTGTTTACGTTGTACTTAGTTATGAGTGTGTTAAGTTAAATTTAGTAATTTATGCACTGTGTTTCCCAAAAGACACTAACGATCACGCCCACATCTACGACCTACTTCTGATATTAGCCGTCCTGCGCTTATATCAGAAGTGGGATAGAAGAACCCAAAGAGTATAGATATGGAACAACCTTACTATGTAACAATGAAACCGGTTGATGTTCAGACGAAGGTTTTAAATGATATGAAGGCTTTAGTGAGAGGATTTAGGATGTCACGGGCAGAGAGCTAAAAGCACTACAATTTTAAGTTAGAGCTAGAAGAAAATCTGCGGCTAAGGTCGTGGTTCGATTATAGAATTTGATTAGAAGAATAACTAAGTCTGAGTTACCTGAAGAAGTGATAACTGAATTAGTTTAGTACTATGTTATAAAGGTAGCACGATGAGAACTAACCACATATTATGACGTTATTACTAGAGTACTAATGTTACGAAATCTTATCGCTACAAAGTTCGACATCAACATTCTTATTGTAAGAAGCCTCGGACAAGGTATGAGATGAGATTTGCTGGAACATTTCATTGGTGTGGCATGAACAAAAACCACTGGTCAAAATAGATTGGTTGTAAAAAAAGGCGTTAAGAAATAATACGGCCGAGTAGTTTAATTCGTAATCAAGGTATGATAACAAATGTTATGTGTCTTACGTGTGACAAACGGCCAAGAGAATAGATGCTGGTGCTGCGAGGTAGGAGATCAATAGGTGTGAGTGGCGAACGTGGAGAGTTACTTTAGAAATATCATTCGGTGAGCAAATTCTTTGTCTATTTTATAGTAAATCTGTCTATTCCCTTTTAAAAGAGATTTGCGTGTAAACGTTTAATTTAATATCTCACTGGTGTTGGAAGTAATAAAGTTATGCACTACTAAGATTCTAAATACAATTAAAATTACAAATACTGTGAAAAGCTTGCTTGCATGTCTGATAATGTAATTTCTAACCAAGTAAAAAAAAAGCAAGTGGCAATATTATACGGCTACTTATTTGCTTCGGCGGTGTTGCAGCTAGCCTATTACGATTGTATATCGGGAAGTCCTGGGTTCGAGTCCCGGGTCAGGCTTCGATAATCTTATATTTGATATTAGAATAACGACTAACTTTTGCGAAGCTTAAAAAAAAACAACATGTCCTCGAATGATATAGAGTTAAATAAAGAGGATAAATCAATTCTTCTAACTTACTAAGTAAATATTAAAATTACGGAATACCTAGTAGAAAGGTTATTATAGACAAGTTAGATAATAATAATTTGGTAAATCATTAATTTGTTAATAATAATAAATATGGAACGAACTGAATAATATTTAGTTAGCACTTTACAATAAAAAATCGGCTGTTATTAATTACGCGCGGAATAATTGCTACTCGAGCGCATTACTCGGGAATTTTTAAGGATTTAATAAAATATAACGTTTTTTGATATCAGTAATATGCAATACGGTTTAGTAATTTTCCAAAGGACTTTATGCCTTTTTTTATTATATTACAAATAACGAGTGGAATCAAACTGTTATTTCTTCTCTATTTAAAAGTGTTAGTTATATGTTTGAACCTATATCTCTCTGATAGAAGAAATTTATAACGACATTAGCACACAATTTTGTAGCCCTGCAGGTGTGAGTGAACCGTTTCTAGTGAGTGGTTTTAAGTGCATCAGACATCCGTTTGAGCCCGAATTTAATAATGGACTACCATATAACCTGAAGATCCCACAAGGATATACCATGGAATATTCTATATGCATAAGACATTGTATTGATAGAGCAAAGTAATTCAGAACTCCAGCAAAGCTTTCAGTGTGGATGGCGGAGATTGAAAGATACGGTTTACATATCAGTCACACGAAAACAATACATGGAGTGCGACTTGGTAGGATCTGCGGAGGTAGGCTGTGGCATCAATATCAACTGCACTGTTACACCAAAGGTGTCCGGTTTCCGATACCTTGGATCAATACTAAATGTTGACTCTCGCATTGATGATGAAGTAAATCACAGAGTTAGTCTGAGGTGATTGAAGTGGAGATCTCTGTCTGGTATTCTGTACCCTGTGTGACCTAAAATGCCTACCAAAACCAAAAGCAAGTGATACAAGACAGTTGTGAGACCTACCATGTTGTATGGCTCTGAACTGGAACTGGGCAACTTTGGAAAAGTATGAACTACAACTGCATACAGTGAAGATGAAGATGATCCGCTGGGCAAGCGTCGTGACGCCTCTAGATAGAGTGCAAAACGAATATGTGAAGGGATCCTTCAACGTGTCCCCGGTAACAGAGGAACTCAGAGAGGGCAAGCCCAGGTGGTACGACCATGTGATGAGGCGGAACTGCTCTGTAAAAAAAGTGCTAAAAATTGGTACCAGAAAAGAGGTAGAGGCAGACTAACAGCCTCGTGGCATGATAGTGTAGATGCACAAGAAGGCCCGACCGCAAGTAAAGTCGGGAATGAGGTAGAATGAACCGTAAGTACCGCAGAGAAACGATGATTTGCTTACAAGCTACTACCAACAATGATAAGGAAACCGTGACGGCGACTAAAGATTATGAAGAATTGTGGTCGAAGAGTGCAAACTTTACATACAAGTATACACTACGAGATTGAAATCAACACTGAGAATTGAAATTGTTCGTGATAATTTCGTGGTTACAAAATGATTGGTAGTAGACTCATGACGTTCAGTGAAAAATTGTAATGGTTTCATGCTGAATAAAATATTTTAAATTTGAATTTGAATTTGAATTTAGAGGTCGGTGTCGTCCGGTCCACGCCTTTGTACGAGGCTGGTCGAAGGGACACATCTGCCCGATTTGTGTTTAAGTGGTGGAGCTGGTCGAAGGGACAGTGTCGTCCGGTCTATGCCCATGTTTTGGGATAGTCGAAGGGACACACTCGTCCGGTCCACGCTCATGGTTTGGAGGTGGTCGAAGGGACAGTGTCGTCCGGTCTATGCCCATGTTTTGGGATAGTCGAAGGGACACACTCGTCCGGTCCACGCTCATGGTTTGGAGCTGGTCGAAGGGACAGTGTCGTCCGGTCTATGCCCATGTTTTGGGATAGTCGAAGGGACACACTCGTCCGGTCCACGCTCATGGTTTGGAGGTGGTCGAAGGGACAGTGTCGTCCGGTCTATGCCCATGTTTTGGGATAGTCGAAGGGACACACTCGTCCGGTCCACGCTCACGGTTTGGAGGTGGTCGAAGGGACAGTGTCGTCCGGTCTATGCCCATGTTTTGGGATAGTCGAAGGGACACACTCGTCCGGTCCACGCTCACGGTTTGGAGGTGGTCGAAGGGACAGTGTCGTCCGGTCTATGCCCATGTTTTGGGATAGTCGAAGGGACACACTCGTCCGGTCCACGCTCACGGTTTGGAGGTGGTCGAAGGGACAGTGTCGTCCGGTCTATGCCCATGTTTTGGGATAGTCGAAGGGACACACTCGTCCGGTCCACGCTCACGGTTTGGAGGTGGTCGAAGGGACAGTGTCGTCCGGTCTATGCCCATGTTTTGGGATAGTCGAAGGGACACACTCGTCCGGTCCACGCTCACGGTTTGGAAAGATGTCATCCGGTCCATAAGTTGAGATGGTCGAAAGGATACATGCTTTCATAATAAATTTGTATTTACGTACGGTACGAATATAACGGAGAGTTAGATTGTTCCTGAGTGACAGGATGGGCGAGCGTCGTTCCTGCTTTTGCAATGGCTTCAATAAATGATCGCCCGAGGACGGTCGAATGTCAGTCCGGCCGTGACGGCGCACTCAGTGCGCCATCTGGAGATGTTGGGTAAGCTTATCGGATAAGAGTGTGAAATCAAGCTTTGACAGCGCACTCTTGTAAAGCGTCGAAGCGATGGTAGCAAGGTGATACAAACTGGCATGTTTTAAAAAGAAATTAAATTAGAGAACTATTTGAAAGAAAAAAAGGGGAATGTCAGATTTGGACCGCCGATGCACCACGTATCATCGACGAATTACTTATATCCGAATAATGGAACTATTATTGATAATATAATGTTTTAATGTGTTTACGTTGTACTTAGTTATGAGTGTGTTAAGTTAAATTTAGTAATTTATGCACTGTGTTTCCCAAAAGACACTAACGATCACGCCCACATCTACGACCTACTTCTGATATTAGCCGTCCTGCGCTTATAGGTATATTATTTAGTTTAAGAACTTGTTTGTTTGGTAGAACACGCTAATCTCAGAAACCACATTATTTTTTGAATTGGAACAGTAGGGTTTGACAATTGAAAAATATTTTAGTGTCGGATAGCCCATTTATCGACGAGACTACAACCTATATAATATCAAATGGTATAATAATATGTAGAATATAAGAATTTGGTTTTGGTCTTTAGAACGCGGGCGGAGTGAAATGCTAGTAATAAATTATTACTAATCTAGTATAATAAATTGCGATGCTAAAGATTTTCCTCTAAGCCACATATTTTTTTGCGAAAAATTGTTCGTTGTATTTATGCAAAATCGTTCTATTTTCAATCGATTTCAAAAAAGGAGCCTCTTAATTGTTCCTCCTCCTTTTCTCTTTTAAAAGTCATAACTACTTATAGGCATCACTTAATAACTATAACCTCTTCAAAGGCATACCACTTTGTCTTATCACTTCCACCAGTGATAAGACTGCAGACTCGCTTCAAGCTCAAACTATCGGTATTTAAAATTAATTTAGGCATGTATTCTTGCATATATTCCAAGTGAATATGAAATATGTAGCGTAGGTACATATAAATTTATAAGCGTTATTTGTAATGTGAATAATATCCTATAAGTCTCATTTTTAAAAATTAGCAAATTGGAAAATTACCTAGTTTTTAGTACATTTATTAAGTTTCCAGCAAGCTTTTTACTGTGAGAAAACATTTTTTTCCATCATTATTGGCATGACATTGAACATCGTATTGCGGAACGCTTGACATTAGAACTTAGAAGCCACTGGTCGACCTCGGAAAGAAATAGTGAGGTGTAGTGAATCACTCGTAATGCGACAAAAAACAGGATTGCAGACAATAAAATTAATCGAGTCCCACATCATTTACGATCTAATCCGATTTGAACAATTAAATGTACCCAAAGGAGGTTTTTACTTAGATTGCCTACTTACTTAATGAATCTAAAAATCTAATCTAAGGTATATATCATTACGTTATTATAGTTTTTCGTGAATAAGCCGACGATATAGATATACTCGTACATATGTGTATCATGGGCTTATTCACGAAATACTTACGAATGTTATTTCCGATTCATCGATTATATAATATTTAATATTATATAGCAAGTTTAACCAGAAACTTGAATTTGACGTTTGTATCATGTATTAAATGTTATGCGTTAATATATTGATGGGATAATTTATAAAAACATATCTATCTACAAGCTATAAATTATTCATAATCATAAAAATGGTCTACAAGCTAATAAACTAGTTATTTTACGCTACGATCATCGCATTATATAATCGAAACTTTCGTTTTCTCTTATTGAGGTCAGATTTAAACAAATATATTATCAAACATTAAAAATATTTTAAAATCTTTAATTATTTTATTACAGTAATGTTATAAAATTATAATTCTTACTGTAATGAAATATTGATTATGTTACTTTTGAACACTATAGCTTTTTAATGGTGAGACATAACTACAATACCTATGTTTCCAAAACTTATTTTTTTATGTACAAACTTGAAACTAAAAACAAAAATTTTTGTTGATTTTCCAAAAACCGCCCAACCAATTTCGATAAAAGTTTAATGAGACCTGGAAGACCCTTTGAAACAAAAAAAGAATTTTCCAAAACGGTTTAGGCGGCTTCAAGTTATCGGTGAACATGCATAAAAGAAAATTTCAGACCATACATAAAAAAAACCGAAGGTTTCTCCAACCTCTTCCTATTTTGAAGTCGGTTAAAAGTACCTTCATGAAGTGTGTTATACCAAATGTCCTACACAATAGTGTTAAGCCTATTAGTAGACTAAGAATTAAAGACAAGTAGAAAAACACCTACGTCCCGTCACGTGCTTAGGAAGACCTACTGCGAATCGTATTAAATTGATAGGGCAATCAAATGTGATTTGAGAACAGTTTGCGGGCATATAATTTTGTTAGCGCATCCGTAAGTATTAAGATTGTTCACGGTAAAAACTTTAGTCACGCCATTTTGCAATCTAAAACAGAGCTTGTAATTTTAAAGTCACAAAAAATATCGCGAAAATTTAAAGATGAGAAGTAGCTGGATAAAAAGACCTTACTTCACTTTAATCTGAATCATTTAATATTTTTTACTATGTAATGTACTAGTGACTCACCCTCGTTCTGCTCGAGGTTAATAGATAGCCTCTGTATCGTTGATGGCTATTTCAATAAGATTTTCTAAAATAAGTATTTTTAATGTACAGAACCTTACTTCAGAAATTATTTGTATAGATAAAATATTCAGGTATGTAATTCCTATTGTTAAATACTGCGAGATCATAGAGATTAATTACTTTGTCTTTATTTTCCGCTGGTATCGAAGCCCAGATAATAAATTGAAATTTAAATGCCTGCGTAACAGTTTTTTTGTATCGCTGCGAAATTCATCATAGGTTTGAGCACCCTATCCGTTGTCAACAGACAAGGGACTGTGAGAAGAAGAAGAATTCACAAAACCCACAGTGGAACCCATGACCGTAGGCGCAGTGTAGGGTCGAAACTCAATCGAATCAATCAAATCTCGAATAAGACGTACCTTATGTACCTACCTAAGTTCTTAATAAACTAGCCCTAGAAAAGTATTATAATGAACAAAATATTGAAAATAATAGGTAGGTACCTACTGTTAGGTTAGGGGTAGGTTAGGTTAGGTTAGAATTAAAGCCGAAAAAATTAAATGCCATGTTACTAGACTATTAGACATGTTTCATATTCATAGATTTGATAGCTATTTCTACCATATTGATAGCATTATTCAAATTCAAAATTAGAGTCTAATGTATCATTGTAATGTACATACAAATTACGAGCAATTAAATTAAATTTTATGTATGTAATAAAGAACATGCGAACATCAAAGACATGGTAGGAAATACCATTCACGGTCGTGTCATACGAAGTTATCAACGAAATAGAAAGTCCTGTCCGCTGACAATAAAATTATACAAACGTCTATTAATGCATTGCATATAAAAACAATAACATGTTCTTTTAATTCTTTCATTTATTTCAATAAAATGCAAAGTAGGTTTAAACCTATTAGGTATTTTTTTTCATATTAAGCTATAAAAATTAAAGAAGCATCTTTATTTTATTTTGTATAATTTTTTTTAGTTACGTTGAGTTTAAAACCAATAAAATTATAATAATATTATGGAAATACTTATTCGGAGGTACGGAAAATCGTACCTACAAATTGACATAGAGCCTGGAGGTAGGTATGTGGATTTTGTACTCTATTGACAGAGGTCACAATTCAATTGGCAGTAATCATTCTCATAATACTAATTGTAAAATATTCATGCATTTCATTTAACTCTCGCAATAAAGTCACTATTTGAACAAGGCTGTCGACTTAATAACATAATATTGTTTATTACCAATCACCTTTATTTACTTAAAAATGCTGATCTCGAATCGGCACGTGCGCTTTCACCTTTCAATACAAACATTAACCAAAACAAATCACTTTCCATAAAATAAAATTCACTTTTGAAAATATCAGTAAATTATGTTTAATTGATATAATATACGGTTATATTAATAAATGTATTGCATTTGTTTATAAATAAAAGCTCCGTGCGAAACGTTTGCGAGGAGAGCGGCGCTGACGAAGAACAGTACATCCGCGCACGGAGGCAGACGCGCCGGCACTGGCTGGTCTGGTCTATAGTCGTATCGACCTCATGACAATGAATGGAAAGCCACCGTACCGCAGTATCTCGCTGCATGCACGGTACTGCACTGCAGGTTTATTTTTGGCAAATCACCCTAGACGACTCTGAAAGTGTAAGGACAGAGGATAAGATCATAAGTCCCGCCGAGTGACCTCTTTACATTTAGGGAGACTAAAATCCTGATTTTTAGCTGAATCAAATTTAGACGCATGCGTGACACAAGAACAACCGATAAATGACCTTGTTCCCACGGCAATAATTGTATCTTCAGCTGAATGATATAAGCTTAGAGGTCGAGTCACGGCCGAACAGAAATAAATTGCAGTAAATACTAAATAGTGGCTTATGAGTGGTATCCGCTTAAGTATTCGAATGTATTTAAATTGAAAAACAAAATCTTTTTATATTTAAAATATATAATTTTAATTAACAACGAATCCGCAGTTTTTTTTAATTAAGTAGTGAAACGTATATCATTATAAACTAACTGTTTAAAATTTTACAAATTTCAGACTTTGTTGAGATGATTTATATATCTAGAAGATATGATACTTCCAGTTATTCGCGAGAAAACCCATGTATCTACGGATTATGTTAATCAATTTTTTTCGTATCTTGACAGATTTATTTAATGGTTGTAAGATAATTTGGATAACCATGTACACACTATTCACACATCGCGTTATTTTCATCTCGGTTTTCTATTGTGAGATAACGATGTATATTGGTTAATGTCAATCAAGCTTATCGTCAAGATAAAGATGATAATAGAACAAAATATAGAATTTATGATTCAAATTTTGATTATTTCGCAGATGAAAATACATAATATGCCTATGGTATGAAGTCCGCGTAATAGTAATACGCCAACGATACTGATATCGTTAAGAGATTAACCGATTAAGAGCTACTTACAATATTTAATGACCTTAAAGTAGCATAACCAAATATTTTTTAGATTAAAGGTTAAGAATGCAAATACCCACACATGCAAACCGTCATTTGCAAAAACAATGAAATCAAAATGGCTGCACAAGTAAATACCCTTGTAATGTCCATTGTCCAGATGTGCCGGCATACTGGGCTTAACATTTTGGTACTCCGAGTAGGTACATTCCCGGAGGTTACCAGTAGGGTGAAGAGTTTACTTGCTGAAGTTCTTGGAGGAACTGGATTGGTAAGATTAAGTCGTCTGAGCAGGCTGATTTCAACAGGGCCTTTTTCTCGGATTTATTATGATTTCTGATACCCAAGACTTCCGAGATATCCGAAAAGTTTTTTTTATATTCAAAAAGAATTGTAAAAAGTATTAAGTGTTACGATATCTTTAAAAAGTTTTGATTACTCAGATTATATTTGTCGCTCATTATGTCGATACAACCATTTTACTCTATAGGTTTTACGTGATATCATAAGGAATTACATATGTACAGAAGTCTTGTGTACGTGTTGTCTTTAAACATGATCTGTGGTTTTAATATAAGCAAGGTATAGATTTGATTATATAAAGCAATAATAAGAAAAAAAAACAGATTTTATAAAATTTACGTTCACATAATTATAAGTTAGAAGTAGGAACTGGTACATTGTGACACATTGGCGTAAGTAATTAATAATTATGTTCGCTGATTCTTTTCCCAAAGAAAGTATTAGCTGTAATAATAATATGACCTAGATTCTAGAAATTCTTCTCTAGCTCTGAGAGTTTTAAGATTTACTTGTTTTCATGAAATTTTCACTGTCATTATTTTCAGAAGTAATTAGTAATTGGCTTTATTTAAGAAATCGAATATTAAACTACTAGATCGCAATGACTAAAAACTTATATAGCTATAATTTAAACATCGTAGATTCGATGATCGTCGCCATAAGGCGTCGCAGATAACTGCGTGTCGTGTCGTGTCTTAGTTGATCGACATGAGAAGTCCACTTTAGAATAGAAAATTAATAGCAATTGTTTTATTACATATAATATTTAAAAATGACAATTTTATCAACTTTAAAACAATATTATTTGACCTCAGACACCGGGAGCGGATGCTATTACTATCAGTCTGATAAAAATGACATACCAAACATATTTTTAACCGACTTCAAAAAAAGGAGGAGGTTCTCAATTCGTCGGGGACTTTTTTTTTCTATGTATGTTCCCCGATTACTCGACGATGGCTGGACCAATTTGGAAAATTCTTTTTTGTACATAAACAAAATAAGTATCTACTTTTCGTTAAAAATTTGAAAATAAATAATTTTTAACAAAAAACAAAAACCGACTTCAAAACTAAACAAATCTTAACTAAAAAGTAGAAAATAATACTTTTAAGAACTTCGTTAATTTAGAAGTCGGTGCCAGCCAAAGCAAAATAACCTTAAATAGACACATATTCGATTAATCTATATCTATAATATTTGTAAACATAATCAAAATACCGTTCGAAAGTTCCTTGCAAAGGCAAGATAAGTCTATCCGTCTTGGCTGGCACCGACTTCAAAATTAACGAAGTTCTTAAAAGTATTATTTTCTACTTTTTAGTTTAGATTTGTTTAGTTTTGAAGTCGGTTTTTGTTTTTTGTTAAAAATAATCAACGAAATGGTATTGGGTAAGTATCTACTTCAATTTAAACGTGTTCTCCATTTTTATTTTTGTAACCTAGTAAATAGCATAGATATAAAATAGAGCATAATATATAATATAGTATACTTACATAGATAATATTTTTGTGTCACAATTTTTTTTTGAATATTAAGTCCCTGTCTTGTTTCTCTAAACATAAGAATAATTAATTGATGAGATGTGTAGGCTTAGTAGCGTCCGGCAATCCGACCGGGCACGAAGCCAAGAAACGCGAAGGGAGGGCCTACTTCAGTCGGCGGTGTGTCTTGCGACTGTTGCGAGTTGCTCCTACTTCCTAGTACTTTCTAGTTTCTTCTTAGAGAGTAGAGTGGACTGTGGATCAATCCCTGGGCTATGTGGTCTGCTTCGCCCCATTAAGACACATTAAGACGCAGCTCCAAGGAAGGTTTTTTGGGTTTTAGTGGCTAGTACTGGCTTATTTTAAGCCGGTGAGTCTCACCCTCACGTAATCACTTGGTGGTCCGTGGTATGCGTTAATGCATTTCCCAACGTTAAAGAAAGGTACTACTAATTATTATTCTATTGGTAATAAATATATGTTGATGAGTACTGCTTTCGTTGAGGTGGTTCTTAATACAGTGACAATTATGGATTTATACCCAAATAAGGTACTGTAGACAGACCCTAATAAGTAGCAATTTATATGCTGCGTAGGTGCGTACACACCCAAGTGCTTATTCGAATTACTTGGAAAATTGTTTTATTGATAGTTAATACCACGGAAAAGATGTTTTTTCTATTTCGTGGCTAATACGCACAATATAGAGTACCTACTCATATTGTGGTAAAACAGTTGCCTTTTTTAATTTTTTTCAATTAATCATGGATGAATTATGGACTACACTTGAAAGTGCCTACTAATTCAAAACAAAGTTACATTTCTTTTACACTGTAGGTACCTACCTAGAGTAACTAGAGCACAAAACAATTTTATATATTCAAATACTGCCACTTAAGAATATAGAAAGAAAAATGCTTAAAACTCATCCTCTGGGTTCCACTGTACGTAGTAAATTCTTTTTAGTTTGTACTTAGTGTATACATACATACATATATCATATTATGTAATGTTATACCTACATGTATGTTATAGCAATGACAACACTCGTGCATAACCATTTCGGTGACAATCATCTACCATTGAAAGGAAGTATGCCATTTAAAGTAACTATTTTAAGCCGCTACCCACGACTAAGTACTTCGTGGAGGTCTACAATAAACAAACTATACCATATTATATTAAATATACATACGTTTCGTATGTTGTTAAAAATTACAAATAATAAAACTAAAAAAAATACAAAATCACTTTAATAAATCTGTTAAAACTAAAAAGTATAAAATAACTGATGGCTGGCACCGACTTCAAAAATATAATTAAAAATAGATTAGGTATCGAATACCGATAGAAAGTAAATAAAAACAATCAATCAGTTTTTGTATATTTTTTTTTGAAATTGGTCTTTACGTTTTTTAACTGTTTATGTTCTATTTTTAGTGTAGACATAGTAAGTAGTGTTTTTTTTCCTTTAAATGAGCAAAAATAAAAGATCTCTATCCAAATAAAAGAAGAATCATCGCAAATGGACTAGGTAGTAGGTACATCTTAAAAGTAATATGTGGTCAAACATAAAAATTCTGTAGGTGAAAGGGTGGATTTTTATTATGAATTTTAATTGGGATCAAGTTTATGCCTTCTAATAAAAAAAAAGAAATATCCAAATCAGTTCATAAATGACAGTGTTCTGAGGTAATGAGCATAAAAAAAGAAAAAGAAAAGAAATGAACTGAGAATGATGATGATGATGAGATACGATGGTACAATCCCGTGTCATAAGTGATCTTATCGGACTTACAATACTATATTTATCTAGAGTATATAAATTTCCCTATATCATTTATCAAAAGAAATAATCTTAAGTCTTAACCTGAATAATAAAGTCTCAAAGAAACAAAGTGGAGGTCATTTTTCATGAAGGAGTACCTACCTCGTCCTTATATAAAAATAATATAAATTAAGTATGTACATCATAAACGACCCAAATTGCTTTGAAATTAAACGGTTATTGACTTTATAACCCACGATCCCACATTATTTGTGAATAATTTACCTATGTTGGCATTTTTTTTTAAATAACCCGTTTCCTCATTTCTAAAACCTTCAGTATAATTCGTAAATTTAGGTATAAACTTTGTTAGCACTAAATAAGTTTAATAATATTAATAAGCATGTTAGTTATTAGTTAAGTTACTTATATTAAAATCACTTGGACATGCGTTTTCTACTTATTTTCTACTTATGAATAAAATATTTTGCGAAATTACTTCTTGACAAAATTTAATAAAATCTTTAACATTAAAAGTTAACCTATCTAAACGGCAAAAATCGTTGCTAAGTGGACTGTGGAATCTTATGTGACCCCCATTACCCATATGTTTGCAACAAGGACTAGGTAACGTAATAAGGTCAACGATAAAATAGGTATTAATATTTAATACTATACCTACGTAAAATGCTGGTAACGCAGAATCATACGTCATATACAAAATATAGAGTAGTTTGTGGTAATCCGGAGCCTCGTTGCTTACCTCGTTAATCGGAACCAGATGGCACTGTTGTAATAATGTCCCAACATACATATTTACAGTTACACCTAAATAAGTATCGTATCGAAAAATGTAAAATATTTCGCCTACGTAAAGATAATTAATTATTTTTGTTTTTTACTTTTAAAAATAAACGCTGAATAGCGATGATTTCAATGTATTTTTACTAGCCTTGAACTATTAAGTTTTAGATGATACCTAGTAGCTATTCTTGTATTTAGGTTAACAATTCATATGATGAAGCTAATAATACATTTCCTCATTATAAGCAAGTGTCGTTTGTAGTTGATTCGTGCTATAGGTATTAAAAAACGAAATAAATTTTTATCGTACAAATTATTACTTGTAATTTTAATATTTAAATTATTAACACTTGTACACAGTAATAAAAAATGTACTATAATATTTTTCAAAAATCGGTACCTATATTAGAAAATAACAGGAGACATATTGTTATATGTTATAATTTATAAGTATTAGGTAATATAAAAATTAAACCACAATAAACCTCAAAAATTCAAAAGTTGAACTCAATTTTTAGCGAAAAATTTATATTAGGCCTACGTACCTAGTACCTACCGACTCTAGAAGTTAGACTAGACTAGACTACAGATTAAAAATTAATCGATCGCAGTTCGCATTTTTGTAAATAACGAACACTTTGTTTAAGTATAGTTTTTAATGTAAAAGTTTTCAATTTTAATATTATGTATTAGTGCTCCCTATACATAATGTATTTTTCATAGCTTCCTACCGAAGGGTCGAATCCTATTAAAATATAAAATTTTATCGTCCTAAAACATAGCTGTGAACTGTGTTTTTTTTTACTATTAGCTCCAAAGATCCCGCTTAATCAAACAAATAAAAAGCAATCTTTTTAGAAATATCTACTTATTGCTATGACACTACATATTACGGATCTAATTGATCACTCCCTTTCCTAAGTGAACTCGCTTTTCAACTAAACCTGTTCATATCAAATGAAATAGATATAAATAGGTACGTAATCTATTCAATTACATAATAAGCGATGGTACAGCATTCAGCAATGACAGCACAAAAACGGATATACCATAATATCAGTGACACACCCATTAACGCAGTGAACCGTTAGTCGTTACCTACTGTTATAATTAAATGGACGTGACATCACACTATTAATAGTAAACTCGAATTACGAGTTAATGTATTTAATAAGGGTATTTCATATTTACTTGTTTTTTTTAGCTATAGGGCAAACTTAGAGCGTCTGAGAAAGATAACTTCGGCAATACCGTTGCATAATTTGTACGTGCGACATGAATGAAAATGCTAACAAAGGTACGGATGTCAAACATTTAAAATGTGTGAATACTGAATATCTAACCGAAAACCAAATGAAAAAGGTCGCGATGGCAATAATGTGAGCCTGTGAGGGTACAAGATGGCAAAGTTCTTCGGAACAGTTCCATTGTACCGACAATAAATACATCGAAATCGATTAGAATCGAAATAGATTGATCGAATGGAGTCGAGATCGAGTATTTTGGAATTAAATATTTGTTTAACTTATATATATAGGTATATATATATTTTTTTTTTCAAAAATAAATAGTGATTTTGTTAATAAATCATAAATGTTTTCCTTTAATTCTAGCATTACAGGAGGACGATCGCTTCATACTAAAGCATTACTTGCCTGTCCCTGAAAATTTGTAGAATTTATGAGTCGCTGCCGTCGGTAAGTAGTATCTGTGAAGTTAGCTGTTTATGAGTATCGTATCGCCACAGTAAAAATATGAACAGTACGGAAACTGCATACTTAACGTTCGAAACGGCACACTCACACAAATACGCGCATCAACGAGGCCCCTTAGCGGAAATGGTTTTTGACCTTGACTCCAATCCGAAAGTGTTTTCGGTTTAAGGTTTCGGTTACTTACTTCAATCGGTTAAATCCGGGATAATGGTTTTTGAAATATTTTGGTTCCATGACCAATTTACCGGTTAAAACGGCACTTGAAATTTACCGGATTATTTACATTTCTCAGAGAATAACCGTTAACCATTTTTATTTCGGTTTACTTAACAGTTTGTTTTCATAAACCGGTTAAAAAGAGTGATGAATTAACAATTATTAAAGTTATTCACATTTTATGTTTCACTTCAATCTAAAACGGCTGAAGCAGTTTTTGATGATATTTTCAGTCAATCCGGTTAGACAAACGGATGATCCAACGGAGTTCGGAAGTTTGAGCACGGGCGAAGCCGCGTGTACTACTAGTCTCTTAAAATTTTTAAATAAAAAACCAAACTAATTTAATAAAGCAATTTCAAATAATCAATTGAAATAATAACAAAGTATTGACGACGGTTTTGTAAAAAGAGTGCTCACCAACTTCCTCCACGGGGCGGAAGCGCATGTCGCAGGCGGAACCGACGCCATGACACATCAGCAGCAGGTGGTCCACTCTCGATGGTTCCGTATCCTCCACTTCCGACTCCACGTGGCCTCTGCGCACTACGCGGGGGCGCATCGACTGCTGGAAAATTTGTTTCATCATCATCATCATCATCATCATCATCATCATCATCATCATCATCATCATCATCATCATCATCATCATCATCATCATCATCATCATCATCATCATCATCATCATCATCATCATCATCATCATCATCATCATCATCATCATCATCATCATCATCATCATCATCATCATCATCATCATCATCATCATCATCATCATCATCATCATCATCATCATCATCATCATCATCATCACTACTATTATTACTACTATTCGCCGCCAGTTCCTTTCTGATCGTTTTGTCTGCAAAACATTACAGCTTTCATCCCACCCTTTGTGGCCCCGTTTAACTGAATTATCTGAAATTAACGCTCCACGTGGACCTACTTCCTACCTTTTGAATAGTTTCCGTAGATTTACCAACCTTCCTAATCCTATTAATTCTTTTAACTCCAATCCACTCTTCTCTACCCCCTATCCTGCCTTGACTTATTCCCCTCCTATAACAACAGATATTGGTCTAATAAAGGGTGCAGCTGATACCAACACGAAGTTTAAAGCTCTTTTGCATCAAAATTGGTTGAATCACGTCCATATATACACAGACGCCTCTAAGTTGTCTAAAGATGGTTGTGTTGGTTCAGCGTGCTGGATTCCTAAATTTAACATTAGTTTGCAGTTCAAATGCCCTCCTCAATCGTCGGTATTCACAGGCGAGGCTGTAGCCATATTGGAAGCAATCTTGTTCGTTCACTCGCATAACATAAACCAGGCGGTCATTTTTAGTGACTCCTTAAGTTGTTTACACGCTATTAAAGAAAACCCTTTTCGTAGCAAAACAAGGTATTCCATTATATTAAAGATCCGTGAAGCTTTACTCTCATGCCTCAATAAGCATCTTAATGTTCAATTAGTTTGGATCCCAGGTCATTCCGGTATTATCGGTAATGAGTCTGCTGACTCTTGCGCTAAAGTGGCTACTCAGTGTGGCTCTCTTGAACACTTTAGTAACTCTGCTCAAGATGTATTACCCCTTGCTAAAACTCATCTAGACAACTCATGGTTCAGCTACTGGAATTCATCAAAATCTTTTAAGGGAAAGCATTATGCTTCTCTCCAGGCGGAGATTCCTAAGCGTCCTTGGTTTTTTCGTCAGAAACATACTGAACGGTGGGTTATTACTACTATTAGTCGCCTTCGCTTTGGTCACGCAAGTACTCCTGTTCATCTGGCTAAGATCAGGGTAAGGGACCACTCATTATGCGAGTGTGGTCTGGATGAAGGCTCAGCTTCCCACATCCTCTTTAATTGCCCCAAACTCCTTCGTCCCCTTTATGATGCTCTTCCTTTCAAGGCCCCCCGTCCCCTTAATGTTCAATGCTTGTTGATGTTTGTGTTTAGTCCCCTTTGTACATTTTTATGTAAATTTGTTAAATATAATAAAATTAAGCTTTGATAGTAGTAAGTAGTGAAATAGTTGTAGTAGTTCTCTAACATGTTCCCTTTTTTTTTTTTTTTTGTATAAATTAACTAACCCTTGTGCCGTTTATATGTTTTTAGGTGGAGGTAATATTGTAAAAATAAAATCATACTATTTAATACTGTAAATCCAGTCTTTTTTGTGGAATAAGTTAAAATTTCACCGGCCAATCTCGAACGTGACTCCTCCATTCAACGTGACATTGGCGAAATAATTTGTGCTCAACTGGCACGCATTGAAGCCAATAAACCAAAGAATTGAATTGAATTGACAATATTTCTGAGACACTACATTCTAGGGACTTGGTCCTCCTGGTCTCTAATCTCCATGCTAATAACTTAAAAATGACAGTTCGTACCATAGATGAAAAATAAACGTTCGTACGATCTGATGAGTCCTATGGCTATGGCCCATCCCTAGTTCCGTCAACTTATGGTTATGACTTATGACTTATGTCAAAACTGAATTAAACTTCAATTTTCAAACTTCAAAGTTTTCATCGTATCGTTAATCGTATAACTTCTTTAAAAATATTTGTTTTAATCGTATTTTTATATAATTATGTTTGGCTTACGACTGTTTTAAATATTATTGATAAGTTGATAGGAAGCTCCCGTTTCCGAGAAAGTCGTAATACATAAAATATAAAAAATATTTATTTTTATTATGATTCAAACTCCAGATAACGTGCGCCAGGCGCTTCAAGAGCTACTACCAAAATCTGTTATAAATGAAGTTGCTTGTTTTATTTTATATGATAATCATCCTAGGGACCAAAGACCTATAGATATTACTGTGTGTACACACAAAGGTGAGGTACAAGAATATTACCAACGTGAATTGGTTGACTCAATTCTAATAGAACATATAAATAATTTTACTGAAATTATTACTATAAGAAACAATAGATGTGATCTTTTTTATTTAGTGGTTGCTAAGAGTGAAATAGTTATGTTATCAAAAAAAGGTAGTCTCCACTTACATAGCAGAGTGTGTAACGTAGACAGATATACAATTGAAGAACCAAGTTGCAAAGGACTTAAAATATTTTGTAATGATGACGCAATGCCAATGACTTTTGATGAGGATTTAAATAGACTAGGAGACACTGAATTAATTCTATCCCACGATCAATCTGAAGATTCTTTGCCAATAATAAATCAATTAATGAGAAAACTGGTTGAAGCTAAATATACAACAAAACATAATGAAAATACACTCAATGATTATATTAAGTTACGGCAACTAGCTGCATTTCAAATGTACAAAAGTTTACAATTAAATTCAAATAACTCTGCATTTAAACTTGATCAGAATGAGGTAATAAATAACATATAAATAATTATGAAACATTTAAAAAGAGGAAAAATCCTCTTATATTGGTAATTCTTCCAGATATCTAAAGCTTTACAAGTTGAAACACAGGCCCCTTTTCTTCGAATGTGTAATAAGAAAATAGTTGTATTGTCCAAAATTCTCAACAAAAATGAAGAGTAAGTACTTCAGTCAGAAGTGACTCTTTTTAATTGTGAAAGTCAATTATATAGTTAAGATGATATAAAGATTTTAAGTTTGTAATTTGAATTCAGGTAATGTTGTGATTTTAGAATATATTCAGAATAATTAGAGTTTTTTATTCTATATTAAATTCTAACTCGGTGAAATCTGTACATTAAATTTATTTAGAAATTCTTATAATCTATTCTATGCTCCAATTAAAAATAAATACATAGTAAGAGTTGTTTGACCATCTAATGCATAGTTTCTAGAGAATATAATTGTTGTGTATGATATTTCTTTTATTTTTTTTTAATATTTACAGTGCTTTAGAAAACATATGTGTTCTTCTACATGGAACAACAAGACCGTCTATTGAATATAAATCAAAGTTGTTTGTTAAAACACTAAAATCTCCTTTTTGGAGAGAAACAAATTTAAAACTAGACAGTAAAGAAAAATGCACAATAGCTACAATTGTGGACTTGAATGAAATTAAACATAATGTGGACAGCAGGATTGATTTTGATGTTGTTATATCTTTAGAATTAAAAGAGAAGGATTATTTGCTTCCTGTAGACAGTGTTGCCATATCAGCTTTGGATATCATGGGACAAAAATTTGATATATTATCAGATTATGATAATGGTAATTATATTTTTCAGTTTCTAAGCTAAATACATAGAGTGAAAATATGTTTTCTTTATCATAGAAGTATCACATCAAAATCTATGGACTCAAATATGACTTAAATTTTATAGGTTTCATTATTTTAAGTACGTTAAACAATATTAAAAGTACTATGTATTTTGAAATTCAAATACTTTGTTGCCATATAAGAAAAGGAATTGATACTTACTAGCCTGCTTGAATATAAAAAGTGTTACATTTTATAAAAAAAAAATGTTTTAAATAAAATTAATACTATTGTATAGTATATACTATACTGTGTTTAGATTAAATACATATTTATTAGAATTATAAAATGACTTACAGCAATTTATATTTTCAGATGCTGACAACTTAATACTGTCTGTTCTTGCCACTTCTGAGAGGGTAGATTTATGTTTAAGGCATATAATGGATGCTGATTATACTCAACTCACAGCAACAGATATTTTTTGTGAATATTTAAAAATGGAAAAGATTGCAACCATAGACAATGCTGTAGTTTTTAAAAACTCACCACATCACATTCTCTATGGTCTCTTGGTGATTTTTGGAGATAACAATGAAGATGGATCTAGTCATATTAAAAATGTTCAAGTTTATTCTCGGTAAGTGATTATTATTTTTCGAAATTATTTAAACTTTTTTGTACAGAGGTTCTTTGGTTAGGACCTATTCCTTATTCAATTCAATTTTCTCTTGTTGACTTTAAAGTATGCTAGTTGAGCACAGATTATTTTGTCATTTTATGTGATATTGGTGAAATCTAATAATAATTTCTGAAAAAAATGATAAATTGTGTATTATACAGAAGAAATCAAGGGTTAGATATAAGCGCAATGCAAATTTTTGTATAAGAAATACAAGTTAATTTCATATGCAGGTAATAAATTGTAGTAGGAGTAAAGAAGTGAATCTGCTATATTTAATGTATGCTGACTTTAAATACCTATTTCTATGGCATAGAACTGAATTTGTATCATGAACTTCTAGACTAAAATTTATTTGACAATGAACACAACAACTTATTTGAAAAAAGATATTTATTTAATTATTTTTAGTTTATTATATTCATCATCATCTGTAAAGGGAGTCCTATTAAGGGGTAATCCTATTAAGAGTATTAACAAAATAATGCACATGAAAAACAAAACCAATCTTCATATAATAATGGATGGAATTATTATCCCACAACCTGAGCATTTTGTGATGTCCTTTACTGTAAAACTAACACGCCAATAGATTTATGCTTTAAAATAGTAATTTAACTTCATATCTAGATGTGTTATCTCTAAAAAAAATCATTTTATAACCATTAAAAAATGAACATTAACAATTTTGTGTTCATTGTATAGAATATTATTGTACTACTAACGCCATCTGTTAAGAAAGCAAAGAGTAAACATCGCTGTAATATTATTAGAGCATCTACGCGAGCCCTCACAATGCTCAGCTTTTTGCTAGTGCTAGTGTTTTAAAGTGAAACTATAACTTGTAATTTAATATATTTATTATTTACTACCTGCAGTGTTGCCAACTGAACTTCTTTAAATTAAGTACAATGCCATATTAATATTATATATTGACTAGACTTACTATTTAGGACTCAGTAATGTGGTCAATAATGAGATATATTTTAAATAATTATATACATATGTAATTTATGTGCATTGTATAATAATGTATTCTATGCTTATTTCAGATCCCCATCTCAAGCGTTGTTTTTGATACATTACATATATGACTCAGTTCCATATAAAATTATTATAACAACTCCAGATTATGAATTAACAGCAAAAATCGCTGAGCTGTCTAAATACAATGAGAAAAAAACATTCACCTTAAATTATAAAGATTGTGCATTATCTGTGAAAAAGCAAGTCAATATTATACAAGATCATTTAAACAGTTGTGTGACAAAACAGGATAGAGAAATAAATTTGCTAGCTCGAGGTGTTCCAGAGTATTTCGAATTTAGGAATAAGCTTCTAGAAGAATCTTTGAATGGTATTAAAAGTTTAAGATTTGAAAAAAGTGATCTACCTGACTCAGATCCTGATGTTATGATGATTGATGATTAATTATCTTTTTTTTTTGTTACCAGTTATTGGTACCACCAATTATTTCAAAATAAATGGCATGGGCAATGTATTACTGGTATTAAAATTAATAATGATGAAATACTAAAAAGACCTTTTTAGTATCTGGAGTACTAAACATAATAAAATATGCCAATTTAATAAATGAAGACAGTTTTTCAGCAAACAGAGCGAAATTAAATCCTCCTAGGAAACGACAATGCTTTTCAAAAATTATAACTAAAATATGTACTGATGTTCTAAAGTACAAACAAAGCTGAGAGTTTATCTAAAGGTAGTTTTAATAATACTTGGCATTATTTGTAAAATTGATTTTGATTTTGGAAATCTGGCATTTAAAAATCATTTACAAGCTTCACATGGTTATAAAAGTATAAATTATGATCTCATTATATTATGGTTTAAATGTTATTATTAATAATAAATTGATTTAAAGATTCATAAAACATTCTCTTTTATTTCTAAATATACCCCTACGTTATGGCCCAAATTTCATATCATATTGTGTAAGTTAGGGTTGTGGATAAAATTAAAATAGTTCAAAGTAAATGTCAATAGATGGCGTTTTAACTTTTATGTATCATGATGAATGTAAATGATGTGCTCGTAAGTCTGCCTCATTTTACTCATTGCTAAATATACAGTAATTTGCTAATGGGTTTGTGTTGTATTCACAAATGGCGCTTTTCATGATTTTTTGTATCCGCTAAAACGCTTATTCTTTGAAAATTGTTTAATCCAGCGTGAGTTTGGCTTTATTTACGATCACTTTATTTTATTATATTTATATAATATAAGTAAACAAAAATAAGATGAATTAAATCGTTTTGAAAAGGGGTGGTGTATTTGATAGTTGTATATAATTAAAACAATTATGCAATTGAAGTTTGAATGAATTCCTGTAAATGAAATTGTAAGGTCCTCTTTGAAACAAAGCTAACCAGTTCAAATAATTGTCGGTAGATGGAGCTAGATGTATTAATTTATGCTTCATGTTTGTGTAAATTGATTCGTAGAAAAATAGATTTCAAACGGTATATGTAGTTTAAGAAGTTTAAAAACAATTATTATTACCATAAAAATAATCAAAATTATTTGAAGTATTAAATCAAAATTTGATAATTTTATTGGTTATTTTTGAAAAATCTCATGAAGGGCACGGAAGTGTAACTTTGTTAACAAAAATACTCAATGAGGACCAGAATATAAACGTTTATTTTTCATCAATTTTAGGCATTCACTTTCTATTCCAAAAGTATATATAAATTCCGCTAGCAACCCAACCCTGGAATTTAATTATTCTTTGAAGAGTTCTCACCAATTTACTAAAGAACTTATATCCGCAGTCGGATCAATAGTTTAGGAAAGTGATTTTTAGAATTAAGAAGCTCACAGGATAAAACGTTAAATTAAAATCCTAATATATAACAGAAACTTTATTTTAAATTTTTAAATACATTTTATATTGTATACATTTTTATAAAAATATTAAAATTTATACTTGAAAAATAAATAAACCTTAAAACATATTACATACCTGTTGGCAAAGAGAGCATTTACAGTAAGTCTCTAAATTTCTATTCATATACATATTAATAACAAAATTATTGAGCGTTATAACTTTCGAAACTTAAATATTATACCTAATAGAAATAGAATAAAAATAATTATAATTACATTTTTATTTTTTTACAAATATTAAAAAGTCCTTTAAGGAGTGTTAAAAACCATTTTTTTATTTCTTATTTTAAATTAATTTTTAATAAACAATTTAAATTGAAACTTAAAATATTTTTTTATCATAAAATATACATAGTTAAATTAAAAGTAACATCAAACAAAGGAAATAATTTACAGCGGTTCCCAATATTTTATATACTTGTGGTTCCATTTACTAGAAATAGAAATTCAGAAATTAAGTGCATACAAAATAATAAATTTTAAGCTAGCGACGCGACATTCCCCGCGTAGCGACGCTAGGCCAGTAGAGCCAACTGAAAAAAACGCGACATTTTGACGTTCAAGCGGCTTTCACACGTACAATTTTACGATCAATTTGACTAGATTGGCAAAAGAAATATATGGTGTGGACTGTGGATAGAAATATCGATTATAGCTGTCCTCAATAAACAACTTATCTAATGCAAAAACTAATTTTTCAAATCGGATTTATTTGTTCCTGAGATTGGCGCTTAAACAAACAAACGACCTCTGCCTCTTTATAAATTATAATACGAGTGTTAGTTTAGATTGTGTCAAATTTCTATCACTAGTAAGAAATATCAAATATAGATAAGTGATTGGGAACTCTCCTTAGTGATATATTATTGCAATACCCGATTGATTCCTCTTATTAGCACCATTTATCAGCTTATTGACAAACTATAGTAATTAAATTAGTATAAGTAGTTGTTTCGAATAATTGACAAAGATGGCAGTGGTTTCTTGTCTCAGAAAATTTGTTTTGTGATTAGGTACCTACATGGTTAAAGTAAATTAACGTTGACAAACCGCTCTATTATCAACCTGATTTATATTTTCCATATTTCCTTTAAGGTTTAATGGAAAAAAGGGTTCGATTGTTCTAATGGAGGCAGGCAGGCACTTGCCATTCGGCACCGCTTTGATTTTATTCAAGAAATCTCTTAAAGTAACATACTTCTATTCTAAAGAATTAAATTATAATACACTGTACATAGACAGGAAATCACTTCCACCTTTTGTCAAACTATATTTATTATTAAATTATATTAGTTTACCCACAACCAAAAAGCTTCATGTTGGGAACAAACAATCATCAAGTATACTTTATTATAATTTTGTATACAAAAATTTGTTTTAAGTTTAAGTGAAACGTTAGGAATACGTTCACATAATATAAAATTGTATTTAACTTAAAGAAAATTTACCGCTTAGAGCTTAATAATATGCTTACATTCGTTTTTATTTATACAGATATGCATAGAAAAGTGACAAGTGTCGTCTTCGTTTCCTCAGGTGTGACATAAACCAGACTGAAGCGAGGACGCAGCACTAGTATTAGTAGATTGCTTATTCTCAACAAGTCTATATATTATATTATTTTGCTCTATTACATAACGGGGAGGATATATATAAATGTGCTTAGCACACCTCTCCGGAGCAACCCATACTTGTCAGGTACTAGGAAGCTTATCAGTGCCGCCTGACTCTTCACATTTTATTATTTACAAATAATACATGTTTCAATCATTTTTACTACTACACTACTTATTGTAAGAATATTAAGTATACGTAACTAATTTTAACAAAAAAAAAGAACGACTAAATTAAATAATAATCTTCAATTCGATTATCTATTCTTATTATATAACATATAAAATTATTTTCACAACATCGATTAAGAATTTGTGTTCACTGGAAAATAGTATTCAATGGTTGAAATCAAAACTATTACCTAGATTTAATCGAATCTTCTCAGACAGATTGATTTTCTAAATCGATATCGATAACAGAAAAGTAATAATAATATTTACGAGTATAATATCATGATATGCTACACTACATAAATATGTCATCTCTAACAATCAGAAAGTTATATACCAGGGGTGGCCAAGCTCCTTGATAGTCCGAGCAATTTTTCATAATTTGTAATTTTTCGCGATCCGCAATTAAATACGTATTTAAAAGGTATGTAAAAAAGTTTTCGATGCAAAACATATACTGAACTGAAAAGAACTGAATACAATCACAGTGAGCGCATTCCATTGTTATGTTCTTAATTGCATTTAGGAAAAAACTTAAGTTAACTACTAACTTATATTCTATTATTGCATTGCACGTCCGGCCATTATTTTATTTATATGTACATATATGTCTTTATTATTTGTCTTTTAAGAGGTATTTTATTTATGCTACCTTAATTAATTAATATTTAATAATTTATTATTATATTTAGTTATTGCACTAAGTTCATTATTGCACAGTTCACTGGCTATTATTTTCACTACTTGCTTTTATTGTTCTTTTACTGTCTCTTAATATTTTATTACAGTTCCTCGCGTTTTCCTCACTTTGTTGCATTTTTTGACAGTTGCCAAAATACACAGAATGAGTTTCTACACTTTCCGCACCAGATTCACTTCTAGCTTCGTCCTCAGTGTCATCACTTTCAGTACAACTTACTATCTTTGCAATGACTAATTTCCTTTGAACTTGTTTAGAACTAGTGGAGTCACTGCTAAGATACCCTGAATCTTCTACATTCGGTCCCTTTTTTCGTCTAAATTTAGTTCTATGAACATTTTCCGGTTTTTGGCCCCGAACAAAAGTATTAGTATTGATTCTACTATGACTACTCGATGTACGTATTGAGTTTCTGCTATTATCAAAACCGATTTCTTCTTGATGTGCGTTCACGTCTTCGTATTCGGAATACTGGGAGCGAATAGATGATCTTATCGGATTCCTTGAAGATGGGCAAATAGAGCTACTTGGTGAAAAATTTTCGCAAGCAACAGAGTCTGTCATCATGCTTATGGTTTTAGTTTTCGGACTCAAGTTTCTATTTTGTGAAATTATGGGATATGGGATATTTGTGTTATCACTTTGAACTTTTCTAGGAGGAATTTTAGGTTTCTCGTAAATAGAATTATCTTCTGTGGGTGGAAGAGGTGGAAGTATATCAGGTCTGGCTAAATTTTTTAATTGTTTTATAGTAGGTGGAGTGGACTGGCGTTGTCTTTTAGAATGTCGCAATTCTAAAGTTAAAATACGACCTTCCTCTGAAGACCAACCACCAGCGTTATCATCGCAAGCATCATCCGTAGTACTATCTAGGGATTTGGAACCACTGCATACAGTAGGTGAGAGCTTTGGACGATTCAAAAAGTGTCTTGGATGCTCGTGATCATTTCGTAAACTATTAAATCTAGGCATCGATTCATTTGTTCCAAAATTTTTTACAAAAGTCCCGCTGCTTCTCAATTGTATACGTTGACTGTTTCTTTTTTCAGAAATATCTATACTTTTCAAAAGATCCTTTCGACTAAACTGTATGTTTTCTATTATTTCTCTTTGTTTAAGATGCTTGCGGTCTAAAGTGTCAGGTTCAAAACCATCAGATTCATGAATTTTTATGTAATTTTCTGGCGGATCTTTTACCTCAATAGTTAAGCAACCGGGTTTTTCATCCATACTTTCTAATACATTAAGTTTTCTGCTCCCCATTGAACTATCCGAACCACTAGGAGATGTGGGTGTACTATCGAAGTTATAGTTATTATTTACATAAACTTCACTTACTAAGCTGTAATTATTATTATGCTTTAAAGCTATATTAGTATTAGATTCGACTGGAGACACTGATTTCTTTAGTTCTATCGTCTCATAATGATTGTCACCTATAAACATATCCCCTAGTGGAGAGGGAGTATTGCTATTGCTACTTGAATTTGTTTTGTATATAGCATTTCTCATAGTAAGTTCTTCTTCTAGCGGTAATGCGTTACTTAAGCTTGGACTTGCTTGAGATGATGGAACATCAGGATATTCGACGGGTGTAACTTTTCCTATCGTATTTGAATTTCTTTCAAGGCTATCTGTTTCATATTCATTCCCTGAAGGACTATCCAAAACATTTCTATCAGAAAAATTTTCATTTACTTTAGATTCACAATTCTTAGAAAACTTCTCTTCATCGGAACTGCTCATATTATAGGAAGATCTTGAAAAATGGTCAAGTGCTATAGCCTCATTGACCATATCTGGTAAGCTGGTATTATTTTTAAATATTGAGTGTTTGCTTCGTTTTGAATGATCGATATCACTACTAAGGCTACCTGAAGAGCAATCCTTTAGTCCAACAGGTGTTATGTCATCTACCTTCGAAACAGTTTCACAGTGATTGCTTAAAGTATCAACATTACCGAAATCAGGCAAAGGTATATTATAGTTTCGAACAGATGGTTCTGACCTAACCGATCTTGACGTTGATCGTTTGTTCGAGAAATTACCTAAATTCATACTATGAGAAGCACTAAAACTGTTAGTTTTTTGTAATTTACACTGATTTCCATTTTTAGGTAGCGACAAAAGTGAATTTGCTAAATTAGTTTTAATTTGATTAGGGGCGTGATCGTTGTAAAACGTTTGGGATTTCGTGTTTGGAATATTTTCAAGCCATTTTCGTATGCTGTTTTGCTTCTCTCCTTTATCTCCGGTACAATTAGTACAGGTCGTGACGTTGTATTTTATAAAGTTTTGAATATCATCACTATTGCTGGATTTACAGCCGGGACATCCCAAGCAATTCGAAGATTTTTTTCTGCTATTGTTTCTTTTTAAACTAATTAAACTGCCACTACGTTGGCTTCCGAATCCATTGTACAGGTCAACACTATTTGATGCGTAGGTATCTTCTTCGGGTATTTCATTTAATACTGGATGAAAACGTTTCGACGCCATTTTCTGCTTGGCAATTGCCATCACTTCTCTTATTTTCGATAGAAACTCGATTGCGGCAGCAGGGGGATCCTAAAAATATTTTATCAAGTTTAGCTTTTATTATTTTATTTCTTTTAGCACTTTAAATATTAAAAAAAAAACAAAAAATAAAATGTAAATTGCATTGTAGTTTCCAAAAAAAAGCTATCAAAAAATTATACATCAACAAAATAAGTTAGTAGTTAATTAATTAATAATTGATGTTTTAAAAATACGTACTGCCATTAAATGAGGTTCAAAGTAAGCTGGGTTGAAGTAAAGCTTACGGCGCGTAGTTCCCACTGGTCTTGCGATTTCACGGTCGTCTATTGTCTCTACGATGGAGACGTGCTCGTCGGGCAAGCGTTCGATCCCGGATTCGTCTCGATGATTTATTTCGTAACCATCACCTTGATGTCGTATTTCTTTCGTTGAGATTCTGTGTATTAATGCGGAAGTTGTTTGTTTCTAGAAAATTAGTAATTTGTTAGATTTTTGTACAGAGTAAGAGATTGTAAAACTGATATGGGCAACTGAATACGTATCGATCGAGCAGTATCAATATTGATTTTGAATCCATCTCTATCTAATTCGCAAATCATGTCGTAAAACGAATATTATTTATAATCACTTCATATTTATGCGCAACTTACATTATAAACATTGTCTTCACTCCGTACACTACTATCAGCAAAATCTTCTAAATCCGAAAGGTCGCTACAAAAACCTTTGTTGTCGTGAAACTGTCGTCCGACAGTTAACAAAGGGTTTTTCTTAATAACGCCATCATCCTGATTCGTTAACGATTGAATTCGTTCGTTACTTATTCGTATAATATCATGTTCTTTTATAGAATCTTTTTTTTTTAAATTCTTCAACTTTTTTAAGCTACTTTTTTCTGATGCGGCTTTACGACGTTTTTTAATATGTAAATACAGGAAAACAGATGCGACATAAATAAGACCGAGAAGTAAGGAACTAATGCCAATAGCGACATATTCAGTGACGGTGAGACCGGAAGTGTTAGAGGCTTCCAATGTTTGCGCATTTGATGCGAATTGGACTTCAGTTATATCTGAAAATAGAAATAATATACAGAAAAGTTTAATTTTATGCTTACAAAATGTTGAACAAGTGTAGTGTCCATACGTTTTTTTATATAAACTTATATTATGATTGGAATTTCAGCGACTAGAATTCTTAAGTGGCTGTATTCTGAAGTAATAAAAGCAGCTTATTGTAGCATTTTTATTTGGAGATATAAAAAAAAGTATATTTTTATCAATATTTAAGCAGATTATGGCAAAATCTGCAGTTCTTTGAGATCTGTGATTTTTTCAAATTTTCATCTAAGAATGTTTTTCTGGGTTGTAACACTAGCTTGATAATAAACAAACTTAAAGAAATTTCTTTGTTCTATTACTCTTATCTTGAGAATTGGAAAATGAAAAATGTAAACTTTAGAAACAATGCGACATTTTATGATATATAATTTAGATTCTTCAAACAATATTCTCTTAAAAGTGAATATCATGCTTGGTCGTAAGAGCACGCGTCGAGAGCAAAGTGACAAGTGGAACCTGTTATTTGCATAAAAATAAAGCCACGAAACAAGTTACCTCACACGTTGATTATTAATTAATGTAATTTACATACTATAAAACTATTTCTTAATTTAAAAGAGCTAATTAATAACTACTAGTTAACTCACACACTTTAAGATAAAGTAAAATATCGTGAAGAATCTGCATTTCCAAAGACATGTGAAGTTTGCCAACTTGCACTTTTTTAGCGCGGTGGACTATGGTTTGATCTCCCTCGCATTGAGAGGTAGCCCGTGCCTAGCTGTGTGACATTACATAGTGCCGAATAAAATATATTCATTAACTTACTATTGCCATGTTTAGGCGGTGTGCCTTGCACCCTGAAGGCCACACACGGTGTGAATACACCTCGTAAGTCCAGAGGCGACGTTGGTGTCGCTGATATATCTCTGCATAGCAGCCGAACTACCATCACCCGACCGGACATTCTTGTTCGTAGTTCATCTTCACCACTCCACTAAAATCATTTCAGGCTAAAGTTTATAAGATATTTGAATTACAATAGATAGTGTTAAAATTGAAAACAAAAATATATATTTTTCATAAAGAGGCTGTCACCAGCTGGATATGAGATTTATATGAAGATAATAAAAGTTAAATAATATTCAGTATCACAATCAAATAAAATGTAATCGGGGTAAATTATGAAAAGAGAGCCGTATAAATATAAGAAAATTGAAAAGGTGTTCTCAGTCTTACTTTTTCCGTAATACATCGTAGAATACTTAAAATAAATTTAAATATATACAAGATTTTACTAATGGAAGCCCGTGCCTAGTAACGGGACGTTAAAACGGCTACAATACATTACAACATTTTATATTACCTGAAGAAATGTTCTGCCTTCATCTCTAAATAAACTAAATGGCACATCGGCATCCAGCGTATTCCTTAGGTCTAGAAAACCTTTGCGAGTCAGAAATTGAGCGCCTGACACTGCACATATTGGAGTCTTCACATCTGCGACAAAGACATGTAAATGTAAGTTTATACAAAATGTTGGTAAAAAAATACATTATAATTCTCAAAAATAATTTGAATCGGCAATTTTAAAACAAACAAAATTATATTTTGTATATTATTGTAGTTATTTTATTATTTTCGAATGGTAAGAAACTGGCTGGAAGCACTTGCTTACTTTGAAAGATGATTTCTCTTGATGGATGGATTATTTGACCTTTAAGTGGTAAGTAGACAAATGGTATCCTTTGCACTCCCATGCCAGTTCCGAAGGTTGCCAAGGAACATTCTGCGAACAATATAAGTGTGTCGTTGCATTAATGAGTAATTAATATCTCATATTTTATACATTCCATTCAATTCTTATTTTTAAAAATTATATCTACTCGAACTGATGTATGTGTAACCTGAATAAAATGTCTTTACGTCTGTAACACGTTTTTTTCGTGTATGTAAGTTAGATATTTACAATATGATAAACATTAGAAATGGACGTCTATAAACGATGATCTATATTAAAAATCGCTATAATCGCTTAATAAATGTACTTATACATCGCATTCATTATAAAATAATTTAAGACTGCATAAAAATGTCAATAAATCGAGATGTTTCTGCTCACTTTCAAAATATGATACAATGTAATTTTGGGTACATATTTATTGAAGCTTAGTAAAAGTTATGTTTATCCTTACTTTACCTCTGGGAACACCACGCTAAATGTCCGTCGCTAGATCTTTAAATATTGACACCAGGGTTCATTATCTCGCAAAGCCGATTAAAAGATTAAAATACAGTTGTAAACAGCATTGAAGCTAATTTAACATTGTTTACTGTTCATACGAGTTTGATAGTGTGGCGAGTAGGAGGATTATTTCCTACCAAGCCGGCAATAGAAATAAGCTGCTGAGTGCTGATCACAGTTTAAAGTATTCAATTAAATATAATCACGACTCTACATAAAGAGGACAGTTAAACAGTTGATAAGGCTGTGGTAATCTAGTCCCAATGTTGGTCACATAGGTAACCTTGTTATGGTGGGGGCTCATTAGCGTCCGGCACTCCAGCCGGGCGCGAAGCCTTGGCCCTAGAAACGTACAAGAAAGTGCCACCACGGTGGACGGTCGATATGTCGTGTGGGTTGCTCCTGGTCCTTTTCAGATAGCAGAGTTCCGTAGTCCGTTTGAGCAGTTTTATGGTTTATAGATCTGGCATGGCAGACTTACTGTCGGAAAGTCGTAATTGAGAGCGAAAGCGATCCTGTGATCCATTATGATGGAAGAGGTGACGTGGGGTTTTACGTGACGTTTTACGTACTGGATTTTCTGATGAGTCCCACATAAAAACATGTACTCGTGTGTATTCAGATGGTTTACCTAAATGCATTTTCCAACGTAAAAAACCGTGGTAAACTATAACCCTTGTTTATGTGGAGGTCTGGTCCCAGCAGTAGGACGTTAAAAAGGGCTAAATACATAAACAGTTGATATTTGATGTAGTAGTGTTTGAGTTACAAGCAAATAACAGAACTTTATACATTAACCTGAGCAATAAATATAATCTTTATGGCTTTAGGTTTTACTCTATTTGATTATGTCAGAACATATTAGAAAATATAATATAATTTCAATGGCGATTTATGAACGTAAATATAGTATCTTATAAAGTAAAATTTAAAATAATATAAATATGTGCATTTATTATTTTAAAAATCCATAATTAAAAAAATAATAAGCAAACTTTAAAAGAAGTCGTACTCCAAAACTCTCACGAAAATCAAACACTTATGCTAAGTACGGAAATTGACCAAGTTTTTAAAACTGTTACATTGCACGATGTCGACATTTCTATTTTCTTGGTAAGTAGGTACAGTAGTTCTACAGAAGTGACTACGCAGAATTATCTGTGAACTAGAAATAAACAAGTTCAACTCTATTAAAACTTCAAATTTACATAAAATGTAAAATAATATCATGAATGATACAAAAATTTGAAGTATTTTAGCAGTTAGTTTTTGATTACTTATATAAAATTTATAGAGCTCATTGAATAATGCAAGAGAATTCATTAATAAATTTTGATTATTAAAATTTAGTTCATATTGAAAATATTCAAACTTAAAAATAAAAGTTCATTACTAATTTTAAGTGTAGTGATAGAGATCTATATCTCCTTGTCATCGTCTTCTCATGTCAAGGGTCACTACTACAAAATCCATTCATTTTAATTTGTAGGAAATCGATTTAAATGACAAACAGATAAAGCTTTCTTGAAGCTACTTTAAAATAACTCCAAATTTACTATCGCATCACGCTTCTTGAAAATATTGAAATGCAAAATAAGCCGTTATTATTTTATTAATGGTGTCTATCTTTTACGAATTAGGAATCTGCTCTATAAAAAAACTTATCTTTCTTACTTAGGTATATCGTTATTTATTATGAGCTAAAATTGGTGGCTTCGTCTGTGTGTGCACGTTTATTAGACCATAATTGAGTTCACGCTGCATATTTGGATATAATGTACCCATTGAAATGAAATAAAATGTAATACAAAAGAAATGTCGTGTCACGGTGTTTGTGGTCGCACTTCTACGAAACGGCTCGACCAATTTTAATTATTCTGTTTGTACATTTGGTAGGTATGAAAATGGCAATAATATATTATCATGATCAACTACGTTTAAATTAGCAAGACTTTTTCTTTTAAAATTGTTTAAAAATCGAAAAGCCAATATTGCAAAAAGATATTATCAATAAGTCATGCTGCACATTTGTAAATTTTAGCTTTTGCTTCTAGAATATGAAAGTACCACATTGCGGTGGGACGAGTGACGACAACTCGACATGAGCTTTTGAAGTTCAGGGGCAGGGCCGAACGTTTAACGTGCTTAACTTCCTACATCTTGTTATGACTGACAATTTTTTTAATAACGTAAATACCTACGTGCTGGCCACTACACCACCGACGCAATTACATATAATGGTGACCTAAAATATCATTACCTGGCAAGTCATCAACACATAGTTCCCGATCTTCTCTAAACAGTGGTGCGCGTTGCGGGCATGCGCATGCGCACCCACTAGCCTCTCTAGCCGCGCCGGCGCCATGCTCTGCGCACCGCGACGCCCCGCATTCACCACCTTTGAATGTATAATTAAACAAAGAAAGTTTTAAATGTTCAATTGAATAATGAGTATTGTGTAATAATTATATAATTGTTTAGTATTCAAGATTGACAAAACTGCGAGTGTAATGTTAGAGAATTTTAGTTTAATGTAATTAATATAGGAAAGTCATGAGCATTTAATGGATTTAGAAATCTTTCGCTAGATATTATTTTTAATGATTCGATTAAAAGTCTATTTGAGTGAAACACAGAGTTCTTAGATAATGTTTAAAAAAACTTCGTAATAGAAGTTAATATTTATCTAGAGATTTTTGGAAATATATTTTTTCAAGAAACGTTAGAATAGCAGGAAATATTTGCAATATTTAGTAGTTACCAAGTAGTGTGAACACGTCGCCGGTGTCCCGTCTCGTTAGTTCGCCGAGGCTGGCGGCGGCCGCGGCTGACACAAGCAGCAGCAACGCCGCCATGCTAGCCGCCGCCGTCGCGCTCGATTGTCCGCCACATTCTTAATATCTGGGACAATAATAAATAACACTTTCTGAAAACACTAATTTTGACATATTTAATCTTTTCAGATATTGTTGCGATTATCTTTTTATTTTTCTTTCTTAATTTTCAAACACACATGGGAGCTAAAAAATCGAAATAAATCGGCAAAATCCGATGAGATAGTTTTTATTTAAAATTGAATAATGTTAGTAATCAGACTTATCATAAATGCATATTTTTCTATGTGTAGTAGAGTGAAATATTGGCTATGCCTAGCCTAGGGATGTACTCATGCGAAGCGAGGGTAAGTTCATCATCATCGTCCCGAGGGTAAGTTGCTTGTGATATATTACTAAGTCTATGAAACTATTTCGGTGATTATAGTTACTACGCGTAAACCACGAAGCACAAATATCAGAACGCAAGTTTTCAAAACTTCAGTATTTTACGTTCAATTGATTGAAACTTAAAAGTTTAACATAGATTTTAGTACATATAAAGTTTATTTACATATTTCTATAACAATATATTATGTAGTCTACAATTATTTACGTTAGCTTCAAATAGGTGTACAATTGCGCTACTTTGACATCTGAATGTAAGAAATGATAGGTGGAGTAGCTCGAGACGGTTCCGATAAAATATAATGTCGTAGTGAAAGCTCGCACGCTATTGCAAAAATTCATTGTCTGTGTTCGATTTCACTTAGTTCTCATTATTACTCGTTGAAGATAACCTTAGAAAATTGATGAGAAAATGTAGACGTAGGTACATGTTTTTCTCGTATGTAACCTTCATAAATGTATCGTTTCTATTTCTTAGAAGTTTAATTATATTATAATTAGCAGCAATTAAAAACAGATTAATTCGTTGTTTCTATCATTTGTATTATTTTATAATGTATTCATGGCAGTTTGAATTTGAAATTTTCATAAGGGACTGACGCTTAAACATAATTAAAAAAAACTGTATTTTTTTAATAATTCATGATCTATAGTTCAATAAAAACAATTTCATCGTTAATTACAATACGATTACTATGATTAGTGATAGCTAATTGGACGTGCAATAAATATTGTCGTACGTTTGTTTAGTTAGATGAGTTCGTGAAATCACGAGTACTGCAGTCTGTGGCACGCGTCCACTATGTTTGTTGACTCTTCGTAAATCTGTTTCCGTGTTCGACAAGCTTTTGGTAGTGTTTACTCGAATAAGTCAACATAGCGCACTAAAATTGGGAACGCGGTTTAAAATATTATTGAAGTGACAATGTTTCACGGTGTAATGACACTGACAAACTCTCGCAGCGGTGGCCGGACCCCCCAGCCGTTGCTAACGATGCACTGTCTATCATTCATCAGACAGAATCAACATGCTGGTAGAAATGTGCTATTTTGATAAATTGTGATGTATTATAGCTGTTTAAAATCAGATTTTCTCTTTTAAAGGAATTATAGTTACTTCTAGTTGGTCTGTGACGTATTGCACTATTTATCAGAAAATTGTCTTTAAAATTCTTCTGATTCGCATAAAAGTTTAAAACGATGTTTATAAGGTGATTGCTTCTATTTATTAAAATAGTAACAGTATAACCAACTTTACCTGTGGTATCTAATTTTTATAAACTTTTGCCGTTCGATTTTGACGAAGGCTCAATTTTCATGTTTCTTACATCACAGTATTACGATGAATGATCTATTGTGAGGTTAAAGATGTTTTGGAGTAAAACAAAAGATTACACGATTTTCATTTAAGTTTTACTACAGGTCATTGACGCTTGGTTTTGAACTTGCAGCCGAGAAAAGACGATTTGTGACGCAAAATGCTTACACTTTGAGGGCAAAGTACATTGCGATACTTAAATAGGCACACTTGAACTTTAGAATTAATGTTGAGGAAACTTTTATAGAAAAGCATTGTAACTTTGATTTACGTATGAAGACGTCTTACCATTGTAATGAATAATACGATTGTCTGAGTTATTCTCCAACTTAGCAATTAGCATGACTGACATGAGGCATGTTAAGTTGTATGTGTGTTTTAGACATCTACTACGTGGAATTATCCGTTCTTACGAGTACGTTAGCAAATTCAATGTTTTTCTCTTGTTTTAATTAACAATATTAATTTATGATAGGCATTCAAGTAAGCGAATGTTCTTAAAAACAATTTGTTTTGTTGATATACTTCCCATAACTTAAATATAATCGTACCTAGGTGCGAGTAAGTCATATTAAAAAGAAGTAAGAAAACGAAGTGTGTAGTTTAGTGATCATAAAGCATTTTAATTTGCTATTCAGTAGCGATTTGCTCTTCGATGTACATTTAAAATATATTCTCACAGTCACTTTGCTACAACTACAACATAGATGTAGAGCAAACCTTACCTATTTATAATTTCATAGCAGGACCTATATACAGAAACTCCAGGAAACTACCTTGCCAGGTGTATTGATGTCAATGATAATAATTGTATCGCTACCGTTTCAACTACGGCGTCCGCGTACAGCTCGGAAATGTATATTATAATATGTAATTACCTGTTACATACTTGTTTTTTAAATTTTTCTATGTTACATGAAAAAGGATGACGATTACCAACGGTAGTTCGTGTAATAAGTAACTGTAAATCACTTTTTTTAATAAAAAAATACAAGTAACCATAAAGTAATTACATTCTTGTTTTTATACTTATCCTAAAAAAATTAGAATGACATGCACAATATGCGGAAGTAAAGTGTAAAATGTGCATATAAGTACGTAAGTAAAATGCACCTAAATTGTGTTTGTCCACTTTTTTTTTTATAATAGGGATATACCGTAGAAATATTTGAGAAGTAAATCTTAGATTTTAGCGTTCAACTAACATTTATTAATTTCTCTTTATTCTATTGCGTTTATGTCAAGACATGTTTATATTCAATGGGCAATGGGCATACTAAGGGCAAAATTAAAAAATAAATATCCAAACTTAGCCTGCGTTCTATTGTGAGATTTCAATGTGTTTTTACGATGCAGTAAAATATAAACCTACATTTATAAAATATTTACCTTAACTTTTACGACACTCATACACCTTCCTAGTCAACATCGGATATCGTAAATATATTATAGTGGCGATATGTGCAACAGTGCATACTTTATATATTACATAAATAACTCTGTAGTCTTCGTGTAACTTTGAACGACTAAACCAACTGTAGTCTTCGTGTAACTTGGAACGACTAAACCAATTGAGGTCATACTCATACTACTTATTTAGTTTGAAGGAGACCATAGTTATGTTTTTGAATTTTAATGTTGTTATATAAGACGTTATATATAACCAAAGTTATTTATTCAAAATATATTATGTTGAGTGAAAAAAAAAAGATTAAAATCTGGACGTAATAGATATTAGTCGAGATTTTTTTTAATTATAATGTTTCCGAGACCTTAAAATATCGTCGGACTAAAATTTTCAATAAGTTAACTCACGTCAAAAAAAAAAAGAAAGTTATGGTATTGCCTAGAATTTAGAAAGAAACTTTTAAAAAGTAAATGGATACGTCTGTCAGTGACAAAGAATGTAAAAATGGATCCATCTACTTAAATGACTGCATTTTTATCATATTATTTCCATATATATTAATATTCTATTAACGGTGGCGAATGTAGAATGATCTTTATCATTTTTGCATTTTGTCTTCGCCAACTGTTTTGGTACCAATTTTCTTTTGTATATTTTTACATTCAAATATTTTAAATTATATTAATGAGGAATACTAGGTCACAAGCTTTAAAGCTTTTAATAGTTTACAGCTACTTTAATTTTTCTAATCGAGATACGATGACGAGTAAAACAGGCTAGAGTAAGATAAAATGATATTACAATATTAATCAGCGCCGTGACGACAACTCATTTTAGCGTTTTTGCTCAGTTACCATACGTTTAAAGCATCATGACGTAGTATTATGGACTAATTTAGTGCAACAATTTATGGAAATTCATTTAAAATTGCTGTGGCTGCAAGCAACGGGGACTAACGTTGTCGGACTGGTTAATTGTTAACTATTATTTACATCTAATGCGACTTCTTCGTAGTTATGAAGATTAATGATTAGTAGGTTAAGGATTTCTAGTTCAGAATGTTGTTCCGGATGCCTCAGGATAGATAATAATGTGTAATTTTGAAAAACCACACGTTTTATATTGAGTTTTCTAACATGAAACTGGCTGTTATAATTAGTGAGGTTATAATTGAAAGTTTCAAACTGTAAATGATATATTAATTTGCTCTGTTTACTCTGGAATACATAATTATGATTATACTGCGTATATAAATACGCTAATTAGCCTCTAAAAAAATTAGCTGTTTAATTTAATTATTTGGTAAAATTTTATATCGATTCAAAAGAAATCCCAAAAAAATCTGGAAGATTATACAAAAGGAAAAAATATACTGTAAGTAGGAAAAGTTGTGGGTGAATTTAATTTAATTGTTAGATCTAGACTCTTATAAATACCTTATACCTAGGTATAACAAATATTTATATTTAGGTAACATTATACATTATGTACACGTCCTCTTAAGTAGAATGGTATGATTATTATATTATAGCGATGTAGAATGGAGACAGTTTATCGTCTCACAAGCACATGAAGTTTATTTAATGTGTTAAGCACACGCATGCTAATAGATAGGATCACAATATCAATAAATATAAGATAACTTAATGGTTTTACTTAATCATAAAATTTATATATCTAATTAAATATAATTATCAATATAATATTATGTATATAAATAGATAATATAATTATCTATATAAAATACGTAATGATATCTATTTTTTCCAAATTAAAGACAAAGCCTATACAACGGAATTAATTAATCCATTTAATAATTATTATGTTCTCTTCTCAGAAATTTTCATATGTGAATCATTTATGACATGATTATTGTGTTATCTGTCAGTTGTCTGACGATGAAGTATACAATCTTGAGGAAACCTGAATGTTTGAGTCTACAAGTTTTTGAAAGACCAAGCGAAATCCGCCAACCAGCACTTGGTCATCTGGTGGACCATGGCCTGATTTATACAGATATAATTTACTTATAAAATTTTATTCTATTATGCTTTAGATATAAAATTTATAACACTATATGCTTATTCTATACAAAGGGAATCCTTAATTTTTAATTATTTATCAATTAATTATATTCATTAAAAAAGACAGTATCTGGGGCTTAAGTACTGTACAAATAATCTACATTAAATGTAAAGTAAAAAATATGCGGAATGATATATAATTCTATAACATACTAATTAAAGTCTCTACAATACAATCTTTATTTTATTTTTATAGAATGATTCTGGTCTAAACTTCCATAGTAGCTTGTACAAAGTCATAGATAAACATTTAAAATTTGTATACTTATATAAATTAAAAGGTTAGTAGAGGTCGATATGATAAAAACCAATATTTCACTTTATAAAATTTATGTGATAAATTGCTTTGCTGCTTTTAAGCTGATAAACAAGCCGCATCATTAAGCTGATAAACAAGCCGTTTCTATTACCTCGACGTCGGCGTTCCGTTAGTAAAATAAAAACAAAGTATTTTATGATCCAAAGAGCATGAAAGGCTCATTAGGTATATTCAGTCACCTGCAATTTGCTTACACGTATAAGTCTTAAAAGATTGTTAGGCTCCTGTAGCATTAATTAAATGGCTGGTAGACCTATCTAAGCTGTTCACAAACGCGAATATGTAAGTAAGTTTTACATTGATTGGATAAATATATTATAATCTTAATACCTATATTATATATAGAATATTTCATTGTATTTATAACCATAATACTTATGAGTTATGACATTTACGAAAAAAAAAACAGTTTATCGATATTTTTTTTCAGATCTCTATCTATTAAGATCTTTATCTAGTTTTAATGATGCTTTCGATGATAACATTAATCCTGTCAGATACTAAACTAAAATCAATGACCTCCTCAGTTTAAGTGGTTGTTTATTTTTACATTATAATTTTTTTACCGACCCTTCGAACTCTTTTAAAAGCAATTTAAGCTTGCATTCTCAAGTAGATCTCAGATAAATGCAATGGTACTTATCAGTTCAGATTAGTTACGCTTTGTTTAACGATTTTCAGCTGTAAAAGTTGAACTGAAAGCTTTATTAATGTATGTAACTTCAAAACGTAGCTTTTTGCCCTAGTTACCTGCAGAAAAGAAATGCAAAGAACTTATCAATAAGTATAGAATATAATAAAGAACCAAATTAAAATTTACAGTTTTATGAAAATGCTATCAATTTTAACGGAGAATTTCTCTCATAAATTAAATAATATAAGTATTGTCACAATTTTTAGATTTTTAAATTACTATTTTAATTTATATAGCATATTTTTTTTCCATTCGTTGTGTTAACAATGCTTCATTCAATTTTGTTCTACACAATTAGATATATGCTCAAATATGTTTCATCCATAGCTAATGATGCCCTCGAGGGTAACGCTTGTTTTAGTACGTTAGGTCGGCGCGACTCAGGTGAACAAACACAAATACTTGCTTCTGTCAGACCTGTTGCCACGCCGCTTACGGACGAGTGCTTTCAGCTTTAACATAAAACAAAAGTAAATTGTCAAATTATATTTTATTTTTTGTATTGTAAAATGAAAAAACTAAGAGTAACTTAACTTACTTCTATTAACATAACCCCATACGAAAAGTAATTAATGTTGTTTGGTTGTTAGAAAAAATCTATAATTATAATATGAGCATAATATAATTATAGATTATTAGAAAAAAATCTTTCTAACGATTCCACATTACTTTTTCAACTCTTCTCTCGTAACTTCTTTGAATATTTTTTTAAATTTATAAAATCAAACATATTATGTTAATACGAAATAACGCAAATTGAAGACTTTTGTTCATCGAGCTACTTCTTGTTAAAAAAAATCACATTATTGAAACTGCATAATAACTAAGAACATATAATACTTTTTTATTCTTTAGTTTTTCTCGCTATACCATAATAATCGTAATCATTTATCTTATAAAGAAGATGAAGATATTATATGGCACACGTGTTGTGCTTAGTTCTAGATAGATAAACACACAATAAAGTAATAATGGTAAGTGGATTTATGAATGTGTAAGTGCATACGCGTGTTGACTGTTGGTCTAATATTAAAACACGAAGCCTACTATAACGTCGTATCCATACTAATATTATAAATGCGAAAGTAACTCTGTCTGTCTGTCTGTCTGTCTGTTACCTTTTCACGCCTAAACCACTCAACCGATTTTGCTGAAATTTGGTATGTAGATAGTTTGCGTTCATGAGAAGGAAATAGGCATATTATTTTTTGGAAATTCAACCCCTAAAAGGGTTAAAAGGGGTGGCAAAGTTTGTATGAGAAAAATATTTTTATTGCACATTTTTGCATGAAACTTTGAATTAATGCTTTTTAGTACAAATGATGAAACACGTATTTCAGGGTTTTTCGAAATTCACCCCCATTGGGGGTTAAAGGGGGTGGCTAAGTTTGTATGGGAAATTTAATTCTATTGAAATATTTTGCGTGAAACTGAAATAATGCTCTGCAATACAAATTATGAGATACATATCTAAGCGTTTTTTGAAAATCAACCCCTATGGGGGTTAACGGGGGTGGCACAATTTGCGTAGGAGAAATATTTAACAGTAATTTTTACCATAAGTCCATAACAATGAACCACGTACATCAGTTTATCATTAACGAAAAACACACAAAGAAATTATGATACACATAGTAGCAAAATTGGTTAAAAATAGGAAATAAGTTTTAGAAAGCGCAGCAGTGGCGGCACGACAGGATGCTACACAGTAGTTTTCAGAAAAGAGGGCCAGAACTTTAAATGGGGCATCAGTCCTTGGTACATTATAAGTAACAGTATATAAGCAAAAATTTTTATTTTATTCACTCTTAGCGCGAGCGAAGCCGCGGGCACCACTAGTAATAATATAACTTAATCGTGTAATTTAAATCTTAATCAATCAAATTAATAACTAATGTATTAGTAATAAAACATGTCTAGGATTCATTATTGTTGTTTCAATTTTATACATAACTAGCGACCACCCCTGCCAAATTTAAAGTTTGTTGCACAAATTATGAAGGACTTTCATATACAGACTTGCGAGAGCCCTTAGACTTAAGGAATCGGGCCCTGTCGCAAAATCCATTCATAACGGATGTCTCGTACTAACTATAAACAACCTATCTCCCAAACATGTTTATACATCTATCGGTTTTCGTTATTTCATGATGATTAAATGAGTGATCTTTCGCTTTTATATATTTACAAGCAATTCCCGCGGCTCCGCCTGCGTTTTTATCACTATTAAAAATAGAGATTAGTGATAGAAGGTTGAACGTTTAGGGTTAATATAAGTATTTTTTGATGCCAAATCATAAAAAAAATAAAGAATAAAAATATCTAAAAATAAGAAATAAAAAATCTGGATAGGGGAATAAAAAATAGCCTACGACGTATTCTCAGACCTACCAAATATTTTTTGGTATATAAATCTTAAAATTCAGCCAAAACATTGTGGAGGAGTTCGATAGCAAATGTGTGACACGAGATTTTTGTATATTAGATTTAAGCAGTGCTTTTTGTTGGGGCAAGCGGGGGCACGTAGTTCCCCCAAATGGAATATTGAAAATATCAAAAAATAGCTGTAGCTATACTGAAAAATTGAAGGAATTTGAAAAAAAATGAGTAAGACTCAAAACACCGTGCCAAGGGGTGGGTGTACAAAAATTATGGACTTACTAGATTCAAGAATTAGCGGGCCCCTCAAAAAAAAGAGACAAATAAAGGCTTGGATATAAGTAATATACAGTGGACTTCTGTACACTTTTTAACGCTGGCATTTTCGTTTTCCCATTGAAATACATGGTTTGGTATAGCATACTGCTTTTTTTCCTCGAAGAACAAATATTTCAGAGAATCTATAATCATATTATGCGTAATATTTTTAAAAGCCGTCGGGTATTTTCTATGTAAATACACAATTTTGATTGATTTGTTTGCACATACGCAGTACGTGACTAAATAATAATGTGTAAGTGAAGGGACAAAATTATGATATATCAAATTACTTGTACACACAGCCACAGCGGCTTTATTTATCTTGCTGCCGCTTGTATAAAATTAAAATAATCAATTTTCTTATGAATGAATGTGTTTGTTGACGAGTGTGAGTGAGTTGAGGATGAGTTGATGTGAAAATGTTGTATTTCCTTGAACTCAAACTATAAGAAAATAAATTAAATCAGAAACGAAGTAATATAACGTATATTAGATTATGACAAATGTAAATAGCACAGTAGAATTTGCTTTGTAATGGCTACCTACCTAGTAGGTACTTAAGTAAAAGTAAAGTCGTCAGTAGGAATAAAAATTTCGTTTAAAAGTTGCTTTCGTTCTATATTATTACTTTTATGTTCTTGTTAAAAAAAAAATCTCTAAAAGAACAAATGTTTACATCCCGTAATATTCCCAAAAATTAATACTATTTTTATAATATTACATAGGTACTTCTAATTCAACAAAAGAGTAACTAAAAATGTTCTGATTATGATTTTAAAACTAGCGAGCGAGTAGACTTAATAACAGTAGTCGCGTAATATGACGTGTCACATTTTTATCAATGATCTGCACTTTTTTCAGATACTTATAATCAACAGTAAGTACTTATATTTATTAATATGACGGCCAACTCTAATAGCGTTTTCCCGGCTTCCTATTACTCACTTCCGTCCCCTTTTTTGTTCCCAGATTTCAATAAAGTCAAAGGAAGAAACCAGTAACCCACTTAATGAAAATTGAGAAAAATAAATAGTAACTTTATTTAAGAAATAAGTAGATACTTTGGTTTTCTAGATTTTAGGCCATAATGCTAAGCCATTAAAATCACCATCAACAAACAACAAATAAAGCAAAATATTTACTGTAGGTACATGGAAGATAACTTTTATCTTCCGTGGTAAATGGCATCCCACAAGTTAATTATATTTAAATAAAAAATATTTAGGAACAATTACTTAAGTACTTAAAATAAATTTTTCATTAATTTATCTACAGTGAGATAAGTTTAATTTGTATTTTACAATTAAAAGGTTTTATTGCCATTTTAGTCCTTATTACATAAAAGATTGTACAGAATCATAAACTTTATTGACGTTGTAATGTGAGTGTGAGCGTTCGGTCGATGATCGGAGCCCGGAGGTTTAAAAACTAATGTCATGGCGGCACGCATATGTAGAGGTACTTAAAATATTCGTAACAAAATTAAGTGTCACATTCGCACATGTATGTGAGTAAAGTGATGGTAAAAATCGTCTAATTGTCAAAATTTCATGACACCGTTACAATAAGTGGCAAAGTTTCGACCGCCCAAGAAAATATGCATAATTAATTTCGATGGCCAATTTAGCGCCTTTATTCGTTTAAAAAAGGGCTCCAACCTTCTGAAAAGAGTGACATTAAAATATTTAATATTTTTATATATTTAAAATTTACATTCTTAAAGTATTTTTTAATTAATAAAAAATTAAAAATAGTGAATATATAGAAACCTTAAATCTAATTAAAACATCATATGTACAATGTTCTGATTTTGTAAAACTGTTCCAAATAAAGATTTTTATTTTATTTATTTATTATATTTTGGTATTTATTGGATACAATTTAAAAAGTTTAAGCTAAATACGAATTGAAAACGTACTCCGTTTCCTACAAAATAAAATTATGCATCTTATTTTAGAAATCATAGCTATTAACAACTCAGGTTCCGTTATCGTCTACACTTCGTAATAACACTAAATTATATTATTTGCATTTAGGAAAAAATATCAACGAACGTCGGACTAATTCATAAAATTTTGGTGCATCATTATCACTAATTTCATCCTTGTAACAAAATTCAACTTCATACTAAATGAGGTTTGCAGAAAAAACACGAATCAATGGAGCCAAATAATTTAATTGAAAATATTGAGATGTAATTTTGAATCATCAATCGTTGAAAGTAACAGTTAGTAGTGTTGGACACAATGGCAGAGTGTTAAAATGTTAGAAAGCGATCGATCATTAAACGACGTCTCATTAATCTGGCTTTAGCATGTGTTTATTGATATTTAACATGGTATTAATTGTACGAAGTTATTATCTACACTTCTACACTAATATTATAAAGAGGAAAACTTTGTTTGTTTGTTTGTTTGTTTGTTTGTTTGTTTGTTTGTTTGTAATGAATAGGCTCAAAAACTACTGGACCGATTTTAAAAATTCTTTCACCATTCGAAAGCTACATTATCCACGAGTAACATAGACTATATTTTATTTTGGAAAAAAATAGGGTTCCGTAAGATATTTGGGTTTTTCGGACACAAGGTGTAAAAAATCAACCAGAAAAGTTACTTATTTTGCGTAGGTACGCTGCATAAACTATAAAAGATAGAACCATAAAATGTACTAATTAATTGTAGATCTTATAAATATCTACAAAAAAGTCCGCGACACACTATACCTATCTATGTCGAGTGAGGCACAACAACCATTTTTTTATTTAAAAATTATCATAGCATTTTAAATATATGTAGGGATCTCTCCAGATTTTTATTTTTTAATTTCAGATCAAATATTTACTTTTATTTTTTTATGATCTGGCTTCAAAACCTAAATATAATCCTCAATTTTCATCCTTCTACAAACGCGGGCGGAGCCGCGGGAACAGCTAGTATTTAATAATAATTAAATGTCTTTCTAATACACGCAATTTCATTTATTTAAAATCTTTGATGAAAAGCTATTATCTTATCTCTCTGCTTAATTAAGAAAAATGTATTTTATGTATCTTATTGTAGTTAAAAAAAGCTTAGCTAAGCAAAAGCAAAGCTTTTATTTAAGCTCATCAAGGAACTTCATGTAGAAGTATGAGTTTCGATGCAGTATATTATGATAATGAGGATCCGTAACGTTTTTAGCTGAGAATGCAGATTTATAGAGCTATGAAATCCTTAACGTACAGTGCAAAAATTTTTGTTCTACGATAAAAATTGACGAAGTTATGAGGAAATTACTAGCGAAGTTACTGCGCGACTGCCGCTGTAGCTGTGACGTCATAGTGACTGTCGCCGCTAGTTAGCCGTTGGGAACGATAAGGCGCGCAGTGTTTTAGTGACTTTGAAACTAATTAAGTGTCCGATTTGTGTATAATTTAACTTTCTTAACTGTGTATAAATATTTGACAGTACCGAAATATACAAACACTTCATTAGAAACGCCAGAAAAACTATTTTTTTAGGCTCATAACTTCGTCGTAAATGGTTTTCCGTTATAAAAAGAGATGATTAAACTCCACCAGGTCAGGCTACAAGACATTGATGTGAAGATCATTCTGTTGTACTTATATATTCTTTATTGCACAAAAAGTAAACAGAACAGTAACAATACAGAAAAGTTGTGAACAAAGGTGGACATACATACATAACTAAACATATTTAATGATAGGTATAGTTTTGTAGGTACTTAACTCATGTAAATAATTGATATAAGTTGGTACCTACTATTACGTGTAGTGTAAGTGTACCTATGTATTCTCTTATTTTAAGGCACTGTATTGATTATATATTTATGTATTTACCTACTTTTAACTTTTTAATTAGTTTTGCGGATAAACCTACATACCTACACAGTGGCGAATACAAGATTAATTATCTTTTGGAAGGGGCTTGACCTAACCTAGACTGGTTTTTTTATCGTAATAAAGTCTTAATGAGACAACGCAGTACCGCCTAAGTATTTAACTACGACGCCCCGATGGCCCGGCAGTTCTGCCGAAGCAAACCAAGCCACAATACAGTCAAGAGATTGCTCTGCGCGTTTCTTCGCGTCACGCCTAGTCGGATTGTCGGACGCTACTGAGAGCACGTTTTGACCTTTTTTTGTATCCCTGAGGAAACCCTCATATGTTCCTGTAGGTTCGTCAACTTTTCACCGCAGTGTCAGGATGCCGTGTGGTCTCCTGACCCAGTGAGATGGGTACGGAAGAACCGCGCCCACACTAAAGTCTTCCTCCCATGGCCAGAGCAGAGCCTCGTCAGCGAGGTGCCTGATATGAGCGATACCCTCCCTCACTGAACGATTCCTACGAGCATGCTCACTCGCCCGAATTTGAAACACCTCGGCGAGCATTGACTTTTGCGCAGAACTGGGAGAAGTGGGCACGGAACGTTCAGTGACGTATGAACTCAAGTCTCCACAATAATCCTTCCCTGGACGCACAGGTAGACGTTGCGGGGTGGTCCCTTGTGTGGTCCGTGGAAGAGGAGGGTCTCCGTTTTCTTCCTTTCGTTGGAAACTCTCAGGCCCAGCATTCCGATCCGATCGACAAATTATTGGTGCCGACTGTGCCCGGGAAGAAATAGACACCACAGGAGCCAGTCATAGCCGAGACTCCTCAGGATAGGACCTAGAACTGCTCCATGTGGAACGCCGCAGTAGCCGCGTCGTCCACCAACCACACTGTTGATCCCCTTTCACACGATCAGCCTGTCGCGGAGGAACGCGTCCAACACCCGCCGAAGATAGAGAGGCACCTCATGATAATAAAATGGCACTCGTAACGTCTCGAAGGCAGGGTGTTGAAAAATGCGACAGTTAAAAGCACGCTTCCCTTCTCCACTGCTGCCAAGGACCCAACCTTCAGAGCGTTCAAGGCGTTCAACGGTCGACCGACCTGCCATTAACCCAAACTAAGTCTCTGAACGGGCCGGTCCCAAGAATGCGCTAAAAGAGCTTGCCCATCTTACTCAGCATCACGATTGGCATGTAAGAAAAAGGAGAGAACAGAGGACGACCCTCCTGGAGCAACATGCACAATTTCCCTTTCTTTTAAATTTTCATAAAAAAACATAAAAAAAAGTCAAAACGGCTCCTAAACAATTTCGTTGCACTATGTTAAATGATAAGAACGAACGATAAGAAATGTTAAAATTCAGTCTACACATCTTAATATACTTAGACTAATAATGCCTAGACTGATAGTTTCATACATAATTCCGCTCAATATTGAAGTAGCATTAGTATGAATGTGTGCGTAAGTGTCACGTAATTGCAACCGAAGGCACGAACACATACAGCCAAATAATATTGTGTAACTTGACAATTGACATTGACACGACGGGAAACGTATCTAGCCATATCTCGAAATCTAGCCAAAAAAAGTGGTTACAATTTGCTTGGACCTACACTCCATCTAGGTGTTATATATCTATGTTAATATATATATTTCTTGTGTGCGTGTGTATGTGACTGAACTCCTCCTAAACGACTGGACCGATTTTGATGAAATGTTTTGTGCGTGTTCGAGTGCATTCGAGAATGGTTTAGATTCACAATTCGGTCCACTACAACATGTATTTTTTGAATTAATTAGCTATTTATACATTTACACAATAAATGAAATATCCAATTATAAACAAGTCGTTGCTAGGCAACGTTGTTTTGCGCATGCGGACAGGACAACGTCTGTCGGGTCCGCTAGTCTATACATGTTATAAAACAAAAGTCCTCCACCGCGGCTGTCTGCCTGTCTGTCTGTCTGTCTATTCACGATAAACTCAAAAACTACTGCACCGATTTTCATGCAGTTTTCACCAATGGATAGAATAACTCTCCAGGACGGTTTTCGTATAACATTTGTCAAGTTTTTGTATACATTGGCTAAAATATAATAATATCTGTTGGAGGTGTCGGAAAAAAATAAGCCGTCTGGAAGCTTTCAACGAAAACGCTGCCTAAACCCTTTGACATATAACAAAATGATGTATGGTGGAATTGTGTAACTTATATAGGTCTATAAAAAATTCCGCGATGGCATATGTCTATCTCTTAAGGATAACGTACTATATCCATTTTAATAGTAAAAAATGGGCAATAATAAAGCGGTAATTGGAAAGCTATTTACACAAATACGGTATAAATTCTTATCATTTGAAATAAGTTAGAGGCTTTAAGCATTTCATGCACATTATTTTACTCTTTTACACCATTTAATTTAAACGAATATCTTAGGAGTAATCGCCAAAAAATACAGGAGTAATCGCAAATAAATACCGGCTGTGTTCGTTCCATCATAGTGACGTCACACGACCCGCATTGCCGGAAAAACTGCGCAATGTTTATTACTTAATATCTTCGTCAGTTATGGTCCGATTTGGATAATTCAAAAAGATATATCATTCTTATGTCAAAATAAATAACGTGCATACTAGTTCTATGTAATTTGCTATAACTGTACTGATCCTCATTATGGAACTACTGTTCTTATTTTAAAGGGAGAAGAACAGATTCAAGAGGAAAGTTTGCATGTTATACCCAATATCAAGTAAGGGAAAGAAAAAATAATAAAAAAATATGTTGGGACGTTATTACAACAGCGCCATCTAGTTCCGTGGTAAGCTACGTTACGTGCTTGTGTTACGGATACCAGATAGTTGTAATACTACACATATACATTTTAAAAACATACATAATATTATAAATATAAACACCCATGACTGGAGTACAAACATTAGTGCTCAACAAATGAATGCCCCCAACGGGACTCAAACTCGCGACCGCCGGCGCAGAAAGTAGGTAGTAGTAGTAATTAATATTATTATTGTACTTATGTATGTGTGACGAATGATGAAAACAATTATTTTGAACTTCTACCTTCTTACGCCAATCAAATATCCATAACTGTAAATTAATTCCCAATAGAATATTGGCATTGTCTCGTTCATTGAAGACGTCATCGTGTGAAATGTTTCATCGTGATGTACAATCGACAGTTTATGATAATAACACTCATATATGGAGAGGATTATGGTTATTATTATAATAACTGTAGAGTCTAAATTGGTGTAAATAATTTATATTGTTTCCTCAATATGGTTGGCATATCAATTGTCAATCGGCTGGGGCCGCCATGGAGACAAGGTTCTCATGAGTGATTTCGCATACATATGTGACACTGCGACTCTTATTATGACAGAGCAATTTTATCGACAAGTGCGATTATGGCTTATGAATAGCTGTATGCGCCGAAATTTCACTTGATGTAATCAGTAAGTACTAAGTAGTATATTATTCCTCATAGATAAGATGTGATTTGTTATGTAAGCTCGTTGAGAGTTAAATAAGTAATTAAATAAATATACCTGTTATACTGGACTATGGTTTGATCCACTTCGTACTGGACGAGGCCCGTGCCCAGCAGTGGGACGTTAAAAGGACTGAAGACAACTGTTATATTAAGTATTTAATTTTGTAAAGGATTCGACATTTTGATTACTTTTTTCATATATTTACAATAAGTAAAACTTTATTTTATTTTAAGATTGTTAATCGAAAATATCTTTATTTTTTTGCTTATCAGGTAAAGAATTATTGATAAATATACCGACGTATACTTTATTACTACATTTAAGAAGTAATAAGTCGTAATACGTTAAATTTAATGGATTTATATATCGATTAAGGAGCTCTCAATTTATATCAATTTAATAAAAAGTCACACCGAATGTGTTAACGAGCCAATAAAGCAGCACGTTAATGAAAATTATTTCATTTTATAAGTAACATGAAGATGTAAATATGTGACGCAGTTTGCTAAATTTATTGCGTACCTATATTTTTGACGATACTTGATAAACTAAGTATAATTAATGTTAAAATCGTAAAATTAAATAACCATTTAAAGGTGTCATTCTAAAAAATTTGCTTGTTAGAGTTACACTCGCACAACGAGAGTTCCGTAGCATCAAATAAGTATATTTAAACTACAATAATAAAGTACACTAAAGGTCGCACTCAGAGTCACTTAATGAACCATTAGGTTGAGAATCTCCATACTAAAAAACGACTTAATAGTTCATTAAGTGACTCTGAGTGCGGTGGTAAGATATGATTTAATTAACTAAAATAACGGAATGTAGATCAAAATCATCTACGTTGCTTTTTATCGACTACAGAAATTTACCTACCTAGTACCTACATAGTTCAAGTCGCTTAGTGAAATGTAAAAAAGTAAGTGAAGAAACTTATGGGTTCTATTTTTGTCTATTGTCTACGGAACCCTAAAACGATGAATATTATACCGTTGCATCTGCTGTCGTCGTTATAAATATGAGTAGCTTAAATTATTGCTTTGGATTTGATTAAATCGCTACATATTATAAAACAAAGTTCTCCGCCCCGTCTGTCTGTCTGTCTGTTAGCGATAAACTCAAAAAACTACTGCAAAGATTTAGTACATAATTTGTCAAGTTTTCGTATACATTTAATACCTATAGGAACCCGCAGCTTCGCTTGCGGTAAATCTAAACTCTCATATCAAACTCAACATAAAAATAAGATCGATTGATTGATCACGATAAACACAATTATGTGTTATTACTATATAAAATTTAAAATTTTTGCTTAAATACAAAGTGAAATACGTAGGTCATATGGAAGTTAATTATAAACAGAGTCATAATACATATGTGACTAGATAACTATGTACACGACTGTTAGTATTTGTTTAGCATTGACGATTTAGTAAGGAGTTTTCAAATAAATTTTCCTTAAGATTATAATCATCTTCAGGCTTCAGCCCATTTTACCGTCGTAAGGGGGATCAGGCCATAGTCCACCGCGCTGGCCTAGTGTGTGTTGGCGGACTTCACATGATTTTCGAAAACTTGTAAAATTTTCTAAGACATGCAGGTTTCCTCACGATGTTTTCCTTCACCTAAGACAAGTGATAATCCTGATAGAAAATGATTCGCACATGAAAATATCAGAGGTGCGAGACCCGGATTTGAACCTGCATCATTCGGTTATTCAAGCGAGCGCGTTGGACTACCACTGACCACAAGATCATAATAATATATTAAATTTGGTACAAGTAATTACGGTACCAATATTTTATGGCGGCGACAAATGTAGCTCTCAAAACATAAATGTAACGTTAAAATAACACGAGGGGCTATTAAACGTTTCGTCTTCATTTACACTGTCTGTCACAACACATAAAAATGAAACTATAATAATTAAATATTTTGTCTTGTAACATATATTTATAATATATATTTTTTATTTTGTAGAGAAGATAGAAATCTTGCTCCGGTTCGCTTTCTACCGGTATTGAGGTAAATAATTTAATGATATTCACTGTAAGTATTAGTTACTTTTGAATACATTATTTTTATTCCAAGAACCTTATTGCCAACTTTATCATACCTATACCATGTGCAATCAATTTGCAGTCGAGATCCTGACATAGAGGACAGTATCAATTAAACGTATGTCATTTTGGAACTAATTTAAAAATTAAAATTTTATTAAATAACTAGAGTCCAATTATGGGAATGTTTAGGAAGTGTTATAGTAAGTTAATGTTTAATTTAAATGAATAATAAAGCTAATTACTATTATTTTAATCTTCTAAGTATTCTGTTTGAAGATCAAAGAGAATCTCTATTTTTGCAATTCACATTAAAAGAGGGGACAATCTCAGTTAGTAAACGAACACACCGAGTTACTTACAGAAAAGTAACTAAAAAATAAAATAAGAATTTTATTAAATTCAAACTAAATATTACTTAATTCTTAAGGTAAGCCTCAATCAAAATGGCGTAGCAAAAATAACTTTAAAATCTAAGAACTTAATCAATTTTATTCTTATTATTTTGTCTTATCGCAGTGCAAAGAACAGCTATGTACTCTTATAAATTATGTGCTATATTTTATTTAAAGCATGTGATAAAAAAGCGTATTATATCTTTAGATAGCAATAAAATTGCATTTAGAATTTTGAATTTTTATTTTAATGTCATAGAACTAGAATATAGAATATTATTCAAGATTTATGTAAATATTTTGCTATAAGTATGTATTATAATATGCAGCATTTTATACAGCTGTATTTTTGCCAAGAATAAATGTCTCTCCTTTTATAGTATACGGTATACCTCGTATATTTCTTGTTATATAAACTTAGATATTTAGTTCAGTTACCTGCTTAATTTAAAATTTCGATAGGGTTCAAATATTTTAATAAATACATTTCAAAATTACTTAAACCTTCTTAACATCCCAGAGGCTCCACAAAATTCAATTCTTTTACGCTTATAGGTCAATTATTGTTGTATTATGATTTTGTTTTACTTTATAATTATTTATAGATAAAAAAATAAAAAGCTTTAAAAACTTTTATTGGGTAAAAACTTATAGGTATACTTAAACACATTTTCAGTCAAGAAATAAAAATCAACTAGGTAGGTATGCAGTATTAACGTAAGCAATAGTCAATACAAAAGCTGTCTATAATTGTTTTTCAATTATCCCACGGGAATAGCTCGATGGACTGGGATAAAAGTATAATTCATGCTTTATACAACGTGCGTGCCAAATTTAACTTACGATTCTTTCAAACATTGAGACGCTAGTTAACAAAAAAATCTAAACGCGACGGTTTGATAAAGTACTATACGCATAGGCAATACTTAAGTTACCTATAATAGATTAAACAATATTTGTATTTTTAATACGATCCGCATGTGTGTCTATAGGAACTTTATTATAAAAAACCTTCATATCTATTGAAAAAATAGATAATTATGTCAATATTTAAGACTCCCATGCAAGCTTTTGTATTGTAATGCAACTGCGTAAGAAAATTTCGCGGTTGCATACAACTTAAGAAAGTTGAATCGCATTTAGATGTTATTTATTATATTGTTTAGGTATTTAATTTGTTACCTGATTTACACTCGAACCTAAGCTCGTCTATCATGTAAACAAATGTGTCAAGCGTTGGTTTTTGCTATGTGGGGCTATTGTGTGCGGACGGGTTTGTCAGGCTTTGCCGCAACGACAATGACCATCGTTAAGAGTGGTACATGCCCCGCTGACCCGCGGTTACTAGAATTTCTTTATAAATCTCCGCTTGATTTTTGGAACGCGGTTTAGAAATGTTTGTTGTTATGACGACTTACAAGGAAATCGTAAAAGTTCTCTATGATTGTATTAAAAATTACCTACGTTAAAACGACATAAGTACCTGCTTTTTATCTTGTACTGAAATTGAGCTTATTCAAATTTAATTGAGGTGTTCAAAATATTTGGTGAAATTGCAAAAACGCTTATAAATTGATCAATGTTAGTAACTTTCAATTTATTTTTATTATAATTTATATATAATATTTCTAATATTAGCGAAAAAAATATTGATTTGCATTCACTTGCTATTATTATGGTAATATCAGATGAATTGGACGGCAATACACACAGACGGTTTGTGAAGACTGAAGACCGCCCGTATCTATACCGCTATTATTTAATTAAAATTTAAGTCTTCCAAAGCTACTGGGTACCTACTATAGCACTGATTTTTATCTTTTCTGTATTGAAAATTGCTATTATTACGAAAATTAAATTCGAAAAGATACAAGAGGGATATTACATTATTAAATCTATCCAGGTCTTTCTTAACGTCCCTCCAATATGAGGGGAATCAGGTCATAGTCCGCCACGCTGCCAAGCGAGTGTTGGTGGACTTCACATGTCCTTTGAGAACTTGCCAGGATCTAAAAATTCAGAGCTTCACCCAGTAATTCAAGTGAGCGTATTACCACTGACTACAACTAGCACTGTCTCATATAAACACATAAAGATTTCTGATTGTTTATGATCTAGTTATGCAAACAGAAGGAAAGACTGGCATGAGGATATTATAAAAGTTCTGTTTTAGCTATTTGGCTACGGATCCCTAAAAATGATGTGATGAAATTCTCGCAAAAATATACTATTGAACTTCATCATCTATATAACGTAAAGCATTTCTAACCGGATCGAGCGTCTGGACTGATCGCTTTAATGATAAATTCGTCTCGCTTTTGACTTTAGTTACGTGTCGATATTAGTGATCTTCATGTAACGGGTGAAGCGTATTGCATCGAGCGCGAATGTAGTGTAATCTCTGAGATTGCACACGCACCGAGCGACGTGACACGAGACCAGCCACACGGATGCAGACGATATCGAACTCACGTATGACTTTAATACTTTTTACTTTGTTTTAATACATTTATGTTTCAATCAATTTACATTATTCCGATTAATAGATACATAAATAACATTACTTCATTTGAAGCTAATAAAATGAGCTAAGAAAGCTAGCAATAAGCAATTATTAAGTATAAATGAAAGCCTTCTAAAATCCATAGATGATTGTCTGTCTGTAATACGTTTTCAAGTTTCTTGATGAAAATCCATAAAACTTAATTTACTCGTACAGCGATAAAGTTACAAGTGTCGGTTAGTGTTTCAAATTCGATTACTTCCTCTTTGTAAAAGCTGTAGTTCTGCAATTCGAAGTACGACAATGTGATTTATTTATGAATTGTAGATCCGACTTTAATAGGTTACTTAATGTCCAAACTCTATCAAAGGAAGAAAAAGTGTTTGTCACAGTGATTTAAAAGCTATTAAATATATGTTTTATAAAGCTTAACTAAAGGAATAATTTAAACACTAGATACACTAGTCTTACGTATCATGAAATGTTTTTGTATTCTTGTATTATAAATGTGAAACCAATAAAAGTCATATACTCTATGCTAATGTGATTGGATTTAATTGAAATATCGATGTATGTATGCGTTGTAAATCTATAGTTTCCTTTAATATCAAAGCTCGATAATTTATTGGCTTGTAAAAGCTTTTTAAAAGCTGCTCTCATTCATTTCTATATATTGCTGTTTAAATTTGCATACTTCATTAAAAACTAGGTAGTCATCCTCGCTTTGCTCCCGTCCTAGGTACATTTTAAAGATTAGTCATTTCCATATAAATGAACATATTTAAATTTTAAACTTTTCCATTTTTCAGCTACTATTTTTGGGGTTCCCTTAATTTTTTATACTTAAACCACCTCTGACTCACCCCAATCTAAACAAAAAATTAAACATTTAAAACGGTCCAGCTTAGTTTTGAGTTACAGCGAGATTAACGGACACGGTACAGCAATTGATTTAGGCACATATTATGTATTTACATAATTGAATAACTTTTTGGGATTTTTTTAAATAATAATTTAGATAAAATATTTAAAAATATTCGGCGTTATAATTTCTTTGTACTAAATTTTATCAAAATCGATCTAGCCGTTAATATAATCTTTATTCAATAACATTACAAATATAGTTATCTGTAGGGTTCATCTATTGCTACCTAACTATGAATTTCTACAGCCGTAGTAAATATTGAAAAGTGGAGAAAAACAGCATTTTCTATAATAAGTACATACTATTAACGTAATCAAAGATACACGTACGGAACTTAATAAGAAGTTACATGGCAATAAAATGATGTTATAGTAAAATGTATGATTAAGTCTTCATTGCTGCTTACTTATAATTGATGGTATATAAAGAGCCGAGTCATTTTCTGTATCGAAGTATTTATATTAAATCGTGTCTTCGTTACAGTTTTCTACTTATTACGTAGAAATCAGTCTAAGCACCCAGTCCTAAGCGTAGTAACGTTTCATTGAAAATGTATGAAAAAAAAAACTTATAAGCCTTATATTTTTGCTTATTCTGAAAAATATTGATAAAAAAAATTCTGGAAATAAATTGTCTGTAATAATACCATTTAAAAAATAAAACGAATGTGAGAAGCACCACCTTTTTTTGAAGTCTGTTAAAAATGTAAACCATCGAGATTTTTGTCGCCATTGATAAACAGTATGAAGGCTTTGATAGTTAAATTATTGACACCTGTTGGAAGATAAGCAAAAAAACGATGTCGAGTCGTCACTCGAATAAAATATCAATCAATTCAAATATGGCGGCACGCGCGCCGATTATTTTCTTTCTTATTGTAATATGCGTGTACCATACCGTATTAGTTATCATTTTAGACCTTATCACAAACAAAATAAAGGTTATACAAAAAAGTTTCACGTATAGCTGTGTAGTGCTCTATCAAAATAACATTAATAGAATAAGTAATACGTAATTGTCGATTCGAATTTCTTGACCCCAATAAGAAAAAATATTATCAAATCATGACTGTTAATAACATATCTGAAGAAGCCATTAGGCATTACTATATTTATTTTTCAAATAAAGTTTGTATCTTTTAGTTATACGTGTAGGTAACCGCGACGAGGTTAATAAAACAAGAAAAATTATATCTACTCGGTTGCTATGGCAACTGCTGCCTCGTTTTTTTTATGGGACAAAGGGGGCAAACGGGCAAGAGGCTCACCTGATGGTAAGTGATCACCGCCGCCCATGGACATCTGCAACACCACAGGGCTTGCAAATACACATAAGTGCTGTACATAAGTGCATAAGTGCTGTACATAAGTGCATAAGTACATATAAATAACATTGAAGTGTCTGTTTTTAATTTCAAATAGCATTTAACTAAATGCATATGAAAGTAGGTATATACGGTACTTATATATTAAAAAAAAATTGTCTGTCTGTTTGTTCCTGACTGACTGATTTTGATGGGACTTTCACTCGCAAAGCTAATATGTTATAAGGAGTTATATAGGCATACATTATACACATACATTTTTTTTATTAGAAAACTATAAACTAAACTTAACTTCTTTCCTTATTATACGAATTATGTCTTTTACAGAATACTATGGATTATTGCGCCTGTAAATATTTTGTTTAATTTGAGACCATTTTCATACTTCAGATTTCACATTACAAAATTAATAAATAATTAAATAAATTATTGTTATTTATTTTTTAATTATATCTTAAAGATGAGTGCTCCTTGACAGGACATCTTGTTAGAGTTTAATTAATGATGCATGTATATATATATACAGGACTCCGGTGGGTGCAAAATGCAAATGTTCTTATACAGCTATATACTAGGGTCAAGACTTGGGAAAACTGAAATAATATCTTAAAATATTATTTTTATTCTATTTTTTATAATATTACTTTCAATTCTTAAACAAATACGTTTATTTTGATTCTTTGAATTTATGCCAAGTTATTCAATATTTAATAAATATTTATAATGACCAATGCACGAATTTAATATTATATTGTTGAATAGTTAATCGTATTTATCGCATACTTTTAAACAAAAATTAAATTTACTTTAATTTGAATTATTTCTACTGAAAAAATATACATAAAATACTATTATAAAATTTATTTAAAAAAAGAGGTTCTATCAACCCTCGTGCACTCTAATACAAACAGACAAGTTAGATTTAGATAGAGTCATTAGATGTTTTAATTGCGACTCAGCCGACGCGTAGATGCGACGCGTAATAACTTATTTAGAATGGTAATAAGTTTGTAGCAATATATTGAAGCACACCGTCGGTGAATAATGAATTGGTATACGTTATTTTAAATATAAAATAATACTGACTTTTTCCTGCGACTCTATATGTGTTTGATAATAATCCTTTTACTTTTAATCAATGATTTATATAAAAACTACCAATTAAACCTCGCTAAACTCGGGTTCAGTATAGGTTCTCAGAAGTCAGAGATGAGATAAAAATAATTAAAAAAAAGTATCAAAAAAATTTAAAAAGTATTCTATAAACATATAGGATACTTTTTACTTTTTTTTGAACTGGAGCTATCATCATACCAAATTTCATTAAAATCTGTCTATTAGTTTTCTCGTAAAACGGTCACAGACGGACAGACAAAAATCCTATCCTAAAGTTCTTAGAATTTGACCTCTGTATCGATAATAATATTTCAATAAGATATGAAAAAACATATTCAATAAACAGATTCGACTCAGAATTTTATTATATTTATAGATATCATTAAATACTACGGGAATATAGCTTATTAATCAAAATAAACAAATATAGATATATATTATTTAGTTCAAAAGGAAATCTTAAACAGTTTGTCAGTTTAACCTGTTATTTTATAGTGTGTAATTGTAAGGTTATGTTGTGCACTAATGCATACGTATTCAAGATCGTTAAGCCATCTGATCCATTATCGTAGACTGATAAATTAATGCAAGCTCACTCGCAGTCACTAACAAGGCGCAATAATCATTTTACACATAACGAGTATTTGTACCGCTTGTATCTGAATTTTCGAAATGTACGCTTATAGAATAAGTAATACTTATTATAAATAATATTTCTAGTTAAATACCCAATCTATAAAAAGTTGGTATCCTTCGAAATAGGATAGATGGAGTTTAGTTAAGTAATTAGAAATTTATTGATTACAATAAAATCAAATTATAAAAAGTACTAAAGGCCTTTTAAAAATTTTCCATGTGAAGAAAGCAATATAAAGATATTTTACTGTGAAGCTTTTCAGTTCATTCTTTGGAAAACTTTTATTACCACTGTAATCTTTGTTTAATGAAGCATTACGATTTTACAATCGCCATTTATGTTGATTGGTTTACACTTAGTTTCAAAATCAATTAATAGACTTTATTAAACAAAATAAAAATAAGGAATATATTTTAGTCCAGGAACAATACTTTAAAATTAACCATGCAATAATTAATCACAATTTATTAGTAAATATAAAATATTTGAATATTAAATATACATTTACACAAAAGTTAACGTTATCTGTAACAGAATATAAAAAGGAATATTATTATAAAAAGCTCAATTCGTAATACAAATAGGAAAGTTCACTATGAATTCTTTTCAAATTTGACTCAAAGCATCTGAATGATTAAAATATCACAAGAGGTCAGATTTTATTAGATAAAGCTTTTTAGAGGTTATTAACAATAACTGTCGATGTCAAGCCTTATATGGCATACGATAATACATCTCCTCTACATGACGATTCTAGAAATCAACAAAAGCTAGCACATGTTTTGATATAATACAAGATCTGGCTTAAGCTCTATTTTTTACGTTAAATAAGGAAAAAGATGTTAAGGAATCTAATATTACTAGGTATTATGCTATTATGCATTTTATACAAAATACACATATTGTAATAAAATTCTGATTCGAATTTATACATTACATATTTTTGGAAAATATTTTTCAATAGTCATTTTTATCGAGGCCGAATCAATAGTTTTTAGAACTTTTTTCCGTCTGTCTTTCTGTGACAGCTTAGCAACACAATTAATGACATAAAGCATACTTATTAATATATAATGCACTTTTAATAATGAAACTTTTTCCGAATTAGGAATCACTATAATCCAAGTAACCTGCATATATTAATTATTACGCATGCATACATACGAGTAGGATGTAAATAGTTTATCAAGAACGTTGGTACTATTACTTAATTTGCTTTTACTAGGAATGCTATATTACTAAAAGAGAATATCCGTTCGACTAGAAAAGTGCTCAAATCTGTGCTTACGCCCGATCAAGTTTTATCGGAGAAAGCAAGGGGACACTTTTAAATTGCCACATTAGATGTAACACATGCCATGCGTGCAAACGGTAATTTTATTTGCAATTGACTGCAATTTTCAAGTGTCATCTGGTGTATACGTAATTGTGATGGCGGTGGTACCGTAGAATCACGACGTGAAATCCAATCAATCTAAGTTAGTTTCACTTTGCTGTTCTTGTTGTCTATTAACTTTTTCAATTTTAAGCTTATTTTTATTTGAAATCACATCAAGTATTTTATAATTATAGTAAATTTTCGTATATATTTTTTTAATTATGTGTCTTGTAATGTCGCTAACAGAAATTTTATTACCTTCCATAACTACTTTGACTTGTACAGTACGTGTACATAAAATGAGAAGGGCCTAACTAAGACTCGCAAGAAAGTGTCATTAATCAATGAACACACTCAAGCTATCTAATCGGAATCTAATTTGAATTCTAATCAAAAAGCTGGCAAAAACTATTTTTGCAGATAGATAGCGAAATCACAGTGCACACTGCGACTCTACGAATAACCAGAGTTTGATTTATCATTCTTGTCTATCAAGCGATAATCAAAGATCCATTACCGCGGTTCCATTATACGAGAACAATTGCAGCGATACGAGTGTACTTCGGCGCTTTTATAAGTGACCATCTGACCTCTATTTCGTTTTGACTGACCTACGATTTGAGAGGACAAAAATCTATAGAAATTCGAATTTGCAAATCATGATCGAATATGAGAATTAATCGCCCAATACAGTTGGAAAGCTGATGATATGAATTCCTTTATATTTATAAGAACGAGGTACGTAATGATACCGTCACTAACTATAGGCTCGACCATTTCCTTCTACGACGTAGTTGGATCTGGTCAATTATTGTCCATTGAACAGATGGATTATGTGAAAAAACCGCATACCGTGCTGCGCACGCGCCGGTGATTGCTATCGTCCGCTCGTCGTTGTCCCTTTCCACTGCGATTGTTGCGCTGTTTATGTACAGTACGTTTCGGAATTGTGAAAATTTTTAAATATATTTAGTATTAAGAAACATTAATTTACGGCTCAATACAAAAAAAAATTGCCTTATGATATTAGTCACAAATACATTCGGTATAGTAATTTATCTTTCTAATATAGACGGTCCTAAAATGAAAAAAAGGTTATCTTAATATTGATGGTATAAACATAAAAAAATAACTATAAAAAACTACATTTTTTAAACAATGTGGTTTGCTTTTAGCTTGATATGTAAGAGTTGATAGCTCGGCATCCATGTATGACATCGTTCGCGTGCCCGGTTCTATGCGTAGCTAATGCCTTACTATTTGCGGTTGGACACACTGCGATTATATCTCACGTAATGTTGTCTATGATAGGGCGATAGGCAGATACAATCTGATGACTTCTGGATAATAATATAACGCAGTTGTTTAGCTCTTCATATTTGCTATACATCTACTAACTTAAAAAAAGTTACTTATAACATGTATTTACTTATAAATTAAATTTTTAAATAATTGTTCTGAAACAAATAAACGAAATCATCTTCAATAAAATATCTATTACTAAGCGATTGGTTCAAAAGTTACTTATAGAATTTTAATGAATGAAACCTATTATTTGGAGTCAAATTAAAACCAAAAGCATCTAATTAGATAGTACACAATGAGAATTACCGCTCATATTGAACGTATAGAATCAAGAAGCCGCATATGATCACCGGTTTATAAATAGGCCTTTTATCGTAACCAGTAGCTCGAATAGCACCTGAGAGCGATGATGGATTACGCACTCAACAGTTATTAAGGTCATTATGGACAAAAACAACATTAATAGCTAGCTAAGGCTATAGAATTTGCTAGGACCGGCTATCCAATAATGCGCAGTATCTTAATGAGATGTAGATTTGCTTTTTGATATTATATTCAAATTCAAAATATTTTATCCAGCATAAAATTATTACAATTTTTAACTGTACGTCACGAGTCTACACCAGTTCGGAAAGAAGAAGCTGCCGCTGACCTGAGAAGAACTGGCGAAAGAAAGTATAAGTATATAATGTACTAGCGACTCATCCTCGTTTCGCTCTTGTTCGTCCATAGTGGATTTAAAAAAAAAAAGACTCCTTTTCCAGACTATATTTTACCTCTTTGTTCAATTTCATCCAGATTTGTTCATCGTTTCTGGGATGATGCGCTAATGAGATGTGAGCGATTAAGAAATTTATTTTACGTTATCAATTTAAAATAAAATAAAGTTAACTTCGAAAAACAAAAGTTAGGCATATCATTATCGTATATATGTATATACGATATATGTATAGTATCCATAGTACCAATATAAAACTTACCTATACAATTATTAAATTATTTCAAATGATTCGCTGATGATTGCACAAATAAAAAAAAAAACATATTCTAAAATGTTTGCTAAATAAGTGATGGATAAACATTTTTAAAGATTACCTTTTCCGAATGTTAAGTATCAATTAGATTTGTGTCTTGTTATTTTTCACATATGACTTTAAGTAAGCTGTAGGTACTGTCTCGCTTTGAAGACATTAATAAGAAAATTGAATAGTACTTATATATATAAATATTTGATGTTTTTTTACTATGGTAGAGGTCGGAGGTTTGATGTCCATGTCATATAAATGCCTGTATTGACACTATATACAACTTCTCCAACCTGGTTAATTAAAGCAACATTCTTAACTAATGTCAAACAACACGCAATACCTTCGTATTAGGGACTGGGATTCATTAAGTGAATATTGTTTAGTAATAGGATATATTCTATTTACACTTGAAAGAAAGATAAAATACTATCTGTTATCTGTTCGTCTATTTTATTTATCACATAAAAATATCTCTATCTCGTAAAAGTAAAGTTCAAATATTAATACAAACTGGCACAGTGCCGGTTACCGAATGTTACGAACACGTTTGGCTCAGTTGGTAGTGACCCTACTTTCTGCGCCGGCGGTCGCGGGTTCGAGTTCCGCTGGGGGCATTCATTTGTTGAGCACGAATGTTTGTACTCCAGTCATGGGTGTTTATATTTATAATATGTATGTATTTAAAAATTTATATATGTGTAGTATATCAACTATCTGGTATCCGTAACACAAGCCTCGTAGCTTACCACGGAACTAGATAGTGTTGTTGTAATTACGTCTCAACATATTTATATTTATATATTATTATTATTATACATACGAAGTATATGTATTAAATTCATTTTAGAGATAAGACAATTTGCAAACGTCACTTAATCTTGTAATCAAAACAAAACACTATCAATTACATTTATTATACTGGAAAGGCAGGGAATGAAGTTATCATTTCTTGTGACTGTCCTGTTTACGACTATTCTAGTTATTAGTAGGTACAACTTGTTGATACTCGGTTTACGTACAAACTATCACTATTAAGGCCAATAATAGGCTCTCAATTCTCATAAAGATTTTTCATTCTCAGAATTAAATTATTTTGAGGAAAAAATGCATAATCAACTAATCTGTCCATACTTTATCGAGGTTAGCTGGAATATAATAGTTTAAATAATTAATCTATTTTAACAGTTTTTTAACAATATATCACCGAGATGATTTTATATATTAGTCGTCCAAAAAGAGATGAGGGCAAATAGCAATAATGTAGAGTCGAACGTTATTTAAAGATAGATTTTTAATTTTAAATGATCTTAATGATAAATATTTCCTAAATAACTAAAAAACACAGGATACAATTTATAACTTTTGGTAATTAATTATTAATGCTGTTATTTGAAATGAATTATTTCGAGTTAATCATTTTAAATTTTTAAAAAACACAAAATATTTGTTTTGTTTAATACGATCGCTGCATTCTACACAAATGTGCTCCACGATCAGTTAAAACAGCCAATCCTTCACAGTTACGATAAAGTTGTACTACCATTTGTTCTATTGAAATCAGTTGTCCAACTAGAGACTGGTTCATTCCTGTATCAGAATACCCAGTCAACTATGCAATCAGCTCGGGATAAATAACTAGTTGTGCAAGGGTTAATTTATTATATGATTAATTACCTTATTATAGTAGGTAATTTTAAAGTTACGTTATGACTTTATGCTTAATAGTTAAATTGATTTGTTTTTTTAGTGTAATTTATATTGGTATATTATATGGATTAATATCTAAAAGAAAAAATATACTAATCATCTTTTACGCACATGTCATCGGTTAAGAAGCTTGTACACCTTGTTATTAACAAAGACACAGATATAGACAAATAATGTACAATATAATAGTGAAATTAGAAGTATGGTGAAATATCAATAGGTATATATTTTTATCATTATTTTTTAATCAAAAGCAATTTCGACCATATTTCAGTGAGGCAATATATACCATGTATTACGATGATACCTATCAGTTTTAATGTTTAATGTCTTTTATCTTATAGATCTGTAGTTAATTATTAATGTTACAGCAGCTAAGGCTGTTACCTGATTTATGTTACGTTAGTAACATAATATACAGTACAAAGTTCTATGTGGACTTCTTAAAAATTATATTCTGCTTCACTTATAACGATTTATCCTCGTTTCGTACGCTTTGTATAGAAAAGGTTTAACGAGTGTTAGGCATGCCATGTTTAAAATAGTTTTTTTTTACAAAACTTAGCCAGTAGCCTAATCCATTTTGTTTAATAAATTTAGGAATTAAATAAATACAAAAATTGCTCGATTATCATCATTACATAATGTTTTTTTTTATGATTTTCTTTCAACAAATATATTAAACATGACAACAGACAAGATAACAAGAGTTATTCATTTGATTTTCTATAACAACAGACACCTGAAAAATGTTGTGTGACAGATATTAAATTTTGCTCACCTTATATCTGCATTATGTTCTTTTTATTTCCGGTAGTTATCTGTGAATAAAAGCATAATTTGAATAGAAGATTTGATATAAATTATAGTACCTATAAGGTGTAACTTTAACACCTCCCACTATCTAATAACGTCATTGATAGATATTTAATATTCACCATCTCTCTTTTATGAGCATTTTAACCTTTAATATATGAAATATATTATTATTAAAATTCTATTCTTATATAGTACTAAGTATAGTGAATTTCTATAATGTTTTCAGTTATTGTTAACAAAAGATAATTTTATGATAAGAAACAAATCAAACACACACACTTGACGACTCGTTTGGCTCAGTGGGTAGTGACCCTACTTCCTGCGCCAGCGCTCGCGGGTTCGAGTCCCGCTGAGGGCATTCATTTGCTAATCACGAATGTTTGTACTCCAGTCATGGGTGTTTATATTTATAATATGTATGTATTTAAAATTTATATATGTAGTATATCAACTATCTGGTATCCGCAACACAAGCACGTTACGTTGGCGCTGTTATAATAATGTCCCAACATATTTATATTTATTTTATTTATTTACACACAAATTAAACTAATAACAAAAATCATCATTCCAAGATATTTAGAGAAAATCGAATATTTATATATTAATCAATTTAAAGCTTAAATTCCTTTAAAGTAAATATTGTCCGACTGTGAATTATGATTGCATTTTAAAGAGATGCACCCACGCATTTTTATTAGACATTTGTTCAAGCGTGCCTGGTTTGTTTGAAATTATATTATGTTTTAACTTGGTTTTAACAATTCTTAGAATACAAGTAAGCACATACTGTATAATATTTTTCTGTTAAATTCTATTTAAGTGAATTAAATAAAACTTTAAAAATTACCAGATTATTTTTTGCGAATCAACCAACAAGACGGAAGACCTGAAATATAACTTATACAAAAACTTTCAAATACAGTTAGAAATATTAATATTTGGTAGTATGTATAAAAATAAGGTATGCTCATTGCGTTAGTTCATTCACTTAAACGTAATTATAGTAGCATCGAAGAGAGAGTATCTGATGAACTTATAGTCTTTATGTGAAAGGGTCTAAAGGTGATTTTAGGTAGGTTATGACGTGTCTTGTGCTTATGAAGCATTAGTCAGTGCGATATGGTACGTTGGTCGGCACTAGAGCGTGGCATATAACTGCCCATGTACACCGTCTTAGAAGCTTCCTGGTTTTTTTCTAATTCATAGCAAAAATTGATAAATATTACTAGAATATTAGCTTTTTCAAGTGGAACGATATCTTTAGTTTGTTTTATGAAATTAAATAAAAAAAGTAAAGTCGCGCTACAATGGTTTATAGAATATAATGTGCATTCAATGTAGAGCTTAGCGCTCTCGTATATAACATCAGGTTGTTTAATAAATATACACTTTATATTAGTCAATATCTGTCCCACGTAGTAATTTGATAAGTAGAAAAATTGTATAAATATAATTAAAATGACAAGCAAATGTGGTAAGTAAACACTATGATTAATTTAGCCTGGGTTTGTGAAGTCTCTTCTTTCCCACAGGATAGAAATTTGAAAATACCACAGTTCATTTGCTTAAATAGCCGTGGTTAGGATGATATGAAAACTAGTTATAGGTAATTATGTCGCATTTCTCGTTGAGGTAATTTTAGTAAAATATGTAGGTTTAATATTTACAAAATGAATTTTATAAAATCTTCTAGAGATATTAATTGAGGAACGAACTTCTATGTCATACGACTTTCAATACAAAAAAAATCCCATTAATCGTAAACAAACCAAAATCTACAGTAATGCATACGGTAAGATATTTTTCAATTGTGTGTTTGCTCGTTAAAATGCAATAACCTCTGAAATTACGAATCTTATTTGAGAAATTTAAATTGATTTTTATAGCCCATTGAATGTTTTTTAGGAGTTATTAGATGATGCGCACGCAGAAGCTAGTAATATTAAAACTCTTTGGACGTTTCCTTGATTTAGCAGCTTGATCTAAGACTAATATGAGGAAAATTCTATTCGCAATTCATGCAAATTTTTGGAGAAAAAATAGTAGTTGTACTCGTATATTATTGGATACGCTATCAAGCATCATTATTCGTTAGCTATAATCTACGTAAGTAGAGTTGTGATTAAAAGTTAATTTATGAAGTCTTAAGGATACAAGTAGGTACTAGAGGTGGAGAGGAAAAAGAGGATTACAAAATATTACAATCAATTAAGAAAGCAACAAATGTATTATACAATTAGTATTTTTATAATTAACCAAAGCCTGAAAGAGTCGTTTCTATAATATGTACCTACTTCAAGCAATGGTTTTCATATTGATTTTATCCACAAAAGAGATAATGTTTATCAATTAAGTTATAAATAAAATTCACTTCACGACAAGCAAATTCTGTTTCGACTATATAATATCTTATATCCTTTTTTTGCCTAATGTACGTACGTACTTACGTGCTTTTAAGTCCATCACATGTCAGTGGGTACATGTGTTTCAAAATAATATACACTTTAAATAAAATGTTTTGTTTGTCTGTGTTATTTAATTAATTTCTTTAGACTTCTAATAACTAACTTATGTGATTAAGAATATTTATTTTTTAATTAAACCTATATAAAAATGTAATTGAGTTGAATCTGCACATTAACTTTTTTTCTGGTAAAAAAATATTGCAATAGTTTTTATTATCGATGAAAACGCCGTATCTACAGCTTCAAGAATTTTACTCTGTCTAGTAGGGAACGTCCATTGAGGGACAATAAAATTTTGTAGGATGATAGGTGTTTCCTGGTCTACATACTAAATACATACTGCGGGCAGTCTATATTTTTTGGTTGATGAAAAGAAGAAGAACATATTATTTGAATCTAAGATTACATATCTCGTTATTAAATTTTACTTCTGTCGAGCCGTTGGTTTTATCATGAAGAAGACGTAACGAAACCGCCTTAAAATCATAATGTTAGTGTTGTTTGTAATATACCTAATCTGTTGTTTTATCTATAGCCAAGGCAATTCATATAAGAAGCAAAGGAATATAAGGTCATTTTCAAAATATGTATTAAATCATATTTACATTTCCTACTACGACTGTATAAGGTATTTGAGATATGAATAAGAATATCTTAATTAAGTCGGTGCGCAACGTCGTAAGCTATACTTGAACCAAACAGTACAACATAATATTATGTACATAATATATTGTTTATCCTAGATTCTTAAAAAGCTTTGAAATATATTTAATTTAGCTTCGAAAATCGACTAATTTAGAATAACTAATTATCCGGTTAAACGACCAATAAGAGAATGTGCATAGTGCATACCACATATAAAAATGCCTTTTTTCATGCATGATATCACCACACATTATACCTACTTATAATAATGCCCCCTCTCTTAACGCTATAAACTCAAAAATAACCAAGCGAGTTTTCATACGGATTTTACCAAAGATGGAGTAATTTAAGGGTTTGTGACAAGTAGCCGAAGTATGACGATGATTTTTGAAGATGTAAGAAAAAACCATGCCAGCTGGGAGCTTTATTGGCGTGCGCTGCGTAATCTAAAAAGTTATTTGAAAATTATAAATTTTCCTATTACAAAAACTTGTGAAACTGTAGGAACGCCTGGTATACACCAGGTATCTATCGACTCGACTCGAACTTAGTAAAGGTAAGTCACTAGTATTTACATTTATCATTATTATTCTTAATCATAATATTAAATTTTTACATTCAGTCAAAGACATCGAAGGCATTTAAGAACAGATATATGTAAATGCTTTACTTGTTATACAACAAGATACACTTAGGTATGCTTCGATAATCCAGATTTCACTTGTGATAAAAATTCTGATCACGATTAAGTGTATTTAGTAATTCCCGATGTTTTGGTATGCAGTATGGACAAATCCATTTCTATTTGCTTGATCGCCAAGATAGCGGACATATATGATGTCACCACTTGGTCGAAGCTTTATTAACTTCAAAATTAAATAAGTAGGTTCAATGTGCTCGCTTTTTATGTTGCCTGTATTAATTAGGATGTAAAACCACGTTTACACAAGATCTTAGACCTGATCTCGAGTGTTTGATTTTTTAAAGAAATGCTCTGAATCTATAATTTCCGTAAAACCCCGCTATAAAAATACATTTGGAGAGTTTAATGCCATGTATTGGCCGTGTTCAAACTATTCTTTATTTTAATATTGGAAGCAAATGTTAAATTAACTTTGATTTAGTTGTTTAGATTTTTTTTTGCTTTAAAGTATAAACTGTTGTTCAAATAACATATAAAAAATCATTTAATATAACAATCCGCATTTAATTTATAACTTTAATAATAATTAATTATTTACTTGGTTGATGGCTTTCTGTAAAACTAATTAGCAAGTAAATCGCCAAATAAAACGAATATGATAGAAAGTTTCTAATTTCGTTCGTTCGAATTCGTTTTTAATTTAATAATTTTAATTTTCGTTATTAGAAACATAGATGAAATACATATAAAACAAAATCAATTTGTTTCACGTTTGAATATTGTAGATCACATTATTTTCAAAAGAATAGTTATTCGAATTCATTATACTCGTACATACCTACTGTAATAAATATTACATATCCTTAAAAATCATCTATATCTTAATTTTCTATATACTTATGTGCTACAAACTCTAGAAGAAAATTAATTTGAATGGTATGTTATGGTGGTGGTAAATATTAATTCTTGGGGCATAAACTACGTATAATTTTTAGAAATCGCGATTTAAAAATATGTTCTAACACAATGTGGTATCGTATTTTTTTAAAAATTTGAAAAGAAAAAATGACTAACATCTGATCCTGGGTGCACCTTACAGCATTAAATGAATCTATGTGAGTAATGTCCCACAGATCGTATCACAGAAACCGCACGTTTCGCAATTAAAATTTCACAACTATATACGCTTTGTGCATTTTATTTTGATACACACTTTTACTCTCTAAATAAAATAAATTTCAATTCATTCTATTTTATTACGTAAATTCTAATTTATTTTAAACGGAAATCTGTTGAGAAAGTCGCAAATTGAATTTCTGATGGATAGGATTATCTTTAGCTTAAAACTATTCAATTGAAATATATGTTCAGTAAAAAGTTACAGAAATAAGCACCCATCCTTCTGAGAGAGTCAAGGACATAAACTTATTGTTAAATTTATCGTTAAGCTTAAGTTAGAAATAGACAGCATATAATTTTTAAAGGTAAAAATATTTGACGCATTGCAATATCACCTATTAATAAAATAATAAAAGCTTCACGGTAAAATATTACATAAGTGTTTTAAGATGTCAGCTATTTTAGCTTTCGTACAACTTCGAATATTTCCGGACTGCAACTTATGCGTGTCGCACACATAATACATAGGCTCGGTTCATGGTGTTACTAGCTTCGAACGTGATTGCACATTAGTGTTGCCAGTTAAATACACACAGTAAACATTGCTGTCTCATAACAATAATATTTGTTTAAACCATTGAGTATTACGTGCTTGTTACCCGTTGGGTATTTTTCGTAATTATGTTTTAAAAATAGTTAATGTTGGTTTTTTTAATAAGATAGATTCGAATATTAATTGTGTATTAATCTAAGATTTTCTTAATTCACTTATTTAAAAAAAAGCTGCATAAGTTATTGCATATTAAAAAAGAAAAATTTTCGCATAGCAAAAGATGTGATTAATTATGCCAAAAGTATTTCTTAATATTACATTTTCTGTGATATTTTAATAATATCGATATTAACGATAAAAAAAATAAGTTTCACATCTATCAGAATAGCTATAAAGATAGAACAAGTTGAATGTACATTGTACAGTGTACATCGAGACGTATAAAATTGTACGCAAAAACCATTTATTTTCTATAAAATCTTAAAAGTCATAAACAAAACATTATGCTTCCATAAATTGCAGTATGCGCAGAAATTAAGAATATTAAATTTACTATAGACGTGATAGCGCTACCGGTGAGAATGTTCGGACGTGCAGAATATGCGGTCATAAGGTTAAATCTAGAGAAACCGATGCTTTTAAAACATGATACATCATAAATGATATATAGTACTGTAGCGTTAACTCTTTTATAAGTGTCAATTTAAAAAAAAAACTCATGTACTTTTTAAACACAGACAAATACTGGAGACTATATGTTTTTTTTTAATATTTATAAGTATAGCATGATTTAGTATTGCCAAATGCCAATTTACGCTACAGAGCTTCCAACCAATTATAACTGTAAATTTAAAATTAGTAATAGATTATTCAAAATACTAAAATGCAACGCCCCCATTTATGTTAAAATATATGAAAATTAAATTATGAATTCATAATTAACAATCAAAAATCATATTATTTTTATCAAAACCTGTTATCGTATTACAACCCGCTTTTTGTTTTTTTTAATAACATAAAATGGAAATTATAAAAATAAGTGTGTTATCGAAGGAATTCAAATAATATAAAGGACATCTACAGAAGACTTTATAATAGAAAATATATTCCTATAAATAATAAAAATACTTTCTTTAATTAAAAAGAAATCGTCATAGAAGTATTTAAAAATTAATATTAAGTAACAGGTAAAGCAAATGTAAGTAATTTTGGCGGTTGAATTTTAGATATGGTTAGGTCGGCAAGATCATTATGTTAAGAGCCCATTATATGTCAATTTGTTCTGTGAGATCAAATTTATAACATGTGAATGATTTTTAATTTATTGATCGTTTTATAATTTAATCTTCACGGCTTAAAAACCACTTCACATTGTTGGGTCAATGTATAAGAATCTAAGTTTTTTTATTTAAGACATCTTTGTTTAATTATTGTCTTAAGTTGTAAACTATAAACTCTATAATACGAATTGTTCTGTACGAAATTAACCTTGTGGTGTGTAGATTATGGTGTATCCGCATTTTCAGGTCTGAATAAAGTTACTTTGAAAACTTTGTTTTTTATTTATTTTGCTTTCGTAAGCTAAAATTGAAAAAAACGTGGGAACGAAACACAAGTTATTATTTTATAATGAACAATTATTTGGACGCTTTCCTTTTTAGTACCTACTAAGTAATAAAAATCTATCAAAATTTATGATATTATGAGCTAACTAAAATTTAAAGAGAAAGTAAGTATAAGACATTTTACATATTTTAGAAAGATAGTACTAGTCGTAGAAGAATGGAACTAGTCACGTTAACAAAAGCTAATGTTGTACAATAATAATATATTTTTAAGTGGCTATATTGTAATAAATATTTAATTTTAAAACAGAATATTATAAGTTGTTTTATTTATTAGTTACGCTATACCTATAAATCGTTCTAATATATCTCAAGGGTATAATAACTCAATAACTTTACCAATGCAAATCTTTAAATAACATAACACGTAACCAATTTTGAAGAAAACTTGCGAATCTTTCAATCAGTTTATGTGTTATTGTATACAGTGTGTTACATGAACATTTAAATTAAACATGAATGTTAAACTTGCAAGCGAATCGGCTTAGCCCATGACATTCGCTTTACCATCTATTCTTTACCGGTTACTTATTTCATTAACAAGTGTTTAGTCATTCGAAATATTAAAATAAACATGGGAAAACAAGTATGTATTTAAATTTGTGTGTAATATTATATTTAACAACTTCATTATAATAATAAAATATCTTAAACGAACATACTTAACGAGATTAACAACTTTAACAGTATATACATTATACGACATCCCACCGATCGCATGATCTACATCGTCGCGTGTTATATGAATGCTCTTCCGTTATTCTTTATGCGGTTACCGTTACCGAATTGACCAGATCCCGTTTACACTATGTCTGAGCGTTTACGTAAACGGCTTAAAATTTATTGGAGTATTCTTAGAATTATTATGTTATTTTACATACGTAAACAAAATGAGTTTACTTTACGAAATAATACTGTACGTTACAGTTAAAACAGTACGTTTCACTTAAGGATATTTTCATATTTTTCAGTTCACACATATTTTTCAGTTTACACAATTTACACATAAGATTTACATATTTTTTTTGTTTCCATTGCTTTATTTTGTCCAAGACCATTATGTATAATTTTATATTAGAATGCTTGTAGTTGTTAACACCATAAAAAAGAGTTTAAAGAAAAATAGTAGTAAAGACCCAGAATATGTATTGTAAACGGGATTTACTAAGTAACCAAAATAACGGCGCGTGCGCACCATACGATATAATTTTTATGATAATTTAAATAGTTCCGCCGACGTTTAAGAGTTTCTTGATTCACCGACTTCTTAATTCTTTAATTTAATAATTCTTAGTTCGTAAAAATTTACTTGCTTTTTATTGCTTTGACTGTTGAATAACTCGAGTTACGTATAATGTGTATTTTTTTTGCTGGTATTGCTATTCTTTTTAAATATTTTTGCAATCTCATTAACGTATTTTTTGAAAATGAAAAAATTTGTTAATTATATAAAAACTATAGCCTGCATTTAATTTATAATTCCATATGTTGCTCATAATAATATTTTATTTCGATTTAAATAGAAGTTTTCAATTTAGCAACTAAAAAAACCGAGTAGGCACTCGATTAGGTTAGTCTAGAGTCTAGAGTATTGTGAGGCATCAATCACTATCTTGTTGACTCAAAAGTCAAACATCGCACTAAAAACAAATAAGAGCTTACGAATTTCCCTAAATGTAATGATAGGTATGGTATTGGTGGGGATTGTCACATTACCGTTAAGCTGGCCACATTGGTCGTTGCGGCGACGCCTGCTGGAAGGCGGTACCACTTTTAACAAATAATGAGTGTTTTTAAACGCCAATTAGTGCAAACATATGAACAGTTACGATTAAAAATATTACTTAAGAAGTATATTATAAAAATCGTGATTAGACTAAAAATAAACATTACATCCAAGTGGCAATGAACTAGGTTATTATTTACCTAGCAACTAAATTTTTGGTTTTACTTAGAAAGTTATCAAAATGAATTTGTTTAGAAATATAGGTAATTGTTAAAATGGCAATCTCAATATTATTTAATGTGAAAGCATCAGAAAGGGTTGACCCTTAAGAATAAAATAGGGGCAGTGCAAATCCAGAGTACCGTAACTCTACATTACTTTTTTATACCGAATTTACAACTAAGTATAGAATGTAGATTCTTCGAATTATTTCTAATCGTCGGCGTATGCGGAGGTTAAAAAATAGAATGTATTTCTCAATTTTAGTTATAAATAAATATATGTCAATGAACCGAACAAATGAAAAATAGGTATATCTAAATGTATAGGTATAAAAAGATAAAATCTTTTAGAATTTTTGTTAATTTTCAGTAGGAAGCTTTTATTGAAGTCGTCCACATACTATATTCAATAAGATATTATGATTAATTTGATAACATATTTTGAAGTGAATCTAAAACAATAAAATATAAACGAATGCCGCTATTAAATACTATTTCTCGATTAATTATAGATACAATATATCGTCTTGTTCCGATAAAACATGTATAACATTTTACAATTTGCATACGAATAAATTTCGTGATAATAAAATTCATTCTTCAACAGCTCATTAGCATCCAGCAATCCAGCTGGGCGCGAGGCAAAAAACGCACAACGTGGCACTTCGGTGGGCGGTGTGCGGTATGCCATGCGGGTTGCTCCGGGTACTTCTACTGTGAAGCAACCCCTTGGTTTTGTGGTCTGCTTCAGGCAGACCTGTCGCTGGGGCTTAGTGGTTGAAAGCGTAAGCGATCCTGCGACACCCTCTTAAGACTAGTGGTAAGGTTTTAGTGGGTAGTACTGGCTTCTGTTAGTCAGCGAATCCCACATAACCACCTGGTGGTATGCGCGAATGCATTTCCCAATCTTAAAGAAAGGTAGATAATACATACTAATGTCCATTATAAATAAAGAGTGAGGATGCATTATTTGGTTTTAATGAAAGAAATTAAAAAATATATTTTACTTCTTTGAATCCATTAAATTTAAAATGCAAATTATGTAGTTCTTTGCCATTTAAGTACCTAATCTAAAAGTAAAGTAGACCAAGACTAATGAATTATTGTCTCTATCTAAATTCTAACATAGTCGAATCTGTACATTAAATATTATTAGAAAAATTTCTTATTGAAATAGTTACCGAATTTTAGATTTTTTGTCAGCCTATCTGTGACTGCACAAAACCACTAAACAGAATTTGATTAAATTTTGTATGATGATAGATGGTTTATCCGGGTAACTATGTAGGATGTTTTAATTGCGAAAAAAATTCTCAACCACTGAGAAGTTCATTCTAATCGGTACTAAACGTACCTACTTAACGGACGGTACCGAGCGGAGTGAGGATGAGCCGCTAGTTAAAAAATATATTAAATACATTATACATACCTTCTGTGTGTGTGTGTAGGAATGTGTATTTTAAAAAAGTTAAAAAAGGCGAAAGTTTGGAGAATTTTCCCGCTTTTTCAGTGACGGGACGAGAGTATCGGTGTCAACTTATAGAGACTAGCCATATATTGTCTGTAGACTACAATATTGTAAATTGTAATAAATATTCTTATAATATTATAAATTTAGTAACTCAATATTTAAAACCACAGTTCTTGAGATTTTAATTGCCTTTTTTCTGTAGAACTATTTTCCGAGGAGGTGGTAACGGATAAGGCATATCTATTATGTTAGGTGTGCCGACGGCTCAAACTTAACCGAATTTCATTGAAACTAGGTAATACAAGATTTGGACGTTTAAGGGGTTAGCCCTTAAAGTTAAGATAAAACCATTCTGTATTAAATTATTTTTAAAACTTAAGGTTCAATTGCACTTTTTTTACTTATAGCATACCCAGGAGTATCTTGGGTTAGATCGTAACTAACTGCAAAAATGTTAGTATTTCCACATTTTGAGGATACAGCAGTAAGTAACTGTAAGTGATCAAAACCTGTCAGCAAAAACTCTAAATAGAAAAAAAAATCGAAAACATTGTTTTATAAACTCAGAATATCGCGTAAAATTAAGAAAATTGACGTTTATATTAATTACTAGCGATTCCCGCTTAAAAATAAAAAAAATAAATTTCTTGAGAAAGTTACCCAGTTACCTCTAGTGGAATAAAAAATAGCCTAGGACCTATTCTCAGACCTACCAAATATACACAAAAAAATCATAAAAATCAGACAAGCCGTTTCGGAGGAGTGTGATAACAATTACTGTGACACGAGATTTTTATATAATAAAGATTAACAAAAACACAAGTCTATATAGTTTCATTTGCTGCTCCCATGTATTATACGAGCAGGCATATACCTATCTACGATATTTGTACCTAATATTTGATTTACATAGTGTGGTTTTAAATGAATATAAACCAATATTACGAGACAATAAAATACCGAAACAAAGCTAAAAGTGTTAGTAAAACAAATGCTACTGTAGCGTAGGCTATTCTCTTGTTCGTAATAAATGGTTACGATGTTTTCTATTCAGTAGAAGCCGCTAATGTAATGTTCACCGGTCGCAACTTAAATGTAGTCTTAACTTATAAGTTAGTTAATCCTTTTCTGTTTTAAATATATTTATTCCGAAAATACTTATATAAATATAATCATACATAGTAATACCAAAAATATATTATAAAATAAATAAATATGTATCTATATAATACTAGCTACTCAACCTCGCTCCGTTGGAATTGTTCCTTAGATACGTTTTAACGATAATAAAGTTTTTTCAGAAATAAATATAATACCAATAAGCTATATTGTACCAAATTTCATATGTTCCAGAGGTTTTCTCGTGATGTGTTTTAATTTTTATTCCATGGCTTGTATGGGAAATGTCGGATTTACCATTTTTCTTGCAGTTTTTTCGTATTTTCTCTGTTTAAGAGCATTCCTCGCGACTTAACAAAAATTTAACAAAAATTAGCCGAATTGGTCCGTCCGTTCTCGAGTTTTGCGCTTCGTAACACATTTGGCGATTTATTTTTATTCAAATAGATAGATATACGTGTAGACTGTAGACATGTGATACATACTATTACAAATAAAAATTATTTTTTTTTGTTGAGGAATATGTATTTTGATCATTTGAATTGCATTTGTAATATCCCCTTTTCGTAGATTTTCTATTTAAAAGTATTCAAATTACGAATCCAGATTATGAATCTAGTTAATGTATCCGAAATACCTTTCTTAAAATAATAAAAAAATATGAATTATAATGTAAATATTATAATAAATTATTAAAATAAAAGAAAATTAAGAAAAAGAACTAATCCATAAGTCAATTAAATATAAACGCTTCACTAAATACCTATTAATTGCACATCACACTTTACATACCACTTCAAAAGCTTTAAGCAGCACTTATAATCAATATGAAGACAGTGTAATGTTTAGTACACTCTAACACAATTACGTGTATTGTTGAAGACTTAGTAATTATCTCTATCGAGAGCTCTCGCGTGGGAACCGACCGGAACAATATCTTCGGAAGCAATCACGTGTGTATAAACATCGTCTTTTTATACTTATAAAAGAAATGCACCCTTACTTATAAATCTAGGAAGTTAAGTGTAAGAGAATAATTGTTTAAAGCCCATAGCTAGTGCTGAGTTTTTTTTTTCATATCGAAGGAAGAAATATCGTTAACTACATATATAATATATTTTTTCTGCTTTGTTTGTTATGGATACTAGATAGTTGAGACTCTACACAGATATCATTTGTAAAACATATTACCAAAGCGGGACTAGAACCCACGACCGCTGGCACAGCAAGTAGCATTGTAGGGTCTTTACAAAATATGTCAAAAAATTATAACACACTTTACCCAACAAAAATAGGAAAGCGTATTGAGATTACCTTAGAACTATTTAAAAGCTTAATATTTATTAATTAAACGCATCCTCAATTTTGGTGATTACTGTTTGCCGTTGTCTATTATCATTTAGATTAGAAGAAAATTGAAGTTTTTAAATTTAAAAACTTAACAATGGAAGTTTCATTAAGATTATTTTATTTGTATACTTAATTTAAATAGAAAATTATTTTCTTCGAATTTATTTAAGTAAGTTGTTCTATTTATTTATAAAAAAAATCATTAATCAAAATATAGTTTTATATGGTTTCATAATACGTATTTTTCATTACAATATTTTATAATTACGTCAAGCCAATATTCAAAATTTGTCCAAGCAATAAGAAAATTCACAAATAAAAGAAAATCTATACATATAATTTACAAAAAAATTTAGTTATCTAATTAAAATAAATACTTACCAAATTATTTAGGAAGCTCATCTTCATAATATATAAAATTCATTTTTTATCTACAATTTTTTCACTAAAGCCTAGTCCACAACACATTTCAAAACATTTAAAACTGTCATATTTGTTACAGATTAAAAATAAGAATATAATTATTTTTTAGATACGCGGTGTTTATCGCGAGGGCATAACCTCGTGGCGTTTTGTAAAAACGAAAGCTTTATCGAGTATCGTCCGAGGCAGAGTAGACTCGTCAGTCCCGCGCGTGTCGGGTAAATGTCTCTCGGCACCTGTCCACATCGCATGTGGTATCGCACGGGGATGTTCAATATCAATGACTTGCTAATTAAAAAGTTATTGCACGAACCGTTTTGGTTCCGTACCTTTTAAATATTTATGTTTAAACTGTGAATTTATTAGTTTAGTTATTAAATTCAAGGAATGGATAGATTATATTTATTTTCTAATAAATGTATGTGTTGAATTTGATATAACGGGATAGAATTATTATTATTAAAAATATAATTAATTTTAACAAAATGTAATTGAATTTGTAATTTAATTTATAACATTTTATTTGTACGTGTATTTTTTGCTGTTATTTTACGAAAATACAATTTTGAGGTTTACGCAAATATTTGCCGTAATTACATGATTTTCCGCTTTATATGCATAATACTTAGATATTTAGATATTATGGTTTTCAAAAAAAAAGGTACAGGAGAGACTAATGTGTTAGATGTCATACTAACAAAATAAACCAAAAAATCTAAGTAAATAGTTTTATTACAATATGAGTTACGTTACAAAAATATTTTGTTAAAAATTAACGTATTATTTATTAAATTTAAATTTATTTTGCATTACAAAGATCCCTAAAACAACGATTTTTAGTGATTGATGCCCATCAGATCAATTAATTTAACCGTTGGCTCGAAATCGGAATCGGAATCGGATTAAACTCGTAGAGTTCACAATGTAGTTAGTGTAGTCAGTGCACTATGCTAGCTCTTTTGTAACATTGATTTTGATCGACTTGATTAATTGCTTGCCAATGTTTAATGACTTTTTCATATAGCCCATTTGCTGTAACGATTATAAAATAGTAGGTAGCGGCTAAACTATAAAGAAATAAAATACTGAAAATTCAATTAGCCTCTATGCAAACTCAATACATATATAATACAGCTCTCACGTAAGATAAATGGATGATTATTTTATTGCAATATTGTAATCCAATTTTATTTTAAAATAGCAACTGTCGAGTTTCTCGCCAGCTCTTCTCAGTAGAACTGCCTCCCGAACCGGTGGTAGCCTCATAGCCTTACATACCAATATTTAATTTAAAAATCTATATTTTCATTATGTAAAAAGTGATGATTCAAAAGTACCTACTTGTAAAACTGAAACTGATAGCTTAAGACATGCAAAGCAAGGAGCCTCCTGGCATTCTATGTGCTTAAAAGGAAACTCCGACCCTGTAAATGTCATTTGTGTGTTATCGAATAAAAGTTATTTTTATTTTTTTTTTATTGTAAAAGTCTATTTGAATAAAGTATTTTGATTTCATTTATTATTTTAATTTCCCACTTCAGGTCATGGCCAAGTCCGAATTGAAGAACTACACAATTTTGTTTTAAATTTATTTTTTTATTTTTTTAAATATGTTGGGACATTATTACAACAGCGCCATCTAGTTCCGCAGTAAGCTACGTAACGTGCTTGTGTTACGGATACCAGATAGTTGATATACTACATATGTAAATAAATTTTAAATACATACATATTATAAATATCTTTCTCTCGATCGATTAAATGTCTTTCTCTCGATCGTAAAGGTGTCCGCACCATGCTTTCCTTCCTGGTAAGACAAGTGTATTATATATATAACAAAATGGTACGCCTCTACATGTGTTTGTTTGATCTATTCTTATAGAAAAAAATAACTTTTAAATATGTATTTTTGTGTACTATACCTATTAGAAGTAAATGTTTCAATAAGACTAAGTAAATACTTACGACGAAACAGAAGAAGCTTATCAGTTTTCTTTATATTTTGTGTACATACAACAGTAATTAATGAATGTGAATAATAAGTATGTAAACAGTACAGGCCCAGATTGTTAGAGTAATAAATTTTAATAAGAATAATAAGACAAAAAAGAAAAAAGATATTGGCAGCGGTGGGATTCGAACCCACGCCTCCGAAGAGACTGGTGCCTTAAACCAGCGCCTTAGACCGCTCGGCCACGCTACCTGTTAGCGATGTGTCGAAATTGTCCATTGAAAGTTAAGAGTAATATTTTTACAATATTTACGTAATAAAGTTCTTTTTCGTATAATAGTTAAATGTTGCATGTTAAAATTATAATTTTCACTAAAATGACTAATTCAAATGCTAAATTTATGATTATGTTTTTCTATAATTGTACATTAATTGTTATATATTATATAACAATTAATAAAAATTACAATAAACGATAATAAGATAATTGATAAGATTTTATAAACTTATATGCTTATATTATATGATACATATTGTAGTGTAAGGTTAACCAGTTAAAAACGTGTAACATCTATTACTTTATTTAGTTTGAGTAACAAAATGTACTGCTTCACAAATTTCTTTGAAATGACGCAAGAGTTTACAATTTCATAGAAAGCCGCTAAGGTGTTACTTGTGAGTTGTGACTTTATGAGAGAACAACTGCATGTGACATTTGTATAATATATTTAAACGAGAGATTTTGCGAAACCGTGTAAAATATACTAACTAAATCAACAACAGTTAAGAAGGTAGGAAAATTTTAGTTAACCAAAAATAAACAAAATCAAATTGGGTGTCAGATACTCTACTCTACATATTTTATTAACAATTTTTAATAATAATAAGTATAATATATAATATAATAGTACGTAGGTATTTTTTTTAATTACTATAGGCTATAGCAATAGAATTGTTATTATTCTAAGACTATAGCTATGAATAAAACATTTAATAAATTAGAATTAAGTTAAAACATTGGAAAAAATGTACCTTTAAGTTTCCGAAATGTGAATTTATTATATATCTAGCTTTTGTAAAGCTTAATATCCAGTAGTAGGTAATATTACTAACTTGTATTTTTACTGCTATCAAATAGTTTAATTTATAGTTTTATATTGCACGCTATAAGATTATTTATATTTGGTTATAAAACACTGATCATCCGCCGTGGCAATGAGTAAATTGAGGATATTACCTCTATATCCATACATAACAGTGTTTGCTACCGGTACTCTTCGCAACACTTTATACTTAAATAACTTAACTACTATGTAAATCCTTCTACTTGTATTTGTAATCAGTATTTTATATAAATTTCGAATCTGTACATATATTTTTTTGAAAAATATTATTGAGAGTAAAAAGAAAATGGGTTAAAAAAAAACTTACGTTTTTCCCTGAATTTTTACCAATTTCCTGTTCATAAGTTCTTCCTCGGACTTAAGCGTATATTATAAAAAATACCCGAATCCAGCCTTTTAGTGTTTTCCGCTTAGCAACACATTAACCCTTTCATTTTTATTTATATAGACTAGACTGTAGACAAGAGTCTATGATTCATCTTCGACATTCCGTTTTAATATGAATACCTATAGCCTATAGGTATATTTCGATGAAGCACTTGACGATATTTTTTGTAATCTACAAATCCATTCATAGTAGATTAAAATAAACCATACATGACATATGTATTTGAATTATAAATCGATGAGTATTTATTTTTTCATGTACCTACACACAAATCTATATAATGGATAAAAATCATAAGTTTAGCTCTTTAGCCTTTAATAACGTTTATATATGGATTTAAATTGTGTACCTACTTTATAAAGTTTATATTATAATAAGCATCTGATATCTCTAAACAATAATTCGTAATTGCTTGATTGTGAGCATTGAGTTATTTTGAATATGTTTGTAATGGGTCGCCACTCAATCAGTGGCTGTTTGTAACGATGTTTGTAATACAAGATTAAATTCTTTGTAAAAATATCCAAGTTTGCTCGGACAAATACTTCAAACGTGCTTGTAAGAGCATAATAAAGTTAATTTTAAAAGTATTTTTTGTTATAGGGAGTGATTTAAGTGGTAGTGCCATGCTTGTTACCTTCGGGTAGCAGCCGAATGGGCCGGCACGCCCCGTATCGTACCACTCTCTCACAGAAGACCGGCGTGAAGTGGCAGCTATGCTGTCGCGTTTCGTCCGGTAAGTGAGAGTCCGGGAGGCCCACTCCCCATCCCTCCTCCCGTCCTTCTTTCTCCTCCCTCCCCCCTCCCTCCCTTTCCTAAAAGGTCGGCAACGCATCTGCAAAACTGCAAGACCTGCAGTCTAGCAGTCTTGCAGATGTCCATGGGCGGAGGTGATCACTTTCCATCAGGTGAGCCTCCTGCCCGTTTGCCCCCTTTGTGACATAAAAAAAAAAAAAAAATTAAATCTATATTATATTTTACAATAATTAAAAAATAAAATGTTAGACCTAGCTATCAGATTATTTTATGGATTATTAATAAATCTGTCACGACTGACCTTTGCTCGATGTTTTTTAAATAACACCTGCCTATTAGATAGGTAAAGAGCGATCCTATATCTAAGTACAAAATTGCTAAATCATATATCAATTTACATAGATATAAATTTAATCTATGCAAAAATTGCTCTTATCATATTAAAACATAAAAACGATATAAAGCTTTTTAGAATACCTAACAGAATAAGTAAAATTATAGAACTGTAATTGCTCTAGATAAAATGTGGTATGACTAATGAAATACTTATGAAGTATATTAAACGAGTATAAGTTGCCAAAACATATTTTGGCTCTATATCTTTAAAAACGTCTTAGAATATAAACTGGTGAAATAAGCTGATATATAATTTCAACACCAGTGTCATCGGCCCATTAGCTCAGTTGGTTAGAGCGTCGTGCTAATAACGCGAAGGTCGCGGGTTCGATCCCCTCATGGGCCACGTATATTTTTGAACAGATTATTTTTTGTTAATAATTTTTCTTTATATATTTTAACCCACTATAAAAAGGAGTATTTGTGGTCTACCAGTGTTTATTTATTTTTATTATATTATAAAGATATGTTACGATTTTTTTATTTATGGAATGAAACAGTGTCCCGTACTACTACATACCTGTCACACATTTCTATTTATTTATCATAAAAATGTATTAATAATTACATTACGTTTAAGTATAAGTCGGTATTTTGGTAAAATCTATCTATATATATTATATATTATATATATAAAAGAAAGTCGTGTTAGTTACACTATTTATAACTCAACATCGGATGTACTGATTTGGCTGAAAATTGGTGGGGAGGTAGCTTAGAGCCAGGAGATGGACATAGGCTACTTTTAAAGGCGAATAAAAGGCTGTAAGAGGTTGAAATAGGGGATGACAGTTTGTATGGAAATTACGTAATTTTTAAAGCTTAGAAGCTTGGAACTTATTATTTGGCCTTTTATATATTATATCTAATCAGATATATTTATGTATGCTCTTATTTATTTATGTATGCTCTTATTTATTTTATAAGTAAAAACAGCAGGTACTCGTAATTATAAAATTAATTACATAATATAATTTTACACAAATGCATATAATAAATAATTTTATACAAAATGACTGTTACGAATTGTGTATAAGTAAGTATAAATGGTAAAATGGTATAAAATACCTACTTAATAAGTAGGTATTTTATACCATTTTTCTCAGAATTCTTTATATATAATAATATAACTCATTTTGGCCAAAATGGTTTATGTGCCAATTGAACCCAAGGGTATCCATATAGGACTCAAAAATATTAGTATTAGCGACTCTCCCTTGCTTGGTTTGGGTTCGTCTCTAGGGCCTAGTAAGTATTAACTCTTGGCACTAGATAAAATATACGAGAATACTCGTGCTTATCATGAGTTTTATTTATTTACTTAAAACTTAAACACTTACTTACTTCTAACGTTATTAATTTTATTAAGTTTTAGGGGACGGGCGTTAATGTGGGACGCCACATGTTTCGACACATTGGCCCCCTCTCATGTCAGGGAGACGGCGCGGCGTCTAAAATGGGGGCTGCGACGGAGAAGGCCGAGCTTCTCAAGATACGTAAATATTTTTATACCCTTTGCTGAAGAAACCCTTTGCCCATGGAGTCAAAATGCTAAGCGCTTTTTAAAATACATAACACCTCGTCTTATCGCCTCCACTGGTGACAGGAGCTGGCTCATTTTTGAATCGGCATTGCCATTCAACGGGGAAATGCAGCTAGCATTCTTGCTACAATTCCACGTGGACACGACTTGTACAGTAATAATTAAGTGCATTTTTGCTTTGCATATATAGTTAAGTTTACTTGTAATTTTCTTTATAATAAAAACGTATATTTGAGTTTTCTTTAATTTTCTAACTGTCCATGCACCCTTCTTAATTTTTGACTGACTTGTCTGTTTGACTGTCTTACACAATACGCATTGTACGCGAAAAGTAGGCAATGAAGCTGAAACGATTTTAATAAAATTTTTGTAACCAATTAGGATTCTTTCACTGCGACGTCAAAAAAGTTTAGTTATAAAGACGAAAGACTTTAAAGGCTTACTTCAGAAAAATCTCCGATAGTACGTTTGTCTTACTATTTAAGATACACTGTCACTAACTGTTTTTATTTATTTAAAATCACCCGAGCGAAGCAATGGTAATTCGATAGTTAGAAATTAAAATTAAATTTAATTAAAAAATAATAATAAATAACATTCAGTCTTCTGAAGCTAATAAATTTATAATTAATAACGAAAATAAATTCTTATTAAGTAATTTAGGTTTAAGTTGAATGTGACGAAAATATCCAATATTTTTAAATTATTACACGTTTTGCTCAAATAGTTGACAGTTTAGTTTTACTTTTCTATTTGGCGACGGTCCCAAATATTTAAATATCTAAATATCTATATTTTTTGTGAGTTTTACTTCTCCCAGTGTTTGTTACCGATTTAGTAAATTCACTAAATAAAAATTGTAACATGCATTTTCTTAAACTCAAAAAGAATGTACTCGAAATATCAAAGATGATATTAAGCCATTAAAAAAAATAAAATAAATTCCTGCAATTAACGTGTTCATAGTTAAATTATCGTACCAAATGTTGTTAAGTGTAAACAGAATTTTTTTAACATAAATTATCATTACATATCTGAAAGTTGGCTTCATTAAAGATACAAACGAATAGCATTTTTGTGAATTACCTAATTAATATGTCAATTTGATTGGAATGTGAAGAATGAAATCTCTTCAGTGACCAAACATTTTTTTAAAAAGTAATGATAAAAGCAATATTGAGTATAGTATTTGATTTACGTTATCTTTTAAGTCTTATCAACATAGAATTAGTATTTTGCACGTCATGTAATATTTCACGCATTGCATCAATAGGTCTATTATTATTTTGCGCAACACATTAAATGAATTGGCATTTCTTAATAATTAGAAAAAAACACTGAAAATATGTTTAGGTTATAGATACTAAGTGTAGAAATTTATTAGTAGAAGCTAGAATAAAGTATTATGTATATATGTACAGTACATACATACTGAAATACTGCAGCTTTCAAACCATTGCCTTAATGATATCGAAGTAAACAATATTACTCAAGAGGAAATAAAATAACAAGATAAGCTAATTACAAATGCTTATATTTATAATAAAATGTTTAAATATGCGCAAACGTCGCACTTTAATATTTATTACTTTTGTTTTGTGTAGTTTATGAGCCGGAGTATGACATAGGCTACTTTTTATTCCGTTACATTAAATGGTCTCTCTCGTATAAGTATTATTTTATAAAGTTAGTGTACAGTACAAAATATAACTAAACAACGCTATTCCAAAGGCCGTTAAATAAGTAAAGGCCGTTAATGAAGTTACAAAAGTTGAGAGATTAAAAACTTATAAGCTTGACATGACTTAACTTTTGTAAATTGCTTTAACAAAGAAGCTCAGTTTATAAGCTTGAGGAATTCTGTCGTAAATAAATTCAATTTTAAATGTTCAAGTTATTATAAAAGCAAAAATATTTATGCTATTTGGGCCCCAAAAATATTACTTAATACCTGTACGTAATAATATTCGTAACCAACATCTCAAATTTAAATTAGTCTAAATCAGTTCGCGTAATTTCCACGTATTACTTCCTGCATAAATTAATGAATAATTAGAAATTACATACATTATTAAATTATAATACTTAGTAGTTTTGATTTTTTCTTTTATTTTAATGCCTAATGGTAGGTTTGTGGAAATTTCTGGAATCCTTAGAAAGAACTGTTTTCATGCATTGTTTTAGTTGCTTATAAATATAAGTCATAATATAGCCTCTATACAGTTTAAAGTTCGTAAATGAATTTAGGCATACTACTTCCACACATATAGGCGGTTTATGGTTACGTTTGTCTCACTGGCGAAATAAGTTAGTACTACTCACTAAATCTCAATTAAACCTCCCCCGTCTTTATCGCAGGATCGCTTATCGACTCAACTGGTGTACTTCACTATACAGTATGTGATATGTCACGTAAATCCCGTAAGATAACTAAGAATGTAAATGAACTAACGCTTGACTCAGTATTAGCATCACTATGTCACTTAAATCATAATTACTTACATTAGCAAATTGAAATAAATAAAAAATAAATATTTTACAACATTTAGATTCGATGTCAAAATTCAAATTAATAAAAATAAAACAGCTATTAGGTACTACAAAACATTCTTATATTCAGTTTTAACATTTTCTTTCCGCTATACTAAAGCCACATTTAACTTACCCACTCCATTTTACATTTCAATCCATAATTAACAGAATATATTTCTAACAAAAACAAACAAAATACAAACTCTATACAAGTATTACATAATTGCACAACCGGCCGGTCATTATTTACAATTCAAATGGCATTTTTCACCGTAACGGTACTATCTACAATGCAAATAATAATTAACTATAAAATTAAAATATTAAAAACAATTTCACAAACAAGTAACTAAGTAAAAATTGATGTTCCGTAATTATTGAAAAATTTAATGTTTTTTTATATTTTATTTTAAATATATAAAAACTTTAATGAAGTGATAATTTAAAAAAAAATAGGTATTGGATGAATGCTTTTGAAGTTCAAAATAAGGTTAGGAACAATATACAACTATTTTGTTATAAATCATGTACATCGTTGCGCATTGATCGTTTTTAAGCTATTTCTTGAGGAACATATTTGTTTTACGTGTACTCTTGTTAGCATCTTTCCGATACGCATACATTGGTAGAGGCTCGATGGAGATCAAGTTACAGAACTGAAGTACACTTTCATATGCAGCCATAATTATTTATTTACTTGTTTGTTTCTAGTATACGCTCAATGTTCATATAAAAACATACCTATATGAGCATATTCAGTATTTATATCGATCTTAGGTCTTAGATAAGTTTTATATTGTTAAATACCTTAGTCAATAATTTCGAAACATCTGCCCGTGAGTTACATTATTAACAATGGGAGTATTTAAATAAATATAAAATGACTCTGAAACAATATTCAATGTTAATAGAACATTTAATGTCAGTCTTAAGTGTTTATAAAAGAACTAGTGTAACAAGTACTAACAAAATCTAAGTTTAAAACAAAGAATATTTACTCTTAACTAAAAAATAACGATGATTAAATTAATAAAGTTATATTAAAAATACAAAATGAAATAAAAAATATAATATAATTGCAAACCTACAGACCTACAGTATTATATGTATTTGTCTTACTTTGAGGTAAATTCGGTGGCACTTATAATTTATTTAAAAATTAACATACCTACTCATACTTAAATTATCTACGCTACATAATATTCATTTAAATAACTCAATGTTAAAACACTCTACTTCCTTTTAAATCTAAAGTATTACGTACATTCTACAGACTGTATGTATGGCGAATCGTCTAAATTCGTTATAGAAGACGCTGAGGCTCTACCATCGTGACCCGTTATTATCGAAATAACACTTTTGTGTTCTGAATCACTGTCACCACTTAAAATTATATTCGTTTCACCAACGAAACCTGAATCTATTTGACTGTGATTTAGCTTAGAAGGCTCCAATTCTAAGCCAAATTCTTCGAAAATTAGCTTAGAATCGTCCAAATTGCCAAAAAACACCGAGTCTGTTTCAATACTTTCTCCTCCAGACTCGCTCCGACCGTCGCACAGAGATTCTAAATCGTCTGTGTCTGTATCTATATGCAAAGAGTTCACTTTAACAGCTTTCTGAATTGGTTCTAAATGAATTTTAGGTTTCAAATGCATTAAATATCTCGCCCTGCGTTTAGATTCGTTCGAATCAGTACTTAAATAGCCTGAATCTTCAGTTCGACAAAGTTTCTTTATATCGACTCGTCTAGATCTGGTTCTAGCCGATTTTCGACCAGATCGTCTCATATTGATGTTATCGGACCGAGAATATGGCGGAAACCGATCTCTTTCTTCGGATGATCGATATCTATCACTTGGTGGGCTGTTTCTTGGTGTAATATTCTTTGAATGAGATTCACGTTTCTTACTGGGTAGTGGCGGCTTTGGTTCATTTTTACTGTCCTTCTCCAAATTTCGAACATATGAAGCTATTTCCTGTGTTCCGTATGGAAGACTGCCGCGTCGCTCATAGAATGGCCTCTCATTTGGATTTTTACTTTTATTTGCTTCATAAATTTGTCTCAAACTGCCAATTTTTCGAGTAAATGCAGCTTCTGGTGGACTTTTCTTTTGTTGCGATTCAGATACTACTAATTTATGTTTGAAACTTCCTCCTGATTTTAGAAGGATTTTTTCAACGCATTTTTTGTTTTCAGTCTTTTCTATTTGTCTTTTTGGTTTCCTATCAAGTGTATCTGGGTCGAAGTCATCGTGCTCTTTTTTAAAATTATCTACTGGGGAACCTCGAACTTCAATAGTGAGTGGTCCAAGCCTCTCTACGTTGTTATAAATTGGTTCCACTGAATTAATAAAGACATCGTTGTGGTTAGACATTCTTTTATTATTGGACTCAAAGCTTATAGTTTGAGGAGTTATTTTTGATGCATCTTTTAAATCTCGCCAGCTACGTGTCAGTCTATCGCGTGATATTTGCTTATTTTGTATCAATAATTCTTTGTGATTTAATTCCGGTCCAAAATCTAAAGAAAACCTTCTCTTTTTGGGAGTTCTTCTTTCTAGACTATCAAAATCATTTGTGCTGTCATGATCTAACTCTTTTTTATTTTCAGAGAGTATGTTATCATCACTGAAGTAATGTGAGTCAGCTGCTATAACTGGTATTATTAGCTTCGGCGCCGTTAAATTTATTTCAGGCTCAATGCGCTTACATTTATTTAATTCTCTTATAACAGCTTCCATTTTTCTTTTTACTTCCGGAGAAACTGGTTCGATTTCATCAAATTTACTACCCTCTGTGTTATTTGAAGGTGGTGGAGGAGGTGGGGGTAATTTCTTCCTAATACGCCTGGTTGCATGATTTGAAGGACTTTTTCTTTCTGTATTTGTAATAACAGTGGCTTTAGCTATTATAACATCATTTTTTACATTATTAATAACTTCATTATTAAGATTATTAATACCGCTATCTCTCACAATTTTGTCTTTTAAATATTCTTTAACAATAGAGTCAGCAATTTTAATAGTGTCTGGATCTACGTTAGTCACAGGTTCAGTTATATTAAGTCGTATATCTTTATCTTTTGGCTCAGTAACTCGTGGAGTACCACTGACTTTGGCTATAGATTTCATTGGCTTATTAACAGTAACTGGAGTTGGTACATCATCCAGCCATTTTTGAACTATTTTTTGTTTGTAATCATCACTCACACAAGTCTTGCACGAGTTAGATCGAATTAAGGTGGTATTTTTCTGCATTTTAGAATTGTCGCATCCAGGACAACCACCACAATGGATAGCCCTGCGGCTATTTTCTCGTTTCAAACTAATTGCACTAAATCTTCTACCTCGTCTCGCACAAGGGATGTCCCAGCCAAGGTCTACGGTGTGATAGGATTCCTCCTCAGGTATATCTGACAACACTGGTATAAATCTTTTTGAAGTCATCTTTTCTTTGGCTAGTGTCATCACTTCCCTTAATTTTACCAAAAACTCCATTGCTGCTGGTGGTGGATTCTGGAATGATTATTAATTATTTAAAATTAGCTTAAATTTTGTCTTAATTTAACTTTAAATATATATTAATTTAACTTTTAACATATAGGAAAGGCATATCTTAATAAATTAATAAAGAAACACCAAAATTTTTTCGAAAATATAAAAATAATTTGGTATCATACATACCTTTAATAAGTCTATTTCAAAGAATACAGGGTTGAAATACAACTTCCTTCTAACGACCGGCTCTCCTTCAGGCTGAGCGGGTTCATCTTCATCAATGCAATGTAATATTGATAGATCGGAATGAGGTGCTTTTTCAAGTTCTGGCGAAGAAGATCGCCGTTGTATTCTCTCGAGTTGCTCCGGCGTGGATGCACGAATTGTAGGTCTAGACGGTTTCTTTCTAGAATGCACTACGGCGGACACGACACTTGGACTTCTTTCTTGAAACTGTAATAATTCGTACAAATTAATATAACAGCCGTAGCAGACCCAATTTTTTCCAAACAAAAACTTATTTCCTATGTAAAGTCTATTATACCTTTTGAGTATTGACTGAGGATGAATCAAAAGTATCTTCCGTGTGTTCACTAACGTCTGAAAGACCTGCGTCATTCGAATAATCACTTCTCATATTCTCCAAATTTAACAATGGATTTGACTTCATTCTCTGGAAAAATAACAAAATTAAGAATCACAAAAGTAATAAATATGTAGTCAAAATTTAAATTTAATATCATTTTACATTATCTTCAAAAATAATTACGCGAATCTTACCATACTATCCATGCCAATGCGTGAATCGATAGTAGAGCCATTTTCAGTGGACAGTGTATGAGAGAGATTCATCTCTGGGTCCTTCACTTTTCTCTTTTGTTTTTGTTTGTAATGTATATAGAATATAATGCCCGCGGCGTATACGAAAACTATCATTAACACACAAACGCCTATTGCTAGGGACTCCAAAACGCTTAAACCGTGACTTTGTGAGGCCGGTTCTGTAGTTACCGTTTCTCCTGCGTGGAAAGGTATAGATCTAACATCTGAAAAAGAATATTGTATTAAATCTAGCATTAAAAGTAATGTTTTGGAAGATTTAATTTTATATATTAATTTTAAAACTAAGTGGATATTATATAAACGGTGCTTTATAAAAATGTACTTATTTTCTAAACAAGATCTTGCGAAGTATTAAAACAAGGAGATATTATTGAATAGGGCAATATAGAAATGAAATGGAACGAGTTAAATACCCAATATCGTATTACGAGTGATTCCAGCAACTCGAAAGGCCGCGCAAGACGCTGCGAGGTACGCTGGCTTCGGTGAGGAGCATAGTACATGAACAGCTATCAAACGTCCTTCCAGACGAGCGTGAAGAGTGGATGAACCACGCCACTATTAAGAAACATCAGAACTTATTGTTAATTTAAAATCTTATATCTATAATAATAATCATCTCAATACCTTTAATTTTTAAAAGATTAGCAATCCCGGCCCGCTTCGATGGGCGTAAGTTAAAATAAATTATACGTTTTTTTTATTTTCTAATAATATAAAAGTAGCTTAAGTTACTCCTTACAGTAATAGGTATCAGCGAGTGAAACCCGTCAAAATACGGTCCAGCCATTTCAGAGATTAGCCGGAACAAACAGACATACAAAACTTTTTTTTTATGTAAATGCTGTATATATATTCATATGCATTTAGTGAAAATCTGTTAATTTGAAATTACAAATGGACACTTCAAGGTTATTTATATTATGTACTTACGAGTATATTATACGTACTTATTATAAATGAAAAAATATTTGTTTTTGTTGAGAGGACATGAAACCTGAGAGAATTATTTTTGTCACATGTTGGAATATAAAGAATGTTACGGGTTTTAATCAAGTGTCTCAAGAATTATTTTAGGCTATACATTCGCCATGTTAAATGTGTCAACATTTTTCTTTACAGGTTCTGCATATTATATACAAAATAGTTTTATTTATCTATTTAGATTATTTATTACATGTATTAACAAGTTTGTGTCTAAAAAAACATATTTTGATCAACTCTTTAATCTTTAAAAAAATCATAAAAATAAATCAATTTTTTTTTGTTGGTAATATATTTATAAAATTTGAAATAATGTTATTAAAATTAAAAAATCGACTAGATAGATACCAAAACTTAAGAAATTTTATTAAAGATCCTACTTATAAGTTTATTTTTGTTCTTTTGATTCCTATTTTAACTGACATATCAGTCCACCTCATCAACGTGTACAAATGTTACAGCAAAATATTTGGACAGTTTGAACAAATTGCACCTTTGACGCTCGCGTGTATCTCCGCAATCTGCCGGCCGCTTTTATCCAAGAACATGACTTCCGATTGAAAGGTTAAAATTCGTATGCGATAGTATCTAATACTTTTTATTCTGGATTTGAGAAACGTTTTATATCATAAAATATTTCGTTAATGTTATTTATATTTTTAATTTTAAGCAGTTTTGATAAATATTCACTACCTCTATTTAATTCGATACCTATGTATATGTTTCAACCACGATTTTGCGGTATGTAGAAATCTAAAGTCTGAAACAGTTTTCTCTTAAATTAAGATGGACAACGTCATACTAGTAGAGACGTGGCAACTCAAAACAAATGTTACGTTATAAATAGTTAATTTATTACTGGCATCCTGCCATATGTTGAGATATCTCCGTAGAATACTTTCATCGAGTTTAAAAATGTAGAATAAAAGCTTTTTTTCGTACATATTTTAAGCCAAAATACAAAACTCCGTACTTTAAGATTGAATAAATAGAGTGAATTAATAAACATAACAATAAGAAACAAAGTTGTTTACACAAAGTATTTAGTTTCCAAAAATATTAAGGAATGATTGTCGTTAAATGTAAAGTTCGTGGTGGTCCATCGATGAATTAAAAATAAATATTGTGAGTATACGTGAGCACGTGCTGTTAGATTTCATTTATTTGCATATTATGTAAATTAAAAAAAAACCCATTACAATTTCTGTACTGCAGCGTAGTATAAGTTTGTACCTCTTTTCAGTCATATAGCATAATTATTACATATTGTAAAAAAATCTAGACATTTCCGCGGAAAGTTTCCTTATTCCTCTATTACTCGTACATAAAACTTATGAACGGTACATTTATTTCGATTATGTTATAATAAAATAAAATATTCTTCTCTTAATTAACCAAGATTGTTTAAGTGTTTTTTTATTGCTTAACTCACCGGGAAAAACGCTTTCGGTGGGTTTATTACTTAATATCATTACAAATTATGTCGTGCACAAAGTACGTTATTGTCCCTGGATTAAAATTGACCATGATCGATTGAGTTTAGACCTAAAGTTTGTAAACTAGAACATTGTGAAATAGCAAATACATTTCTATTTTATACCAGAAAAAGATACAGTTCCCTCGAGACTTAGTTTTCTTTTAGACGAGTGACAAACTCGAAACGAAGCAAGGGTGAGTCGCTAGTATTGATAAAATTGTGGATTATGAACAAGATTATGAACATTTATAAATTAATATTTATTATATACTATTAAGATCCATCATATTTATAGTAAGAATAAAAACAAGAAAAAAATATAATTTAGTAATAATTTCAATTACAAGTCCGGTTTGGACCACCTAAGTTAAAGCATTGATTATATTTATTTATTATATATTATGATGTTTTGTCAACTCAGGAAACGTTCGCTCTCGCCGGCGATAAACGTTTTACGACTCTACCGAAAACAATTATTGCGACTGCATTGGGATGAAGATACAGACTTTCTAGATGAGATTTCATCGAAAAGCTTTCTAACAATTTGTTCGGTCATAAAATTACAAAATATTAAATAACTATTAAGAGAATATAATTGCATAATATTCTAGATACCTATTAATATTATAAAATAATAAAAGAATCAACAATGAACTAAAAAATAGTGTAAATTTTACCGCTTAGATTGCTTGTAGATAGAATGTCTAAAGGTGTATTACTAATTTCGATTTCCAAAATCTTTATTCATTTATGTAAATAGGCCCGCCAAGATTAATAATAATAATTTATTTACAACTTGTAACAGATTCTTTGGCTTTTTTAAAAACGAGGACTTGTATAAAATTAGCATCAATGAGCGTTTCTAGAAATTTTAAAATCTTTGTATTGACCGATCTAGATCAGTCGCCTTCCTTTGCGTTTGCTACACTCCATATCGAAACATTAAAATATGCCGCTTATGTTTGTTTCATCAACTTTACCTTTCGTGATTAGAGTGCCTTAATTACGTAGGCATAATATATAAGAACTGAATGAATTAGTGATGTTTTGATTAATATTAAAAATATTACATGTTTAATACGGCACAAAAATCGACTTAAAAACTAATACCTATACCTATATATAACATTAAATTAAAGATTTTTGTTGATTTTTTAAAACCACTCGACCGATTTCGATTGAGTTAAAGTGGGATCACCTGGGTCCGGTCCAACGCATTCAGAAATATCCTCCTTTCTTGAAGACGGTTAAGAATATAAATTAAAGTGCTTTTCAGAACCTGCCTGGGTGGTAAATGGGTAATATACCTTAATGTTAAAAATAGTAATATAAATATATACAAAACTAAGTTATACTTATTTGAAAGTTTTCCTTAAGACTTTCTATTTAGTTTTACATTGAGATGACATAATATGTTTACGTCCAAAATAAAAATACAAAACATTCACCAACATCTAAACAAATTCTCTATTTTATTGCATCAAAATGTAGAAAAATTATGTTTTTTAACATCACTCTGTCTGTCTGTTCGCGATAAACTCAGAAACTACTGCACCGATTTTCATGCTGTTTTCACCAATGTATATGTAATGTTCTCGAGGAAGGTTTTAGTATTTGTTAAGTTTTTGTATACGCTAGCGAAACCCGCGGCTTCGCTAGCGTCAAGTCTAGGGACAAGCCCGAGCGAAGTGAGGGTGAGTCGCTAGTTATTCAAATAAGTAAAACACTATCTAGCGTTTGACATGTTAATAAATTACATATAACATAATCATGTACCTGCAAATACGTACTGCCTTCATCTCTATATAATCCAAATGGAACGTCATTATCGATTAAATCTCGTAATGTAACCCATCCAGATGGAGACAGATACTGGGCGCTGGTGACTGCGCAGATTGCGTCTTCTACATCTATATACAGAAGAAAAATACGTTCATTTATAAAAATAAATAATTTTATTGTCATATTAAAATTTAAAATTTCTAGAGTTACAATTTTATTTGTGTTTTTTTTATGTTAGTACTATTTCTATTAATATAAATTAAGGACTGCGCCATTATTATTATTATTTATAATAAACCCTTTTAGATTACTATGAAAATATTTTTAAAGTACTCTATATTATTTTCTACGATATGGTAGTAATTTTGTATTTATCATATCATATCCGATATGGTCTAGTGGCTAGGATACCTGGCTCTCACCCAGGAGGCTCGGGTTCGATTCCCGGTATCGGAATTCTCTTTTTTTTTATTTCAATCCTAATAAATATAGAGTTAATAAATTTGTATATTTTAGTACCTGTAAATATAATTTCTTTTGAAGGATAAATGATTTGACCCTTCATGGGCAAAAACACAAACGGAATTTGTGGTTTCGTCGCACCCCGACCAAAAGTTGCCATCGGACATTCTGCAATAAATTTACAATTTAATTTGAAAGGAGATGATATATTTATACATTTAAATAAAGTTGATAAAATTATATAATTAAAAAGTAAATCCATATAGTGAGTGATTTACTGTAAAATTTAGCAATTAAAGCCTAACATATTTTAAGAACAGTTTGGCCGCTATTAAAAAAGAGAAACGTTCATACGGACAAGATAAAAAAATAATAATTTCATGCACATATTTTCTTTCGCTAAGTCATGTGCCCTATTACCGCCTATTATATGTTTGTTACATGTTATTTTCATTCAACTTAACATCGAGGGCATTTTGATTGACTATGCAAGAATTCACCATTCAAATAGACAGTTAAGAATAACCTTCTGGCAGCAGCGTTTATGAGTAATAACTATATTGACAATTACTTATGCAGAGTGTGTCGTGCTTAAGATACCTACTAAATGAATAAGTTCAAAATGCTTTAACCTGACATTGTAATGTCGATCTCGTATTGTAACTTATTCTAGCTCATGTTTAATTAATGACAAATTGCACAAGCACTTTCCACTTTCCATTAGTCTTAGCTCGATGTCATCTTAGAATAATGACCAATTTTAAAAGTATTGTCGAATTTTAATAGATACTTATACTATTTATATAATTGGAATTTATAGATTATAATGATAATTAATAAATATGCAAATGCCATATCATTACCATCGATAATATTTAGACAGACTTTCTGGTCCTCCCTAAAAGCAGGGGATTCTCTTCGACATTGACACACGCAACCACTGCTTCCCAAAGTGGCAAGTGCGGTGCCACGGCTAACCTCCATGCATCGAGTTAATCCACAGTCCGAACCTGAAATTATTTGTAAAATATTTAAAATACAAAATATACTACATGATGTGTTTTGTTTCTGATATGTGTTAAATTAAAAAAAAAAACAAATATTACATTTTAAACTTATATATAGCACACCATAAAAAATTACAAAGTTGCGCAACCATTATCTATTATCTAAATATCATATTTAATTTAACAATTTAATTGCAAAGATATTATGATTTATTCCAATTTAATTCTTTTTTTTCTTACCGACTAAGGAGAAAAGATCTCCTGAAGCAAATCTTGTAATATTTGCCAGCGCCATCTCTCCGTTAGTATTTGAAGCTTGCGTAAACGTCACCATAACAAGTATTACCAGCAGCGCCATCTTGTAGCAACAGTTAAAAACACAACGATCTTCTATTCATTTTAATAATCTGTATTCCAACCAGCTGTCGCCATTTTGTACTTTGTTGTATTGGAACTTCATGTTGTTTCCAATTGTTGTTTTATGTTCATTTTGTTTTTAACTAGTTGTTTTAAAGTGAAAATTTTCGTCTATCATCTACATCTGTAACAAAATTTTAATAGATAAAAAAGGATTCGATTTATTGAGTTTAGTGAAACTTATGAATTTGCTTTTAATTACATTGTACTTATAGTATTACAAATAAATAAAATGTTTATGATTATTTACTTCCTTTCCTAAAATATCTAATCATTAATTAATAATTACTAGTTGCAACTGAATATAAAAACTAAACGATAATTCCTATCGGAACTGAAATTCTCTACCATATAAAGTACGAGTACAACTACAATTTTACATCATGCAGTCCCAGACCAAATAAAAAGTTTAATTGGTCTGAGCATGCAGTACACTCAGACCAAATAAAAAAGTTTTATTTGGTCTGAGGCAGTACAGAGATCGTTCTACGAACTCTGATGCAGTGCGTATCTAGAGCTAGCGTCATATTATATGAATTTTGGTAGAGCTTTAATTCGTAAAAAAATATTATTTTTACATGATACTTTTGGTGCCCTTTTTATTTTATTCACATTCATCATTTATGTTAGTTAACTATTAAGAAAATGATGAATAAAATATTTAATAGGTATGTCATTCCAAAAACAAATTTAAGCAAACGTATTTAATCTAACAGATAGAACAAATTCATTCTAAGTTTATTTACATATAAACATACATTTCGACGAACGTCCAGATTAGCTGTCAACTTATTTTAACTAAATTGATAATAAAACCTATTTTCCTAAACGGTTTAGGCTCATAAAGTCCAATTAAAGAAATCAAATATTCAAATATTTACTTTTATTTGAAATCCAAAAAATCAATCTATAGAAAAGTTATTTATCATATATCATTACAAAACAATATCTGCCCACGTCTTTGTTGAATAGGCCTATAAATGAATAGTTGATGTTAACAATATTTTATGTAAATAACGACATTATGTCTCATCAACAATCTAACAAAGACTTCCGATCGACAGTTATCGCCGAAATTAAAGGTAATCTACGGCTATGTTAACATATTGATGGGTCAGAGGTTGTGGCTACTATGCACAAGAATGGTACTGAGAAGAATAGAAATTACAAGATTTTATATCTTAGATGTCATCGGTTCACACAAGCCGGGGCTCACAAGCCGTTCATATAGATTAAGTATTTTTGAATGCATATTGATTTATTATACAAATATTTAGTCAACATTTTTAATATAATTTATGAAGCCCTTCATAGTCTCTACTAAGGGCTCTACGTCGATATCTTGTAGATACCTAATAAACATTTTGTTAGAGATAATCTTTGCAACGGCTTAACCGTTTGTAATGGAAATTTCACCGAAAGATAGGGAAGTTTTTGAAGCTGCATATAGCGAATATTTAGGTTTCCAGCGCAAAAATGAAAATTCTATTACGATTACCCAAAACGTCATCACGTTGTATCACTGTAATACTATACTTAGTTGTTAAATTTATTGTCTACTATAAAATATATATTATACACATTATCATTTATCTGTGCTACTACTTTCGATTCTTTGGATTGGATCTCTGTTTGATAAATTGCCCTTTCAAAAATGTTAATGCCTACTCATAATTTTTATGTCAGTTCAAGCTGTGGTTCAAGAGTCAAAAGTTGAAGCTATTGTTTTTTAATGAAACAATTTATCATTATAACAATATATTAAGACATTGATCATTAGTATTATAATAAGGGATTTTATTATTGCGGCTTCAATTTAAGGTGGGCGGGTGTCATCTAAAGACCGGTAACCAAATTCTTAGTTGTGATGTTATACGTATAAGTTATAACCTATAGCCTTCCTCGATAAATGGGCTATCTAACACTAAAATAAACTTTCAATTCGAACCAGTAGTTCCTTAATTACATTAATTATTAAATGGTAACCATACTATCGACTATGGAATTATACTTGCGTACCAGCGTACACCTTGCCCCATATATTCACTTTAAAGTTTGAAGATCAAAACTAGACGATCTATCAATGTGTCTCTAAATTCTAATAGATTGCTATTAGGAAATGAAATTATTAAGGTTTTGTAGGGCAAACATAATATTACCTACAATATTGTACTTATTACATAATATTATACTGTGATGCAATATATTTTAAAGTAATCGTAGAGTATCCCGTATAGAGCTCCGATGTCATAACTATAGCCCGAATAGCTTTTTTCAGGTTTTAGGTTATAACGTCTCTAATGTTTATATATGACTTACTTTGTATAGTATCATGTAGTTTCACAAAAAGACATGTAAGTCGTGAAATAGAATACAAATATGAAGATTAATTCAATATTGTAAGTCTAGCCTAGCCTTTACTTACTCAAGTCTCCAAAGGCAATATTTAAATTAATGAATAACTAATGCACATTTTATTAATAGACTTTTTTTGATAAAACCATAATGGTCAAAGGCTAACTATTCATATATAACCAGAATACGAGAATCCGTTAGCCGAAACTGTTAGATTATATTGAATTTTAATGTCTGTTCGTCTTCGATTTTTAATAACAAGCTAAATGGATATTAATCTTTTGGGAATGTTTTATTCCTTTCCATTTTGTCTAACTTGTTGCTTGTTACTTTGGTTAATGTAATTCAAACTTTACAATATTGTCTTCTATATCTACTAATATATAAAGAAGAAAGATTTGTATTTTTGTAGGTAACGAATAAATTTAAAAAGTACTGGACCGGTTTTTATGAAATTTGGTACACAGATAGTCTAGAGCCTGAGAAAAGACATAAGCTACTTTTAAAGGCGAAAAAAGGGCTGTAAAGGGTTGAAATAGGGGATGAAAGTTTGTATGGAAATTACGTCATTTTTAAAGCTAAATTAAGTAAAAGCTTTAAAGCTTATTAAGCTTTGTCAATATTTATAATTTATATTACAAGTAATCAGATTAGATATGCATCGGGTAACGGTCGCTGTATAATTTACTCATTTTATAATTGAATATGCTGCATATAGGTGTGAACTAAGAAATTTTATTTAAAATAACTAAAATCACGTATCGGACAAACAAGGGGCATCCGTATTACAAATTACAGTACATTTACATCAACATAATCGTTATCGATCCGTGATCTGTTATACATTCCAGCATTATATGCATATATGTATGTATGTTAAGTATTCTGGAATAAGAATATACCAATTTTACGAACCTAAGCTTTTTACTGTCTATAAATCCACTTAATACCTATGTAGTAAGTTTTATTAATCATTTAGTTAATCATTTTTACTATAACTGTGATTGACTCTCAATAACTTCTGAATTTACTTCGTAATGGATGTATCATGTACCTAATAAATAACTACTTATCTATGTAAGATGATCGAAGATTGCTTCTAACGTGTTAAAATTATTTTAATAAGTATAGAATACAACTTTATGGCTACTACTAAAGCCGTCATTGTATACCAAAAAGAAAATTCGAAAGAGTCGTTTGAATACAAATTTCGTCATTTGTATGCATTATTTTCATCGACGTTTTAGGTTTTGTATCTTAAACAATTTTATGAGTATAGATAATCATATAGTTGTTTTAAATTTGATCAAATGAAGCGCTATTATCGTTTAGTTTAATTCACTCATTTATCTTCGCGTTTTTTTACTTGTTTAAGTAGAGAACTGTGGAGAGCTGACATTTCATTCTCTACCTTTCACAAGCTATGATCTGTGACCTCTGATTTATCGTGTTTTAATATTCACATTCATTTATAGCATGAATTCAGTTTTTGCCACATGCATAACAATGTCTTTATAAATCAGAATTGTAAGTAAAATATCTTCAAAAAGTTCAACTTTATACTGGAACAATGATAGGAAGAGAGTTACTATTGTTATAAATGACAATAATTATTAGTAGACAGTAATTAATTATAATTACTTGTATTCGATGTTATAATTAACCCATTAGCAGCCATTCAATTAAAATTTCTATAATCATTTCCTATAAGTTAAATTGGTCAAATTCATCCAAAATTTAAATAAATTTTAGATAACGAATGAGTATAAATATTTAATATTATAAGCTTATATAATTTGCATTTTATAAAAACAAACAACATAACATGACATACTAGCGACTTCATCTCGCTTCGCTTGGATGCGTTAATAGGTACGTATTATATTTATGTATAATATTATATAAAGCGCCTATTATTATGTATCATATTATGTTTTTTTTTCTAAGAGTAGTCAAAACGACATTCCATGTCCATAATCTGTCCCAACAAATTTATTTATTTACTGTTGTGTTTCATCCAAATCCGTCTAGCCCTTTCCGCGTGAAGGAAATAAACAAACACAAAAAATAATTCTTATTTCTCAGTCTCACACTATCTTTATAACAGTAGTAGTAATTATACAGTATCTATATTTCTATGCAGAGGAAATTAATGATAAAGAATACTTAAAAAAAAAACAATTTATAAACAAAGAAAAACAAATTAGTGTTATTTCTGGAATAATACAATATCTCAATATCTTTGAAATTTTAGTAGCTATACTTTTTTATACTTAATTATCAACATTTGATTTAAAAGGAATGTATCGTTAATTGATGACACCTCCGATGTTAAGCATCATAAACTGGATGTGATAAAGATGTTTTAGAATAATAGAGTTCGCTAAAATTGAACTGTAAATCATAGTAAACAAACTGTGAAAAATTAAAATATGATCTAACATTATATCCAATCTCCTTTGTGTCTTCTCCATTCTACGTGACATTAGCGAAGTAATCTGTGCTGAACTGGCACGCTTTGAAGCCATTAAACAAGAGAATTGAATTGACTAAAATTACATATACACAATTATCGAAAAAAAATAGTAAAATAAAAAGGAATACTTTTAGATATACTATAAGAAAATATCTTCTTATCTATATTTAAAGTACCTAATAATTAGATGTTAATACATACAAAATATATGGTTAATGTTTAATACATACAAATTACATATGGGTCAACCTCAACATAAAGTTGACCTACTAAATCTAATTAACTTGCATCGAATTAGTAATAAGTTCAATTTATCAAATAAAAAAGCGACAACTCGCATTAATTTACAAGTATACACTAACACGCGAATTTATTAACACGAATATTGTTTCTCACAAAAAAATGATTCCGTGAAGTATTAAGTTGTTACGAGTTGAAAAGTTACGGAAATGTTATAAATATTCAGTAGTAATTACCTACATTTCCAATTACGAGTTAGACTAATTAAATTTGTGTAATAAGAGAGAAGTTTGCATATCCTTGCTAATATTAGTTTAAAATAGAAAAGATTTGTCTGGCCATCATCAATCAATCATTATTCAGCATGTAGTTGAAGTCATCCCTTCGATTTAAGTCACAACACTTATTATTGAGCATTTTTATCGATAAACCGATTGTATTCAGAACTTTTCAACATTCCCCTGCTGGGCACGAAGCTCCCTTTAATACGAGATGGATCAGCCATAGTCCGCCACGCTGGGCAAGTGCGATTTGGCGGACTTCACATGTCATTTGAAAACTTACTTAGGTTCTCTCAAATATGCAGGTTTGTTACACTTGATGTTTTTATTCACCGTAAGACAAGTGGTAATCATGTTAAAAATGATTCGCACATGAAAATATCAATGGTGCGTGACCCGGATTTGAACCCGCTTCACTCTGCTACCACGTGTCACCACTGGGCTACCACTGCCTAATAAATATTATAATCAAATATGTATTATAGTATATGTATTAACGATTAAATATAGATAATGTTGATATCAGAAATAGGTCAGATTAATTTCCTATCAGTCCATCTAGTACTAAGGGTGGTGATTAACCGGTCTGGTATCCTTGGCTATTTTGTTCCCGCTACTTAAAACAGTTAGATTTATGCTTCGATCCCTCATTATGGTTGCATTACGCAAGATCATGGAATTGATTGCAACTTAATAATAAGGTTCAATAGCAATTGTAACTGATGCTATGCCAATATATTTTAATAAAATGAAAATATTGTAGACATAGTTTGTTGACTAGTGTAGGATCATCTTCCGGGTTCGTATCTGAGGTTGGGTCAAGAGAGTAACTTTTTCCGTCAAGTTTTTAGTAGAAGTTGGAATGTGGTCGGTAGGCAGTATTGATATATTTATGTAACTATATAGTATACTGTAGGTACCACGTCCAAGTTGCTTCGTACTTAGGTATTAATTAAATATATTTAAGTAATATTTGGCTCATAGGTATTAATGGGAGTATTGATTGACCACCTTTGCCAAAATTAATTGTTACTATTTATACTGAACACAAAGAGAAGCTTATTAGCAGTAGCAGCTGTAGTAGGTAGTAGCTTTTGCAAAAATTATGAAACGTATTTCCTTTTCAAAATTTGTGACTTGTTCCACAGATGACATAATTGTTGTGGTCAGATTTTGTATAATGACTTCTTGTTCCTACAGTAAGTAGATTTTAATTATTAAAAGCAAAACTGAGGAAAAAATATGATTAAAACTTTCACAAGATTGCTGCAAAAATATGAATATGAAAGTGGTTACCACAACGCAATTATGCGTCTATAACGTCGTTACTAAATAAATAATAACTTAGAAGCTAGAACCAGCTTGACGTTATGTAATTTAGGATTAGATTGAGAAAACTTAAACACTGTTCCTTTCTCGGACATAAAGTCTGTTAGAATCTCCACACGCCAAAAATAAAGAGAGGAAAACATATAAAGAGGGGGTTGCATTAATTTTACATTAATGAAAAATTCACGTAACTGAGTTTCTCTCTTGCAATGCACCTAAAAGTCTTTTTGAAATTCATATCTTAGTTCTTTTTGGTTTTTTATTGTATCTTGTTTTAATATATTGTGCCTATGACATGCCTCGATAATAGAACCTATTTTAAAATTAAACTGACATACCAGATTTTCCTAAGATGCTTCAGAGAAATAAACAAGCTCCTTTAAATATTATGTATTAGTAGTATGTATATACATATTTAACAAATTCGTACATCTTTGTCGATTTTTGCAAATATACAGGGCATAAATGTCAGTAAGTTAGAAATATGGTGGCATAAAATTTTTGTACTAAATAAATAACGGATTCAGAATACATATGCCACAAAAACAACTTTCGAATACCGATCTAGCTAAAAATACGTAATGACACGGTAAAATCAGATTTCCATATCGACCGTTACCTGTCATAAAGTGAGAATTTTAATATAATGTGGAAGATATACTACTTGACGTTAACTAATTTTAATATATAAATCTAATCTTCTCGATTTATATTCCATCAAAACAGCAATAACTTTTACAACTTTAAAATCTCTCAAGTCGAATTCAATTTCGTAAGAACATAAGGGATACCTATACATAGTATTATAAGATATAACTTATTTTAATTTTAAATGTGTTTATTGTCAATATTTTAATGATTAAAATATGTGTTATTAAAGTTTTATATACATAGCATAAGTCAAAAACGAATATTTTGTCTCTATAATGATATTCCGCCATTTACAAGTATGTAATCCAGTGCCTAGTAATAGGTAACTACTAGTATATACGGTTCAGATAACAAAATATATTGGTACAGATTCAATTCCCTAGTCGAGTCAAAAAATGTATTGGAAGGAGAGTGCCATACTTACTTACATAATAATGTGATAAAATCCTGAGTTAAATCTGTACATTAAATAATTGTATATTTAATAATTGTCTATAGTTATTAATTATTGTCTTTTTGTCTGTCTGACAACACATTATGGGAAAACCACAGATAATTTTTAATAAGGTATATTACAATGGCTCATTATCCGAATTAAAAGATAGCAAACTTTTTACTCCGGGAAAATATCTAATTCTGCGAAATCTTAATTGTTAACGTCATTCGTCATCCGCCATTCTTCACCCGAGCGAAGAGTGAAGAGCACAGAAATCTAAATAATAGTGTCTTATTATTTAGATTTCTGTGGTGAAGAGTGAATAAGTAGAGTTGAGGTATAAGTAAATAATGTAAGTAAGTTTAAGTACCTATTATAAACATTAGGATTATGCCTAAATTAATCTCACGACCTCAGGGTTCACACATCAACTAGCATAAAATCACAATATAACATAACATATTCCCGAGAGCGATCGTATGTAAATAAATTATTAAGATAAATTACTCTAGATGAGACAAATGGTCATTCAAATCAATGAAAACGTAATGTTGATTAATTTTATTGTTTAATATGACTATTATTAATCAATATTTTGTCATTTATCTTCGGGGTAAATAAACTAGTGGTATTAAAAAATATACATAAGTAATTGATTTTGCCCACGGCATTCATAATAATTCATTTAGTTCTATAATTTGGTTGAATTAATAGAGAAATGCTATGAGGTGTTATATTTTGACTACGCCCAAAGGTTAAATTCGAGTGTAGGCTTGACTTTATGGCAAAAAATATAATATTTCGATTAGAATTGGTTCATTGTTCAAAAGCTCAATTTACGCTAGGGTTATCGTAAGAAATAACTTTAATTTTTATTTTACGAGAAACACACACATGGATATCGGTAAGCTATTGTTTAATTATATGTATAAATCACACACGTACCTACACTTCATTAGAAAACAGTAAACACTTGAATACAATCCTATGAAGGGGCTTAGTAAGATCTAACTTCATATTTCTGATGCATGCTATGAAGTCACGTTTCATATTGCAATGTCCTACACCGAGCGTGATGTTATCCACTGCCACATTAGTACTTACATTATCATATGGAATTGAATTAAGAAAAATAGAGTTAGTTTTTATCAATTAACTTAGCCGAGGAGAAATGAAAAAGAGGAATATATTCGTGAAGGAAGGAAGGAAGGAATTTATACGATCACATAATATAAGAAAAAAAACTTATTACTACTTACATCAAGTTCTGTCATACATAATGGCTACTTCTATTACTAGACGAATAAACTATACTTCTATGTATTCAGGACCTGAATTAAAGCTTTCTTATACTATATAATAACTAATATGCAAAAAATAAATTAAACTAGATATACCAATAAATCTTATATAAGCTGCTTAAATATTTTTGTTTGAAAGTACTAATTTAAAAATTAATTAATTAATTAAATATATTCATGCAATTTCTATTTGTATTATCATAAAAAAGCTGTTTAAAATAAATCAGTTTAAAAATATCACCATGGCGCGGAATCAATTTCAGCGTGGCCTACAGTTGTTATGAATTAAGAGACTCTTTCGTCTGAATGCGCGAGTGAAAGTCACACTTAAACAAATTCGCGGAGATAAAAAAAACAAAAAGACAAATATATTTTTTTAATAAATAAATAAAGATAACTCTAAGTTTCGATATTGCATAGATTGAGAGATTGTGATATTGGTGAAGTAATTTGTTCTCAATGACACGCTTCAAAGTTTTATTGGAAGCTGTTAACAAGAAGATTGAATAAAATTTAAGATGTCGCACAATCGTTTAAGAATAGATGAAAATTGTATAGACATGGCAATCATAGTTGTGGCATAGAATCATTATAATAAGTATAGTTAAACAAATTTTATTTCCATACATTTTCATATACCAATTATTGTACACAACGAATCAAGAATTTTGATTTATTACGTTTTTATAGTAAAAATGTGTACCTATATATTTCAAGTATATGAAAAATGTAATATTTTCAAATTAATTTTAATGAATACTTCCTTACAATAGTATGTATTTTTGTTATTTAAAATAGATACACATAAAATTCTGTCTACACTCTAATGGTACAGATTCATGAAAAGGCAGAGTATTATATATCGGCCACTTGTTTCCAATTAGTAATTTCTAGTAAAAGTAACTATGGAGCTCTCTCAATCAACTCAAAAAGAGCTTTACTGTCACAGATTATATATGTTTACATTTTTTTTAAATAGTGAAATTACATGGACAAAGTCCTGGACAACAACACCTATACTTATGTTCATCAATGTTACGTGCATTGAATAGATTAAATCATAATTCTTTTAACCACATATAGATTATCTAAGGTAAACTATTATTAAATCTATACACGGAAGCAATTAACTTTCATAATAACCAGTAACAAGAACTCTAACGCGATTGTTTTCCAACACCTTGGTTTATTAAGAAAAACTAACACCCTTTCTCATGAAGTTAAGCAACCGTAACGATGCGTACTATTTATTATTTTGTTCGTAAAAACAATATTAAAACAGAATTAAATGGCCCTTATTTTACCTAGAATTAAAATTGAGCATTGGTGTCATGAAGAAATTACCTTTTATGGATAAAAGGTTCTTCTACTTCAAAATCACTATTGGGGGTGGAATATTTTTAAAGATATCAGAACATGTCCTAAAAGCACACAAACAAAAAAATCGGAACAATAGAGTATCTCCTCCTTTTTGAAGAAGAGATGTGACTCACACTTAAGCCAGAAAAGTGTCTTTTAAATTTTTCCTCAATTAAATTAAAAATGGACTGTAATTTATTACTTATTTTTTATATTTACCGAGAAAATTTAAACGCCCAAAAATACGCAATATCTACAATTACTCTAAAGAAAGTACACACATACTCGTATAAGACATTCCCTTCACTATTTTATGATCGTACCTGGTTTATACCTTGACGTAAACTATGTATGCGCGAATATAGTAGTCGCTTATAGTAGTCGCTATATGATCAAATACCGTCGAAGTTTGCACCGCAGCGTAAACACTTATTTTCTTCTATAAATTTGATTCAAAACAAAGAGATATAAATCAATATTTTCTCAATGGTTCATTGCGGCTCGGCCACAGACACAAATAATGTCAACAATAGTCAGCGTAATTCATGTACAATGCCAATAAGTATAACATTTCTGTAGTTTTGCTGTTTACCTACCTATATACTTATATGTGTGTATATCACTTAAGAAAGTATTATACAAAGATATTAAATTAAAATTTTGGCCTTGTTTACAATTTATGAAATTACTATCAATTAAAAACAACCAAAAATAGTAAAAAGAACAAAGTAGATTAATGATAAAACTTAGCTATATTTTTAATTTAGACTATTATTTATTTTGTATCTTGAAGGCGCAGGTGGCAGGTTCTGTTCCTGTTTCTTAATTGTATATATTGTTCATTGAATTTTATATATAAGGGTTTTTATGTTGCCTACCAATGAATATTAAAAATGCTGATTTTTAATAAGTATGCACAATATTATGTATGTACCTACAGTATTGTAGTTTACGCGTATATTTTAAGATCTAAGTTTATTTCAATCTGCAGTGGCAGCTAAGTGTAGCTTATTAATAACCAACTCATTACACGCATAATCATCAAAACTTATTTCACGCTTACAGTATTTAGTAACTGCACTTTATGATGCTTATTACATTATTATTGTACTGTTAATATTTATAATCAACAATAAATCAAGTTAAAGCATAATCATGGGAGACATTTATTATGTGTTAACCTTTGTGCATTATAAAATAGACACTATAAAGTATTGGTCGTCCATAAGGAGCTTTAAAGCTTACTTAAAGTTAAACCTACTAAAGTTAAACCTACTAAAGGATAGCGTCCTTTTATGACGGTGCATAAATAAATATTTGATTGATATCATATTTATAATGTAATAAAAAGTTTTCGACACTTTAATATGGCTACTGACGTGGTAGGTATACTAAAAATGTATTTTATCTATACATATTAATAATTTTTCTTTTCTGATCAAAATGGGAGACTGGACTTTGAATTACTTTAATTTGCATAACTGCTTATAGCTTAACTAAAAACAATAACTCATAAAGTTATTTCACAATTTCGTATCCTAACCGTTGTTTCTAATAAAAATTAATGCACTAAATACAATATTTTTTTATTTATATACCGTGTTGTTAGCTTATTAAAACGTTCGTTATTGCTTAGATGGTAGATAGCAGTCCTATACCTGTATCGGAATGATAATAAAATTTCAGTGCTTAATTGATTTTTATGATGCAAAAAGCAGAAATATATTTTTATGCGACCAATGATCATAAATATTAACGGGGGGTAAAACACCTGTGTGCTTTGTCTAAGATGCAAAGAAAATTATTAAAACTAACAATTATATACTTGTTATTAATTTTACTGTTTTACTTACTTTAAAAAATACCTATATATCTTACAGCACTTGAGGCATTGGTAGCCTAGGTAATGCGCTTGCTTGGATAACCGAGTGACGCAGGTTCACACCGGGTCCGGACCTCTGATATTTTCATGTACGAATCATTTCTATCATGATTACTTGTTTCACGGTTAAGGAAAACATCGTGAGGAAATCAGCATGTCTGAGAAAACCTAGCAAGTTTTCAAAAGACATGTAAAGTCCCAACACGCACTAGTCCAGCGCGGTGGACTATGGCCTGATTCCCTCGTACTGAGGGAGGCCCGTGCCCAGTGGGACGTTTAGAAAAGGGCTGAAGAGTAACTAACTAACATCTTACAGCAAAAGTTACATCACATTCCACTAACCCACACAGTCGTCTAACGAAGGCATCTAGAGTCTAGACAAAGCTATCGTGCGGGGCAAGCGGAGGGAGACATGGGGAAGCATGAGACGCACCCGAATGTCATACGTTATTTTATATAACAGACGAGAACTGGTAATTTTGACCTATAACATACCTATAGGTAAAATATGAAATTGTATATATGAGATATAAATTGAAACCTTTTTTGAAATTTTATTGGTAGTATTTACGTAAAATTCATGGCAATTGCGATATACATTTTTCCACTGTGTTAATAGTTTAAATGCGAAGAGTAGTTATGGATAGTTCAGATGATCAATATGATTTTTTACATAGAAGTATTTTTATTGCCATTCTCCGATCTATAGAAGATATTTAATGCTATAAATCACGGTTCTTTAAATAACCCGTATATGATATTAGCGAAAATTGATTTGATAAAATGTTTTAGATAAGGAGTTTGATAGCAGCTTGTTTGTATTCCTCTTGCTCATAAATTCATCTACGTTTGAATATATTTTTTATTTCACCTATTTCAATTTAATAATAACCTTATTAAGGTTTTTATACGGCATGACCAGAAAAGTTTATAGATAAATACTCTTTTTTTTTCAATTCGATTAAAAGCTAAAATAGGATAATATGATAGAGTTGGACGAAATGCGAAAATACGTAAATAGACAAACATCATTGAAATTTAGGAATTATTTATTAATATATAATATGATGAGTCGACTATAATTCACGATAATGTGACAAACTAACAGACATTCAATATTTATTACAATGAATATGGAAGAACATATTACAATCACCTTTACAACTAATAACGATCGGTGCCAATCGGAGTGTATCAGATTTCTCAGCGGACGAAACCGACGAACAATAATTAGCATATTAACAAGTATGCATGCATGTTTTTCTCTTCGTATGTAAAGAATGCACCTTGCTTTGCCTCTCTTCACTACATATTATAAAACAAAGTCCTCCGCCGCATTATATAAATAAACTAAAAAAACTACTGCACCGATTTTCATGCAGTTTTCCCCAATGGATAGAGTGGTTCACGAGAAAGGCTTTAGCATATAATTTGTTAAGTTTTGTATACATTTACAAGCGGAACCCGCGGCTTCGCGCGCGCTCAATCTAGGGACGACCCCGAGCGAAGCGAGCAATCTTCTTAAAGTGCTTTCGCGCGAATTGGCTATTCGAATCTAGTTCTGAATGGAAAGCTCCACAAGATGCAAATATTGTATTTCGACCATGAATTTTCGAAAAGTTTTAAAAAAAATCTGTGAATAAAAATGATATTTCTAAACTATGTTAATTTACATACGCGTACTGTATATCTTAAATAATGACGTAAGCAGATATGTAGAATGAAGTGGCTTCATGTTGCAAATAATTGAACTCCTGACCTCTAAACTAGTAAACAGTTAGGTATCATACAGGTCTATATTCTAAGATGTTAAGATTATTAATTAATACATATTATATGAAAAAAAAGTATTGATAAATTCTATAATTTTGAATTAGGGGTCCCTTACAAGGGTCACGCACTAAAACACAACAATTTCTAAATAGTACAATTTATTTTGTCTTTTTATATTCAACTAGCGATTCGTCAGTAGAGAACGTCAGTATACATTATATAAGATACTTTACCACTGCAAAAGTTTCCCATAATATGTTGACCCGAATAACCACCAAACTACATATCAAAATTTGTCCAGTAGTTTTCACGTGATACGGTCACAGACAAACAAACAAAAATTCTAAAAATTCATCCTCTATGACAATTTAAGAATCAATCTTAATTAGTCATAGATAATGATTTTTTTATTAATTCAACTATGTATATGCACAGATAATCAAGACAGTGTAGTTATTAGAGTGACTATATACGAACTAAGGCTTAATTGATTTAAGCGAGCGTCTCAACTCACTGGTAGATAGAATTTTGGGTGGGACTGATATGTTCTATTTTTATTGTTTTATTTACCCGATTGTTAGTATAAAGATAATTAATAATTATAAATATTTGTAAACTTTTTTAATAGCTTACACGTTTTTGGAACCACGTCACAAAAGACCACATATTATTATGTACTAGTAGATTGGCTGCAGGTTTTTGTTTGACTAAATCTAATATGTACAATATTTTTTGTTTTATAATATTTTTGAATTGTATTCCGGCTTATATATATACTAAATTGAAATATTGTTTATCAAAATGTAAATATTTAAAACTTAATCAATACGAGTAGTATTAAGCATTCATTTATAGCGTAATGAAATTGTTTTTTTTTCTGATCTTGGCCTATTGAAATGACTACCATTTCCTTAGAAAAAAAAATATTCTACTTTTCCAAGTCGGTTTCTACATCAAAGATCATTGGAATATCCAAATTTTTTTTCACTTATAACAATAAATATAAAGGCTATTATAACCCTGTGAAAACTGTTCCTTTTGAATAAAGTGTGACTGTCGTTTTTACTAATAAATAGATTTTTTGTCATTTGCTACTTACTCGACTTTCTTAGGCGGTTAGTTTCTAGAAGTGGTAAGTTTATAGAAAGTTAATTTAACAAAGTTCCTAATAGTATTTTTATTACGTAATCTCACCTAAAACTAATGTATGTTTCAAGGCTTATAAAAAAATATAAAAACACAAAAGCTATACCAACGAAAAGCGATAACAAAAAAAGCTCATAGAGCACGACTACGCCATCTTTAGTTTATTGAACTTTAAATGATTGAAACTAAAAAGATTTTAAATCTATAAATGTAGCCATTAATCAAGTAAAGATGATTTTTTTTCCTTTCCCAGTTTGTTTTATTATTTTTTTAAGCTGTTTATTATTTTATTAATCTAAAGCTACTTTTATGAAGACATTTAGTATGGCTTTGACCCCGGATGTTATTTTCAAAAAATATTTACAACTGTCAACGAAATCCATTCATTTCTACATAAATTAAAATTTTCAAAAAATAGTCTACTAGTGATAGTTTCGATTTATATATTTTTTAACAACTTTCTAAAAACGAATTGCCAATACAAAAAATGTAAAAATTTATAAATTCGCGTATTACAATAGTGTTTTCTTTTGTTAAACACAATATAAATAGATAAAAATTTCTAAACAATTTGTGAATAAACATTTAATTTAGTAATAGTAATTTAAAAAAAAAACATCCCTATAGCATTAAACATATTCTTATTTAAAAAAATTGGGACAAACCTCGACTTATAAAGTATTCACTAAAACAAATTATCTCGAAAAAATCTGAAAATCCATTCACTATTGGCGAAGATATCGTGTAACATACATAAAAACATACAACTGTATCAAATACATAATACTTTTTGATTTCACTTTAAAATATAATTAAAGATTGAGCATTAAAAAAAATATTTTGGGCAAAAAAGACTATATAATATATAATCAAGCAACTAAAAAAAAACTTACTATACTATATTCGGTCAAATCAAAGTAACACTAATAAAGCACACACAATACCGACTAGCGCGAATGTAGCCGCCGACGGAAGCGTGGTTTTACTCGCGCGGCCTTCAAAGAAATGTAGCATTTAATCAACACCACTGCCCTACGCATCGTCCCGGATTCTATCATTTGAATATTATTATCTTAATAAGCCCTAAAACGCTATGAGAATGAGGTCAACTGGTTTTGAGGGCGCCAATCAATGATGGAAACTAATAACTACAATATACCGCATTTATGCATACAGGTGTTTTACGCGTATAAATTAATTTTTAATTTACGGTGTACAATGTACATAATCTGCTCTTCCAAAAAATATGGTTGTTAAAGTTCTTACTCGTATGTTTATTATATTTCTTACAAGTAAAAATTTTTACTTTGTTTATTTTATGCGCGGTGGCAACATTCTTCTATATACATATTATATAATTAATAGATAATATAAAAGCAGCAACTTAGGCTAAGTTACTCCTTATAGTATCAGCTATCTGCTAGTGAGAGTCCCGTAAAAATCGGTCCAGCTGTTTCTTAGATTAACCGGAGCAAACAGACGGATAGACAAGAAATTATTTTTTTTGTTTCTAATCTATTCCTTATTTCCATATGCATTTAGTAAAAAGCAATTGTTTTGACATTACCATCAGACACGTCAAATTTATTATATAATACTTTATTTTGTCTTTCTTCAATGAGTGATATTTTGCATCAATCAATGTTTCCCGAGAATATTTACTGTCTGTGAAATATCACTAGTGTTCTGAGTTGACCTTATAAAATCTTTAATCTTCTGCTTAACCAATGGTTAGAATACCTATATTTAATTAAAATTCGCTTAGAAACGAATTTTGTTTCATGGTAAATGATTAATCACATAATAGTTATTATTCGAATGTTTTTGCTATGTATACGATATGGCACAGAATTTTGATTAATACTATGGGCGGAAAAAAGTAATAATATACCTAATAACAGTTTATAAGCTATGATCTTAAAATTAAAAAAAGTTATGGACGGTTCACGTATAATTAATAATAAAATGTGAAAGTTAGTGATTTATGCCGCGTGGTGGTAGGTATCACCGATTTTCTTTCTAATGAAGTGCTTAAACTTCCGTTTTTTACTGTTTAAAATTTTTTATATTACAATTAAGCATTACTTAAACACCAAAAATAGCAAAAAAGGTAGACTTAAAACCTGTTTAGACTAATACAAATTTACCCTATTCGGAATTGAACCTATGTTATGTATGATTTCCGAATGAAATCAGCGTAATAATAAAAATAGAAACAGCACTATTATTACGGCGCTATACTCTTATCAAAGAATCCGCCTGCTCTATAATAGAGCCTATTAATAATCACCTAGTGGTCAGGGCTCTATTATAGAGCAGGTCATTGAGATGAGAGGTACAGTTTCATAATTCATTACAATATATTATGTGATGCATTACATAAACTAATTATTCACTTGTCCAAAGTATTGAAGTATGTGTTTTATTTTATACAAAATGTTATATCATAGTAACACTTTTTAGCTATAATAAATTTTAAATAAATAACTATACTATTTACTACAAAATATATTTTAACAAAATAACAAAAATTTTCTTCTTAAATTATAACACCATTACACTTGTTTATGGTGCATTTATTGTTTATGTTGTATTTGTATGAGAATCTCAAGGGATATTAAATTAAAATATAAATCTGCTTCTAATAACGATCATAAAACTATTCAAATTGAGCGTATATGAATCCTGGGGTCAAAAAAATATATAAATTAAAGTAACGATTGTACGTGTCTGATGTTCGATACCAACCAGTTTATGGAATACTAGCTTTTCAAAGCACAACCTTTGGCCCAGCAGGAGATTTCATATAATCACGGATTCCCCTAATTGAATAACCGGTTGAAAGCTTAATGATATTCTAAAATTATGCATTTTATTATTATATAGGTTTTTCATACTAATGAAGACAAAATAGCATTTTCTAACGGTCACGTTAGAAAAATTATAAAATATTTAAGATGAAAATTGGTCTAGTTATAGTATAGCTGACCTCTTCAAGGTCAGTCATGGTTTAATAAATGCAAACGCTGGAAACAAGCACTTATCTTATCTCATATAAAGTTCACAATTGCCAGAGAAGTGAAATCTTATTTGATTTACGGTATCAATTCTTATAGCAGGTGTAAAAATTATAAAAAAATCACAGAACTATAATGTCACCAATATTTTATTAGAAAAGTATTTTATTGGGTAGTAATAAATAGCTGATATGTTATGTAAAAGCCTATTTTGTAAAAAATAAGTTATGGCTTGCTTAGAAGATACTTCGTACATAGCTCCGTCCCTTCGTACCAGATCATTATTTAAATAAATCTGACATATACACGACGTTCCGTAGCATGAAAAGTTAAATTTTAACATAAGTATTATGTAATATCTTGTAACGAAAGCTAAAATAATATTTATTAATTACCTATCCATAATACTTATTCCTTATTGAAGGTATAAATAAGTTCATATATTATATATTTGTGTGTGGTTAAAGACGTACATTTTGTTGTGCTAAAATCCCTTAACATTTTAATTAGACAATTGGCTAAAAAATGGCTTCTTACGGAAATCCCTATCCTCAAAAAGGTATCAAACATGTTGGGTACATGATATTAACGTGTTGAGATCCACTGAAGGAGAATCCAAAATTTTATTAAAAAATTATGTAACTACCCCGACAAATTATTCAACTATTTATGTATGACATAACACACCATTGATCTTTTACTAAGCAAAAACGAAAATGATTTGCAAAATCAGGAAACCAATTTTTTTTGGATTATAATTAGAATTAGAATTATAGATCCTGTATATCACAAGAAAGACTCGTTTTAACGTTAAGTTAAATAAAACTACGCACATTAGAAATATTTTTATTAATTCCTTATTTTATTTATTTAACATTAATAGACAAACAAATACAAACAAATTAGTTATCAAACTCAGTGTATTCTTCTAAATATGGAGCAATTGTAACAGACAGTGTTTCTTGTTGGGATGAATTTTGAAGTAATGAAATCGAATTGTCTTTGGTTGAATTGATGATGATATAATTATTGTTATTATGTGGTTGCTAATTATTACGTGAGGCTATTTCAAGTTCAGATAAAATCAATTCTTGAATTTTTGAACGAAGTCGAAGTTTTTGAATCATAGGAATATCCGCCATATAAGGAACAAGACTTTCAAAAAATAACATGTCGCTATTTGGTTCATTTCTGTTACTGTCTTTCTCGAGTATTGCGATTTTCCTTTTTTCTAATTCCAAAATCTGCTGATATTGTTCAAGTAAATTGTTACTTTTCCTTTTCTTTTTGCATGCGTTACTAAAAAAATATGTTTCCTCCGGGGATGCAGTACTATGATCGCTGGATGAAAAATTTTCTTGTATATCAAGATTTTCTTGTGTATCAAGAGAGTCTCTTAATGTAGATGGAACAGATGGAACAGGTTCTTCGGTTACTGGTAGTTCTGGAGGCGAAATCGGATTCAAAGTTGAGAAATTAGATTCTCTTGCTGATGCTGAAATTGTTCTCTTTAAAAACAGTAATGGCTCAAAGAACACCCAATGACTTGTAACAAGACTTTCAGCTCCAGCACCACTCTTTGGATGTTCTAATTTTCTAAGCTCTTTGAAAAAATAAGCCCTCATATTTTTCCACTTTGTTCTTATATTTTTTTCTGAAACAAAATAAAACATTAATAAATAAAAATATTATCTTTTGAGGTATGTACTTGGCTGCAGGGGAACCGTTTCACTATCTAGCGCTACATTTCCGTCTGGGATATTGCAAGAGACATTCAATTGTTTTTGAAGCTATTTGAAAGAGGAATATCTTCTATTACCAACAGTGGCCACGTGGCACCGAATAGCCCATGAATTTTACTTCTGGAACTTCCCTTATTGCATTGGAGCAATTGATGGGTATGGTATGGTAAGCACGGGCTGGTTTCCGCAACTCGACGAATTTGCACCTATTTTGTCTGTTGGAATATTATTCACTCTTGCAATCAAGCTCCTCCATAAACTTCAGCAGTCTTTTCGGTTTTTTGAAGATCTCTGGAATTGCCCTCGGAGTGCCAAGATGTTGTGCCCGGTACACCACTACACCTGGACAATATAAAAGTACATGTCTAGCCGTTTCTTCTGTTCCCATGAAAGCTCTACACAGGGATAACTATCCGTCATCCCTATATTATATAGACGGCCCGTGTCCAGTCCAGTCAGAACCGCAGTTACTTGTCTAAGTTAGCACCTTTCCAGATTTATTAGACTGCTTACCATTTAGGCTTAAATTATTAGCAGCGCCATCTTTGGGTTGCAAAGTATATAAGAGTAATTTGCCCGGCTCACAGTGGATCTACTTATTATAATTATAAGCAGTATTATTCAATACTTTTACAAGTAGTAGCAGATGCTTCCAACAAAATTAAAGCTGTGGGGACATAGATACAGAATCATCAATGTGATTCTGGAAACTTTAGAAGTTTCTCATTATTTCACGTTTTAGAAACAAAGTATTTTAATGTTCTATCAGCGAAAGAAAATCCTAAATATTAATTTTTCATTTGTGCTGATTGGTGACGGCGGTTATCATTTGTTAGATTATTTAATGAAACCTTGTAGTCAAAGAAATCTCGATAATATGAAATGTCTTTACAATGATCGTATTTCAAGGGCACGTTAAAGTGTTGAATGATGTTTCGGTAGCATGTCAACAAAGTGGAGAATTTTAATGAAAGCAATAGAAATCAAGGTAGCTACAGAGCTAAAACGATAACAAAAGCATACATAACTTTGTATTGACACATGAAAATATGCTGATGTAGGTATGAACGCAATGAATAACGAAGTGCTCCGAGCGGCGTTCAATACACTACAGATATTCAAATAATGCGTTACAAACAAGATAAATTCTGTTAAACTGTTTTAATGGCATTGGAGCTAAAGAACATCAAGACAATGTAGCATTACCGGAAAATATAATTCGGCAACATGACATCACATGTAACGAATAATTGAACTTTATTTTAAAACAACTTGTAAATAAACAATAAAAATATTACTTACCATCTATGTTTACTTCATCGGCTACTTCTTGCCACAATTTCTTTAAGACACCTACATTTTTATGTAAGACATGGGAGGGATTCCACAATGGCTCCCTTTTATAAACAGACGCTATTATCAATTCTTCCATGAAGCATCCCAGTAATCCAAGCAATTAACCGATATGTCCGTTCGCGTCGCTAACCGCTAGGCTAATATCGAGGCGCCAAGCGACCCATTTAGCGAACGGCCATATTATAACGTGCCTTGTGTTTGTACTTTGTTCACATGACATGAGTCATCGAACCGATGAGCTAACCTCTTGCCGCTAAGCGTGCCACCTGCGGTGGGGCCTTGGCTTAAACATAATATATAATATAGTATATAATATGCAATAAGCTAGACTAATTTATACAATATACATGAAGTATGAACCATAACTTTTAAAAAGCTTACTTTTATAGGTACCGTGGTATACAACATTTGAAGGCAAAAGTAGCTTGTACTTTCCCGACGCTTCATCGCACCAGATAATGTGTTTTTTGTGCTGTGCGTTACTTTTTATCTGAAACCTATTCATGCACTTCCTTTTTCTTATGGCGGTAGCGTAATGTATAATTTATATACTGTGGAAGCTCGAAATGTTGAATTTTTAGTGTGGTTTAAATGTCTAGTTATAGAATTTCTGTTTAAATTAAATAGCAAAAAATGTATGTAATTGCATAACTAAGTACAGTATTTAACTATTATATATATTTATGTAAAGATGGACTCTACGTCTTACGTTTTAAAATAATCTTATCTTTCCTACGAAAGTTAATACTAGGACAGTCTTTAGATTCTAGCACTATAATAAAATAAATGAAGCTTTTTTATTTTAAAGTAACTGCATTATTTTGTTTAGAGGCATTATCTATGCAATAAAAATACCCATTGAAATAAATCTCGTTCTTTCTTGAGCGACGTGCAATTAATAAGACAGATAAAATTTATAAAAGCAGTAAGAAGAGCTCCACACATACGTATTCAAAAAAAAAATAATGTACAACTTAGATCCCTTTAGTATTTATATTATGATAAAAATATAATATAGATTTTGCCTTATAAGAAAGCAGCTTTAACCAAGGAATAATTATAATTGGTAGGTATATATTACGTTTGTATTACATTGCTCCACCACCATATTTTTTTTCACATGAATGAAATGAATAGATTGAAAAATATTAAAAAACTAAAATACTAGATGAGGATCTAGCACTTATACTACCAATACGAATTTAACTTAAATAGGTCCAGCATAAACGAAGAAAACTTAGTGTTTATCATCTGTGCGAAACCTTAATCATCAGATTATCTTTTCTTAAAGTACTAACGTTCTATATTATAACTATAAAATGTACATATCTCTAAATGTTCAAGGAATTATTCAGACTTGATAAAATTGTTATAAGACAGTTGAGGCAGTGGCAGTTGTGGCACTGTGCTTTTATTTTTCTTCGCATTATCATCTATTTTTTTTATTTATTATCCTATAACAGCTTAGTACTCATCCCTTTTTTATGTTCTACAAATGGGCAAGGAGTTTCAATATATGGGTCATAGTCGGATAGGGCACCTCGCTGGTCAAATACAAGATGGCGAGCTTCACAAGCCTGTCGATTTGGTAGGTTTTCTCAAACATAGATTTCACCACGACGACGACGTAAGACAAGTGGTATAGTAGAAATGATTCGCTCATGAAAATATCACAGGTGCGAGACTTGAACCCGCTTCACTCGCTCACAATCAGCCACATCTTAATAATATCATGTAAATTAATCCTGGCCGTAAACAAACATAAACATGTATAGGTCATGAATAGAGAAAATTAATGTAAACACTTTATTTTCACTTATAAAATGATAGAAATTATTATCGATCAATAAGGTGTAAAGTCCTAAGAGTAAAGCTCAATAAAAGAGGTTTTAACATAAATATGCAGATTACTGCCGTTAATGTGGAAACTTACGCCCTCGGAACACCGCTGTTTATTCTAATTGTTTTTTTTTTTAAGATCGAGGCATCGAGACTATATGATTAACCTTATATTATTATGTCTGTAATTAACCCCAATAAACTTTAGAAATATAAAGATAGACTAACAATTTATTAATTTTCTGTATCTTTGACACTATTTATCTTTTTGATTAGTAGTAGTTAGATGATGAGGTCATGGCTGTATTATGATGAGTAATTTACACTCTTATAGTAAAAAAAATATTTAGGTAATTGTAAAAATGCTCAAACTTTTGCGATAGGAAATAAAATGTAAAAGTACTTTTAACTAAAGTGTACAGAATACATTCTTTAGGACAAATTCTTGTGCTAATTAAATATATCTATGAATTTTATACTTTCATAATGTATTCACTGCTCTTCGAGGTATAAATCTTTAACTAAGTAGAATACCATGTTTTACAGTTAAAAAATTTACATTACAAAGTGTTTTACTAATAATTTATTTTAAACGTGACGTGACGTGCATGTATCATGTTATAATAATTTAACTTGAGAATCACTCACGCTTCGGGTTCGTCTCTACTATATACGATTGGTGCAATTGATAAGGAATATATAGACTATACGCATACTTCCATAGATTATATAATAAACGTTTTTTTTTTGTTTATTTGTCCTTATTAATTATTATGGCGCTTAGCCAGACTTAGAAAAACAACTTTATTGGTAATGCCCTTTCATTTTAACTTTTAAATCGAGGATCATACTGAGCGTCATACGAATTATTTACAGAGAGAAAAGTAGAAATGGAAGGTAAGGATATTTAATACTAGTCATTTGTTGTATTTAATTATATATGATTTAAAATAACTGTAATCGTAAAAGCATTAGGACACGTCGATCAAGTTCCATCATCAAGGTTGAGTTGGCAAAAACCCTGCCTAGTTAGATAGGGAATTTGTGCCGATGAAACTTATAACCCTTAGAAAGTTAATACGAATACATTATATGTTAATGTAATTATTGTAAATGATGGATTACTGTACTGATATGTGTTTACGACTAATAATAGACATTGATCGCGTTGGAAAACTTTCATTGGATATAGCCTATTAGTTATTAATTATATAAATATTCATGTTTATATGACAAAAATAACTATTTAGTTAGATAAATATTTCTTATTTTCATCTTAATATTTTTTCATAAATTACACTATATTAAAAACACTGTACGACAGAAACTTAAAAACGATCACTTTCTCATCGCATGAAGATAATCGTATGCTTCAGGATACTCTCTATTTTCTTCACTCAAAGACACAAGCATTTGACACCGTTAACTTCCTAATAGTCCAAGATACCAACTATATTCTCTAACATAAAAAACAGCGCTGTAGCTTTAAGAAAAGAGGGTACTAATTTTACTTATCTTTAGCACCGCTAGCGGGTACGCAAACACTCAAAGTACATACTTAAACTACTTATTCCCATACATTTGGTTACTAAATAAGTAAAGTCTGGCGGCCCTGGGATCTTAATCTATAACTTCAACCTGGGTACTGAGAATTTCCTAACTGAAATCTCTGATATAAGGAAAGAAAGGAAGGATAACAAAGTACGCAACAAGACACTTATGCTGACACAGTTTCTAATGTTCTCGTATTACAATTAACACTAGCTACTGATTGTAAGACATAAAAAAAAATTACGTCTTAGTTAAAATTCGCAGGATTGATTGAAAGCTGTGCGTGCTACAGAGTACAGACATCTCGTTAAAAACGTTTAACTCAATGACAGCACTATTGAACTCGTGAACTTTTGCAGCAGGGCATATCAGCAGTGCCTGTTAAACACATACCTGACTGCGCAACATTTTTTTATTTTTTTACGTCTTTATTACGTAGCATTTACTTGACTTCCATTAGTTTTACATATATAATAGTAATAAATGTATATTCATTATTTTATTGCATTATGATTAGATTTATTTAAAGTTATGCTATTAATCTTACAATAACTAACAATAATAAATAAATAAATATGTTGGGACATTATTACAACAGCGCCATCTAGTTCCGTGGAACGCTACGAGGCTTGTATTACGGATACCAGATAGTTGACACATATAAATTTTAAATACATACATATTATAAATATAAACACCCATGACTAGAGTACAAACATTCGTGATTAGCAAATGAATGCCCCCAGCGGGACTCGAACCCGCGACCGCTGGCGCAGAAAGTAGGGTCACTACCAACTGAGCCAAACGAGTCGTCTTTTCGTAATCTTTAGCCTAACTGTGCGAAAATAAAAGCCGTAATAGCCACTCTTTTCCTTTTGGCTACGGTACCTTAAAAGTTCAAAACAGGTCTAGATAATGATAGCTTAAGCGCAGATAGCGTCATATTTATTTCTTAAAATACTTATTTAAATTATTGTCTAAATGAATGAAATAGTACTTTCACTCTGCATTTGTCGAAAAACATATATAAGTTGTTTTAGAAAAGATACGTAATATGTACATATGTATGTATATACTATATAGGAAAGCTTTAAAAACCCAAAGATTATATAAATACAAAATTTGATCCAAATCTTTACAGCCGTTCTCAACGTAATAAAATTCATTAATAATTGTTCATTTAATGTTATAAGGTAATAGGTACTATTTCTTTCCAGTGGCTGAAGTTCTAACTAACAATAAGACATTGCAGAGTGCACATTACTTCCCGGATGGGTTTTTCTCACAGACATTTCCTTGCATGTAATTTTATTCCAACAAAAAGTGCAAACTAATTTGCGTATTCCGTACATGTTTATTTGTTATTGTGTAGAACTAATAACTAAAGTTCATTTACATTTAGTTTTTTTTACCATTTATTTATAGCACCGTATTTAAATGATAGATTATAAAAAGTCAAAACATAGAAAGTAGATGTGCAAAGATGACCTTATCACTAAAAGCAATCTCGATCGATTATTGTTTATCTTATGTGTAATTTATCTGCGTAAGTTTTAGTCTGTGAGTAATAAATAATACTTTAAATAAATGTTATGGCTAAATACTCGTTTTTGACTATAAAAGTTTTTATGAATTTTAACATAACTTTTTATGGAAGCTTTTTTGCGGTTATAACTAAACAAATCTATTCTCGCACAGCGTTTACGATGTTCTTAATGTTAAGGATGTCAATATTTCTTTAAATGAAAATGGATAAAAAATTCCATGTCGTTAATCTAAATTGTCATCAAGTAGGTTTATGTTTGCCACTCCTTCACAATAAAACGACTGATAAACAGTTTTTGTTGAAATTTTGTAAGCCCTGGAATAATTTCCTTCTGACTGATTACTCCCGCTGCGAATAATCTCTACTGAGACTAACTAACTAAATTGTCACAAGTATAGAGTGCACTATTGTATTATGTTGGGCTATTCCTGTCACTCTCATACTCCGATAGGTTAACTACTCGACACGTCCAGTGAGATTTCAGCCCGAGGTATTACGAGCTCTCCGAGGCACGCAGGAAACACAACGCCAGCTTCCCAACTGTGGGCTGTTACTGAGGCTTATTAAACAGAAAAACTCAATAACAGATTACATACTAATAAAGTAATCCATGGGCTACTGCTAGGAATCGACCTGCATACCAAGCAAGTGATATATCCTGTGGATACTTGTTGGATACCTGGGATACTTGTTCATCGCGAAGCCGCGATAAGATTAATTTGGCATTAACACAAACTAGCGGTCAGCTAAAAAAAGAAACACTAAACATTTTTATATTATTCAAACAAATTCAAGAAATTAAAGCTTATATTTATATTATCTCGGTAGAAACATATTTATGGCCTACCGATTAAAATACCACCTATAAACTAGAACCGTTTCTATGTTCAAATTTTTAAGAAGGTTCAAATCTTAACGCTTTATCAGTAATAATTTAACCGATGTGATTAATTTTAATACATTATACATGCACCATTTTACAGAAGGGCATTAAATATCGAATAAACATAAAATTGACCGCTAGAAACCATACGTGGTTTAATAATAATTAAACTTCAAACTTTACATATGGGAATTTATAATAAGTGAGAGTTTCTACTATATTTTCGAAGCGGTTCCATATGTTTATAGGTAGGCCTAGTAAACTCAACTTAACTCGAGAAATTGCTTTTAACCTGATCAGTGATTATTTTTATAAGTGCACTCAAACGCACATTGCACAGTATATATTGACTGCTTCGGTTGTCTTTCTTACGCTATATTCTAGGCTACATATTGGAGGGCCTAAGTTCGATACCCGGTTCGGGATAAGCTTAGCAATTGGGGTGTTCTGTAAGCAAGTTTCAGTGACAGTCATGAGCTATGTTTTGCAGGTTTAGAAACTTACTAATGCTTCCTTTTTTAAGTCGGTCAGTAAAGTATCACAAAATGTTATAATTAATTAAAAATGTTATAGGTAAAAGTTTTAAACTTGTACAAGAAATTCGGCTCTGCAGCTGTGCGACACAGTTACAACTTACTTAAGTTTTAGTTAAGCTTTTTAAGACAGCAATATATGGACATTATTGTTGTACTTGTAATACATGCAATTTGTATCGAATAGTGTCCTCTTATCCCTTAATATTTGTATTTTGTAAAAGTTTCGTCAAAACGTAGAAATCTGTGTTAATAGTGTACTATGTAGATATTATTATTACATAGAACGAGAACTATACTTAATTATACAAATATACAAAATTAAATATTTAACGATTAACTACTACATTTAGGTCACGCCCTACTAGATTTGTGGCAAGAATACTTTCTGCATTCCTTACGGTTGTTATAATTATATATTTTATGTGGAATCATATTATTATTTTTTAATTTTTTTTGTAGCTGTACCATAGAGTATCAACAGTCAAATTTAAAAAGACTTAGTAATTACTTAGTGAAAGTCTAAATCATGTGCAAATTGATTTTGCATGATAAAAAATCTCTCTTTAATTACAAACTAGGTACTTAGCTTATAGCCACATGCTTACTTACACTTCAACTGCCTCAGCTATGCGGTCACTAGCGCCTATATACATTATACGGCTGCACATATTGCGGTCCTGGGTACGAGTCCCGGGTCGGGCCAAGTTTAGTTATTAAGTCAGTAAAAGCCCGGAGTTGGGAAGTTGGCGGTGTTACACCCTTGTGCCTCGGAGAACAGAAAACTTTACAACCAGGTGATTAAATCAGACTCACTGGCCTAAGTCGCAAGATCTCTATGCAACACGCCGCCCCGACATTTATCAGTTACATCTCTAACTGCGGCGAACCTTATTATTATTAAATAATATGTACATGATATTTTTGTATAAATTATTTGTGTTAATGGGCTATAAAGTCACTTATAAGCTAATATTTATCTAATGGAAATAAATACAAAAAACTAATTAAAAAAGCTAAAGATTATACGCGATGAATATATTATATATTATGAATTTCGACGTTTAAATTGTTTATTTAAGAACATAAATTTATTATTATCTGTACTCATCGATCGTAAATTTAGAACTTGTGGTTTTAAAATACTTAAAAGATTAGACGACGTTTTTTAAACTGAATCACCTTATCAATTTTTTAGATTGAATAAAATCTAATATCATTTTATAGTTTTACAGTAAATCGTCTGTAATTTATTGCAAGGTAATCGTAAACTTTTTATTTAGTTCAGTACTTAGACCATTTGGTGTCTACATTGATATAAAGAAATACTCTACAGTTTCAAAAAAAAAATGTTTTAAAGTAATAAAGTAGGCAAATGAAAGGCGGATTTCGTTTCTTTCTACGGGTAGGCACTTTAGACCATACGAGCATGTGGACAGCACTACACATTTAAAAACTATAAACTTATAAAGCTTCTGTACGAGTATTAGTAGGTACATCTTCTAATATATAAAAATCTCGTGTCACAGTGTTTGTTATCGAACTCCTCAGAAACGGCTTGACCGATTTTTATGGATTTTTTGTGTATATTGGTAGGTTTGAGAATAGGTCATAGGCAATTTTTTATCTCCCTAGGGGCCTGGGTCATAAGGGTGGCCCTCTTTAGATTTTTTATATTTTATTTTTAGACCAATTTTTTTTTTTGATTTGGCATCAAAAAATACAATATGCAACCCTAAATTTCCATCATTCTACCCCCAATCCCTATTTGTAATTTTTAATTGTGATAAAAACGCGGGCAGAGCCGCGAGAATTGCTAGCATAAAAAATAAAAATTTAATAGATGGTTAAACAATAATTTACATGCCTACTACAATAAATAGGTATATATAGTATAAAAACTATGAGCAAAAAACTCCAACTGACTATGTAACAGATACTTAGGTATTTTGATTTATATGATTTGTATGTTTAACGCCGTATTAGCACGATCACTTATGAATTCCTTATATAATATGTTAGCGAATATTTTTATGTAACATGTCATTTTTCTTATTATTGCATTTAAATATTTAATAGTCATCTACATATTTAATTATTTTTTTAATTAAGGTGAAAATGTGCTTTTCTTAAGTGGTTTCTACAATTTTTGTCTGGCTACGATAAAACTCATCGAAATAGTCCAGGCGTTTTCGAGCGATCTGTATTTTATTTTTTTCAGCAATCAGCAAATTGACTAACGAACCTTTTTAACGATGGAAAATGCTTACGCCTTTTGTCTAAGGCTTACGCATACCACGTGGTTACATGGTCTCACCAGTTTTAAAGAAGCCTACCCACTAAAACCCGACAACCCCCAAGGTGTACGCATTTTGGGGGGACGACTTTTTTTTCTATTGTTGATTATCTTCGACTCACCGGGTTAAAAGAAGCCAACACTACCTACTAAAAAATCAACAAAACTTTGCTTTTTTTAGTCCTCCGTCTTAATGCTTTCGTCGTCTCCGTCCGTCGCAGGATCGCTTACGCATTTAACCTCGACGCGACGCCCCGTCCCGATCGGCAGGTCTACCGAAGAAAACCAACAACCAAGGGTTTGCTCCACAGTTCACTCTGCTATCAGACAAGTACCTGGAGCAACTCACATAGCACTCCACCCACCAAAGTCAATTCCATATGCGTCTCTTGGTTTCACGCCCGGCGGGTATGCCGAAGCTGGGCCCCCCTACCACGACAACGTGAACGCAAATTGGGATGATGACTAACAAACCTGTCTACTTGTTTTAATTTACATTTGTGACTAAAGTGCTTTTTATTAAGATAAAATTCAAGATATTTATTTGCTGTCATACTAAAATAAAAAGTGGGACAAAATCGTGATAGACTATGATGACACTTCCTTACTTTATTATATGCATAAGTTTATTTCAAGATTTCTAAAAAAATGTTCTAGACCAGATAGCGACTAGATTTCTCAAACGCAACTTTTTGATGATAATATTTCATTAATAAATTTCCTTACCACTCAAAATTTATCTATATGGCTCAATATATTATGTAGATTAAGAAATAACGGTAAAAGAAATTTCAAAAATTGAAACTTTTCAACTATTTCCAAAAAGGACGAGGTTATACACACGTACATAATTTGTTCGGTATAATTTTATCGACTTCTGATAAAGATATAAGTAGTTACATATTATACACAAGTATGTATGTACTGTACGTACACTGATTATTCTGAGGTCACTAAGCCGACATGTTGTTATACAGGATGATTTTTCATTACAGATTGTCCACCTTAACTTAAACCAGCTAGAATCAAAACATGGAATGCCACACAGTAAAAATCAGAAGCCTGTATGGCTGCTGTTTTTTTACAGAAGCAATAGATGCATATGATTTTTGCATATAGGCAATCTTGCATTTTTTTATCCCTGATCGTAATGTAGGGAGTTCTTGAGATACTTTTTTAAAGCACTAAACTAGCTTAGTCTTAAGCTTAAATGCTTTTAGATTACAGAAAATGTACCTTAAACACGAATAAATAAAATATATTTATATTATTTACCTATGTGACTTACGAATGTAAAATCATTACTGTTTGTAATTTAAGTAAATTATATTTATTTTTAGTGCTTGTAAAATCCTAAAATACTAGCGGGAACCTGTAATTACAGTCATTGGATAAATTTTACGATAGAATGAAATCATATTAATACTTTAAGTATGGATTTTGCCCATCCTCGTGTTACACAGTAAGTAGTGTAGTTATAGGGAGTTAACACGGAAACTGATATCAAAACAACATTCTGTGCCACATTCTGAACAACTCTGTGAGAAACCATATGAATTGTTTTGAATGCAAATATAAACATTTTGCATATTGCAATTTCCAGTATCCTGCTTTTGTATTTTTCTTTATCAACAAGAATTTAACCTATAGATTGGTTGAAGTACTTACGCCAGTTACCTATAATCAAACAAATACCTTTATCTGAGATAGAAATTGAAATCTCTAATGCTAGTAAGATTAACCACGGATACATAGTTTAGTGGAAACAGCTATTAGTGTTAAAATTATCTTGTTTTAATATGACGGAGCTCACATGCTGTTTAATGATACGTGACATACAAACCAGCGATTTCAAGTTACAGAAACGAATTAACATTTATAAAGCTAATGCAAATAGGTGTCCCTAAATTGCATTTTTATGAGAATACATCACAGGTATACCTTACATATTTAAGATGCGAATACTTAGAAAATACAAATCTCTCTTTTAAACATATTACTTACACGTTTGCTGCGGCTCCGCCTGCATGGTTCATTCATGTATTATTATATCCTTATCTATTATTGCCTACGTATTTCTCGGATATGAAAGCCATATATCTGTAAAGTTTTATCAAAATCCGTTCAATAGGTTTTCATCCTCACAAACTTTCGCATTTATAATATTACTTAGTAGAATATTTTATGAGAATTATTATTATATATTTCATAATATCAAGAAAAATATTTCCTACTTTTGCAATTTCTTTGTATTTGCTTAAATGTAAATATAAATTTATTATATTTTTACTTTCTCTATTCATGATATTTGAATAAATAATCTCCTTTAGCTATTCCTGCCTAATGCCTTAGCATAGCCTAGCCATCTTGCAAAATAACATAAACTGGCTATTAGATAAATATTTTAAATTTCTACATTATTGCTAATAAAAAGTTTGTTTTGCATAAAAAAGCCAAAAGATTATTCTCTGTATATGAAATGGAAATGTTTGCAGAAGTCATCGACTCTATTACTGGTCAACTTCTGCGTGAACCCTTTCTTGTGTATGAAAATAGTTAACATTCCATGTGATTCATTTTACTTAATTATTTTTTTTTTATATATAATATCAATAATAACTGTGTTTATAGAAAATGTACCAAAATTGATTCAATAGATTTTACGTGAAGAGCAAACGATTCAACAAACTATCATTTTTTAAATCGCGCTTTTGTCGTCTATATTAATTGAGTGTAAGTACTTATCTTTAATATATAATATTCGTGTTTTTACACGAGTCTTATATGTATTTTAATAAACATAAATAGATACAGATAAAATAATATACAATATCAACATATTTTTAACTTTCTGGAAATTAGATACTTTATCGCTATATTAACTTTTAACCTTAGTTGATGGAACAATTTAAAGTAAGAATTTACGTCTTACTTAATTTGGCACTTGTGACACATTACTTTTGCACAAAAACATACACTTAAAAAAAGCAAACCTAAAGAACTGGAGGTTCTTCGTGACTAATGAATTTATATTTTGTAATTATATATCATACCAAATTTTTTGTTCTTTTTAGAACAGAGGCAAATCATGATTACTTGATCAAGATTACTTGATTTGCCTCTTAACAAATTTGGTACCTATGGGCTATGATGGATAAAAAATTCATAGTGCACTTTAAATTGTATATTTTATAAGTAACCCTATTATGTTAAAATATACCCGAACAGTATATTTTTTATCACAAACTAATATTATTTATTATATACCTTGTTTATCAAACTATGCATTATTTCAATTGATTTATAACCATACGATATGGAGGAATTGGAGACCTTAAGAAGGTCAAATGAATTTTTATCTCAAAAATCCAATTAAACGGGTGACTTACTGCAATGATTTTCATTTTGTTTTCAATAATGGACAGAGTGGTTCTTGAGGAAGGTTATAGTCTGTGACTAGCGGAACGTGCGGCTTCGCTCGCGCTAAATGTAGAGACGAACCCGAGCGAAGCGAGGCTCATTCGCTAGTTTCTGTATAAAATGTTCGTTGACTTTCACATAATAGCTTGCACTTGCATTGTTTAAATTTTTAAGGTCACAGTAATAAGATAACCTTTATCTTATCCATTGGCAAAAAGTAAAAAATAAAAGTATTTTTGGTATGTGTCTGCGTGCTAATACAATAATATTTTTAAAGGTTCATTCTATGTCAACTCCGAAATAAATTAAATAGACGTTTTATCATTTACTGTGTGTACTGGATACAGAGACAAGCATAATTTACTTCATTAGGCGTAACTAATACTGGTGTAGTAGTGTAAATTTCAATACATACTTATATTATTAAGTGATAGACGTGTTAAAGTTCCTACAACAGTCTCAAAATTAAAGGGTATGATTAAAAATTCGTAAATATATAATCAACTCATCTATTTCATATTCGTTTTTCATTAATTATTGCAATTTTATTTTGTTTTTGATTTATTATACTTATTTCTCAATAAATTAATAAAAACTAACCGTCTTTTCAGAAATGTTAAAAGCAGTTCTTTTATTCCTGCCATTTACTATGGCCAGTATAAACATAAATATAAATCCAGCGACCAAATTTTCAAAAGAAACAGTTGTCATTACGGGATTTGAAGAATCAAGAACTACTGAAACAGAGCTGAAAACATTTAAAATTACAGAAAAAAGTATTTTATATAATTTGCCACGACGTGGATATAATGCACCTACATATGCTCACGTTTTAAACGCTGATTATTATGGGTATAAACCATTGAAAACTTTGTTAGTTCCCTTTAAAGCCACAGTAATAGATCATGGCAGAAGAAATGTGTTAGTCACAGTCAAAGAATTCCATAATAACAGCTCTGCACCAAGCGTCGTTAAAGGCGGCATAAAAGAAGAAGTTTTAGAAACTTTCGGTACTACTTGGTCTAAAAGTGAAGAATTATCTATTGCTCGCGATATAATATTAAAATTTGGCAGTAAGAGCTACTCCTATAAATCGCATTGGGGTGAAGAAGTACATAAGTCCAAAACTACGATATTATCAACCACGTCTGATGTTGAAATTACTTTGAAACCAGGACAAAGTGTCAAAGCCATACTCAGTGCAACCAAAGGTACATTATCTGTAAAAGTAGACTATCGCGCGACTGTGCACGGTGATATATACTGTCAATACACATTTTTATATATACCTATATACGGTCAAGAATTTGAAGTAAACCGTTACTTAGACCTGATGAATCTCCCACGCAGTATAACCTCTTCAGAAATAATTTCTGTAGATTATTACTATGGCGCTCAAGTCGTTATTAAGGATATTGAAAGTGATGAAAGTTTATTAGTTGAACCCGTTTTAATGCTATGAATCCTTTATGATTTTAACCAATATTAAAAAATAAACCAATATTTAAAAATTAATAATGCCTTTTAAAAGAAATTATAAGTAATTATTATAAATGTTGAAACATCGTCACGCCGCGCCGCAAGCTTGAAAGATCTCTATTTCTTAGAAATTAAACTTTGTGCAGAATAAGAAAATTGCAGAATAATTAAGTCTATTACGTACAGGTTTTTTAAAATATCATAGAAAATTTACTTTCTTAGGACCAGAGAATATTTCTATTGTTTTATAAGTAATTTTAATTTCTTATATTGTGAGTATTGACGCTATATATTGTCTGGGCTAAGATATTTTGGCTTTCTATTATATTTTACTTCGCATAAATTATGCGGCATAATATTATTGTAAGTATAATGGTTTTCGTGGGAGATATTTTTGATTTTACAATAACAGGACACTTCGTCAGCAAAACAGTTTGATCTATACTTTTATAGCGATATTATATCTAAATATATAAAAGCGAAAAGTCACTCACTCATCACGAAGTATAAAAAATCGCTTGACGTATAAAGACTAAACTCAGCAGGAAGGTAGTTTATAGCCAGTAGACATATTCAGCAAAGAACAAATTTTGCGTCAGGGCCGCATTAAGGAGGTCTAAGTTCTCTCGCAAGTTTGTATGAAATTCCTTCATTTTTTGTGATATAAACTTCAAATTTGGGACATAGCCTAAGTCTAAGTTAGCTTTAAAAGCTTGCAAAAAATATATAGGCTTAACTTATTTTAATTATTTACTAATAACATGATTTTTAAACTTTTGAATAAAATTTGTATATATAGGTAATACTTATATGAAAATAGATATTTAAAAATGCTTATACAAACAATTTTGGATTAAATTGAACGACGAGATGAACTTTGTCTACAATTAAGATGATTAACCATTTCACCATTTATAGTGTCAATTATGTAGAAGTTTAACAGTTTTAATAAAAATCGCGAGCCGAATTAAATTGTTAAGTGAATGGGAAAGTATGTTCTTGTCGTGGTTTTACTTTTTATTTTCGATTTATTATTGTATAGATATTTACTTAAAAATATTGAAAAAACTTATTTTATATTAAATGAAAAAATATAATAATATACTCGGATATTTTGTTATTATTATTTAATGAATAAAAAAAACAAAGTAAGTACATCTTTTCTAATTATTTCGATAAACACAATATACAGAGTGTTACGAATAAATAAAAAAAACAAAATCAGTCCAATAATTCTAATCCAGGAACATTATTTATTTTTTTATATAGATTTTAATTATCAATTAATAATTATATAGAATTACTAAATAATGGTTATGCTAATAACAGGAATAGAGAATTTATACAATTACATAATAACTGCATATATGTAAGTAAATAAGGTAAAATCTTGTGTAAATGTGAACACACTCCATTATATTATTGTATTATATATTATTATTTTTTTAAATATGTTGGGACATTATTACAATAGCGCCATCTAGTTCCGTGGTAAGCTACGTTACGTGCTTGTATTACGGATACCAGATAGTTGATATACTACACATATAAATTTTAAATACATACATATTATAAATATTAACACCCATGACTGGAGTACAAACTTTCATGCTCAACAAATGAATACCCCCAGCGGGACTCGAACGCGCGACCGCTGGCGCAGAAAGTAGGGTCACTACCAACTGAGCCATTGCATAACCTCCTTGTATGAATATATTATTTAGTTAATTAAAAATAAAATATGACTACCCTTCTTTCATTTACCTACTTCTACTAGGTACCTATTTAAACTAATAATAAATACAACATCGTTCCTCTTACTACATACAATCCTATAAAACTTTTCATTAAATATTCTTTTTTATCATTAGACTACTATAAATAAAAATCTCGTTTCACAGCGTTTGTTATCGAACTCCTCCGAAGCGGCTCGACTGATTTTTATGATATTCTTTTGTGTTTACTTGGTAGGTCTGAGAATCAGTCGTAAGCTATTCCCCTAGGGCCTAGGTGATAAGAATGGCCCTCTACAGAAATTTTATTTATTATTTCTAGACCAATTTTTTGTTTTTTTTTATGACTTGGCATAGCATATACTTACCTACAACAATAAAATTTCATCCTTCTACTAATGCAGGCGGAGGCCGGAGCCGCGGGAATTTCTAGTATATTTATAAAAATGATTATGTTTATATTTCAGTGATAGACATAGTGATCAATATATTTTTATCATGCGTTTTTCGACGAACCCATACTGACATTGTGCAATATACGGTAAACCAACATTTTTTGGAACTAGAATTAACGATACCAGATACACGAGTACATAATATGTAATATGTACCCGTATTTTCTCGGATTTCAAGCTGTTGCCATACATTTTACCCTAAATAAATAAACAGTACCTGGATGATCGAGCTTTGCTTGGTATTTTTAAGAAAAATATTATTATTATTCGCCAATGTCGGGAAGAGTCATATTTTTCTGTTTAAGTGGCAATATTGGGCAACCCAAACGCCACCTTTTTGTTATTTTCTTTCAATAAAAAAACAGTTTATGTTTAAGTTGATTATCGATAAAGTTGATTATTGAAAACACAAATAAAACAACATTTTCTGAAAATGAATCCTAGCTAGATCGATTTATCGGCCCCGAAATCCCCTGTATAAGTAATTTTATGAAAGTAGTTGGAGCCGTTTCCGATTTGCTTGGTTTTTTTTTTTTTGATAAATTGTGTTTGTGTTTTTTAGAAATTATATTTAAGTACGAATAACATTTCCGAGATTCAGATATATATTTATATACAAGAATTGCTCGTTTAAATATTAAAATATATTGGGACATACATACACATACACATATAAATAAAATTGAAGTGTCTGTTATTAATAGTATGTATAAACGATGCTAGCAAGAAAAAACCAATTTATTTTTTTCTGTCTGTATGTTTGTTCCAGGTAATCTCTGAAATGGCTGTACTGATGGTGACGGGACTATACTCGTAGCTAATGTTGTAAGGAGTAACTTAGGTTACTATTATTTTAGAAATTTTTGTACTAAGTACAAACTTTAAATTTGGCAGGGAGCGCGCTAGTATAGTAATATAACTTTAAATACATACATATTTTAAATATAAACACCCTTGACTGGAGTATAAACATCAGTGTTTAACAAATGAATGGTCCCAACGTGATTCGTACCCGCTGGTGCAGCAAGTAGGGTCACTACAAACATGTGTCGTCAAAATATTATGTGTACTAAAAAGTTAAATGACATTCAGCAAAAGGTATGCGAGTGATATGATTAAAATTAAAATTATATTTCTTATCTATATTCCACAACTCATGAGCCAAAGAAATTCTGATCTCTCTTCTTGTCAAACAAATTTTCCTAATCATCATTTGCAATTTATTCGATCAATACACTTGGTGAATAGTCGAAGGCTCAATGCGTGATGTTGAATGAGTTAAGGTAATAACTACCTAGGTATTTTATTTAGCAATCTGCTGGAACCTAATAACTAAACAATATTTTTTATTTGATGACGTTATTGATAAATTTTGATACTTTTATTACTCGAAATCTAAAAGTAAGTCGTTAATAATCTAATTACGGTATGTTTGATTTACTTGTAACTCGTAACTATTTTTGTAATTTTGATTTGAAAATAGTTATGAGCCTGTATCGCTTAAATTAAATAACTTGACGATGCGTAAAAAATGTACAAATATTTTTGTAACGAAGATACCTGATTGGTAATGAAACAGTAAATCATGACTTTCACTGTCTTTCATAACATGTTCTCCGGTCCAGTTATTGCTGTCGGATGTTATGACTGAGGTCAGTATCACTTTACAAATGATCCCTAGTATTGTGACTTAAATGCAAAATCGTTAATTTAGGGATTAAGGCCAAAACACAGTCGAAAAAGAAGTTCGAAGGTGCTTCCTAAGCGATTGACTAACAAAATATAAAAAAATGTGTCGAAGTGTTACTTCCTCTTATTTGCTTCATGTTGACTCATTCTTCTAACTATATTTAACTTCTTATAAGTTATAACTTATACCTAAGTTCCTCTCCTCCATCTCTGGCTCAACACAATCCAATTTTCGAACAGGTATATGTATATTAATTTTGCATATATAGATTATTTTAAATAAGCCGTTTATAAGTAAAAAATAAAAGGACTTGTAAATCAATAAGGGCACAAATATAAATTACAAACTAATATTACCAATCAGTCCTGAATATCAAAGGCCTCCTGAGTTATATCACTTACAGAAATGTTGTACAAACTAAAATATAACACTTAAACTCTCTCTTCGATTATATTATTAACCTCACCTATTCATTAAACTGCATTTAAAGTAATTTTACTTGCGTTAGGTAGGATCTGTCGATTAGCGATTTTACGCCACTTAATGAAGCAAATAAAATTTTAAACTCATTGTAAACAGAGTTAGACAATCAGTAACTTTATTACAATATTATCCCAATACATAAATCATACTTTCATCCGGAATAGCCAAGAATGCATTTTCTTGGCAAATTCTTTAGAAAGTCGCATCAATTTATCTCCGACCGCGGTATCTGTCATTAGCGGATGCTCTGATAAGCAAGAAGGGCGCTGGATCGCGGGTTCGATTATTATGGTCATTTACGAATATCGCGGTCCACCACTAATACTTTAACTAGGTTTCCGATCCCAGATAGAAATCCTCATTCTTTTGTATAAATAACAAATGGCGCGGTAAATTCTTGGCGGTCTCTATGCAATCTTTTTAATATGTATATTTTATTTACTTAGAAATTTGTTTCTTAAAATTTATGACCGTGATGTAATCTTTTACGGTTTGCTTAACCGATTTTTGCATATTGAAAGTACTCATACGTAACATCTATTACCAAATATATTATGATATTATATCTTTTTTCTATTTTTGACAGCTGGGAACTGATATGACACATCGTATTATGCTTCTATAACTTTATTTAATATTCAAAAGACTGAATGAGGAAGTAACACACACTTACTGACAAAGTAGCATCTAATACATGAAGAGAATGCTTAACATACTCTACAAGCATGATTTCTATTATCAACATCAAAACAAACAAAGTTTAATTTTCAAATTCCATTTTTTTTTCCAAAAAAATATATGAACTCGTTAAGAAACTTATCATTTACCATTAATAATTTAGTAAAACTACATAAGCGCGGACACGAGGTACCTACATTTGAGAAAATTGTAACTAATAAACGCGTTTGTATCGCATAAACCAAGTCTTTAATATCAACATACAATATCTTAGCAGGGCGCAAAAAATGGTTTAACATGACTGATGTCTTTATTGCATGCCTGGACTACATCTTGAATATATTTATAGCAACATTACAGTTATTTTTCATCTGAAAGTGTAAGAACATAGCCTAATTCTATAGAAGCATGCAATTAAAATTCTCAATTAAAGGCTCTCACTTTCTATAATTTGCTAGGTATAAATTATGATATTATGTGTTTAATGTATCAATACATTGCTACATTAACTACAGTACTTCTTTATAAACCTCCGTGGTGCTTTTTACTATTATTATTTTGTAAGTTGTTCTCCTTCTGTATTTATAAGAGCCTCCTTATAAGAAGATATTAGACCTATGTTTTGCAGCACAGTATTTAGAAAACATTTTATTACATAGAGTGAGCATCATTTATTGCATGCATTAACATTGGGATATGGGGTAGGTTAGGTTATAAAATGTATTCAAATTAATTCAAACAGTATTAAAAAATCTAAAAACGTTCTTACTTAATGTAAACTTAAAAAAATGCTTTATAAAACTGCACAATCTTAAAACATTACTTCGACATCATCATTTTTATAATCATGACAAATTATGACGGAAGGCATAATAATTTCAATTAATTTGTAATCGATTAATATGCTTTAACTTTATTAATCTACATAATGATTGCTTGATCAATCGCGACTTATCTTTAACGAAATCGATCGAGATATTGGATATTATGGTTTACATACATAAGTAACACAAGATATAAAAAATAACATAAATATTTTATATTTTGTTTAATTAAATAAGATGAGTTACATTATATTACAAACAGCGGTAACTTTTTTAAGGTCAGATCTCATTAATACGAATTTAACTATTAAAAAGCTATTAGGATTTCATACTCTACTACTAGTTTGACCTCAGCTCTGAAGTAACGGGTCGATTTCCATATTAACATTTTAAAGAATTTCGAAGTCATGTTATAGATATAAAATGTTATAGCTACCATTGAAAGAAATAACTGATAACGTAAATATTATAGTAAAATTTTTTTGTGTTTGAGATTTTTATTAACATTTACATCATGAAGTTGGGCCACCATGTCTCACTAGAGTCTGGTATCGCTGGTACTGACTTTGAGATCTTATAATTTAGATATGCAATAATATGATATTATATAATATACTTGTAGACTTTTGGTCTAATTCACACAATTAACAGGGGCGTAGAAATAAAAAGCAGACTGTTGGTTAGTACTTGTACTTTCGACATCTTGTTCTTACATAGCGTCACACAGTGAAACATAAAGTTAACAGATTACAATTTCCGCATCCTAAATAAATTAGTGTAGCCACTAGCTACCATACCTTTCCGGTATAGTGCTGTCACCATACGCCACATACATACTTATAATCAGGAAGGACTGAGCGAATTCGACCGCGGATCTCCGAACAGTGATCCTAATAATGTATTAATCGATTTTCTTATTTGAGATAAGCATTCGACATCTACTTTTTCTGTCTAGAAATGGCATTTGACATAAGCTCCGTTTTTTAAATACTCTCTTTTTATCTCAGAACAAAAGATACGTTATTGGGATTTGGGATCATGATTCATAAATGATTGGAATTCACTGTACAAAATACTGAGATCGGTCAACGAAGAATTCGTATTAAAGTAGGTAGACCTACTAATCTTTAGTCGACTTTACGAATCGTTAATCAATTCATTAATAATTAATATTAATCAAATATTATTAGTATACTATTTTACTGGAATTTTTGGATTTGGAAGTAGTTCAGAAACATTAATCAAGAACTTTTACAAGAGAAAATAGCGTTTTGGTATCTGCAGACTGATCAATATGTTTTTGGCATAAATTTGGCTTTCAATATTATATTTAGTTGGCACTGTCCATACACGAAATTTATTTTTTTGTGTTGTTTGTTAGATACTTATGTTATGAAAAATTACAAAATATAGGTATATAGCCTATAAAACCGTAAAAAGGGAACTAAAAAAAGAGATCAAGTTAACACAAGAACACAATATTATGAATTTATGAATATTTATGAATATTTTTATTTAAAGCTTAAAAGTTTTGTTTGGCGAGACATTTTTAGTAGTTACAATCACTTTAATAATTCTTAAATAAAAATATGATAAATTAATCTATAATAACTCTTTGACTCTATCACTTAATGTAAATTTTAGAACTGTCGATTTACTTAGTTTTTTTATTTTATTATTCATGTTATTCTCTTAAGACTATTTTGTCTGAAGTTTACAACAAACAAATATTAGTTAAAAACTGACGATCTTTGATAATTGCTTTTGCGAGAAACCAGTCTAATTTAAATATTAAAAGCATAGTCGACAGTATCATCACGATTTTTCAACTTTCTAACTTGAATTTCGTGATCGACCGATCACTAGAGGATCATCGTTTTCATTTCAAGAAACATTTATAGATAAGGCTTGTATTTAGGTCAGCATTTATTTGCTATTGCCCTGTGAATTCATTTCTACACTTTACACAGCCTTTTAAAATATTAAAAAAGTGCTTTATAATACAGGTTGGTACCTAATTGTTCGCAATACAGTAGTTGTAATTCATTATTAATGATTGTAGATAGGATAAAAAATATAGGCATTAAGTTTTAAATTCTAAAATTGCTAATTACTTACATACTTTTAACAGATAGGTAAGTACTACATTATTTTGTCAATATATTTGACTATGCGGACATAACTGTGTCTGTCTCCTTCGTAAGCCTACATGTTTTTTCGTTTTTGTTTTTATTACATTATTACAACAGCACCATCTAGTTCCGTGGTAAGCTACGAGGCTTGTGTTACGGATACCAGATAGTTGATATACTACACATATTATATAAATTATTAATATACATACCTACATATTATAAATATAAACACCCATGATAGGAGTACCTACGTACATTTGAGCTCAACAAATTATTGTAGGTACACCAGTCATGGGTGTTACTAACGGGATTAGGTGTGGTTAGGCTGTTAGGTGTCACAAACGAGATTCGAGCCCGCGACCGCTGGCGTAGAAAGTAGGGTCACTACCAACTGAGCTAAACGTGTCTTCTACTTGAATAAACGATTAAGTAAATATACTTTAAGGAAAGGTATGATAATAGAGATGCTTTGAACTCTGAGACTATTGTATGTTTTTTTACTTAATTGGTTAAATGAGACTAATAATTCTAACTAGGAAGTTTTTTTTCTCATATTGTTTATTAATATTTAGCATTAAAAATAAAAAAAAACGGAAAGTAGTACTGTACAAAATAGTGTTAATAAATAAAAAAATGTTACAAAAATAGAGCTTACCTGTCATTTAATCCATCCGTTAAACGTTAAATAAAAAGCACAGCACTATTTAACCTATTTACCAGAGTTAATCTTAAAAAAATATCGCTAAACAAAACCTAGTAGTATCGCGAATATTTGCGAGCGTGCGCAAACTTTGATGCGCGTGCGACGTTTGAAATGCATCGATCGCATGCCTGGTGCTTACTAGTGTGGATTTACATGGCGTTTTTTTTTTTTTTTTTTTTTTTTATGGGACAAAGGGGGCAAACGGGCAGGAGGCTCACCTGATGGTAAGTGATCACCTCCGCCCATGGACATCTGCAACACCACAGGGCTTGCAGATGCGTTGCCGGCCTTTCCGGAAAGGGAGGGAGGGAGGAGGGAGAAGGACGGGAGTAGGGATGGGGAGTGGGCCTCCCGGACTCTCACTCACCGGACGAAACGCGACAGCATAGCTGCCACTTCACGCCGGTCTCCTGTGAGAGAGTGGTACTATACGGGGCGTGCCGGCCCATTCGGCTGCTACCCGAAGATAACAAGCATGGCACTACCACTTAGCATGGCACTACCACTTAGAAAACAAGAACATATATAAGAAAAGAAGTTACATATTAGATAGCTATTTTTATGGTATTATACTAAAGTTACTTCTATTATCATCGTTGCCGTAAATAACGGCGATGACGCTATTACACCAGCTTTGCAATTTGACACGATCCGCTTTGATGTGGACAATCAAATAATTTAATAACCATAGCGCACGACTATGAGATTAACTAAATGTTTTAACGTTCTTTTGTTATTAGGAAGAATTGAACTAACTTAATATTTAAATCTGTATTTTGTGATGTTGATATTTATTTTAAAAATTTGTTATAAAAATATACCTATTATGTGAATAAATAGAACGCAAAATTAGAAATTAAGTTTTTGTTTGTTTAATAGCATATTAAAGGAGAAATTCTAGACTGGAAAAAGAACTACTTTTCATAACTAGCTAAGTTATAAATTAAAATACAACGCGTCGGTCTACACTTAGATACATATACAATAGTCAATAACCATGTGTAAAATTTTAGCGGCTATTGTTAATCACAATCAAGGCGGGTCTCATTTAATCACGCTAGTTTTCATTAAGTTCGGAACAAGCTTGCTTGCTATACAATAGCTTACAGGCGCTAATAAATATGAAAGATAGAATTTGAAAAGCTTTGTCGGGCTTTCCTTTTAGTAGTAGTAGTAGAGTTGTTTTTTTTATATTACATACGATTAAGTTACCGTTCTACTTCTAAGCCAATTAAATGTAAACAGCGCCATCTATTACTACACAAAATGAACTTTAAAATTATCAGCAAAAATAAACATTTTACAAATTTTAGCATCAAAACGAAAATACGAAAATAATAAAAATCGTTACGTGTAACACCATCTATTGACATATGATTGAACTATTACTTTAATGAGTCTAATGTCTAGATATTATTACTGTTGTGCTAACATTTAAGAGTGTGCGTTATTTAATAATATCTGCAGATCACCGCAAATGATATGACAAACTTAAGTGCATAGATAGATTAGATATCACTGACCTCTATGATACCACTGGACAGGCTGTTCCAAGCGTTTGACAGCAATTTTTTTGTGTCCATTTGAAGCGCCAGTAGCGAGAGTCCCGAGAACTAATTTTGACGTATATTGCAAATGACAGCGAGAAGTGTTTGTTTCATCATCAGCCCTTTTTAACGTCCCACTCGCACGGGCCTCCGTCAATACGAGGGGATCAGGCCATAGTCCACCGCGCTGGCCCAGTGCGTGTTAGCGGACTTCACATGTCTTACGAAAACTTACTAGGTTTTCTCAGACATGCAGGTTTCCTCACGATGTTTTCCTTCACCGTAAGACAAGTGGTAATCAGGATAGAAATGATTCGCACATGAAAATATTAGAGGTGCGAGACCCGGATTCGAACCCGCATCACTCGGTTATACCAGCGACGCGTTACCGCTGGGCTTACTGTAAAGTAATTTTGCATTTTCGTTGTTAATATAATGTAACATAAGTAGTAATTATGATGATACGGTTATTCATTAATAAAAATAAATAAATAAAAATCTTTATTTGAAACAGTTTTATAGATTGTAAAAACTTTTTATTAAAAAATTATCGATATTTGCTCGCTGATATCGACATCATTAGTTTTAGTACCACAAACTCTCGCTACGTCCGATAGCGCCAAAATAGCGAATATCAAGCAGCCACAAAAGCATGGAGATTAGAGACCAGGAGGCAGGAGGACCATCGCTTCATACTAAAGCATTACCAGCCTGTCCTTGAAAATTTGTAGAATTTACAACGCGCTGTCGTCGGTAAGTAGTATTTGTGAAGTTAGCTGTTTATGAGTATTGTCATTATTGTGACAACGTGAAGTTAGGCGTTGAGACAACATAGCGATCGCAGCGCCTCCTTAATTTGACAATATTTCTGAGACACTACATTCTAGGGCGATGGTCCTCCTTGTATCTAACCTCCATGCACAAAAGCACGTTGACAACAGCCAGTCATGTGCTATTATAGAGGTCAGTGTTAGATATAGTTAAAATAAACAGTAAACCTACAAAAAATACCTTTAACGCGAGTACGATTGTTTGCTATTTTTGTTTATAGGCGATAGATGGCGTTGAACAGCACAGTGAGGTAAGGCTGTCGTAAGATCAATGACATTTATTTTGGACCACAGATAACATAATACTATTTTTGAATTATAATAATTCTTTTCGGTCCCCCATAATTATAATTCTACATCATGGGATGCACGCATGGGATTAACGAACGTAATGTAAAAATTTACTTATTCTTAGTTTTTATTAATCCTTAATGTCACATAAGTACGTTTTGCCTTATATTCGATTTTAAGCAAAATTATAACCACAATTTTTAGTCTTAAAAATTATCTCATCAAAAAGATGAATTTAGAAATAAAAAGAAATAGTAAAAAGGAATTTTATTAAAGTCATATTATCTTATTTTAACATACTAATCTATATGAAATGTATCTTCCTGCTGTTTCTGATGATCTTATAATTTTCACCACCTGGAAAAAAATATAACTAATGAAAAAAGCCTTTGAGAACATTTTTACTAAATGTCAATTTCAAACAACTTGAAATGTGACTGCTCAAGAATTTGTAAAGGAGTAAAATATATTTAATTGTAAAATTTTAAGTACAATTTATAGACTACCTGTCCTCGCTTAAGCCCAAAGTACCTCGCAACTGGATCTCCTGCCTGTATTCTCATCAACATGTTTTCTTTCAATTTACTGTGTAACTGGTTAAGGAATAACTGAGTGACATTAACAAAATAAGCCTAAAATTAGCCTTCATAATATTTTAAATTAAGCTATTATTTCACTTTTTTCTATTCACTTGACATAATTGTTTTTTTTTTGTTCCCGTCGATTAGAATGCTATATGCTGGATCCACACACTTGACGTTTGCCACAAACTTAGAATCTTTGCAGTCTGACAAATGTGTGGAGTGGAGTGTGTTGCACGGACATATTTAATTATTTATAGGAATACAAACAGAATAGTATACAAATGTAATTTCAATTCTAAATAATATTATAATAATATTATAATAATATTATACAGGTTGTAATTATAGTCTATAACTATAAAATATTCACAAATCACATAATATTTAAAAAATACTAAGCCGTCATTTTCTAGCAACAGATAAATAATAGTATCATTATTCAGGTATCTGATCAAATAAAAAAAATGAAAAAATAAGTATGATGTGAAAAAGGCAAACAACTTTGCCTTGTAATGTTAGACTTATCACAGAATAAAAGGATACTATCTCGCTAACAGTTCTTGCTTCTCGTCAGGTGTCAATACAATATGTTCTGGGACCAACTCATGCTCAGTTATATTGATTAATAGTTCTGATTCCAAAAACTGTTCTAAAATATATTTAGGTGCCATATCAATTAGGGACTGCTTTGCAGATGGAGTCATACCTAGAAAATCAAATTTTACTCATGTTATGTATATGTTCCTAGGTATGTTTCATTGAATAGTATTATATATTTCTTAGATAACAGATTATTCCTTGGAAATAAAAAGTATCATCCAAAATCAACTCTTGAATGGACCGAATGTCAAAAAGTCTATATAGGACATCAGTAGAAACAATTTTTATGTTTTATTTATATAGATTGTATGTGTTTCATATAATAAGTCACTTCTTTTTTTCATTAATGGCTCCAGAGTTGTAAGTCAAAAGACATAGGGATGGAAAATTAAAAAAATTAAAAAAGAAAAGCTGTGCATGTTACCTGCTTGAACAACAACAATGGCTCTATGAATATTTTCTTCTTGCATTCTTGTACAATATGTTTTGATAGTCTTAATTCCAATTTTAGCTTCATCAGGGAAAAACACAAACATCTGGTCTGTTGGATCATCATTATGAGCAACTAACACAATCAAGTCACCTCTAGCTGGTCGCTTTTCACTAAAATAAAGGATATTTTTATTGGTTTTTGCTTAGTAGAATGGAAACACAAGGTATGAGGTAGTTTTTATTCATCTTCAACTCTTTTTAACGTCTCGCTGCTGGGCACGGCCCCCCCTTAGCACGAGGGGCATCCGGCCTTAGTCCACTGCGCTGGCCTAGTGCATGTTAGCAGACTTATTGATATAAATAAAAAAATCCAATATACAAGGCTTGTGTATTGGATACCAGATAGTTTATACACTACACACATAATATATAGCTTTTAAATACATATGTATGCACATACAGTGGCATGTCATCCTAAATACAACAATTATAATCATTCTAATGTGTTATAATCTATTAGACCAGTACTCCAAAAAAAATATTTTTTATAACTACCTGTCAGCAATAATATGACAATGTCAAGCATTAACAAGTTATATTTTATAAAAAATCAATACTCAAGAACCATTTAGTAAATGGTGTTTACAGTATATTCAACAGTTTCGATATTAGTCAAATTTGTTTGACATAAAAAACCAAATTGTTACTTAATATACTAGTAATGATTATTTACATATAAAAATGCAAGCATTGGATACAAAAATCAAGGAAAACTTTTTAGATAAAAAAATGTCTGAAACTACAAAACTGTATATAGGTAGGTTATAATTCCTTTAACAGTTTGTGTTACTTAATATTTTTTTACATATACTTAATATTTTTTTATACTTTTAAAATATATGTATATAGTCACGCTAAATTACCGCTGTAGTCATGCTAGTGTCCGAATAGCCTTACCATTTTAAAATACCTCAAGTAATAAACAAAAGTATAAGCCACCCAAGTCACTAGTTATTCTTATTGATCATGCCAATTAATTTTGATTGAACAGTAAAAACAATATTATTTAAAATAATAATTATTAAATTTTTTAAATTATAAAAGATTTTATCTTACCTAGGTTTGTCACCAAATTGCTCTTTAAATTGGTCTAAAGTTTGATCCAATTCATCTTGCGTAACTAGGTAACCACGGTCATGACATAGCTGTAACAATAATATTTATTTATCACCTGAATAGTTAGTTCTAGAGCTCTCATAAGATACAAGCACAACATTATAAGTCTTCTCTGTTTACTCAAGTTCTTGTGGTATAATTTATCTATTTAGATGAATAATATTGAAATGTCTGTAAGTCAAAATAACAGGTTCATAGTTTTGTAAGAAGAAACACAATTCTGCCGGTCTATATGTTCTAATTGCCGAAACGGCTGGACTTTAACGGGAATTTCACTGGCAAATACCTGATGTTCTAATAGGTTTACGCAAAAAAAGGTATAAATTCCCTAGGAATACACCCGTAAGAAGCGAGGGTAAGTCGCTAGTACATAATATAATGTGAGTGTGAATGTAGCAGACATCAGACAACTCAAAACTTTAACTATCGATATCTCGGCGAGAAACGTGAATACAAGAAATTTAAAAAGTGGCACTGGCGCGTATTTTGAATATCTTTTCATGCATTTTTGACTTTTTTTATCCACTGCTTTTCTGTAGCTATAATTTTGAAACTAAATCTTTAACAAGTTCTCTCAAAAATATATATTAATATAAATTGATAAAATTTACTTATTTATATCATTGTTAGATGCTCTACTCGTGCATTTTTTTTTTAATCAATAAAATTAACAGAACACATATTTAATCATAATAATTACTAAAATGAAAAAAATTAAAAAAAGAAAAATTACACGTTTTTATAGTAACAAAATCTACATGTGCATTTTTTTATTTTTTTATTTTTCAAATTGTATCCATAAATATGAATTATTTTCTCATCAGACAAATTTTTATAGTGGCATATACTTATAAAAAAAATTTATATAAATAAAAAAACGTCAGGCACATGTTTGTCTTCCTAAATACTACATGTGCTTCTCTTTATTTTTTTATTTTTCAAATTACACCCGTAGATATTAATTATTTTTTTATAAGAAAAACTTTTATAATGGCATATTTCTGTGAAAATAATTTATATAAATAAAAAAATAAAAGGCACGTGTTTGTACTCTCAGATACTACGTCTTGTGCATTAAAATTAAAATTTTTTTTTTTACTCGTACTCGACTTCGTTTATGTGGCGCTATAGTCGTCAACATTCGATTTAAACTAAAAAATCATAATAATTTGATAAGTCTCGTTAAAATTTCAAGCTGATTAATTATCTGCTGCAATTAAATATATTATTAATCTTATTGATTCTGATTTAGTTTTTTCTGAAAAAAAGGTAATGAAAACTTCATTTGTGTAAAAAAAATAGTAAGTTTCAAATTCTTTTCAATTTTAACAATTTACTTTTGCCCTAGGACACTGCCAGCGCCATTTTTTATACAATTAACTAAGTTAATAATAATGAAATTCGATATAACTAAAACATGTTCAGCTATTTTATTATATGCTGAAACCATTGATGTTATTAATAATAATCCAGCACAAAATAAAATCCTTTTTTCCAATCTTTGCAATCATTTTAGATTAAAAAAAAATGAAATTGAAAAATTTCGCACTAATTTATTTTTCGCTTGGAAGAATGATAAAAATGACTTTAAACAAAAAGTTATACGGCAGTTAAAACTAAAAGATGATAACGAGAAACAAATTGAAAATGACACTACGTTGAGGGATGGATTAGATCGATCGGAGCAAATTTTAAGTAGCACAAACGACTTGATGAAAAAGGCTCATTCAAGGACTGATAACGTCAAGAAGTCGTTAGACGACTCTTCATTAAGCTTTGAAAATAAGTTAGCTAGTGCTGGTGATGGTAATAATGGTACTGGAGAGTTAATTCGACAGTTGAGCCGACAATTCAGTAATGCGTCATTATCTGCAGACGAAAATAAAAATAATGGCACTAAAGTACAATGCAATTATGATTATATAGGCACATTAATCATACCATCTTGTAAAATTGTTGTTGATGAAGTTATAATACCTGATTTATTACACCAATTCTTACGTATCTCATTGCCAAAAAAATTCCTCATAAACTGTTTCGTTGTATTTTCTGGTTTTAAGCCGTGTAAAAACGATCATTTTCGTGATTACGCTTTTTGTGGCCAACCAGATTGTCATACTAAATTTAAATTTCATGGTGACTTGATTGGTCTTAAAACAAAAGTTAAAATTTATTTAACTTCGAATGCAACAAACCACACACTTAATTTAACTTACCAATTGCGTGGACCCTTACGGCAAGAAATCCAACAACGTTTGAAACATGAAAAACCTAGAATGGTCCGTCACACAATGAGTAATAAAATGGACAAACAGCTAGCTAAAAACGATGGCAATTTTCAGTTTACGCCTTCTAGAGATACTGTCCGAAAAACAAGATCTTTGGAGCTCGGTAAGGATGATCTTGATTCGAATGATATTGTCGATATCATTCTGCGACTAGAGAAATCAAACAACGATCATTTATATATTAGAGAATACATTCGACCATTCACTATATATCTCGGGATCAAGGAGCAAATAGAATTATTGAAAAAATATGAAAATCTAACATTGCATTTTGATGCAACCGGATCAGTCGTCAGACAACCTTATAAAAATTGCAAACATGTTTATTATTATGCGGGAGTGGTCAATATTAAAAACACGATCTACCCTGTCCTGGAATTAATAACAAATGACCATACGTCTATTTCTATTGGTAAATTTTTAAAGTATTTTAAAGATTTGTGGATCCAAAATGGAGTTAATTGGCCGTGTTTCGATAATTTACTCTCTGACTGGTCATGGGGGAATATTAACGCGTTAATGCATAATTGGAATGATTGCACTGTTCAAGAATACTCAAATATTACATACAAGACCATTTTCCTCGATATTCCAATGCCATTGAACATCACTCCATTATTTGTGTGCTATCCTCATCTTATGAAGATGATTTCTCGGTACGCAAAAAAGTACAAAGTTAAAAAAAATACGACCAAGCTCTTCTTGGAAGTTATTGCTACTCTGGCTCATTGTAGCAGTATTAACATTTTTGATAAATTAGTCGAGTCCTTATTTACGGTATTGTTGTTTCCATTTAATTGTTTAGAAGTAATAAAAGCATTGAAATTTCTGTCGAGTGAAAAATATGCAAGTCAAGAAATTAATTTTGATGACACTGATGGTGAAGAAGTTCCTGATTTTGAAGATGATCCAACAGTTAAAACTAGTTATGAATCATCTCATTACTATCAACGTTATCTACAAATCAAATTGAAAATTTTGGATGATGCTAGACAAAGCGGTAAATATATTACGTCGAAAAATCAATTCAGCTCTAAAATTATGGCACAATATTTTCTGGAACATTTGTTAGCTTATCTCTTCTTTTGGACTGTTTTTTTAACAAATACAAATAACCATTATACAAACAGTACGGTAGAAAATCATTTTAAACAAGTTAAAATGGCAGATGTTAATCATTTGAAAGTTGGACGCTATATTGATATACTAGAAACATCTTTACGAGCAGTTTATAATGAGTTAGGATTCGAAGAGCCAAGTGTATATGTAAAAGCAGCCCAAAACCACCAATAACCAAACCAATTAATGAGCCAGACAACCTAGAGTCTGAAGAAGTTTGGAATCGGCATGAAAAAGAAATAAAAAAAAGAAAAACCACTTATCAAACTACGATCAATCTAAAAAACGCTACTGATGATACTCGGCGGTCATTTTTAATGATTAATTCAGACAATTGGATTGTTGAAAATGAAAATTATTATTTTGCACCAAACATCACTCGGCCATATTTTGTTTCATTCGTTAAAGTTTTTAATGACAATAATGCAGTTTTGAATTTATACGGTGAAGATTATTGCACATTATACAATAATGAATGGTTATCTAATGGAATTATTGATTATTGTGCAAATATTTTTATTTCCGAGTCATCTTTTAGTCTATATGTTGGGTATACGTCATGTGAGCTGAGCAAGTGTATTTTACTAAAAAAATGTACAGGTGTTGGACAAGGATTTTTCGAAAATTTACATCAAATGTGGAATAATAAATCATCAATTTTTTTCCCACTTAATATAAATGATTCTCACTGGGTTCTATTTTATGTTGATATTAAAAATAAACATGTTTATTATATGGATCCTTTGAGAATAAATTCCAGTGAAATTGACAATCTCTTAACAAACTTCATATTTTGCTATGAAGAAGTATTTCCAGGCTCCGATTATGAATGGACTATAAATAAAAACAAATATCCCATTCAATCAGACAGCTTTAACTGTGGGATATTTGTCCTTCATTTTATAGAAGAAATACTAAATGGTAATTTATTTGCAATTCGAAAGTTTGATCCAATGATGCTCCGAAATCGATTAAAACAATTAGTCCTGAAAACATCTTTGAACGTTTATGATCAGTGCCTTAGGTGTGGCCAGGGAGAAATAGATAGAAGCCCTGGTTGGATTATGTGCGAAAAATGTGAAAAACATTCTCACTATATTTGCTTAAATTATTTCAGCGAAACATACAAACAAATGCAAAAAAAATCATTCAAATACATTTGTGATTGGATAAGGAGTAGTTTATAATTTGTTAATATTATCACAATAAAAAACAATAAAAATGTCATATTTAGTGTAAATATTGAAAATGATTGTATTTTTAAATGTTCAAAGAATTTATGTAATAAAATATAATTAGAAAATATTTTAACATGTTGTTTTTCATATTAAATTAATTTCAACATACTTTAAATAATAAAAAAAAAATTTTCAAGCATATATATTACTTAAGTAAAAAAAAAATAATTTAATTTTAATGCACAAGACGTAGTATCTGAGAGTACAAACACGTGCCTTTTATTTTTTTATTTATATAAATTATTTTCACAGAAATATGCCATTATAAAAGTTTTTCTTATAAAAAAATAATTAATATCTACGGGTGTAATTTGAAAAATAAAAAAATAAAGAGAAGCACATGTAGTATTTAGGAAGACAAACATGTGCCTGACGTTTTTTTATTTATATAAATTTTTTTTATAAGTATATGCCACTATAAAAATTTGTCTGATGAGAAAATAATTCATATTTATGGATACAATTTGAAAAATAAAAAAATAAAAAAATGCACATGTAGATTTTGTTACTATAAAAACGTGTAATTTTTCTTTTTTTAATTTTTTTCATTTTAGTAATTATTATGATTAAATATGTGTTCTGTTAATTTTATTGATTAAAAAAAAATGCACGAGTAGAGCATCTAACAATGATATAAATAAGTAAATTTTATCAATTTATATTAATATATATTTTTGAGAGAACTTGTTAAAGATTTAGTTTCAAAATTATAGCTACAGAAAAGCAGTGGATAAAAAAAGTCAAAAATGCATGAAAAGATATTCAAAATACGCGCCAGTGCCACTTTTTAAATTTCTTGTATTCACGTTTCTCGCCGAGATATCGATAGTTAAAGTTTTGAGTTGTCTGATGTCTGCTACATTCACACTCACAATATAACCTCTCGACTAACCTGCATGACTGTTTTACGGATTCTCCAAAGTTTGTATGTTTCCGCATCGTCATCCATATCGTAGTAACTTTATGAATTAAGTTTTATGTACTTTAAGAGTTATGCGTATATTGATAATTTTAATAATTACTACTTATTTTACCAAACGGAAACGCTGATCAACAACACTATACTAACAACAGTCAACAAGTGTCAAAAATCAAAACTGTCAAGTTACACCTGACGTATTACACCCTGTTTTCCAATTACAGAGCATAATGCGACTCAGTGCCGCACAATGCCGATTTGTGCTGACGCTAATTGGAGCGTGAATATAATGATTCGATTATATATTTCTGCAAAATAAATATGTTTATAGTTTTGAATTCTAAAATAAAATTGTATTCACATTATAAACGTGGAATATAAAAAAAAGTCAATGTTATTACTCTTGTAACCTTCATCGATACACGGTATATTTATTTTTTTAACACAGCATCACGTAAAAGCAGTGTTCGATTGTGCGAAGCGCTGTTGTAGTTGGAACATTCAACGTTGAGCATTATGCCGCATAATGCGCCTTCGTTCCACATAATAATCATAGATGAAAAATATAATAATATAACTGAACTTGGCACTTGGCAGTGATTTCAAGCCACGGTCTAGTGTCTACTCGACCGTGTTTTAAGCAGTCTATAGAGAAAGTCTAGCATCAACAATAGTGGGGTTCGTCGGCTTATCGTGACACTAGTGTCCAATTGCGACCGTGGCGTGACGATAGACTAGAATCTAGTATAAACCACTGACCTCTGACTATAATACCATTGAACAAACTGTTCCAAGCGTTTGACAGCAATATTTTGTGTCCATTTGAAGCGCCACTAGCGAGAGTCCCGAGAACTAATTTTGACGTATATTGCAAATGACATTGAGAAGTGCTTGTTTACTGTAAAGTAATTTTGCATTTTCGTTGTTAATATAATATACGTAGTAATTATGATGATACGGTTATTGATTAATAAAAATAAAAATCTTTATATCGACATCATTAGTTTTAGTACCACAAACTCTCGCTACGTCCGACAGCGGCGGACAGCGCCAAAATGGCGTGAGTATAAACCAAAGAGTATAGATAATATACTGGGAAGTATAAACCAATATACTCTGAGACTAGAGTGCTGTGCAACTAAGATAGACTATCATTCCATCTCGTTTTTATCTCACGTAATGCAAGCGTACTAAACCCTCATCGCATTACTCGAATATATTTCGTTTTTCATAAATACCATTTAATTAATAGATTATGAAAATACAAAATATAATATGAACTTATTTCACAATGTATTTATTATCTTAGAGCATTAAATCAGCCATTTATTATACATGTTTGATCCTTGAAGCAGCCCCAGTTGATAGCAACGACGTACAGCGGCGCTGACGCGAAGCTTGTAAGTTGTCACACTAAGAGCCCTCTCGAACAGCGAACAGCGAATCGGCCGATAGTTTTGTCGGGTAAGCACGCACACCGGCTCGACTAAACTGTTGGGTTCATTGGGTGCGCAGACTAGACAAACTATCGGCCGACAGCTCTTAGCCTAAGAGTCCACCGCAAGATTACTACGTTCATCGCGTATTTTATTGAAATCTATTATTATAAATAGGAAAATATGATTTGGCCAGGTTAAAATTTAAAATTTGGCCGCTAGTATTTTAATTAAAATAATATAATTTAAATATAAATAATATTAAAATATATGATTTTAATATATTTTTTTTTTTTTACCCTTTTTAAGCCTGCTGACTTTGGTAAAACTATATGACTGCTAATTAAACATTTGATTTCACTATGTATTAACCCATTCAGTGCCAGTGACCCACGGCGCCGGTTCACGTATGTCGCTATTGCGGTGCCGAGAGCCCGCGTGGTGGGCTCTTTATAAATGTAGCTCATTCTTTGTAAATACGTTATTATACGATTACAAAATAAAGTGAACTATTTATTTTAACAAGTTCTTTTTAGTATATCCATTGGTTTCAAGATTCAGAATTTTATTTTTTTGTAAAATTAAACATACGTCGTAGATCGTGTTTCAGACGTGAAAAACCGCTGTTTATAATAATTATTATAAATATCGATTTCATTTCTTGTTACTAAGATCAGGAAAAACAAAGAAACTGTAATTTCTATATTATACACATTTTTTATTCAATAGTATCGAGTCGTGGTGATCAATTGTATTTTGCTGAAAATTTAGATAAAAACGAACATAGCCAACACTACACGCACACATAGATAGAAATGAATATGGCCGTTACTCTGTCTGTCACGGCTGTCATACCATAGCTTGCTACAGAGTGTTCTAAATTTACGCAGTAGTTTGATATTAAATAAATAAAATAAATAAAATAAACTAAAAATTATGACTAGCTGAGCCGCGGCTTAATTCTCGCTAAAACTAAGAAAAATGCTTTAGCTTTATTTTAATAAAATATTTGTTTTCGTAATACCTACATAATTTGTAAATTACAAAAATAAATTCGCTTCCTAAAGAATTATGAAAATCATTTTAGTGAAATTTACAACTAAAAATATGCGGTATCTAAAAATATATTTCGGAAAATAATTTGATTAGATAATTAAAGAAGTTTAAGATACATCATTAGTAACAATCCACTGATTTAATTTTTCACAAATGTGTACGGTTTCTAGCCGTAAATAATGTTTACGCCTAAGAATCATGTTCGGTTAAAACTCTGCTAATATAGGCTGTTAGCCAACATACAAGCTAAAATTATGTTATTTTGAAACTACAATGTTATGTACACCTGATACTTAGTCTCCTTTCTTTCCCTTTCTTTTAATTACTTTTAAGTGCCATTTTTACTTTGTAAAACAGTTTGCCCGTGACTGCATACGCGCGGTCTTAGACAATTGCTTAAATTTATCATTTATGTTATTCATCGATTCACTTACGGTCTTATTCATAAAAATCTCTTATTATAGGTTTACAATGTTCATTAGCTAAAATGCTCAATAGGCCTATTAAACGTTTCATAACTTTCTTTATTCATAACGGATCAATAAACGTCTCATAACTAAATGCTTGCTATAAGCTGGATTCGTTTTATTGTGTTGTCATTCTGATAAATTCATGGACAAAATGTCAAAAATACTGGTCTAAATGCTCCGTGAATCAGTTTGACATTTGATTTGACTTTTCCGCCAAAAGTAAATTAGTGAACAAAACCATTTTTTAACTATTGAAAAAGGAATAAAAGTAGCTAAAAAGAGAGACAGAAGTGCAAATAGGTTAGGCTAATAGCAGGTTAGTACAGAATTTAAACTTCAAGCTACATAAGTGTGTATTTGGTGTACTTTCTTAATCCTTTGTATTTCTACGTGTTTACTTAATATTTTCTTGCGCTTATTTCTTTCCGTAGCATTAATTATTATTGACGGAGTTGGTCAGGGTTGGTTGAGAGGGTTTCCACCATTGAAAACAAAAATACAGATACCAACACAAACTATTTATTCAACAGGAAGATTTATTCAACAGGTATAGTGTTTTTAAATAAATACAGTGCATTATTAGTGTAAATAAAGATTAAACTGTAATATTGTTCACAGTTTTCACTGCATGTGCAAAGGGAGCAAAAATTGAATATTACAAGATGAAAAATAAAATGCTTTAAAATAAAATACATATTTCTTTTATTAATTTACAATATTATATCATAGGTACTTTTAGAATACAATTTTTACAAACTTTGAATGTCTTATTTATTTATATCTAATCAAAATCCTAAAAAAATTTCAAGCTTCTAGTAAAAATGACATAATTTCAATACAAACTTTCATCCCCTATTTCAACCTCTTACATGCCGTTTTTCGCCTTAAAAAGTAGCCTTTGTCCTTTTTCAGGCTTTAGACTATCTGTGTACATACTTAATTTCATTTAAATCGGTTCAGTAGTTTTGGCGTGAAACCGCGACAGACAGACATTTACTTTCGAATTTATAATATTATATTAATAATTTATTATTTTTTCTATCCATAGTTAAAATGCTCATCAATAAATGCTCGCAGGAAAGTACTGTTTCCTACTCTTCCTCTTTCACTCATATTAGTAGGTGCTGCAAAGCCATTCTCCTGAATAATATGAATGTCATCATCATTTTCTGAAATAAAATAACATTTGTAAAAAAAAATATTGCTTACATAAATAGTAATATACATGTGTTGATGTAAAGTTATGATAATATGATTAAAATTACCTGGAACTGTGTCCTGATGATCTATTGCAATATTATGCAAAACTGCAAGAGCCACATATGTAGGTTTTACGTTATGCATGTGAACGGTGTATCCATACAACAAGCTTTGAAACTGTTGCTTCCAAACACCAAAGCCAATGGCGGCTATAGTTTGGGGAGCTTGCATTATATCATATATTATGGTATCTTGGTTTGATACACAGCAAAAAAATAATTTTAAACAATGTTTTACAATCACGCAATGTCACTAGACACCAAATAAAATAATCTCACTTCAAGTTTAATCAAATTATCAGCTGTCACTGATGACAAGACGACCATCTTGTCCTTTATTAATGGTTTATAGTAGGCTTATAGTAGGCCTCAAGCTACTATAAGTTACAGAGCCGTTATTGAATACTTATAGAGCGTTTTAACACTATTGAACGTTTATGAATAATGTTTTTGAAAATTTGCTTATTAACAAGCTAATAAAGCTTCTATAATTTTTTATGAATAAGACCGTTAGACTACACAAAAAGTCGCGAATAGGAAATATTAAAATTTAATTAAGAACTTCTTTGTATACTCGTATATCTCTGATCGTCTGATCCTGAGTTCTGCTAGAGGTCAATGTAAGAAATAATCTTTTTTTAAGTCTATACCTGCTTCTTTGAACAACTGACCTCAAAATTTGTAAATCGTCATTGTAAAGCAAATTTTAAGGAGGATATTCCATCAACATTTTTAATGATATGTATTATAACGTGTTTACCTTGGGAACAAGATAATCTGCCGAGGTAAAAATTAGCCTAGGTAACTGCCAATCTTTTGTCCCGTTTTAACGTGAAAGAAAAACATACCAATACGTTTTAACATAATATAAAATATAGGTACGGATTCAAAGTATCTACATAATTGCGAGGTATTTTTATTATTTTACTGTCTTACCTTTTGTTCACTATACTTATTGACAATATACCTAAGTATACAGTAGTACAGTATACCTTAAAACTTAGTTTGCTAAAAATATTCAGAAAAAAAACAAATACTCACGTTACCTAAATATAGGTTCTTCAATAAAATGAAACATACTGTGTATAATTAAAGATGACAATCAATGACAGTAATATAGTAGGAGAGCTAGCGTTTCCCAAAAATAAAATACTGTAATAATAATATTATTATATTATGTAACTTCATTCTTCATACACTTATAGAGATCATTCGAATAATAAGTTTGCATAATAAATTTGTTTTATAAAATAAAATTGCTTTATATATAACCCAGTTTATGTTGAATTTCAGTAATCCTTAATCATATCTTATCAATTTAATTTATCTTTTCTTTCTAACGTTAAAACCCGTAGAAGTCTGTTGCGCTCGCTCTCAAGCGTGATGCCCAATACATCCTCGTCTGGCAGACTCGTGCAAGTACTAGAATATTCAGACTGCTTGCATATACTTTAAAAAAATGAAAGAACATCAAAACGTTAGCCTTGTGGGAGCATTACTATTGCTAACAACAATCCCGAGGTCAACTTTACTAGTCTGGTACCTACATATTTGCGCCCTATAAATAGGTTGTCTTTTTTTAACATTTCAACATATGAAAATTACTACATATTAATTTTCAACATATGAAAATTACTACATAATTATTGCCTTGTGGGAGTAGATTAAAAATTCTTTATTTTTTGAACCAGAACGATAACGCTCCTCAATTTACCGATAATCTACTTCTTCTTCTTGTCCTTACCCCACGCTATGTGGGTTAGGACCAGTATGATTAATTACTTACTTACAGCATTACTTCATTTTAATGAGAATAAACTTTTAGTCTTGAGTCAAGTAAACTAGGTGATATTGTACGTTTATTGACTATAATGTTAATATATTTTTTTTATTTTAGTATCCATATTACGATTATATTATTAGATTAGTATTCATATTACGATTGATTTTACAGTTTACTAAGTGAAAAATAATAGTTACATTATCATCTCATCTTCAACCCTTTTAACGTCCCAATGCTGGGCACGGGCCTCCCTCAGTACGAGGGGATTAGACCATAGTCCACCACGCTGGTCAAGTGCGGGTTGGTGGACTTCACATGTGCTTCATAATCAGGCCATAGTCCACCACTCTGGCCTAGTGTGAGTTAGCCATTGAGTTATAAAAGACTAGAGTAGCAATGTCTAACAAAAATATTGCAAAAAAACGTGTCAACTTACGAATTTAAAGTCGTAGCTTTGAAACTGACACATAAATATGTCAATACGATCAAATAATGTATGCTTGTCTCATTTCTTTCTAACGTCAAGCTATTACGTTGGAAAGAGACAAGACATTGTCATTGTCAAACGGTCAGATGTTGTCATTAATCAACATAATTTCCCCAGAATGAATGAAGGTTTGATTTTTTTTTCTTGCTGCACAAGGCTTGAATTAATTACTATGAAATATTGTTCGATGGATCTTTCAATAGATTTAAAGAATTAGAAAAGTTAATAAGGATGACTAGGTAGATTAGGATGATTAAAAAAGTGCGTAAATGTATATTATATTTATATTATGTATTTCAAAACTGTAAAATCAAGGTGAAATAAGTAATAACTATTGTTACGTACTATGGGTTCGTGATCCGAAATTATAAGCGTTTTTGCAACAAAGCTGTTTTAATATTATTGTTTTATATTATAAAAAAATTATATTATAAAAATTTATTTATTATTATTATAAAAAATTATTTATATTATAAAAATATATCTGTCTATATTAATGTAAAGTAAACTGTGAACGTGTGTGTGTTATTTTTTCGTTCAATGAGTGAGTATGATACTACAGTGCGTTTAACACAACTGACTTTAATAATAAATTTACACTTACACTTAACATACATACGAGTACATGTATACGTTATTCACTAAACTCCCAACAATCCGGGAAATTCAAAATCGAATATTCTGGTCACATTAATGTGTCATCAATGACAAAACGATGTTTGAAAAATTTATTTCGTCTTATAATGTTTTTATGGATAATCTGAAGAAAATTTAATAAACTTACTTGTGAAAAGTAACACCACTTGCTTTATTTATCTTTTCAGACCGTGATTGGCAAACTTTAACAACACATTTCACCATTTTGTATTTTTTTGTTGCCAAGCAATCACTCTTATGACATCATGCTGTCAACTGAGGTCTAATATGTCAGCGGACATATTAGACCTTTTCAACTACCGACGCCGTACATTGCGTATCTAGTCCTGTATAACATCATTGGAGTTAGCGGACTTCACATGTCTTTTGAAAATTTGCTAGGTTTTTCACAGACATGTAGGTTTCCTCACGATGTTTTCCTTCGCCGTAAGAGAAGTGGTAATCATGATAGTAAATGATTCGAACATGTACATATCAGAGGTGCCGCATTACTCGGATATCCAAGCCTTAGTTACATCATAATAAAATAAAAATAATTAAAAAGTAGTGTAGTGAGACTTTGGTGGCCCAGCAAGTCACAGAACAGATGTTCCGAGTTCGTTCGACTGATCCTCAGGCTAACGCTCTCCAATAAAAAATAAAACATCAAATATATTTTCTTAGCATTGTAACTTTAGTTACAAAAAGTTATTCTAATAAGTAGTTCGCTAGCTCTTAGACTAATACTTACACACACATGCAATAAATATTATCATTAGGTAGTGATGCAACGAATACGAATAGTAGGTATTTACCGAATATTCATATTCGCCAAATATCAGCACGAATATCAAAAACAATTATTAAAAAGAATTTATCTTCATAAAATATATAAGAAATCTGGTAAGTGAAATATGTTCATAGCTTGATTTGTTCGTTTTATGTTATAAAGAATAAAAATATATCGGTTTGTGCGCAAGACTTGTTAGTGAACAGTCCCAAAACAAACTTTATTTTGTTGTTTAATAGTTTTAGTTACTTTGTTTTGTAAATAAACTCGTCAAATCGTTTTTAAAGGAATAGTTATATGCAGAGCGCACACCCCATGCCGAAGACCCCGCTAGCGGGTTCACTAGTAATATGTATGGCGGCATGACGTTTGAGTTGCAATGTAGTGCGGTGGACGCGAATGGGTTAATCGACCTGAAATAATTATGTGGTTTGCAACGGACTCTACCTCCCGGACTATGAACATGACATTCCCGTGTCAAAACTCGAAAAAAACTGAAATTTGGTCCGGCTGAACAGTATGTAGTGTGCGCGCGTAGAAAACCGCTGTCGACTGTTTAATTTGCATGCAATCGTTAAACTTTTTAGTCCGCCGTACCCAGTCGTTCTAATTTGCGCACTTCCATACATCTCCATACTGATTAATCAACCAACTGTAAATTGAGCTTGTTGCTAGACCTGTCTTACTCGAACTTACAATTTGCAGCAAACTAAGGCAAAAATAATTCATGATTGTAAAACAGGATAATGGTTGATTATATTAGTTAGAAGTTTGCAAGTATTTAAGTATTCATTCCAAATATATCTGAATAATATTTATTTAACCAAAAAAAACCCCTTCATTTTTTTAAAGCAACCATCGACTCTTGTCCGTGCTTCTGAGTTCTGTTCTGACCAGTGACCACAATTTATTATCTGCGGAGTACTGTAGTGGTCTGTGCGGTGTGCCTGTGACTTTTCGTAATTTGTTCCGATTTCTGAAAGTTTTTTATAATTAAGTAATTTTAATAGATGTAAGAATATAATATCCTATAATATAGTATATTATTTACTATTAACGATGGCTGGAATTAAAGGTATATTTGTCTTTTGTTTAACGTAAATAAAAAATATATTATCCTTTTATAATTCTGTGACTCATTGTATTTGTTCTATTTACAAACACAATTTTATTTAAACATTAGAATATACTAAACTTTACTTTTTTCTTTCCACGCTCCCATGATGGATTATTTACAGGGTAAGTGTTATTTCGAAAATTTCTTTTTAATATAAAATCGATTATATGCAGGTAGGTGAGGTCGAGCAAAATGGAACACAATATGATCGTTGTTGTTTTTTTAAAACACTATAATCACAATAAATTATTATTGTAGTTGTTAAATACGAAATGAACATAATAAAACTTGGCATTACAGTTCTGTCATGACAAGTATTTCTAAGATTGATAAAACATAGGTACTTTATTCTTATGTAAAGTAATTTTAAAAGGAAAAGTTTTTTAATCCTCTGCAATGTTATTTTTAGATTATAGTATGTGTATAGATTATAGAGATATGGTGCAATATTGATGTCAACAACCTGTGTTATTTGAAGCATTGCTATATTAAATTTAATATATTTTAATACATAGTTTATAAAGTTTATTAATTAGAAAAAAACCAATTTAATTTTAGATCTATATAAAAAAATAATTTGCATTATATTATAAATGTTAGTACTCTTTTTAGTACTCTTAGACTAAATCATTGTTTTTCTCTTACACTCATAATAAAACAATTTGTTTGCTTGTAAATAATAATAAACTTAAAATATTTTGCTATCCCTGTTCTCTCTAAGTATCTTCCGGAGTAAAGTCAGCTATCTTGATCAGTATAATATATAAAATACTATAAAAGTTTCTTATATTACATGGTTTTATAGATATAAATGTGAATTGTATACATACATAATTTTAAATAATAATAGATTTTTTTATTTATAGTTTGGTGTCCCTGGCATTTGCTGGTTCAATTGGCATGACATTTGTTATACTGGCTTGTGCCTTACCACAATATAAGTAAGTATACTAATAATTACAAAAAGGATGACAAATTTTGATATGGAAATTGTATTACTCTATGCATAATACTTATGATTATTATTAAAAAAAGTAATACTTTAATTATTTTATTGTTAGAATTGTTTAATTTACTTAGATATGTCATTGTCTTACAATTAGGTCATCTAAAGTTGAAAAGTTTCAACCTCTTACCGCCGCACTCAGAGTCACTTAATGAACCATTAAGATGTTCTATAGTATGGAGATTCTCGACTTACATTTCATTAAGTGACTCTGAGTGTGGGGGTTTAACTATCAAAGGATAAATTCGCAAAACAATTTATATTTTATTTTTAAACTTATGCTTTTGCTAAAACTAATGTTATTCTTTTTATATTTCAGGGTATGGTGGCCATTCTTTGTTGTGCTATTTTATATACTTTGCCCCATTCCCACGATGATTGCACGAAGGCATACAGAGAGTGCTGGTGGCACTAACTCACCTTGTATGGAGGCGGCCATCTTCATTACTATGGGTATTCTTGTCAGCTCATTTGCTTTACCAATTGTTCTTGCAAGAGTTGCTACGGTATGTATAGTTTTAATTAATAATTTTAGTGCTAGTAATCATTATTTTATTTCTCTGTAAATTTATGTAATAGGTCTATTTATTATAAATATTTATTATTTATTAAAATTAGTGTATTTTATTATTTTACTTAACAATTCAAAGTTTTCTTTGTGTTCTTGTGTTCTTTCTTAAAAACTGTTGTATTGATTTTATAACTTTGTTATACATAAACAGAACTAAATGGCTGAACTGATTTTGATTTTTTTTGTCTGGATAAGTAGATTTAATGTTAAGAAATCTGTCTACTACAATTTTTTAAGTTATTTATTTAGACAGTAAAATATTTATTCATCTTCATATTGTTAATAAATTGTTGCTAAGTAACATAGTATAACATTTTACCAGGAGCGAAAGTGGCACTAATTACTTTTCATATTAATTTTCAACTAAACAAATCCATAATAATTTAATAAACCAGATTGTTACAACTTATTAAAAAATGTTTAAAATCTTTGGATTTAACACATATCCACAAGACAATGTCTGTTAAGTCCTCTAGGATATTATAAATTTTTATTTCTCAAATAAATAAGTCCATTTTTTGTATGTATGAAAGTTATATTGTAAGGTTAATCACTAGGAAGATGATATAAAATTTTATCTGATAGCAGATGACAATATTATCTTTGGATGGGAAAATTGGTGTCTATCAAATAAAAGGGAAAATATTTTAATGTATATTTATTTTCACAGTTATTGAATGTTGTCAACATTATAACATATTAAAAAAGTAATTTATACATTATATTATACTATAAATATTACTCATCATTCTCCTTAATTGTTAAAAAAATAATATTTTATAAAATCAATTATCTTTGGATGGGAAAATTGGTGTCTATCAAATAAAAGGGAAAATATTTTAATGTATATTTATTTTCACAGTTATTGAATGTTGTCAACATTATAACATATTAAAAAAGTAATTTATACATTATATTATACTATAAATATTACTCATCATTCTCCTTAATTGTTAAAAAAATAATATTTTATAAAATCAAGTAACATGAAAAATACTCATTGTTATCTTGGTTTATTAGTTATTACCAAACAAAATAAACAAACCACTGAGAGAGTTACTTCATATAATATAATTTTTTTGTTACATTTTACTAAGAGGTAATAAAATTTAAGAAACTGTTTTTAATTTTAAATTAACAGCTTTTCACTAAATGCATATGAAAGTTTATATGGTACTAACATCAAAAAAAAAATATATTTTTTAAATTTTGTCTGTCTGTCTGTTTGTTCTGGCTAATCTGAAACGAATGGACCGATTTTGACGGGACTTTCACTCGCAGATAGCTAATATTATAAGGAGTAACTTAGCCTATTTTTATTTTAGAATTTTCGTTTATTTTGACTAGTGAAACCTGCTAAATCTAGGGATGAACCCGAGTGAAGTGAGGATGAGAGAAACTTTTATGGCAGGGAACACGTAGGGACAAACCAGAGTGAAGCAAATAATCATATTCATAACTTTGTTTACTTAGGCTTATACGTCTTAGGCTAAAATGTTAAAATTTTTTTTTCAGATACATTGGGGTGCATGTTATTTAACTCTAGCCGGCAATGTAATTGTATATCTGACTATCCTAGGTTTCTTCACCATCTTTGATATGGATGACTCAGATTATGCGATGTGGTGAGAGATTTAAATGTTGTCTTTGACAGACAACCATAGACTATTGCAATTGCTGATATTTTATGACTTATAATATATTATATTGTGTTGTGGTTATGTCTACCCATTTACGTTAAGTCTGAAGTAATGATACTGATATTAATATGAAAAAAAAAGATTATTATTTTTAGTTAAGTTGATTATTTGGTTAACTTGTTCATTATTTGTTGTATCATTAAATAAATTATTTTGAATCATATTTTATGCAGGTTAGCTTATTTAGTAAGTATGAAAATTATATAGGTGTATTTTTATACAATTTAGCAAATTAACCCTTGTGTAACCTAATTAATAGCAACCCCTAGGCAACCTTATATATGTACGTGTGCACCTACACAAAGTTTATTTAATAAATTTCTTCATAGTATAATATAAATTTGTTCTAGAATAGCTTACTTTGAATTTTTGTTATGTCTAACATTAACAGTTTATAATAAAAAATTTAAAAGAACTATATACACTGACCAATTAATGTTAAACTGAATGTGTATTTACTGCAAAATCTTTTCAATAAAATACAACATTGTATGTATTGCAAAGTCTTGATCTTACTAAATCTTGAATTTTAAATTCTAGTTATATCTGTAATATTCATTATTATTCAAAGAATTGATTTAAATGCTACAAAGGCTTAAATAGTGGAAAAAAATTGCTGCTTTCTGCTTATATTGTAAGATACACATTACAGGATTATAGTTTTGTTTTTGGTTAGGTTGTATTTTAATATGGTAATATAATTGTTAAATTATTTAATTCATTCAGGGGCGGCTTTGACAATATATTCTGATGACTTAAATTTTCTTAATGAAATGTTATCTTAAAATTTTTGTAAAACCCCTCTTGAGTTGAATCAGTAGCTTAAAACCAATTTCTGATTATATGTACCGTCTTTGATTAATTAAAATGTTTTTTTGGTTTTTTGATCTTGTTAAATGATTTACAGAAATCATAGTTCAATACGATCCACGAAATAATACGAAAAGCAAAATTTTAAGATAATTGTGAAGCCGCTTCGAAAATTTATAATCATCAATTAATATAAATATATTTTCGGCTATTAAAATTATGAGAGAAAACGATACATTTACATTCCTGTAATGTATATTGTGTAAATATAGTAATAGATTCGGGTCACAATAAAGATGTTACTACCTGCTTTTGATTTAGTTTTATTATTGACTAAAGAATCTCCCTTGCTTCGCTTGGCTTTGTCCCGTTCGTTTTAACGGATTCGGGACTTACGACTTACCCTGGCGTCACTTGTGTTAGCTACGTTTTTATGTTTATTGAGTTTTATCCTAATTCTTTTTCTAAAAAAAAGTTTCATCATTATCGCAGATTAGCCGGGAGAAATGGCAACACCAATTAAAAAAAAATAAGTTACGTAGGTATATAATTTCATATTACCTATGCATTGCAAAAAGATGTTATTTAGAAATTACGAGACAATTTTATTTATCTGTATAGGCTAAGCGACATCCTTGCTTCAAATCAAAATTTCGAACCTAAACGAGTTGCGTTGCCCATTTAGCACCTAAGTGGTAATTTTAGAAAAATGTCTCCCACGGAGCAAAAGTATTATGTAGTTTAATTAGTAACTAGCAATTCCCGCGGCTTCGCCCGCGTTCTAATCACTATTAAAAAAAAGGAATTGTGGTAGAACGTTGAAAATTCTTCGTTTCTTGTATAAGCTATTAGCTAAACAGTAGGCAAGACTGTGCGCGTAGGGTCGGCGATTGTTACAAGCGAAGCGGCGCTTGAAACTGCGTTGCATTTTATTCTCGCGTCCGTATTTTTTTGCGATTACTCCTAAGATATTCGTTTAAATTATATAGTGTAAATCATCAAAATAATGTGCACGAAATGCTTAAAGCCTCTAACTTATTTAAAATGATAAGAATTAATACCGTATTTGCTTACCGTATAGCTTTCCAATTACCGCTTTATAATTGCCAATTTTTTAAACTATTCAAATGGATATAGTATATTGTTATCCTTTATAGATAGACATATGCCATCGCGGACTTTTTTGTAAACCTATATAAGATACACTTTTCCACTATATATCATTTTGTTACATCTCAAAGGGTTTAGGCAGCGTTTTCGTTGAAAGCTCTCAGACGGCTTATTTTTATCCGACACCTCCAACAGATATCATTATATTTTAGCCAATGTATACAAAACTTGACAAATTATATTGTAAATCTTCCTGGAGAACCAATCTATCCATTGGTGAAAACTGCATGAAAATCGGTGCAGTAGTTTTTGAGTTTATCGCGAACAGACAGACAGACGCGGTCACTGACCTCTATAATACCACTGGATTGGCTGTTGTCAACGTACTTTTGTGGCTGCTTGATATTCGCCATTTTGGCGCTGTCGGACGTAGCGAGACGTAGCGAAAGTTTGTGGTACTAAAACTAATGATGTCAATATCAGCGAGCAAATATCGATAACTTTTAATAATAAGTTTTTACAATCAATAAAACTGTTTCAAAAAATTTTTAATTTTTTATTTTTATTAATCAATAACCGTATCATCATAATTACTACTTATGTTATATTAACAACGAAAATGCAAAATTACTTTCAAAATTAGTTCACGGGACTCTCGCTAGTGGCGCTTCAAACAAAAAAATTGCTGTCAAACACTTGGAACAGCCTGTCCAGTGGTATTATAGAGGTCAGTGGACGCGGCGGAGAACTTTGTTTTTTAATATGTATAGATGGAAACATTTCTTAGGAATAATTACATTGCTTAGGTATTAAAAGTGTTTTAAAACTTGTTATAGTAGAGTTAATACCTCGCTGCAGACTCGGCCATAAATCATTCGAGTGTTTCGCTCTCTTTCCCACTCACGGGCCTTATGGCACGGCATTGTGCATTACTACGCTGTGCATTACTGCAGTCGATGAGTGATATCGATAGTTCTTTTTTTTGTATCTTTATAAATGTGTGATAGAAATAAAAACACGTTTATTTCACACGCAAGGGTCTTATTTATTTTTGTAGCGATTTAAATATACTTAATAGCACAGCACAACTAAAATAGTTATACTAAATAGGCAAAACATATTTGCTAATTACCCTCTTTAGTTTTTTTATAATAAGTTAGTTAATCACATTAGTACCCATTAGTTACCCTGCATACTTAATGAATGCAGTATGTTTACGTCGTAACCTTGATGATTCCGTTATCGATAGCGGCCTTGCGCGCGCGCAACTAGCGCACATCCCTAGTCCGATTATGATTTATGGCCGAGTCTGCAGCGAGGTATTAACTTTACTATAGTTTTTAAAACTTATTTACTTATTTTGTATTTATTTATAATAGAAAAGAAATATTTTATAAATAATATAACATAAATACTAAAGCAATAACAAACTGTACCAAATATTTTGTAAAACGGAACGTTGTATTAATCACCTTCCGTTCGCTGACATATTGGATTTGTCATTCGAAGTGTTGTTTTCCCACGTCAAAAATATTGTAAAATAACGCCGCACCCATTTAAATAACGTTAATAAGTGAAAAAATATGGGTGACCACTTGCCAGCATGTGTTATTGATGTAGGTACCGGCTATACCAAATTAGGTTTCGCCGGTAATAAGGAGCCTCAGTTTATCATTCCGTCAGCCATAGCGATAAAAGAAACTGCTAAAGTTGGTGATCAGAGTACTAGGCGTATGACTAAAGCAGTTGAAGATTTAGATTTCTTTATTGGTGACGAGGCCTTCGAAGCAACAGGATATTCAGTGAAATATCCTGTTCGTCATGGTCTAGTGGAGGACTGGGATTTAATGGAAAGGTACATTGAACAATGTATTTTTAAATACCTTCGTGCCGAACCGGAAGATCATCACTTTTTAATTACCGAACCACCGTTGAATACACCGGAAAATCGTGAATACTTAGCAGAGATTATGTTTGAATCGTTCAATGTACCTGGGTTGTACATTGCAGTACAAGCTGTTCTTGCACTGGCCGCATCATGGAAATCGCGTACATCGGCTGGTCGTACCTTTACTGGAATTGTTGTGGACAGTGGTGATGGAGTTACTCATATTGTGCCAGTAGCAGAAGGTTATGTGATTGGGTCATGTATTAAACATATTCCTATAGCTGGCCGCAATATAACATCATTCATTCAGTCTTTGCTTCGTGAACGTGAAGTAGGAATCCCTCCAGAACAGAGCTTAGAAACTGCAAAGGCAATAAAAGAAAGGTACAGTTATATTTGCCCTGATATTGCAAAGGAATTTGCAAAGTATGATTCTGATCCAGGTAAGTGGATGAAAAAGTATACGGGTACTAATGCAATTACAAAGAATCCTTTCTCCGTTGATGTTGGGTATGAAAGATTTTTGGGTCCAGAAATTTTCTTCCATCCTGAATTTTCTAATGCTGATTTTACTGTGCCTCTAAATGAAATGGTAGATGAAGTTATTCAAAGTTGTCCTATTGATGTGAGGAGAGGCTTATATGGAAATATTGTTTTATCTGGAGGTTCTACTATGTTTAGAGACTTTGGGAGGAGACTTCAAAGAGACATCAAACGAACTGTAGATGCTAGATTAAAACTATCTACAATGTTGTCGGAAGGACGAATTACACCCAAGCCAATTGATGTTCAAGTTATATCACACAACATGCAAAGATATGCTGTATGGTTTGGTGGAAGTATGCTGGGTTCTACACCTGAATTTTATCAAGTGTGTCACAGCAAACAAGCTTACATGGAATATGGTCCTAGTATTTGCAGGCACAATCCAGTATTTGGTACCATGACATAAGTTTAAATATTGCCAGTATTGAAATTATTTTACAGTCAATAATTATTATTGATAATGAGTTTATGAATTTATTAAATTTCTTTATATTAAATATTTTGATAATTATATGTAGTAAAAAGTAATAAAAACTGAAATATCATAATTTTGTGTATATTCAAAACATTTTTTCACTAATTATAATTTTACTATTAATATATAGGAGATTCTTTTTTTTTTTAATAGCTGGATTAAGATATAAATTAGCATTTAATGTATTGCATTCCAGCTTTTTACCAAATATAGACTTGCTACAAATATAATTGTTTCATTTCATAAATAATGGTTTTCTAATATCTTATTGTTTATGGATTTAAAAGAAACATGACTAATTTCAGACTGTATTTACTTTTCACTTTATTTGTTAGTTAATTTTCTACTAGTTTCAATTTACTTAATTGTAAACGAAGCTAATATATCCCTTGGAACACTATGTTACATTTTTTTTAAACTAAAGTAAATAGTCAATACCTATTTCCTATTAGTATATTATTATTTATTATTAAAATGAATAAAAACTTACAAAACACAAAAAGTAAAAAATCACTGATTGGTAGTTTACATATGCTTTAATGGGTTGGTGCAAGCAGATAATTATTATAGTTCATAATAATATTTCCCAATTTGTGATGTGAGTTTTGCTTTGGTTTGATTTGGCTAGAGTGAGTAAATGATACCTCTTTTTATTGTAGTAAAGAAAGACTCTTTTTCACTTAACAGGAAAATTATACCTTCTCTGTTACTTATGTACATTTTGTAATAAATTCAAAAAACCCTGACTTAATATAATAAAAATAGTATTCTACTAGTAAAGTCCATTCATTTGATACCCATATACCTAGAAGGAGTTGTGAAAAAAATTTGTAATCCGCCATTTGGCTGCCATCTTGGGCCGATATTCATCAAATAGCTAAGTACACAAAATCAAAATCTGTTCATCTGTTCGGGAGCTACGATGCCACAGCAGACATACACGCACACACAGACATGTCCGACTTATAAACTACTTACTACAACACCCCGCCGTTTTTGCGTCGGGGGTTGAAAAATATTTATATTAGAATGTGCTGACTGCTGATATGACACTTACAGATTAAGTAGAAAATAATCTTATCTTCTACAGCAATATAGAAAAATAATGAAAACATGCCAAAACGAAGTCGTGACTCATGATGGCGTGCCTCATAACTCGTTACGTGACAAATTATTGACAAGATATTATAAAAAAATAATTATTCCAGCTAGTTCCAGCTTAATCTGAGTTTCTAACACCTGTGCCAACACTGTCACTACGTATTAATTTAAAACAAAGTCATCCGCCGCGTCTGTTTGTCTGTCTGTTCGCGATAAACTCAACACTACTGCGTCGATTTCCATGCTGTTTACACCAATAGATAGGATAGTGGTTTTCGAAGGAGGTTTCAGTATTCTAATTTGTCATGTTTTTGTAAACATTTACTAGCGGAACCCGCGGTTTCGCTCGCGCCATATCTAGGGACGAGCTGGAGCGGAGCGAAGGCGAGTCGCTAGTTTTCAACCGACTTCCAAAAGGAGGTTATCAATTCGTCTGTATTTTTTTTTTGTTTTTTTTTTTTTTTTTTTTTTTTTTTTATGTTTGTTAGCTCATAACTTTGAACTGGGTGAACCGATTTTGATGATTCTTTTTTTATTTGAAAGGTAGTGCTTCCCATGTGGTCCCATTTTAATATTTTCCAGTTCTGACAATGGCATCCATGAGAAAACCATATAAGTCTTAAATTTGCATTAAGTATTTGCGCGACAAATGGACGAATAACTCAATATCACGCCAACCGATTTCGATGATTCTTTTTTTAATGGAAAGGATATACTTCAAGGGTAGTTTGATGAGAGTTTGGTAAGGTTCTGATGATGGGATCCATGACAAAGTATCGGAACTCTTCAATTTTTAGGAGCAAATTAACGATGCTCGGCCGAATCTTTTATAGGCTATATGGATATTTGAGTCACGTACCGTAACTGATGATGGAAGGTACAACTCCTCAACGGTTAGCAGTTTAAAGAAAATTCTTTTAATATAATACGCAATTATGGACCGATGGTTGTATACTTTCAGGCTATTAGGTTTACCTCATAATAGAAGGTAAATTTTTATAGTCGTTAACACAATACGTATCTACTTTCCGCTAAAAATTTTAAAATAAATTATTTTTAACAAAAAAACAAAAACCGACTTCCAAACTTAATAAATGTAAACTAAAAAGTAGAAAATAATACTTTTAAGGACTTTGTTAATTTTGAAGTCGGTGCCAGCCAAAGCAAAATAACCCTAAATAGATACATATTCGATTAATCTATCAATTTGTAAACATAATCAAAATACCTGGCTGGCACCGACTCCAAAATTAACAACATTAACAATAGTTAATATTTTAGTGCAAGCATAAAAAACTGCTGAAATGCTGAATATATTTTCAAAGCCCCACTTGGTGAATTTAGAATATTTCAGTAAACGTTTAGGATACTTTTTATCCTGGAATATTAAATTATATTCCTAGGGGATACATTTAGGTATTGGGTACATATTATTAGGTATGTTTGTACATATGGTGTATTTGTATCATTAATGCTCTAAGTATAATTGTTTCGACCTGTAGACTGTATTCCAATTCATATTTTAATTTTAATTAGACCTATAAATAACATTGAGTTGAATAAACAATAACAATAATTATTATCAAAAATAAAAAAGGAATCAATTATTATTATCGTAGTGTTATAACGACATAATGCATAAGTAGACAGCATTAAGTATTATCCAATATGTTATAATATATATATTATTATGTAGAATTAAGAGCTTTTTATAATTTGAAAAAAGTGTTGACGTGTTTCAGCTATTTACCAATAGATGTCGTAACCAGTATAATTGTCACGTCAACATTTACCCGACTACAGCGAAGCCCAAAGGGTTATGTGTTTGATCTGTCTGTATGAACATGTATTATATACATTATAATTTATACATGTTCATACAAACGTTATGTCAGTATGTTCGACATAATGTTCCTTCGTAACGAGTACAGGGCTTAACCAATTCGGATTATTTAACGTCCATTTAACGTTAATTTTGTTTAATCTATTCGTCTTTTGTTACGCGAGTGATACAGGATTAGTATATTATATAGATCATGTAAATGTAATGAAATTTCAAAATCGAGTTTTTATTTAAAAATAAAATAACTAGGTATTTTTTTTTATGGAATTAACATTATTAGCATAAAATTGTCGTTACAAATAGAAATAAGTATGACATCGTTTTTTTTATTTTCTGTAACAATACTAATTAGTATTTAATTACCGAAAGACAAATAATTAATAGTTAATATTCCTCTTGATTGCGCGGGCATTGAGCAGGTCTTAAATGGTGAAAAACAGCGGCGAAGCTTAAATTGGAAAGGTAAAGGTAGTTTACTTACATTTTCATTCAACTCTTTATAAGTGCAGTGACCTATATTCAAAAGTATTTTAAACTTTCACCAACCGAGCATTTATTTTGCAAAATATTACTACAGTTTGAGCAAATAGTTTCAGCAGAAAATCAATGTAATCTTCAACAACGTGAAGCTTTTTTATCCGAGAGCGCGGCGTAGTCATGCGTAAAACGTAAAAACGGGATAGGTATCGACGTGGCAATATGGCTGGAAACAGTTAACTGTGTATCGTAGGGTGTTTTTACAAAGCCGTCTAATTAGTCGGCGCCCGCCCCGGCTTACACGACTCGCACAAAGAGCCGATTTCCTAACTACCCGCGTCGATTGAATGCCTCGTTGCTGCCTTTACGCAGGGATTTAAAAATAATTGGAAAAATTGCTTCCGTGTCTATTAAATATAGCGATACGTGAATCTCTAAAACATAAAATGTGTAGTATTTTCAATATATTGGCTATACATTTTATTTCAGAGGATAGTACAAAAGGGTACTCTTGGAATGAGATATTTTTTTACAAGATAATTAGGTATATTATGTTTAAAGTGCTTTTATATCGTTTCTATCCTATTTACTCGTTTGGCTCAGTGGGTAGTGACCCTACTTTCTGCGCCAGCGGTCGCGGGTTCGAGTCCCGCTGGGGCATTCATTTGCTAATCACGAATGTTTGTACTCCAGTCATGGGTGTTTATATTTATAATATGTATGTATTTAAAATTTATATGTGTAGTATATCAACTATATTCTGCTATCCGCAACACAAGCACGTTACGGAACTAGATGGCGGTGTTGTAATAATGTCCCAACATATTTATTTATATTTATTTATTCATTTACATATATGATATAGCGTATAGGTTATTTAACCTTACCTTTTAAAATAAGTAATGTGAGAGTAACGTGAGGGCAGCAAACAAGTTTCTTGGTTTCCTAAATGTAGGTATCATCGATTTTTACTTATAGTTTTTACTATTTCCATATAGTAATTGAGAGCACTCAACGTTAATACAAAATATTTTTTATGCAAATATAGCATGGCGTAATTCAGCAAACAAATGTACCTACGTCGTCTAAAGTGTCTTATCTTCGTTCTCAGTTCCTTCGTGAAGTATTTGCTTCTCAAGGAGTGAGAAAAGTAAATAAAACAGTCGGATTCAGCGGCACGAAGTTCAGACCGTGGAAATGCGGTAATAGGAAATCTTGCCAACTTTTCAAAGGTTAAACGAATGTAGTTTCCGGCTTACGAGTAACTTTATTAAGCTTAATTAAATAATACAAACTTTACTTCTTATTTCCTAATTAGGTAAAGCAGAGATGATTGGGGAGAAGCATGGCGGTGATAAGCTGAGCTTTGTGAGGACTCGCGTAGTTTTCTAACGGGTAATAATGTTACAGCGAACTCTTTGGTTTTCTAACAGATGGTGTCAGCAGTACAATAACATTCTTTCCAATGAACACAAAATTATTAATGTTCTTTTTTTTATTTTTTTATTGGTTATAAAATTATATTTTTTTGACAGATAACATATCGAGATATGAAGTTAAATTACTATGTTAAAGCACAAATCTACAGGCTCGATATTTTTTTTAGTAAAGTGTACCACAAAATGCTCAGGTTGTGGGATAATGTAAGGTCTCGCTTCGCTCACCCTAATTAACAAAAAAAAGTTATAAAAACCTACTTTAAAACTATACAAACCTAAACTAAAAAGTTAAAAAAAATACATTTAATTATTTTTTTATTTTTGCAGTCCAGAAGGACAATTTTATCTTGATTCTGCAATGGACTTTCTATTGGTATTTTGGTTACGTTTACAAATTGATAGATTATTCGAATAAGGTTATATCTTTAAGGTTAATATCTTTTAAGGTTATTTTGCTTTGGCTGGTTTGGCTCATAAGGTTTTAGTAGAAGATGATTCCATCGTAGGCTTTTCCAGCGACAAAAATAAAAGAAGAAGCCTACGTCTAACTATGACAGAAAAAAGGATGATTATGATGAAGATAAGACTGACTTATAGGTATTCGCTTTCCATTACCCTAGACTCTAGAAAATGTAAGTAAAGCTACAACCAACTGTAATTACCTTTTCTTTAGTGTTGCAATTCTCACTTAACTAATAACCCCTTTTAATTTGCTAATTATTATTGTTCGATATAGTTATTACTATATATGTCATATTCTATCCTTGTGCTTAATAATTATAATATGATGATTTAATATTAGTTAATTTAAAAAAAATCTTGATCTTTACAATACTTTGTAATTCTATTGCATTAATTAATGATTAATAACATTGCGTATATTGTTTAGGAAGCTATTACGACTTGGATATTTGATCGTAAAATTGTATAAGTATTTAGGATATCATCATATTATAAAATATTTTTATCTTTCCCCGATACGTCATTGACGCGCAAGCCTCGTTACATAGGTATAAGCTATGAATGCATCTTCCGAGCGGGTTCCGTAGTTAATTGCAAAGTGCACCATTGTTTTGCATTGCCCTTTGCGCTCGTACGGCGTACTTCCCATCTTTATAATACATATTTTGAGATAATTTTCCACGCAGACAGTTTTTTCAAAAGAATTTGATGGGAGACCGAGTTTTAAGAGCGAATATCTCGTCAGCTGTAAGGTAATATTGTTTTGAGGAGGAAATGAAAAAGTTGAACAAGAATTTACGTTTCCACCACTCCAGCTTTTACTGCGTTAGGCATTAAGTATAAAATTCCATAAAAGTGTGTAGCGGAGTTTATTATTTGCAATACTTTTAAAAAATAATTGTGAAACTCACCATCTTAAAATTTTTTAAACACCTAAACTTTTTATGGCAGTCCCTACTAAAACCTAAAGTAATATCTTTATGATTCAAAATTTTTTAAATAAATAAAGTGAACAGAAAATATTTATTTAAATATTCACTATTTTTTAATATTATTATAATTATTTTTTTTACAGCTCAGGCACTAGTCGCACACTGAGTAACTGAGTAAAAACCTTACAGAAATAACTTAATTTGCTATAAATTAATAAAGAGAAAGCTTGTCCTTTCTACTAAAAGTAGAGCAACCTAGTATTTTTTGAGCCTTTCTAGGTTAATTGCAAAGCTTAACCTAAAATTTTAAGTAAATATCACGTTTTGCGCCTAAATGGAGAGAGAAAATATAGCAAAAACTAACGTCGTTATACGAATACGAGAAAAATATGGTCGATAAACAACGGAGCTATTAGGCAAAGACACTTTAAAATATTTTTGCATTGAAAACGTCTATCGTTTATTTATCAATGAACAGCCGTTAAACAGCCGTTTCATTGGCAAAATTAAACAAAGCATCACCGAACGTCACACCTACATCGGTCTTAGGTCTACCTTTGGTCTTATTTTAGCTCAGTCTAAAATATCTTTAAAAATCAATACTGAGCGGGAAGCCTGGCTGGTTGAGTTCATATGCATTGTTAGAAGTTACAAGTTAGGTACATGTTTAACATATTTAGTGACACAGCACTCATTAGGTAATTACTCGTACAATAAGCTGCAGAAGAAACTACATGTTCAAAGAAATAATAAATATGAACAACCTTAATATTAAGCTTAATTAAGAGATAATTAGTAAGTATTATCAATGAAATTCAAGATAATAATATAAAATATAAATTATACTGTAATTTAAACGTATACAACGATGAGCTTTTTTTAATTTAATATAAAATATGATGTAGGTACTTATTTATTACTTACTGCTCCCAGCAAAGTTTAAGTTTGTAGAAAAAAAATATCGTTCCGTAATGAAAATCAATAAAATTTCTAAATAAAAGCCTTACTCCTTACAACATTAGGTATCTGCGAGTGAATGTCTCGTCAAAATCGGTCCAGCCGTTTCATAGCTTAGCTGGAACAACCCTTTTTTTGGAATTACAAACAAACATTTTAATTTTATATTTATATATCTATTGGCTGAGACAAAACAGTTCTGAACGTAGTTCGATATTTAAAAAAAAATGACACACTGAAACGAGCTGTTCACATTAAAACAATATTACCCGTAAATTACGCTAAGTTAGACGTTTGCTTTTAAATTACTCTACGTTTCCGGACTATCTTCATTGACAGCCTTAAATAAAGCGAAGCTTATACAGGTCCCACCATAACTAAGACTGTCTATAATCGTTAAATCCACCCTTATGCCGTTGAAATGTGAAAGTGACGGAGCTCATATAAATCGGTAGTTTAAACAATGTGCAGTAACGGCCAATAGCGGGGCTATAAAGCTGTATATTGGTTAGCTCGATGAGATCACCTCATGAACTGTCCGTATTTGGTAATCGGGTATTTCTATTAGATCGGCTTAAATGAGTTTTGCACGCCCAAATGGTTTGCTCTACGCTTGACGTAGTAATTAATGGTGGCTCGTGGTTTCGTTTAATTTTTACAACCTCAACGTTAGTACGTGTTACGGTTTTAATGAGATAAAGAGAATATATCTGCTACATAATGAGATTTTAATGTTGCAGGGTACAAGAAATTCTGGATAATAATGTTTGTTAGTAAATAATCATTTTTACAGCCTGTGGTTTTGTAAAATCAGCACTGTATGTGTTAGACCCTAAGTTTGTATTACTTAATAAGATCATTTTTTTAAAACTATAATATTATTAAACGTCGTAGTTCACTAAATATAAATGATTTTATTTTATTTAAATACTAGTATCTTACCCTTGCTTCGCTCGGTGCGTGCAGTGTTGCTCCAGTTTGTTAAGGAGATTTTAATAGAATAATTCTGTAATACTGAATACATTGTTTTCATACAACGTTATTACTTAACGTGGCGAACGCCAATGAAGCTCCAAGTCGGCATGATCTTTTCATCAATTTCACAAATCAACATAAAACCTCTGTGAATTACACACCTTAACTTTCCTCTTGAAGCATCAATCACTCTAACTATTTATAAACCGCATTAAAAACTGTTCAGTAGTTTTAAAGTTTATCGGTAGCAGGCGGATACGTTATGGGACTTTATTTTATTGAATATAGTGATATAACTGTTATAACTGTGAAAAATATAGAGTAGGTATAGCACGAACATGTTGCATGAAAATATTGTATTAAATCTTATCTCATATCATTTGTTACACTAATCGTTTTGGACAAGGGCCTTAGTTTGATATATTGTCTTAAGTATAGCTTCGGGACGTGCCCTTCATATCTTATGAGATGTAATTATGATAAACGTCACTAAAACATACCATAATTTTTCTAAAAAATTGTTACAGATATTTATGTAATACTATTCACATAAATATCTGTATATTAGTTTATTTATTATTTAGATTCTATTATATAGGTTATAAAATGGTAGTATTTATATGTTATATTTAGTTAAAAAAAGGCTTTTGTAATATCTTTAGGTGACATAAGTTATTTTTACTGTTTTAACTTTAAACTGATCTCATATAATTCCATTTTATTGGCTGAAAATATACAAGGATTTAGCAAGTGATGCCTACACATAAAGCTGAATTTAGCGGAAGCTAAATAATCGGATCGCTACAGTCCTGGGATTCTATAATAAAAATTTATATCTAAATGAGTGCAAAATTATAAATTTAGCAATAAAAGCCTAATTTAACAATCATGGTAAAAGGTCAATGTGAGATTTTAGACAGTGCTTAGTCAGTGGTAACGCGTTCGTTTGAATAACCTAGATAACCTAGCAAGTTTTCGAAAGACGTGAAGTGAACAACGAAAAAAAGTGAATTTCTCTAATTCCTTCATATTAGGTTTGTGTCTAGACTCAAAAGTATATTATGTACATATAATTCGTTTTTATGTAAGGTTTAGTTGTAAAATTATGTGATTGTAATGAGTAGAATTGATTTTATACATAAACTCTTGTTATTCTCTCTCGTCTTTACATGAAATGTTTGACCTGTATTAGTTTCCATCTTAAGCAAATGAAACAACCCATAGAACCTATTAAATGATCTATTGTTTGAGCTTAAATGATATACGCACACTATTGTATTCAAGATTATAGCTATTTTCAGTATTACTGAGTTTGCGAATAAGAAATATATGTTTTAATTCAAATACGTAAAGTTTATTATTAAACAGTACGCAACTACAGTACACATTAATTACAAATCCAGGTCAAAAGTTACCCACTCTTTATGTATGTCATACCGATTTGAAACCTGGCTTTATAAATACAAATTTGATTCATAGTCATTATTAATTGAAATAATACCTGATTTAATAATACCTGATTTACTCATTAATAAAGAAAACAGGTGAAGTGCATTTTCTGTTTTGTTTTATTTTTTTAATTTCAAATTTTCATTATGTTATCTCTCAATATTGTTTTTAATAATTGGCAACTGCGTATTACCCATTCATTTTTTATTTTTTGTTTTGAAAAAGTTAATTTTGTCTATATTGTCATATAGGCTTATTCAGAGTAAGTACCTATATTAAAATTAATTACCTTTATTTTATAAATGAAACTACCTTTTCGGATTTTGTCGCGGATTTATTTTGATTTTTAGTTCCCGACGTTTCGAATGCTTTACAGCAATCATGGTCACGGGAGAGACTAAGGTATTTGACGTCTCATAGGTTTATATACTTGTTACAGACAGTGCCTACCCACAATTTACAAAAATTTTGAAAATGGCATCAGAGTACCTTATAAAATTTTAATTCTAAACATTTATATTTAAATTTAATTAATTTAAAAATAATTTATAATTATGGCAATATTATTAACTTATTTTTAGCTAGTATTATTATAATTATTATAATTTTTATTTTAATATTAGTTATTCAAAAGTATTATGTAGTGTTGCTATTCTAATAATATGTATATTTTCTTACCTATAAATTGTTTATGCTAAGTTGCATTTTATTATTTAAATTAAGTATTAATTTGATATAAGAAAATTAAGTTAAAATATAAATTGAATTTTGATCATTTTAAAGTATTAAGCAACACTACTGCAAATTAAAAATAATTAAATCAAATCAAATTATGCTTAGATTTGACAGATTCTTTTGAATTATAATTTTTAAAAATTGTTTGAATTTAGATTGAAAGAAAGCTACTGCACGGTTCGGTTCGGTATAACTGTGAAAAATATAGAGTAGGTATAGCACGAACATGTTGCATGAAAATATTGTATTAAATCTTATCTCATATCATTTGTTACACTAATCGTTTTGGACAAGGGCCTTAGTTTGATATATTGTCTTAAGTATAGCTTCGGGACGTGCCCTTCATATCTTATGAGATGTAATTATGATAAACGTCACTAAAACATACCATAATTTTTCTAAAAAATTGTTACAGATATTTATGTAATACTATTCACATAAATATCTGTATATTAGTTTATTTATTATTTAGATTCTATTATATAGGTTATAAAATGGTAGTATTTATATGTTATATTTAGTTAAAAAAAGGCTTTTGTAATATCTTTAGGTGACATAAGTTATTTTTACTGTTTTAACTTTAAACTGATCTCATATAATTCCATTTTATTGGCTGAAAATATACAAGGATTTAGCAAGTGATGCCTACACATAAAGCTGAATTTAGCGGAAGCTAAATAATCGGATCGCTACAGTCCTGGGATTCTATAATAAAAATTTATATCTAAATGAGTGCAAAATTATAAATTTAGCAATAAAAGCCTAATTTAACAATCATGGTAAAAGGTCAATGTGAGATTTTAGACAGTGCTTAGTCAGTGGTAACGCGTTCGTTTGAATAACCTAGATAACCTAGCAAGTTTTCGAAAGACGTGAAGTGAACAACGAAAAAAAGTGAATTTCTCTAATTCCTTCATATTAGGTTTGTGTCTAGACTCAAAAGTATATTATGTACATATAATTCGTTTTTATGTAAGGTTTAGTTGTAAAATTATGTGATTGTAATGAGTAGAATTGATTTTATACATAAACTCTTGTTATTCTCTCTCGTCTTTACATGAAATGTTTGACCTGTATTAGTTTCCATCTTAAGCAAATGAAACAACCCATAGAACCTATTAAATGATCTATTGTTTGAGCTTAAATGATATACGCACACTATTGTATTCAAGATTATAGCTATTTTCAGTATTACTGAGTTTGCGAATAAGAAATATATGTTTTAATTCAAATACGTAAAGTTTATTATTAAACAGTACGCAACTACAGTACACATTAATTACAAATCCAGGTCAAAAGTTACCCACTCTTTATGTATGTCATACCGATTTGAAACCTGGCTTTATAAATACAAATTTGATTCATAGTCATTATTAATTGAAATAATACCTGATTTAATAATACCTGATTTACTCATTAATAAAGAAAACAGGTGAAGTGCATTTTCTGTTTTGTTTTATTTTTTTAATTTCAAATTTTCATTATGTTATCTCTCAATATTGTTTTTAATAATTGGCAACTGCGTATTACCCATTCATTTTTTATTTTTTGTTTTGAAAAAGTTAATTTTGTCTATATTGTCATATAGGCTTATTCAGAGTAAGTACTTTTTTAAGAGGTTTTCTTGCCGGTTCTTCTCTGCACAAACAGCACTTCCGAACCGTGCAGTAGCTTTCTTTCAATCTAAATTCAAACAATTTTTTAAAAATTATAATTCAAAAGAATCTGTCAAATCTAAGCATAATTTGATTTGATTTATTTATTTTTAATTTGCAGTAGTGTTGCTTAAAACTTTAAAATGATCAAAATTCAATTTATATTTTAACTTAATTTTCTTATATCAAATTAATACTTAATTTAAATAATAAAATGCAACTTAGCATAAACAATTTATAGGTAAGAAAATATACATATTATTAGAATAGCAACACTACATAATACTTTTGAATAACTAATATTAAAATAAAAATTATAATAATTATAATAATACTAGCTAAAAATAAGTTAATAATATTGCCATAATTATAAATTATTTTTAAATTAATTAAATTTAAATATAAATGTTTAGAATTAAAATTTTATAAGGTACTCTGATGCCATTTTCAAAATTTTTGTAAATTGTGGGTAGGCACTGTCTGTAACAAGTATATAAACCTATGAGACGTCAAATACCTTAGTCTCTCCCGTGACCATGATTGCTGTAAAGCATTCGAAACGTCGGGAACTAAAAATCAAAATAAATCCGCGACAAAATCCGAAAAGGTAGTTTCATTTATAAAATAAAGGTAATTAATTTTAATATAGGTACTTACTCTGAATAAGCCTATATGACAATATAGACAAAATTAACTTTTTCAAAACAAAAAATAAAAAATGAATGGGTAATACGCAGTTGCCAATTATTAAAAACAATATTGAGAGATAACATAATGAAAATTTGAAATTAAAAAAATAAAACAAAACAGAAAATGCACTTCACCTGTTTTCTTTATTAATGAGTAAATCAGGTATTATTAAATCAGGTATTATTTCAATTAATAATGACTATGAATCAAATTTGTATTTATAAAGCCAGGTTTCAAATCGGTATGACATACATAAAGAGTGGGTAACTTTTGACCTGGATTTGTAATTAATGTGTACTGTAGTTGCGTACTGTTTAATAATAAACTTTACGTATTTGAATTAAAACATATATTTCTTATTCGCAAACTCAGTAATACTGAAAATAGCTATAATCTTGAATACAATAGTGTGCGTATATCATTTAAGCTCAAACAATAGATCATTTAATAGGTTCTATGGGTTGTTTCATTTGCTTAAGATGGAAACTAATACAGGTCAAACATTTCATGTAAAGACGAGAGAGAATAACAAGAGTTTATGTATAAAATCAATTCTACTCATTACAATCACATAATTTTACAACTAAACCTTACATAAAAACGAATTATATGTACATAATATACTTTTGAGTCTAGACACAAACCTAATATGAAGGAATTAGAGAAATTCACTTTTTTTCGTTGTTCACTTCACGTCTTTCGAAAACTTGCTAGGTTATCTAGGTTATTCAAACGAACGCGTTACCACTGACTAAGCACTGTCTAAAATCTCACATTGACCTTTTACCATGATTGTTAAATTAGGCTTTTATTGCTAAATTTATAATTTTGCACTCATTTAGATATAAATTTTTATTATAGAATCCCAGGACTGTAGCGATCCGATTATTTAGCTTCCGCTAAATTCAGCTTTATGTGTAGGCATCACTTGCTAAATCCTTGTATATTTTCAGCCAATAAAATGGAATTATATGAGATCAGTTTAAAGTTAAAACAGTAAAAATAACTTATGTCACCTAAAGATATTACAAAAGCCTTTTTTTAACTAAATATAACATATAAATACTACCATTTTATAACCTATATAATAGAATCTAAATAATAAATAAACTAATATACAGATATTTATGTGAATAGTATTACATAAATATCTGTAACAATTTTTTAGAAAAATTATGGTATGTTTTAGTGACGTTTATCATAATTACATCTCATAATTTATGAAGGGCACGTCCCGAAGCTATACTTAAGACAATATATCAAACTAAGGCCCTTGTCCAAAACGATTAGTGTAACAAATGATATGAGATAAGATTTAATACAATATTTTCATGCAACATGTTCGTGCTATACCTACTCTATATTTTTCACAGTTATACCGAACCGAACCGTGCAGTAGCTTTCTTTCAATCTAAATTCAAACAATTTTTTAAAAATTATAATTCAAAAGAATCTGTCAAATCTAAGCATAATTTGATTTGATTTAATTATTTTTAATTTGCAGTAGTGTTGCTTAATACTTTAAAATGATCAAAATTCAATTTATATTTTAACTTAATTTTCTTATATCAAATTAATACTTAATTTAAATAATAAAATGCAACTTAGCATAAACAATTTATAGGTAAGAAAATATACATATTATTAGAATAGCAACACTACATAATACTTTTGAATAACTAATATTAAAATAAAAATTATAATAATTATAATAATACTAGCTAAAAATAAGTTAATAATATTGCCATAATTATAAATTATTTTTAAATTAATTAAATTTAAATATAAATGTTTAGAATTAAAATTTTATAAGGTACTCTGATGCCATTTTCAAAATTTTTGTAAATTGTGGGTAGGCACTGTCTGTAACAAGTATATAAACCTATGAGACGTCAAATACCTTAGTCTCTCCCGTGACCATGATTGCTGTAAAGCATTCGAAACGTCGGGAACTAAAAATCAAAATAAATCCGCGACAAAATCCGAAAAGGTAGTTTCATTTATAATGTCGAATATTCGCGTAAATCTAAGAAAGTATTACCTTTATTTTAACTTATCTTACATACTTGTCGTTCTATGCGTCATTCACAGGTTGTTACGATACATTAGTGACGGAGTGATTAATCACTGAGATCTAAGCTCGAAACAAAGTTTCTTACTAACGATTACTAATGATCGCACCGTGGTAACTGGGATGGCTTCGCGGTTAAATCTCAAGCTCTTAAATGTCTCACACATGATTTCAGGTTTTACTGTAAGCGGTTGTTGTCATCTTTCTAAGGTCTTTGATAATTTTATACTATACTAGCAGTACCCGCGGCTTCGTCCGCGTTCATGGTTTCAAGCCCGCTAGAATAAAATGTAAAAAAAAAGTATCCTATGTTACTTCTAGTACCTTCAAGAATATGTGTACAAAGTTTCATGACGATCGGTTTAGTATTTTTCGCGTGAAAGCGTAACAAACAAACTTACATTCAAATTTATAATAGTATGGATTTGACATTCACCCTTGTTTCGCTTAGGTCTCTAGATACAAGACAAACGAGACTAAAAGAGTCGTTAAGTTTTTTTGCATTTTGGCGTCATAATATGTTAAAATGAATAATATAAATCCCGCGAAAACTGAATTCACCATAAGATATTAAAGAAAACATTTTTCTTACAGGTTATTTCTTTTTAAAAATACTTATATAGTAGTTTTTTAATCATAGACAATTTTATTTATTTATAAGTAAAAATATGCTTAACTTATGTCGTTAATATACGTAAATAATCCTATTTATTAACTAAATTCTTAAATACATTATGTTTTAAGTACATACTACAAACCTACGTGAAATAACCTAAAGGTAATAACATTTAATCATACGAGTTTTTTTTTAAATAATAACTATCTACTCATATTAACAAAGCCTTTGAATTTAACAATAACTGTTCAAAATCTGTGATAAAAGGTTTCGATGTCCATAAAATTTTCGATGAATGTGACTTAAATATTACACCATACCATGGTCCCCATATCCAAGGGGTCCGGTCAGCATTATATTTATTGTTGTCATTGCAATTTGTATAGCGTCTGCCTTGGTGTAAGTTATAGTTTTCCATGCTGAATACATCATGGAATTACATGCTTTTGTCTGTCTTAGAAATATATATAATTATTATACCCCTGTCAAATCTTTATGTTTTACTAAACTTGTCACTGAGTTTATATAATAATCAAACAAATGAAATGAGCCCAAATAAAATAGTTAATTTAATAGTTCACTTAGCACAGTACCACACACATCTTTAATTTCATAAGATTATCAGTTTTTAAAAGGGAAAAAAAACGGATTTTTTTTATATTGGAAAAATACCACAAACAAATTCAAAACAACAGCGGTAAAAACAACGGTTAATTTTATTCACTTTTACAATTAGTCCATTTATAAATTTGCTACAAGTTTTTTTAATTAAAAAACAGCCGTTAAAAAATCTGGTTTATATTAAACAAAGAATATTGAGTGTTGTACACACAATTTTAATTAAAAATAATACATTATTTTCTAAATTATTTCGTAATGAGGCAGTTTCTATTAATTTGTTAATATAAATAGGTACTATAATAGACATGTACTTTGGGATTGCGTTTCACATGTAATTTCTGAAAGCTCTGTAGAATAAACTTTAAAGCTCCAAGAGCTTTCAGCATGCGGTTGATTCAGTCTTAGATAAGACTCCGTAATCAAAAACCTATAAATTAAATCTATTCTCTTCCAATTAACCCGTGGATGTGGAAGATGTCATCGGCCAATACTCGTGAAAGAAATAAATAACTATATAAAATACAGGAAATAAAAATAAAAGATAGTAGGTATGTCTTTGTTAATGTTTTTAACAACTGCTACTCGTCTCCGATGTCCGAAACCGATTTCGTAAATCCTTCTATTATTTTGTTATGGTGAGTATTTTTTATACTTCACTTGTTAAGGACAAAAAATAGGAAAAACCAAAAAGAAAAAGATCTGAAAAATAGAAGAAAAGGCTTATTTTGTATGGAAATCAAATTTAATATTACATGTAAAAAAAGCCTTAGTATAAAACTATCACTTCAGAAATTTCTTATTAGCATTTAACTTCAGTGAGATGCTAAAATATGCTAACAACGTAAAAAATTCTATCATACTTAATAGCAAGTAGCTCTGACTCTAGACTCTATCCTTTTATAAAAAAGGTTAAATACATCCGACCTTTACCTGAGTACAATGGGTCGTCCATCGCAGGGGGACTCATGAATTTTTCTAGTGTCATCGAATTTTGGTTGTATACGAGTATTATGTACATAGTATTATATACATATACATTTATTTTGTTTATATGTAATTCTGACGTACCTATATATAAATATTGGAGTGTCTGAAGGTTTTGACCTCAGACTTTTGTTACAGTGAATGAATTTAAATGGTTCAGGGGGGGTTTTCTTTTTTATACTATAAAGTGTAAAGTTTACCCAAATTTTTTTTGTGCTTTTGATTTTTTTATTATTTAAATAAAATCTATAAAAAAATAATACTTGAGCATGTAATTTTATTTGAAATATATTTTTTTTGTACCTATACGTTGAATAATACCTAAATAGACCTATATACCTTTTAAATTAAATAAAAAACGAAAAAGAAAAATCTCATATATTAATACTCCAACTTTAAGTGACTCCATTATAAACTTTATAGCTATACAGAAAAATGACTATTATCGAGAAATTCATAAATGAATTTCTGGTATAACAGATTTACAAACACTCCAAGCAAAATATCATGCTGATTGTTATAATTATCTTAAAAATTCCATTCATCTGAGCTCTGCTGAGAAGAAAGTTGGTTCGAGAAATTCGATGATAGATGAAGCAATGGAGGAAATATACATGTATAATATAGAAGAGAATGACGACTGCCAATTTTCTATGGAAGAGTTAAAAGATACCATCACCTCACAGTATACTCCGGATGAAAGAACTATAAGAAAACGACTAATAGACCGCTATCATGATAATATTGTTGTATCAAGTAAATTTGGAGCTAATACTATTATATGTTTTAAAAAAACTAATCATAATGTATTAACAGGAAGTTGGTACAATCAACAAAATAATAGTAAAGAAGAACAGGAGTTACTTATATTGAAAGCTGCTAGTGAGATTATTAGGAGGGATATAAGAGCTCAAGTTTACGATAGTGAAAATTATACACCAAGTGACAAAATGCTTAAAGATATTGATGAAACTATTCCGAAATCTTTAAATTTTTTACTGTCAGAAATAATACTAAAAGATAAAAAAAATAATACAGAAGAGATTCCTTGTTATGAAAAGAAATGTAAATCTATCGCACATCATCTAACATCTAAAAAGAGTATAATATCTACAAATCCAGTTATGGTTAGGAAATGTAGATATCGAAAATGTAGACATTGAAAATTGGGGCTGGAAGTATTTTAATAACATGCTTATCCCAATTACAATGCATCAATCACCAGCTCCAGATAAATTATTGAAAATGTTGTTTTGTAGCTGCATAAAGGGTTGTGGAGCTGCTTGTGGATGTCGAAAGAGTGGCTTATACTGCAGTGTAGCATGTCTACAGTGCAGCGAAAATATTTGTTTTAATACGCCACCAATGATTGAACTAAGCGAAGTCGAGGATACTTAAATAGACAATAAACAATAAACAACAAATATGATTTCTTGATAATTTCTTTCTTTAATTTTTTTCCTACATTTATTTCTTTTTCCTAATAATTACTCTCTATACATGAATATATAAATTAACTTAATTTTGGTGTAGAAAAATATTCTACAGCGTAATATTATGAGGTATGGTATCATTTAAACTATCAAAATTATAATTAATTCATAACTTTTTTTTTTATCGAGATCACAATTTTTAATAGGTAAACTTTTTTGTATATATTATAAGCTAAACATTCCACTTTGAATTATAAAATTTCATTCACTGTAACGGAAATCCGAGATTTTCGTGTTTTTAACGCCCCAGGCGCTACACTAAAATGAAAGTTTTGGAATAGCGTCTTTCTATGCATTGGATACGCATATATGTTACAAGACAATAATCATTGATAGTATTAGTGAGGCAAGTTGGCAGATAAAAATCTGCTAGGTTGCATTATCAGTGTGCGCTTTATTAACGATTATCCAGGAAAACTAAAGCAAAAATGTGGACTTCTATTGTTAATATATAAATTTTATAATATTATAGACTACTTACTAATGGGGCTAGTAGTTATAGTGTAAAAAGATTTTTAATGAATTATTTCACTGATTCGAAAATAAATATTCCAGTTAGTATAAAAAAATAGCTTCATCAAATTTCGAAATCAGGAAAATCTTGTAACCTTGTGTTTTATAAACGCATAAACAAAGAAACACCCTTTTAACATTCGATATAGCTGTTATTTTGCCAAAACATTAAATTCTCAAGGAGTTGGAGTAAGCATCTATTCTATAGCTTAAGATGGTTAAACAAGCCCGACCCTCCTTACTCAACAATGAGCCTCCTACCAACGGGGGACTCATCATTTGCTTCGACGTTGAACTATGGATCTAAAAATTTAAAGCCTAGTCAATTTTTTCCGGTCTTATATTATATTGAAGTGTTCTTAACCTTGTTTTACTTCTAGTTAAATGTAAATAATTATATTTAATTTAGGGAGAAGTTGAGCTCAATGGCAACGCGCTTGGGAAACCGGGTGAATCGGATTCAAATCCAGACTTAGTTTTCGAAGGAGTCCTGCTCGGTTATATGTTTAATTACATAATTTCTTGCAATTAACAGTATCCTATATGTGATTACCCGGATAAACATCATATCGAATCATCAAAATCTTTCCAGTGGTTTCCTTATGATGGGATCATAGACAGACAGGGAAAAATTCTAAAAATATACAATTGACCTCTGTTCCGACAATAATGACAAATTAAATAAGATTTTCCATAAATTCAATGTACAGACTAAGAATTTTATTTTGATATGTATATTGTAAAGATAATATTTCTACATAATTCTACCCAAGCCGTAAAGCTTTTAATAAGAGATTCTTATATCTTATTTAGAGGCGCATATTGCAACCTAAACGTCGTACATAAATTTTCCTAACGATCACAGTGGTTTTTGTGTTCTACGCATTTAACGGTGTGTGTTGCTCTGAATTATATATGGCTGAATGAAAATAAGTACGTATGCACGTATTTACATATATGTATATACATCTTCTTTTCAACCGACTTCCAAAAGGAGGAGGTTATCAATTCGTCTGTATTTTTTTTTTTTTTTTTTTTTATGTTTGTTAGCTCATAACTTTGAACTGGGTGAACCGATTTTGATAATTCTTTTTTTATTTGAAAGGTAGTGCTTCCCATGTGGTCCCATTTTAATATTTTCCAGTTCTGATAATGGCATCCATGAGAAAACTATAAAAGTCTCAAATTTGCATTAAGTATTTGCGCGACAAATGGACGAATAACTCAATATCACGCCAACCGATTTCGATGATTCTTTTTTTAATGGAAAGGATATACTTCAAGGGTAGTTTGATGAGAGTTTGGTAAGGTTCTGATGATGCGATCCATGACAAAGTATCGGAACTCTTCAATTCTTAGGAGCAAATTAACGATGCTCGGCCGAATCTTTTTATAGGCTATATGGATATTTGAGTCACGTACCGTAACTGACGATGGAAGGTACAACTCCTCAACGGTTAGCAGTTTGAAGAAAATTTTTTCAGGCTATAAGGTTTACCTCATAATAGAAGGTAAATTTTTATAGTCATTAACACAATACGTATCTACTTTCCGCTAAAAATTTTAAAATAAATTATTTTTAACAAAAAAACAAAAACCGACTTCCAAACTTAATAAATCTAAACTAAAAAGTAGAAAATAATACTTTTAAGGACTTTGTTAATTTTGAAGTCGGTGCCAGCCAAAGCAAAATAACCCTAGAGATAAATATAGATAAATATTTGATTAATCTATCAATTTGTAAACATATCGAAATACCTGGCTAAAATAAGTACGTATGCACGTATTTACATATATGTATATACATCTTCTTTTAATAGATAAAAATCTCGTGTCACAGTGTTTGTTAACGAACTGCTCCGAAACGGTTTGACCGATTTTTTATGACCAATCCCTATTTTTTAATAGTGTTTAGAACGCCGGCGGAGCCGCGGGATTGCTAGTAATATATAACTATAATGTACGCTACCAAACACAATACACATATGTATTTTCATATATGAACGTGAGATTTGCGACAATGTAAATGTCGAAATGATATTTTTAGAGTAAAAAGAGATTTTAAGAACAGGTTGGTATGAAAGACAAATAAAAGAAACGAAAAATGATTTGTCATAACGACCGGCGGCAAGACGATGGGTTTCTGTAATTTTAAAAGAATTAATAATTGTGTGTTGCTGAGAGCTTTTGTCATGCATGTATGTACATAAATATGAAGCATTATTATGGAGCTTATTTTATGACTTTAAAGGTGGCACGTTTAGAATCTGATCAGAATTGACTTTTTCCAAAAAGAATAATATTGTATGTACAATTGAAGATGTAGGTCGTAAGTCAGTGTAATTAATATTATGTGTACCAAATTTTATTTTTTCGTTCAGTAGATTTGTAAAAGTTAGGGTGACTGATAGACAGAGCGTTTACACAGACATACGTGAGATCTTTTAAAAGCTTTAATTTTTATTCAGGTATGAAGATCAAAAAATATAAGAGGTTAATTTCAAAATTATCCCATTTTTTTATAGCCTTCAATTTCATTATGGAACAAAAATATTAAAAATTACAATAATAGTAGGTATATATTAAACTAACAAAACAAATTTATTTAAACAATACTGAATAAATCAAAAAGAAGCCAAGTCAAGCTGGGATAGGTTGATTGTATTATTATAAAACCCTCTTAACGTGGGGAGCCACTCTATTGACACCGTGGATTTCTAAGAGGCCACTAAAGAAATTAATAGATAAAGCCTTTTGTACATGCACAGTTTTAAAATCTTTATATTTTATGTAATTAACAAAATTTCAAGGCTAGAATATAGCATCAATTTACTTAGTTTTGTTGGAAGCTTTTCATTAAAAAGACTCATTTATAAAATAATAACATTCATTATAAAAAAAAATCTTTGTTTGAAAATTATTTTTATTAATGCTAGAGATTTTGGGTTTAAGCACATAAAGTGTTTATTTGATAGGTACTAGTACATAGATTATTTTATGTCTGTTGTAACTAACTGCTTTAGCCGTTACTTATGAAAAGAAGAAGAAAGTAAAAGTAAAGAAGGTAAAAGTTGAAAGCCACACTCTTTTTCGTTATTATTTCAATAAATAATTAAACAAAATAATAAAAAAAAACAAACAATGTATTAATATTATTTAAAATCATTATATAAATATAGGTTCTTTATTTTTTGTACTCATTGTTGTGACTAAAATTATATTTTGAACTATCGATAAACATTCGACAGTGCTGCAAGTAAGTTCAAATTGAGTGTTCAGATTGTAGCTTGGTCGTTGCATTTTAAAAGATGGGAGAGTTAAGATCGCCACTTGACGTGTGCCCTATGCGCATGCGCGTCTCAGGGCCGTCTATCAAATATTAAATTAATAATTCAATTACACGAGTTAGCTTTAAGTTTTGATGTTACTTTATTGGATTAGTTTGAAATTCTTGTAAATTCACCGGAAGGTACTATAAAACGATTCTCACAATGAAAGAGTATTTTTTACACACACTGTGTGACAATGTTCAAGAAATACATGAATACATTCAATCGAATCTATGAACTTTTTACACAGAATAATTAATTTCCTTTGATTAAGAAAATATTAAGAAACCTTTATTACATTTAATGTCCAAAACTTTTAACAAAACTTCAACTATGTAAAGTAGTTACTAAGACTAGTAGTAGTCGTAGTGGGATACATTCTTGGTGGATCAAGCAACGGTTAAATGTAATTTAAAGTTGGCTTATCTTACCTTATCACTGGTTGCGCTTATCACTGGATTTGCTAATTTACAATCCACAAATGAATATTTAATCGGTTTGTGTCACCCCTGAAAATTTGGGCGCCGTACTACTGCCATAGACTATTTAGTTGTGCTAAACTTGCAGATATGGCACAATATTTTTTATAGCACAAACATAAGAGATTTGTAATCTCTGCATTAATAATGCTGATAAAGTCAAAAGATATACACGTAGTGAAAAAGATACATAATATTTATGCATGCAAAAAAGTTATCCGAAAACATAAAAAAAAACATGGATTAGTATAGTTTATTGAAGTCATTAATATTTTTTTATAAAAAACTTTAATTTATCATGATTTACGATTAAGTAATATATGTTATTGTCATTAGAGGACGTTTCTTTACGAATTTCAATAGTTCATCTTTATTATATCTATGAAACCTGAATAAATAAAACAACATAGCAAATAAACATCCGTCTTAATTTAAAAATAATATTAATTCAATGAAATAAAAAATATATAAAACGTATATTTAAACAATTAATCTATATATTTGAAACATTTTGAAACAACTCTCAATTATCTATATAAGGAGTATTCATATTTCTGAAAAGTTATTGGAAAGTTATATCTGAGTTAATGCCTACGTGCGCATCTACGATACGTCTGTAGGCTACGCGCGGGGTAGGGGGGTACGGAGCCACGCAGCCTCCCTTCCCGGCAACGATTACTGATTAGTGAGGCGGCCTGAGCGGCGGGCCCCGCACGAGCCCTAGCCGCGTGCCATCAAACACTTTTGCCCCCAAAATACCCCGCGCTATCACCGATTGATTATATCGCGAAGAACAGCTGATCACGTGTAAACATGTGCTCTGTACAGTGCGACTTGAATGTATTTGGTTGATGCTTGTGTGTTGCGGCCGCGTGGCAGAGGTAAGTGACATTTCGGACGTTGTCCCCTAGATTTGCAGTTCTAAATATATTTCCTACTAGGTAGTCTATAGCGCTATAAGTTGTAAGGTTTGTGGTTAAGGGAGCATGGCTCAATGGTAGAGCGAACGATCTAATCCCGTTTTAATGACTTAAATAGTTTCACTGGTAGTAAAATGAGGTAATTTGTGTTGATGTGAAAAATAAAAACCTGCAGTGTATCAAAAAATAGTGCTTTTACTTTTCCAGTACTGCATTTCTTTCAGTTTGAGGTTATGTACAACAAAGCTTATTAAATTTAGTACAAATGGAATCAATGAAACTATTACATTATTTATTAATTTAATTTAGATATTATAGAGATATTGAGTTTTTTGAGAACTAATATATTATAAGCTTTAATTCAAAAATCTCTAAAGTACATTAATATCTAAACATATTAATAGTAATTTATCATTTGTGTTAGAAAACTATTTATATTTGTACAGTAATTTCAACCAAAGGAGGGATATAAAATAGAATAAGGCATATTTGTAGAGATCCCATCGCATTACACTATGGATTTACATAAAAATCTTTTATTTCCCTCGCCTCGAAAAATTCTTTGTTTCGAAATCCCTGTAAAAATGATATGAATGTTGTAAAGACGACTTCTTTTGAGTTATTAAATTCTATGAGTTATTAAAACTACGTTATTATGGGTAAAATAGGTCTGTAATATCCATAACATGTACCTATACATAACTTAGATATGTATTTTTTTATTAATTCTATTTTTAAAGCAACTTATAAATTTAACATTTAATAAAACAATAAAAAGCAACATTCTTTTAATGTGTTACGAGTAGTAAAAGCTATGACGACTTATTAAGTAGTCGGAATTGAAGTAATTTTGTAAGTACATTTTAGTTACTCTTCCTTTCGGTCTCAATGATTTCTGCTTAATAATTTATTTAATTAATAACTAAATTATGTAACGTAGTAATGTAGGTCTTTCATATAATATAACACTTACAGGATAGAAAAAGAATCATTTTGGTACATAGGGTTAGCTGTCAGGTCGATAGCGAAAATAAATGAATTCTATTGTTAGAGCTTAAAATTGGATGGACAAGTTTAAAAATGGCAGAATTATATTAATTTTTAATGAAATAAATAAGTAATCCATATTAATACGAAACGCCGCCTGAAGTACTTCCTGAATTTTACCTATATACCTCACAACTAAATAATTAACAAAATTAATAATAAATCTATGTAACTGTAATGAAACCATGTATATAACAATTTTTATTTAAGCCAAATAAGATAAAAAACATAATTTGAGACATATGTATTTTTCTACGAGATTGAAGGAGTTAGTACGGTTATATATAGAGCGTAAAACCTTTTAATGTAAAAGCATGGATTTATGAGTAAACTGTGTTTATTATACCTATATATGCATAAAATATGAGAAAAATTAAAATGAAGAACGTGAAATATTAAAGATAAACAGGGTAGGCAGACTGAAAAAATATAGCATCGTAAACCTAAACGGGGTTTCTTCTAAGTGTCTCTACAGATTTTCTTTTACACACAACGAGTTTGTTCAATCAAATCAAAAGTTCTATTTATTTTATAATGATTGCGTTGCTTGTAACAAAAGTACTTTGTTCATTTTTATATTAAATTTTTCTATAACAATAAATGAAATTTTCTATTATGAAATGCTTAGAATTTTCTTGTAGGCTATTTTGGAGCGTGAAGCATTCAATAGCGTAGCCTTGATGGAGCTTCGCGGCATTCCATAGTATCTCGTAGACCTACAGAAATATATAGAAAGATTGCTCTGCAAACAAAGAAGAAAGTATTATATATATTTTAATTGAAATAATAATTCTTTTAAAGAACTGACTGTATACAAATAAAATAAAATTAAACACCCAAAGAACAAACATCATTTACAGTATAGTATTTCAAGTACTTTTTATTTTTTGACTAAATTATTATAAAATATTAGTATTAATATTTATGTTTGATATTTTTTTTTATCTTTAACTTAAAAATTATAAAAGTCCTCTACACATTAGAGCGAATCTTCGCTCCTATTTTACATAAAATCAAATACTCTAGAATTTACTACTCTCCGTAAACTTAAAACTTCACTTACTATGACTTTATTTTTAAAACAATTAAAAAACAATAATGAAATTGAACTTGTAAGCTTTCGAGGAAGCTTATATAATAATATAATTATATATTATAAGCTTTTCAACAAGCTCTCTTCATTTCACATTAGTCTCAAAATAGTAGCAGGAACACGATATAGCAACCCTTTGAATATCTCTAGTTATCTAACTTATCAAGTTTCGGATGATTTGATTATTGTTTGAAATGTTCCAATATATGAAACTTGTAATGCGGTCTATGAGAACTTCATAAACTGATATATATAAATGAAAATCGTAATTATTATTAAGGAATTATGGTTCTAACAGAATTGATAATTAGTGAAAATTTAGCAAGTTCATATAAACGTAGTATATGGAAGGAAAGTACTTCGCTTTATTTTGAAAAGTGGTGTTGATAATATTAATTTTGAAAAGTGTAAGTGAAGTATAGTTTTATAGACAAGTATGTAATTCTTTAAAATGTTCTTAATATCTTTTAACTCTTCATTCTTAAATTCTGTTTAAGTGTTGATAAGCTTTATACATATTTATGTAGCTTTATATTTGCTTTTTATTGCCATATTCATGTTATACTTGAAAATATTTTGTTTAATTTTCAAGTATAACCAATTTACCATTTCAAATTAGAATTCATTTATTCACGCATATGTTCGTCATATGGTCGCCCAAGTTTGCACAAAATTTAACATACTCGTATTATGTACCTCAAATTCAGATTTTTCATTCAGTATATAACGGGAAAATGGGGTGTGATATTCCGATAAATATATCCCCAAGTGATTCTAAGATCATCCTGTTTTCCTTATAGGTACAAACTCTAACGAAATTATCAATGCGAAAGTGTATTTTTTGTTTTGTTTTCCTCCGTCGCTTCGTATTGTAGAGGGGCGATGAAAAAACGTGTTTTTATATTTGAAGAATGTAGGTATTAAAATAAATAATTGTTTTAGTTTTGTAGCTATTTCCGAAATTTCCAAAATATTTAATAATACAAATAGAAAAGAAAATTCGGTTCATCGTATGCCATTACCTCCAACTTAATTCAATACTTTACGAAACACGATAAGAGTTTCAGCGCTCTTAACGACGCTTTTGGAATATAAGCAGCCTTATCATCTAAATATAGGTTTTATATACTGCATACTTGCAATATGAATACATATTCTGAATATTAACATTTCTATAAAAAGTATTACACATGAATAATTCCATTTATTTTGGAATTAATATAAATAAAGTACAGTAGCTCTACGCACCCAGCGTAGAGCTAGCTACGACTCCAACTGCTAACGCGCTAAAGAAGATCAAGGTCAGTGGCGTGCCATTGGAGAGACATATGTCCAGCAGTGGATAATAGAAGGCAAAGATGATGACGATATGATGTCCAACATTTAATTAGCCTAATAACAATAATATCAAAATTGTAGCAATCTAGTACTTGTAGTAATCTTTTTCTTTACAATTCGCACAAATCACAATACAATATCAGATCTGTGAGACCTGGGTTTGAACCCGTTTTATTCACCACTTCCTTAAATATTAATATCTACGAGTATTTCATACCATGTTTAGGTTATTTTAAAATATTTAAAAGGTTAGCATTTGGCACCTTAGTTCAGTACAAAATAATCGCTCTCTGCGGGTGTCAAAATCCTTATCTCGAGTAAAGTGCCTAACCACAACTACAAACCCAGATTAAATACTTCGTTCTGTGATTTGTGTACACACACTATACAGTTCGTATTCATGCCTTATTTTTTATGTGTATTTTGAAAAACTTATTTAAAAAACAACTTAATACTCTAGCAGTCACTTCAGTTAATATCCTATTCATTAATTGTTATAAGTCGATAGTTAATAATAACTTCGTCCATCTATATCCGACATCATCCCACTAGATCCTGAAAGGTAAAAAATTGACATCCTTTTCCTACAGATGACGTTTGACAGAAACATGTTTTTTGTTGATAATCTAAAAATTGATTATTTGAAATTAAAATCTTAAATTGATGGTACTCGTAAAATTTCTATGGAAATGGATATATTAAAATGAGAAAAAAAACCACCTTTAAACCGAGTGAGTTATTTATAGTATTATAATATTTATATCAATCTCCAAAGATATTTGATTTTCGTCAACATTCAATATTATATTTTCTTTATTTTACGAGCGAAAAGCAGTCTACCAGATGAAAATATTTTCACAGCTGAAAGTATTTTCTGAGTTATTTAGATTGCTTGTGGTTTCAGGAAATATTAAAATATGAGAATGTTTACATGTATTTTGTTTACGGTATTACAGTTCAGTGGAATTTTGTTCAATAACTACACATAAATTTTATTGAAGTTTTATTTTGCAACAATAAATCACAGGAGCTGGAAATAAATTACCTATTGATTACTTGATAGTAATCAATAGGTATGGGGCTGGGCACGAGCCTTCTTTCAATACGAAGATGATCAGTCCATAGTCCACCACGCTGCCCAAGTGCGGATTGGCGGACTTCGCGGACTTACGAAAACTTACGACTTGTCTCAGTTTTTTGAAACAAACGATGTTTTCTTTCACCATGAAGTAATAATATAGGCCACGATTTGCACGTAAAATAACAGAGGGAGGATTTGATCCCGCTTTACTCTGTTTCCCAAGCGCGTTACCATTGGCCTACCATTATTTGTGTTTGTGTTTTTGATTGCCACTAACAAAATAAGTTTTAATTCAGAATACTACTCAGAATATTTCTGTTTATAGAGGTAAACATTCACCTCCATAAACAGAAATCGGAGCTGAGAATTTTTTCGTAATCGTATTTAAGTAGCAAGCAGATGATGTACATACATAAAGCTTAAAAAGTATGGTCCTAACCTAAACTAGATAAACCTCAATAATAAGTGTTGTATTTTTATTAAGTCGAGTAAAAATGTTTTATGTGGCCAAAAAAAAAATAGGTAACACACGATTGGTAATCTTTTGATACCTTCCTATTTTTTCTATAATAGCAGTTATACCTCTGCATATAAATTTTTATTTTGTTTAAGTTTAAGTAATTTTAATTTGTCAATTATTTTTAATCTTAAATTACTAACTACTCTTAAGAATGTCAATACAGATCAATACGTATTTTGAACTCAGATCAAGTTTACTTGATCTTGATTGAAATAAAGTAATAATTTACTTTTATTCAATAATCTTTTAGTAAACTATAATTTTAAGCCGTCTGTACGTTTCTTAAATTCGATAGAATTTACATATTAGGTATATATATTTATAAATGCAATCAAATGATGAAAATGTTACAATTTTATACTTTTCAAAGACTGTGTCACTTCTGCTGAGTTTTAGGAATCGCTTTGGTTGCCATTAACAAGAGAATTAAATCCAAGAATCGCTTTATTTATTTCATACATGACACTAATCTCCATGGTTACCACAGATATTACCTTGTACATTGTGTCAGCGGCTGTCAAAACTGCTACTGTGTAGCATTTGTATAAGATGAACGATCTACGTTATAGAAACTCTTTTTTATTCTATCTCGTTAAAGGAACATTTGAATCTGCCTATCATTTACTCCTGAGTACACCTAATGTACACTTACGAGTATATTTTGCAGAATTATAAGCGATATTGTCTATAGAAATTGATACATGCATGACCTCTTAATTCTTACAAGTACCCATATAAATCATTCTATCAATCAACCATAACAACTAGTTAAATTTAATTTTAGATAATAAAAACATATTCGTGTTGAAGCCATTAACAAGATAATTGAATTGAATTGAACATATACGTGTCTAGTAGGTGTATTATAGCACACTACCCTTCTTTTACGCTGCAACCGATTGATATGGCTTTTAAATGTCTGAACTGGATAGTGAAATAGGATATTTTATAACTTCATAATAAATATCAAGTGGTTTACATGATATTAGTGTTGCCAAAAATGCATAGAAACGCGCGTTGTTTAGCTCAACGAAGCGAGGCTGAATCATAAATAAAAAACAAACAAAATATCAAGTATTCTAGTAGAATTATATTGTCCGTCGTAAGTAGAACTCAACTTAGTGATTTGCGGTGCGGTGGTATTTCAGGCTGTAATACTGAACTGTGTTGTGGTCGTTGTGTGGCTGTGTGCTGTCTTTGTTCATCTAGCTGCCTGTATTTAAGTATACTATTGTAGGACTTATATCTATCTACGGTAATAGTATTTATTTGTCTTAATAGTATTTATTTGTTGCTAAAAACTATACTTTACTATAAACTAACGAGATATTAAGACATTTTATACATGTATTTCTATACCGGTGACGAATTAATTCAACCCAATGATATTTTAACTATAGATATGTTATACGCTCACTAAACAACCGAAAAAAGTGTTCCGCGCTGCACACATACACACTTTTCATTCAAGGTACATGTCAAAATGATAGAAAGGGGATAGACGATAAAATCAATAAGAAAAAAAGAGACAGCTAATGTTGTCAATTGCGAGTCAATGTAAACAAACATTAGTCTAGCGACCGATGAAATATCAGAATATTAGGCAAATAATTGAAATATATTAATAAATCGAAGTATTCTGTGTTCTTACATGTGGTATGAGATCCCTTGTGTTTTATTAACTTTGGTATCATAATTGGTGCATTTCCTAAATACACAGGATGGCATTTTTTTAAATTTTGTAGCAGCGTACCACTCGTCGCCATGCGGTGACACTGACTAAAGGCAATACGTCCTAATTAGGATGTTTTCGAGTTTTCACGATTGCGCGCTCATAACATATCTATAGTTAAAATATCATTGATTCAACCTATTTTAATTCTATGACAAATAATTCTTTTACTAATTTAACATGCAAAATGCAAGCATAATGTACTTGTCATTCTGTCTGTCATCCATAAAATGTTGATCATAATACGGACGTAATTCATTGTAAAGACCGAACAATAGCTCCAATAAATAAAAACAAGTATTAAAATAAAATAACCGCTAAATAAAGAAGGGAATTTAAATAGAAAATCGTCAACGAGCTTGTCAGGCGTCAGGCGTCATGTTTCAAGATGGCGTCGGCGCCAACCACTTTGGCGGGAAACGTGACAGCAAGGTTCATTCGGAATTAGGATATAGAGTCTCACCGTTTTTAAAGTCCAAATATAAATAGGCTAATTTTTGACTGAAATTATATTAATAAGTTATGGCCACCTGGCATATGGCAAATTAAGAATTAAAATAAGTTTTTTATAAACTAGAATGTAAAAGCAAAGCTTTAACTAGTAGATATATATTCACTTGTCGTATTTTATATAAAATGTATTTCATATAATATTTTTATATTTAATAATTATATTTAACAGCTACATGGTAAAATTTATGAGAATTATTACGTAATATAAGGGTCGCGCTGCTGTAATTAGATTTTTTATTGAGTTGCAGCGAGAACGTTATAATATTTCACACCTCGTAATGAAACCTACGACAAAATAGAAGTGTTTCTTTGCATTTTTTACTTACATAATGATTATTTTATGTTGTAAGTAATTAGGTATAAAAAAATAGATCTCTTCATTTATTATTGACTTCAAAAAAAGGTTCTATGTCCGATTGTATTTCTTGTCTTTAACAATTTATATATTTCTTAATATAATTATATATACAAAGTTTTTTTTTATTTATACATTTCAATCTGAATTTTATACAGACAATTTCTTTATAATTCATTAAAATTGTAATCTATATAAATATCATATTATTCGGCAAAAAATTATTAAGTTCTAATTTTCTTAAAGTTATCTATTAAGTATTAGTTAATACTAATCTATTTGAAAATATCGAGATAAATTTCTGCAGATACCTTTTGCACAGTAATATGTTGTTTTAATAAGTAATGTATTTCAATTCCCACTGGCACGTAATGGCTGACGATCGATCAAATGCCATATGGTATTTCGTTATGATTTGTTACGTACCTGTTACGATTTGATTCATGTACCGTTACCAGTTTAATTGTATTTTTAAGACTTTTTAGGACTTTATTTACATTTTACTTTAATATAGCAAGGTAAAATTTGCATATATAAACATAAAAATATATCTAAGCATCTTATATTCAATTAATTATACATCTATATTCTATAGTAACATGTAGGTACTTTTTCTTTATTTTTAACATGATTCTAATTTTTTAATACGGTTCTAGCGATCCTTTGTTTTTGTCACCCTAACTACATGAAAAATAGCGAGTGCTGCTATATTTTGCGCTTAAAGCTTGTGCCATATATTGTTAATTAAGGGAGAGTATCGTAATTAGTATTCTTTAATATGGAAAAAAAATATCATGAAAATCATCGAATTAGACCAAAAACGGATGTCGGAATTTACCTATATATTCAAGTAATACGTTTATCTAAAGCGTTGGTTCTATGAAGTTATGAGAATAGTTGAAAAATATAGATTTATTTTTTATAAAGAAAAGTTACTAATACGTTATTATTGTACAATATTAGGAGTATACAATCTCCGCGGGTTTTATGTGACTTATTAAATTTTATTAAGTTAAACAATAGTTAATAGCAACAGAAAGTCTTTAATTAAATAAACTCATATTACTTTGTATTGCTGAACTTCAATCATATTAAGTAAAGTGTCTTTTGGTCCTTTTCAAAGGGATCTGCTGGCAAAAACCAAATTAATTACAAAGTTCGTTCTAAGACCTGACAGGCAAGTTGGTAAAAGTTGACTTGTTTATTGCATTGTATTTCATTTGTTCATTTAAATCAAACAAATAATTATTTGACCGTTCGTTAGGTATCATGTTTATGTTATATAATATTAAATAATGTTTTAATGAGTTAGCAATGATTATATAAAGCTTAGCTTCCTTTGCAGGTTGCACAATGGCTATCATAATCCAACAACAGCTTTTCTCTTAAGCTAGGGTGTATCCGATTATCGACCCTCCCTATAGGCCAAAATCACACCTTTATTGTAATAAATACGAGTATCTATTAATTTTAATAGAAAACCCATAAGCGGATTTTTATGAAACGACATATTTTTTATATTTAGCCCGTATAGGTTACTTTTTATCATAGATAGGGAAGCCGTAAATTTTAATATAATTAAATAACATTGACCTATTGTAGTGTTGGAATAATTTTTTCCATCTAAAATCCTTAATTATTACCATCACTTAGGATCGTTTTTACTCACGTATAGCTATAGTATTACTACTTTAGCATTTTTTTCCATAACATTATATTATGAAATGCAGCATCATTTTCGTATATTTTCCTATTTATACTTATTTTTTTTATATAATATTATAGTATTATAGTGGCCTATCTTCTATTTGCTTCCTCTTTGTAGATGGCTTTTGCATTTATAATATGATGACCCATTCTTACGTCACTTCACGACTTGATTGAAAAAAAATAAATTAAATATACTTTCTGTAAATATAACATAATAACTCATGTTTTTGTTGTTGTGGAGCAAAAACTTACTACTACAATAAAACTTATGAGAGCTTTAGACCACCTTAATTTGACCCGGTAGCTTTTTTAGCTAACGTCTCCTACCTATAAACTAGGTGCCCAGGTGCTTTATAAGTCAAGTAATTATCGAGATTTCGCATTTATTCAGTGAGTAAATGACCTCAGGCTTTTATACATATAATGTATAATAGCATTTAGAACCTTCATGATGACCTATTTCCTGTAACGTAATGACGGCTACTTGGTATTATATCAGATTTTCAGGCCTACGGTTTCCCTATTGCCCATTGTATAGAGACTTTGACCGAGAAACAATGTTACTTACGTGAATTAAAACGGCATGATTTATAATAATATCCAGTTTTCGTTTTATAGTTTTCTGAATAATAGAGAATAGTAAGCTAAGTTATGAAATAGTGTGATTTTTAGGACTTCCGAATATTTAGTAAATTTTTAATATAGATTAATATACATACTGTCGATTACTCTACCAATAGAATGATAAAAACAAATTTTAATAAGCTTCCATGCAATTTCATACAAGTATATAAGTTTACAATGTAATATTAGTAGTGTATTTAATATTTACAAATACATAAATGTACCATACACATCATTTATAACATATAACCACATAGATGAGCAACCATCCTATGTAAACAATCGTGTTTTGGGTTATGTACTATAGTAACTGTAAACTCTTAGTAATATGAACGTGCAATATCTACGTGAATGTGACTTGACATGGCATGGGGATTCCGTTACAAAAGAGGTATTCATTACCAGGTTTAAGCGAAGATTACAAAGCTAAGTGATAATGGATGTCTTAACAGATGTTTATGTCATTTGTATATTGTATATTGTATTGATTTAGACCATGCAGAGCAGATTCAGAGAATTCGAATTTCATTCAGAAAATTATGTCAAGAGGGTCTCAGTAATTACATCCCTTTGTCGGCGTCAAATTTTCACTATCGATGACTAGCGTCAGTAAGATTAGCCGCCATCACAGACAATTCATAGGTTGAATTGTCTGTGGCCGCCATAATCGAATTCTGGAGAGACAGAAATATGGAGAATATAAAGGGGGAAATTGTACTTGTACTAGTAGATAGAATAAAATAGCCTATAAAACTGCACCTACTATATCCCAAAATAAAAAATATATTAAAGGTATTGAATTTTAATTTCTTAGGTAATTTTTTGTTACATTTAGATATGTCTACAGTATGTACTGCAACACGTATTGTTAACTGTGAGCAATAAAGTCTATGAAACGTTTGATTTTTATATTGAAGAGCTATTTTTTTTTAATTTTAAGAAAAATAAAATAAATACAAAGAGAAAACCACGAGCATAATAGCATTTTCTTTTCCTCTGTTGCCTCTCAAAAGCTCTTACAAAGTACCAAAGTCTAATTTATAAAGTTGCGGAAAAACCGCCATTCTCGTTCTCCCAAACAACTTGAACACAAAACAATGTAAAAACAAGTCCGATATTTACTTTAACGTTATCTTTATATATTTAGTACAATATTAATATTTGTACAATCAACAACTTTTATTCATTAAGAAGAAGATAAAAAAATTGAAAAAGAAAGTCTTGAAATGTAAAAATATGCATAATAATGTCCTCTCGACTGATCCCGCCCACGCCGGCCAATCTCATTGAGACTAGCCAACTGCACAGGAGATATTGTAGTGCACAAGTGTACGCACAGACACAAGTGCCCTTTCCGGTGACTCTCATACTCCGGTGGGACGACGCGCCACTCGACACTAACAGTTAAGGCTTTATCTGCTCTCCGAGAAACGGGTGTGGCACACCGCCTTCGCAGTTACTTAGGCTTAAATATCTAAAAGACTCAATAACTAAGCTTGGCCTGCCCCGTTACTCAAACCCAGGAACTCGGGATGTGCAGTCGTACTTGCTAGCCCCTACACCATCGAGGCAGTTAGGAAAATATGTAATTGCATTAAAAATAAGATCCTACTTCCCTTATTATGAAACAGTTAAAGCTTTTTAAATAGAATATAAGATTTCGAGCAGAAAGTTAATGAAATATGTCCTCGGTCCATAATAAATATTCATTTTCCTTATGTATTGGAATTATATTTTTTTACAGGAAACGTTACTCAGGAGATGGCTTGTACAAAATATATTAAAAGATGAATAAGCAAAAATATATTACTTTCTTAGCACGATTTGCTCGACGTGTTTGGTTTAACAACAAGGTAATTTTACGCAACTTGTACGATTTTTTAAAATTATATAATGCTGATTGCAGGTATATATTTATTCAATGTCACCCTATTAAATTAATAAATTAACATAATTTTTATATCTTGAATCAATCTTTGAGGATCACAAGGCTCATTTCTAATACTCAATGTATTTTTTAAATATAGGTATATTTGACTACTACCTGCCTTTACCTGTATAACAAAATTTTATATTATAACAGAATACTCCAAAAATTACATTAGACATAGATTTGGTTCAAGCAATGAAAAAGTGATTTTTAAGATTAATATAATTTCTAGGCTCAGGTATCTTTGACGTTATTCCGTTTAAAGCTACACGAACATAAGCTGTACAGTGTTGATCTCCACAAATATATCAATAAATAAAATGATTAGAATTCTATTGAGTATATTACTTTACATTTAAGTTATGTTCATTTTCACGTGTTCATTTCCTCACAGAACATTTGTCAGTTTAGAAGCAAAGCAATTTCATAGTAAATGAAGCATTAGTTTGAGGAAATACATATCAAAGAATGAATAAGCGAAAATACAGTGCTTTCTTAGCTGAATACACCCGACGTGTTTCGTTTTACAACGAGGCAACTTTACGCAACTCGCAACTTGCTTTTAAAGACTTTTTGTTATGGAAAAGAACTTTGAAATATTTATAGTTTTTGTACTGGCAGATTTATGTTAGGTTTTCTTTAAAAGAAAAACCAAACCTAATTTATAAGTGGATTTCTTCGATGACATTCCAAAAGAATGATAAACATTAAGAGCTAAAAAAAAGTATTGATATAAATATAAAAAATATATTTTCTTTCAAAAATTGTGACTAAAATAAAGCTAGAGATACGAAAAATAGATCTACATACAAAACATTGGGATGGTATCAGCATACATGTAATGTTAGTATTTGTTTCGTTCGCTATCGCCCGCATTTATCCGGTTGACTGAATACGTAGCGGCAGCAATGGCCCGACAGAATGTGCTCACTAAAATAAACTAAATTATATTATGTAAATTGTTTGTGCATTAAATTTGGTCATATCCATTTCATATTATAGTAAATGCATTGTTCACTTTCTCATTTTATGACATCACTCAGATTTTTATGTAGTTGCTTACATATTTTAAAATTCAATTTTAAAATCACCTTCTTTTCCTGTACTTATATGATCGCTTCGTATCGCTTTCGCATTCGTCAGTGCAAACAAAATATACAAAAAGTCGACCAAATTATTTCGGTACATTTTTTATCAACCATTGTTTACTATAGGCCGGAGTTGCATTACAACTGTTGGCAGATTTCTCATCGGGAGAATTTTTATGGCCTGTGTTATACGTTGCAGTGCATTAGTTAAAAGACATAGACAATAAATTAGATCGCTCAACTTATTGTTCCAGAAATGGCAGAATAAATCAGCTAAATATAATACTTTTTCAGGTTTTAAAGTTAAGAAGCTCCTAAAAAGATGTAGACCAGCTAGCATAAAGGTGTCTGAGACTACATTATACTATGTTCAATCGTCAATTTTCGCTTATATTTTTTGTTCGTTTTGTACGAGTATATTTGTATTTAGGTATGTTTACATACATACGTCAAACTCATAACCCTCCTATCCCTCAGGTAAAAAATGTCACAAGTAGCTGGGTAGTAATCAACATTACTACCAAAACAGCAGTTTACATGCGCGGAAAGCATTCGGACACGGTTCGCGGAGGTCTAACAAGTCTAATTTCAAAACTGCTTAGCTATATTAAGAGTACTGTAATCTGTAACGTTAAAATAAAATGTCCAAACTGTAGAGAGGTTTAAATGAGATTAACTTCAAACATATAAAACGTGCTTGAAATAAAAGAGAAGCAATTTAAAATACATTTTGGTCCCATCTCATTTACAATTGAACTCGTTTTTTCAAATATATATGAAGAATGTCCCAAGACATTTGCTACATCCTTTTAATAATAAAATGCTTAACAACAGTGTATATGTTGAATATTTTTAGTTGGAATGAAACAGACGAAGAAATAACATATACATAAGTATATGTGTACACATATGGAACTTTTTCTTTATTCCGCCTCCATTACAGAAATCTACCAAACTAATCACTAATGACAATTAGAATAAAGATTTTCATAAACTACATCACTACTCTTTTTTTTTTTAATTATTAGATAGGCTTGCGCTTGACGACGATCAGTGCTGGAAAGCACTGATGAGGCCTAGGTTGGAGCGCGCTTGCCTAGAAGGTGCCTATTCACTCTTGCTTTGAAAGTACTGACGTTGTAAGTGGCAGGAAAGGCGGATGCTGGAAGGGTGTTCCACATTTTGGCTGTTCGCTTCAGAAACGTTGAACCAAAGCGTTTCGTGCGGGTTGGTTGACTACATATTATAAAACAAAGTCCTCCTCCGCGTCTATCTGTCTGTTCGCGATAAGCTCAAAAACTACTGCATTGATTATCATGCTATTTTTACCAATAGATTGAGGGGTTATTTAGGAAGGTCTTAGTATATAATTTGTCAAGTTTTGTATACATTTACTAGTAGAATCCGCGGCTTCGCTCGCGCTTTACGACGACACGGGACGAACCCGAGCGAAGCGAGGGTAAGTAGCTAGTAAAATATAAAAGATGGACATGGTATGCTTTGTATCCACTTTTAATTTTAATTATTATAAAAACGCAATATTTAGTTAAAAATGTTAGTAATTCTTGTATACTCGTACAAGAAATAATGCAAGAGTACCAGAAAGTTGAGAAAAAGGTAGATGAAGAAAAGTGTATTATGGCAAAGAATTTATGTCGAAACTACTCGTAGTTTACTAACTGCATCTTTGCGGATTGTGTGTTTTCATTTGCTCGGCCTACTAAAAAACATGGCCTCTGCCGTGACCACTGCAGTATTCCATACTGATACTAATATATGATTTTATACTGTATTAGACTATTTCATTAAAATTTGAAAAAAATATTAAATACATATAAAATTGTATTTAATTATACGTATTTACAGATATAGATAGATGTTAGTTTTTCTCTACTTAATTTTTTTACCTTTTATTATTATGAATATTAAATAAGTATTATTTTATGTGTACATTCTTAAAAGTATATTTTTTGGCTAAATCAAATCTTAGACCTATATAAAATACGTAGGGCAAAATCGCGTGCAAGACACAATCGCGTACAAATCATTAGTTAAGCGATCACTACAGTCAATTTAAAATCCTTGAAATTTCAATCTCCAGATGGAAAAGTGTAATATCAATAATACTTCAAGCAGTACAAACATTCTATTCACAAGCGATAACAATCTGACAACGAATACCGCGCCCCTCGTATTTCCTTAGCCACCAGATCAAAGGAGGGTGGGATGGCTATAGTTCGGGGCTCTCGATAAATTGGTCCAGTTCTAACCCCCAAATGGGTTAATCGGTAAGAGTCGTTGGTGGCAGCTGCACCTGACGGTCTGAATTACGATATTACCGCTGTAATAGGCACGATACGGATATAAAAAGCAGCTGGCGAAAACTTGTACATTTTCTGCGTTGTTTTTGCTTATTTTAAATTGTACTTTAAGTAATACACTTACTAATTATTGTTTCATTACTTTCTGCTTAGATGAATGTTAGCCATAATACGAGTAAATTTAAGCGTTCGACAAATTTATTGGCAGATATGAATATCAGTTTTCGCTATGATTGAGATGTATTCAAAAAGTACTGCGTATAAATGTATTAGTTACAAGTTTAATTCCATAATTTGATCGAATCCTAAATACAGATGAGATTGCTCCTATTAAATCTAGCATAAAAGCTGAGAAAGGTAATGTAAAAATGTAGTTTTTAATTACATTTTTTAGGTAAAAAAAATAATTGTCTTTAAGTTTTTATCAACAGGGCCCTGATAAAGCTAAGAAGTTAACAAGGTAATTTAGTAAAATATTGTAAAAATTTACATCTTTCAATAAAATGTTAAGTGTATTTATCTTAGCCCCTAAAACATCTTAATTTCTTAAAAATATATTTCCAATTAATTTTGCTCGACTTAGTTTAAATAAAGACTTAATTAAGTTTGACCTTTTGCGTGGTAAACGAAGGGAATGTGATGGAAATTCCACATTTCGCATATTATATTAATATAATATTTTATAACTTAATTACTCAGCTATTTCTGTATTTACTGTTCTATTCGCCTACTCATAGCATTATGTTTGCAGCTGAAATGCTTTCGTAGTATAAAATATCGCAATATTCGTTCTATCACAGCCGCGAGGTAGAGTTAGCCGTCGCTTTATTTAATCAAATATTTACATCATCTGCACACAACGTGGGTCTGACGTTTTTCTCCTTTCAGAATATCAATAATGACTTTTATACGAGCGCCTGACAGCTGCCATTGCTTACTTTTAAACCGGGATTTTATGAAAGGTGCGTTGAAAATGGAAGCTCTACTTGAATTAAATGTGTGTCACGTTTTCGAACTGTCTGAAATTTTAAAATTTTCTTTCTCAAAACGCTTAAGTTTTTATCTTTATTTTACTTAGTTTTAATATTATTTTTTATCGTTAATAACAAGGAAGTGACGGATAAGCCCACACTCCACAGGATCCTTTACCCTAATCTCTATATATTGTTTCTATTTAGGTATATAAAATTTAAATAAATAAATAATTTATTTATTTTTGTGTAGAAGAAATTGGAAACAGAATTTCAACTAGTCTCTAAACAGTCATTAAGAAGTAATATCACGTTGGACTCCAACGGTCGGAGGAACAAACGTTTGTTCAGATTGTGGTTAATGGATACAGTGCAAATACGAATTCTAAGCATTCTATACCGCGAGATTATCTTGTTAAATAATATTTGAATTAGTAAAATAGTCCATTCTATTTTACTGACATGATATTACTATCATACAACTATTATAAATGCAAAAGCTTAGTATGTGCGTAAGTTTGCTAAAATTGCTTGATGAATTTTGGTAAAGTTTCGTACACAGATAGACTAGGAAGTAAGACGTATGCGGTTGTTTTGATTCAGTTGGCCAAAAGTTTCTGCTACTTGTTTATTATTTAAAAAAAATATACAGTAATTCAATTACCATTTCTGTTTGGAAATGACTTGTACTACGTAATTTAATAAATACAAAAACTAGTATAATGAAAAACAATGAAACACTTTTCCGTATTAATCGAGATATTGTCCATATAATCATTAATTAAGTTTATATTCCGCGCAACAGAAAATCATACGTCCCACGCCAAACCGTCAAAATAAATCGTCGTCACCCTAAAGGAAAATATAGAAATTGTTTGCTAGGCACCTACGTATACACGAACACCACAAAGGTTCTACGTAGGCGCTCGATCTTCAACTGAATTAGCGGCACGTAACAATAATATAAAATTGTGACATAATCAAAGTGAATATATGTTTTTAAAATAAAATACCTAGAGTCGTTCCTTAGAATTCATCTGTTGAGTTGCACATCACTTGAGCAAGTAAGTAACTTGAAAGATTTAAATGAAACTTAACGTACCTAAATATTTAAAAATATAGCTAAGTCGTATTAAATTAATTAAAATCGTTTAAATCTATCGAAATTACATACAAGCACACGGTTCTAAATGCTTCCATATTATTATTAAGTAGAGACCATGATAATGATCTGGGTAGTAGACATAATATGTATACAGTCGATAGAGCATAACTTAGTAAGACGGATTCAGATCTCGTATCTTTGCTTATTCCAACCTGCACTTAAAAATTAATATAAATAAGTAATTCCAGTGTTGGATGATATCATTATAATTATATTATTAATTTATAGACAATTTATGTTGAAAGTTTGAAGGTTACTTACATAGTCCGTAATATATACAAAAATACACACATCATTCAATTAAGCATACGATTGATACCTATGTAAAGTCATTTAAAGATTACATTTTTAATTACACTAGTGTTTTACACAAATTACATATCATGCAATTAACAAATATCAATCATATTTATTACCTGCAAGTAAGAGTGTAGTTTTTTTTTACTTAAAATCAAACAATTATGTACAAGGTACATATACAAGACAGTTGTTATTTTAGTAGAGTCACAGAATTTTTGTTCAGTTTATTTAAAAAATTCACACGTGAAAAAAAGCCTTCATAATTTTCGTCGACCTAAATTAGAATGACTCGTGGTCCTATTTCCAGCCTCTCACGACTCACAAGAGCTCCTGTTTCTTAAACAAAACACTGAACATTTTTGAAGAAAAGCAGATTTTTCTTGTTTAATAAAAACATTGTTGAAGTACATGTCGCTACTTTTTTAATTATAAAGAGTCACCTTGTGGCCCAGTTGTTAGGAATTTAACTTCCTTTTACAAAGGTTACAAGTACGAAACCTACAACCTTAAAGATCGAATCAGTTCAAGATGCCTGGACTTAGTGAATATAGTTTGGCTTCTAAGTACTGATATACTAAGTACGTTCAACTAGCATTACATCTTATATTTTGACTACAAGATAGGCTGGTCCTAAAATATGGTGATGAGTCGTTTCTATATGTTGAACAACTAGAGACATATCCTCGCTTCGCTCGAGTCGTCTCTGGATGCCTAGTGTAGCAACCTATGTAAATTAGCACGAGTAACACAAGCCACAACCTAAGTATTGTATTATATTAAACTGAGGGAGTGATATGTGTTTCTTATACACAAATAAACTTTTGCATTTATAATATTAGCAATTTTCTCTAGGATCTACATACTCTATAGTACATGTTTAATTCGTTTTATGGAACTTACTTTTCTAGAGTATAGACTATTCCTCAACAATATTCATTAAACATTCGTTTGCTCCTTAAACTTACTTGAAGTTTAAGCAGCAAACTAATGTAGGATTGTTGTTTTTGGAATGTAATTTTTTTTTAGTTAAAGTAAAAATTACAGCTATCAGTAGGCAGGTAGAGACCACCGAAGGTATGGCATGAAAAATGTAAGTAATAAAAGGACGTGATGCAGAAGCACGTAGCTTGTTAGGAGATAGGACGTGAGCTCGATGCACTTACGTACTGTCAGTGTTGAAGGGTAAATTTGTAGATAAAACACATATATTAATAGCAATTCATTTCGTAGGTGATTATTTACTTTGTAAACTAATATATAGGTATAACTCTTCCCATTTTAAAAACAGTATTTCAATTTTAAATAATTGATTTAAATATTGAGTAAGAAAGATACAATTAAAAAAAATTGATTAAAGTTAAAGTGGAAAAGGCTTGGCTTCTTTTTTTGAGTAGGTATAACATATAATAATGGGTAGCCAAAAATATTAAGACTCGGTGAAAGTTACATAGGAATAGGAAATTAAGAAGAAACAAAAAAAAATATTCGTGACTACGAAGTTTCTATACTTTTGATGATCATAGAAATCAGCAGGTTCATGTTATCGTAAAAATATTCGTTTCAAATGAAGAATATAATTTATGCTTACGTTTTACTACAGCCAGTAGTATACACGTATGTACTTAGTTCATACTTGCACATTATTTACATGTTTCAAAGCAACTTGCAAATTAAGTATGCATTTTAATGTTCTCCTGAATAGTATGATTAAAGTTATATTTGCCGTTTTTATTCAATGTTTCCTAGCTCTAATTGCTTTTGAAAAACTTACGGTTGCGCGCTTTACTTTTATTTTACGTTACATAAATAGCTCTAATAAGTATTCATGCTAATGTAAAATTATATTTTTTTTGTAAGTAACGTCTTCTTGGCCATTCATTCTTTAGCCTTTCGTTGTAATATTTTTAAAATATACAAGTATATTATAGAACAGCAAAGTATAACCAAAAATATGGAACACGAAATTTTAACTTACTCTTCACTGGAAATCCCAGAAAGTATAAAAGCTACGAACTTGAATTTTATCAGGTAGATATCTTGTAGAGAATCTTTTCTTATACGAACTATATTATATGCACTATATTACCGGATAGGCCTGAGTTTGGGATGTAGATACCTAAGTGAAGGAAATTTCTAGAGTACCTAGGGATTAGGTACTTAGGTATTTAGGTAGAGGTACCTAGGGATTGTCCAAGTAGGGTCATGTCTGGCGTGGGGTCTGGTATGCAATGAAGGCATAACTTCAATTTCAATAACTTTTACTTTGTAATGTAATCATCTCTTGTGATCTACCTTAATAAAATATGATTTAAATTTTAAATATTGCAATTAATATACTAATTATAGTTAATCATGCTTTTTTAAGTTGTCAGTAACAATGACACGAAAGTAATAATTAAAGTCAATAAATACAACGTGAATAATAAATATCCAATTACATAAAAATGTGTGCTGAAACCATTCATACAATTAGTATTATATTTATGCTTTATTTATTTTCGTGATATTAAAAAACGATAACCAGAAAATGTTTATTAAAACTGTAACTCTTAAAATATGAGGTCAAATTGTGAATTTTATAACGATTATATTTTATTGTACGAGAAAGGTTAATGTGTATATAATAAATAAATCTTATTTCGTATTTGTTTTCCACTTAATTTTACTCCATATGATTTGTTTGGAACAATATATACGATAAAATGAGATATGAAAGTAATATTTTATTTGAACAATACCTATATTATATTGTTTGTATAAAAATCTAATATTCAGAAATACAAATGTACGATATTTGAAAAGACATAATATTATTAGTATTTTAGGCTTAATAGGATTTATTCTACAGGATCATTCCACTGGTTGCACCTATTTTATAAATTTTTAATGCATTTGTATTAATTAATGCAACCTGTAGAAAATATGTACTTATGTGGGACTCACCGGCAAGCCAGTAATACCCACTAAAACCCAAGCACCCATCATTCATCTTAATGGAGCGTCGCAGGATCGCTTGCGTATTTAACTACGACGCCCTAACAACCCGGCAGGTCTGCCGAAGCAGATCAAACAGCCAAGGGGTTTGGTCCACAGTCCACTCTGCTACCAGAGAGCACCAGGATCGACTCTTTTCTTGGCTTCACGTCACGACTGGATTGCCGGACGCTACTGAGCACCCTCACCAGGACAAGGTGAACGCATGTTTAAGGGGTTGACTGGTTGCTCCTGGTACTTCTCTGAGAGCATCGTACTTCGTAGTCCATGAGAGCAACACCGTTCTTCTTTATGGCCTTGGCAAACCAGGCGTCGGAGTGCCGTGATCGAGTGATTTAGTGATCCTGATCCAATTAAGACGAGAAGGGTTCTTTTCGTTTATATTTGTTAATACTGACTCTTATAGCCTGTGGAACTTACCATAACCAATGTATAAGTATTAAATTGTGTTTTCAGCCCTTTCTAATATCCCACTGCTAAGAGTTCCATTGAACTGACATTAACAACGACAAACTAGATTATTCGTTTTTATACAAAATCAATTTACTAGGTGGAACATGCCCGGTCTTTGGTACTTCATACTAAGTAATAGCAAAGTGGATTCTGAAATAGACTTTTAAACTTTAAAATTTAGTAACTACACGTGTTATGTTACGAGTATATAAAGATTTAATATAAAATTGCACCGTCTGTAAGTGTGCACTCGCTGCTTTCAATATGGAATGATGAATTCATTTAATAAAAGACCGGGAGCCGGCACGTACGCCACGTCGCCGAACACATTTGCTTCCAGAGCGTTTATTGTAGTATCGATACATTCTTATGGTGTGAAAATTGCTGAGATATAGAAATTATTGCGGTTATTCATATAATTTAGACTATAACGATAAGCTATGTAGCATTCGAGTCCCGCTGGGGGCATTCATTTGTTGAGCACGAATGTTTGTACTTCAGTCATGGGTCTTTATATTTATAATATGTATGTATTTAAAATTTATATGTGTAGTATATCAACTATCTGGTATCCATAATACAAGTTACGTAACTTACCACGGAACTAGATGGCGCTGTTGTAATAACGTCCCAACATATTCATTATTTTTATTATTTACTGTGTATAATTTTTATATATTTTTTACTACAACAAAGAAAATAAATATTATATAAAAATAAATTTTAGTTTTTTAGGTTTTGAGGACGCTATCCTACGAGAAATATACAAGCCTATGAGAAAATTATTTTTCAAGTTTGTGTAATATATCTGTCTGAACAGCTAGATGATTATCAATGGATTTTTTTCCTGTTATACTGAGAAAAATAAAATAGAGACTAAGATTCATTTCAATTTATGAGATGATTCAAAGTTTCAACCAGAGCGTTCTATGCGCATTCGTATTAAAAATCATATAGAAAAGGTAGAGTAGGGGTAGCTATTAATGCTAGTGCTTGAATAAAGTCACGAGAAGTAAAGCTTGTATTTCAGAGGCATTAAAATATATGCTAATGTATCTACCTGTTGCAGGTGATTTTACGTTAAAAGGCGTATGTATATTAAACATTAATGTTTGTAATTAGTTCATCTTAAGTGAGATGAAATCTCGAAGCGCTTATAACGCCAATTTGATTACATCAATTTTCTTAAATATCAGAAGTATAATTAATGTGCGTCAAAAATATATTTAAATATATTTATTTTAAATAGACTTTGACGACAATTAGATTTGTTACAAAAATTTGCCACTTTTTACATTTATAAATTTTGATTTAATATTAGTATTTAAGTCTTAATGTAAATATAATATATAACTAGTGACTTAACCTCGCTTCGCTCATGTGTATTCCTTATTAATTCAAATAAATTTTAATTTTTGTTGAAAGGACTTTTTGAAATTTAGTCACGAAGTCATATTGAACTTTTATTAAGCTTATTGATTGGAACTTGTATGTTCAATGATGTTTAAAGTTCCGTATGAAGTAACTTTAGACGAACAATCAAAGCTTATTCACTTGGCGTGGCATGAAAATTATTTGGGATACTTTGCAGCAGATTTATTCTCGGCTTCTTCTGTGTTATATATAAACATTTTAGGTACATTTCTCGCATGGCTTTATTGTCTAGTAATATTCTAAAGAAGTTCATAATAATAAGTTTAATAAAAATATTAATTAACAAAAAGGCAGCATTATAATATAAAAGTTATAAACAAAAAAAAAATTCAAAGCATTTACATGATTTTCTGAGGAATGATTTATCATATTTTTACACAACAATATTTTTGTTCTCTTTGTAAAATTGTGAAATAAACCTCCTATTTTTTGCAAGTACTAAATAAGAGTAAATGAAATGTAAAAGTAGTGTCTAAATTGGCAATAGAAGGAAACTATTCTTCACTGAACATTACCTATTAGCCTGCGGTTGAAGGCGAAGCGGATCCTGTTAATACGCCCGAAGAATGACCATTAGCCTTTCCAATATAGAAGTAACGACCACATTAAAATGTACAAAAGTGAGGAAAGTTCAAAGAAAATCCAATTTATTTATATATGGTAATGGTGATTGTGTAACAACAAGCGGTTTAAATAGCTTGGTTTTCAATTCGATCAAACAACTTTGCATTAACAATTTTGCATTCAAATACTCGTAGCGACAGAACAGTTAATTTCAAAATAAAGTTAAATTATTACGTAAATAAACTAACGTTAAAATCACTTCACTCCGTAGTTTTGATACACAAAATTTATACCAATATTAAATTACCACATGCCCATAAAATTTATAAAAGCAACCGATATTTATACTCGTAATGGACGAGCGATTCCCTGACCTAATGTGACCGGGTTGCGTCGGCCCGGGGCGTCTATTGCCTCATTAATATTAAGGTATATCTATAGTAGGGAGTTTAGATTTGTTACTTTTATGTACTTATAAAGCTTTTATTATTTTTTAACTAAAATCTCACACTAATTGACATTAAAATATTACGATTTTTCTAATTTATATAGGTGGTATAAACTATTAATTAATAAAAGAATGAAGATATTCCGTAAGCGAAGGGATCACATATTATATATAATCCTACATAATACACGTCCTTATATTGTCCTTCTTTTTCGATATTGCATCGGTCAAAAATTATTTTTAACAAAAATACAAAAACCGACTTCCAAACTTAATAAATCTAAACTAAAAAGTAGAAAATAATACTTTTAAGGACTTTGTTAATTTTGGAGTCGGCGCCAGCCAGGTATTTTGATTATGTTTACAAATTGATAGATTAATCAAATATGTATCTATTTAGGGTTATTTTGCTTTGGCTGGCACCGACTTCAAAATTAACAAAGTCCTTAAAAGTATTATTTTCTACTTTTTAGTTTAGATTTATTAAGTTTGGAAGTCGGTTTTTGTTTTTTTGTTAAAAATAATTTATTTTAAAATTTTTAGCGGAAAGTAGATACGTATTGTGTTAATGACTATAAAAATTTACCTTCTATTATGAGGTAAACCTAATAGCCTGAAAGTATACAACCATCGGTCCATAATTGCGTATTGTATTGAAAAAATTTTCTTTAAACTGCTAACCGTTGAGGAGTTGTACTTTCCATCATCAGTTACGGTACGTGACTCAAATATCCATATAGCCTATAAAAGATTCGGCCGAGCATCGTTAATTTGCTCCTAAAAATTGAAGAGTTCCGATACTTTGTCATGGATCCCATCATCAGAACCTTACCAAACTCTCATCAAACTATCCTTGAAGTATATCCTTTTTATTAAAAAAAGAATCATCGAAATCGGTTGGCGTGATATTGAGTTATTCGTCCATTTGTCGCGCAAATACTTAATGCAAATTTAAGACTTTTATGGTTTTTTCATGGATGCCATTGTCAGAACTGCAAAATATTAAAATGGGACCACATGGGAAGCACTACCTTTCAAATAAAAAAAGAATCATCAAAATCGGTTCACCCAGTTCAAAGTTATGAGCTAACAAACATAAAAAAAAATACAGACGAATTGATAACCTCCTCCTTTTGGAAGTCGGTTGAAAAGCCCCGGTCTCAGCTCTACGAGAACGTATCTACAGGGCGAATCGTCGTAGATGGTTAGCGTTCTGGTTACATAAGCACCTCGACACAGAACACAGTAAAGTATCAATTTATATTGCTTATGTTACACGAATTTATTTCATGCAAATATCTCAACTAGACTAACATATTTTTATGTATATAAAATCAAGGTTTTTATCTTAATTTGGTTTTCTTCCATACATCCATAGATATAATAAAATTCTGAGCCGCATTACAAATAACCTTTGACAAAATCTTATTGAAATAGTCACTATTATCAATACAAAAGTTATTACCGAATTTATGGTTTTTATATCTTTTAAGTGTATCTCTCTGGGAGTTTGGTTTGATGATATTTTATTAATATAAAAGTATCTTTTTACCGTAAAAGAAGATAGAGGACGATATCTCATGTGTTATAAATCTATATTAAACGTAAAAAAAGTACATAGGGACGAACCGAGTAGAGGTGTTGCAAGTATTCAATAAAAATAGAATCATATTTATATTACAATCAATTATAAAATGCGATACGTAATAATATAATAATTTAGCCCCTTTTAGCGAACGTCTGCAGTGTAAGGGTCTCTCCACAATGCAAGAAGGATCAAGAGATATAGTCCACTCGTTGGCCTTGTGGGAGTTTGTAGAGTGGACATGTGAAGCATGTTTAACGAAAAATATTCAGGTTCTTACAAGAAATCAGGTTCCCTCGCTATATTTTCTTCAACGCGACGTGAGGAAAATAGTAGTATCGTTGAAGTGTGTTCTAGAATAAAAAATATCAAATTTCTAACACCCACAGTTACTTTAATTAGATTTCTAAAAACGCACTTTATCACTGGGCTACAACAGCCTTGATTGCATTGCCTAGTTGGCACAATTGGCCTTTTAGAATTCCTGATTTCAATAATATCAATATAATATAAGTATAGTTAACACAATAGTTAATATTAGATATCAATATAATATAAGTATAGTTAACACAAAGTCTGAAAGTAACTGTTTTTAATGAACATTCTCACTCCGTAAAACTAAATTAAGGCCTCTAATTTCGAAAAGCTTAAAAAGTTACCAAAATGTAGGTAAGTTGCTAGTTCTTAAAGATTCTCAAAATTTCTTAATTTTGTGATTTCATTCAAAGAGCTTAATAAGCAAAAGGATGACTTAAATTAATAGAACCAGCTTAATTCACTGCTATTTTACATAGCGGAAGTCATTTGAAATTGCAATTTAGAAATGTAGGTTAGGTTAATAAGCGGATCCTTAGTGAGTAATGCGGGCTTATAGGATGAAATAACTTGCCGGTACTTCGCGGTAGGCCGAAAATATTAGTATATTTACAAAGATATATTTAACTATATGTACGTTTTTATACAATTTCTATAAATAATTTTGAATATACGTTAATAATTTATGAAGTTAATGTTAACTTTACACTTCGTTCTATCGCTTCTACTGATGGCAAGAAAGCTCTTTTTTATCCAAAGAGTCAGCAGTGCTATTCAGCGGGAAACGCAACTAGAATTTTCGATATTATATCACTTAAACATTATCTGAACAGTAATTAAATATTAAGTATATATTTGTTATGTATCAACATTTAAATACATGTGAGTTTCTTCAATTTTTTTTCAGAGAATATTATTATAAATTAATTCATAATTAACGAATGACATATTTCACCCATTTTTGTCTCTATTTTGTTCACAAAAATTAATGACATAACTTATATGGAACTAGCCTGGAAATTACATCTTTAGGTCTGTCGCTCTGATTAAAATAAAACTAATTCGCTAATTATGACAATTAATTATCGAGAGCAAGAAATATTCTTGTATATTTTGTTCCAGCTCTTCTCAAGAGTCTTCAAATATAATAAAACTACAGATATTCTGTCACTTTATTTATGACTATATTACATTTTATTAAATGCATAGTTATTTCTCACTTATATGCAATAGAAGCCTATACCTATTTAATAGCTTATGTTAACAAAATCATAGTACTACCTACCTCAATTTATTATGTAAATAGTTTCTGTCTTATAATTAAAAAGTCAAAATTAATTAAATACTCAATTCTATTCTTCATTACTGTTAAAAGTTGAAATAATCTTAAGCTATCACGCAATTAAACTCACGATGTTAGTCAAGTAATTAATTATCCGCAACCATTTATTATGTATATAAACTAATTGTCCTCTTCGGCTACGGTACTATTAATTATTGTGTATATAATATATTATATTCTACGAGTATAATAGTTTAGAATAATTGCAGTTTTTTTTAGGATACATAGATGCTTCATTCTACGTGGGAAGCATTTGGTTTCGCTATTTAGAATCTTTAACTGGGTAGATAAATATTCTAAATGTACATATATTCTTTCTAAACATAATGATACGTTAAAGTTAAAAATTATTATAAACATAAAATTGATCCAAACTGAACTGTAAAGAGTTATTGTTTTAAGCAATTTTTGATATCAACGATTTGTTATAGATACCAATTCTGGTATTGCTCGTCATTTATTTTATGTACCTTTGTTATAATAAATAAATATAATTGCCATTTTCTGCGTTGTTCTAATAATAGATTCTTAGAATTCATTGAGAAGAAGAATTAATTGAAATATTTTTTAGACGATGTATAAAAAAATACAATACTGATATTTTTAATTGCTTCAAATATGCCAATAACTATGCAATTTATATCGAAAATATTTTATAAATTTAATTGAAATTCTTGTTGTTACGTGCCGTCCGATAGCAGTGGGAAATATGTCAAGTGCTCGCACTCGACTTTTGTATTGATAATTATGCTCGTTTAAGTAACTAAATATAGCTGTTAATAAGTGTTTATTTGGAGATTCTCTTGTTGAGAGCTTACAGCAGATACAAATAATTGATACTAGAATTTATTGTACTTTTTTACTGTGTTTTTTACTGTGAAAGAAGAACTTTCAATATACATAATACATATGTTATTGAAGTAAGTAGCGCTCGGATGTTATTTAATTTTATTGTAATATATGAAAAATGGCCAATTTATGTGTGAAAAAAAAATCACTTAACTATACACTACATATATTGTTGTGTTCTGCAAAATTTAAGTCTAAAGCGTGTGTGTGCGTGTGCGTATGCATGCGTGCGTTTTATTGCGTTTTTTATAATTTTTTTTTACTTGAGTTTTTTTTAAATATTTATTTTTAATAACATTGACTTACTTTGCATGTTTTACATTTCCTTGTTTAAATTAAATCGTTATAAAGTATAAGTATCATATAATTTTATTGTTATAGATTTAAAATGATTAAATTATAATTAATTAGCCGCCCATGTTGCTTTGATCGCTAACTCTGTCAGGCGTTTCCTTCTATAGCGTTATATGACCGACATCTTATAAAATATTCATTGAAATGATATTCTTTGGTCTGTTTATTGCTATTTGAATATATTAATATTTAATAGTGACTGTTAAATAAAATGAAATTGGAATGTTTAAATCCTTCACTCATCATTTAGTCGAAAGCTCTTTATGAACTCTATGAATTTTGAAACTATGGAATACTGAAAGATGATTAATAAGCAAATGTGTTTTTAAACAATGTTTTTATTTGTAACGTTTTAAAAATGTGTATATTCAACAAATTTGCGCAAATTGTTGTAATAAATTTAAGGAAATACGCTTCACCGAACTCTATTGGGTTGCGGTTAGAGACAGATTCGGTTAATTCTGCAAATGGCGATCCTTTGGTCATTAGCCATTTCATTGCGAAATGATGACAAATATTTTAGAATCGTAATTGTTGTAGAGTATACTGGCTTTTTCAAATATATATGTTTTTAAGTCGTCCATACGAGTGCAAATGATCTTTGAGGATGGACGTGCCATAAGAGTTTACGGATAACTTTTGATAATTAATTAGTATAAATATAACAAGCAAGCTATTTAACATAATAGTATGCATATTATGTAAGTATAATCATAAAAACACCATAAAAAATAAGGACGGAAACTTGCTATAAAATAAAGGTATTTTTAAAGATTCACGTCTTTACGTGCATTAACACTTAAGGACTCGCTAATGGGTCCAGCGGACCCAGTCCTCCATATTTTTGTCAACAACTACTTAAATTCGAGGAATGCGATGTTGCCGCTCTAAGTACCTTTAAGCGATAGTGTAGCACAGCAAATGATCATGGCGATAGTCAGTTAGCGCGCTGCAAGTGAGTGCCAGAGACGTAAAAGGTGTGTGTGGGTCCGCAGGACCCGGTAGCGACTAAATACGGAAGTTTTTTTTGCATATCGTTATAACTTTTTATTTACCACTTTTTTATTTTATTTCATAAAAAAATGGCAACCAATAGAGTTTTAAGGCTTGAAGAGATAGAGGAATATATAAATGAAGAAATAGAAAACGAAGACTGCTCTGAAACTGAAGACTGCTTAGATATAAGTGAACATGGATCGGATACAGAACAAGAAGGCGAAATATTCCCAATGTCATCAGATTCAAATATACAATCTAAAAGTGAACTAAACTTAGAGTCAAGGCAAGGCATCCGTCGACCGGCGCCTGATCTCCGACGTCCGGATTTAGATTGTATTCCATTGTCGATTTTACAAAACGGATATTATATTGGTAAAGACAAAACTACTTCATGGAGTATTGAAGAACCCGCAAGAAATATAAGAACTCGGAGTCATAATATCATACGTGAAGTTTCTGGGCCATGTCAAGATGCATTGAACTCGACTACGCCGTTAGAAAAGTTTTGTCTTTTTTTCCCCGATGAAATTTTGACGAAAATAGTAGATTTTACGAATATTTACATAACTGAAAAAAATCGAGAGAATTTCGAAAGAGAGAGAGACTGTAAATCTACAAGTGTAACTGAAATAAAAGCTTTATTTGGGCTTCTTTTTTATATTGGAAAGTTGAGAGGAGCTCATTTGAATACTAAGGATTTATGGGCAACCGATGGCACCGGATGTGATATTTGTATAGCAGCTATGTCAAGAAGTAGATTTCACATTTTGCTTAGATGCTTGCGTTTCGATGATATAAGAACAAGGATAAATTGGCGCCAATTCGAGAAGTCTTTGAGCAATTTGTGTTTTATGTTCGAAAATATTACAGGCATGGAGAGCATGTCACCATAGATGAAATACTTTTAGCGTTCCGTGGTCGATGTCCATTCCGACAATACCTTCCTAGCAAACCGGCCAAGTACGGCCTAAAAATATTTGCCGTATGTGATGCAAAAACTTATTATACATCAAATCTTGAAATTTACGCCGGTAAACAAAATGATGGCCCATATCAAATCAGCAATTCTCCGAGCGACGTGGTAAAACGACTGGTGGATCCAATAAAAGGTTCTAATCGTAATATTGTAATAGACAATTGGTTTATGAGTATTTCATTGATGACAGATTTATTGGACAACTTTGGCTTGACATGCTTAGGAACTCTCAGAAAGAAGAAAAAAGAGATACCTCCTGAGTTTATTCAGACCAGAGGAAGACAGGAGCACGAAACTTACTTTGGATTTAAAAATAATGCCACATTGCTATCTTACGTGCCTAAACGAGGCAAAGTAGTTCTCTTAGCATCTACTATGCACCATGATGCTAAAATAGATGTAAGTACTGGTGAACAAAAGAAACCTGAAATGATAACCGATTACAATACCTTCAAATGCGGCGTCGATATAGTTGACCAAATGACTGGTACATATTCTGTGTCTAGACGAACTCAACGTTGGCCACTTTGCTTATTTTTTGGGTTGTTGAACATTGGTGGACTAAACGCTTACGTTATTCAAAAGGCCATGTTACCTTCTGATAACTTCACACGAAGAGATTTTATTAAAACATTGGCCATTTCTCTTATTGTACCACACCTTCATGAAAGAATTTCTATTGCAAACATTCCACAGCACATCAAAAACCGTATTCAGAACATAATACCCGAAGTAGAACCACCTGCTGCATCCAACCCACCAGTGAGTCGACGAAAAACGCGTTGCGGCCTATGTATTATGTAATTGGAAAAAAGATAGAAAGACCAAAGTTTTTTGCACAAAGTGCAATGTACCAATTTGTGGAGAACACATGAAGCATATAATTTGTACAAATTGTTATAGCTAAATTATATGTATAAAGTGTCTAAAGAATGTTGACAAGTGTGATTATACTCCAAAGAAGATGTTATTTTTTCGTTATTTTTTTTTTATTTCTCTGTGATGATGGATCTCTTTTACTATTTCGTATAAGTAAGTACATTATAGTAGTGTAAGTAAATATAAAAGATTTTGTTTAAAATAAGTAATTATAGAAATTACATTGATTAGCCTAAATCTTGTAACAAAACGATAAAGAAATCTAGTATATTTTTGTAATAGCTTATGTTTCAGTAAAAAACAATAAATATTACTATTTGATCCAATACTATCTTTTATTATATATATAGAATCCTTATATGAAAGTAAACATTTACGTTTATTATGCCGTTTTAAAAAAAAACTTATGATATTGTACTGGGTCCAGCGGACCCGGCAGCGAGTACTTGTGTTACAAATTAGGGCGCGAGTCCCCAAGTGTTAATAAGATAGTGCAGTGCATAAGCGCATAAAGTTGGAGTAATACATATAAATTCTACATTTATCTGAATACAGTTTTTACTATACAGAATTACAAAGGCAAAATATGGGGACTTATAAAGAAAAGTCGTAGAAGAAACAATTTTATGACATAAAAATTAAGTTTGTCATTTGAAGCAAAATTACTGTTCTTCAATGATTGTTTAAAGACATTTTGTTTAACCCCTGGTTATATTAAAAATTCAATTCCACGAAAAACAATATATTGCATCTACATCGGTTTGTATTGAATTACCGCTTAGCGACAAAAGTTAATAAGAGTAACCGAGGATATTTGTACATATAATGGATGGGCAATACCGCGGCCTAATGCGATCGGGTTGCGTCGGCCTGAGGCGTCTATTGCCTCGTTAATATCCGGCCGTATGTACACACGGGTGTTTGGCAGAATGGGTGCACTGTTCTCTCTATGATTCGGACACAGCTCACTATATTGCGACTGTTGTTGGCGTTTCAGTTTCATTGTTATTGACCTTTCGTTTTAACTGTTTTTGTTACAATAGTGTTCCCGCAAACAGGATAATTCCAAAATATTCTTAAAAAACGATTACTAGCCATGTTTTTTCAAAATAACTATAGACCATATTTGTTTGTCATACTACTTTTTGCCTGCGACTTCGTTCGCGTAATAAGCGAAGCAGGAATCAAGAGTTAAAAAATAGTATACCATCTTAGGATTTAGTACATTTTATCGAAAACTGTTCAGCGGCTTAAGAGTGAAAAAGTAACATTAACAGACAAAGAATTGTTAGATAAATGGCAATATTTGAGCAGTATTTTTGAACGAGTAAATATTTATTGCCCAAACGACATACTGCAGACTGCAGTCTACTTAGACAATGTACTTCCACATGCACAAGAACAAGGTCAGGCAAAGAGACACTAGAATATTTTAGTCCACCTTTCAGCTCTCACATTTATATTTTATATTATGCTTACAACTATATAGTATGTATGTAAGTGTTTAGACTGAGTGAGTAATAAGTATTGGAGTTTAAACATATAGAATTATTGTTAATTTTAATTTGATGTGAAAAAAAAATAGACAAAAAATAATATTAGTCCCGCTGTGTTATTTTCGCCAGTTCTTCTTAGGTCAGACATCTGCTTTCCGAACTGGTAGTTATTCATGACGTTCAGTAAAAAATTGTAATAATTATGCTGTATAAAATATTTTTAATTTGTATTGAATTTAAACCCAAACATATTTTCAATAAAATTGTTTCGTATATAAATTATAAGGTTTGCTTAATGGAAAAAAGATCCGTCATTGACTGGAGTACAAACATTTGCTCATAACACAAATGAAAGTCTCCAGCGGGACTCGAATCCGCAAACACTGGCACAGCAAACCCCTGGTACTCTACAAATTGCGCCAATTAGAAGATAATTAATTTGCCAATATAATAATATGTATGTAGGTACATCGAATGTGTTGAGAATTGATTCAAGCTGTCACATATCTACACTAGTTCAAAGCTCAATTGAAAATACCGAATTACTAAATAGTAATTATTATAGAACATCAAGGGTGTAACCTGACATTAATTAAAACGTATTAACCGTTCAAGAACAGAATATATTAATTATGTAGTTTATATATATTATTTATTATATATTAGATGTTTCTGATGTGTTGTTAAACTAAATAGGTTTCATGACTCGTATTAATATTGTTTTAAAAGATCGCATGATCTGTTCAACTGCTTCGCCTATAGGTAAACTGAATTCAAAATTAAAAAAAATAAAAGAAACACTTCCAATATGTACGAGTGCTGTAAATTCAAGAGTACAAAATAAATCTTTCAGATAGTTTCAGACAAAAGACGTTGTTTCGTATACCGTGAATCATAACAAAGATTAATGTAAATGCATACTTTCGACTATACTGCTAGAAATGTTCTGAGAGCAGATTTCCATCCATTCGCGTACTATTTGTAGATAAACAAAAATGTAATATAGATCATTTTACAGAATTTTTATGACAGTAGAAGGCATCCGTGATGTATTATTTTTCTAGTTTTGAATTTGATTTTTGAACAACTTAAACGATCATAACCTTTCCTTTTGGCTTTGCAATTCTAGGGTAAAAAGAGGATACGGTGTGATGTATGTACGTAACATCTTCACCAGTTATCATTAACTGGGATACACCCAAATGGTGGTCATAATAAAATGTCCATAAAAGAAAAAGTAATTAAAATGATGTTAATAATTTAAAATTTAAAAACAACGGTCTATCTCTAGACAAAAAATATTACAGCCTAAAGACAGTCTTTTGCAAGACATATTCTAAAGGAAACACATTATGTACCTAATTGTATAATATTACAGGAATAAAACTATTTCGGCAAAAAGTTATCGTTATGAAAATCAATTGAATCGATCTGGTGTTTCTTTTAATGAACAATTAATTCGTTAACGGCATTGACTTTTTATATTATGCTCATTTTATATTATATATAGGAACGTGTTGTATATATTTTTTACTTTGCACCGCCCGCTATATATTTGTCTTGATTATAATATGAATTACCATTACACGCACCATGGCAACGGTCATAACTGATACGTCAAACGCCGTTAATTTTATAAAGTTTTTTTAAATTTTCTGATCTTCCGCACAACTTTCTTATTTTTTTCTTTCATAAGAACCTTCTCCTAACAATAACAAACATAATAAAAAAGAATTGGCCAAATTGGTCCAGGCGTTGTTGAGTTATGCGCTTACCAACACATTTTGCGATTCATTTTTATATATAAAAGAAGATATACACTTCTTTTACCGATACAATATGTAGTGTTGGCAGAACCAAAGATATATTATGTTAAGTTGGTAATGGTACATAATATATCAATGTATATGTATAATGGTAAATGTTTTATGTAAAATATACATCATAATATTTTGTACGATAATTTCTGTTATCAAAACCATTTATAATTAAACTTGTACATAAACTGATGTAATTTAATTCAATCATGTGTAAATCATTAATGTCATAATCATTTACTATAGTATAATAATCATTTATTATAGTAATAGTAATAAATGGAAATACTATGTTTGCGGTGTTACAGACCACAGTCCGCAACTGAGTAAATTTGCAGATAGACCTAAACAAAATGATAAAATTAATTTAAATCTCACTACGAAATTCTAATCTAAAATCAAATCAAGGACTATATTTTATTAAATAAAAGTATTTTTAATAAAAAACAATACCTTTACTTAAGGATCATTTTTACTTTGACTTCGAATATTTGATTAATGTATTATGAAAGTAAGAAATTGAGTATAGAAATCTAATATTGGGTACTTAATGTCAACGTTTTACTTATATCCTAGCGACTCATCCTCGCTTCTTTCGGGTTCGTCCCTAGGTACTTCCTTTAGTATAAGTTTTTTACAAACTTTGATTTTTTTTATTATTATTTAATCCTTCCGTGTGACTTACAGAACATATAAAAATAAAAATTAGCCGAATTGGATCGACCATTATCGAATTTCACGCTTACCAACATTATTTTTTTTTAATTTTTTTTAGTATTAAACCTTCCGTGGACCTTAAAATCATACAAAAAATAAATTTGTCGAAACGGTGCAGCCATCCTTGAGTTATGCGTTTACCAACATTCATTTTTATTTATATAGATGAGTGAATGTGTGTGTTTTTATAAATCACTCATTTGTTAATCACTCATTTATTATTTATTTATATCTCGTCTTGTTACGATCTTTTAGATATTTTCTATTTATAGATAGGTAGGTAATTAGTAATTAAAAAGTTCATATATAATATCTTAAGGTGTAATGTTTGCATGACCGACCGACCGATACCGATACTTTGATTTATAAAACCATTTATCCACTTAAATATAATGTATTATTTCGAAAAACATTTTACTACAGTGTAGCCCATTCGACTATAATGTAATCTCGATCGTAAAAATTTGATCAATCTTTGTGAAGAATCATAAAAAGCGGAAGTAATTCCTAAGAGCTCCGATAAAGTACCGACAGTAATACTTTTATATCGACTTTCTTGAGTTTTTGTTAAAAATAATAGTAGTTAAATAAAGAATTCAAGAGATACTCGTACATATACACAACATTAGAGATTTAAGTACGTCCCTAGTTGTCTCTTATATTTATTACTAGCGACTTACCCTCGTTTTGCTCGGGTAAGTCCCTAGACGAATATAGAACGTATTATGATAATACATATATATTGCTTCAGGCCTATCTGTTATAAATCTCATCCAAATCCATTTAGCCTCTACATAACTAAGTAGTAGAACCTTTTTAAACTATAATACTACGTAAGCATAAGGAATGTTGCAGTAACATTCAGTTAGATAAACGGGTTAAAATTATTCTTCGAATGTGATTTCTTATCGTTTTGGCCTACTTGTGCGGTATAATCGTCGTTCACTCGCTATAATATTGACTCTACACCTGAGTACTTGATCTCGGCACGCATTAATAATTTAGTATTCATCCATAAGCTATGAATCATAATATAATTATGTGGCAACGATTTGGAAAATTTTGGCATTATAAATCAAATGATATTAAATTATGTGCTACGAGTAAGTGGTATTAAAAATCATCTGTGTTGAATGTTTATTTCTCGAACACGCTAAAATGTCTGGACGAATTTCGATGTAATTTAGTACACAAATAGTCTATGCTAGAAATATATGCTAGAATATAACATGATAAATACATAAACGAACGAAACGAACAAAGCGAGTGTAAATGGCTGGTGAATGAATAATGTAAAGGTTAATTTTATAATAGAATAGAAGTTTGGACGGGTAGATAAAATTTTACAATATGCTTTACTTGAAGTCTTAAATTGCAATAGTCTTATAGGTTTTCTTTTATAATTTTACAATGACGTTGCTTATATTCTTTTCTTTTTAAATTATTTCTTTTACTTATATAAATAAATTTCAGCACTTTCGAGAAAAACTAGTGTTACGATATAAACAATAAAGGAGTACATTTTCGTAGTGTATCGTAAATCTTCAGGTAGTTTCAGACAAAGGCGACGTATCTATACGCTGTAAATCAAACGAAAGATGAATGGCCTCTGCGTATTTTCGACATTTGTCAGAAAAATATGTTCAATTATTCCTTGGGCGTATACCTATTTCTTTTATCAATATAATAACCTAAGGTGTAAAGCGTTCCATTTCATCTTTACCCATTAAATATAAACTGTATATGAGATAGTGTAAAACCGATAGTTTAAGATGACTGACTACAATGGACCTCGTACTCCGCTAAGTTTAAAAAGGACGGAAGAAGTTAATAACAAGTTAATTTAGTTCCTAGCACAATTATATTTTCCCACAAATTGTACAAGTTTTTCACGAATAATGAATTAATTTATTCTTAAAGTATGAAATATGAACTATACATAAAAAAGAACATTATTTATATTTTTCTAATCTAACAGACGTCTTCCTTTATGGAGAATTTACTTAAAGCTCAATAACTTATATAGTGAGCGGGCATAGTTATAAAAATATATTAGACATATTACGTAACAAATTTAAGTTTGTTTAGAACGCGAGCAAAGCCGCGGGAAAGGCTGGTCGTATATAAGACGGAATGGTTGCTTAGGTTTTAGCGGGTAGTACTGGCATGCCGGTGAGCTTCACATGACCTGTTTTGTATAGGTGTGATGCGTTAATGCATTTCTCAAGGCAATTATGACATAATGAAACGACGAAATAGCGAAACTAACAATGTAAACAAACTGACGAACAAAGAAACTTGAGAACAAGGAAATTGACAATTTAGTGAAACTGGCAAATAACGAAATTGGCGAATTAAGAAACTGTCTAATGAGTAAACTGACGAATTAGTGAAATTGACAAACAAGGTGGTACCCTAACCCCGGATTTTGGGTTTGTTCGGAAAATCGGAATAATAATGATAATATTGACGATACAAATAATAGTTTCTTTTAGTGGCAAAGTTAAAATAAAACCGTTAAAAATGTCTCTTAGAATGAAGGCATAAATTAATATTACATTTTTTTCTCAGCTGAATTTTAAAAGATCGTTGGATTCGATTCTGATCGTAAAAGTCTCGTTTACTCGGACAAAAAAATCATAAAAACAGCGTAAGTAATTTTTTTACGTCAGCGATTTATCCTCGAAACGTCCTATTAGAGTTTTTGTGTAAATCCAGTTCTGCCGTTGTAGACTTTTTCAGGCAATGTTTTTAAATATACAAGCATTTATACTCGCTACAGGCATAAGTAAAATAAATTTCGCTTTTGCTTCACATCAACGCTTAAATAGTAGAAAAGTTTACATTCCTAGCGGAATATTTTATCTTAAAAAATTTTAATACTTCAACGGTTCTTCGACATTTTATATATGTAATTTTATTACATATTAATTTATTTTATTACTATATATTCAACATAGTATTTAAATTTTATCCATGTCCACTAGAAGCATTTAGCCTACGAGAAAAGAAATTTTGATTAATTTTGGTGTGAGAATAATGTAGGATAACATAATATTGGATACTTTTTACAAAGGAAAAATTTTTCATCTCTTGGAAATATACACTATTCGTTCGAAACGTACCTAAGGAATAGGAACGAACTCGAGAGTGAGAGAAAGCATGAGTCGCTAAGAAAAAATAATATTTACGGACGAAAAATTAATTCCGAAGAAATAATCTTGATTGTATCAAATGATTATATTCTCGTGAAAAGTTACTATTAAAATTATTTTGATTCCCAAACCTTTTTAATTAGATTAATTCATTTAAACATAATAGCTGTTATGTGTGAAATAGTTACTTACATTAGAAAAAGTTTTAGATTTTTTTTTCGACCGATAACTTTTTTTTGTAATCGGTCTTTATTGACCGACCGACGGACAGTTTTAAAATAAGTAGTTAAAAAAATAAAATGTATCCTTAATAATCGAGGAAAAAAAGTATAAGTCACTTTTAACTTCCGACGTTTCATGCGTGTAACCTTTATCGGTCTTTAACACATATGAATAAAGTTTATTTTATCAAGAAAGAGAACATCACGTCATTTACGTATCATAAAATAGATAAAAAAAGAGTATGTTGCAACACTCACAGTACAAGTGAAATATTGTATCAGAACATTTTCTTGAATTGAATTTCCTCTAAATGTAAGTAGACAAGTTTCATTAGAACGTGACATGATTGTAAACATGGGCGATAGAAAATCACGATAAAAACAAAAATATTTCAATTCACAAAATTTATCATTACACTTCAAACATCCGAAGCATAAAAGGAAGAAAACAAATATCTGAAGGCTTTCATTTCACTAAGATCTTATGAACAGGCAGGTCTGCAAATACTTAATTTTTTGTAAGCTTGTTTTATATTCTTGGCAACATTTTACCAGTATCTAACTTAACACTACATCTTAAAGTAGTTTATATGCGAGTGAACTTTCTTTTGATACACAACGCGAAATCTGATCTTAATAAATCTTTGTCTCAAAGTGATTCTTCGTTGTTCTGACCTAGTTTCCTTGAAGCAGATTGTGCCCGATGTATCTGGCGTTATGTAGTCGACTTTGCACCTGGTGCCGGCTTTGCGGCTCGAAACTGTCTATAGAACAAGTAATGTGATATAACTGAATATTGATGAGTTTTTATTACATATGTATATCAAAGCAATAATTATTGTTAGGAAGCATATACTTTACCGTTGGACTGAACTTAAATTAAATCAAAATATATTTTAATTAATAGTCGAGTCTACATTTAAATAGATTAGTGATTCAAGTCTACGAGGAAGCTATAAGACACACATTGTTAAGGCTTATAATATCCTATACATCATCATGGCTGGTAGCTGCACAATCATACATGTATATAAATAAAGATTTTCCATTAGACAAAGAGTTTAGAAACTTTGACCTGTTAACACAATTCTTAATTGAATTTATCGTTTCATTAATGTCACTTTGGGGCTCCGGCTCCGGTCATTGCGAACACGTGCCGTCTAACGCCGCAAATTAATATTAATGGTAATGAATACTGCGCATATTATTGATTCTAACTGGGAGCTAGTGGCATGACTAAAATAGAATAATGATTTTTAATGTGCTTAGTAACTCTGTGCTTGAGTGCACTAACACTTAACATGGGCTGTTCGTTTGATATAGGTACTTACTCATTAAGCATAAGGTTTATTTTCCGCATTAGTTCGATAAAATATATAAAATATAACCTATAGGTACTTTTAATCTAATATCACTAGAAATTCTGTTAGAAATTTTATATAACCTCTCACAACTCACCCTAGCTTCGCTCAGGTTCGTCCCTAGATTCAGCGCGAGCGAAGCCGCGGGTTCCGCTAGTAAATGTATACAAAAACTTGACAAATTATATATTAAAACCTTCCTCGAGAACCATTCTATGCATTGGTGAAAACAGCATGTAAATCGGTGCAGTATTTTTTGAGTTTATTACGAGCAGACAGACAGACAGACGTGAGGAAAGACATTGTATTATAATATGTAGTGCTATTATAAATAATATTGAAGAATTATGTAAAAGTACAGTTTATGTAAAAATAGCATTGTAATTTGCAATATCCTAGTAAAAACAGGTCAATATATCCATTCACGAATAATATGCGATGAAACAGAATATGGCCAAACATTCAAAGCTTATATTTGGGATTTTATATACAATAATACTTTAAAGGCTGCTAAACTTATCTTTCTCGTTCATTCGTTAAGATTTTTAATAGGATATATTCTTTGTTTTTATGACTTAAAATATGTAGTTATTAAAATTCTATTTTCTATAAAAAATTCGGAGGTAAAACTAAACTCGTACCTATAGTATAAACAAATCAGTAATACGCTATACGTTATTGCAATTTGGCAATTGTTAGTTTCATTTACTGATGCTACTGAGAGAATAAGTAAAGTGGGACTGGGACCTTGGTCGATTTGTAGAATAAGTGTAGTTTTTTTAATATAATATTTTCTTCATTGATCAATACTTTTTGATTAAAAAATTAAAATACATGCAACTTAAACTCTGTGTAAGAAAAAGCTTGTATTATTACAACTATTAAATTATTCCAAGTATTACATTTTGCAGAGTATTGAATTTGGAAAGGTTCACTTTGAATATCACCCTAAGTGAAGTCATTCCTTGAACGACCTAACGTTTAAGAAAATGATATGAAATTATCAGGATTTTTGCATAATACGAGTAGCTTAAATACTCGTTATTATGACGATAAAAAGAGTGATATAATAGAAATGCAAAAATCATTGAACGAACAAATTAAGTTATACAGGTTTGTTTAGAATTTCGTGAGTAGTGAGTGGTAGAAATTTATTAATTCATTGCGGTATTGAGATTTTAAGGCAGTGGTAGCCCAGCGGTAACGCGCTCGCTTGTATAACCGAGTGATGCGGGTTCAAATCCGGGTCTCGCACCTGTGATATTTTCATGTGCGGGTCATTTCTATCATGATTACCACTTGTCTTACGGTGAAGGAAAACATCGTGAGGAAACCTGCAAGTCTGACAAAACCAAGGAAGTTTTCGAAAGACATGTGAAGTCCGCCAACACGCACTAGGCCAGCGCGGTGGACTATACTGATCCCCCTCGTACTGAGGGAGACCAGTGCCCAGCAGTGGGACGTTAATAAGGGCTGATGATGATGATGATGATGATTGAGATTTTTAAACTAAGTGAAAGTATCTAATGTGACTCTCTTTTCCACTTACTGTAACAAATATGTTAAATTAATTAATTTATTTTCAACGGATAAAAAACCAATCTGTAATAGTGGGTTCATACGACACTGGCGTTCATAAACTGTGAAATTGTGTCACTGCAGAAAGCCGCACCTTTATACTCAAGCGTCGGTGTATCAGAAAGTTGAAAGTCAACATGTGTATTTGTATGACACAAACAACTTATTATAAAATAAATTAATTAATAAGCTTAAAATAGTGAAAACACTGCATTTACACAGCAAAATTACGTGGACATTACGCGTGATATATTTTATAGAAAACATAGTCTGTATTGACATTGACACATGGTGTTGACCCACCATGACCCACTGATGTGTTTCAGACTCAAGCTTCAATGCCTCTTTTTTATTTCTTGACTCGTTTGGATGGATAACGCTGATAGGTACCTTTCTTTTACAGTAAAAAATAAATTGATATTCTTGGTAACCAAGCTAATATCGAAGATATAATATTATGTAATACGAGTATGTAATATCTTAGATCCAGTTATGAAATATATGTTTAAAAATGAAATTATTTTGTAACTTGCATCTATTTTTAGATTAAAGAAAAATGTAATAAAAATTTCTTGGAAAGTAAACCAAATTAAAGAATATTTTTCTTTTCAGGAAACTTGGAAAGATGAAGCTCTGTACATATTTACTGCTGAGTTTCTTGGGTAAGTTATTATTTATTTTGCTCACTTTTTAGAATATTCTTATATTTTATTTACCAACCTCTTACTCTGAGATTTCGTGCCTTTTATCTTTTAAATTTAGAGAGAAGTCTTTTTAATAAATAATAAACGTGTACCTGTGATGTTTTACACATACACTGCCACAAATAATTTTATTTCAAATTTTAATTAATACCTTGCAATACCTTGTATTTTATTTTTTTATTTTCCACACGCTATGTAAATTAATATATCCTTTTATGTTCTTTATATAATAATATTATATTGGCTATAATGAAATATGTAACCATCAGGAATAAATTTGCAAACCACTAAAAGCTAATAACTAAACATAACTGCTGAATACAGCGACACAGCTCGTAGCTTGCTTTGGAATTTAATATAATTTCTAGCATATTTGCGAACACGTTGAAACATTCCAGCCGTGTGACTCTCAAGGGATGTGAATATCCTCGGACATAGACCTCCTGGGCATGAGCGCTGTTGGCCTTAACTTATTCTATACTGTTAACAACGTTAAATATTTTATAACTTTAGGTATTATTATGAAAGAAAATACTCTTTGTGTTCGTATATAAAATGTAACACAAATGTTAAAAAATGGTCATAGTAATCAGTATATATTAAAATTTTCCTCAAAATACAATCGTAAGGCCAAAATATTACCATGAATTTTGTCGACATACTTATGTTAGGTTTTTTTTAATTAGAAATCTATCAATGTCTTGAAATAATGACATTAATACCGAAATATATTAAAAATTAAATAAAACCTGCTTGTAGTTGTAAATTGATTAAAACACAGCACAAAAAGTTACAGCTAAATCCAAAAATCTTCACCTGCTCTATATTTGCAGGCCTCTCAACCATTGTGTAGCAACATTGCGGGTGGTAAAGGGTTTACGAGAAAACTTGTGCCGTCTTATCTTGCATTGTTCTCCCCGACTTACTACGTAACATCATTTCAGCGGGGCTCTTTGTTAGTATCGACGTGTACGAATTAAAACTTTTCATATTTAAAGTACTAAAAGTAAATTGAATGATTATATTAATGATGATACCTGTTAGGTGAAGTACAATTGTACTTTCTTATATATTAGAACTGATGGGTTTCATTATATAGAGACAGAGAGAGAAAGAAAGAGAAGGAAGACTGATTTTCAAAACTTTGATCAGTTACTGCATGAGATCATAAAACTATGTTAATAGTTATTATTGAATAAAAACGCTACTACGGTAATAGTTTTATTAAAACAATTTATGTTACTTTGAAGCCAATTATTACGAATAAAACAAAGTTCATAAAGTGTCCTGTCAAACTTTTTTTACTGTGAATTGATATTCACTCTAGAAAATCTTTTAATAATATAATTAAAAAGGTAATTTATGTATTACTGAATATATTTTAAGATTTGATTTCAAATAGATTTAGAGGTTTCACGCTCTTTATAAAAAAAATACATATATTATGCGCAACAAATAGTTATGTAACGAAAAATAATGTTATTTTTAAATTTTTACCCTCTCTGCGTTTAGCTTACTCCTTATAAAATCTGTGAAACTCCTGTCCAAATCAGCCCAGTCGTTTCAAAGATTAGCTGGAACAAACAGACCGACAAAAATATAAAAGAAATGTTTCTCTCGTATTTAATTTCAAGTGCATTTTATGTATAAAAAGCTGTTACTTTATCATTATAAACATACATTTCAATTTTACTTATCTGCATAGGTTACACTATATATTGCGAGATAAAACAAAAGGGAAATCGAAGTAAGGATTTTTCATTAGAAATCATAAAAAGAGGAAATCGAAGGAAGCTCACTAATAAGAAAATTCCTATTGCATCGTATGCGAGAAAAATATGAGGGTTGTGGGGTACTTTAATCTTTGCTTAACTTGCTTTGGCTATATTTCATATAGTCTTGTCCGTTTTAGTTGTATCTGAGCTAATATTTGTTATAAAAATAGTTCCGGTTCGTTGAGCAAAAAAATACAGATTTAAAATTACAGCGATAAAAGAATAAAGGGGAATTAAGTTATTACCTACAAGAGTAAATGTTTAATTTTATTTTTAGACTGAAACAAATATGTCGTACGTAAAAGTGGATTGTATCTATTCCAATATGTAATAATCAGATTATGTAACGAGATATTGATTGATTGACTGTACGAGGGAAGAACAGTCTCTCACTTGCCTTTGTAAGTGCACTTCGCAAATGTGCATTATTAAAGCCTTATTATTTTAAATATGTTGGGAAATTAACGCACAGGACTATCCATTTCTATTCCATGGTAAGCTACGAAGTAGTTTTTAGACTACATACGAGTATGTATGTATAACTTTAAATACATAAATAAATAAATGTTTTTTTTATATTTATATATATTGTCACGTCCGTAACATGGCCTATTTAGACTTGATAAAGAAATTCATTACTAAAAGATTTCAGGATAACCTAGGACAATCTTCGACTCATAAACTTCTACTATGAAATATAACAAATGTACTAACGCTAATTAAGTTACTCTTACTAATATTACAAAAGTACAAGTTAGATTTGGATGGATGCTTATTACTCAATTACGCGAGAATGGCTAAAGGGATCTGGAATTTGGCACAGATGAAATGCCATTTAAAGAATGAAAGGCTTCTCTCGCAAAAATTGACGACAATAGGTTTGGTTTTGTTTCTACTAGACGATCCCGTGCGAAGCCCACTAGTTCATTGTAAAGGTAAGAATATAACTTTAAACAAGAAATAAGTTAAACAATTTCATAGATAAATTAAAGCGTATTGTAATTGTAGATAGAGCATTTTAATATACATTTCGATCAGTATGAAAAATAAATGCATCAAATGCATTATGCAAATAACCTAGCGTTCTTTTAAAGCATTGGTATTACGATCACAAATAGCAAAAGAAAAAAGAAGTTATAATAGATGGTTATGATGAGATTCCCATTTCTATCTATAGCTTGATTCGTATTGATTTACATTAGAATATTAATACATTCAACGAATAGAATTAATAACCGAGCACGATTTTCATCGAATTAGTTGTTATATGAAACTGTATGTACATTATGTAATACGTATTATTATATAATATACCTACGTATTCTTAAATATTATATAAGTATGTAATAATACGTAATTTCTACATTTCACACATTTGATACATGTAAATACTATATGAAAATACATATCTGTGTTCGTTATTACCGTATGCTGTCCTGAGTCAAGTATAAGATAGGTTGTGTACTTCATTAAATATAACAGGTGAATATTCTTAGTAAATAAAAAAAAGTATAATTTAGTTTTATTTATCACACTTAACGAATTTAACGTATACTCAAACGAATAGCTTGAAATATTTATTTATCTATTATATACAAATCATATTTAAAAATTGATGTCTATTTTATATTGCATATGAACTTCAAACAGGCGGAAGCGGTTTCAACGAAATTTTAGGCAATCTTCAGATTACTCTATTCTGCTGATCCTGTAAAGTTTAGTAGCGATCGAAGTTTCACAAGCAACGCCGCCGTAATTACTAGTATTAAATAAAGAGCGAGTTCTTTACAGGTTTGCGGAATAAAGATTTCCTTTGAAATTGTAAAGAATGACGTTCTGAATTACTGAAATAGCGTATATCTAAAGCTCTATAATATTTAGTTATCTACACTAACCTCACCATTTCCGTATTTGAGAGAAAATGAGGGCAACTGGCAATCTTGTATTAAATGTATATTTTTATCAAAAGTAGAACATGTAACTGTTTTAGTTTGAAGGTTTATTCTTGGTCTTTATATATGTATATTCACTAATATTTATATTGTATATGCTGTTATGTTTTACAGTAAAATAGAGCTGTAAATGATGAATCATGTTATAATGCATAACTTAATGAAATGCAGGCGTAGTAAATTTGAGATATTATCTAGTTCAATAAGTGTATACCATGTCGGCGCGAGCGGCCGGGCGTAAAATTTACTAACAGTTCGCAAACAAACTTGCTTCAGGCTGTCACAGCCGCCTCGTACAGACTAACTTAAGTAACTCCTGAACATGTATTACGATCTGGAAAACATGATTTGATAAATTTGTTGAATCATCACGTGTATCTTTTAGTAAATCAATATAATTTTATTTTTACAGGATCGATGACTGGAAAAATCTTATATTCACTCTGGATCGATGACTGGAAAAATCTTATATTATACTGCTCTGAATAAACGACATGCGATATTAACTACAGTTTTATGTCGTATTTCTTTAAGTGATGAAATACGAAAAATAGAGTGATATATACAAAGTCATTTCTGTCTTACAATACGTGTCTACCAGCTGACGCGACTTTATTTGCTTATAACAATAAAAAAACGCGTCAAAGATTTAATAAGAAAAACTGGGAAAATCCGTCAGTCATAGTACCGATCTACCGTTACAACATACTCGTACAAGCTATTGACGAATCATGAAATTAACTATGCAAAATATTCATGAAAATACAACATTTAAGCGTAATTAGATAGTGCCTATTTTTTTTAAGTTAAAGTGGGTTCCAGAGCATATATAATGTACGAGTATCTGCAAAGTCCACGAGCGAATAAGAAAGTTGTCACTCTGTTGTTTATTTGCGTGCCTCAACCGTATTTATTCAGTGAACTTTGCCGGTGGAGTAGAAACTATCTGTAAGAGAACAAAATAGCATATAGAATAAATGTTTTTAGGTTTTACTTTTCATATCAAATAATTAATCTACTTCTTAAATTAATATTATAAGCTACTACTAATGAGATACATTATGCATTAGAAACTAATAATTGCGCTATTTTTGTACCTTTAACCATTAAGACTAAGCTTCATAAATAACTTTACAGGAAAATATTTAAAGCTAATTTTCATACAAAGATACTTTGTAAAAAAACTCTCAGCATATGTTTATAAAATTGCATATTACTATTCCAAGGATATCTCAAGGATGTTATTCAAAGGCTGGTAGAAAGCTTTGTGCAAGTTACTCTGACAAAGGTCTTACTTGTGTACTTACCTTAGATTAAAACCGCGATAGCAGCAAAAACAAGCAAAGTGCTAAGTTGGAGAAATTCAAATGGCAACTTTTACTTTAAATTCGTATTGCTTTATTCAGCTACATCGTATTACATCTAATATTTTAATATTTGAATTATAATAGTCTATTTTAACTTTGTATGAACTTGTAATATTGTATTATTGCAGATTTTGCTTCACAACATTTTTTTCCAGCGTACTCTAGAACCTATAGATATTATATTAAATTTAATATTTTTTCATTGTTATTGGCACAGATTTTAGATTATTTCCCTATGTATGTCTGCCTGTTTGTTTATGACCCTACTACTAGATGTTATTTTTATTCACTTATTGTTTGTCTCTCAAATCTTTAAAACGTTGACGAAATTTGTGAGGAGATATGTTTATATGAGGAATGAGTTGAAAATCCTAGTTAATGACGCTCAAAAATTTAAAAATTATCGTGAATTTTTCTTTGGGTTACAATTCATGTGTCTAACGCTACTTTAAAACTTTCAATAGTCAAAATATGAAGCTATGGCTCTTACTTGTAATACGTAGATATTATATATTATTTTCATCATCATCATCATCATCAGCCATTTTTAACGTCCCACTGCTGGGCACGGGCCTCCCTCAGTACGAGGGGGATCAGGCCATAGTCCACCGCGCTGGCCCAGTGCGTGTTGGCGGACTATTATTTTAATATTGCGGAATTTATTACTCGCTGAAAGTTTAGGGGAGCTGTAAAAAAAGCTTCTTCATTCTTATATATATTTCTAAAAGTTCATACAATAGTATAACAATTTTACCATAAATTATATCATAATATTGTTAATGAAGCTACATATAATATTGTTAGTCGCTCTATAATCCTATTCTAAATTAAGCTACGGTGGTATTTTAGCGCAGATTATACGGTTGCAGGCACATACGCCAATACCTATAAAGCTTTTGACTGTTTAAATTTAGCCTTTAAAATTGTATAACTCATTTATCATAATTAATCTACCTATCGATGTTTTCATATGCAAATTACTTATTATATTCAAAAATGTAGGCCCATTTTACATTGTTTGTAAACCATAGCAACAGAATATAAATAGAATATACAATTCTATTATATTCACTCATCATGAAGTAATTCCTGAAGTGTTTATCCCTTAGTGATACTTAAAATTATTAACTTAAAATCGTAAAAAATAAATATTAATAAAATAAACGAAATATAATAGTTATCTGACTAAATATTAAACATAAAAGTTATGTTGAAATACAAAAGAAAGTATTATTATTTACATTTCTACGGTTATTTTAATTTCTATAATAATAATACGAACTTACAGTCGTATTTCATATTTCAATCGAAAAAGTACTTTTAAATACATATAATATGTATGTACGTATATATACGTCAATGTCTTTCTTTTGTTTTGTATTCTACGGAAGCGAGGGGCTCAAAAGTGTTTGGTCCCTTGTTGATGTTCAGTGGATCAAACGGGAACATCAAAGCTTCCCTTCGAATTGCATCCAAAGTCTAGCTTTAAGGCAATGTTGGCCCTCACTTGTGGGTCTCTGTATGCAAAATCAATGTAGGGCTTAAAATTTGCTGACAACAGATGAATTTTAGATGTACATATCTCTGAGATGGATAATAACGTGATTGCTCCCTTAAGGATTCTGATGGTTTTTTTAAATGAACAATAATTATTATAATCTGTATGTAAACTTTATTTGTATTTAATAAAAATGACTATTGTAACGTTACAAAAACGCTACCCTAAAAATCAGCGTTGTCTGTTCAGCAGTGAACTATGATCGCAAATAGGAAAAACACTCACTCTGACGGAGTAGCTAACAGAGACCTGGCTTTTCAATTCAATCGCTGATTTTCAGTGGTTCTTTGTCAACTATATCTAAATTACGTGTCTCCATTATATCTTTCCTTGATCTTTGCAAGATCTATAAGATATCCATGAAGCTTTAAATACAACATTAAAAGTTAAGGGTGTAGCGTGGTTTCGTTAAACACTACCAGATAAATTCACATCACCTTTTTATCTAAGTTTGAATTTCGTTTATTCTTCAGCTATTACTTAAAGCGTTTATATTTATAAAATATTAAAATATCAAGAAAAGTAGCTACATATTTTCAAGGGATATTAGGGTATGTCAAGAGCAGCCTGTTGCGCCCGATCCTAATGATTCGTGAAAGTTAAACGATATGGTTACGTTACATTATCGGTATAATTTTCTATTATATACAATGATATTCTAACAAATATCATTGATTATATACCTATCTTCTATATATATAAAAGAAAGTCGTGTTAGTTACACTATTTATAACTCAACAACGACTGTACCGATTTGGCTGAAAATTGTGGGGAGGTAGCTTAGAGCCAGGAGACGGACATAGGCTACTTTTTAAGGCGAAAAAGGGCTGTAAAGGGCTGAAATTGGAGATGAAAGTTTGTATGGAAATAACGTCATTTTTAAAGCTAAAAGCTTGATTTGACGTATCAGTTATAACCGTTGCCATGGTGCGTGCAATGGTAATTAAATCAGCAAATTTATTCCGGGTGGTGCGAAGTAAATATATACAACACGTACCTAGTAGTAGTACCCCTAGTAGTTTATAAAATACATTTTATTAATAAGATCTTTACATGATTTCGCTGACCTAAAGAATTTAAGTATTATACAAATATGTATTATAATTTATATAAAATTAGTAAATAGAAAGTAAAATAAAAATAGTCACGTATAAATCTGACTTACATTACAGGAAGGAATAATCTCAAACTATTTCAATTGACATGACTTGAGACTAGTTTGATCACCATCAAATATACTACCAAAATTATCAATAAATAGTTAAAAAATAAAGTAAAAAATAAACTTTGCATCTAGTTTTGGCTGTTTTACTACCTGTATTATGTACGTACAAAACTTTCTATATATTATGTGCGAACAAAATTTCCTGAGTTCTATCGACTCGATTAAGAGAAAGCAGGCCATCACAGATCGATTGAGAGAGGTACACGAGTAATTACTTAAGAGTTTCTTTTATTTTCATTTGAGATACAAGATATTAATTCAGTACATAAGATATTAATAATAATTAGTGATGTAACCACGATTCGCTCGGGTGAGTCCCTGGGTACATTTTTGTATTGATTGATAAATTAAAAAAATAAAATTAATTCTGAGCATAACTTAAGAGATAGACACATGAATCGAGAACTTTAGAAAATTGTTTTTATGTATTTTTAAAGGCTTTTTGTGTTTATTGGGGGTGGTGCCGAGTTCGGCCTTAGCTACGTCGACCAGGGCCTATAGACAACCGGCATTCGTTATGAAGCGATTCGATTTCTACAATCGTCATGGCTTAAACGCAGCGTATGCATCTTGAATAATTGAAATGTATGTACATTGTCTACCATCATCTATTCGTTGACAACACATCACGTGACATATCTAAGTCATATGTCAAACCCATACATTTTGGACTTTTCTACAATCGCTTTCGCTAATCGATTGTTACATTGTCACCATTGCATCTTTAAAGGTTTGCGTGGTTTAGAAGAAGTACCTCTGCGACACGGATAGACGCAGATATCGACTTCGTGTTATGCTATTTATTTTTAAATAAAACCATTTCTTTGTTACGAATTCACGTAAATCTAATAAAAAAAATTGAATTTTAATTTTTATTTTACGACGATGATCCTAAGATGATTATGAAAAATAATATCACGTAAACAATTTTTACCTCTCCTACATTTTCTTGTACAAAAGCTAAAGTAAATTTAAAAATAATAATAAAATTTTTGGACCAAAATCTCGTAAATAAAGTTCAGCGGGAGCAAGCGAAATAAGATTATACAATATAATTATAATGTCTCTCCTAAAACGAGATTTCGTGACGTCTCAGTTCGTGTGGGATTAGCTACTCGTACATCCTATTCTTCGTAACTACTAAAGTTGTTCAAAGTTCGTTGTAAGCTTTAAAAATTTAAGTCAATTTTAGTTGAAACTAGCATACTCTCTTGAGTAACTACTATATGTAATTTCCTAAATTTATATGAGATGTCCGTGCTATTTCTGCAACCATCAGTTTTAGTTTATAGAATGAAGACAAAAGGAGCTTGCATTTTATCGGACTTAGGTTGAGGATTTTTAAAGACGTAAAGAAAATAATAAAACTCAGTCATGTGCTTTAGAGTTCAATTATGTTATTATTATAATTATAATTCAACTCACACTTGACCAATGTGCATATTTTGTATTCTGTATATAACATACACATGTTATTATTTTATTTAATATAGCGCTTATATTATTAAAATGGCGGCGTAGAAAAACATCGTTCCTGAGCATGTAAAATAAAATGCCTAGTTTTGTTCATCTAGCTTCCTACCTACCGCATTAGCATTCTACACACATAAAGATAATACTCGGAACAATATTACTTCTGCGACTCGTGTTTGTACTTAGTTTAAATTATATATATTCCTAAGTATATATATATATGTGGCTGTGGTTCTGAAATTGCAGTACTTGAAGAATAAATTTTGTTAAATTATATTGTTATGCTGCGACGATAAAGTAGGTAATACAAAGCTAAAGTTACAGCCTATTAAGGTTTTATTGCCAGTGAGGGATTTTACTTTGTTAAATTATCCGTTTCAATTGAAACTATTATTTACGTTACAAAAATGATTGGTTTTCTTGTGTATCTGTAATTTTTTTTGGAATTCGATAATGTTTTTTTTTATTATTTCGTATGTACATATTTTATGCAAAGAGCTGTTATTTAACATTACAAACAGAACATTCAATTTTATTTATCTGTATAGATTACATTTTGGTTTTAAAGGAAAATAAAACCTAATTGTAAAATAACTCGATGATATAGAACGTAAGGACTTAAATAAGTTTTGTTCTATAAAAAATGATGTTTCTCTTCATTATTTAAATCTATTGAAAGAATCTGTCGACAGCTTTTTCTTTCAAAGTTCTCTTGATCTTGTCTGTAGTAACTTCACAGTAACTTCAATCTTTATCTTCAAGATTTGAGCTTTGAAGATTAAGGGGCTTTATTTCTGATCATTTCTATATATAAGAGATTGTAAGATGGCCGCGGTTTCGTTTGTTGTTTGGTTGAACTCAATATTGAGGTAACCGATTTTCTTTTTAATTTATGCTTAAGAATAAACAATGGTAATCTAATTGATTAATGAAAACTAAAGTTTAAATAAGAATAAAACATTCTTTATATAAATTTTAAGGTACATTACTCTTTTATATTTTTTCTAGTAACTTATCCTCGCTTAGCTCGGGTGTGTCCCAAGGTACTTACGTCTTTAGATACGTCCCTAGGTACGAGTATGAGCACATAGCGCACATATTTTTATAAGGAATAATTCATACAAAATTTAATATATTGTTTTCTAGTCTAGGTTTTCTAAGTTATATACTTTAATAATTAAGTTCCATTTTGGCATGAATTTTCTGACATTTTCAACAATCATCGTCATATTTCAGCAAAGAAGCACAAAACTTTCACTTAAACCTTTTCATTGTCACTCTATCTATTGGTAAAAGCCGCACAAAAATCAGCTCAGTAAGTTCAGTGTTTATCGTTTATCGATCTCGATAACTTAGAATAACAATATCATAAATTATATGAAATAGGATAATTTAATCTTGAAACCGACTAGGTCATGAAGGTTTATTTATTACACTTTCCCTTTAAACAAAATTCAAATAATATGATTAATAGCTTTACTTGGCTATAAAAGCTATTATTTTAATAGATTCATAAATTAAGAAATGATAAAAGAATAATATTTCTCCTACTACGGCCTGTGCATACAAAATAATGATGCCTTTCTATGTGACAGCGAAAATTAAAGAAACCTAAACGTGACGTGAATAAAAAAGATAAATTATATAATTAACATTGCGACCTTTACCATAATTACGGTTTAGTCTGTCTCTTTAATTTGATGTACTTATTACTTACGTAGGTCATGTCATTTTTTTAATTAATTGTTTTAGACAGATAAAAAATATATTCTTTAGGTTAAAATTAAAGCTATGTAAAAATACGTCAAAAAACATTAAGTTTTATTTTATTTTTTAATTATTTTTGTATGTAAGTGGTCCAGTTCAGCCTTTAATCAACCATTTCCTGGTATTCAATTTAACTGAGGTATACTTATATAATTTCGATGACGATGAAATAATATGGCACCATCGAGCTTATGTACGTAGGACATTTTGAATTGGGCTAATATATTTTGTTAGTGTATTTTTCATTGCGAGGATGATGAGGATATAATATTAGAGTTGATAAATTGCAACTGGGACTATCTAATAGCAAGTACTAAGGCCGTCGAGTTTGAACTCCTTTGCAGTTGTATTGTAAGCCTTCCATTATATATGGTAGCTATGCTGCTAGAAAATAAAATCTTGCTTAAAAAACTTTTTTTAATTTTAATTTATTTATTAGCCACAGGTATTGTTAAGCAAGAATATTATAAATTCAGTGCTAATATAAACTTAAAAGTTCAAACCTCCTCCTCCTGACGTCGTCAAAATGGAAAATTGTGATAAAGTTTTGAACGCCTTCCGTGTGTCCGGAAGTCTCTTAAAATTCTAAAATACAAAGTTGAAGCCGAATCACTCCTTAGAGTCCTTTATAATTAATATTTTAAACAAAATATTGCAGTATTATAAATTTTAAATTTAAATTTTGTAATAACTGTCTATCGATAAGTAAAAATGTCGTAAGAAGGTAGTTACTGTGAATCTTTATAACCTATCTGTAAGTGTTTTGGTTTTTTTTACTTTCGACAGATATTTGATATGAACTTCTAATCTCTGTCTCTAGCAAAATGTAGTATTGTTTGCCGGTAAGGTATGATAGTACATTCTTAGATATCCACCGCCAATTTCACTATCTGGTAGATTAGTTCACAATATTGATGGGATGAAGTATAGGTACTTTCCTTATACTCGGTAAGGTAAGGGTTATTTATATGTAAAACTTAATTGTCCTTTAGTAATTAAATAATATAAAACTGTGATTATAAAATTGAGAATTATGAAGCATGTCTTCAGTGAAATAGAAAAATAATTTAAACTAAGCAAGCCATTAACATTTTGTATGGTCGATTTAAAAAGTATGATCACTTTAATGCATTCTCAAATGAGATCAAAGGGAGGAAGCGAAATGTACACAAACGGATGCAATTTCAAATGTTTACAGTTTAATGTAAGGATGTGCTCAGGCTATAATAGTAAAATATTTTTATTTATAGAATCAATTTCTTTATCTAGTCAATTTTCACTAATTCTAACCCTAACTTTATATTTTAATATATTTGAATTATTTGAACAGATTATATAAAAAATATTTTGCCATACCTCGCATTAAAGGTAGAGCAGTACCAGTTGTAATAAATATTTACTCAATTTACACTTAAGTGTGTTACACTCGGCAAGTTATCAAATGACACAGTATTCTACACTATTTAAGTAACTTTGTGCATATAACATAAAATTTCATAAAAAGTAAAATCTGATTTTAAGTTTTGTAATATAAAAAAATATACTCATATATAAGGCAAGGCAAGCCTCGCCGTTTACGAGGCTATGAAATACAGCTATTATCATAAAGGCGACATTTTCGTCATTCAGTATGCTATTAGATAGCGATGGGGGAACCGACGTCCTTATCCCTGCGAGCGCACATACATACATTGAATACGTAGCTCTTGTTTGTAGAGACAAAATAAAACGCAGCAAAATTCAAGAACCTTGTTGTGTTTGGGAGAAAATGTATACTTAATGCTGTAAGCTATTCTTCACTTAGCATTACACTAAACTTTTCATTTCACTAAATTTTCATTTATTTACTTTCGTTAAACTTAATAGTATCATTTAGAAGAATCATACAATTCAATTTCATTCATTTTATTTTTAATTTAAAAACTTTTTTGGTGGAAATAGAAAAAAGTTTGGATATAAATTTTGATCAAAAAGAAAAATGTTACATAGAACTTCTTTACAGCTACGAATTGTTGTTGTTTGTTCAAAATCTTGAATAAGAAATTAATGTATGACCATTTTATACATGTGTAAGACAAAATGTGTGCTTTGTCGTATAATTGTTTCATGTAACTGCTAAAACTTTATTACATCCAAACTTAAATGATACTTGTTGCTCAACTCAAATATAAGTCGTAACGAATGCTCACGTGTGATTACGAGTATTTCTCAGTCAAACTCATGACAAGCTTCTTTCACTTAGAAGTAATTAAATCTTAAACTTTATAGTAGGTTCAGATACTTCTTTTTCTTCGTGTACATTTCTCATACGGGCCGAACATAGAAACTTCTTCTTCACAAGGAAGGATGCTATTTTCATTACGTACGTAATTCATGTATGTATATGTTTTTACTTAATAAAATCCTTTATTATGAACCAATATAAAGACATAACAACTGTCATAGTTGTAACGTAATTAAAATTAAATCGCAGACTGGCTATCTATTCAATATTTTGAATGCAGTGCAGTGTAAATACAAACCATTGGTAATATTGGTCGTGTTCTTCTATACTAATATATTAAGCCAGCCACAGTTTGTTTGAACACGTTAATCTCTGAACCTACTCATTTGTTTCAACAAAATATAATTGTGTTTTAAAGCCTGTTTATTAAGGAAGGTTACAAGCTTTCTCATAACTCTACGACCATATTTTAGCATTGGGAAATGCGTTTAGGCATACCACCTGCCTCTGCAGACTTGCATTCCTAAGATTTATATATAAAGATATTAGATAAGGGTGTCAAACCGCAGTCAGATCTAGTATATAGTAGTAGTAGCAGTGTATAGTACAGCATAAAATTCTCAAACTCAATAACCAACAATGTATTGTATTTCCATTATCTTCACTAAATAACTTTGAAGCAGGCGGTAATTCAATTTTAGTGTTAACGCCAAGTCGCAAACAAGTTTTAAAATGTATTGGGTATCGGTTACGGTAACCCAAGGTTCTCAGACTTGATACACGTTAACGTTCAGATAAAAATCTTTTCGTGTTAGTTTTAAAGCTGTGGAATGAAGATGTTACTTTTCTCGTTGAAAATAAAAGAAGTTCGAAAAATAAAAGAGAGCTGGACTTTTAAGATATATTTACTAGTAGGTAGTAATTAGATTTTAAGTGTAATAAACATGTTAAGTCTGTCCTTGTTGAAATAAGAAACTGCTATAATACATTTTGACCTGTTCAGTAATTAAGTTCTTTAAAGTATATACTTTCAATATACATGTTTATTTCTACATATTTTAATGTTACTTAATATAATTATATATAAATATAATTTTGTGCAAATACTATTAACAAAATACTTTATTTTATATATAGTACAAACGTTTATATAAAGAAAAATGTAAGATAATGTTTATCTAGTAAATTACGAGATAATCAACAAAAACAAAATCATAACACCATACAAATAAACGACCAAATGATAAGGCAAAAGCTAGCCGCGCCGTCCTCGTGATAATAAAACGTGCTAGTCAGACAAACATTGTTCCAAATAATCAGTTAAGGTGGAATCTTGGGAAAATATTACGTGACCGAGAAACTGAGGCTTTTCCAAGTTATCGAGTTCCCAAATTCTGCTGTTTGTCTTTGATTTATCTAACTTTAATCATTGAATAGTCGTTGTTTAATTACGCAACAATTTAAGCATGTATAATTACATATCTTTATTAAACAGGACGTACTGTATTCATCCTTATTAACGTCACACTACTTGACACGGGTCTTCCTTTATTACGAGGGGGATCAGACCATAGGCCAAGTGCGGGGATTTCGAAAACTTCTCACAAACATGCAGGTTTCCTCACGATATTTTTCTCCACTATAAGACAAGTTTTTTTTTTATGGGACAAAGGGGGCAAACGGGCAGGAGGCTCACCTGATGGTAAGTGATCACCTCCGCCCATGGACATCGGCAACACCACAGGGCTTGCAGATGCGTTGCCGGCTTTTCAGGAAAGGGAGGGAGGGAGGAGGGAGAAGGACGGGAGTAGGGATAGGGAGTGGGCCTCCCGGACTGTCACTCACCGGACGAAACGCGACAGCATAGCCGCCACTTCACGCCGGTCTTCTGTGAGAGAGTGGTACTATACGGGACGTGCCGGCCCATTCGGCTGCTACCCGAAGGTAACAAGCATGGCACTACCACTTAAGTTGTGTTGTTATGTTGGTAATGATTCGCTTATGAAACTATCAGACGTTTAAACACGCTTCTTTAGATTTTTATTTGATTTGATTTTTTAAGTTTTGAACTCGGTTACCCAAACGAGCGCGCTACCGCTAGGCTAACACTGCCTTTTATTGAAAAGTATTTGTCGAAAAAGGTTCATTGTATACATTTTATAATATAATATAACCAATTACAGACTAACATCACTCGTGACTCGAATCAAATCTCTATTTATAACTAGTTTGTAACTGTAGCTGCACTGTTTTATTTTTTGCTCCATTATTTGTTCCTACTCGTCATATCAATTTAAACCTAAAATAAGTTTGAACATCAACATTTTTATAAATTGTACGATATCTCTCACTAGAATTAACAAACATTTAAAAAACGTACATCTTAAGAAATGTATTTGAATCTCCTTTTTATTGTTTAGTACTAATAAAATGAGTCACTGTTACTTTACTAAAGGTTTTTTTTATAGTTAATTAAAAAAACCCTAACATGCAAGAACTTGTAAATTAACTTTGATATTTCATATCACGTACTTGCCGCCTTGTAAATAACAGCGCTTCGCATTTAACATTTTGACGGGCAATTTGGCAGTGGCACACGTGCACGGCGGCCACTGAAAAATGGCTTTAGAGATATTAAACATTTCCCACTCAAACCGCCTTTTTCGTCAAGATCGAGTGAAGCGCGAGGGCTCATATTATGATTGCCAACCCTAAAGCTTCTTTCGAAGGAAAATCTTTTTCGGCTCTATATTTACCTTTTTCTATATAATGATCTAATTGAATTGACAAGAAAGTTTTACATGAAGTTTTCATAAAAGTATTAGGATGTTTTTGCAATTACTTAGATTCAGAAACATTTTGGCCAATAATATAAAATTTTCTTTTTTCCATTCGTTTCACGTATTATGTTTTTTTTCATTCTTATTAACGAATAGGACTAAAAGTTTAATTACTGTTTATAATGGGTTTTTTTAACTAGTGTTCTAATTTACGTTTTTACACTATATGCGGACAGCATCGTCTTTTGCCTTTGTTACCAACAGTAGCCTACACCATCTAAATATGCTTAGCCATTGCAGCATGATGTAAAGAAAAAGTTTACATTGTAGTACTAGATTTAAAACATACTTAGTACTTACCTAATATAATCATATGGTGATGGATAAAACGAACTCGCACTTGGCTAAGTTTATTTATTATTATATTTGAAACGTTAGAAAATGGCATATTGAAATAATATTTTTTGGTCGCAATCCTAATACGGTATTCTCGGTGACAGTTGTGATTAATGTCCTCATCAGATGCGCGTAGAGTATTGCCGTTTTGTAAATAAATGATATCAATCATTTTACACATAAATTCATGTAAATAAGCACATCATGCGGTGGCACGAATTCCAAACATGAGTTGCGTATAATATTTTATTTACGAACCACCTATTTATTAATTTTGAATGTTTTTCTATATTGACTGATACCTGAATTTTTTGCGTAATTTGATGTATAATTTATTTATATCCCAAGATCCCACGACGGCCAGACCTTCAATATTTTATAAAACAGCAAGATGTAAAAACCATTAAAACTGTCCGTCTATTGAGGTAACATCTTTTTAAGGGTCCCCAAGTAACATATATAAAATTTAGCTATTATACTGTAACGAAAGTATAATTATATATAATTTATTAAAGTTTAGGGGTGTCTGGCAAGGGGTAGCAACTGTCATAAGTGTTCGGTAATAGATGACGACATTTATAAAGGTATCCCGAAGAAAATATAAAAAAAATTGAGCTTTATACTTTAACAAATTTTACTGCTTATTTTATACACCTTTACTACCTGTTACCTGCCCAGGTAACCACAACCCAAACTCTATGGTCGCTGGTCGTTCTTACCTATATAGGGGACATGTACAGAGAAACTTTCAGCTTTTATAAAATAATGAAGGTCTGGCCGTCGTGGGCTCTTGCTCTTTTATAAAATGGAACGTTTTAAAATAAAAAATAAAAATACAAAAATGTGTTATGTTTGTCTTTTTTGTTACCTGTTCAATTAAAAACTGTTGTAGTCCAGTCATGGGTTTATATACTTTATAATGTACCTACTTAAATTTGTGGATACACCATATATATTCATATATGGTGTATCAACTATCTGTTACATTTTTACACAAAGCTTTACCATGAAACCAGATGGTGCAACTGCAGTGTATTAATGTCCCAGTAATTAATTTAAATCTCTTATTTAACTATATAGTTATTTTCCTTTCGCTTCAAATAAAAAAACTTTACAACGTTTAGGTATTAATTTGTATCTAAATGAAAAGCCTAGCTTAGTTTTCTTTCAATAAGTCATTGCAGTGCCGGGTGCACGAAGGGTTGTAATTAAGGTCGCCGCAGAGAGTTCATCAACGCTAGGCAGGGAGAACTCAATTCTAAACCCCGTGTCGTTAACCTTCGGCAAAGAGAAAGTCCCTTTTTAATTGTTGAATAAGTTCTGCAAAATATTTCTGATTTGGAAATAATAAACAAACGAAAAATATAACCTTTTTCAAATAATTAGTATCGTAATACTTAGTTACATAATTTAGAAGTTTTTTCCCATGTTCACCATTTATATATTAACTATATATTAACAATTAAACCATATATTAACAATTAAACTATGAATTGTTTAGATCTAATGTGTATCCCTTACATAATACTTCATTTTTTAAGAAAACTAAATTGCTTCTGTCAAGTTAAAAATATACAATAAATTATATTATAACTTCATTTCTACGAAACAAATAAACCTCTACTTACCAATACTTACAGTACATGACGTTTGCTGCAACTATATAACAATAGAATGTTAAAGCTTTTTGTTTTAAAACTAACTTCTATTATGTTACTCTTGCGCTCTGATTGAATTTTTAATAATATAGGTACATGCTACACAATTGATTTAATACCATTTTAGGAGCAAAACTTCTTCTTTTCCCTGATTTTTTTTACTACTATGCCACTTATTGGGCCAAGATTTTGAATATATCCTTATATATGCATATCCTTAGAGTTCTTTAGATTGAATGATTTCTAAACATACAGACCAAAAAAAATTCGAAATTTCAATACTAATATTAAATATAACCGAGCTACAATACTTTGCTAGTAAACTTGTGGTCCTGAAGTATCTTTAAAAAAAAGAATCGCAATGACTGAATGAACTTTTTATAATACAATGGAGATCTCTAGAAATTTTATTTAACCTTTTAATTACAATTTTACTACACCACGACTAGAAGATAACTCTATTAGCTGAAGTTATTCCGTTGGTTTTTCTTGAACATTTTTACACTAAACTTTTCTCATCAGAGGAAAATATTCATTCCTTAGTTTCATTTTCCAATCGTGGTCGTTTTTACCTTATAATTTTCTTAGTTCAATCGTTTCTTCAATCCCTAATGAATTTTAGATAATTAATGGAGGCAATTTGTTTTAATGGAACCGCAGGGTTCTTAGCGGTACACCCACATTTTAAGCGATATTTTGTAGTTAAGTTACTTTATGCCCTATAATATTATCTGATCACGTAATTTTGAATTATGAGAGCTTTAATAAGCTTGCCTTTGTAATACCTGTTATATAATTGTACTTTATTGTAAAACTGAAAGGTATTAAAAATCGAAATAATGTAAATTACAAGACTTTACCTGTGGCTTCACCTCTTGTTTGGCTCTACAACGAATTACATTTTATAATTTTTGGTTCACTTAACCTACTTATCATATATAGCGACATGTGCGCGAGAGTTCACACTATACAAATATTATGCAGATTTAAAATAAGCATTAAAAACTTTTTCTTCCATTAAGAACATGTTTTTGATTTTTTTATCATGAAGTGAGCTTTTAAAAAAAACTATTTTCAAAAATACAGCATCTTTAACACAGACTGGTCATATATTTTGTTGGAAAGTAATTATCTTACGTCTTTAGGTAAGTATGTTCTATACATACTAGCGACTCAACCTCGCTCCGCTTCTCGTTCCGTCTCAGGTAAACATCCCTTAGAAATTTGATATTCCTTAATAACTTTTAAAATAATCTATCCTGTGGTTTTTTGTGGATGCGTTCCCAGACAGACCGACAGACAAAAAATCGGTATCCGGATCGACAATAATGGCGATAATTTTAATAAGATTAAAAAAAATAATAATTTACATATTCCATTCGCGTAGAATTTAATTATATTCATAGATATATACCTAAATGGCATACGAGATTATACAGAATTCATTTCCTAATTCAACTGAACCAACTTGGGCGGCAGGTGTGAAGTGTTCAAAAAGCAATTTTCAATTAAAATTTGCTCTACTATGACAGACGTTTCATTAACCCAGTTTCATTCCGCGGGAATTCCGAACCTTCATATACTGGGATTAAAATCGCGATATTCCGTAATAATAGTGCTAATAAATGTTAGCTATTGTTCTCGGGTAAAATGTAATTAGCTGTTTTGATTAACTTCTCTTTAACTAACATTTGTGATAAAGCTGTTATAATGTATGATATAAAAATGGCATAGTATTACGTTTTGTATAGGAATGAAGTTTGAATTAATAGAAATATTTTTTATTATCTATATAATTAAACAATTGTTATTATCTAGTAAATATCGTTAATTAAAAGACAAAAAAGCTTAGAGCTTTAGCTCTACAAGCTATAGTTATTATATGTTTCCATGCACAAAGAAATTCCTACGACTAAGTCGTTATACTTACTAAAAAAAGTCGTAGTTGTTAATGAATAACCAAAGTATAGTCCAACGAATACTTTTTTCACTTTTTCTCTTAAATTATATCGCGGTCTTGAAACCTTTACAAGGTCTATAATTCAGTTGAACTTTCAAATTGCCGTAACTTTTATTGAAGAATGAATTGTTTTTTTGGCTACAATTTCGATTAAAATTTATCTTATATTTGGTATTTCATTTCGAAAGTAAAATCTTAATTCTTAAAATCCGAATTCTCCGCTTACAAAGTACAAACATCGATCGTTGTTTACATAATACAATATTTTGTCAGATGCTCTATTGCATTCATAATAGAAAGGCTAATATAAAGGTACATACGATATCCTTAAACATTGCTATTGTTTTATAATCTCGATGTGGAGATTTAACTCTAATAGATATACGTTCGTTATGACAGAATCTATTTTTTTTTATTTCAATTTTCTAACTAAAAAGGCAATATTTGATTGTAAGTTATTCGGCAAGCTTAATTATGATTATTTTATTATTAGAATTATCCATTTTAGATAAACAATTATTTTTACGGAGCTTTTGATTATCATATTATTAGAGAAATATATTTTGATGACATATAACTTTGATGGATTATTTACCTTGGGTTAATTACATGGACATCATCTTGATTTAACAGATTTTCTAAGTATTTTAGTATGTGCAATGAAAGTTGTGAATGAGATATTTATGACGTTACAAACGTATTTGTATTTATTTATTTTTCATGTAGTGTGTTAAATGTTTTTTTATTTGATTATTAACAAAAGTAAAAAAAATATTTACATAAAATTTGAAATAAAAATCGAGAGAATTCGTATAAGGTCATTTCGGTCACATCGCTGGTTGTGTAAACGCCATAAAAATTTATGCTAAAGCACACAGGAAATGTACGTCGAATAAAGGGATACAGTCTCATGTCAACAGAATGTTTATTTAAAGGGTTGTGTCAATTTGTGAGGTACAAATACATCTGGGTGATTGACCTCGTTATACGTAAATATCCCATGGGAAATAGTGAGATTTAAGTTACGCCGAGAAGGGTCCTATTGATGGTTGTTACACTTGAGTGCAGTGTAAACGTCAACATGTTTGAACTTTTTATTTTTCATATTATTTATTATACTAGCAATACCTGCGGCTTCGTTCGCGTTCTAGTCAATATTTAAAAGTAGTAGTAGATAAGTAGAAGGATGAAAATTTAGGGTTATAACTTATAAGTACTGTTTGATGCCAAATCATAAAAAAGTAGAAAATAAAAATTTGGTCTAATAATAAAAAAATAAGGTATCTAGATAGGGCCACCCTTATTACCTAAGGGAATAAAAAATTGCCTACGGCCTGTTCTCAGACCTACCAAATATACCTACACAATAATAATCATAAAAATCGGTGAAGCTGTTTCGGAGGAGTTTGATAACAAACACTGTGACACGAGATTTTTATATATTAGATATAGATATGTAAATGTATGTATTTAGCTCCATTTAACGTCTCACTGCTGAGCATGGGCTTCAATACGAGGGGGATGAGGCCATAGTAAATAGATTGACTAAAAACGTGACTCCTGAAAGTCTGACTAAAAACTCTGACATGAAGGTTTTCTCACGACGTTTTCCTTCACTGTAAGACCAGTAGTAATCTTGTTAAAAATGATTTGCATATGTGAATGTCACACGTGCGAGTCTCGGATTTGAACTCGGATCACTCGGTTATCAAAGCTAGCGCGTTACCACTAAGTAAATAAGTACAAGAATTATTACTAGAATAAATACTAATGAATGAAAAGTGAATAAAGATTAAACCACTTTAAGTTACAGGCTTTATGTTTAGAACTGTCAGCTCTTCTATCTGGTTTCGTATGTGTTAAATGACACATCCGTCGGTACATACTCTGTAATTATGTATTAAGTGCTTCTAGTCTCATATTATCTGATACAAATTACATATTATACTATATTGTATGCTTAAATAATGTCGAATAATTATACTCGCATATTCGTTCACACGTTTTATATGAATTCGAATAGATAGACTGATATTATCACTAAATTTTTGGGTTCATTTGAAAACTAACAAAATTAAAATAATTGAAAATATTGGTAGCCCAGTGGAAGCGCGCTCGCGTAGAAAACCGACTGTGGCGGGTTCGAAACCCGTGTCATACATGTCTGATATGTTAATGTGCGTAGCGCTTATCTTACGTGGAACGACTACATGTGTGAAAATCTGCACCGTCCACGTGTGAGAGTAGGTACATAGCCAGTTATCGAAAGACATGTAAAGTCCGCCAAACCGCACTTGGCAAGTTTGGAAGACTATGGCCTGATACGCCTTACACTTTAACGTTAAAATATTAGGCTAATAAGTATGAATTATATTAAAATATTTAAACAAGTAGATCATATTATTACCAAGGATATATTACGCTCTTACTTACGTAGAATATACGAAATACGAACAATATAAATTTAGAATCTTAGGTACACTTAGGGGCCTTATGAAACATAAATAGTAAGGGAATTGTTGAGGAAAAATAACAAGAAAAATTGAATTCTAGGAACAATTCTCTGTTATTATTAAAATTAATGTTTTACAATACCTGTTTAAATATTCTTGGAAAAAAGAATAATAGGAAAAAACAGTATAACAAATATTATAATAGCAAAGCTGGTGTGTCCGAACGTATCACGTACACAGCGTTAAGTTTATTTAAATAAAAGGCTGTAGGTTTAAGTGGACATCGAATGCAGTCCAAATCCCGTCCTCCCCGGGCGAGTCACGTCCATACTCTACTGATGTCCTGGAAATAGAGGAAATTTAGTACGCTTAATATATGAAATATGTATATGAATTTCATTTATTCATTTTACATTTCAATTAGAATTTTTTTTCCTATAATTGTTTGTGGGTATTTTTTGTAGGGTTTTTTGGTATTTTCCTGTATACGTTTATTTGTTATTAGGAAAAGAAAGTGGAATAAGCTTCTTTTTGAAGCCGGAAAATATCTTTTTCAGGAGGGTAATTATATTATAATAAAATTCATACATATTTTCTGCTTGGAGTTACATGAGTATTTTTCTGTTTGTAGATACAAACACGAGCAAAGTGAATGTACATATAATTTTACTTGAAAATACCTTCTAGTCTTAGATATTATTCTGCAATGTCCACAAAAGCTACGCAAAGTAGATCGTTTTTGATGGATGGATGTTTGTTACTTAATTACCAGAAAGGTTGGACGTATCTACATGAAATTTTTTCAAAGGTATTAAATTTATGTCTGGAATAGCACTTAGACACTTTTGAGATATTTTTTTTTGTTTTTCACGCCAGCGTAGGCGAGCCGCTAGTGTACAAATACTTGCAAATAACCCTTGCTTTGCCCAGGTGCATTCTTAGGTTTTATACGACTTTTAGCAAATTGGACTCCTAGCAATATTCAATATAAAGTTAGTTTAGCCCATAGCAAAGCTATGTACTAAATGGACGTAAAATATAAGCCGTTACAAACACACACATACACTCTTATATCTCAACATCTCTAACTTAAAACTATAATTTATCTTCAAATATGCGTTCAATATTTTAAAAAAGGCTGTATACTAATTACCATTAAAACAATAAGTAATAAAACAAAACTCGTAAAATAGTTTCATTGAGACCTTTTCTTTATTAATTAAATCCGAATGATCTGAACTGGCTGTTGTTCGCAGTAAGAAGTAAAATTGAAAATTGAATATTAAACAAATATACTCTTACAACTTATTAAGTACTCGTAGTCCAACAAAAAGTGATTTATGAACAAAAGCAATAATAAAAGTGAACCGGCGTCGCCCTTTCAAGTTCTATTATGTGAAAATGACGGCGGTAGTTACGTTTCATTCCGCCAGACGGCAGCAGTCGTGAATAGTCTAGTGTTAACAGCCTCATAAGAGTGTAATATTATAATTTTAACAGTGCAAAATGATTAAAAATAGAATTAATGACGATGTACATTGTACTACACGTATTGTAGAAAATGTAAACATCTACATATACAAATTGTATTTAACCGCAAAAATCTTGCATATTTTTAAGGATACTAAAACGTACCTACTACTGAGATACAAAATAGCTAAGCTTGCACAAACGTTCAGTACTTAACAATAAAAATGTAATCAAAATTGGCATACTTTATATTTAAGACTTGCGAAGCAGTTACTCACCTTTACGAGGGTAAAGTCGTTTTTAAACGAGTTAGTGAGCACGCAATCTCGACCCAAGTGCCGGATTTATTTATGTGCTGGAAACACGATTATTCTTTAAATTTAAGACGCCCGTAACTCTACTTACTTTATTTTAGCGGTTATAGCTATGAAATTTGGGCGGTTCATATTTTTTGCGCTTTGGAGCTCTTGATATATTACGCCATTTATAGTAATGTTACTTGGATGTAAGTTATGTCTCTCCCCTGTGTAATATAATCCACTGTAAAATAATTTTGGGCGAAGAAGAACCTTTACTTCTAGTTTGTATTTATGTAAAAAATATGTACATTTAATATTTATGTACCTACTACTAAAATAATAAAAACATTTACATATTCTTGTATTTACATACAAATATTTGTTATATTTCATTAGATATTATGTGAAATATTAGACAGACAGTTCACAATGATTGTTAATCGAACTTTATAGAAATTTACACAAAGCCCCCTTGCCCGAATTGCATTATACCTACATTGTGTTTTCAGCTTTTATCGCCGCAGCCAGCCACTGCCTCATTGAAGTTCCCAAATGTCTCTAAAATTAGCCTCTCCGATATTAAATTTAGCGATATAGCTACGAACTTCAGGAACAGACTAATTTTAATTTTAATCGTTAGGGTTAATTTTATTCGTTAAAACTTTTGAAGGCCAAATATTTGCCAAAATAATTTGGAACTCCGTCGTTTGCTTTAGCCGTTAGTGATCCGATTTTATATTTCATTCAAATTGCCTAATGTTTAGACCTAAATAGATTTGAGCTTATATTATAACTTTAGATACACAATTACAATTTTTAGTTAAAATTATATTACTGTGCAATGAATTATTTAAAACTTACCTAATTAAAATAATGACAATAGCTTAAAATCTAATACAAAATTAAATTTAATCAATTATTTCAATTTCTCAGTTGGACCTAAAAACTAAGTGCTAATTAAGTAATAAGTACTCTTATTAGTATATTGTAACAATTTACTAATATAATAAAAACGTAGTATTTTATAATTTTGAACGTAGGTACGAGTTATTCTGAAACTAAGTATATATTAACTTCAATTAAAATCAACAAAATACTTGCTGTCAGAAGTCCATGTACAAAGCATACAACAAACACATAAAACGAAAAAAAAAGAAGATAATTGTACTCGTCGTTAGAAGCGTTTAAAAACTAATATTAATTCGTTGCACGGGACGCTGAGAACACTGAGGCGTAAAATTCAATAAGGCGACGTCCTGCGTGAGCGATCTAGATGCGAACGCGAAGCGGCGCGGCACGGCGCGAAAACAACAAACATTCGAAACCTATTGAAGTGGCCTATGTGACCAAACGCACGTGGGGTGCGGTGCGGAGCGGCGCGAATTGACGCGAACGCGATCAGTTGGCTTGATATTTTCGCGCGAAGTGGACGCGTCGGCCATATTTTTTTCAAGCAAAAATTGTTGTTGAATTAATGTCGGAAGTAGAACTTCTTATTAATGCTATCCAAGAACGTCCTACATTCTGGGACAAAAGGAATAAAAGTTATACACTTCTTCAATATCTCATATTTAAGACTAGCTGTGCCCGCGACTTCGATCGCGTGGACTACAGGATAAAATCAAACTATGATAAAAATTAAGATTTGTTTTTTTCTACGTATTTTTCCAGGATAAAAAGTATTCCATTTTATGCCCAGGATAATAAAGTATAATTATACCAAGTTTCATCGAAATCGAACCGTTAGTTTTCACGTGATGCCTGAACATACAGACAGACAGACAGACAGACAGACAAAAAATTTTTTAATCGCATATTTGGGTTTGATATCGATCCAGTAACACCCCCTGCTATTTATTTTTTCAATATTTTCAATGTACAGAATTGACCCTTCTACAGATTTATTATATGTATAGATATGAATTTTCCAACAACATTAGCTTCCGTCCGCCCATGACAAATGTTTAAACGGCGGCGGAGGGCGCGGAGGGGACGGTTCGCGCGCACGTAGGACAGAGTAGCCGCATCGCTCCGCACCACATTAAATTCGCATCGGATCGTTTCGCAATCGCGTTCGCGTTGAGTCGTCCACGTAGGACACTGTGTAAATGTTGTGCACGAGACGGCGACGGAACGACTTGTTAGTGCCCTATTGGATTATATAAACTGAACGTTGCCACGTTTTAGGTTATTTTCGCACGCTCTAGTGGCCCTTTGCCACACTGTGTATTAAAATTATCATGTCGCTTTAGCCTTTTTAATTTATGGTTTTGATTAATGTGTAAATTTCTTCTGTTACTTGGTTTGAAATGAAAACAATTCTGGTATTTCAGTTGTAAATTTTGACAAAAAAACTACTACACAATATAATGTATTAAAACTACACAAATAATTAAAAAATACTGCATGTATTTTGCTCGAATCATGTGCTACATGATAGGAACATAAGTTATTTTTACCTGGTACATGCCCTTTTACAGGGGGGTAATAGGAAGAGGGAAGTAAGTAATAGGTCTCTTAATTGTGTGCTCACCTAATTATCTTACATAACTCAAGCTTACTTCATTCGCCAAGAAAATTTAAAGCCTTAATAAATCTGTAGGATGCAAAATTCTTAGCAAAATCTTGATTTAACAGAATATTATCGAATACTTGTTTGTTCTTTTATCAAAAATATAAAGTATGATATATTTCAAACTATTATTTGGCTTTAAGAACACAACGGATTTGTTACACGAAACGATAGACTGAGTCGAAGAATTCAATAAATGTTGTCCAAGAGACAGTGACTTACGACCTGTTGAGTTCCCTTTATATACCACTGAGCAACCAACTGCCTTGTAAGAAGTAAGTTTTTCAAAAATAATGATAAGTTAAAATTACCTTTGAATCGCAGCAAGTAAACTGTATAATATTATATAATGTATCAATAATTGTTGCTCTACATAGTGTAAATGAAAGTCGCTTTCCACCGTCTTTACGGATTTTAATGCTGTTTAAATCATACATTGACAAGTGGGCAAGAGGAACGTTTTTTATTATAGTAAGAAAAGTCACATCGAAGTCCTAACAGTCTGTTTAAATAGATCTGTATTAATACAATAAACTTAAAAAATTTACCAGGATATACAACATTCTATATTTCATATATATAAACGTAAACAAAGGATTAAGCAAGATACCTACAAAAATGCAAATGAGAACCACCGAATTTCAACCCCAAGTAAAGAGGTAACATATTTTTGTACTAACACAGGTAGTGCAAAGGTACTCTTTACGACTTACGCCGCGAGTATTATTCTGACGTGGAAGGCTTTATCCTGCAAAATAAAGTTTTATAAAAGGCACAAAGGAAAAACTCTTAAAGGGCATGTTGTAATTACTTCTTCAGAAAATCTATTTCATTTTTTGGAGAGGAACGTTAGATACTGCATTAAATAATTTATTAAACAAATTTCTAGAATTAATATACGACTTTAATTTTAAATATCTACGTAGTTCTAAAATGTATACAATATATACATTTACGTGTATGTAGAGCTCTGTGCTTCTGTTTATATTGCCGATAGAAACTCCTATCAGGATAGTATGTTGAATACTTAACTCTCTTGAATACATTGCTATTAACTGGCAAGAAATCTATTCAAATACGCTTTACAATAACTAATGTTTAAAGTTGAAACATGCTTTAGATATCCCATGATATTAGTAATCTCAGAGTACAAAATAATACTACACACTACACTATTGTTTTATCAGTGAAGTAAAATCATTGTTTTAAAATACCATTCTTTTGTCATAATTCGAAATAAATTGTCATTATAATACTTACAAGGGTTTGTTAAACAATATATTTAGTAAAGTCGAGTAAAACTAGTTACTTTTATTATTACTTTAATAGCTATTATTATTTAAAAACAGTGTCCAAACTTTGTTACATATTTAATATTTGTGACAATGGAAATTTTAGGTTACATTACATAATAATCTAATATATAAATTAAAATCTCGTGTCACAGTGCTTGTTATCGAACTCCTCCGAAACGTCTTGTCTGATTTTTATGAAATTTTATGTGTATATTTGATAGGTCTGAGAATAGGTCGTAGGATATTTTTTATTTCCCAACATGGCCTCTCCAGATTTTTTAATATTTATTTTCAGACCAAATTTTTAATTTTTATTTTTTTATGATTTGGCATCAAAAATATTTGCAATCCTAAACTTTTATCCTGCTACAACCAATACCTATTCTTTTACTGTGATTAGAACGCGGGCGGAGCCGCGAGAACTGATAGTGTAGTATAAAAATCTAATGATTAAACAGTTGTTACAAATCATATTTTAATTAAGAAGGTACATTTCATTAATGTTGTCTCAAACTTACCCTTGAAACGTCTCGTCAGCGGTAAACGTATCTAAAGGTATAAGTATCTAAAGAGCAAACTATATGCTTCCATTTAAACAAAGCTCTTGTAAGTCGCCCCTTTTACTGAATAAGATGTCGAAATAATATGTGAGCTTTATCACATTTGAATGTTAGACACATATATATGTAAGTATTTGTTGAAAGATCCAACAAACAACGTGTCATGTGTAACTCGAATGATAGAAGAAAAACTTTTTGCTTAATCTCGTAAAACAGGTTAGGATTCGATAAAAGGGTTGCTGACTCGAAAAGATTTGTATTCTTTTGTTATACTGTTCCTTTAGAATATTATTTTGAATTTGTTTTTACATACTTTTATAAACTTATATATTTTATTATTGCAAGTGAATAATAAGTGAAAGGTATTCACCGACAGATCGAGAATTTTAAGGCTTTTCATTTTTAATTTTTTCCGAAGCACTTTGTATTTTTTATAACAAAGAAATTATAAATGTCAAATGGGTTGTTAATGATAGAAGTCCTTGAAGTTGTATTAACACAAAATATATTCGTTTTAGTGTTGGTACGAGTACTTAGTTTAAGCTAAAGTTAAAAAAGGAAACATACAACGAATTCCAACCATACTCCTTTTTGCAATAAAGAAGTATGCTTTTTATTACTTACTTAATTAAAACAATTATTCTGTTTGAACCCTCAATCTAAATTTTCCTAGTTCACTCAAATTGCAAGCCCAATAAAATCTGCCAGCGACTAAATTTAAAATTGTCGACGTTGGCGTAGCGTCTAAGTGTGTACCTATACAGGTATCTACAGCCCTTTCAGTTACGTGTATTAGGGTTCCCTTGACAAACCAAAAATTTAATATTTTAATTTTTAGTTAATAGGAAATACTAAATAACTAACTACATTATTTTTAAAGTAATATTTTTATATTATGTCTCGTTACTACAAATATAGGTTTAAAATAACAATCAAAGACCTTCACAAGAAGTAGTTCATTATAATAGTGACAAGAGTTAATTTAATAAATATTTTGTTTCAATACAAAATGTTCATTCTAATCGCCATAGGCAACGCAGAAGACGCAAGGCAAAGACGCAAACTAGGTATGAAAATTTAAGAATTATGCTACATTACATATTTTCTCCCCTATACTTTCGAAGAGTCTTAAGCATTTTTGAGTACCAAAATTATCCTGAAGATGATTAGCAATGGTGATCAAAACCCCTAGTCCTTAACGTAATGACGTGCTTTATCGCCGCCATCATCGGACGTAGTTCAGGTATCTTTGGAAATATCTAATTCAAGGATTATTAAAAAATATTATTAAGGTGCAAAAAGATTTAAAAATATTAGCTGGTGTATCTAAAAGTATCGTATTATTATTTTGTTTTTTGTTTTGAATATTTAAATAAATTTCATTCTAATTTAATATTAATGGGACTGGCTTATAGCTGGAAGTAGGTATAAAACAAATAGTGTTCTTACAAATAATGTGTGCTCTAAATGTTTTTTGAATAAAAATAAATAAACTATAATAGTCTAGCAAAATAAATAGGTCTAATAAAACACTCTACTAAGAAAACACAAAAATAGTATCAATGTCACATAGAGACACTTGACGCGAGGCTTAGACCCTCCCACTCTAAAGTCTTCAGACACGCACGTACTCTAACCTTTGTTTTGGTTTTCATTACAAGAGGTACGTGGTGAATCATTAATGGTCCCAACGAAAACTTAGCTATATATACTCGTAATAGTTAAATACGAAGTGACATTCAAATTCTTCTTGCACTAAAGTAAAGTGCACAAACCATTTTATTTTTAACTGCCTTTCAACATCAATAAATTTTCAGGTAATAGTCTTTGACTTTTTAAATTTTGTTTGACAGTATTACTTAACTTTTTCAGTCAAAAAAGAACTTTAAATCACTTGAGAAATGTTATTAAATATTATTAATTCAATGAATTTCTTTCGTTCGCACACGTTCGTTCGTCAGAAATAGGCCAATTAATTTTAAAAATATTATTAAAAAAATGTATTACACCAACTTTACGTTACTTGGAAGAACCATGATGGTTAGGATAGACGCGGTAATATGTAATTATACTACTAGAATACTGTATTAGGACTATTCCTAAACTATTTTGTTACCTTCAGACGAACAAAAAAAAAGAAGTGACTTTTAGAAAATGTCAAAAAGTTAGATAAATAACTGTTTAAGAGTCATTGAATCATGCATTGAAAAACGGTTAATTATTGAGTCTTGCTTCAATAATTGCTAGCAACACCCGCAACAGTAGCGCGTCGATGGCTCTCGTGACGTTGATCGGACTCCACAGACTATCGGGGGAAACTCAACAATGGCGGCAATACGTAATTAAAAATGGCTGCCGATCTAACAAAGACCTCAAGCTTTCTGCCTACTGAATACCGTTAAACTTTTGCTGTACTTGCATTAAAGTGTAGACTTAGATGTTTTGTTATATATAAATCTTATTGTGACCTAAACATTTTTTTGATATGAAATTTTCTTAACTATTTGTATTAAAAAAAACATTCGAATATTTTCTTGTGCCTATTTTTAAGTCTGAAGCGATGCGAACTGAAATAACTTTGATTTTGCATTATGTTTAAAATTCCAGATATTTTGTAGAAAATGAATAGAAAATGGTTACTCTGAAAATACGATTATATTTTATACATTAGAAAGTATTATTTTTTTTCGATATATTTACGTTTATATCAAAACAGTAACTTTTCACATACTCGTAATAAATAAAAAAAAATACTATTTTATTTTACATTAAATACTGCGAAGTGTAAAACGTAAATCAAATACCTAGTAGGTACGCAAGTGCTTTAATATATCAGTAAGTCCTACGAGGGAGAGGTATATTTCATTTCATTCATGTATTTTTTTGATAAAACTATTAATATATATTCGTATAAACATTTTGAAAAAGGGTTTTTTTAAAAAGGTTATTTTTATATTACGATACATTTTTATAGCCACATGTGTTTAGATTTCCCAGCCATGATGCTTTTTGCACGTAGTCAGTATAAAGAGCTTAAGGCAGCTATTATTTCGTCTCAGATGAGATACGTGCGAGGAAGTTCTATGTAGCTTTGCTTTATTAAATGTTTCAAGGTATTCAGCATTTACTAAGAAAATTTTTGCGAAGGATAAATAAGAAAGTATAGGGCGAGTTCCCTGGAGAAGAGTATTTCATTTTTAAATAGAGGCGTTTCCGAGAAAACTTGATATACATTGTAAATTAATTTAACGAAATAAATACATAAGTTAATAACAACAATTCTTAAAATTGCAAAGTAAAGTAAAATTCCCATTTGTTATTAATGTTTTTTTAGCCCTTTTGGCGTATCCGACGTTTTTTCTAAATTATTTAATAATTTTCATAAACAATAAATAATATATAATGTTTTACTTATATTGGGCAAAAACGTAGATACAGAACACTGGACTAGAGTAATTTTTTTGCCATCCGTCAGAATAAAATGGCGAAAAGGCGCGACTGAGACAAAACAATCGTGCGGCCAAAAGTTTTCTGTATTAGTTATTACATTACTAATAATATGATACAATTTTTAATAACATTCTATTTATAATTCAAATTGGAATATAAGACAGGTATTAGACGCACGTTTGCTTTTTCTCTCCCTAGAGAGTAATCAATTTTATAAGAGAATTGAGTTCATTTTCTCCATAATTTATAAATAAAAAAAACTTTACTTAAATACCTACTTATATATATATAACAGATATCTGTGGGTAGGTTAATAAGAAAAATTTTTTAACTTAGAATTTTTAAGGTCTTTTCATAACCTCTGTATAGTTGTAGAGTAGTAAGAGCTGGATAGCTGGATTTGAAATTTTTAACCGACTTCAAATAAGGAGGAGGTTCTCAATTCCTCGGGGACTTTTTTTTTTTCTATGTATGTTCCCCGATTACTCGACGATGGCTGGACCGATTTGGAAAATTCTTTTTTTGTTTGAAAGGGTATAGTTTCTAGTTGGTCCCATAGTCACCAAGTCACGATCTGATGATGGAATCCCAGGGAAATCGAAGTCAACTCTCAAATTTTATAGGCACTTATTACGTTTTTCATATATTTTCTAAAGCTGTTCAAGTATTTGCGTCTGATAATCATCATCTCCTGTAGTTGAGCTAATGATGGAAGGTACAACTCCTCAACGGTTAGGAGTTAAAAGAAAATTCTTTCAATATTATACGTTATTATAGACCGATAGTTAAATTCTTTCAGGCTCTTATTAACCGACTCTAAAAAAAGGAGGAGGTTCTCAATTCGTTGGGGACTTTTTTTTATGTATGTTCCCCATTACTCGAAGATGGCTGGACCGATTTAGAAAATTCTTTTTTGTACATAAACAAAATAAGTATCTACTTTCCGTTAAAAATTTAAAAATAAATTATTTTTAACAAAAAACAAAAACCGACTTCAAAACTATACAAATCTAAACTAAAAAGTAGAAAATAATACTTTTAAGAACTTCGTTAATTTAGAAGTCGGTGCCAGCCAAAGCAAAATAACCTTAAATAGACACATATTCGATTCATCTATATCTATAATATTTGTAAACATAATCAAAATACCGTTCGAAAGTTCCTTGCAAAGGCAAGATAAGTCTATCCGTCTTGGCTGGCACCGACTTCAAAATTAACGAAGTTCTTAAAAGTATTATTTTCTACTTTTTAGTTTAGATTTGTTTAGTTTTGAAGTCGGTTTTTGTTTTTTGTTAAAAATAATTTATAACATATAAAATCTATATTATCGTAAAATTATAAAAAATAGGCCTTGTTAAAAATTTCTATCTACATTGATAAGAATACTAATACAACGACGGAGTTTGATTTCGCATGGGAGTTGCCATCGCATCGTTCATATTGCTGTCTAATTTATACCACTCTTTTCATTCTTTTGTTTTCAGGTTAAAATTAAAATGTCTATTGAATAACAAAGCTACTGTTAAATATAAATATAGTATGTTATGTGTTATGATAGATTTATTACATTTTTCTTAGGATTATAGATTAATAGGAGGAGTATATAAAGTTAATTACTAGTAAATATACAAGTCTACAAGTCTGATGATTTTAAAATGAACTTTTATTTATGTTAACATAGAAAAAATCTGTGCTTAACTCAAAAAACTCAATTATGTATTATAATACAGTTTCACTTCATTTTCTATGGGAAATACATGGGAAGATTTAGTTTATTTAACATGTCTAAACAACACAACTAGCATAGCACAAGTCTGTTTAGCCAAGTATTGCTGCTATTTCAAGAAAATAATAAATCTATATCTATATTATATATAAAAATGAATTGCTGTTCGTTAGTCTCGCTAAAACTCGAGAACGGCTGGACCGATTTGGCTAATTTTGGTCTTGAATTATTTGCGGAAGTCCAGAGAAGGTCTAAAAGGTGAAGTACCTAGGGATGAACCCAAGCGAAGCGAGCGTGAGTCGCTAGTCTTATATATAAAAATGAATTGCTGTTCGTTAGTATCGCTATAACTCGAGAACGGCTGGACCGATTTGGCTAATTTAGGTCTTGAATTATTTATGGAAGTCCAGATCAGGTTTAAAAGGTGAAGTATCTTGTGACAAACCCGAGCGAAGCGAGGGTGAGTCGCTAGTATTATATAAAAATGAAATGCTGTTCGTTAGTCTCACTAAAACTCGATAATGGTTGGACCGATTTGGCTAATTTTGTTCTTGAATTATTTGTAGAAGTCCAGAGAAGGTTTTAAAAGGTGAAGTACCTATTGACGAACCCGAGCGAAGCAAGGGTGAGTCGCTAGTTCTTTATTAAAAGTTTTTTTTTGTTAATTTCTTAAAAAAGTCACTTGACTACAGTTGACTTGACCTTTATCACGTGGAATGGAGAAGACTTGAAGGTAATCTCCTTCGTCTAATAAATTAAGTAAATGAATAACTTGAACAATGAACATATTAAAATTATGAAAACCACATCATTCCACCCTAGAATATATTAAGGTAGACGTAATCAAATTTAAGTTATGGAGATAATTATTCAAATTTATGCCTCCTATATATTATGTTTTAGATCTTGAATTTAAACAGATCGCAGCGGCAAGTTCGCATCATCTGGCTTGTTTAAATTTTCTTTATTCACAATTTAAGTTTCTTAAGCTTAATTGATTTGAGTATTTGCATAACGTTATTTTCTAATATTAAAAAAATAGATATATAATCTATGACTTTTAAAATATAGCTAAGAATTGTACCTTTTAAAAAAGTTACAAAAAAGGCTTCGATGTGTATTTCCTAAAGAACAGTCGTAATAACTATTTGTATCTGTATAAACATACTTAGTGCATATAATTTTTTTTTGAAACAATATGTTTGAAAATCAAAATTAACTTTAGTTTCCCATTACAAATTAATGCAACATCTAAAGTATACGTATATAATAAACTATTTTACTTTATAAATTAATTTGTGTTTTCCATTCGTGTGTATTCGTGTAAGTATAATATAACCACCACCACCACCATAATTACACCGACTTTTTGTATCTTCGTTCGCTCTGTAACTATTGTCACTAATCATATAAGTAATTCCACACACGATCTCTGTATTATTTATTATATAAAGGCGGACAATACCATTCTGTGTTTTCTGCGTTTAATCCTCACATGGTCAACCATATGGGAAATATCTAATTAGAGAAAAGATTATTATTTCTACGTTGGCAGTAATCTTTTATCAAGTTGTACGTTGTTTAATAAAATTTAATGTGTAATAAGTTTTCTCGAAATTACGAATATAAACCCTGGCCATTCTGTTCATCATAACAAATTCGTGACAAAATTTGTTTAACATCAAACATTTACTCTATCTTAATCAAAGTATCGATACTATAAAACGATCAAAATAAAACACTATAAAGAACAACATTGCTTCATATAGAACTCAGACGTGTAAGTAACGAAGTTCACGTTTCAATTATTTCAGATTTTTAAACATGTGCAACTCAGTTTGAAAAGTTTGGCGTAGACCGTATGATATCGTGAATTTTAAACATTTTTTAGACGCTTTAAACAGTAATACATTCATTAAATGCATAAACCAAATCAGAAATCAAAAAAGAAAGCACAGTCAATATATTAATATATTTCCAAAAATTTATGATTTAAATATAATAATTAAAAGCAATACTTACGAGTATAATCAATATCTACTGATAGTGGTTTGGAAACACGATAAGTAATTTTATTAAATCGAACCTGAACTGCGCCGGTTTGATTTCATAAACTTTTCATGGCACATTTAAAAGACTCGTTACTAAATTCTATTTATATGTAAAGCCCACGATAATAAAACGATGCTAAAACGTCGTAGGAGCAACAAGGCCTCGGCCGTGCATCAGGGATTTGCCAAATATTCAGCGAGAGCGCGGCCATCATCCGCCAATGAATTAGCCAATAAAACCAAATTGAACCAAATAAATCTGCCTTTATTACCTTTTTCTATTTCCTTTTTGAGTGATTCCAAAGAATACTTACTGCTACAAGATCAATAATATCTATCGGATTATTACTGTTTTTAGAAATATTTTTATTTAAGGTCCTTAAGGTAAATCATTTTGAATGTCTTTGATAAATAATGTTATTAAACAAGATGTTCAGTAGAATCAGTAAAGAGCTTTATGTTCCCAAGAAACTTTATAAAAGTTCGCCTGTGAACTTAAATTGATATTTTGCCATGTAATATTTCTTATTTATAACTAGCTGTGCCCGCGACTTCGTTCGCGTGGATGTCGGAACTTAACAATGTATTTTTTAGTGCGAAGCGCTGTTGGAGGATACCGATACAAATCATTGTTTTTTATTTATGCTAATGCTTCTTTATGAACAACATTAGCTGTGGAACTATCTGGAGCGTACACAAAAAGGTTATTGGGGTTGTTTACGCGGGAAAGAGCTACGTATAGTTGACCATGGGAAAAGCATCCAATACTTAGGTCCACCCCCGCAACGGATAATGTCTGGCCCTGAGTTTTATTAATCGTCATGGCATAACAGAGACTGACTATTGAATACTAATACTGATATTTATTTATTTATTTACGTACACAGAAGAAATTAGCTCCTGTTGTGATGTAACGCAAGAACAGAGATTATCAATCAAAATAACTTTTCCATCTTCTTGTACGGGGTATGTGCCATCGCCTATTTGTAACAATAAATCAGAAAACTCCTGTGCATTTTCGCAGCCTCCTAACTGTGCACGCATATTTACACTCAGGTGTGTAGACCAAATGCACATAACCCTAATTTTACTTCTGGAATTTCTATACTTCTTCATTTTAAATTCCAATATCTTTTGATAGACTGAACCGATTGCAAAGAAACAAAAACTAAATGTTACTTCAAGTTACGTTCATTAGTTGTGTATAAAAGTTATCTACATTGCTTTCGTACATTTTACGTGATGCCCGGATAAATAAACAGACAAACCGACAAACCGACAAACAGACAAACAGACAAAAACTCTAAAAATGCTGAAAATGGGTTCTATTGGTTGTCCTTTAACACCCTGGCTATTTTTTTTATAATTTTTTTTGATGTACAAAAACGACTTTTCTACAGTTTTATTATATGTATAGTTAGAACTTACAAATCAGTACAATGTACATATTTCTTAACAAAAATATAAAGTAGTACGGACGGTTTCACCCAAATATACCGGTATTAAATAATATTACCTCAAGTAATACTGACGGTGCTACAACTTCATAATCTACAGTCTTTCAATAATTTCGTCACTATATTATATTTCATGTACAAAATCCAATAATAATTAAATTTCGAAACAGAAGCGACAAAGGGTATAAACTCCACCTTATGTGTTACAAATAAGGTTCAGTTTATAGTCTAATTTAAACACTGTTTACTTTGCTTACATTTATTATATAATACTTTCGACTTCCTCCCCTCAAAGATACGAATAAAACTCTCTATGAAATAGATGGGAGAAAGTTTCTAGAACATTTTAGACCAACAAGTAATTTTATCGTTATTATATAAATGATACAATTGTAATTATACGATCGCTGTCTGTAAATGGAAATTCTTATCGCAAAAGAAACCAAAACAATGCTTGTTATAATTTTTGGCTGTTAGTATATTCGTTTGTTCCCGATAATCTGAAAAATAGCTCGACCAATTTAAATGTGGTTTAATATATTGTAGTAATCTGCAAATAACATTTAGTTTTTTGTTTTATTTAAATCAATTGATAAATAAAAAGTCTCTAGTTCCATATTAAATATTATATAAACAATTTTTATGTCCCTTATAAGAATAAGGGAACCTAGAAGAATCACGAATAACGAATCTAGAAGATAGATTCTTCTTTGAATAATCAAATTCTCATGGCTAAAACTTATTGCTTATTGACAGTTTTGAGTTCAATCTACGATGCCCAAGATCGATAGCTCTATCCTAGCACAAAACAAATATTTGTATAGGTCCTTCAAATATCACCCGAGTTTGTTGGATCACGACGATGTTATTAAAAGTGTTTTTAGGTATATAATGTTTGACGAATTTCTTCATAAATAGTGATATTTACCAGTTGAATATCAATTTTCAAAGTTTTTTTAAAATTTTGCAGGTATACAGATACCTTTTCAATATTAGTATACGCTTAATATATATTAAAATTTATCTTTAAAGTTATCTATCACTTACTTTTACACGTTTAAACCGCTCAACAGATTTCGATAAAATTTTAAACATACGTACTACCTTTAATCCCTTCATATATAAAACATAGTTGTGTTACTATAAATTAGAACTTTTCTCGCGTATTATTTTTACAATTAATTATTATCAAATCATCAATCAAATTGATTGAATTCGGGTAAAATATTGTCCCGCAATTTGCCAGATCTAGTTTAATTGCCAAATTCCATGACACAATGGTCAGTAGACATAAAAGGAGATTGATTTGAATCCTGGGATGCCAAGCAAATATTCAGACTTTCTGTGAATTTTTCTCATTCAACCCACCGCGCTCGTCTTAACAAAAATTTATTTGCTCTTTTGAATGAAATAACAATGCTCTTTTTGTCTAACACATCCCATTTTGTTATCGTAGAGAAGAGTTTGTGACGTAATATCCTTTTAGAGCTAATCAAAATCTTCTTAAAAATCTTAATTATCTATTTTTATTGTTCATACGTTATAATAAAATAATAATACGTTATAATGTATAAGAACTATCCGTTAATTTTATAATTAACTAGGTTTATTTCTACAAATGAAAGATTATCCAGACAAATTTTGACAGAAAATAATATTTTTTATAACAATTTAAATGTAAGTTACTTATGTAAGTTACTTACATAAGTCGTTAGTAATTATGTTTCGATAAAATAGAAAATTTGTAATAATTTCAAATATTCCATTCCATCAGGCATTAGCTAAATACACTAATTACAGGATGTTACATTTAATCACTTTAATAATTTCCAGCAACTATTACGATTGCGGAAGCTAGGCATTGTGCTTGTGTAATGGTCCCATTTATTTATATATAAGGTAAATTTCTAGTAATAATAGTAATATTACTAAGAGTAAAAAACAAAAATATGGATAGAGATAGTTAGTAGTATCCCACGGGAACCGTGCATTTTTCTGGGATAAACAGTAGCATATTATGTACTATATCACTCTATAATCTATAGCGATTCAGGCGTGAAAGAGTAACAAACATTCATCTATCCATCCACCCTCGTTTGTATTTGTTGAAATATCAAAATCTATGATTATAATTTTAGTAGTTCCTAAACAAATAAAAATTAATCACTGTTTTTGAAAAAACTAAACCAACTAAATCAGTCAAGGCCCCTTTTAATAAAGTTATTTTATATAGCCAGGTGTAGAAAACTGATATCATATTTCAATCTTGTAAAGTTAATAATATATCTTCTATATATACAGATTATAAAACCATCTCCAGTTCATCTGTCTGTTCGCGCAAAACTCAAAAACTTGAACTTGAAAAGATTTTCATGCTGTGTTCACCAATGGAAAGAATGGTTATCGAGGAAGTTTATTGAAGCGCTGCTTCAAGCACCGCATCGCTTGATGCAATCGCCGACCCTACTCCGCACCGTCTTGCCTACTGTTTAGCTAATAACTCTTACCTGAAGCGAAGAGTTTTTTGAAAATTATGAAGAATTTTAAACGTTCTACCACCAATTCCTATTTTTTAATAGTGATTAGAACGCAGGCGAAGACGCGGAAATTTCTAGTAATTGTATAAAATACCAAGACATCAATACAATCAGGGACTCTTTGTATGTGGTGACGATCTTGTTTATTTTAAAAAAATATTTGTAATACAGTAGCAATCGATTTTACGTTGTGATTAACCTCTCGATTGATGGCGACGTAAACCCTCGACGCACAACTTTTAACGAGCTCTTCAACAAAAAAAAAACTTTTTTATTTTAAATTATTGACGTTTTAATGGATCTAGCGACGTAAAGGACTTAGCATAATTTGAAGCATAGCAAAAGCAGTTTTTTTAATTAATTTTACTTTAAAAAGACCTTGTATAAAGCCTACAGTTTTCACGCCTTAAGCTCAGTGTTGCATCTGCGTGAGTGCAGTGTAGGCTTGTGGCGTAGCACGTTCCTCGCATGGTTTAAACCCGTTTATACTGGTTTCTTAAGGGTGGCTTCTGGCTATCAGTTACATAAATGCAAAGCTGAGCTTTCGCCTCGAGAACTGTACGTGTTTTAAGCCTTTACTAAAGCCTTTACACTAAGTTTATCTCACCACTATTATAACTGTGAAGGATTAGATAGATGGATGTTTGTTACTCAATCACACAGCATGGATTTGATTTAATTGGGCACAGAGATACATTATTATCTAGAATAGTACATAGGTTACTTTCATCCCGGAAAAATGAATGGTTCCAGTGGGATATATATTTTTTTTATATAGACCGAGGGATAGACTATATATTCCATAATAGCTGTTAAAGATAAGCAAATGTGAACGCTAGTTGCATAGCAAGGTTAAATACTGTTTATGATAGGATTAACTTGTTGGTTAAAAGTAATTGAAATGTTCCATGAGTAAATTATAATTTAATTTATATAAAAATCATGGTCTATTGACGACATTGCTGAAAGCAAAAGAATTACATTTCATTATAGACTTCACTAATCTATCTTCCTGTTATCAAATATAGCATGAAAAAAGCAAAAAGTTATCACCGCCGTACAGCAAACGAATATCAAAATTCACCGTCCATATTTTTGTTACCTTCTAAGCGAGGATATAAAGGTAGAATATTTATATTGAAAATTAAACGTCCTTTGAAATGTGCTACGTCGTATGAGTTGTTACCAGACCGACCCAACAAAATAAACAATTTTCGTTTATTGCTTTGATTATTTACATTTTAATTTTGAGATAAATTATATTAAATTATAATTACTACTTATAAAATAAATAAAGAGTGTAAAACACACATGTCATAATTTTTGAATGTATTATATATTCGTTAAAGACATTTTTGAAAAGACTTCCATAGAAATAAATTTTAATAACATCAACATGCTTTGCATTCTTCGAATAAATAACCTAAGCCTAATATCATATTAAAAATAATAAAAATCAGTCACAATAATAGATTTCATATTTTTTTTATTACCTATTAAAAATTAAATTTCGTTTCGAGACAAATAAGGGCAAACGGGGAAGTATTGAAGTAAGACTATGGAGCAAATATTAAACACTATTAAAATACTAATATAGTCATGTTAAGACAGTTAAATTTGAAAAATAATAAAAGGATAAGTCTGCAATATTTTTTGATTCAAAATACTCTATATATTTATCTCTAAATACGGTACATTAAGTATCTTTTCCTCATAGTATTTACTTTGTACGATTTCATTCCATAAACAAAGTTTAATAACGTACTTTTTCCGCCTTTGTTTAATAGGCGAATGATAAAGCGTATTAATCTCTGGTCCCTTTTACATTTAACTTATTGTCCTTGTTTAGTACAAATATCTGTATCCATTGATGAAATTCCTGCACGCTCGAATGTATAAGCCCAATAAATTTCAAAGGCAAAGACTTTATCACAATGAGCTCAAAATTGTTTTTTTTTCTTTCAACGCACAAGAATGTAATTAACGCATCGTGTGTTTTTTTTAAGACTCCGTAGCCATGTTATAATGAAATCCATGTAAAAATGTCTCGTAATCCGAGCAAGATTATACATTTATAGTACAAATGTATATAAGCAACTAGAGGAACTCTTCAAATAGGAAACCTTATAAATAGGCTTATAGCTTCCTCATTATTACTCACACATGCTGTTAAAGTTAATCATTTAAAAAATTGTTACCAACTACATAATATCAAAACGTAACATTTTTAGCTCAATAGTTTTTCTTTTTACCGCAGTACTTTTATGGAATATATGGGTTATCGACTTCAATAAAAGTTTTGCGGTAGTCAAAAAAAGCCATAATCAGTTGTAAAGTAGGTATAAACAAAATATTTAATTGAAATAAATGTTTTATACTTATTTAAATGAAAAATCCATAAGATATAATGGCAGCTTTAATTCGATTTTATGTTCATGTCTTCAAAACTTCTTCGAAAGCTTAAGTTTGCTCTGTCAAACTTCAGGAGCCATATCTTTTAAAGTATTTTCACAAACTCGACCTTCATTTTCAAACACTATGAATACAATCATCTTAAATTTCCAAAGATTCAAAGCAAATCGCAAAAAGCGTTAAAGCTGTAAAAGTTTGACCTCATTTGAAATATCGGCTGGAAGTCGTCCAATATTTTCGCATTGTCTTAGTTCTGATATTTTCAAAATAGACACGTTCAACTTAAGTCTAAAAACGGTGCCAATTTGACAGTTCTAATGAAAATCTCAATTTAAAATTTTTATATAACCTTTACCATTAAATTTTTGATGGCATATACATAATATTATGTAGTGTCTAGATATGTACATAAATAATTAAACTAGCGTACACGCAAGTAAACTCGCGGTCAAAAAGTATAAATGATATAAAAATTTCTGTATGTATTTAGTATTTCTGCATGCATACATTAATGTATCGAACTGATTATACTTAATACATATTCTGAAACTAAACTGTAGAGCCTACAACAATGTTTTTTTCAAGTTAACTAAAATTTTATTTAGCTTTTAAGGAATATATTTGTACAATAATATTTTTCTACCTAATATATAATAATATACTGCGGCATTGCCTGAAGATTAAATCGATCGGTTGGCGAGGCATCTCTTTCGAACAATTACTTAAGAGCCTGTTGACCTATTTCAATTGGAGTCGGTTATTTCGATCTTGTGCTTATTTTTCCTTCCATAACTATCATAATACGTTTTGTGTTTTATTTATCCTTTTTTAACTACATTATCCATGATATTCTAATCTTAAGAATACGTCTAATATGTACATTGTTACATCTCATTACATTAGTTAATATTTAGTTTATAATTTAATTTAAAATAGAAAACTTAGTGTGATTATATTTACATTTATTTATATAATAATCATGCAATTTGCAATCTACAATCAATAAAATGCTACCTTTTAAAATTTCTAGCGTTAATATTGTGTCATATTGAAAGCAATTTTTGCAAAAATAATATGAACCAAAAGAATGAATTCAATTTGAACGGCAATCTAATAAACGATACGACAATGTAAAATTTGTTTGATACCAACGGACGATGAATTTTGTTCAGGAAAGAAACTTTTTAAGACTCTTTGTGCAAAATGTAAAGGTTATTAGGAAAATACGTAGGGAGATACAAAATAATGTAAATATGCCGTCTGTTAACTAAATTAAAATAAATTAATACACTTTCACGGATATAAATACACTACCTACATATGTAGGTACATACCTATTATATAAGAATAAATATATAAGAAATAAAAGAAGATAAATAAATAAATAAATAAATACATCCGATCCAAAATGGTACAGAATGTGTCTTACAGAATCCAGGATATAAATGATCTCCTACGATGTAGATAAAGTATCACATCACTTAGATAGTGATGTGATACTTTATAACTTTAATGTCTTTAAAATAGCACGGAAAAAAATTTCAATCATTTTTCCAATAAGTACCCACGTACTACATTTCGTTTAAGTGAAATCTCATGTAGTAATAAATGTTACCCTGAGCCCTGAGGCTCTGAAGCGTTTAAAATTTGCAACAAATTTCATGATTTTTTTATACATCTCTGTTTCGTATTTATTGAATAATAAGTGTAATTTAGTTTTAACATTGGTAATATTTAAATGTGAACTTTACAGTGTGAAGAGGTGCTTAACCGAAAAGCAACCATAAAAATAATAACTAAATAAATATGTTGGGACACATTACACACAGCACAATCTAGTTCCGGGGTAAGCTATGAAGCTCGTGTTACGAATACAAACATAGAAAACTATAAATACACACGTCACACACATTATGAATAAACACCCATGACTGGAAAACAGACATTTGTGCTCAACAAATGAATGCCCCCACGCCACGGGGCTCGAACACGCGACCGCTGGTACAGAAAGTATTGTCACTACAAATTTAGCCAAACATGTCGTCTTTTCTTGATATTTTATCTTTTTGAATTTACGTATATGAAAAAAGCCCTATTATAGTATATTGAGGATTATTATGTATCTGTGGCAATCATTACATAATGTAAGGTAATTCATTTTATGTCTCGATTTAGAAATGTTAATTCGAATTTCTTAATTAATAGTTTCATCACAACACTATAAGTTCAGAAGAACCATCTAGTAATATCCAAAACTATTGTTTCAAAACACGTAGATACAACTCATCTCGTACAAAATGCTTATACGGGAATTCTAGAAATAGTTTTGCAGGAACTTCTAATTTCCGAAACAAACACTATAAAACAAAGTGTATTTTCATTGCGCGCGTCTATCCTCATATTGGGATCATTTCCACATAATCCCGCGGAGGCACTCGGATGCTGTTCTATAATAAACTCGCCGGAATTACTACCAATGTGAAACTCGTGGGAAGCCATTAGGCAACAGGCGTTCAACTTATTTACAACTTTCCTCCATTCACGCCCGTAATATCTTCTCTGTTTATCTTCTAACAAACCTTATAAAGATTCGGTTAATAACATTACTTTGTTATGGAAAGATACTTTAATGGTTACCTATTAGGATTTACTGCGACTGGCTATAAAGTAAAAAGTCTTATGTTACTTTGTACTTTTATTTTACAGTTTTAAAGAAAAAATGAATAAAAAAACATAAATTGTATACATAAATACGCCTATACCATTACCTAAAAACCTAGTTTAACAAAAGAAGCTGTAATTAAAAAAGAGGTCGTGAACTAAAGAGATTAATGATCAGCATCTCAACGAGGTAGACAAATGATATCCAATTTATATAAAGAAATAATATAAAAGGGTGGCTTTTTAAATGAATATTGTCTTGAATTAGGAGAGATTAGCTTTAAAAGCTTTTCAAGGTATAATTAATGGTTTTTGCTTAATAATGGAGATAGAAGCAAGAAAACTTGAACTTGTTATTATATGTACGTTTAAACAATATTTATACTTTAAAAGTTTCTTTATATTGTAGTATAGTTCCAGTAACAACTTAACTGTGACAGTGTAAAATGTCATATGAGAAAGTAAATTAGCTGTTAGTGTTAATCGAAGCTTTGGTCTTGCAAAGGGCATTCAATGTCACAGTCACATAGAAAAGAAGTTGAAAATAAAGTTATAATAACTTTATTTTATGATGTAACTCATAATAAAATCTAATGATAAAAAGTTGTTTACCACATCGGAAGAACGATAACATTTATTACGAGAAAAAAGTGGTAGTCTGTAAGCTCTTATATAATGGCAGTGTTCGTAGGTATATTCATAATTTTATTTACATAACCGGCATACTATATATTTCGTTACATACTAGCAAACTCGGTCCGCTTTGCTGGGAGTAAGTTAAAATAAACTAAACGGTTTTTATAATTTTCTAATAAAATAAAAGTAGCCTAAGTCAGTCCTTATAAAATTAGCTATCTGCGAGTGAAAGTCCTATCAAAATCGGTCTAGCCGTTTCAGATATAGCCGGAACAAACAGACAGACAAAAAAATATTTTTTTTTTATGTAAGTACAGTAGGTATATACTTTCATATGCATATGAAATTAAAAACAAACACTTTAATTTTAATTATATTTACTGATACTCTCACCCGATTGGTTGAAAATCACCTCAGAAACAACCTGACACGGAATCAAATCGGTTCTTTATTATTACGATAGTTTAGATACAAAATATTACGAATAAATCTAGCAAATATTTATTCTTTACTTATTCATTCAAGAAAACGATGTTTAAAAATAAAGTAAGAAGAAAATTTAATTTCTATATTCAAAGATCCTCCTTCCTTTCAAACAATTTATCCGTTTTAATATTTAATGTGCTTCGTTTGCTGCGCTATTATCTTCCTTTAAAAGTCAACTAGGAAAATAAACAAAGCAATTTCACAGGATACTTACAACCTATTATTGCTACCGACGTAGCAAGGGCCGTCCTCGGCACCACACCCAACAACACAATAATAATAATACTACCTATTATAAATAATGTTACTTCTTCACACTAAAAAGACTGGACAGTCAGCTAGACAGACAGAAACTCTAAAAGGTATAGATTCTTTATTTTTTTTATCGATAGTAGGTAATTCTTATTTCACAAAGATTTTCCAAGATATTTAATATTGAATTATTAATAGATGTTTACGTTATTATTTTTTAAATAATATCTTTGATGAAATGACGGGCGATGTCAGTAGAATGCCTTCTTTTCTGACGGCGTAATCATGGCGTCGTCTCGAGTACAGCCTCACTAATTTCCACTTGAAAACACTGCGGGCGTAAAGATGGCGGATTTTTAACCACTTTCTTGAAGATAAAATATTAAATCGTAGAAAATTAAGAAATATATGTCTTCTAAATATATAGGTATATTGTAAACGATGTTTATTCACTTTATTTAAATTTAGATAAATTAATATGATACGAGAAACTATTAATGTCCCAGAATATAGAAAATAACTGCGATACGTATGCTTTACAGCAATCATGGTCACGGGAGAGACCATGATTGCTGTAAAGCATTCGAACGTCGGGAACCAAAATTGAAAATATATCCGCGCAAAATCCGAAAAGATACTTTCAATTATAATACGATAGATGGTTTATTATGTGTGATAGAGACGTATTACATATTTTATAGTAAGGAGAGTATTGGATTAAGTATAATATTGTTAGTTTTTAAAATATCCATCACGAATGTAAAATTCAATATAACATAGCTTGGGGATAGTAATGAGAGTTCCTGATTTTTGTGAGTAAACCAGAAGCCAATACTTTTTGTAAATAAAAGTAAAATTATTAAGTGCTAATGTATGATTCGTTCATTCTTTCAAAAAAAATATATTTAAAAAACATTATCGAAGATTATTTTTGAGAAACGTAAATTACATAACATCATAGAATCGAAACTTATCGTGACAATTAAAAAGCTCTTAAATAAATTCATTTACTTATGGTGACTTTTTTATAATTTCACTAAGATGATTCTTGCTATATTTTGTACTACCACTATACTGTATCGTAAGAAATGATATTCAATAGAGTTCCGTTTTCGAAAATCCTTAACACAGAGAGGAACAGGTGAGCTTAGAGAGTAAAAGCGTTTATTACTTTGAAAGCTGGGAATAAGCGTACAATTTCGTCACTTCACATAATAAAGGAGTTCATTAGTATTTCGCTATTCATTACATGTACCAGAGGAAGTTTTATTAGATATCCTCTTGGGTGGCTGCGGATAGCTGTATGTAAATAAGGCTTTATGGACTTAGTCTAATTACAAGAGATCCCTCATTTGTTTTGAAATTGCAAACAATTAAGAGAGTGGTTTTAATTAAATAATTAATTTACAAAAATAAAACTGGAGCCCTTTATTAAGCAAAGTCCGTACAATATTTTTGGTATTTTATACAGAAAGAAAATGGTAAAAGGTTTGTTTTAATTTTTTATTTTTAGGATTCAAAATAGAATAAAAGTTATTATAATAATGTGTGTCTGTGTAATTTAAATTGTTTCAAACATTTTGGGAAATCTTTGTACAAGATGCTAAGTTTAATACAAGTATGTATGAGGAATGCGATCCATCATCTCGGTCGGCCTCCCAAATTGTATGTTCAACTCAAGAAGCCATTACGGCGTGTGCCTAAATACCTACGAGTTATTGATCTTTGTATATGCCAAAGTCTAGTACATACTCTTAGCTTTATGCCAAAACGATCTGTGTATTATAATGAAATTTTTATGAGTATGTAGGATTAAATTTTAAAGCGTTTATCAAAGAAAAACTGAAAACTATTAAGGGAAAACAAGTCAGAAATTTTGGAAACCAGCAAATCTGCATTAAAATCGTTATTGCAAGATAAAGATACAAATAAGTAATAAGCTAATCAGTCAATTCTTATGGAATATTATTAGAAATTGTTAAAGATTGCGCTAAGTAACATCTATTTAGTGACTAAACTGAATATTTTTATTAAAATTCTGAGAGAGTTTTGGAAAGTCTTAATAAAATAGTATATTAACTAATATATTATTACTGATACAGAAACCGAATCTACAGATTTTACAAATCTACAGATTTTACAATTTTTGCCTATCTTTGAAAACCACAGGACAGATTTGGATGTTTAGATGATGATAGCTGTAAGCTGGTTATCTGGGTCAAAATATTGGGTATTTTTTACTGCGGAAAAATATCTCATCTCGAAGAAACGTACATTAACCATTAGATGCAAGTCGTGATGAACCCGAGCGGAGCGAAAGCGAGTATTTATTAACTAAATCATGTTATCATGACATAAAATGACATGAAACTGGCAAAAGTCTTTGTAAGATAAGGAATTACACATAACTTAAAAATATCAGCGACCGTATATTCGCGCTCGATTAAATATTGCGTGAGGAAATCGAGCGGGACTGAAAATCTTCCGTAAATTCAATAGACCCTAAACGTGCTCATTTTATACTTCCCTTCCATATTATGTTAAACACCCTTATTTAACGATAATATTTCAATATTTGGTCAGTTATTTTCCTGGGTTTTGTATCTTTTTTGCTACATTTCTTGTAAAATACAGGTTTGACCACATTTCAAATTGCACGTATTACTTTGATGTCTGTTGGATGTTGTCTTTGAAAATGTCTATACTGATAAATTAAATTGAAATATTGTTTGTAACACTAAAATAACAACTTTTTACTAAATATATATGTAATTAATATATGGTGCTTATAAGAAAACACACAAATTTTCAACAAATTGGTTTTGTTTGTTCTTAGGCTACTTTTATTTTAGTAAAAGAATTAGGATTCCGCTCAAAACCAATTAATTATTGTACATGACTTGTGTCGTCAAGTTTTCAAGCTCACGGTACCGCTTTAAATGAATTATGAAAGAAACTTATCTCTTTACGCTTATTTAGTAACTATGTAGTTTAAATAATTTAAGTAAAATAAACTTAAATATATTTTGTATAATATTTTAAAAGGGAATATTTTATCGCCTAAAAAGTCTAACTTTTCTACACTCAGCATTAGCTAGCTAGAGCTGTGATCAAAGCCTTTTTAATTAGTTTATGAACTTCACGACCTACTCGACCTAGAGAATGACTGAAAATTATCATTCTAATAATTATAATAAGTACGATACCTACATAGTGTGTAATGTCGAAATTAATACTAACTAATGCGTATAAAAGTAAATGCGGTACTTTTTAAATAAAACAATCTTATTGGATTTCGTCCCGGATTTATTCTGATTTATGGTTCCCCACGTTTTGAATGTCAGCAATCATAATCACGGGAGAGACTAAGATTTTAGAGGTCTCAAATTATGTATTAGTAAAGTAGTTTCAGTCTATAAATCTCAAATCTAAACTACTGAATAACTGATTTTTAAGCTCATCTTAATCAGCAAAAAAAAAATAAAGCAGATAACTCGATCAAGTCCTTCATTTACGTAAGAGAAGCTGTTGCACTGAAAGTTTTAAGCGTCGACGTTTTTGAACAGTTATAGAAAGTTCTTCGCTATAAATTACATATAATATCCAACAGTACTGTAGTTGTCGTAATCCTCGTAGAGACCCACCCAAGATAAGCGAGTAAGTCTCTAAAAAAATATATCTTAACAGTAAAACAAACACGTTTCTATAGTACGTCCTCATCATTCATTTTATAGTAAGAATGAATAAAATGATGAATTCTTATTGCGACGAAGTGGAGTATACCACGCAATATCTCCTAATGGCATTCCCCGCACACCTGCCCTGCCCTCAGCTTGCATGTAATTCAATATGGAACGGTAGAATTACCTATTAATTTGCACTTGTAAATCCTTGGTACCTGCATTTTATGTTCGTTCTGTGCACTTTCTCCACAAGTTTTTGTTCAAATTCTTGAAAAGCTTTTTATAGCTACGAGTATGTAATTTATACAATAATATGAAGATATATAGCTTATAAGTGGTTTCGTGTAAGCTTTTAGGTGTGAGCTTTTATTTGACTCGTGTCTTAGACAAATTAACTTTACTATATATGTGTTTCTCTATATTTGGATGAGTTCAATCTTAAAATGTAAATCAATATTACTTTGATAAAATCATTTATTGTCTTATATTAAAGAGGTAAAGTTAGCAAGTTTATATTGTGTAATTTTTATATGTAGCAAAGCTAACTGCTTATGCAGTATTATTTAATAAGAAAATATTTTATACCTATTTTTCTTGTTTTACATATTAAGTTATTTGCATCTCATAAATATACTTGAATATTATCGAACTTTAAAGATTCTATTATACGAGTATGCAGTGTTAGTCGAACCGAGACGGAATGCAATATTTTACTCATTAAAGAGTAATGCCTGTTATTATGTTTTTCCCTTGACAAAAGAGTCTGGCTTTAAAAGAAAGCTCACTAAGCTACCTCGTTCCATTGTGAAAGGTGTCTGATTAGATTTCAACTTAATGCAAGTTTTAAATAATTGAATAAAAAAAGGTTTTAATTACAGTAAGAGGACTCTGACATCTGAATTATTATCCTGAAAGCAACATTTCTGTCGTATTAACTGTCATTATGATGTCAGTGTAATATTTTAAAGCGCGAGATTATAAACTGTTGAAATATTCTGAACAACTATTCGTAACATACTGCTAATAATTTAACACCTTATTTTTCGAGTATATTGGTAATCTATCGAACTCAAACCGTCAAATTGAGAAATTACATGCGACGGGAGCACACCTCTGATATTTTCATTTGCAATTCATTTTTAACTTGATTACCACTTGCCTGATGGTGAAGGAAAACATCATGAGGAAACTTGCATGTCTAAGGAAAGCTAGCTAGTTTTCAAAAGACAGTTCAAGAGTTTAACTTAGGGCTAAGATGTTTTCCAAACTATTAACACAAATATTCATTTATTCTATTAATTATGTACGTGCGCATATTTTTTTTTTTTTTTGCTGATATAGCCTGGTACATGCATATACATCCCTAAGTGACAAAATCATTCACTCACACACAATCATAATAAATGACAAAACCACATTTAGAAAAGAAATAAACTATTAAAAATATGATAATATCAAAAGATGAAACCTATCCAAAATATTAAAAAATACTTTTAAAGTAGATATTAATATTTAAAAGTAAATATTTTCTGAAAGGTTACATAACATTGCTTATAAATAATTAGGGAGGACTGCAATCTCGCCTCTCATGGTGCGCACCAACAACGAAAGAGTATTGTTTATGTCTACGATTATTTACGCGGTATTGTATCACGGGCTATTGTCCCGCTAATGAGCGATCTGAAGCCACGCACGCTATATTCAGCGAGACTGAAATGAGATGTTGCTGCGACCTGGCCTTTGAAATTTTATACGAGAATTATCTTATAGAAATTAGTGCTACTCGTAACAAGGTTAGGTAACTTAGTGACTTTTCGCATTGTTAAAACCAACAACTTGCTTCACAGATATTATAATTATATAAATAAATAAATATGTTGGGTCGTTGTTACAATAGCGCCATCTAGTTCCGTGGTAAACTACGAAGCTTGTATTACGGATACTACATAGTTGATATACTACACATATAAATTTTAAATACATACATATTATAAATATTAACACCCATGACTGAAGTACAAACATTCGTGCTCAACAAATGAATGACCCCAGCGGGACTCGAACCCGCGACCGCTGGCACAGAAAGTAGGGTCACTACCAACTGAGCCAAACGTGTCGTTATATACACCTATAAATCATATTGTGACCCATAAGGATTACTGGCATTAAATTTTATACAAAAAGACACAAAGGAAAAGAAAATTATCTAATACCTGCATTCTTCTTTTTATCAGACGCTTATCATTTATCTAAGTCGGCGAATATTGATAAAAACGAATACACTACTAAAATATACAATACACTGGTAAAAATTACATTAGGTCACAACACAAACGAGGGAAGGTTATAATTTTCTGAAATAATAAAACTATAGTCAGCCAAAGAACATTGATGTCATCTGGTAATTTAGATGCAAAACAATGTCATTTTCGTTTCAGCAATGAATCAATCAAACAGAAATATAGCGAATGAGATTATTGTAATACCCTACATATTTATGAAGTACATACATTACAAGTTGAATAAAATAACGAATGCTGTTGTATCTTGCGTATAACAAAGATTTACGGCAAGTGTAATAGCTGGGAAGTTGCGGCTGGCCTCTATGTAAAATATGTACCGGTTTTGGTTCAACAATGATACTGACGGTGACATACGGTTTTTCTACTTTGTATTTTTTATTCTTTTTACGTAAAATATTTTAAATCGACGCTAGAATTTTCACGCGCCTAATTCATTTTCATTTGGAATACCGTAAACGAATGAATATTAAATATTTTGAAGTAAATGTCAACCTGTAAAGTTTTTAGAATTTAATATGCAAAATTCGTTGGCATCGCCAGGGAAATTTGAAATTTAAAACTTTGTTAAAAAAACAGACATTAATGGCGCTTAACGTTGCAACAGGGGCTTGAATGGAGGCAATCAGTGTTCTGAGAGATTGGAGTCTCTAGTCTCTACTACAGCCTTTGTACAGTCATCCTTACATATACTTAAATAGCTCTTAAATCTAAAGTCATACTGATCATATTGCATTAAAATAATATCTTAGTTGCCCTCTGTACGCGGTTTCTACAGTCGTCGCTAATAACAATACAGTGCTTAAAACATGAATGATTAAGGTTTCCTTTAATAGCTTAGTCTTGAATTAATATACTTAAGTAGCTTGTGCCTTTGATCAAGAAATCTAAATAATTGTTCGTAGTATGACATAACTGATGTTTCGTAGATTGACACATTAACATCGTCTTATTATACATACGTAATATGTTTCATTGAAAGTAACTTAAATTATAACCCGTGTAGGGCATAGCACATCACTTAGTGATATTTAGACTTTCCCATCAGATATAATTTTTCAAAATTATCCCATATCTCAAAAATTTTAAGTATATGGAACACGAAAAACTTAAGAGATAGGTAGATAACTCTGCGACTATTGGTTGAAAAAACTTTTTTTGTTTTCTGTATAATTGTCAAATTGACTTTGAATTGACTGTAGAAATTATAAGTAATATTTTTACAGAATGATATCATGACAAAGTTATATTACAATCTGTATTTTGTCTTTAAACATGAACTTTTTCAAAATCCGGATATTTCGAAGCTTAATTGACATCGGCAACGTTGTCTAGGCAGCTTCCGTGTTCCTTTTATTGCTATACCTATATAATAATCGATTTCGATCGACACGAATCTTTTGCAAGCCCCACTGAATATTTTCTGAAATTTCATTGGTGATGGCTTATAAGATGTACCTACCTAATAGATATTTTTTTTTTAATTTCCAAAACAAATAGAGAATTATTAGTAATTTTGTAAATAAGACTAAAGTAGCTGTTATAAATTAATTATTTTATTCATTGATATTACTGTCACATAATCCACTAACTCAGTATATTTTAAAGGTTTTTAACGATTTATGTACCAAATGTGTAATATATAAAATTACAAGTAAAGACACGGTTTAAGCCTATATATATACCATTTACTTTAATCTGGCATTCAATATGAGAATTCTGCTAATTATAGTTGAAATCACTGTATTCATCGTCATAATAAACTCTTCATACGTCCCGTTCATGCTACATAAACAGTAATTTATTCCTTCAAAAGACATTAATTTGGATACACAAATTACGGACAAATTGTTTTAAGCTTTTGGTAATATGCTATTTAGCGTTATCTTAATGACTGCCTTTCCATATTTCATATATAAATGTTACATTCCCCATACTTTAAATGGTGTGAAGTTGTATTTATTGGATAAAAATGACAACAGAGAAAATCATTGTGATATTAAAAAAATAAAAATCTATTTCTGCTCCATTTATTAAAATTTAATCTTAAAAAGTATGTCATCGTAAAATTGACATAATATTATTTAAGCTCGAGTAAGCTTTTTATAAAGTGTTACTTATTTTTCAAAGAAAACAGACCACGTAAGTCGTAGACGCGAATCAGAAATAGGAAGATAGGATGAACGTCTTGTAAATGTCAGCTGCGCTACGGGCTTTCGCTTTACTGTCACAATCTATTATAGTACTACTAGCAATGCCCGCGGCTCCGCCCGCGCCTCAGGGATAAAAATTTGTGGTTATAAGTTTTTTAAGGCCAAATCATAAAACAGTGAAAATAAAAATTGGTCTAAAAATAAAATATTAAATATCTGCACAAGGCCACCCTTATCACCTAGGGGAAAATAAATTAGCCAACAACTATTCTTAGATCTACCAAATATACACAAAAAAACATATAAACCGGTCAAGCCGCTTTGAAGAAGTTCGACAAACACTGTGACACGAGATTTTTATATATTAGAGATTAATTCGGAGACATTTGAAACTATATTATGTATATGTCGAACAATATGCTTGTATAACAATATACTCGTAACAACTTAAAATTGTTTTAGTTTACGTTTCTAGAATATGTTGACTTGGCACTAGAAGCTACTGGCACTAGAAAATGATTTATATGAAAAAGTTAACATTTCAAATGATTGAAGCTAACTCCATTTTAACTTCACTACATTGTTATAAAATAAAGTCCCCCACTGCGACTGTCTGTCTGCTGAACGTGATCTACTCATACAATTAATGTTCATACGGTTTTCACCAAGGGATAGTGTTATCCACGAGCATGTGTAAGGTCTATAATTCATTAAGGTTTGAATTGGTCAAATATGACAAAAATTGTAGAAGCTGTAGGTAAATATCATACCGATAAATTGGCGTGCAATAAAGCTCCCTATCTTATATCATATAACTACATTTCTCCTATTAGAACTCACTTTGATATGAAAAACTAATCATCATCATCATCATCATCATCAGCCCTTACTAACGTCCCACTGCTGGGCACGGGCCTCCCTCAGTACGAGGGGGATCAGGCCATAGTCCACCGCGCTGGCCTAGTGCGTGTTGGCGGACTTCACATGTCTTACGAAAACTTGCTAGGTTTTCTCAGACATGCAGGTTTCCTCACGATGTTTTCCTTCACCTTAAGACAAGTGGTAATCATGATAGAAATGATTCGCACATGAAAATATCAGAGGTGCGAGACCCGGATTTGAACCCGCATCACTCGGTTATACAAGCGACGCGTTACCGCTGGGCTACCACTGCCTGTGAAAAAAAACTAATAGGTGGCCACAAAGCGCACTGCGAGTTAATAATGATTTATTAAAATCTATAATTAGGTAGATTATTAATAAAATATAATAATATATTAGCTTATATAATAGAGCAAATTTCATGAAAGATGTTATTGAAAATGTTAGAAAGGAATCGAATAAACTATTTTATGAAGTATATTACTAGACTTTATCCTATATAGAAGGTAGCGGTTGTCGCAAAATTAAACGGAAATCGAAAGCTGCGGCTTGCGGTGAAGCTATAGAATACTATAGAGACGAATCTCAGATATCTGTCTGTCTGATGTTATCGATGTAATTTACAATCTGCTTGGTTGTGATAATCGGGATTTTTGAATACATCTTCATTTTAACTAGAACTTTTAACACTAATATAAATTACTTAAGAAAAAATAAATGTGTTTACATTTATTCAACATTTTTTTTAATAGGATAATATATTAAGTGTTATATTTTTTATTTAAAAATATATGTACTACATTATTTTGTATTCCTACTATTAAAACGTAATTAATGTGCGTTCACATAATATATTTTTTTTAAGATTTACGCGAATATTTGACATTATAAATGAAGTTTTATCTTTTCGGAGTTTTTAGCGGATTTATTTTGTTTTTTAGTGCCCGGCATCTCGAATTTTTTATAGCAATCTTAGCAACGGGAGGTCTCTCCCGAAAAATCCGAAAAGATAATTTCATTTATAATGTATATAGATACATTAATTAATTTCTCTAACAAATTCTCTTTATTGAAATTCTAGTACGTAATTATTTGTAATTCACTTCACTTCACTTCGGGCAAAGTCCGATCCTTTTGTATACATATTACATATTATACATAGATACGACGCCGTGGGGTTACCGGCAGAGTAGAATAGTACCTCCCTCTCGCTTACCGAGGTGTCGTAAAAGGCGACTAAGGTAATATATACTGGTGGCACAGCCTTCATCTGTTTTTTTTTTTTTTTTTTAACGCCACTATTAGAGAAGGTAAACTCAAAATAAACCCGGAGTGGTACCCCCGTAAAGCAAGAGCTAGGTCCTGCAACCGATCCGGCTCCACACGTACTGATTCGTCATTCCTGTGGGTTCTGCTGGTTAGGTCGAGAGGATATCGTAGGTTCTGGGCATGCCTGCGCTATCTAAATCGCGTCCCAGGCGATGTAACGTCCGTGAAGAGGTCACTTCACCCACTGCAGTTATGCTGCAAGTGGAAAACAACACGGGGAGTGGCAGTAACCGGTTATAAGTCCGCGCAAATAGGCGAAGGTGCGGGCGCCAGGGGTCACTCTTGACAGTGGGAGGGTCCATCGTAGGCCCACTGACACGTTACCGCCCGCTTTAAACCGGGCAGCCCCCGGTCAGTAAGGTACGTGTCCGTCTCGGTACTGTCTGGTCTCCTTGGGGTGAAGGAGGTCCTGGTTACAAATCAGAAAGGCAGTGTCGTTATGTGCTTCACCTGCGGTTTCAAGTAATACAAACGGAAAAAGCAACAAAAATCATAACCAACTTATGCGCATTGGAACATGGAATATCCGCACAATGCAGACAGGCTTTCCGACCATCTGTGGAAGTTTTAACGGTGACAACCATCTTCGTAAGACATCAATCATAGACTTGGAACTGCTTAAACTAAATGTCAGTATAGCGGCTCTTCAAGAAACTAGATTAGCCGATGAAGGTTTCTTACGCGAAACACATTATACCTTTTACTGGAAGGGTAAAGATGTGGCACAAGTTCGCGAGCATGGGGTGGGATTTGCTATAAGAAACGACCTGCTGAATCACGTTGATGGACCTAGAGGCATTTCAGAGCGAATCATGATCCTACGCCTCAGTACAGAGAGCGGCTTTATGACCATTATCGCTGCATATGCTCCAACACTATCGTCTTCGGTAGAGGCTAAAGACCAGTTCTATTATCAGCTCAGTGAAACAGTCCGTGGGGTGGACTCTGGTGACCGCTTGCTAGTCCTTGGAGATTTCAATGCTCGTGTAGGACAAGATCATACGGCATGGCCTGAGTGTATTGGTGAACATGGTGTAGGCAAGTTGAACGAGAACGGGCAGCGTCTCCTGGAGTTCTGCTCTAAGTATCAACTTTGTGTCACTAACACCTACTTCAAGGGCAAATTTATTCGAAAAGTCTCCTGGATGCATCCCCGCTCTAAACACTGGCACCAACTGGATGTTGTACTTTGTCGAAAAAAGAACTTACGAGACATCTTGCACACGCGCACCTTCCATAGCGCTGATTGCGAAACTGATCACTCTCTTGTCATCTCTTCTGTCCGCTTCTCCCCTAAAAAGATCCATCATGCTCGTCCTGTTGGCAAAAAGAAAGTTAATCCTCCAAACTCAGTTCACAGTTCGTCAATGGAAACGTACGAGAGGCTTGTCTCTGCCGAAATTGCCACATGGGGCCCAGCTACCTCCGCGGCAATAGAGTGGACAAGGGTTAAACGGCTTCTTACTGTAACAGCCGCTAGAGCCTTTGGATACCAATCACATATAAATCAAGACTGGTTTAAGGCAAATATCGACCATCTTCAGCCGCTGCTTGACACTAAACGCCAAGCAGCTCTCAAACATTGTCTTGATCCAAATCCATACACAAAGAGAGAACTCTCAATGGCAAAAGCAACGCTTCAGCGCAATGCTCGGTACTATGCGAACTTATACTGGACCAATATTTGTGAAAATATCCAATCCTGCGCATCGAGAGGGAATTTTGGCGGGATGTACGCATACATTAAACAAGCACTAGGACCGCTTCCAGTGAAATTAGCATCTCTTAAGGAGTCGGATGGAACTATTATAACTGATAAATGTGGCCAACTTCGTCGATGGGTGGAACACTATAGTGGACTATACTCTCAACCGGTTAACATATCACCCATAGCATTGCAATTGATTCCTGATTTGCCTATTTGGACAGAGCTAGATGAAATTCCAACCATGGAAGAACTCCACACTGCTATTAACCAGCTTAAGTGTGGCAAAAGCCCAGGCGCTGATGGTGTTTTAAGTGAAATAGTCAAGATACCGTGCATTGCTCCTGTCCTATTTAATCTGTTCTTGAAATGTTGGACCGAAGCAAATGTGCCTCAGGAGATGCGAGATGCTAATATTATCACCCTATACAAAGGGAAAGGCGACCGCGGTGATTGTAACAATTATCGCGGCATCTCACTGCTTAGTATAGCTGGTAAATTATTCGGTAAAATAATTTTAATGAAGCTGCAAAAGTTAGCAGATCGAGTATATCCTGAGGCCCAGTGCGGTTTTCGTGCCCATCGTTCGACGACGGACATGATTTTCACTCTTCGTCAGCTTCAGGAAAAGTCCAGAGAGCAGCAGTCATCGCTGTACGTTGCATTTGTAGACCTTAACAAAGCCTTTGATTCTGTGAGTAGAGAAGGTCTTTACTCAGTTTTGGAGAAAATAGGATGTCCAACAAAACTTCTATCTGTCATTAAGTCGTTTCATCACAACATGAAAGGCTCAGTTATCTATAATGGAGATACATCGAAACCATTTGACATGAAGAGAGGAGTGCGACAGGGCTGTGTCTTGGCACCTACACTATTTGGCATATTTTTTTCACTTCTTTTAAAAGTCGCCTTTGGTGAAGACAGGCAGGGTATACACATACATACGAGGGAAGATGGTAAACTGTACAATATATCTCTTTTAAAGTCCAAACGTCATCGCAAGGACCAGTTTATAGATGCCCTTTTATTTGCTGATGATGCAGCTTTTGTTGCCACCACTCCAGGCGAACTTCAGGACATAGTGAATAAATTTGCAAAAGCGTGTGCACTGTTCAACATGTCCATCAACGCTAAAAAGACTGTTATATTAGCGCAAGGCTGCACAGAAAAGCCGGTCATTTTGCTGGAAGGTGCACCTCTAGAAGTTGTAGAAAGCTTTTGCTATCTAGGGTCAACCGTGTCTAGCAATCTCTCTCTAGATGGTGAGATTAACTTTCGCATTGGGAGAGCGGCCGCGATGTTCGGGAAACTTAGCACTAGAGTATGGGATAACAAACACCTGACAATTAAGACCAAGATGACCGTGTACCAAGCATGCATCTTGAGTATCCTACTATATGGAGCTGAGACATGGACATCGTATACCAGGCAAGAGAGACGATTGAATGCTTTCCACATGCGCTGTCTCCGTAGCATTTTGGGCATCTCATGGAGGGATCGTGTGACAAATGAAGAAGTGCTGAAGTCTGCACAGCTGCCTAGCGTAACTGGTCTCCTCAAACAGAGAAGATTGCGTTGGCTAGGACATTTGCATCGTATGAAGCCTTCTCGTTTGCCAAGGCAGGTCTTCCTCGGTGAAATAGCACACGCCAAGCGACCAGTTGGTCGTCCATTGTTGAGGTTCAAGGACAGCGTTAAGCGCGATATGTCTAGCTTCAATATAGAAGTAGCTGACTGGGAGGAAGTTGCGGAGGACCGTGCCCGTTGGAGGAAGTTATGCGCAGAGGGCGTAATGGTGCACGACCGCGCCTGGCTAAATAACTTAGCCCGTAAACGCACTTGCAGACACCAGCGTGCGACCAACCCACCTCAATGTTCTCCTTTGCACCAAAATCATTACATGTGCAAGAAGTGTAACCGCATCTGCAGCTCCCGAATCGGATTGTTCAGCCATGAGCGAAAATGCAAATTACCGGACGTCACATAAAGATATCATCTTATGTAGATGGAACTAGGCCTACTACATAGATACGAATATCTGACCATTAGCTCTGATGTTAATAAATTCCATAGTATTAAACCGCACATCAGCTCATTCTGCAGTGTTTTTACTGTCATAAGAAGATTCAAATAAGAATTCACACTACTTGCGGAGTATTCAGAAAGAAAAGCCCCAAGCCGGGCTAATCTATATCGTACTACGCGTAGTTTCATTTCATCTCTTTTAAGAAAATATGTCTTTGAAATTACTTTTAAATTCAATTTTGGTGAAATTATCGGTCTTTATTAGATTGGATCTTCAGCTAGAGCATAAACGAATTTGAAAAACATTTCGTAACTCGACAGGTAATGGTGTATTCGAAAGTGCTATTAGACCCGAACCTTATGGCTAATGTCTCCCATGGGGCTTAGATAAGTATGAAGTGGGTTAACAAAAAGGTTTGACCTCCTTATTTACTATTATTTATCTATATGTTATAATGTGATTGAATAGTTTTGATATTGTATTAATTTAAAAGCACTTCAATCAAATCTAGGAAATGTTTGTAGTTGCATAAGTATTCTTAATTAATTTTCTAACTACCATTACAAGGTAACATTACTCAAACTCTTATTAAAGCTGTATCTACCAAAAAATGAATGTTTATCCTATTTCAACGCTTTCAATAAACTACTTCAAAATTTTATTCTGTAAGTGCAAAAAAGTGTAAACCGATTTGTAAAGCATTTTCTATAATACCGCGCTTACTACCAGGTGTTGTAAGTGCTATTAGACTCGGTCCCTTCCGCTAACGTCTCCCGTGGGACTTAGATAACTATCAAGTACGTTAAGCGATGGCTTGACCCGTTTTTCTGATAAATACAAGTTTCGCGTGTTAAAACTGATTTTATCTGTCACTAAGGCAACTACGGCGGTAACAAGTACTCGTAATTGCTCTATCAGGATAGAAAAGAAATTATAACATAATTTTCCGTATAAACGAGGATTTTGAGGGAATAAACTACATTTTCATATTTAATGCTCATCATATCACTTGCGAAGAAAATAATACTGCTGCAAATAAAAACAAATGTTTGTAGAAAATATTTTTGTGAAATTTTTGAGAAAAATGATGATGACCTGACCAGCACAGTAGACTACACAGAGATCGGAGATTCGAGTTCCACATCAGGTAGGGTAGGGAGGGTGTATTCCCTAAGTAGTAATTGGTAAGGAAATATTTCTCTGGACATATAAACATTCACATACAAACGCACTCAAGCAAGTCTCGGCATAAATCTATGAGCCCTTTTTTACTTTTTAGATACTCTATATATGTCTTGTAACTAAGTTTTATAAGTAAAATAATATTAGTATACAAGACGTTTAATCTTTAAAGCCTTAAGTTTGTTTCTAATCTAATCTTCATCATGCCTCCTTCATTCAACCTAAAACTAGTGTCATAAATGTAACTCAATTAGCACGCCTAAAAGCCAGAAAATCTACTTAAGAAAACTTAACATTGAGTGACAGATTCCTCCAAGATTAAACCGTGGTATCTAGAAGCAAATAATGTATGTACAATAGTTCATTAGAACAATGACAAAGCCTTCTATTTAGAAATTATTCTAAATAGAAGGCTCATCTTGAGTAAAAAACTAAACTTAAACGTAAACTTTGTATAATATTCGAAAATGTTTCTAATAAAGAATTCAAATACGGAAATAAAGTTTATTTAGAATATAGAATTTTTTGAAAATTTATAGAAGTTCATTTACGAGTGCTAATAATTCCCGTGGCTCCGCCCGCCTTCTCATCGTGGTAAAAGGATGAAAATTTAGGGTTATAATTCTTTTTCAATGCATTTGGGATTAAAAAAATAAAAAAAATGGTCTAAAAATAAAAATTAAAAATCTTAAAACTTTCTTCGTAAAAATCTTATCACATGTGGTAATAAAAAATTGCCAACTTCGGGGGAGTTAACTAACAAACACTGTGACACGAGATTTTTATATATTAGAGAAGATTTACAGTATATTATCGTAAATAACTAAGATTTAATTATAAAAAATATTTTTTGTCTTTTACAGCAGTTCGAGCATCACCAGAGCCTCGTAGATCCCTAACCATCACAGAACCCCCGCATCACGTTGAATTCACCAACGATACGGGCACTACACTTACCTGTTCCACTAGAGGCCAATACCAGGTACTTTAATTTGATTTTTTTGGTAATTTTTTCTTAATGTTTCCTAATGCTTGCTCCAATCATGGTTGTTCATATTCATAATAAGTAAGTATTTAAAGTTATATAATATAATATGTGTAATTACTAATTGTGTAGTGTATCAACTATCTGGTATCTATAACACAAGCCTTGTAGCTGTTCGTGGAACTAGGTGGTGCTGCTGTTAATATCCCGATATGAGGAATGAGGCGTAATACCGAAGGCTATAATAAGCTTTCCAAGGCACAGGGGAGTAATACTGTCAACTTCCCAACTTCGGACTATTACTGAAGTTCCTTGGCAGAAAAGCCCTATAGAAATATGAGCCCCCACCCTACTCGGTGCTTTTGACTTGTCGTACAAGTGAGAGTGAAAGATTAATATTTGCTCACATATTTATGCCTACCTACTCTCATCTGTACAAATGGCTAGTCTCAGTGAATTCATAACCGTTACCGAAAATTGGCCACGTCCTGGCCAATTTATATATAATACAAATAGAAACGAATGACAAGTTTCTACCAATATTTCATATATCTATATTACATGAGTGAAACGCAGTATAATAAAACAGTCCTCGGGCTTCAAATAAAACTACCCAATTTGTTACCGCCTTCACATTTCACCCGGAAAAGGAAACGTATAAAATCAACTATGGCGTATATTATTTATGGTTGTTATTTATTGAATGCGTATATATTGATTAAGATGTTTGATTCGGAAATAAATCCTCATATTAAACCATAATAATTTAGTGGATCAAGAGAATCTCTGTTACTTTTAATAGATCAAACTTAATTACAGAATACGAAATATTTATTTAATAAATTAATTTTAACTAACTATATAGATCCTTTTTATTTGCTTTTTATAATCTATAATAATTAATTACGTAATTTTACGAAAAGCTTAAATATTAAGATGAAAATTACGAAGTAATAAAGTATAATCTACCTATATATAACGTTAATGGTGAATTATCTCGTAAACATTCACTTTTCAATAGAGTTTAGTGAATTGAGTATGAAGGGCAAACGCGCACAATGGGCATGAATTACGTCCGACACGCCTACTCACTATCTGATTTAATATTCACAAGTCGAACTCAAACAATGATAAAGTTTTTCCTAGTTCTAAAAGTATATGGCAACCCCATCGGGAAATAAGAAAAATGCGTAGAAGTATATGGTAAGCTATGGTGTTTTATCTCTAAGCTTTTAAGTACGAATAAGCACGTATAAGGAATACTATGTCTTATAAAGAGCTAGAATTCCCAACATACTCGTATTTTCTCATGTCAATGTATGTACGTAGAGAAAATTCTATTATTGGTACATTTTAAAGCATCTTCAAGTGTAGTTAATAAATATTTACCTCAAGTCATAACTAAGAATGTAATAATACAATTTTATTTATGTAAACATTTAAAGTTATTTTTGGGCAGCACCAAAAAAGCCAATTGCCACTTTTTTTTCGTTATTTACTTAGTAAATTTAACGGTAAAACCTATCTGAAAAAAATGGCATATAGAACTCGGCAGTAATTGGCTCCTCCTTTTAATAAAAGATATTTTTAGGATCCAATCAGTAATTTCTGAGTTTAGCCTCTAGAACAAACTTACAAACTTAGTAAGTAGTTTTTACGATAATATTTTTAAATATAGGGTTTAAGGGTTTAATTTCAAAGATATTCAAATAATAATTGAAAATAAGTATATACAGTATATTTTTTGACAGAAACCTTAATTATTTTATTTACATAAAACAATTAGTATTACAATATAATAAAATAAATACAAAGAAAATAAATAACTGTAAAATATATAGCACGAAAAGGAGAACAATTGCCATTGAAAAATTATTAAATATTACTTCCATTGTTAATCTTACAACAATTGTAGTCTACTTATATTCTAACAAAAAATAAATACCGATAAACGGAACAAAAAAATATTTTCTGACGTCAACCAACCAACGTTCTAGTTTCATCCCTAAAAGGTCGCAAAAAATTGCTAAACAAAAACGAAAGGGGTCACATTACCCCGAGGTTAAAAGCAGGCTTCGCAAAGCGTGGAAACAATACAGAATGCGGGTCGCGTCAAAGAAAAACTAATGAAGTACTGCTTTTAGGAAATTGAATATTACCGTGATGCAAATGAAAAAAACTCCAAGTCCTTGTAGACTGTAGTACTGTTTTATTACTTCTTATCGTGAAGAGGATATTATTAATAGTTTACGTACCTTCTAACATCTAAAAGAAATTGTTCAATTTTAAATATATACCGATTTATACGGAAGCGAAAGGTCACTTACTCACTTGATCGTTCATCACAAAATATCGATAACCACTTGACGTATAAAGATAAAATTTGGCGGGGATATAGCTTATAGTTAGTAGACGATCGCAAAGAAAGGGTTATGCGACTGACTAAGAAGGTCTAAGTGCTCTCGTAAGTTTGTTTGAAAGTCCATAACTTTTTGTCCTTCAAATTTTTCTTCAACAGAGAGCACCTAGAGACAAATCTTCCTTCGACGAAAATTCCTTTAAAATTAATTTCTTTTTCTATAAAGTTCTCAAACCTCCTCCAGTTTAATTCGCCACTGAACCATGATTTCGTCGACTGGGCTGCTAAAGCAGACCACACGACCATAACGTTGCTCTACAGTCCATTCTGCTATCAAAAAAGTACCTAATACCTTCCTTGGCTTCGCGCCCGGTTGGATTGTCAGACGCTTAAAAGCCCCCCACCACGACAAGGCGAAAATACATTGGTGGGAGTGTTAAAGGCTACCTGCTTCGACCCGTTCAATAACTGCCGACAAACTCCTCTTAAATAATTTAATAAAGTAACTTGATAGTAATTAATATTCAACAATTTTAATAAACTCTTTTATATATCACTTTATACCAAGATTAATGTGTCTAAGGTAATACTGGTATAAAGTTTACTAGTAAATACCCTGTTTAAACTTGACTGTTCAAAGTTATGTCGCTTTTTATAAAATAACATTGTAAACATAAATTATTTACAAGATATTATGAATAATTGAGAGGCTCATAAATTTGAAAAGTATTTTATTGTATAGAGCTTAATTACAATAATAAACTTAAAACAAAGTACTTACAATCAATCCCTTTAGTATTGTGATTTTCTATTAGACTTTCATCTAAAACAAAGGCTTCGTCATCAAAGGAAACAATATTAATTATTATTATTGAGGTAGGAAATTGGAGCATATAATTATTGCCTTTCATTTAGGTCTATAAATAAACTTATAGCAGTAACATTAAAATTCGAATAGCAGCTGGTTTTCACAAAGCTTTGTTCACCTTTCATATTTATTTTGTAAAATAACAATATTGGTATACTATGTTATATAAAAAATGTTTACTTTACTGTGTACTCGTTTTAAAATGTTAAGATTTTATTTCGATTGATTTGCAATTACTCATAACGTTATTTACTTCGACTTCGACTGCGACTAAATTTCATCATGCACTGTAGGTGCATATTATGAACGATTATAATCTCCTGTGTAATTTTTTAAAATAATTTTTTACATTCGAGTTATTGGCTGACCTACCTTACCTTGCCTTTGAACTAAGGTGCGACTATGTCACATGCTCGTATGTATTTTAGGGTTCAACATTTGAAGGGTCGAGACGTGTCCCAATTATTAAGTTATCCGATCATCTCTATACCTAACTATAAATAAATGTTTGTAGTTAAAAATCTAATATTCTAGATACTATTGTTTTACCAAAAATATACATTTAACTATAACTAATATGTGTAAACTCTGCTTTCTTCATATTATTTAATAATTTAGGAATTTAGATTACTTACAATATAAATAATACATTATAATTATGAAATGAATTCTTAATATTAGATATATTTTGTAAAATAAGCACCTTCTGTTACATTTTCTCAACTATTCTTGAAATAAAATTGAAATATCGTCAGTATTTGCATACGAATACAATACCCGGCAAATACGTGGTACGTTCTGAGAACTATCTCCATAGCAATGTCCTGTTCAAATATTCGACCTTTGCGCGGATCGTATCAACCCGATATTTTCTATAAACGAAAAAGAAAAAGGAGTCCTAAAATATATAAATCGATATATTTTATGTTGACTCCACGCCTTAGCATATCTAAATTGTGTATGTTTTAGATATAAAATCAAGTATATTTTTACTTTTATACTTTATTCCCTTAGTATTTATTATTCCTTCAATATAAGGAGGATTAGGTCATAACAATGTAGCAGTCGTAGCCACTGGTAACGCGCTTGCTTTGTTAACCGAGTGAAGCGGGTGCAAATCGGGGTCTCGTATCTCTGATATTTTCATGTACAGCTCATTTCTAATATCTAACTTAATTAGCACTTATCTTTCGGTGAAAGCAAACATCGTAAGGAAATCTGCATGTCCAAGAGAACCTAGCAAGTTCTGGAAAGACATGTGAAGTCCGCCAACCCGCACTGCTAACGTGGTGGACTGTGGCCTGATTCCCCTCGTATGTGGCAGTGGCAGTGGGGTGTTGAAAGGGCTGAATACACACAAGTCAATAGTATACTACGATGGTCTATGTTATATTATGCGGGCCGTTTTAGTTTTTTGGAAAATGAACTAGTAGGTACATGAAAATGCTCAGTATGATGTGGATAAATATGTTATTTTTATAGAATAAAATATAAAAAACATTTTAGACACATTTTTCAATATCTTTTATTTTTTCCTTTGTTTATAGTTCAATTCTATCACTCTCTAGGCTACGTATATTATGTACAACGTGCATACATCCAAAAGCATTAATAGCTATTAGAACCCATAAGTCAGAAACTGCCTTGAAATAGTGAAAGTGAAATAAGTTTTAACTCTTAAAGGATCCTTCCAAACAAAATCCACTTTCATAGAAGCTAAAACTATGAGGCGAATATATAAAACTTATTACTTTCAAGGGAGTAATCCTTTTATTTTGTTCCTTTGTTTGAAAAAAGAAAAAATCATCTTTAATATGTATATATACGGACCTTATGGACACTATGTATTAGTTTAAATGAAAAGTATACGGTTTAAGCTGGTTTTGATTTATGTTTGCGATACAAAATTTCTTATATAATATTAAAATTTATACATTATTCTTAAATCATATTGACAAGGTCTTATAAACTGTAAATTTTTAAACCGAAACTTAATTGAAATACGAGTAGGTAGGTATATGCTTTATAAAAATAAATATCTTTCAATATTTCGCATGTTAGTATTATATAATATAAGAGGTAATATGCGTAATTGCGTATGTACATCATCTATCAATAATCTATCAATAATATAATATCAATATGCGGTTGTTTTAACCGCGTATTGATATTCTTTAAAAAAATAATCAGTTAAAAGCCACATAAAAGTAGGTCACATCTAAATATTGAATTTGAAATAAAATAAACGATGTTATGTATCCTGTCTAAATTAATCTTGATATTTCATTTTGTTCGGTTTGGCTGATATGATTAATGATCTTTATACAGGAATTTCATCCTTTGGATATTTAGGATATTTTATTGAAATATTCGAATAACATTACAAGCGTTCGGTATGTTAATTTGTACGGAAAATATATATTTACATCATTGATGTTTTTGAAAGACTACACGAGTAAAATTCAGGCTATTTTATTCATAACATACTATTTGAAAGTAGTGTTAGCCCAGTAGTAACGCGCTCGTTTGGATTAGAGAGTGTTGCGAGTTCAAATCCGGGTCTCGCATATCTGATATTTTCATGTGAGAATCATTAATCATTAACCAACATGGTTACCACTTGTCTTACGGTGAAGGAAAACATCGTGAGGAAACCTGCATGAGAGAAACTAACAAGTCTTCGAATGATATGTGAAGTCCGTCAACCCGCACTAAGCCAGCGTGGATAGAGCTGATACTATTTTGCTTTAACAATAAAAATTCTGAGTCGTGGTATATAAGGCTTTAGACAACACTAAATTAATAAAAATTATTAAGTGAACAAAAAACTTCTGCATTAAATATATTCTTAAATTGGTTTTAATCTGGATTGGATTAGGCCGTTTTGATACCATTGTAATAATGATAAAGCGCTAAGAATTTCAACAATGTATTTGTATTAGAATTTTAACCAAGTTTTAAGATTTAATAAATATATTTATCTATATTTACTTTAGCGCGTTCATTTAACTACCTTTTATTCTATGAAACACGTGAATTTTGAACCACAGTAGTCAAACTTTTATTCATTCATCTGGCAAACATGTGTGACCGCAAGAGTCCAACTTTGTACAGCTACCTAAAGTGCCAAACTTTGAACGTAGCCAAAACTGGCAGTTTTGATCTAGGTGTTAATTACTATTTACGGGAGAACGAGTCTAAAATGACTTCTTAATATATTGTTTAATGTTAGATTTTCTTATTTTTTAAAACTGAAGCTTAAATAAATTAGTATTGTTGTTATTGCATCGTGCTCGGTTAATACATAATTTATTAATTTATTAAACTATTACTCATGAAAATAACTGCTATAAACCATAATATGTAAAATTAAAGTAAAAACTTTTAAAAATATCCGTTAACTAATTGTAGAAACCCGCATTGGCCTTGGTAGAGACGTGCTATGAATGAAGCTTTTATGTTAATTTAATGCAAAAGTTGTAATTTTTAGATAACATCTATATTTATAAGCGGTAATGTATTTTAATCATTATATGTATTTTTCTATAAAAAAAATAATATAATAATAAATACGAAATATAAAAAATTTCTCTACAAAAATAGGAATGTATATAAATATACGAGTTTTGTTAAAAACTTTAAACTTATATATATTTTTATTATATATATGTGTATATTATAAAATATGAAATTCTCAAATGATAAAAATATAAGAGATTAAAGTGGTATATATCAGCTTCGCATCTGCCAGCCTGAAAATGCAAATGGTGCGGAAAAATGCAAATATATGGACAACGCCGCGAACTATCGCGCTCTGTTTTATGAAGTCATGAATTCTGTGCGATCCTCGCGGTTCTATTATACAAATTATCATTAAAATAAATTAAATTATGTATGCTAATATTTTCTCTCATGTGAACTATTGCGGCATAGAACTTCACTAATCTAACTAATATAATTTGTAGATAACATATTGCATACATGAATTATTTCTTGTACTTCATGTTTTTCTTTTTCATTAGATGGTTGGACGTCTTAAGTTAAAGTGACCTTAAACCTTCAACCAGTCACTACCCATTACATACCCTATTATTGTCAAAATGGGTAAATCATTCGGCCACATATCATTAGATTGGGATTTGGTTGAATTTACAAAAATAATTATTGGTTAACTTGCCACCAGGAAAAGCTTAAAGGTAGATTACATACGTAGCTTTCAATACCACAAAACATCGGAAGCTACTAAAATAAAAATAAAATGCTTTGACAGGTGCCTACGTGGATATTCCACGTTATGAAAGTATTGGAAAACAGATTAGACATTTACCGAACCAAAATTTTTTACAATGCAAATAAGTAAATATGTAAATTCATTTTTAAATAAATGCTTGTTTAAGTTGGTCGGGAAAAAGGCATTGGGGAGTAAAATTTTCTGGATTATTACGTTTCTGAATGTTCCCACAAGGATTATAAATTACGTGTTGTAGCGTATAGACTCGAGTGTCGCGAAACTCTGAACGAATCACAAAGTTCTTACAATTTTATTCACCTTGAACAAGCACCTGAATAAAATAATAACAATAATAAAAAGAATCATTATTTTGTTAAAATTTATCACTTTTTTACTTGTGTTGATGATATTGAGAACAAAGGACGAGATGTAAATTTTTAATGAGATTACATTCAAAATGGTTTTATTATAAGTTTTCAGACTATGACCTTGAGGGAAACAAGTATATGCAAAATTAGGCTTATTAATAATAAAATTTACCAAATGTTATCGCTACTTAAATATAGATAATATTATATGAAAGTATCTGGTATATATACAAAAAAGTGTAAGAGGTAAGCAAAGCAAGGAGCGAGGGTATGTTTACAGTTAATTTGTTACAATGAAATTAATTTGTTACAGTTGGACTGGTTACTTACGGATAATAGTCCCGTGACGTCACTGGCAGGGCTTCGGAGGGTGCTCCTAAACGGTTCCTTGGAGTTCCCGCCCTTCTCGTCGGAGCGCTACCGGCACGACGTGCACGCGGCCACATACCGCTGCAGGCTGCGGATGAGCACTGGGTTTGCTATCCTATCTAAGAACATTCATCTACACGCGGGTAACTATATATAATTTTGACATTAAGATAAAATTTCCTAGTTTGTATGTTTGAAATCGCGTAATCTGTCCCCATCCCTCCTCCCTCCTCCCTTCTTCCTTCTACCACCCTCCCTTTCCTGAAAGGCCGGCAACACATCTGCAAGCCCTGTGGTGTTGCAGATGTCCATGGGCGGTGGTGATCACTTACCATCAGGTGAGCCTCCTGCCCGTTTGCCCCCTTTGTCCCATAAAAAAAATCTGTTGGATTAATCATTTCTTACACAAGATAATATATAAATATTATTATATCGTGTATTTAGTATCCCCGAAAGTGGACGTACTTAATCTTATGGAATGTTACATTTTTTGTAAAAAACTGAACTAGAGACACTAGTTATACCTATTTGTAGATATATGATGAGATGAGATGTTTTTAAATAATATTAACCACAATTTAGTGATACAAAACATTATGTTGATAAGATTTTTTTTCGCTCGTTTTTTCGTATAAAAAGACAAACGAAGAACGATGTGCATCGTTTACGGTTTTTCAAACTATACTCGACTTTCTGATTGCTTTTCAACTTTACTATATACTGGTAGGCCTTATTCCGAAACTAGAAATACGTGGCCTATTTTAATTTTTTACCAAGCAAGAATTTAATTTTAAAACTCAGAACTAAAGTTGCACTATCTCAGTGGACTACACGGTAATAATTACTTTACCTAGGTAGTACCTACCACAGATCATATAATATTATAGGTAGTACCTAACATTTCCGTAAAATACGACACTTTAAATAGTATGTTTTTGAAGAATTTATGGACTTTGAACTAATAAAGATTTATATGGTAGAATACTCAAATGAAATTAAATTAACTTTCACAAGCACTTCTGACTCGCCAATATTTATATTAAGTTGAATGTCAGCATTGGAAATCCGTAAGGAAGCTGCCGGATATCAATAAAACCCAGCGAGAAACTCAACATTTGCTTTTTTAAACTAATATTTACTTACAATATTCTTGGAGTACAATAACAAAAAAAATATATAATAATAATAATAATATGTTGGGACATTATTACAACAGCGCCATCTAGTTCCGCAGTAAGCTATGTTACGTGCTTGGGTTACGGATACCAGATAGTTGATATACTATACACATATATTTTTTTAAATAAATACATATTATAAATATTAACACCCATGACTGGAGTACAAGCATTCGTGATTAGCAAATGAATGCCCCCAGCGGGACTCGAACCCGCGACCGCTGGCGCAGAAAGTAGGGTCACTACCAACTAGAACAAAATGCAAACAATACTTTTTATAAGTGACTAGCGCGAGTAGATTTAGCGCGAGTGAAGCCACGGGTTCCTCCAGTAAATGTATATAAATACTTGATATACTAAAACCTTCCTCGATAACTACTCTATCCATTGGTAAAAACAGCATGAAGATCACTGCAGTAGTTTTGGGTTTATTGCTAACAGACAGACATACAGACATGGCGAAGGACTTTGTTTTATAATATGTAGTTTTTACTTCAATTGTAACAAAAAATATAAAAGCTTAGACGCTTGTATGTTCAAACGCCTGGATGGTCTTGAATGAAACATAGCATACGGATAGACTGAAGTAATAGATTCTACTATTGTAAGACATTTAGGATGATAAAAAACTTATTTAATGTAATTATTTTTAAACAGTGCTCAACATACCATGGGAGGTGCATGTACCAGACGAGTATGTGATGGCGGGGAACGCCGCGGTACTACGGTGCGTCGTGCCTACTCATTGCACGGAGCGCGTCGATGACACCGACTGGTTCACTGACGATGACACCAGCGTGTTCCAATACTTAGGTATGTACTTCAAAAATAATTAAATTTATTAACATCGCTACGGCTAATAAAAATACTCATGCTATAAGTTCTAGCCTATTTTATTCAAATGAATGAAAGAGAAACAGGTATGAATATACCTATGTAGCTATCATTAGGTGACCTCATAACTGACGAATTGGGTCAGTAGGCTTAAAGGAGATTTAGTTAGTCGAAGCTAATTTTGCAAAAAAGATTCATGTAATGTATCTAATGTAGTGTATTTAATAAAACTGGTCTTAATAAAAGATACGTAATAATATTTAAAAAAAATAATGCTGTGTTAAATAATTAATCTAATTAAATCGAAAATACTAAACGTAGAGAATTATTATCAATGGTTAGGTAGAGACCATAAAAGTGAATTAATTGCAACGACATGGACGTTGAGCATTCTGTCGTATAGCTTTCATTAAATATATTGCTTTTTTATTTCCCAACCCAGATGGACTTACGCAGTAACTAACTCGTAATAAAACAAATAATAAGCTTATCCTTTTCAAAATACATACTTCTCTATTTTATGACACGTTTAGCTCAGTTTGTGACCCTACTTGCTGTTCCATCGCAGGTTCCATTCCCACTGTGGGCATTCATTTGTTTTAGCGTGTTTCATACAAATTAATGTTTGTAAACATGGGTTTTTATATTAATAATACATATTTTATTGAATATTCTTTAAAACATTGGTCCTCAGATTCTATGAAGTATTAATTCATTTCTACAATATAAATTAAAAAGTTATCTGCTAATTCAACAATGTTAACTGTTTATAAGATCAAATAAATTTTCTCCTACCATATTAAATAATTAATGAAAATCAGTACAATAAGCCTTTTAATTAAATCATATATTTACAGAAACATAGCTCATTGTTTCAACTATAGAATTATGAAGTTCCAATAAATTAAGATTCCTTTCATTCGTAGTAGAGGTTTTCACTAAACAATAGCCTTATATTCTATTGTTTCGTAGGTTCAAAATACTCCCGTCTGGACGACGGGTCTCTGTACATAAGCTCGGTGAGTCCGGGCGACCGGTATACGGCGTTCCGGTGTCGGGTACGCGACCGTATTACAGGATCGTCGTATTCTAGTCAATATTTTGGTAAGTCAATGATAATTTAATTATTGTTGGTTCAATTGATATTTTTTGAATACAGTACATGTTAACAATATTACTTGCTAATGAGTTGAGTAGAACTTAGAGTATTATTATATCTACAAAGGAAAAAAATATTAACTAAACGGATTTTGCAATTGATAATTCATTTTATTTTTGATAACTAATCGTTACTTCAAAACATTATGGATATTTTTTCTTTAAAGGTCATGTAATAGTAACAGAACCAAAAGGTGGAGTGCGACCGCGCATAGCAGTTGAGTCGCGCTCTAGAAGAGTTTTAGTGGGACGAGACGTGCGGCTGCCATGCGCCGCACACGCGTGGCCTGTGCCTAGTTACAGGTAAAAATATTATAGACCTAAAACCTACCTTTAAATCAGAAATTGATACATAAATATTTTTTTATTTAACTTCTGTTTTCAACATTATGAAATGCATTTACGATTACAACCTGCATACATACAGCTGGTGGCTATATAGGACTCATCAACTAGAAAATCCGGTACCAATCACAAAAATGGGTGAAGCAACTAACTCTTTATTTAACATCAATTCGTAGGAAAATCATGAAAAAATTTAATTTTTATTCGATATGCAATAAAAGCAGGAGCGCTGTAAACGAATTCTGAATTTCTGTTTCGAATTTCTGTTTATAACAATTTTGTGAAATAAATAGTTCATGGAATGAGCAGCTGCAACTCTAAAAATGTAGTTTCTGTTAGTCATTGCCAAATAAATACTTATTGGTACTTTACCGATTGCTAACAAGAGTTATTGTTACGTATTTTTAACTATAGTGAAGTTTAATGTAAAAATTGAGACTTTTTTATGATTATGGAAGAGATACGAGTATAGGTATATTAACGTGTTTAAAAAAACAAAGCACACAATAACACAAAATTAATCGTGAAAAATGAATTTGATATATAATATATATATCAAATTCTTATCAATCAAATATATAATATAATAATATGTATTATGGAAATAGGAAAACACTAATAACTTTCATATGAAAGAGGTAAATGAATTATTTAATTTACTTAAAAAAAAATTTATAAAATATTGTTTTGAAAATGATTTTAATCTACTGATATATACAATTTTAATACTACTAATAATTTAAACTACTTCTACTACATAATACTACAGTATATTACTGCTTATTAGCATGATGAAACTGCCTCGTTGGTGTTGTGGCTAGCATGTACGGTCGCACACCGGGAGGTCCTGGGTTCGAGTCCCAGGTCGGGCCAAGTTTGGTTATTGAGTCTTGTTGTTTCGTAAGCCTCGGTAACAGCCCGGAGTTGAGAAGTTGGCGGTGTTTCACCCCGTGCCTCGGAGAGCACGTAAAGCCGTCGATCCTGCGCCTTAACTCTCACTGGTCGTGTCGAGCATTCGTCCCACCGGAATATGAGAGTGATAAGGAACAGAGAGTTGGCTTGTCTCAATGAGATTGGCCGCCGTGGCCGTAATCGGCCGGGATGACATTATTATTATTATTAGCTTGATATTATATGTATGTGTGTGTAGCGAAAACTTCATCGATGTAATTGCTGTATTTCAGTTGTTTTCTATAAATGTTTTATATACTGCTTATCCAAAAATAGATAAATAAATAAATCTTCACTTCTAAACTCTCCATACTATAGTATATAAACAATACGGAGTTACAAACAACTAAGTATATTACGACGAGATACATCTTTAATCCGGGAAAAGCAACATTAATATACTCTTACTATTCACGCTTATAGAGTTTTGTTATCCTTTTACTATCGTCAGAAATACTTTGCACTAGTAATTTATATATCGCTAAGGATTTCTGCTTTTTAAAAATATCTTACAAATGAATTGATCGCAGCATTTTTCTTTTGATTTAACCACATAATATATTAGATCATATTTTGCGACCTTTGCTGATTTATGCAGAAAAATTAAGATTTATTTGTAGCAAAGGTACCTACACAATTAACAATAGATCACTTCACTGCAAATAACGAATTAATGGCACTGAAAAAAATGTTACGGAACAAAAGAATAACACATTTATAACTTTGTTAACTGTAAAAATAAAATATTAAACTTCAAAAGATATAAATATGGATATAAAATCTAAATATATAAAAGAGAGGGGTCTGATGACAGAGACTCACTCACTCACTCATCACGAGAATAGAACGGATTTTGCGACAGGGCCAGACAAGGGAGGCTCTCGCAAGTTGGTATGAAAGACCTACATTTTTTGTGCTATACACTTTAAATTTGGCAGGGAGCATCTAGGGACGTACCCGAAGGCAGTTAAGTAGGTACGAAGCAAAGGTAATTCGCTAGTAATATTATATGTAATTAACACAATAATTATTGTGAAGTGTTTTCAAAACTATTCAGTACTACAGGTAGTAGTGCAGCCCGTCCGTGCTATCGCATTTCTGCTATTGCATCCTTCGTCATTGGGTTGCATGTAGTCCACACTTCCTAGATGGCATGGCATCCCGCAGAATATACGTGCTTCACATTCATTTATACCTAGCACGCGCAAATTGTGATATGATCATCCTCCCAAAGTTTCCCCTAAGCGCTTAAGAGAGCTTATGAGAATAATAAATTTAATAATTTTTGTTTATAAAAATAATTAAATAATAAATAAATCATTTCTTAAGAAAATATAAACGACTACAAAACGTATCATCAAAGCTCATTGAACTGCGTTTTTATTGAAGAAAAATAATCATAGTGCTTAAAGTTTTTAATATTTTTTCTTTTTTAAATACACAACATATGAAAAAGAAAGCATTGACAATAGTAAAGAAGTGTTTAGTTTTATTTTGATATGGCATAATTATCAAAATGATTTATACTCTACATTTTAAGCATACTAATACAATCTATAGCAATTTTAACAGATTAATCGTTATAATCTAAAATCACTGTAATAAAGATTTACTTTTAATTAAAATATGCTGTGGCTTTAACATGGAATCACCACATAATCATAAAATGATCCAGTTATCCGATATAAGAGGATGATTACGAAAAGTTTTACAATTTTCTGGTTACCATATTAAAAGCATTTTGAATACATTTAACGTATAATGAATTTTATATTAAAACAATGAGGTATTACATTACATACAATAATATAGTAAAAACAGAGTGTTCTGGTAATCAAACTGGGTTAATAGTTAATATATTAAATATAATATGTTGGCTCTGTATGTAATAGTGGGATTTGACTAACTTTATACGCTATGCTTAAGTCATACATTTAAGTTATATAATTGTTTTGTGTACCAAAAAATTGTAAAATTAAAATCTTTCGGTCTTATTCATAAAAAAATATAGAAGCTTTATTAGCTTGTTAATAAGCAAATTCTCAAAAACATTATTCATAAACGTTCAATAGTGTTAAAACGCTCTATAAGTATTCAATAACGGCTCTATAACTTATAGTAGCTTGAGGCCTACTATAAGCCTACTATAAACCTTTAATAAAGAACAAGATGGTCGTCTTGTCATCAGTGACAGCTGATAATTTGATTAAACTTGAAGTGAGATTATTTTATTTGGTGTCTAGTGACATTGCGTAATTGTAAAACATTGTTTAAAATTATTTTTTTGCTGTGTATCAAACCAAGATACCATATATGATATAATGCAAGCTCCCCAAACTATAGCCGCCATTGGCTTTGGTGTTTGGAAGCAACGGTTTCAAAGCTTGTTGTATGGAGACACCTACATAAATGTGGCTCTTGCAGTTTTGCATAATATTGCAATAGATCATCAGGACACAGTTCCAGGTAATTTTAATCATATTATCATAACTAACTTTACATCAACACATGTATATTACTATTTATGTAAGCAATATTTTAGAGTTTGTGTTGGTATCTATATTTTTGTTTTCAATGGCGGAAACCCTCTCAACCAACCCTGACCAACTCCGTCAATAATAATTAATGCTACGGAAAGAAATAAGCGCGAGAAAATATTAAGTAAACACGTAGAAATACAAAGGATTAAGGAAGTACACCAAATACACACTTATGTAGCTTGAAGTTTAAATTCTGTACTAACCTGCTATTAGCTTAACCTATTTGCACTTCTGTCTCTCTTTTTAGCTACTTTTATTCCTTTTTCAATAGTTAAAAAATGGTTTTGTTCACTAATTTACTTTTGGCGGAAAAGTCAAATCAAATGTCAAACTGATTCACGGAGCATTGAGACCAGTATTTTTGACATTTTGTCCATGAATTTATCAGAATGACAACACAATAAAACGAATCCAGCTTATAGCAAGCATTTAGTTATGAGACGTTTATTGATCCGTTATGAATAAAGAAAGTTATGAAACGTTTAATAGGCCTATTGAGCATTTTAGCTAATGAACATTGTAAACCTATAATAAGAGATTTTTATGAATAAGACCGTTTCTCTTCATTTATTAGAAAACGTAAAAATTTATCTGCTATGTATTAATATGAAATGGCTAATTTTCAACACTATACTTGTATGTATGGGGCACGATTACATTAAACGCCAAAATACTGCGAGTATTTTGGCTTCGCCCTAAATTCATTTCCACCACATTAAGCAACTTTTTATTTCATCACCCTCTGATTTGATTCACGGTGGGCATAAACGCAATTTCGTAATCCCATGCGATGTTATTCGGTTTAACAGCCAAGAAGCCAATTTACCCTTACCTGCCGTGTACCTTTAATAAATTTAACGATTTTAAGTGGATATTACTTGATTACTTGAACATGTTTAGAAAAATCAACAGTTTAATTAAATTCAGTCAATAGGTACAAAAATTTGCAGTCATCGTGTTTTTTCGCCAAATCAGCTGTTATATTTTTCTGTTAAAGCAGTTTTTGTAATGACTTTTATAGTATTTTTTATCTCCTAAGTTACACTTAAAATAACTTTATTGATTTATATAAATAATAAACGTAGTTAATTTCGCGCCCAAAAGAACAAGGATAAGTCGGTAGGGTAGTTTTAACTAAAAATGTAAACATTATTTAATAATAGTTCATTGAATTATTTCCTCAAATACGTGGAACGGAAGTCTGAGCATATGTGAAAAATTGAAATATCAAGTAGGTATCTCGTTATAAATAGAAGACATCTTCAAGTACATTCGCGTAATGAAACCTTAGTCCTTATCGTTGTATTTCGCGCGATGTATTACCTACTAAATGGCATTGCAGCGTAATGAAGATTGTAGAAAATGAAAAACTATGTAGGCATATTTTGACTTAACAAAACCACACTGATAAAAATAATTTGATTTGAAATAGTTTTCATGATTTTTAAAATAATTGATTTAAATATTCCGAACATATGTAAGTAATATTTAGAGATGTTCTATCATCAATTTTCGTCTTAGGCTGGAGTTTGAATGTAACTAATTATTCAAAACAATAGTAGAATTTGGCATTTGCAAGACAATGGCTTTTTCTATACAATCCGGTAATGGAATGGACGTTGGAGAGGGAAAAATATGTGAATACTCATACTATACGCACCTCTTCTACTGTACGGTAGTGCAGTAAAATAATGATCATCTGCAAAATATCTTCTTGTCAGATGTCGATTAATGCACAAAATATAAAATAAACTAAAAACAATATAAAAAAAAATAAAGTAATTGTATATCATTCTGCATAAAAGAGCAGGGTATTTATTCTTCAGAATAATTTATTCCAGTTATCTAGTCCATCGCAGTTAGTTTTTATAAAAGTGAACATTTACTTTGAGGCAAAAGATAACTTTTTAGTGCAGTAAAAGTAATTTTGTGCAAAATTTTCCTTTAAACTTCAAACAATAAGTACTGAGTCGGAAACCAAGCTCTCTTTGACCGTTTTTACTCTTCTGCAAAAACATAATAGCTTGGTTTCCATCTATAATTTGTTTTTAATTGATATTATTAACATAGAACAATTCTCGAAGGTCCTAAAATCAAAATGATGATAAAATAGAATAAACTATCCTAACAATTAATCTGACATAGAAATATAATCATACATAATTTAATAATTTTGTAACTGCTCGTTGTTTTTACATGGAAGATATTTGATAAATAAATATTGTTGGGGGGTTACTACCCCCCAACAATAACAGATGTAATAGAACCCAAAACAATGATTTTTAGAATTTTGTCTTTGTGCGCGATAATCTCAAAATTATTTTTATAAATAGTTATGGCAATTTGAAAATCAACTAGTATAAAAAATCGATTAAAGGGATGGTGAGTCGCTAGTAAATAAATAAAATAATGACTTCATTCAATAATGAGTAATTAAATAAAAATTAATTATAGTTGTTATTAATTTAAATATCTTTCAGTAATTTACACCCATATTTGTTTTACTCTAAACTTCAAATAACAATCTCAACATACATCATGTACGTCCTATTAAATAGGTATTTGTTTAGGCACACTACATTGAAGCAAGTTGGCAACTCAAATATAGTGAATACAGTAGATGTCCGTTTTATCTCGTATTTGAGATGATTACGTATTTGAGAGTAAGATAAATAAAAACTACATACTCGTTTGTAAAGTTTGGCCATTAACAATTGCAAACTGGAAATAGAAATACACGGCTCAGTTGGTAGTGATCCTACTTTCTGCGCCAACAGTCGCGGGTTCGAGTCCCGCTGGGGGCATTCGTCTGTTGAGCACGACTGTTTGTAATCTAGTCATGGGTGTTTATATTTATATTATGTATGTATTTAAAATTTATATGTGTAGTATTAACTATCTTGTATCGGTAATATAAACCTCGTAGCTTACCACGGAACTAGATGGCGCTGTTTTAATAATGTCCCAACATATTTATTTATTTATATAGTATATGAGTGTGTTTAGAAAATTTAAACTTAAAATATACATTTATACATAAAGAATCTAATTTAAGGTGTAAAATATGTCTATTACCAGTTATCTAATACATATTTTCTACAGTAGTTTTTATGAACTGACAGATGAGTTAACGTTTTGCAAATTCAGAAATTATGCTTGACTCGTGCTGCCACTGCCATAACTTTTCTTTCAAACCGCAGTCGGAAGCCTTTAGAATGCAAATGTCTCCTGCATTTCGACTCTTTTCAAAACTATTTCTTAAAAGGAAGCTAACTTGTGAACATTGAAGATTCCCAGCAACGGAGCCATTTGAAGAAATTCCGCAGGATATTAGACATTTGCTTCGAACATCTGGAGACGAGAGAAAGCCGTAGAGTGCTATATATGCATTATATGGTTATTTTACTTAATTATATGACAAACACTTAAGGAGATTTTGGAATAAGGATGACATTCTATGAATTCTCAAATCTTTAAATGTAGACAGAAGAAATACTTAATCCTTTGAATGTTTTTACCAAAAATGTTTATGTAAGTGAAAAATTTCGTAAATAAATTACATTTATAAATGTTTAATGTACGAAGTAATAAGTATTTAAAGAAGTTTACGTGTAAATTGTGTTTTTAAATATAGAGATGTTTATATTAATCCGCTCAATAACTACAGTGGTTAATAATTAAAATCTTGGAATCTAAAACTTGCTTTAGGTAAAATGAATTTCTCGTGCTATTGTAGCGCTATGCAATTACAACGAATCCGGTTGAACTGCATAATGAGTGTCTGTTATATTTGTGGCTCTCAAATACAACTAATGTACCTACGCTTATGAAATTAGAATCAAGTTGGTTATGGTTATTATCTTCTAATTGAATAAACGTTACAGAAATTGAATCTTTTGTAGAGGAAAATATTATTCTACTTAAATAATTAGAATTTAAATACATTGTTTAAATGACAAGAATATTATAATAACAATTAGAATCCACGAAAATACCACGAAATACCGTTATATAAGATTTTGCATAACTTTCCAAATATTTCAAAAGTTAAAGTTCATAGACACTACTGTACTAATATCGTATGACGTATCTGGGTCAGGCCGTAGTTTTTGCCACATTTTGTATACCCTAACTCTCCGCCACTTTTTTTTAAAACTAATATACTAATTCTTCATTTCTCTATCATGGCATTGTATTCCACAAGGAGTAATGATCCACGGCCACTAAAGATATTTGAATAAGCTTATGAACTTGAAAAGTTACACGATATTTTTCTACAAAAAATGACGTTTTTTTGTAAAAAACGCGAATCCGCTTCGGGACGATGTACTTTGCGCATCGGTAAAATTAAAAAAAAAACATTCTTTTTGATAATCTGCTTGATTTAATGTTATGAAATAATAGTTAGCTTGCCATCTTTTTAATATAGTTACGTGTTTCCTTACAAAATACATTAAATTTCATACATTTTCAAAAAAACTACACAAATACATTTTTTGCCCTATTATTTTTGCGCAACCTATCTATCTGCCCATTTTGCGGTTAAAACATTACCAAGATCTGTATCTGAGTAGTGATTGTACCAAAGTAACTATCTCTATGATCAATATAAGTTTAGCAGCCATATTTCTTCTGTTGGATGTCAACTTTCGTTTCAGAGTCGAATGTGTCACGTTTCTCGCGGAGTGTATTTTTTGTGATTTCTAGCTAAGTTTTCAATTAATACCTGTTATTGTTATTGTGCACCATAAAGTAAGCTGTGCGTTATATTTCAAGCCTAAATTAACCTGTAAAAAGATCTTATTTATCGAGTTATTATCAATTTTATTTGACATTATGCCACTTTGCGATACTAGTGGCGTAAAATTTGCGCCACATTTTTTTGCGCTATGGTATAAAGGTGCATACACGTGGTTTGCAAAGCACTATCTATGCTGTGATTGATTAAAAATTGCAAGACTTACAAATCGTGTTTTTATTTGTACCTACCTACCTGACTATAACAAAAAATCTTAGGTTAAACAAAACTGTCCTACACTTCATAAAATGCTCGAAAATAATATTTACGTACTCAGTCAAAATAAAAACATCATTTAGGCACAACTTTACTATTTTGTGTTACCATTTGCGTCACTCTACGCCACTGACTTTCGAAAAATTGTGTGTCACCTTTGCGCTATTTGTGGCAAAATCTACGGCCTGAACTTTTAAGATCTACGCGTTCAGATGGCGGGAAACGACTTTGTTTTCAACCGACTTCCAAAAGGAGGAGGTTATCAATTCGTCTGTAATTTCTTTTTTCTTTTTTTTTATGTTTGTTAGCTCATAACTTTGAACTGGGTGAACAGATTTTGATGATTCTTTTTTTATTTGAAAGGTAGTGCTTCCCATGTGGTCCCATTTTAATATTTTCCAGTTCTGACAATGGCATCCATGAGAAAACCATAAAAGTCTCAAATTTGCATTAAGTATTTGCGCGACAAATGGACGAATAACTCAATATCACGCCAACCGATTTCGATGATTCTTTTTTTAATGGAAAGGATATACTTAAAGGGTAGTTTGATGAGAGTTTGGTAAGGTTCTGATGATGGGATCCATGACAAAGTATCGGAACTCTTCAATTCTTTGGAGCAAATTAACGATGCTCGGCTGAATCTTTTATAGGCTATATGGATATTTGAGTCACGTATCGTAACTGATGATGGAAGGTACAACTCCTCAACGGTTAGCAGTTTAAAGAATTTTTTTCAATATAATACGCAATAATTATGGACCGATAGTTGTATACTTTGAGGCTATAAGGTTTACCTCATAATAGAAGGTAAATTTTTATAGTCATTAACACAATACGTATCTACTTTCCGCTAAAAATTTAAAAATAAATTATTTTTAACAAAAAAACAAAAACCGACTTCCAAACTTAATAAATCTAAACTAAAAAGTAGAAAATAATACTTTTAAGGACTTTGTTAATTTTGAAGTCGGTGCCAGCCAAAGCAAAATAACCCTAAATAGATACATATTTGATTAATCTATCAATTTGTAAACATAATCAAAATACCTGGCTGGCACCGACTCCAAAATTAACAAAGTCCTTAAAAGTATTATTTTCTACTTTTTAGTTTAGATTTATTAAGTTTGGAAGTCGGTTTTTGTTTTTTTGTTAAAAATAATATACTTTGTGGAGATACGAAAGTCGTAATGTTTGTTACTTTTTCACACTAAAACGGCTAAATGAAAGTGATAGATTTTAGAAGCAAACCGAGAATAAGTTGCTCGTCTTAAAATATTTCGTTCAAAAATTTTGTCCATAGGTGGTTTCGTGAACACCACGAACAACTGATACCAATAGAAAAGACGTCACTGTGGCCGCGGGCGTCGGTACTCGGCGGCCTGCTCAGTATACAAAGGCTTCAGCGGGAAGACGCCGGCAGGTTTATCTGCTGGCTCAACAATACCGCCGGCGGCGAGTCAGCCCATTTCACTGTCATTGTTACAGGTAATATTGAATTACTTTAAGTAATACCGTTATTTATATTGTACAAATATGTAACTAAATATTTTAGCTTATTTTATTATTTGAAAACCATTCAATTTGAAATAACTAAGCTAAGGTACTAATTTATTATACAATTGAGAAAATAAATTAGTACCTAAGCCTAGTTATTTTAAAATTGATCACCACCCATACCGTATCCACTCCTATTACAAATAATATCCATAAGAAAACCCTTTATAATTTATGACTATCACAAACATTTTTTCTGCGGTTGAATATGAGATTGAACTCGATATCTCCGTTTCTATACTCCATATTACAAAAAAATTACAATAAAAAAATCTACATTATTAATCACTCACAATAGCTTTAAAGTAACAGCTTTTGTTACTTATACGTGTATAAAGTTTTGTTTTGTTTTTTTTTTTTTTATAACAGACAGTTATGGAGTTATTCGTGCGTGCGAAACGTATTTTCCTGTCATATTCGACGCACATCCCGAGCCTTACTGCATGACATGAATAGCACATATAAAATGTTTACAAATGTAGAATGAATGAATACAAAAGAATGATCTGTGTAATTTAAATGTATCTGTATTGTGAAGCTTTTTTAGTATATTTATAATATGTATGTATTAAAATTGATATGTGTAGTATATCAGCTATCTGGTATCTGTAACACAAGCTTAGCTTACCACGAAACTAGATGGCGCTGTTGTAATAATGTCCCACATATTTATTTATTTATGTTTTACAATTTTACATAAATGTAGTTATGAAGCTATTAAATGTAACGTATGAAAGCTGTACCTAGTAATAATTTTTAGTGTACCTACTGGACATAGCTCTATAAAATTTTTGCGCCATTTTAATCTGTACTAAATAAAGGTTACTATACAATATGTAATTTGTAAATCAGTCGGTTTGAATAGCGAAAAAAAATATTTTTTTACAAATTAAACCGTGCCCTCTTTTACAGAACCAATATCCGTCCGTATAAAACCAGAAATATTACGAACGAAATTCAACGCAGATGTGAGTTTCGACTGTAAGGTGTCCGGTCATCCCATAGAAGTAGTATATTGGATACATGATGGTAAAGTCGTAAAGGATACAGAAAGGATCCGGATATCGGACGATGGCCTAAGACTACATATCAAAAATTCTCAACAAAACGACCAGGGCGTGTATCAATGTTTTGCAAGTAACACGCGAGACCAGGCTTATGGCATCACAGAATATATAATTGATGGTAAGACTTTTGAATAAATAAATAAAATAATATGAAATGCTACTCGTAGAATATTTGTCGACGAATAGATCAAAAAAATACAAATCTTAGCTTATAAAATGCTTATCAACTCGTATTTTTAACAATTTATTCTGTTCTCCGTTTTTTGCCAAATATGCTCCGACTGATAAAGGCATACTATATTATTTGTGTGTATCTACTTCCATTGAATTTATCATCTTCTCATCTCGCATTCCCACCGCTTACAAACGAGCGTTCTCTAAAGATAACATTGTTGCTTTGTCACATTTTATAATATAATAGAGTCAAGTAAAAGCTAAAGATTATTTCAAAGCAAATAAGTATATACAAAGTCAAGTGTGTACTACTAATATTATATCTTAATAAATAACTATTTAAGCACAATATGTAAACTAAAACTATAAATATTTGTTTCTTCAATCAAATATCACAATATAATAGTAAGAGCTTTAATAAAAGCTTTTTTCTAGCATCTGAGGGTCGAGGACGTGCAGTTGGAAACCGCTCGAGACGTGCGCCATTCGCGCGCAGTACTCACACACATGACAGTGACTGGAATTTTACAGGCACAAGAGGTAAAGAAAATAATTATTTCATTAGGGCTAGCGAAGCGTACCTAACACTATCCCACAACCTCAGCATTTTGTTGTACACTTTACTGAAAAAGTATCAAGCCTATAGATTTGTGCTTTAACATAGTAATTAACTTCATATTTAAATTGGCTATCTGTCAAAAAAATATAATTTTATTGCCATTAAAAAAATTAACATTAACAATTTTGTGTTTATTGGATAGTATGCTATTGTACTACTAACGCCATCTGTTAGAAAACCAAAGAGTTGAAATCACTGTAACATTACTACATTATTATCCGTTAGAAAAACTACGCGAGCCCTCACAAAGCTCAGCTTTTTGCTAATATTTAAAATATATAAATTAGATATCAATTCTACTTAATATCTTTGATGTGGCAATAAAAACAACTCAGCTACATTACAATATCCATAGCTCTTGAATGAAAAGCTTCATTTAAATAATGCTATGACGTGCGTCGTAAAATATGTTCCCGAAGATTAAAACATTTATTATCTCTGTTAAAATTGGTTGTTATAATCATTTAAATATCATAAGGTCAATGGAAATTGTCGAGACAAGATAATCTAAGCTAACACTTATAAATGTTCATTTAAATATAAAGTAGCGTATTCAATATTAAGTTATCCATCCACTTAACAAACAAAGAGGTAGTTTTCATACATTACATACTGCAACAATACTCGTAACACTGTTTAAATAAGGCCAGACTAAGTTGAATGTATTTAAAACCGGCTCGCGGCACTGTCAGACTCCATTTTATCTTCTTCTAAGTAAACTCGAAATTAGATAACGCACAAAACATCGCAATTCGTAACATTAATATTAAGAATTGCGATGTTTTGTGCGTTTTCTAATAAAGCTCAATATTTTGGCTAAGTCTAAAAGTTTAACATCATATTTCATATTTTGTTACAAAAGGCTGTATTTTTATTTGATTATGTAGTATTTAGAAAGGATTTTAGTAACATTATTACTTTAAAAAATCTTATATATTCTGTTGATTAAATGTTTTTAATATAGTAGAGTAAAAGCTTCATAAATTTAACTCAGACCCCTAATAAACGTAATAGTTTCGTAAAATGTCTTTATAAGCTCTATATGTACGATATATATACTCGTAGATACTTATTTTGTATTATACAAAAGAGAGTGTACTCTTTATACTAATCAACAAATGGACAATTACTAAAAAAGGCCCTAACCTATTTTATTATGTTATAAGAAATAGAATAAAGCTAACTGAACTTTTGCTTCATAACAAAGCTTTTACGAAACTAGAGTTTACAGCAGAAACGAACAAAGAGGTATTTCTGGAATGATAGGAGAGAGAGAGCTTCGCTCGGGTTGTCATTAGGTACGAGTATCTACGTTTTAATTTTTTTGAGTAAAATCTTATTTAATTTTCTAGAATAAAAATAGCTTAACTTACTCCTTATAATAAGTATAAATCGGTTTAACCGCTATGGAGATTAGCCGAAACAAACGAAATGTTTTTTTCTCATAAACACCGTCTTTTTATATAATTCTATGCATTTATAAAAATATATCTGAAAGGGCAACGTGTATTAAAATATGAATTACCCATATAACATTCTTCGCAACGGCAACATTAATATAAACAGTGCCTAATAAAGCCTAGGGTGAAGTTTGATAGTGAGTCACAGCGTGTTTGCGCCCCGCAGCTGTCAAGTCTCGTTTTATTTTGTTCAAAGGAAACTTTAAATTAGATAATGCATGAAGCTTTGAACTAACATCTTTTGCAGGAAACGTAAATTTATTCATTTTGTAAACTTTATTATGTAAGTGTTATATTGCTTTACCCTAATCTGTTCGCGTAACAATATTATTCTATTATGTTACCCGTATCGGTAGCAAAACTAACTTTATACTCTTCATAATTATTATTGTATGTGATACAGCCGGAGAACTGAGACACATACAGACTGACAGAGATTTGAACTAACTCTACATTAGGTTCTTAATACCTAATAAATAAACGACACGTTTGGCTCAGTTGGTAGTGACCCTACTTGCTGCGCCAGCGGTCATGGGTTCGAGTCCCGCTGGGGCATTCATTTGTTAAGCACAAATGTTTGTACTTTAGGCATGGTTGTTTATATTTATATTTATAATATGTATGTATTTAAAATTTCTTTCTGGTATCCGTAACACAAGCACGTAACGTAGGTTACCACGGAACTAGATGGCGCTGTTATAATAATGTCCCAACATATTTAAAATATTCATGAACAAAAACTCAACCGTATTGATAACATCCTCTATTTTTAAGTCAGTCAATAAGACGTTACTAAATCTATCTTAAAATTTTAAACTAAGTCTATTGTATATGTAATATTGATATCAAAACAATGCAAACTATGTTAAAGTTACGAAAGCTTCGTAAAATATAGTTGGGACAACAGCGTTTCATTATGAACAAATCTTCCATTTTATCTTAGCCCGGTACGAAGTACCAACACATTCATAACCTAATACCAACATGTACATAACTACATCTTAGGCGTAATGGGCAGTCCTGATAAGATACTAGGTATACCGATCTTATCTTAATACATATTGGTTTAGATACATTGTTAATAAAGAAACATTAACACAGATTGAAGAACGAAGTAAACAAGACAATACCAGCTACGCATTCAAAGGGGATTATTTACTAAACACTGTAAAGGAATTCTGCTTATCGTCGTCTAAACAGCTATCGTTGTCCTATAGGTACTCGAATCTATCATGTGGCGTGACAAGCAAAAAAGAAGTCGCCATTTTAATTTGAATTTATTTCTATACTATTATCATTGTTTATATTAAATTTCTAAATTATAATAAATTTAAGCAGTATTTAATAATTTTAACGAGAATTATGCTGTGCAAGTGATGGTTACTTAATAATTTAATCATCATCGTGCATAAATTAATATAACGAGAAATGTAACATTTATATCATAGAGTCCATATACTCGTACATTATTATAATGATAATGAATATTACTCCTATTAAGAGAGGATTGTTACCCATTAAAATAGTTCCGTTTTTATTATAAAATAAAGTCCTTTCTACGACTTTTAAAATTTCATAACATTACGCGATTCTCTTTGGTAGTGAAAAAGCTGAAATCAACAGTCTCATTTAATCGGATCAGTATAACATAATCACTATCGAACTAGGTAATTTTCAACTTTTTATCCGTTCTCGTTGCCTTCGTCATAAAATATTAAAAAGTCCGTTTGTAAGCGCGGATCCGCTGCGAGCTATTAGAGTCAGCTCTTCAGCTCAAACAAAGAGCCCCAGTGACGGGGCACTGCCGCGAGCGTATCCACTGCTGCACTAAAACCTAAACTATGTCATACCAATTAAGATCCTATATTATCCCCTTAAGGCATATTTTTCTATATAACCGAGTAATATATACGCCGCTTTGTCTCATTATTAATTCGCTCCCCGCTATTTGGTGTCGCTGCTCTTCAGGGCTTGAGAGCCGTCGCAATGCACACACGCTTGCTATCTGGATACATAAACTACATCAACAAGCATTTTAATTTTCTAAATAAAGTTATAAAATTATGATTATTTGAATTTTATTCTCATGTTCTTGTATTTTCAAACCTTTGTTACTTTCACAAGTGTACGTGACCTACAAAAACAATTCCTGACCTATTTCTGACACTCCGTCACTTCTTTTCTTCTTTGCGGACTACCAGTCCGCCATCTTTTATCTTCCAAGTGACAGTTCTGTTTAGAATCGCAATGCAAAATAAAGTTAATATTTGGCAAATTAAGATAAATATATTGATAAGTAAAGTGTATATAAAGGTTTCTACCGGCGTCTACGTCATTACCATCATCACTTCAATTTTTGCCTGTTTATTTTCTTGTTAAAAGTCATTAGCAATATTAAACATGTAAATAATTAATAAATAATGTTTTTATTTTTTTATATTATATATTATTAGCTTGCAATATGATCGCAACATTGAATGTTTGTATTATTAAATACTTCATAGAATGGGCAATAACCATAGTGTTGGTTGATTAAAATTTTATATCAATAGCACCATGTTGGACCCGACGTATTAAAAATGCGCACGTAAATATTCTGGCAACACCCTTTTCAAATATTTCGCATGTTAAGCGAGCAAAAATGTTGCGGTTAAAAACGGGCAAAATGCAATCTATAATGTTGTGTGTCGTGTGTGAGACGGGTCGAGTATATAAATTATGCAAGTGGTAGACCTTCTGTTAACATGCCTCATTTGCGACCGCACTTCAGATATTTAGATATAGTGTATGCCTATTCTCGTTATTTTAAACGAACGACCAACACACTAAGTACTTTGAAAAATGTGTAAATAATTGTCGCTTTATTAAGCTTCAAAAATTATAAAATCTAAAGTAAGGAATTCCCTCAATTTTATTTCTTTCCTATATTGTAATCTACATTTTTATCAAAGTGGTAAAAGTGTTTTTAATATGTAGGTAACATATTTATATATTAATTGTTATCATTACCTTTACATTATTATGAAAATAACTTTGAAATGCATAAGGAAAGTTAATAATAAGTAGTTGATAAGCTGCATCATCTACGTAGATAATCTCATGTAATGAACTAAGTTGATTGTACCTTAGAGTAAAAGCGGTGTTTGCCTGCCAACATATTATGCATTAAGAAAGTTAAACAGCTTATTAACTTTGTTGTACATTATCAATTTATAATTAACTCAATTTTCATTAAAGCAAATTTAAAGGTAGATGGCAAAAGTAACACTAATAAATTCATCTTTTTTTAGTTAAAATATATTGTATTTAAAAATCCGAAACATATAATAAGTTTTGAATTAGCAAACGCTCATTTAGCAAATGGCCGCATATTATACTTAAGGACACCTAGACTTTTATTTTCACTAACATCCGCACTCATAGTCACTTAATGAACAATTAAGTTGTTCTTTAGTATTGAGATTCTCGACTTAATGGTTCATTAAATAACTATGATTGTGGCGGTTAGTCTTAACAATCATTTTAAACCCACTATCTGTCGTTAGCCTTTTTAGGTCTTTCTCTAGGTACTGCTCGGATATGCTTAATGCGTATCACAACCTTTCAAACTACTCAAGCACACTAATAAAATAACCCATACCTAAACAACACAACCTTTTTTTGAGCTTCTCCGTAGTAAGGTAAAAATAAATGTTTAACAAAACAGAACTATAACCACAAGTTAAGGGAAACATCAAACTTTTAATTCGTAATTTGTTAAAGAACAGTACAATGTAAGTAAACATTGTAATTTCAGTAAAGTGATTTAAAAAGCCATAATCTTTAGATCCTACAGTAAAACATGAAAGGAAGAATTAATTTATCAAAGGGATTAGAACGAGAGATACATAATCAGACACGATCGGCATTGGTGTCGGGAAAGACGGATCGTGAATAAATGTTAAAACCTAACAAAGCTAATAACATTTAAATTCTCTAAAGGTTCTTACTTTTGTACTTATGTTCAAGGATTACTTTTAAAATATTAATTTAAGTACACTGTATGTGTTTTTAATTGTAATAAATACTATACTATCACTACTACTCTTTACATTATTTCAAAAAGTTAAAAAGCCTTGTTGTTCTTCTTTCCAGATTTTGAGTGATAAAGAATATAAACGATTAGTTCTTATGCGACCTTAGCATCTAATATAAAAATCTCGTATCACAGTGTTTGTTATCGATCTCCTCCGAAACGGCTTGACCGAAATATTACGATGTTTTTTTTGTATATTTGGTAGGTCTGAGAATAGGTCGTAGGCTTTTTTTATTCCCCATGATAAGGATGGGACTCTCTTTTTTAGACCAAATTATTTATTTTTTTATAAATTGACATAAAAATACTTATAACCCTAAATTTTCACCCTTCTACCACCAATCCCTATTTTCTAATAGTGGTTAGAACGCGGGCGTAGCCGCGGGATTTGCTAGTAGGTAAATAAACAAAAAAATCCATACTAATATTATAAATGCGAAAGTAACTCTGTATGTCTGTCTGTCTGTCTGTCTGTTACCTTTTCACGCCTAAACCACCCAACCGATTTTGCTGAAATTTGGTATGTAGATAGTTTGCATTCATGAGAAGGAAATGGGCATATTATTTTTTAGAAATTCAACCCCTAAAAGGGTTAAAAGGGGTGGCAAAGTTTGTATGAGAAAAATATTTTTATTGCACATTTTTGCATGAAACTTTGAATTAATGCTTTTTAGTACAAATGATGAAACACGTATTTCAGGGTTTTTCGAAATTCATCCCCATTGGGGGTTAAAGGGGGTGGCTAAGTTTGTATGGGAAATTTAATTCTATTGAAATATTTTGCGTGACACTGAAATAATGCTCTGCAATACAAATTATGAGATACATATCTAAGCGTTTTTTTGAAAATCAACCCCTATGGGGGTTAACGGGGGTGGCACAATTTGCGTAGGAGAAATATTTAACAGTAATTTTTACCATAAGTCCATAACAATGAACCACGTACATCAGTTTATCATTAACGAAAAACACACAAAGAAATTATGATACACATAGTAGCAAAATTGGTTAAAAATAGGAAATAAGTTTTAGAAAGCGCAGCAGTGGCGGCACGGCAGAATGCTACACAGTAGTTTTCAGAAAAGAGGGCCAGAACTTTAAATGGGGAATCAGTCCTTGGTACATTATAAGTAACAGTATATAAGCAAAAATTTTTATTTTATTCACTTTTAGCGCGAGCGAAGCCGCGGGCACCGCTAGTATACAATAAAATCAACTTGAACTTACCTCCTTTCGGAAATATACCTATTATAATATTTTATATATCATATAAAACCTAAAACAGCAAATACTTAAACATTAAACGTTCATTAATTACTTTATAATAGACGGGACTTAATTATTCTTTTACATAATTTAAACGTACTCATAAGTCATAATATGTACATTAGCCTCGTTTCGTTTATTCATACTAAAAATATAAAACATATTTGCATTTTACGTGTCTGCTTACGAGATGTGAAAGAGCTGAACTTTAAAGCTTCACCTAACAAACTACAACTTTAGCCTAAACTTTCAAAGCGAAACAAAGTGTCAGTAACTGTATTAGTTTTTAAATGAAGATGTTAACATCTTCTTGTTCCTATTAACAAGTTACGATAATAAATGAAGCAAATAAATAATATAAACGTAATATTCATTTACACAAAATAGAATTCTACAAAATTCACATAAGTGTATACAAAAACTATTAACATTAGCGTTATGAGCAGGTTCCACTACACTTTTGTTATATGGATCTGCATAGGTATAAATAGCTGTACCTTAAATGCAATGCAACATTTACGAGTACGAACGAGCTAAGCTGCAAGTCGTTTACGATGTATTAATATTTAACATTTTAATGTTATCTTAATATGATATACTTATTTTTAGGTACTAACCCAATATATCTTAATCACTTGGTATACAGCAGTCGGCAAATGCTCTAGCTAAAGCATATCCCGACTGTTATTTACCTAGTGATACCAAATATTTATTAAGCAGTAAAATTTTATACAAAAATCTTTCAAATTACATGAATTGTAATAAATAATTCCAACATACGCGAATATTTTATGTTATGTGAAAAAACGAGCTCGCGTTTTCAGCACTGCCATTCAGCGGGGAAATGCAGCTTACATTCTAGTCATGAACTCAGCTGGATACAAATACACTACAATGACGTAGTATACATTTACTTTTCAAAAAAATATTTTCTTAACAATTCCTTAAAAAGTAATATGATGAAAGTATCTTCTAAAATATTTAGTAAAATAACAAGTGCTTAACATGAAATAAATAATTAAATATCCGTTTCAAATTTATACATAGATACTTTAAAATGAATTACAGACATTTTCATTGCTCTTTTTATAAATCCTTTAGTAATTAATAAAAAATACGGTCCATTATTTTATGAAATTCTACGTAACTGCCGTCCTATAAAGAATCGTGCCAGAGCGAGCGGGGGCCGGATTTGCGACCCGCCTATTTCCATAATACCTTAACTACTTATGCCGCTTAGTCGAAGCGCAAATTAAACTGGATCCTAGGCATACATTTTGCTTCGACCTCACGCTCTAGATATTAAGATTTCTCTGATCTCTTTCACAAACTATTTTGCTTTATGCCACGAGAAAAACATCAGCTGGCGCAATGATTTTAGTTCTTTTCTTGACACATATTTCATTAAGTACAGCGGGAAAATCGATGATTAGTAACGTTTACTTTCCATACAAACTAAAATAAAACAACAAAACACCCTAAACATCGGATATTATAATATGAAGAAGAAACTTATCGTATTAAATTACGTCACACATAAAGAAGCCTAGAGTTTAGAACTTCATAGTACAAAGCTTCATAATTCTTAAGCTTTATCGCATCAATATTTGTTACATGTTAAATTTATATACGGCCAGAGATTCATTATTCACGTTTTTCACATAAACACGTTTTAACGGTTACTAAATACTAAGATTTCTTAGAAATAAAATATTTTCCTGCAGTAAAAAGTATCTTATATGACACACGTTATGTGGTCACAGACAGACAGACCGAAAAATATTCTAGAAAATAAAATATTTTTTTTATTTTACAACAGTGATGATTTCACTAAGATTTTCTAAAAAACATAAAACTTTGTGTTACTTATTTATATACGAAAATATATTATTTATTTTACAAATAAGACGTTTATTCGCAGAATCGAAACCAGAACTAGTATATTGGTTTTCGGAACAGACACTTCAGCCCGGGCCTAGTGTGTCACTCAAATGTGTCGTAATGGGTCATCCTCCGCCACAATTCACGTGGCTTTTAGATGGATTTCCAATTCCAACAAATTCGAGGTAAATATTTAGTCTACAAATAATGTTTCTATTTGTTTATTAAAGAAAAATTATTAGAATAGAAATTATTTGCGGATACTTAAAACTTATATCATCATCATCATCAGCCCTTTCTTTTTTTTTTAGCGTCCCACTGCTGGGCTCGGGCCTCCCTCAGTACGAGGGGGATCAGGCCATAGTCCACCGCGCTGGCCTAGTGCGTGTTGGCGAACTTCACATGTCTTTCGAAAACTTGCTAGGTTTTTCTCAGACATGCAGGTTTCCTCACGATGAATATAAAAGGGTCTCGTACCCCTGATAATATGTTTTTGTGTAAGCATCTTCAACATGATTTCAATTGACTTATGGTGAAGGAAAACATCGTAAGGAAACCTGTATGCCTAAGAGATTTGGAGTTTTAGAAACTTTTACCAGCTTCGTGGACTATGGCCTGATCCACTCGTGTTGAAGACTCGTGCCCAGCAGTGGGACGTTATAAAAGGCTGAATACAAAAACTATATCATAAATTACAGATATAAATATGGTTAACCTTACATACTAACGTACCACATGATACAGAACAATTAACACCATAAATGATTATATGGACAATATAAATAATATCTATGCTTACCTCAACATAGATTTTTTTATGAAACATACCTTTAATATGTTTAAATATAATAAAGAAATTCATGCTAGTAGAGCCGTTATAATTATTATTTTATTTTAAAATTAACTCAGGTTTGTTGTCGGCCAACATGTGACACTCCAAGACGATGTTGTCAGCCATCTCAACATCAGCCGAGTAACAGAGCAAGACGGTGGAGAGTACGCTTGTGTTGCCGCTAACTCCGCGGGAAAGGGGATACATGCTGCCAGAGTCAACGTATACGGCCTTCCTTATATACGGGAAATGCCTAAAGTTACAGCGGTTGCGGGCAGTGATTTGAACATTAAATGCCCTGTTGCCGGATATCCGATCGAGTCGATCTCATGGGAAAGAGGTAAGCCGGCAAAATCCGTAGTAATAAATAAATAAAAATAAATAGCTGTTATAAAATAAATACTAAATTCAAAATAAGGAATAATTATCTATTATAAACATAAGAAATAAAAAAAATCCTGTTTTGTTTTACATTTAATTAAAGATACATTTATTAAATGATTTTTTTTTTCCTTTCGCATGCTAATCTTAATATTTTAAAAATCGTCTTGATGTTTTTCAAAGATTCTTTACTAATTTCTTTTGCCTTAATACCCTTTTGTAGTGTCACAATACTGAAAAAAATATATTTAAACGTATAAGCACCGTTAATTGTACAGGACTTATTAGTTAGCATATTCATTAATATTAAGTATATTATATTATGATAAAGTCATTCTCAATTAGTTTTATTGAGATCTATTTTATTTAAGGTGACAGAGGTCTACCGTTTATCTCTTTTATAGTGTGAACAACTATAAAGTTAAAATACAATCCGCCCAGTTTAAACAATTCAACATAAGCCACACGCATTCTACCAAATCCGTGTATCAGACGGAAAATCAAACAGGGCGTACAGTAAATTCCACAATGGCTGGCGCGAAATGGGGAAAATCAAATATATTTCAGATTTAACCAAGCGCTTGAAAGGACACTTTACTGCAAGAGTATCGAATTAAACTCAAGGGAGATAGAGAGTAACTTTCTCTTAGCAACAGGTCGTTAAGGAAACTAGGGCGAGTAAGCGAAGGCGAAAATATACAAAGAATGGTTTGAAAGTCTCTATGACGTCAGCATTTTGAAGCGAGATTGTTGACACTTTCAAGACAAAATGTGACAACGTTATTGTGACCTAACGACGCCCTAGATTCATATTAACTTTTATATTTTTTTTTCTAAGGCTGTGTCATTAAGGAGATGAATTCTAAACGGAAAATCAGTTTTTTTATCTGTATTAATTATATTAAGCATACATTAAAAATATATACCGCAATACTAGGTACATAATAGGTATATAATAGGTACTTTCTTTAATTAAAAATATCTCTTAAAGGAAGAGAATTGTGTTGTGAAGCTACCAGAAAAGCATGAGAGATCGATCAAAGTATCATTTACCCTTCATTAATAGCTTCAAATTACTCAATATCTTCATTACTGGTTATTTGTATTTAAAATAACTGAGAATACACTTAGAAACTTATAGCCTATAAGTTATAAGAGCAAAAGTAGGGTTATTTGGTAACACTTTTTTACGCAGGCCAAAGATACATAAAGAAAATATCAGACCGTAAATTCCGTATCCCGTTTAACAAAATTACTGGGCAAGATCAAATTAAGACTCGCCGGTCACTCCTTCGTAATTTTCCTTTTCCTCTGCGACCCTTGTCAACAACGATCTTATCTTTTCATAGAGATCTCATTAGACTGAAGCCTTTAAAAGGCTTTTATTGTTTTTCAGACGATTCGCGGAAACTACAATTGCAATTACATTAATATTATTACAGTTGCATAGTACAAAATTATAAACTAGTTATATTTAAAATTTACACTAATTCACTTTACATTTTTAATTATTTTGTTACGTTTTTCTTTTAAGTAAAAATTAATATTTATTATTTCTATTCCAACAAAAAAATTATATTATATTTATTATATATGTAATTCCAACAAAGATATGAAAACTAAAACTGAATTTTAGTTTTGGCTGACCCTTTGCAGTTTTTAATATAAAAAGTTAAACACAACTTATTATTTACGAAAGCTAGCCAAATAGCGCATCATATTTCAACACAACTTTTGCAACTCCGACAAATGGCAGGAATTTTTCATTTAACTTTATTTTACAGTTTAGTCAAATAATATATTGAATTTTGTTTAATCTCTCTCCATCTATTTACCATAGAGCTCATAATGAATCAGCAATTGTGCATTCAGTATTTAAGTATATTTTATTCAATTAAATTGAATATTTTTCGGCTTTTTATTTAGAAATAGAACCAATGACCTCCTGAGTATTAGGCATTGTCTTAAATAGTATATTTATTTATATTTTATTAACAGATGGCCAAACTCTACCATTAAATCGACGGCAGAAGGTTTTTCCCAATGGAACTCTTATAGTAGAGCAGACTCAGCGAGGCGAAGATGCTGGCACTTACACCTGCCAAGCAGCAAACAGACAACGACACGTCGCACGGAGGGACGTGGAAGTACAAATTCTAGGTATACTATAAAACTAGTTAGTAGTATTAAGATAATTTTGTATTGATTATATTATATAATATAACATTACATATATGATATAATCATGATAAAAGAGAAAATAAAAAGTTTTTTTTTTCATAAAATAAAGTCAAACGCAATATTAAAATGCTTTTTATTATAGATGACTGCTTAGTTCTTACTTATCATTTGAAAATTTCCGTTTTGATCTGACACGAATACATAAGAGTTTTCCAAAAACATTATTAAGGAAAGACTTACATAGGCATTTTTACAAAAATATAATAAAAGGTACGCGGGTAAGCTTAAAATGAACGAATATGTGTCGGGTCTTAATTTTTTTTTAATTTCATAAGTAACATAATTTACGATATGTTAATTAATATCCTAAGCTTACGGCAAAAGCTCTGTGGGCAAATGTTGATATGGTAATTATCGTTAATTAATCCCTAGAGACGTCACCCGCAGCCGCCGTGTTTGTTTTTGCGAGATCCTACCATCCTGTTTTAACATACATTAATATTTATTTAAATTATAAAAAGTATTAAAATGTGCAACTAAGCTACACTGTGAAAAAGCTTTGTGTACATACTCGTACATATTTAATGTGTAAAAACATAATATCTTACAAATATTTTTGTACACGTATGAAAATTCATAATTAAATATGACTATCAGATTCAGTACTAAGAGAAAGCAGCCTATTTTTTTTAAGACGTTGCGATTGGAAAATTTGTGTGTAAACTTTTACCATCAATTGTAATTATAGTTATTTCCAAAGAACAAACGACAAATAACGTCAGGGAAGTACAATATTTTTTTCTCAAGTAATATAATTAGTCATAAATAATGATATCCTCCAATCATTAAATTACTCAATTATATTAAAGCTCCATTATTCCGAAATCTTCTTACAGATGTTGCAAAGTGGTAGTCGTCTTTGTAGTCTTTGAGCAAAAAGATCAAATCTCGATATTCTGTTCTATATTTATTTTATATTTCTTTAAATAAACTGATTTCCTTCTTTGCGAACCAAATTGAAACTATTCAATTCCGCGACAAAACTCTAAAAGGTAGTTTCATTTATAATGTCGAATATTCGCGTAAATCTAATAAAGTATTATATGCCTATTAAGTTTTTTGAGACGCTTTTTTATATGTAACAGTATGTAATATTTCCGACGATATTTTTTTTTTCATCGATAAAATATAGAAGTTATTACTGTAATTTCCGTATAATAATTTTAATGTTAAGTTTATATAAATATAAATGTTATGAGGTAAAAAAATATGTAGCATCATTTAAAATTGTTTATAATTAAATTCATTACATATAAAATTTCAATTAGGTATAACTAAAACAACAAAATGTTTACCAGTTATGTCCAGAAACATCAAAATCTTCTTCGAATATCGAATAAAGTCTTTTTTGTTACATTGTTTATTTAATTGTAGCGAGAAGCAGTCATTGAAACATTTAATTTAGCAAAAATGTTAACGTTTAATCTACCTGAAACTTAAATCGAAAGAATTAAATTTTCATAAACGCCCAAAATACGTATTTTATCATACCACAGATTACATAATACTATACTAGATCATACTAAGGATTATTTTTATAGATAAGAACGAATAAAAGAAGTAAGTAGAGAGGAAACCCAAGAGTTCTTACTATTTATGTCATATATAACAGTCTTAAAAAACGTAAATAAGTTACTTTCGATCTAGTCGAATGATATAGATTAAAAACGTAGATTAAACGGATGAATTGAAATTTAAAAAAATCAGTGAAACCACATTAGTATCTAATTTACATAGGCATCATATTTTAAGTACTTACCTACTACTTTTTTTGCACAAAATATTGTAAGCACTAGGCATAAGTTGGAAACACGAAATGGGAATTCTTATAATATTTTTCTCACATAATTTTTTGGTTTTCATAAATTCATTTCACAAATTCATAACGGACGAAATTACTCACCCGTATCTCATTAAATTTAGCAGTTTCGGCATTCTCGTAATATCATATTGCCATAGGGTTTTAAATTTTCGTTTATTAGGCTACTTTAACAAAAATATTAAAGTTTTATTTACCCAAGGGTAACTTCAAGAAGATTAAAACATAAAATTTGCAAATGGTAACAAAATATTAGCGTTAAAGAAACGTTTAAAAATTATGGCATACTTTAGCGTGTTAAGCAAAATATTTATAAAGCAAAATTGCAATTAAGATTATAGACGTACTTCGGCTATATTTCTTGTTTTCAGTTCAACCGAAGATATTGCCAATTCAGCCGCTCACAAATTTACTAAGGGAGGGCATGAGAGCAGCTATTTCCTGTCAGATATTGGAGGGCGATTTGCCGATTGCATTCCGCTGGGAGAAAAATGGGCAGCCTGTGACATCATCACCATATGCTCCTAGTGGTATACTTACAAGGAGAATGGACGAATACAGTGCTTCACTAGTAATCGAACATATAACATCACTTCATAGTGGAAATTATACGTGTATAGCCTCTAATGTTGCTGGATCTGAACGGTTTACCGTACCTCTGACAGTGAACGGTATGTGAATTTATTTCTTCGCTATTTCTAAATACATTTTTTGTGTGAAGTGATTTTAAAGTCAGTATGCTCATTTAATTGAATGTATACAATCTATTTTATTACAATAAATTAATATTTATAATAGTACCTCCTCGATGGAGATTGGAACCTAACGATGTGGCCGTTGCTGCGGGTCAAGATGTAACTTTACAATGCCAAGCTGACGGATATCCAAAACCTAACATAACTTGGAAGAAGGCTGTTGGTAAGATTTATTTCCTAATTTTTATTTTTTAAAATATTGAACCACATATTTATAAATTCACAACATCAGACATCGTCGCACAGATTCACCTTAAATATCTGATAAGTATAACATGAAAATACATATAGAGCACTGTTTTCTGTTTATTTTCAATCAGGCAACACTCCTGGAGAATATAAAGACTTCATGTTTGAAGGAAGCTCAAGGGTTTTGGAGAATGGTTCTCTGGTTTTTGAACGGGTCGCCAAAGATAGCGAAGGTCATTATTTATGCGAAGCACGCAACGATATAGGAGCAGGACTCAGTAAACTCATTTTTCTAAAAGTCAATGGTAAGTTAATAAACTAAAATATTCTAAGTATCTTATTTACATATATTTTTCTGTGTTTTTAATAAATTGAATTGTTCATTAATTAAGTTTAATATTTTTATAATTATATTTTACATAAGATACAGTGGTGTTATTATTGTTCTGCTGGTGGAAATTAAAATTTCAATATAAATAGTAAAATTCTTAATATATTTAGAAAGGTATTTTACGAATAGAGGAAAATGTCAAAGATATATCTGGAAATGCGGCTTTTTCTCGCTGTAAATGCCATCGGAATGTCCTGATGCTCTATGACGTTAGACACTAAAATTCCAGTGCTAAAATGAAAATTCTTTTTCAACGTTTCGGGTTATACTTATAGGTACTGCGAATTAATAACACAGGAAAAAAGTAGAAATCAAAAGCGAACTTATAGAATACCGTTTGAAGTACCAAATGTTACCTTTTTTTATAAATTCATAAAAAATATAAAGCAATCGTATATTGTACAGATTATGGTACTGCTTTAATGATAGTTAATAGCGAAAAATTACTATATAACGAAACTCCTTACAATCCCATTTTTCAATATCAGAATTAACCTATCCTTCTGAAACATATTTGTTATGAACTGCAATATCACAAAAAAGAAATAATACATTTTGTTCTGAAAACAATGGTAAGAAGTGCGAAGCTTCCAACGCAAGGTCTTTAGAATTTTCTTTATTAACTATTGTTTTCACAAGAACTTCATCTGCGTGGACGGGAAGAAAGCTTTTCTTATTAAAAGTACACTGATGTCTATAAATAAAATAGAAACTGAGAAATTCACTATAAACTTTGTTGAAGAACAGAATAAATTAAATAACAATATTTTTTTAGAATAGTATCCAAAAGACAACTTTTTGAGTTTATAATATTCAGACAAACAGACGCCAGGGCTTATTTAATACTAGTGAGTGATTTAGCGCGAGCAAAGCCGCGGGTTCCGCTAGTTAACCTAAGTAAAATTTGTAAAATAAAAATAGCTTAAGTTACTCCTTAAGGTTTTGGCAATCACGTAAATAAATACATTGTACGTGGTTCTTAACGTAGCGATTGATATAAAACGTGCAATGTAACGTAACTCCATAAATCTAGATGCTTATTACTTATTGGCATCCGATACAATATATCACAGCCACGTCCTCCATATAATCTATCTTATAAGGTAATTAGACACAAACGAGAAAGGCAACAAAGAAAGGGCTCAATTGTGAGCGCCGGAAGTCGGGCGCGTCTGTGCAGAAAACTCAATGGCCGTACGTCGCAATACGTCTCCTCTTTATTGGAAAACGAGACAGTTGGCTTCCACTAGAATAACTTCGTGTACGTGTTTGTATTCGACGATATTGGCTTTTGTGGAGCAAATATATCTCTATCCATTACGACGTTGACGTTCAGCAAACTGTCTAAAACTCTGTATGTTACCAATTTATCGCACTGTGATTACGTTAGTTTTGGGGTGAATAAAGGTTGTTTGGTTATACCTCGTCCTTGTAAAGGATACGGTTGGTGCCGTCACCCTATTTACAAGTCAACACAATGAAATAGAACTAATACGTAAACATATTTAGCTTTATTAATTAATTAAATTTAATTAGATATTTAGAGCTATTTTTTAATAGAAGCGTGTGTTATTCACGTCAATATTTGTTAAATATCGACAAAAAAATAAATAAATACGATATTTAAAAGAAATTAAATCGAAAACCTTGTTACAAGTAAAACTAATACCTATTCCTTTTTATAAACATTGACATAATAAATTTTAAATACAAGCAGCTACTAGCATATCTAAAAAACAAAAATATGAAAATAGAGTTTTCGATAAAATTAAGATTTTCGTCTAGCTCTAGACCCTATAAACTATAAATCAATCAAGGAAATAATTTAAGCCAATTTTTTTGCAAAAGAAATTGATTCCTTTGTGGAAGCGTGAAGGTAACCTTAATAAATAAAATTGCAAATTTTCTCACGTTCGAATAACAGACAAAACAAATCTTATCGTAAATATCAACAAGGATTACTCGAAGCCCAAAGTAAAACACGGGTTCGATTTATGCAAAACTAACAAGTTTCTAGGTACTTTGGCACTAGTTTCTAGTTTCGTTAGCTTGGACCTCGGGTCGGTCACGTACCGGGCAGTTTGTAAACATTTTAGCTTTCAAGCCAATCGTATTCTACCAATTTTATTTTGTCTTCTCTACTAGTACTTTCGTAGAGCGTACATATCAGTGGCTCGGATAACTAAAGAAAGTTTAAGTGGATTATGTAAATGTCTTGACTTTCTTTGTTGTACTAAAAGAAAATTCTATTCCTTACTTATATTTATAGCACCTGCTCGATTTCCAATGAAGAGTAAAACGGTACAAGTGACAGCTGGAGAAGCAGCCCATTTACAATGTGCTGCATCAGGTGATGCACCACTCGAAGTAAGCTGGCGAAGTCCTCATCATCATACGATTGCTCATCATTTAGATCAAAGGTTGTTTAACCCATTTCTCATTTTAGTTGGCATCTTTAATTGATCTGGATACTTCTAAACTACTCTGTAAATATGACATTGAAATTTAAATTTGAATAATGTTATTTTTTTTTAATACTCAACTAGCAATGTTTTTCTTTTTTTAATGAATTGGCATTACAGAACAATTTAATATAATATGTTATATGTAACAGTCAACATTACATTTTAAATCTTATAGGTATACGATACGCGAACAAGTATTAGATGACGGGCTTGTTTCTGAGTTAAGCATACTTCAAACTTATCGCCAAGACACAGGGGCTTTAACTTGTCGAGCTTCTAACGCATACGGACAGGACGAAATGTTGATACATCTTGTAGTCCAAGAGGTAACAAAGTATTCTTTGTTAATTATTACTTCAGGATGTTTATTTCAAAAATAATTAAACCTATAAATAATTAAATTATTTCACCGCTTCTTAGGTTCCAGAAATGCCAAAAAATATACGAATTATAGATCAACAATCAAGATCTATTCAAATGTCTTGGACTCAACCGTACGCAGGAAATAGCCCTATTATAAATTACATTGTTCAATATAAAGAAGCACCAGGTAACTAAAATACACATTTTTTAAAGTAGATTTTTACTATAACTATTATAATCTTACGACAAAGGGTTCTGGGATCGGAAATTAAAACATGTCACTTGCAATATTGCGTTCGCATCACTAGAATCAGTTGAGCATTATTTTCACTCCCAATTACACTTTTTGTTATATTAGAAAGATTATTCTAGTCTGGAATTCTTGTTGGAAACTGTTGTCTGTTTATTGATCAGTATCATCTTTAATTATTTTCAAGTTTCATCTCACAGCTACACATATGATAATTGACCTTTTACTTTTAGAACCATGGCCAACAACACCACAAAAAGTAATAGTTCCTGGGAGTGTGACTTCAGCCAGTGTCCAGAATCTCCAACCCGCAACATCTTACCACTTGCGGATAATTGCAGAAAATCGTCTCGGACAAAGCGAACCCAGTCAACTCGTACAAGTTACAACAACTGAAGAAGGTAATTTAGTTTTCCCAACTATAATAGTTTCACTGTTTAACTTTAGACAAAAGTTACTGGCACAGTTATTAGAACTACACCAGTTATTCAAAGTTTCATAACTAAATCGAATTTTATTCGTGTTCATTTAAAATTTAAATAAATAATTTTAAGTGACTAATAATATTATTATTTTATTATTTTTTTTTAATCTTCATACACAGTACCAAGTGGGCCACCCTTAGACGTTAGAGTGGAAGCAAAAAGTTCGACGGAATTAACCGTCAGTTGGGATCCCCCACAACGAGACCTTTGGAATGGAAACATTTTAGGATATTACGTAGGATTTCAAGAAGTAAGCTGTAACAATTATTTTATTATTTAATTACTTACTATATTTACTTTTTCAATTATCAAGTAAATATTTCAAATTACCAATTTTTTTTCAGTTAAACAGTAATAGTACTATTCTAAGTGCAAGCGGCCCTGGCGGCGCGTCTTACACCGTGAGAACTGTTGAGGGCACGGGAGTTGCGCGCGCTCGCACTACTTTATCAGGATTACAAAAGCACGCGGCATATGCTGTGGTCGTCCAAGCGTATAATAGTCGTGGTGCAGGACCAGCCTCACCGCCAACAACTGCCACTACTATGGAAGATGGTAAGAAGTACCTACATAAGTTGTATACTCACAAAAATCGATATGGACGTATCTATCTTGCTGCCGCAAATAGGGAGCTTATGTCTTTTGTTACTAAGCTGAAAGTGTCTGTCTTATCCATAAGTATAGATATTTGTCCTGGTCTGGTTGAATTTATTACTCATAAATATTTCGATTTCACCAGACAATAGAAAAAAGTTTTGATATACTTGTATCGTCGCTAATGTCGAAAAAACTGAAGGGCTGAACAATATGTTTCTAATTTCAATAGATATTATTAAGTGAACGTTGATGTACTATTTATAATTATTTGTAACCATAATTTTATTACAGTGCCAAGTTTGCCACCTGGTTCGCTTCAATGCACGGCACTAAGTTCACAATCAGTAAGAGTGACGTGGGAGCCGCCGCCGATGCGCGGGCGCAACGGTGTTCTGCAAGGATATAGGGTTACATATGCCCCTGTGACCGACTGGTATGGTACGTATTTATTTTACAATATACGTATTTAAGCAATTTACTATACAGAAAGCGCCTACAATTTGCAGGAGGGTAAAAAAATTTAACTAAACATCTAAAAGTTAGTCAGCAAAAACGTCTACTTGTTTTATCATTTAATGAGTGAAACTGAAGTGAAAATCGGATAAAGAAAGGAAAAGCAATATAGAATTAACATTTACACGAATAATTTTCAAAATAGTACCTTTACATAATTTCTGTTATAGGTAGTGAAGAAGCCGTAACAAAGCAAATATCAGGTTTGCACACAACGCTGTCAGGTCTGCGACGTTACACGAACTACTCGGTGACAGTGTGCGCCTTCACTGCAGCGGGCGATGGTGTCAGAGCTGCACCGGTATATTGCCACACTGAAGAAGATGGTGAGTAATTCATTAATTAATGAGACGAAGTCAATAAGCCTGAAATAAAATTTAAGTTCACATTTAAAGCAGATAAAAATTATATTAGCATGATCTTACCATACGTTCAACTTTATGAAATCAACGTTTAATATTATGAAGAAACTTATAATTTTACCCAACTGAGAAAGTTATATATGAAAATGAATGGAATAAAATCTCTATTTATTCATCCAAGTTCATAACAATATTTAAAAACTTTCAGTACTGATGCTGTTCTTCAGGAAATGTTTAGAAAAGTTTGAATTCAATTTTTCAGAAAATATGGCCTAGTTTAATTCCTAGATGTTTTCAAATTTCTTCAATGTAGCGTGCTAACTTTCAAGTCCAGAATAATAGTACGATTTTCTTTGCCTTTAGTTCCATCGGCACCAGCTGACATTAAGGCAGTAGTATCTTCGCGGAACAAAATTTTGGTATCTTGGCTGCCTCCCGCTTCGCCTAATGGTGTCCTTGTCGGATATACTCTTTATATGAGCGTCATTGAAGACGGCCGTGAGGTATGTTTTACTTATATAAAGCTTAAGGTTTTAACATAAAATAACTCTAAAACTAGCATTAGCTTTAGGTATCGTACTAACTGAGTAGTAAGCGATTTAAACCAAATTAAAGTCAAATAATACATTATTTACGGTATTCAATTCATTCTCAAAAACATTACCTATCTACACAAACAGTATTATTTAAACAATCTTGGAAGGTGTCAAGTGAGAAAGATTATTAAAGAAAAGAAATTAAGACTTTCTAAATTTATACTTATAATAATATTTTTATAGAATAAATACTATCCTCTTTAAAACCGTATTTATCATATATTATAATATTGTAATGTACTTTCAACTGTTCAGGAAGGAACTCACAAACGCATGCTCTCTCCAAGTACGTTGTCTCACGAGACGGCGCGCTCTCCGCCGCGCGCGACCCACCAGTTCTGGGTGTCCGCTTCGACTCGACTCGGCGAAGGAGACGCTACGAGAGTAGTCACTGTATTACCGACTGATACTGGTATAAATACAAACGTAAAATTTATAGTATATTTTAAACTAGCAAACCCAACCTGCTTCCCTTGGGCGTAAGTTAAAATAAATTAAACGGTTTTTATCATCTAAAAAAAGTTATAACATTAGCTATCTGCGAGTGAAAGTCCCGTCAAAATCAATACAGCCATTTCAGACATTAGCCGGAACAAACAGACAGACTGACAAACAAAAATTAAAAACAAATTATTTTTGATGTAAGTGCAGTGATGAGAAGTTGCAATCATTTATGATGAGAAAAAAATCTGTACTCATGTAATATTAATTATTACCTAACTAAAGACATTTAATTACATTGTTCATTATAAAGATATTGTTTGATATAAAGTTCTTATGTTTTAGTACCGGCAAGAATAACGTCATTTAGCCGCAGTATAGTAACGCCATGGAAGGAAAATATATCTCTAGCTTGCAACAAAGTAGGCGTTCCAATACCCTCTACTACGTGGAGCATGAACGGTGCCTTACTAGAGTCCACTTTGAGAAAGAATGTAACAAGTGACGGGACTCTTGTAATAAGGTAAGATATACCTATAAAACAAAATATTGCAACCAATAAATACCTATAATAATATACATTTTTATTTCCGTAGATAAAACTCAAAAATGTATCTATCAGCTACAAAAAGGAGTAGGTTCTGAATTAAGTTGTTTTTTTTTTTTTTATTTTTGTTATCTCAGAACTGTCATTTATGAACCAATTTGGTAAATTCATCTGTATGTAGAAAATACGGATGATTGAATTTTCACCTACTGAAATAAAAAAACTTTAATTTAAAAAAATCCTTCTTAATAGTATACTAAAATAATTCAAACTATGGTATTTTATAATTCGCTCACTCTCAACAGTATGACTCAATACGCGGACAGCGGCAACTACACGTGCCTGGTAGAGAACGCGCACGGTCGAGATGAAGTGACGTACGGTGTGGAAGTGAAGGTGCCGCCGCAGCCGCCGGTGCTGGCCGTCGTCGACTCGTACGCCGACTCCTTGCACTTGCAGTGGAGCGATCAGGGGGATGGGGGAAGTCCTATACTAGGTATTCACACAAATTGTACTGATTTGTTTAAAAGTAATATTTTAGTGTTTGTGGATCGATGTTTGAAAATGTTTAAGTTATAGTAAAATTTATTAAAAAAATTGTAATACGCAAATGATTGTGACATACGGATAGACAAAAATACGGTTCACGGATATAACAGATATATAAGGGCTCCGTTATAGGTCCATAACTGTGGATCCTTAAATATATGTTTATCGTGGAAAGTAATGTAAAATGTAATATTGGTATTAAGATTTTGAAAATATATAATTTCATTAAACTAACGTTTCAGGTTATGTAATAAACTATAAACGAGAACATGGCGACTGGGAAGAATTACAAGTAGAAGCTGGCACATCGGAACATGTTTTACCCAACCTTTGGTGCGGAACGCGCTACCAGCTATACATAACCGCCTTTAACCGTATTGGCACTGGATTGCCGTGTGACATAGTCCATGCGTATACTAAGGGCACAGGTATAAATATATGTTTCTGATAAAAAAATCAATGCAATATTGCAAACTTGCAAAAAATACTATAAAAAGCCTTATTTCTTTTCGGACCATTAATTAATTAAGCATGAAAATTCATTTCATATTATTTGCTTGATGTAGTTTTAAAACTAATAAAGCTAAGAAATTGTTTTTTTATTAAAATTTCAGTTCCAGTAAAGCCCAAACATTCGCAAATGATAACATTGAACACCACAACTGTGACGGTGTGGTTAGACTCGTGGGGCGACGGGGGCTGTGGCATACTGTACTTTGTAATAGAGTATAGGGAGATCAGTCAATCGCAGGTCTGTATATTTATATAGTTAATTCAGCATTGTTGAATGATTGACGATTTAATACGTATATTCATATATCACTTACTACTATGTATATTCATATATCACTTACTTAGATATTTAAGCCTTTTTGAACCAGATAGAACCAAGTAACATATATTTGTGTATTCAAACTTTCGCATTAAAAATATATTTTATGGAACGAACACACTGTAGAGTTCTGCACTTCATTTTACCAGTAAGTAAGCTCTACAATTATATTACTGATCTCACTCACGAGAGTGACAAAATCACCTCCACGCTGATACTTTTTTTTCTCCTCTTTCTCCACTACCGCTCATAATAATGCGTATACAATACTCCTGATATCCAAATGTTGTAGTCTTAACCTTTTAAAATCCAACATGTTCATGTTAATTCTAGTGGCGGCTAGTATCGAACAGCGTGCAAGCAACAGAGCGCGTGTTCAGCGTGACCGGGCTCACCGCCGCCACGCACTACCAGCTGCGTATCACGGCGCACAACAACGCCGGCCATGCGCTCGCGCTCTACAACTTCACTACGCACTCGTTGACTGGCAGTGAGATATCATTATTTTCGTCTTTTTACAGCGATTATTAGTTTTTTTATAAAGTAGAGAGCTTGCTTGGATAATTGAGTGATGCGGGTTCAAATCCGGGTCATGTACATCTGATATTTTCGTATGTGAATTATTACTTGTTTGACGGTGAAGTAAAACATCGTGCGGAACCCAGCATATCTGAGAAAACCTAGCACACCCACACTTGGCCAGCGTAGTAGACTATGGCCTGATTGCCTTCGTATTAATGAGTGGCCCGTGACCAGCAATAGGACGTTAGGGCTAAATACGAGAACGCTATATAATTTATTTATCTTTCTCTTTTTCCCTTCAGGATATAAAGTATATTTTTCATCGTCTATACTTTTGCAGTGTTAGAAGGCGAAGTCGCCCCAGCAGTTCCAGCGGCCGGCACGCGGTCTCTGGGCGGCGCACGAGTGTTGTTACCAGCGGCGTTGTCTCTACTTGTACTAGCGGCTTTAGTGGCTATTGTACTACTTGTTAGAAGAAATAGTGAGTAGACAATCTGAAACTTAAATAAAATACGGTATTTATTTATTTAGTCCCGCCAGATTTTACAGGCCTAATAAAATCCTCGAAAGTTATAAATTTTACTACTCCAATTTTACTTCTAAGCAATACACTATAAACAGAGTATCATAATGAGACGCTACGAGCTTAGTACTGTATATAAATACACGTTATACAGAGTGATTTAAATACGAATATTCCCCTAGAAGCAGGTCCAACAGAAACAGCGGCACCGGAGAGCGGAGTAGGCGAGTCGCCATCAGTGGCACAGCTACAGAACAAAGCGAACCGCGACCAGCAGTACCTCGCCGCGCGCGCGCAGCATCCCGCACCCACACATCACTACAAGCACGCATCTAACGGTAATCGATACCATTTCTTATGTTGTATATGAAATAGGTCTTAAACTGGCACGGGTAGGATTTTGGATCTACTTATCCTAATTATTTAGTAACTCTTTTAGCACGTATTCCTTATTTATAATAAATTTTTGTAGGTATCTAATCATTATATTTTCAATGTTTCATATAAAAACAAGTTACTGATCGGATAAAATACTCGCATTAAATGTTAAATTTTTTATTTAGAATGGATTTATATGAAAACAATATTCGTATATGGTGTTCTTTAGTAAAATAATATAGCATTATTATCGATTTCAGAGTACATCGAAGACATCTGTCCATACGCGACGTTCCAGCTGACGAAGCCCAGTGCCTACAGCGAGAGTAGTTACAGTGGAAATGTTTATAGCGGCCCCTACCACTCTGTCAGAGGGTCTTTTGTCTACCATGATCTCAAGCAAAACGATAAATATAAAGTAGGAAGTGTTTTTTATTGAATATGAAATTTTGGATTACATCAAGTATCTAATTTAGGCTACATTTTATATCTTATATTTGGAATCTTTTGAGTGGAAATGCAAATTATTGAACTGCTAATACTAAACTTTTTCTTTTTTAACAGGGAAAAGAACCTGAATACACGAAAGTAAGAAGAAAAGGAAATAGACTCCGGGATCCTCATTCAGAGAGTCAAGGTACGTTCATTTATCGAACACAGATGAATAAGGCTTATCTATAAGTAGTTAGTTACATTAGTTTTATTTTATGTAGCTGCACCTTCTATTACTTAAGTTTAATTTAACCCATTTAAGTTTAAGTATTGATATTTGAATTTGACAAAATGATCGCCTTTTATGCAACCTGATGGGAGCGTAACTGGTGTTGTAATTTATAAAGGTAAGCATGCACATAATGTTTGTAATGCTGTCCTCAATAATTTATTCTTTGATTTTCATTATCTATCTAGTACTTACCATGCCATATCTTAGCTGCGAATGAATTCTCTCATTACCTACGCTTCTAAATCAGCGATCATGTCGTCGACTTCATCATTGTGGTCTACTCATCAACTCGAAGACATTCACCGTCATACATCTTTTTCTACTCACACTCTTTACGTGCTTCTCGCTGTGACACTTGGTATCACGATAACGACGGACAATTTTTTTAATGTGTTGTACTATCTTTTGACTTCTATTTTCTAGCACTAATCAAATATCAATTTTATTCATCATTATTTTTCCTATCATAAATGTTACATGGATATGTGTTGTGTATCATGTTACTGTATCTTAGTAGACTTTACTTGCTAGATTCAAATATGTTTTTTTTAATCAAACTCACTAGATTTTTTTGACTAAATTCTATTAGCTCGTGTTTCTCACCTGTCGTTAGCGTGTTACCGCAGCACAGCGTCACATCAGATCAAGGGTTCGTCCAGTCTAACATGAGCCGTGGTTACTTTACAGAGTCGGACAACTTGGGGTCAACGGACTCGGAGGTGAAGAAGATATTAACGCTGCACCTGCCAATTACAGAGTACGAGGACGACGCGAGTGACGACGCGAGTGCGCCGCACTCGGACAGCGAGCCCGGCGCGCGCCTGCGCCCCGCACATCCCACCGCCTGTAAATAAATGCCTATTTAAGACTATTATAATAAAAAACTAGGATCCAAAAGAATTAGAGGAACATTTTTAAAAATTCAAAATCTGGCCAGATAGGTCGAAATATTTTTGTTTCGTTTTAACTTATTGAACTTAGTTTTCTTAGTTGAAAGTATAAAATAAATATAACATATTTACACATGTAAGATTTATTATTAATTATAAATGAAGTATTTTTTAAAACGGGTTTTTATTCTTTTTTATGTATTAAGGAGCAAAATTACAGGAGCAAGAAGTACACTAAAATAATAATTAAGAATATAATTCCTACAACAGATATACAAAAATTTCCATACAATTCCAGACCCGAGTGTAGAACGAGAAGAGTCGTCGTCCTCGTCCGAGACGTCGGTGGGCGGCGCCGTGCGGAAGGCCTTCCCCTCGCGCAAGGGCAAGGCGGGCGCTCTCGGCAAGCGGCACGTGCGGTCTTCCAGCGGGTACAGCAGCCACAACGACGAGACCACGTTTAGGTGAATATATTATACTTTGGAGGCTATAAACTTGATGTTATGTATGGGTGTTGTTGTTTATTTTATACGCCTTCACGTCGAGACGGCTGGATGGATTTGGGTTATATTTAGTTCACGGGTATATAGTTTTTTCATAGAAATTTGTGAGGCACCAATCATTTATTTATTCAAACTTAATTACTCTTCGTGTTATTATGTAACATTTAGCGTAAACCGATAAGTATTCGTATCAACAAGAATTGTTTAATAATGCAATGGCAAACAGCTCAAACATATTTTTTTTTTCTATTTATTTTCTGGGCTTTTATTGAGCTCAAACTAAAAAATGAAAATAAAACAAAAAACTTTTTTTGCATAAAGAAATTAGGTAGGTATAGCATTGTCAAAGGTTGTAGTTGACAATTGACATCCCCTTTTAAGCAAGTAATTTTTGCATATAATTTATTTTAATTATGACTTTTAGATTGAATAAATTCTTTGTTATAAAATAATTGGTTGATATCTGAGACACGACAGATAGTATTTCGACTGATCTAGACAATAAAATTTAAAGGATTCATACATTTGATTAAAGTGTTACAATGGCGGACTTTGAAGTACCAGTATTAGTACCAGTACCAGTATTAGCAAGCCAAATTAAAAAAACTGCAATTATTTTGTAGTACATTAATATCCTTTCAATACTTTTTCAAACGTATTGAATCGTTGGTTTCAAGATGCCTAATAAGCCTAAAAGGCGATGTAATGCAAACAGTTTTTAAGCTGGCGAATCCACCGTTGCTGTATAAAAGATTGAAGTTAAATCCAAAGATCAAAAAAATTCTATGGTGATCCAAAGAAAATTAAATTATAGTAATAAATAATTATAAATCTATTCATTTTGTATTAAAAAGAAAACCAATATTATGCAATTGTGACTTTTAATATGTAAGAAAACTAGATAGGTACGTATCGTTAGATTGTGCTTATTTGTTATGAATAATAGGTACGGTATTTATGACTTATGAGGTAAACTCACACACTTGTCAGACAACACTATTTTCTAATAAACCTATTTTATAAACACCGCGATATATTTTTCCAAACTACAATTAAGCTTTTCAAAAATTCAACATTTTTGTTACAACATGATCAGTGCAGCAATTTAGATCACACAAATACGATAACAGTTTTCAAAATAGGTTTATTTTTATATGAGACACACAGCTCAAAACATGTAAAGGGTCGAGATATTTGGTCGAAAAAGTAATTTACACTACATGTAGTTACACAGAAATCAAAAAAGAACACACATTCGTAACGAAGGAAGCGGGAACACACAATTGGCGATAGATGTAGATATAAAATCTGGTATTACACAGTAGAAAAATATTTTTCGATCCAGTATATCGAACTACCCGTCGTTCAACGAGCACATCCATCCTCCGTCGCGGTTTTCAGACGACACAGAGTGCGAGGGCCACCGCCGCCGCAAGCGCGCACACGCGCTCGCCTGCGACCCCAAGATGACACGAGAAGCCTTCCAGATTAACGTCTGAACACTCTACTAAAAGGTAACAAAATGTCATTTTTGAAAAGGAAAATAACGTTGAATTTGTCTGAAATTTTACTAAACAAGATACAACAAAGAGATTTTACAAAACACCCAGTTTAGTATCTGAACTACCAGATAATGAAGTTCAAAATGCAGTTTTTAAAACGGAAATTAGATTGTTGAACAATATGTGAAATGTTGAATCTGTCATGTTACGTTTTCAATCGTACTTTTTTCAGGCAAATTTATAATGTTATTAAAAGTTTCAGATAGAATTAACTATCTTGGACTTTGAAATATAAAGTAAAAGATATTGCTAATATTAAAAATATTAAAAGACCAATCCACAAAAAATGAACGAGATCGAGTATATTGTTGTAATAATTTAATAAACAAAGCACTGAATTTTTGTAACTTCCGGGGTCAAATTCTAAACCAAAAGTTTGTAAGTTCTAACGATTTTAACATTGTTCCTATTTATCCGAGTAATATGGTAATTTTTTACTACAAACACTTACATTGCCGTTATACTGTACATTTGACCCCGCAGAGTTGTTGCCAAATACTCAATATGTATGTAAATATATTGTAGATAGATAGGTTTAGTAAATTATTTAATTAATCTTAGTGCCACATATAACAATAATCGTTTTTGTACTCTGTACTCAAATCCGAGTTATTTAAACAATTTATGGATATCTTATTATGTTAAATTAACTTTACATCGAATTATACGCATTGTCGTTGTATACTTATGACTTAGTGATGCCAAATTAGTATTAAAACGAAAACGCACAATTTATTATTTATATCTATTTAATATATTTAATTTAACTTTTTTACAAACCGACTTTTTGAAAAAAATACTGTAATAGGACACCATGTATTTTTATTGCATTAGGGACTGTTATGCTTTCCATTCATACAAGCGTATAATCCAATGTTTAGAAGTAACAATAATTTATTCATAGTTATTGAATAAAAGAGTGTCAATAAGGGTAAATGTAGCACCTGAATGGCGACGTTTTGTAAATATTGTTGTAACGAATGAGTATTTAATATCAAATGTAAAATTAAGAAGAACAATAATTAAAATAAATATATATATTTTAAACTTAATGCCTTATTGACCAAAGTCTTAAAACTAGTTATGGATTCGATTGAAAAATTGTATCCCATATTTAACTATGGATTGTTTGATCGTTGTAAAGTTTATGGAAACCGCTCGTTTTCATCGGAAAATTTAATCACTGTCTATAAATAATAACTTTAAGACTATGTAAATGGTAATTAATGTACCTACATATAAACGTAGATGTAATGTTTCATATAAATGTAAAATGGAAATGTGCGCGATCAACGATCACGTTCCAAATTTGAATTCTATTTCGAATATTTAACGTATTTTAATCGCAGCATCACCTAAATGTTGCCATATTTTTATTTCCTCGATACGTTGTGAGATGTGATTAAAATCGTTTGAATAATATTATAATAATATGTTCAAATTTGATATCCGATTACATGTTAACAAAAACTTTTCAATCTCTTTAATGTCTTTCATGTCTTTATATTAATTAAAATGTGACATTGCTATGAATTGATGGTAGGCGCAAACGGAATATTTAGTTCCTTTTACGTTATCTACTTACGAAATATCATTACCCTCAATACGCTCTCTCTAACCGTATAGGCGTTTAAAATTTAACTAATCACGAAAATAGAATAGATATTTAAAATAAGCTGTGGCAAGTTAAATGTTGAACGAGCACTAACATAATTCTGTATACCTAAAGTACCTAGTAATGGATGTAAAGTATGAATATGGAGTTAGTATATACAGTCCTCAGTACCAGTAACACGAGACAATACACTTACCTATAGTTTGGTGAATACGGCAGAAAGTTAACTTTATATGTACATTGTATCAGTAGCTTTAGGTTGACGAGTTTTGTACTGACGAGTGACGCACGTTTACGTTGCGGTTGCGTTTTTTTAAATAATTTACAATCGTTTACGTTGACTCTCTTTCGTAATTCCAACGAAGACTGCCCTATATTTAATTGAAATCTATTTTATATATCTAGTCACGAATACCTAATGCTAGTTAATCGTTTAGTAGGTTTTAGTGAATTTCATACTGATCATTTCGAATGAAGTTCTCGTCCGTAGATAATCAAATGTTTAATGTAACTTCTAGCATCGGTATCACAGTCAAAGAGCGACTGATAGCTTTAGTTACAATTTTGCCTAAATCAAACACGTGTACATATACGTGCTGTTTGAAGATCACACTTGACTTTTTTTATACAAAAAAATATATATTGTAAAAAAAGATTTATATAATTAAAATTAAAAACTAGCTCTTTTCAGATATAATTTATGTGATTAACAATTAACATATAATTTCAAATCTGACTTCAATTCGGTCAATACTCAAAAGTCAAAGCGTGGACTGATGTAACAAACATTTTGTAGTTATTTAAAAATAGCTGACACTTATTTAGAAATGTATACTTTTATAAGTTAAATATATGAATTAGCTTAAAAATAAAATGAATAACAGCTGTTTTCTTAAAAAAAATCTATAAGAAAAAAAATTACACAATTTTTGTGTTTTCTGTATCATTTAGCAAAAATAAAAATCAAAAAGCACGTAAATGTAATCACTCTATTGAATATAAACTGGACTCATCATCTACACTACAACGAACTCAGCAGATCATCTATCGACGTCGATCACTTCATTTCTAGTCAATGTACCATATCATTTTAATGTTTTGTTAATATATAACACGTACACGTTGTAAGTTAGTTAATCATGTTGTTACAGATATGTTTTTATAAATGAGTTAGGAACAGTACGATGTGAACGAAAATAAAAATTCATTTATTTGATTATGTGTTTTATTTGTACTCATTATGAAGTTTTTATTTAACATTCAATAATTATTTTTTTATTAACGGCTTGTGTTGTCAGTTTTTATAATAAAATAGTACTTTATTTAACTAGATGCAAAATCATATCAGTTTGCATATTTGTATGTATTTTGCACTTACTAGTGTCATAATATAATGATACAAAATATTACAGACCAATAATTGGTACAAAATTTACATATTTTGGCAGGAATAAATATATGCAATGTGTATATGAGTGTGTTCATAATGATTTTATAAAAATTCAACCCCTAAAGATGAAAAAAAAGGTTTCAAATTGGTATGACAATATTTGTAAACTTATAAACGAAGTTGAAAATAACCTTTCAGACTGAAAATGACAACTAATATTGAACATCAACCAAAACGGTAATTTTACCTATTTACAAACATTAATCTATACCACTAAGTTTAAAGTTCTATCTAATTATAAAATATCTAGATCTAGACTAATCTGGGCTTATCACAACTATCAATCACTATCACTGTCGTCGGCTGTGAAGTCGAAGGGTTTGAACTTCTGCCTGAAGACGGCGACGAGCTCGTCCTCGTCCTCTCGCGAGAGGAGGCACTGGCGCCAGTCGGCTTTGTCCTCGCAGTTCAGTATGGGCGGACTGGACAGCACGTCTCTGGAATATCACATTTAATTATTATATAGACAAGTTTTAAATACAAATTATAAGAAGTTTTCGGTTTTCTTCGCGTACTTTAGGTATTGCTGTATAGCATTCGAATTGTCGCAAACCAACAAACGAAATTGTCTGATATTTTCCTAGTAAAATATCACAAACTTTCACAACAACAAAAACTTTGAAAGTCCTACTTGAGAAAGTGTTATGAAGCGTGTAGCACATTCTTTGTAGTCTTGATGTACATTTTGAATTTTGAACTTATTAATTAAATAAAATATAAGTGTTGGCACTTTTTTTTCTTTAAGTGCAATAGCAGAGCAATTGAAAAAACCAAGTTACCTGGCAAACTGCAAAGGGAAGTGCTGCTTGGTCTTAGCAAATATCTGGTCTCCGGAGGGCAGCTCTGCGTGGAAGTAGGGCGACCCGGGCAGAGCCACTTGCGCTATGTCCGAGTACGGCGGTAACGCTTCCATCTCTATACTGTTGAGACCTGCTTCGTCCTGGAAAATAAAACATATTACATTTTATTTATATTAAGTGTTAAAATGGCAAATTGGCTATGAAATGTAATAACTTAAAAGGCGGCAAATTAAAAAAGCAACCTCATAAATCAATTATTTAATTAGAAATATACCTGTTAGTTCTAAGAATATTGTGGAAGTAGAGACTGAATATTTATTAAATTATTAAACCTCTACCTTTACTTTTAATAAATGTAAACATATTAATAGTAAAATACAACAAAAATTAATTATATTGATTGTTGTTTTAGTGATTAATGAACAAATAGTGAAAATACAACAGTAAAATTAATGATATTGATTAATTAATGATATTGATTAATGATTAACAAACAAATAATAATGAAAATAAAACAATAAAATTTATTAATGATAATACAACAATACAAATTAAAATGTAATAATGTCTTCCAACCGATTGCGGCCATGGCGTCCAATCTCATTGAGACTAGCCAACTACGCAGGAGATACTATAGTACAGCGCGTGTACGCGCAGATACAAGTGCACTCTCTGTTCCTATCACTCTCACACTCCGGTGGGACGAATGCTCGACACGACCAGTGAGAGCTAAGGCGCAGGACCGACGGCTTTACGTGCACTCTGAGGCACGGGGGTGAAACACTGCCAACTTCCTAACTCCGAGCTATTACTGAGATTTACTAAACAGAAAGAGTCAATAACTAAACTTGGCCCGACCCGGGACTCGAACGCAGGACCTCCCGGTGTCGACCGTACATGCTAGCCACTACACCAACGAGGCAGTTAAATTAAAATGTAACAATCACCTGGAACACCTCCAACAGCTGGTCGTTACACGCGCGAGGCACCGGCACGCACTGTATCTGCATATGAGACGTCCGGAAGTTCCTCTCATAGAAGACCGCTAACTTGTCCATGGACGCATAGAACTTCTTTATGGCATCCTTGAACCTCTTTATTTCCTTTGCCACTTCTTCGGGTGCCTACGATGGAATATTTTATATATTAAAAAATAAAAAAAATAATAATAAAAAACATTATTCACAAATTGATATATTGAACAGGTTACATTATTCTGAACAGTAGTAATACATATTTGTTTGTACGATGTAGTTTCAATCGGCTGAAGTTCTGTATTCCTTGCTAGGTTATAAAATCTGAATAAAGGACCATTCTTTTTGGTGTTAATAATAATTCTAATTGTTGTATTATTATTATAATCATTGTTGTCTTATAGTGAAGAAAAACATCGTTAGGAAACTGTGTTTGAGTAAACTTGGCAATTTTTACACTTGGCCAGCAATGTGGACTATTACCTGATCCCCTCATATCTATAGTAATATTATAAAGCTGAAGAGTTTGTTCGGTTAAACACCTTAATTTAGGAACTACGACTTAAAATTGAAAAGTTATTTTAGTTTGGGAAGTCCATTTACTGAGGAAGATTATTTAAGAATAAATTAGTATTTGCTAGTACAATTATAAAGGCACCTTAGTAACAGACTGATGATGTGCAATAGGCAGTATTAGGACATGGAAGGGTGCCAGCGGGCCCTTCGGCAGTGCCAGGTAGCAGTGGCTGCCCACTGAGATCACCAGGTGCTTTTCTACCGTGGGAGAAGACAGGCAGAACCAACACTGGTCTGGAACAATTGACGTTTACTATAAATAATATTATGTTTGCTTAATCTATATATTATTATATACTTATATTTAATATATAACTTATACTTATATTTAATTTAATATATATTATTATATTTAATATATAATGTCATTCATTCATAATGTCGAATATTCGCGTAAACTTAAGAAAGTAATATTCCACTTGTATGTTACCGTTATTAGTATGATTTTAGATACTAATATATTTATATTAAATATTTGATTTAATAAGATTTAAGGGTTAGTAATAGATTTCTTTTAAAAAATATTTAATGTATAGATTCAACTCTGTTAGATTTTTTGTATAAAATGTTGAATTCATTTGTTAATATAGTACAATTCAATTCAATTCTCTTGTAAATGGATTAAATAATGTTATACATACAAATGTATAGATTTAACTATTTATTTAAATATAAAATATATGTAATAATTTTTTTAATGGTATAAATACTTGCCAGGATCAAAATCTTTTTTCTTCCGTTCAGGATGATCACCTTTTCTTTTTCTTTTGCCGAGGTCATCGTCTGCCGCATCCATATTGAAAAAGAATTGACCATTACCAGACACCTATTGCAAACATTGTGTTAAATAGTTTGAACCCATAATGTTTATATTTAATTTAAATTAAAAAAAAGTATAACATCCTTTTCAAATAAAAAAAAACAACCCTTTTTGGTATTTCAATTATATATCCTGATGGTTTAGTATGCTAGCATGTATCGGCAAAAATCTTAGGTTTGAATCCCAGATTGCGCCAAGTCCAGTTATTTGAGTATTTCTGTCAATAAATTCTCAGTAATGGACCCAAGTTAAGAAATTGGTGGTGTTTCACCTCTGTGTCTCACAGAACTAACCACTCAATAGTTGTGTCAAATAGTGATCCCATCAAACTTCGAGGACTACACCATATCTCTTGTGCCTTAAGTCATCAAGGTCATTCTCAATAATTAACTACCTTTTGCGCAAAACCATTCGGGATGACATAATTATTTTTATAACTTAATGTGCTTATATTAAAATACCTTCACTACTTTGCCAGGTTGATGCTGATTTAGTAAATCAGGATTGAACGGACATTGAGTTTCATCCGTCGTACTTTGTAATAGATCAGTCATTCTCATTTTAGTGATTGGCTGTAGAGAGCATGCATATATCCATTTCTCTTTCATTTTGTTCCCAACTGGAGCAAGTGCTATGAAGCGTGTAGCACATTCTTTGTAGTCTTGATGTAAACTTTGGTTTCTGAAATTATTATAAAAATTAAAATTTAAGATTTGGCACATTTTTTACTAATAGTTACCTATGTTACTCCAGCTATAAGAAGGAGATTTTATAGGGAAAAAAATACATACACATGTATCTAGAATTAATTACTCATTTTTGAATCAAGTTAGTCTTTTGATATTTTTTTTAAATATAAAATTATACTATAAAGTATACCTGTAGGGTTGTCTCTCATAATATTTGCCTTTAGATGGTACAAGGTGATATCTTGGTTTTATATTGATAGACAGCCATGATATTAAATCAGATAGTAATTCTGGTTCTACATCTGCCTGAAAAAGAATTTAATATAAAAAAAAATATAAGTTATAGGAACTTTTTAAGATATAAATAATAATTAATTATTCTAAATGAGAGTGGAGCTATTTAAAAAAAAAGAAATACTTATTACAAAAGCGATTTTATTTAACAGAAATCCTTATTGTGATTATAGGCTATAAGTTTATTATAGATCAAAGCAGGCCCTTTGACCGTACCACTGATCGCATGGTCCTACTTCACAATATTGTGGTGCTAGGTCCGGCCTTCTGGACTGATTCCACTAACAATTCAATAAGAATATTAAGATTTACAAACCTTTTGACTTTCATCTTGTTGAATACCCGCAGGCCATAGGGTGGTGATTAACACATCAACACCTCTATATTCACTTTGACTTCTAAAGCAAGCATCCCTAACAGCACTGCAGTCACTTGGTTCAAATGTACACATTGGTGTATCTTTACCAAGTTCACGTCTAGATAAACCAGTTAAATAGGCAATTTTAACGTCAGCACTTGTTGTAAAAATACCTCTTCTACCTAAAAATAAACAAAATCATTAAATATTACTTATAATTCTTTTTTAAAGCAGTAACACTTATTGTGAGTAAAATTCATTTTAATGTTGACACAAAAAACAAGACTTATCAACAAAATGATTTTGTAACATATTGAAAATTGATAAATTTAGATTATTTATTTATTTTTTTAAAAAAGTTTTTATTACAAATAAAGTCTTACCCATATATATAATATTTGGAGCAATCTCTGCACCTTCTTCACAGTAATGCGGTACATGGGCACTTTCAGATGGACCAAATACATATGTTGTAACAGGAACTGTAAATTTAATTATTAAGCAAAATTCATAAATATAAAATTAACAAAAAACAAAAACCGACTTCAAAACTAAACAAATCTAAACTAAAAAGTAGAAAATAATACTTTTAAGAACTTCGTTAATTTTGAAGTCGTTGCCAGCCAAGACGGATAGACTTATCTTGCCTTTGCAAGGAACTTTCGAACGGTATTTTGATTATGTTTACAAATATTATAGATATAGATTAATCGAATATGTGTCTATTTAAGGTTATTTTGCTTTGGCTGGCACCGACTTCTAAATTAACGAAGTTCTTAAAAGTATTATTTTCTACTTTTTAGTTTAGATTTGTTTAGTTTTGAAGTCGGTTTTTGTTTTTAGTTAAAAATAATTTATTTTCAAATTTTTAACGGAAAGTAGATACTTATTTTGTTTATGTACAAAAAAGAATTTTCCAAATCGGTCCAGCCATCTTCGAGTAATGGGGAACATACATAAAAAAAGTCCCCAACGAATTGAGAACCTCCTCCTTTTTTTAGAATCGGTTAATAAGAGCCTGAAAGAATTTAACTATCGGTCTATAATTACGTATAATATTGAAAGAATTTTCTTTTAACTCCTAACCGTTGAGGAGTTGTACCTTCCATCATTAGCTCAACCACAGGAGATGATTATTATCAGACGCAAATACTTGAACAGCTTTAGAAAATATATGAAAAACGTAATAAGTGCCTATAAAATTTGAGAGTTGTCTTCGATTTCCCTGGGATCCCATCATCAGATCGTGACTTGGTGACTATGGGACCAACTAGAAACTATACCCTTTCAAACAAAAAAAGTATTTTCCAAATCGGTCCAGCCATCGTCGAGTAATCGGGGAACATACATAGAAAAAAAAAGTCCCCGACGAATTGAGAACCTCCTTCTTTTTTTGAAGTTGTTTAATAATTAAGTGAAAAACTGATTATAACTATCCCAATATGTGGATAGGTCACAAAAATAGCTTTCACCAAAAAAGTCATTAAGTGATTAGTTCATTCCTAATCAGTTTGTCAACCAATTATTCTACTTATGTTTAGTAGCAATTTCTGAGATTTAATGTTATGAATGAAATAATAATCATAAAAAAGAAAACATTTTGGAAGAAGTATTTATAAGTTACCCATAGAGCTGTACTCTAAAGGTCTAAGTCTCTAAGAAATAGATATTATATATAACCTAAAATATAATTATATTTGAACCTTACCATTTTTACAGATTTGAATTTTTTACAGATTTAATTACGGATTTGAACCTTACCCTTTTTTCCTCCCATACGATATGAATCTAATTGAGAGTTGTCCAAGCCAAAAAAATTGCCTGCGCATAATAATACATCAAAAGGTCCAGATTTCCTTATAATCGATTCTACGCGGGAAAACAATGTATTAAAGTTTCCATTTACATCGCCACAAATAAGCCTGGAAAAATATTTTTAAATATTTTTAACAGAACATTACAATAGTAATATTTACAGTAATTATAGTTAAATGTAAGCTATATCCATATATAAATATGGTCAGCTAACTTACGTTTTTTGCTTTTCACTCATCGTTTTATAGATCAATTATTGGTCTTATAAGATAAAAAAATAATTGGTCCAATATACACAGTTTATATATTTACTATTTACCAACAACAAAAATAAATTTTAAATATATATAATTACAACCACTTCACAAATCTGAAATCACAGAAAAGTGAAAACTGAAACGTTAAACTTAAAAACTTCATTTTTTGAGTTTTGACAGCATAATCACAATCACAAATGTTGCCTATATAAATAATAAATATATATAAGTATTTACACTATGGAGTATGGAGGGTAGAGATAAGGAGGACCAACTCGTAAACGAATAAGTGGCAGTAAAAACGCGTCCAGTAAGAGTGGCGCTGCAGTAGCAATCGATAAATTTTACAGAAAGCGTCAAACGTAATTAGAAAAGAATTATGCTTTCTCTCTGCAGTATTTTGTTTATATTTACTAAAACATTTTTAGACTACGTAAATAGTTGAGGCTTTGTATACTAGCATTTTACTAACTACTTGAGTCAATAAAATTTTTAAATATTTGAACTCAGCTAACTTGACTCCATTTATAACAGCTATGTTCATATTGAAACTATTCGCACGCCAGCGCTATTGTGGTAGGTAATGGAAACTTTATTTTCAGTATACAGCTGGACACGTTTTCAACTTTACCCCCATAAGAGTCGGTTCTCCTTATCTCTACCTTTGAATCTGTTAGTCGGTTTTTGGAGGGTGCCTAACTTCACGTTGTGTCAATATTATAACTTCATCTACTCGTACACGTACTCATACACAGCTAACTTCACAGATACTACTTAGTACTTACCGTCTAGCGACACGGCAGCGCGTTATAAATTCTACAAATTCAGGGACAGGCGGGTAGTGCTTAGTTTGAAGCGATCGTCCTCCTGTTCTCTAACCTCTGTATTTAACCATAGAGTATTAGCAGCCACTGTCAGCTATTATTTGTAAAATGTTGTAGACAGAGAATACTGAATAGGGTAACCACTCTCTCTACGTAAAATGCATGGACGTAATTATTACGTCCATGCGTAAAATGTAAAATGGAATGACAATTGACAACTGACAAGTGACAACCAATTTTGTTTACTGTTGATTTTCCGCGTTTTCAATTTGAATTAATTTTTAAATGTTATGTCCTATCATTTTGTGATTTTCTAATCAAGTTTAATTATGGCTTCGTCAAGTAAACTACCCGGAACTGGATTAGAAGATGTTGGAGTACCTGGTCAAACTTTTCTTCGCGATGCACTTACAAGTTGTACTGATCCACTCAAAGCAATTGAAGAATTTCAACTAGAAAATGGCATATTGCTTCCATCTCTAAGACCTATGCTTCCACTACTTGATCTCCATGGAGTGCGTCGGCTCGATTTTCATACATCCGTCTTAGAAGAATTAAGAGAAAAACTAATAGCACACATTAATGAGTTAGGTACGAAAGATAAGAAAGAACATGAAAAAAAGCTTAAGGAATTATTAAATAAAAGTTTTCCTGTTGTCAAAGTAAAAGCTCTTAGACCAGTTATAATGAGCATATTAAAAAACACTCCACATATAGATGACAAATACTTAAGAGTCTTAGTCCGTGACCGGGATTTGTACAATGACACAGATACTGAGGTAAAAAGGCAGATTTGGCAAGATAACCAGTCTCTATTTGGAGATGAAGTATCACCACTGTTAAGTCAATATATTAGAGAAAAAGAAAATGTGCTATTTGATCAAGAGAACCTTTCAAATTTATTCTTCTCTCCATCACCAAAAGTCAGACGCCAAGGTGCTGTTGTACAGAAGCTAGCACATATGATAGGAACTAGTGTGAAATTGTATGATATGGTGTTGCAATTTCTTCGAACTTTGTTTCTTAGAACAAGAAATATTCATTATTGTACTTTGAGAGCAGAATTGTTAATGGCTCTTCATGATTCAGAAGTTCAAGATATTATATCTGTAGATCCATGTCACAAGTTTACATGGTGCTTGGATGCTTGTATAAGAGAAAGAAATGTAGATATTAAGAGATCAAGGGAACTTCAAGGATTTCTTGATGGTATTAAAAAAGGTCGCGAACAAGTTCTTGGAGATCTTTCTATGACTCTGTGTGATCCTTATGCAGTAAACTTTTTAGCAACATCTGCAATTAAAATACTTCAACACCTTATAAATACAGAAGGACTCCCAAGAGACAATACAATATTAATTTTGTTGCTTAGAATGTTAGCATTAGGCTTAAGTGCATGGGATATGATTCATACACAAGAATTCAAGGAGCCTAAGCTTGATAGCCAAGTAGTAACTAAATATCTTCCAGCACTGATGTCACTTATGGTAGATGATCAAGTAAGAGCCCTGCATAATAAATTGCCCCCTGATGAAAGAGAGTCAGCCATCACAACAATTGAACATTCTGGACCTCCACCTGATGCTTGTGAAGCTTATATGAGGGAGAGTCCAGTTTGTGGTGTTTTGGCAATGTATTATACTTTACATGCAGCTAAATTAAGGGATAGAGGTGCTATCCTAAGAATTCTGAGTATATTAGGCAGTTGCAAAGATGGTAGAGCTTATGAAGATCCATTCCTGCATGCATTGGTAGCTTTACTGATACAGTTGCCTGATGAATTCCAAGGTGAAGACTTTAGTACTGTACTATTTGATGAATTTTTCTTTGCTGGTTTGTCAAAAGACAATGTCACTAGACATTTATTGAAATTGCTATGGTACATTCACCCAAAGCTGCCAGAAACTAGAATTCAAACATTAATGAAGGCTTTACAGCCCGGTACTCAACATAATGAATCAGTACATAAATTATATGAATCTTTACAACAGAAACTGCATACTCAAGCTGAACCAGCTCCTAGCACTAGTGAGATGGAATATTTAGAGTCTCCGCTCATGAGTGTTCCAACACCTGCACCTTATCACATGTAATTTTAAGTTATTTTATGTAAAGCAAAATAATAATATTGAGTAAAAATAAACTATATGATACTGCCTAAATTGTTGTTTAATTTTCATAGTACATACTACATAATTAATTTTAATATTGACAAGCCAATCAACTCTTACAGTTGTAGTTTAATATCAAATATATTTATTTTGGTTGAAATTTTCATTAATATCCGATATGGTCTTGCGCCATAAATTGTACAAAATATTATAACTAACTAGAAACCTACTCTAGCTCTGCTTTCGTCTCTAGAGATATTTTAATACAGCATCGAATTCTCAGGGATGAGATATTTTCCCGCAATAATACTTTTATTCTTCTCTTAAATTATGTTCTATCAGCTATCATCATACCAAATTGCATTAAAGTCTGTCCAGTGTTTCTTTTCGTCATGCGCCGATCATGTGACACAAAAATTCTAAAAACTATAGATTTGGCTTTAGTAATGATAATGAGAATTTTATAATATGTAGAGATAGAGATTTTTCATTCTACCTAACCATATTTATCCATTTTATATAATACTAGCGACTCACCCTCGCTTCGCTGGGGTTGGTCCCTAGGTTACATCAGCGAAGCAACGGGTTCCGCTAAATAAATAAAATTTCTACAATATAACCTCCTCCTTTTTTGAAGTGGGATAAATAGTAGCCTAAGTTTACATCATTTATTATCTGCCAGTGAAAGTCCCGTCAAAATCGATCCAGCCGTTTCAGTTTACCCGGAACAAACAGACAGACAGACAAAAATTATAAAAATTAAACCAATTTTTAAAATTTGTTGTTAGTATCTTAAATACTTTCATATGAATTTAGTGAAAAGCTGTTAATTTGAAATTAAAACAGAAACTTCAATTTCATATGTTATTATGTACTATAGATATGCTCATAATTTATTTTTTCAGCAATCTGTAAAATTACGAAAGTAAAAACGACAACGAAATAATTTCATTTTCGCATACATATTTACTTGTTTGAATTATTATAATTTATTTGTTTATACTAAAATTTATTTGATATTTAATTCAACTAAAATTTCCCTGGTCCTTCCTTTACTACTGACCCCATTGTTAGTAGGTACTCTAATCAGACTCACACTTGGTCAATTTTAAATTGTTTAATATTTTCAATACTGGTATCTTCTAATAAAAAGGGGATCAATAAAATCAACAAATAATCACTGTAAAATTTATTCATTAGTATTGACTTACAATAAATCTTTAAAGATATAATTAAAAAGTTAAATAAAAATATTACAAATGAATAAAGTTCTTTGGACGGATAAGAAACTGAGCACATATAATTAATAAGTCTTAGTATTGGACGAGTTTTTATGAGTTATAAGTTATAAGAGTATAAGTGAGGAGGTCATGTTTTATGCGCGATGTTCGCGACGATCCGGTTTCATGTCCAATGAATGTAAGGACCGCAAAGACCTGGAGCGCTCGAACAACGAGGGGTCTGTCGCGAATACCGTAGGGTAGTCGCGAAATAAGTGTTTAAATATTTAAATATTATTTGTCATAAACGTGAGGGTAGAACGATGACAGCTAAATAGAATAGATTGAGATTTGAAACAGACGTGTTCGAAACGCGGTCGTGTACGGGACGCTGATCAGATCAGGTGCGAGCTCCCAAGTGAAAGTATTTTGTGGGTGCGAGGCAGATCAGGCGCAACACCGTGTTTGCCAAGTAAGTGAATTTATTTTACCAGCGTGTGATAATGCAGTGGTGTTGCGTGGGAGCCGTGGTTGCTCATAAATTATATTTAGAGTTTCAGCAGTGCAACTAGTGGAGTTGCGTGAGAGCCGTTGTTGCTCATAAATTATCAGCAGTGCAACTAGTGGAGTTGCGTGGGAGCCGTTGCTCATAAATTATCAGCAGTGCAACTAGTGGAGTTGCGTGGGAGCCGTTGCTCATAAATTATCAGCAGTGCAACTAGTGGAGTTGCGTGGGAGCCGTTGCTCATAAATTATCAGCAGTACAACTCGGTGGAGTTGCGTGGGAGCCGTGGTTGCTCATAAATTATATTTAGAGATTCAGTGCAACTAGTGGAGTTGCGTGGGAGCTGTTGTTGCTCATAAATTATCAGCAGCAACTCAGTGGAGTTGCGTGGGAGCCGTTGTTGCTCATAAATTAGATCCTAGAGTGTTGAATTCAGTATCGTGAGTTCAGTCGCTCGTAAATCAGTTTAGCGAGGCTCGGGGTGGCTATAGGGGAGTTTGGAGGCCACTAGCGAGGGTACCAGACCCTCATAAATCAGTTTCTTTTTTATTACCAGCAAATCATGTGTACTTCCGTCCATCAGTTACATTATAATTGCGATACGTCGTTATTTTCGAGATATTCGTCTAATACCAACGAACTGGGTACCCGGCGCCCAGGGTATTTGGCGACATGGTGGAGGTGCTGGGACATTTGCATTTAGTTTTATTTAAAACTATGCACTGAAATTTTAAAAGTAAATCGGTAAAATGTTATAATATTCTAATTTTTATTTTTAAAAACCAGATATATCGGTTTATAATTATACAAAGCATCATATCGAATGAATAGATTTTTATTAGGTTACCATTGTTTTGTATTACCTAATAAAATGTTAATATATTGTTGCCGACTTTAGATATTATTATTGAATTATTATTATTATTATTTAATGAAGCGGAAACGTGCAATATTTTAGTAATACATGAAAGTGTGTCGTATAAATAATTTAGTATGTCAATTAAATGAAATTTAACTATTTTCTTTAAAGAATATAGACATATGGACATATTTTGACTTCAAAAGGATATAAAATAATAAAACGTTAAGGAAGTAAAGTGAAGTGCTAGAAAAGTCATTGGATAGTTAGTGATTTAAATTTTACAGAAAAGTTACAGTTTAGTTGTGCGTGGCGTTAACAATATCTAATTTGTATTGAAATAAGGAAGTGAGAATAAGGTATATTTTATACTTACAAGACAATTATTAATCGTTTGTTGAAGTTTTAAAGCTTAAAATTATGAAACATTAAATAAGTAATTTCAAAAGCATCTATGATTCAAAAGAAATACTTATAGTTTTTAGTAATATTATATTATCATCTCGTCTTTATGTTAAGATGGTGATCAGTATTTAAAAAAAAATATTTAGTTCATATTATGTACTATGATTAATAGCAGTGGATACTTATTTGACTAACATTTTTATTTCATATTTTAATATTCATGAATTTTATATATATGATGATATGAGGATACAAATTAAATTAAACCGTGCCTGCAGTAAATGAAGGATCAGTATTTCTCAGAGTTTGCAACTGTAGTAATTTAAAGAAGTAATTAATAAAAAAAAGTATGCAAATGTACTAAAGTTATATTATGAAATATAAGAATTATTTTTATAATTCTTGGATTTAGTGAACAAAGTAAATTAGTTTTAAAAATTTTTAGTGTTGTTTGGTATTTATAATACAGTTTGAATATAGAATTACAATTAATTATTGTTACAGAGTATACAGTATGATACAGTACATTGTTACAGTATATGGTTATTGCAGTTTTAATGTATACTGAATTTAAAATTTGAAGTACTGTATAGTGGAAAGGTGTCACCATAACCCGACTTGAACTTATTTATAATTTTTTTCTTACATATATTATATGAATTCAGCTCAGTTTGCGTGTTCAAGAGGAATGGACTAATATTTTTAATTTTAATGAATAAAAGTTTATTGAATCTAAATTAAAGGAATCAGTTGATAGATTTTTTATATATATTATTTTATTATAGAAATTCATAATTATTATAAATCAGTTATTAAACGCATCTCGGAAGAGATTAGTGAATAGACATTATACAGAGACACAAATTCTGGCTCAAGTTTTGATAGCAGAAATGAATGTTTGTTTAAACAATAAGTAAAGAGCCAGTGTCCCGCAGTCTTGTCGCAGTTGATAATCGAAATATAGTAAGTTACCACGAATGAAACTTGCAAAATTCGATGGTGATTTTAAGTAAGTACATTGTGTACAATTGTATAAATTTTTGAATCAATTTTCATCTAACGGTGATATAGACTAGGAATATTAGTGATGTTGATAAATTATTATTTACAATCGCCTCTAGAAGGTTACGCTAAGCAGGCAATTTAAGGATTAGATGCAATTAATAAATACTATTAGATAGCCTGTCTTAACCAGATATTTTATGAACGCTGTAGAAAACCAAGTGTTTTTATTGAATGTCATTATGTTGCATAATGTTGTATGGAATTAAATAATCGAGTAAAACAGTTAAATCGTGTAGTCGAGAATTAAATCAAAGGCATCTGAGAAATATCAGTTCCTTGAGCGAAGATATTAATCATATTAACCACCTATGATGGTTATAGTTTAAATAAAACTTTTATTTGAGTTTCGTTTAAAATGACTTACGAAAATGAATCTGTTGATAACATAAGAAAGTAATTTAGTGTATATTATAATATTTACAAATATTATGAGAGAAGCTTCTTATATATAGAAGGTAGTAACAATAAAAATAAAGTTTAAATGCAGAACAATTTACATTCGGTTCATTACATCGGTGTTGACTATGAATACAGAAAGAACCAAAGTAGAACATGGACTTTAACATGAATTCAAATCATTCACATGAACCGTGATTCAGTAAATCAAACCGATGAGCCACCTAAAAGGAAGTTCATTAAGAGATGTGTAAGAGTGTGTATTATGTAATCGAAATAATGTTAATGGTGTACTAATTTAAAAACTATGCAGAATGATCATATTTAGGTAACTGTTGTTACAATTGCTTTGGTGAAGCCTGAAGGACATAAATCTAAGCTGTTTTTCTAATCGAAAATGCATTGCAATGTAGTCGGTCGGACTAATCGTGTTTTATACCGCAGTAGATCAGCCACTCTAATGAAATCGACGCATACTGATACTTCAGACTTGTTAAATTTAGAGGTTTGTGTGACCAGGCTAAAGAGAAACGTTGTAGATCATTACTTGACTCTGGTAGTCAACGTTCGTATGTAAAGTTATTAAATTCAACTTATTTAAACCTGCTAGTAGGCAGTAGAAAGGTAAATTTATTATTTTTACATGCGGTAGAAAATCTCCATATATACCTATAAAGGGTCGTGTTGTTAATTTTGATTGCGCGATAGACGCGAACTAATAGCGATCTACGATTATTATATATGCGAATCAAAATATATATACTTTATTCGAATGGACTTTTACAAGCACTTTTGAATCGTCACTTTGTATATTATGAAAATATAGAATTTAAATTAAATGTCAGTAGGTAAGTCTGTAACCGCATATTATGAATTGCGTACAAGCACGAGTAAGTGCTAAATAATTCAGCGAAAATATTACAGTATATTAGAAGTAGAAACTTATTTTAGCAGATGACTGTTCTTGTAAGGAAGAGGGCAATGATTATTCATACATTTTATATCAAATATAAAGTCATGTTTCTCTGGTAATATTTTTTAGTCAATTCAGATTTTAGTTAAATATGCTCACGTATATTAAATGAAATATATTCAGTTGATCCATTATCAGTTTTATCCTATTTTAGATAAGCAGGATTTTGTGATGGTAAATTATATATGAACTAGACTTTATACATGAACCAGATCTTTCATTCAATTATTTTTGTGATTCTCCAAACTATCCTCGTGATGAGTAACGGATTGAACAGTTTAGTAATACTAATCAGTACAAAGGTAATTGGTTGGTCTAAGTAATTTAGTAAAACTTTTGGATAATTTACTATTAAATCATATCATAGAGATTAAAGAACAGTTACAGAATATTGTGATAGCCAAAACGGTTTCTATTTACTAAGTCAAACTTTTCGCTATTAACCACATCACGTTATTTTTAATACAGAGAAAAGTTAAGTCTGGTATAAAATGTATCTAGTATTACTATTGAATATAACAGTTTAAACAAATATTTGTATAAAAGTCCTTAATGTGATAAAATTTTAAGGCATTACCGATGAAATTTTGGAAACATGCGGTTGGAATTATAGCAGTCGTTGGAAAAGTATTTTTATAGTTAGGCCTTTAATGAAACAGATAGGCCTTTAAGGAAAGCGCGGTATATCGCCTTTTTTGGCTAAAAATTTAATGATTCAGTTGATAAAGAAATATAATCTAAGATCTAGTCGAGAACCTTTTGCAGTTATATCTAGTTCATTTTCCCTCTATGCTATTATAAAATGAAACGTAATAGTTAAATCAGATAGTTGATGATACTTATGTAGAAATATATTACTGGTGCTACAACAGTTTTAGAGCCAAAACACTTATACAACAATTCAAAATTAGCTTTTTCATTTGTTTATGAATTCGAGCGAGTGTATTTCCAAATTAAAAGAAATTTCTTTCATGATTACTTGATAAATTTTGAACAGATAATGAGATGGTTAGTTTTATGTTTTACATGAAATACGTGACATTATAAATGGTATTTTAATATGATATTGGTCAAACAGATTTAGATTCAATTTGTATAAAACGTGGCCTGGTATGATAAAAGTAATAGTTTTAGTTTATGATCTTTGCGGTTGTACTATTCCCATATTGTTTCGAATAAAAGAAGGTTATTTTTCCAGAAGTTACTGAAGCAAAAATTTTGAAGGAATACTTAAATTAATATTGATTTACTCAGTAAAGTGAGACAAATAATAGCAAAGTTTGGTTATCTTAAGAATATAAGCATTGACATATTACTTAAAAAGCATACGTGATAAGAAAGGAAACGAACAAATGAGACATGAATTACATTGTTTTACTAGTGCTTCTATGGAAGCATACGCTGCCTGGATATATTTACATAGTTGTTAAATTACTAGTAATATTATTATTAATTGAATTATAGTCACTTTTATTATTGACAGGTCTAGATTAGTGTCTCTTAAAGAGCAAGTTAACAATTAACAGAAAATATATGCTATTAAAGTTTGTAAATAAATATTTAAGGCAAAGTATTAACGATCAGGTTTTGTGGACTGATAGTCAGGTAATATTTATTTGGTATCATTTTAGTAGGCTCTTACTGCCTTTTGCGAATCTTTAATGAAATTAAGGAAAGTGAAATTTGGTACAAGATATGACCGAATAGATCAATATGAAGTTCAAAGATTCTGACTTTATTTAATAATTATTCTAATAATAATTAGTTTCCTATGCCTGATAATTGTGCATATCAAGTTGAGACACTCACTTCTACTGGGGAGGGTCTCATGAATGAGAATATTATTAATAAACACAATCCTGTTAGCAATGAAATTAACATAAATAATTATGATGTTTAAAGTACAACAGAAACAGATAAAGACGTAATTAATAATGGTGACATGGATTTAGAAATATTTTGGGAATACAAGCTACATATTTTCCTATAAAAGTTTGACTTCTTACTTTGGTATTATAACTGACTTTTAAGATCACTTGAGCTATATAAGAATGTTAATAGGGTATTGAGATTTAAATTTAATCATACTGATGTGGTATTTACTGGAATTAATTATTTTAGCCGCTTTATGTAATCAAGGAGAGTAAGGAACTTTAATATAAATACTTGTTCAACTATCAAAGCAATACCATGTTTTGAAGTTTTATTATAAGAAAAGTGTCTGTTAGTAAATTGGAAGATCTGTTTGCAACTGAACCTTACCTTACCCCAGCATATTATTTTAGCGTCACGCATTTCAAACTTACGTTGGAAGTATTATTGTAAATTAAATAGAATACGTATAAAATACATACGCTTATACCTGAGTTAGCTCCATGGTTTGGAGGCTTTTATGAACACTTAATATTTTTGGTACAGCATTGTCTTAAAAGAACGATGGATCAGCATTTCCTTAACTATAATCAGTTAAGTACAGTTAGTTATAAAAGAAATTGAAGCGATTATTAATACAAGACTCTTATACATTAGTAGGAGCAGAGCTAGAGTTAGAGCTATGTTTTAAGGCCATCAGATTACTTACGAATTGTTTCCAGAGCCAGCGTAAAATATTAAATATAACTTAATTGATATTGAGAAACTTGGCCAGATTAAGAATTCAGCAGTTCGTGTAAATATATGGCAATCAGTATCAGTGTTTAAATGTGACAGTATACCGCGGACCGATGAAATAGGTCAGATTCAAAGCGTTCTAAGCAGTAGACCAAAGGGGGCAAGATTAATTAACTGACTGAGTGTTCAGATGGATATATCAAAGTTACATAATTAGTGCGTTGAGAGTAAAGTGAATATTTAATGTAGTATCGGTCCCTGAATAGAAAACCGGAAATAAGTAAAATAGTAACCAGTGAAATAAAGTTTCAGCGACCATTAATCCCAAACGACCTAGCAGAGTGTCAGCTACAAAGGTTAGGGATAGAGTTACTAATTCTCAACTAATCAAATGTTGTTTGATAGATTATAACTTATTGTTTTAAATCAGATGGTTGTTCTAACGGATTGCGATTTATAATCATTGTCACATGAAAGTCTTATTGAAATCAGTTAAATTGTTTTCGGCGGGGAGTGTCGCGAATACCGTAGGGTAGTCGCGAAATAAGTGTTTAAATATTTAAATATTATTTGTCATAAACGTGAGGGTAGAACGATGACAGCTAAATAGAATAGATTGAGATTTGAAACAGACGTGTTCGAAACGCGGTCGTGTACGGGACGCTGATCAGATCAGGTGCGAGCTCCCAAGTGAAAGTATTTTGTGGGTGCGAGGCAGATCAGGCGCAACACCGTGTTTGCCAAGTAAGTGAATTTATTTTACCAGCGTGTGATAATGCAGTGGTGTTGCGTGGGAGCCGTGGTTGCTCATAAATTATATTTAGAGTTTCAGCAGTGCAACTAGTGGAGTTGCGTGAGAGCCGTTGTTGCTCATAAATTATCAGCAGTGCAACTAGTGGAGTTGCGTGGGAGCCGTTGCTCATAAATTATCAGCAGTGCAACTAGTGGAGTTGCGTGGGAGCCGTTGCTCATAAATTATCAGCAGTGCAACTAGTGGAGTTGCGTGGGAGCCGTTGCTCATAAATTATCAGCAGTACAACTCGGTGGAGTTGCGTGGGAGCCGTGGTTGCTCATAAATTATATTTAGAGATTCAGTGCAACTAGTGGAGTTGCGTGGGAGCTGTTGTTGCTCATAAATTATCAGCAGCAACTCAGTGGAGTTGCGTGGGAGCCGTTGTTGCTCATAAATTAGATCCTAGAGTGTTGAATTCAGTATCGTGAGTTCAGTCGCTCGTAAATCAGTTTAGCGAGGCTCGGGGTGGCTATAGGGGAGTTTGGAGGCCACTAGCGAGGGTACCAGACCCTCATAAATCAGTTTCTTTTTTATTACCAGCAAATCATGTGTACTTCCGTCCATCAGTTACATTATAATTGCGATACGTCGTTATTTTCGAGATATTCGTCTAATACCAACGAACTGGGTACCCGGCGCCCAGGGTATTTGGCGACAGGGTCCGTGTAGATTGGTTCGCTGCCGTCGTCAAAAGCATTCGCCAGTCGACCGGACGAGCCCGCCTCTTCGCCAATATCTGAAAAGTTCCTGCCTAACCCACTGTAAAGTAAAGAATACATGTATTTGAATTAGTTCTAGGATAAAAAAACTTGGAATTATTTGATTTTTTTTGTTTACTTATGACAAGAATATTTAGAAAGTAATACTGAATAGCATGATTTCATAGAGATTCATAATCATTTTAGTAGAACGATGAAATATTGAACGCACAGTAAAAAATAAAGATATAAGTAGGTAGGTACATTTAAAAAGAAAAAAATATAATATACATTTGATTATTACGGCAATTTTTGGAAGGTAAAAAAATGTGCTACTTTATTTTAGTTTTCAATTAGACACAAATCCTACCTCAAAGAGAACGGTTTATGCAAATGCGAGGCAGAGAAGAGGGAGGGTCGCGCGGGGCGCGGCGCGGGCGCGGCGGCGCGCGGCGCGGACACCTCTATGTTCTTGCGCATGACGCGCCAGTAGCGCCTGTGGATATTTAATAGCAATTTGGTAACTCTGCTGCTTATTGTAGGTATACTTATAATAAGAATAAATGAATTTGAAGAACCTCTATGTAGTCTAAAATTAACATTATTTTTACACTGTATTACAAATTATTTATTCTACATATTTTAAGTTCCCACATTTTACAAACTTATACTTTGTAAATCCATCTCTTCATCAAAGTAATTTGAATGTAAATTGCTCGTAGCAATGAGACTACCGACTACATATTTATGCCTTAATGTCCTTTATCGTTTTCAGTTATTACTTATTATTAGTTTTTGAGTGTAATAAGCTATTCACGTATCTTTTTAAATTCTTATGTCTTCTCTACCCCCCAAGCTGCGAGGACTCGAGGAGGCAAATTTCCTTTTTTTTATGTTAGTACCTAATTTGTATTTTGATTTAACAATTGCAATAGAAATACAAACTTGCGACTTATTATTTTATTTTGTTATACCCCTTACATCTTACCATGTAAAAGATAAATATACCACACCAAATCATTTTTAAAACAAACAAACCTAAATGTAAAAAAAAGAAACATGTAACCTCCTCTTTGCAAGTCGGTTAAACATTACGTCACTCACTTGTACACGTAGAGGGCGACGCACAGCATGGCGAGCAGCAGCGCGAGCAGCACGCACAGCGCCACGAGCAGTGCGCGGTAGTGTTGTGACGTCACGCACACGCCCACCGCCGCTACCACCGGCGCCGACGCCGCCGAGTCCTCTAGCAGGTCGTTACGGTTGTCGAAAACCTGCGATTCAATTTAATTTTATTGTCTATAGCAGTTTTATCTTTAACATAAGGGCCCCGCCTCACGGGGGCCTCGAAAAGTACTAAGTATCCATGTAAACACTTTCGTTTACATGGGATACAGGCACAACACAACTTAGTTTATACCTAATAGGTACCTACATAGTTTTTTAATTAAATTAATTTGTTTACCATTTATTTATTTTTTACTAAAAGGTCTTAAATTTTTGTGTGCCCAGTGTGCCCAGCCTCATGGCTTAAAACGGCACTGGTCTATGGCTCTAAAGCGTGCCAGTTGGGCACATTACTAGACCAAAACGCATAGAATGAAGAAGACGTGAAGAAGATTGCCTTGTAAGCCCCATCTTACACTTTACACGATTTACACGAATACATATTTGAAATTTTAAGCATGACTTTTGTGCGAATTTTTATTTATACCTATATATACTTTATAGACTTTAATAATGCATTATAAGTAGTTTATTATAAACAAGTATAGAAAATTTTAGACAGTATCAATACCGATAGTACCGTTAGTACTCCGACCTGAAAAGCAGTTATCAGAATCCATCGGCCATCCAGAATCCAGTCGACTCAGAACTAAAAAAAATCTAAAAAATGTAATAACAGATTGTCTTACTTCAATCATTTTCCGAACGTGACTGGGTGTTTCCACTTCGTCTTTCAGATATTTGTCAACCGTAGCCTCTTCATACGACACTTTATATACTGACGCTTCACTCATATTATCTGTTTTATTTTCCTTTACATCTTCTACTTTTACTTCTGTATCTTCTATTTCTGTGGAATTTGCTTCTCTACGTTTACGGCCAAATGATGGTTCAGACCGGCCTGTGTGACCTGGACAGTATGCCTGAAAACAAAATATTTGTGTGTAATGTTATTCAGATAAAGACTTTTGAAAAAAAAATGTGTATATATGGTAATGGTAAAAATAGGTATGCATGTAGATGATAGGTACGTATACTTATGTACACTTAAAATAATGATATGATTTTTTATAATAAAATAAATTATAAAATACATGTAATGAAACTAGCGAGTAGTGACTGACTTCTAGCCTAACAAGGTTAGGTTACATGAGATCTATAGTGTTTTTTCATTATTATTGTACACATGAAAGTGGATTTTTTTTTCATTTAAATTTTATCAACTATGAGGTAAGAAACAAAAAGAGAGAAAAAAGCATACAATTGAGAAGTTCCTCCTTTTTAAAGTCGGTTAAAAACGGCGAAATTATAATAACAAGGGTTGTTATTATTAGAAATATGTAAACAAACAAGATTGTTGTTTTGTTCAGACAGCATAAATATAGACATTAACGACTAGATAGCCTGGAGTTAACCCCGCAATGAGACAATTTAACATACTTACTTTTATTTTTATTAAGCCTATTGACGCAAGTAGCTATCTGTAGCGATAAATGAATAATATTGCATATTATTTTTATTAAATAAATGTAAATAGGAAATTATTAGGAACTAAGTATGTATAGTAGCAGTAGTCATAGAAATAGATCATCAGGACCTGGATGACCGAGCTTTGCTCGGTATTTTTAAGAAAAATGTTATTATTATTCGCCAATAGATGTCGGGAAGGGTCATATTTTTCTGATAATTTGGCAATATTGGGCTACCCAATAAATCGTTGGAGCCGTTTCCGATTTGCTCTTAGACCAGTTATAATGAGCATATTAAAAAACACTCCACATATAGATGACAAATACTTAAGAGTCTTAGTCCGTGACCGGGATTTGTACAATGACACAGATACTGAGGTAAAAAGGCAGATTTGGCAAGATAACCAGTCTCTATTTGGAGATGAAGTATCACCACTGTTAAGTCAATATATTAGAGAAAAAGAAAATGTGCTATTTGATCAAGAGAACCTTTCAAATTTATTCTTCTCTCCATCACCAAAAGTCAGACGCCAAGGTGCTGTTGTACAGAAGCTAGCACATATGATAGGAACTAGTGTGAAATTGTATGATATGGTGTTGCAATTTCTTCGAACTTTGTTTCTTAGAACAAGAAATATTCATTATTGTACTTTGAGAGCAGAATTGTTAATGGCTCTTCATGATTCAGAAGTTCAAGATATTATATCTGTAGATCCATGTCACAAGTTTACATGGTGCTTGGATGCTTGTATAAGAGAAAGAAATGTAGATATTAAGAGATCAAGGGAACTTCAAGGATTTCTTGATGGTATTAAAAAAGGTCGCGAACAAGTTCTTGGAGATCTTTCTATGACTCTGTGTGATCCTTATGCAGTAAACTTTTTAGCAACATCTGCAATTAAAATACTTCAACACCTTATAAATACAGAAGGACTCCCAAGAGACAATACAATATTAATTTTGTTGCTTAGAATGTTAGCATTAGGCTTAAGTGCATGGGATATGATTCATACACAAGAATTCAAGGAGCCTAAGCTTGATAGCCAAGTAGTAACTAAATATCTTCCAGCACTGATGTCACTTATGGTAGATGATCAAGTAAGAGCCCTGCATAATAAATTGCCCCCTGATGAAAGAGAGTCAGCCATCACAACAATTGAACATTCTGGACCTCCACCTGATGCTTGTGAAGCTTATATGAGGGAGAGTCCAGTTTGTGGTGTTTTGGCAATGTATTATACTTTACATGCAGCTAAATTAAGGGATAGAGGTGCTATCCTAAGAATTCTGAGTATATTAGGCAGTTGCAAAGATGGTAGAGCTTATGAAGATCCATTCCTGCATGCATTGGTAGCTTTACTGATACAGTTGCCTGATGAATTCCAAGGTGAAGACTTTAGTACTGTACTATTTGATGAATTTTTCTTTGCTGGTTTGTCAAAAGACAATGTCACTAGACATTTATTGAAATTGCTATGGTACATTCACCCAAAGCTGCCAGAAACTAGAATTCAAACATTAATGAAGGCTTTACAGCCCGGTACTCAACATAATGAATCAGTACATAAATTATATGAATCTTTACAACAGAAACTGCATACTCAAGCTGAACCAGCTCCTAGCACTAGTGAGATGGAATATTTAGAGTCTCCGCTCATGAGTGTTCCAACACCTGCACCTTATCACATGTAATTTTAAGTTATTTTATGTAAAGCAAAATAATAATATTGAGTAAAAATAAACTATATGATACTGCCTAAATTGTTGTTTAATTTTCATAGTACATACTACATAATTAATTTTAATATTGACAAGCCAATCAACTCTTACAGTTGTAGTTTAATATCAAATATATTTATTTTGGTTGAAATTTTCATTAATATCCGATATGGTCTTGCGCCATAAATTGTACAAAATATTATAACTAACTAGAAACCTACTCTAGCTCTGCTTTCGTCTCTAGAGATATTTTAATACAGCATCGAATTCTCAGGGATGAGATATTTTCCCGCAATAATACTTTTATTCTTCTCTTAAATTATGTTCTATCAGCTATCATCATACCAAATTGCATTAAAGTCTGTCCAGTGTTTCTTTTCGACATGCGCCGATCATGTGACACAAAAATTCTAAAAACTATAGATTTGGCTTTAGTAATGATAATGAGAATTTTATAATATGTAGAGATAGAGATTTTTCATTCTACCTAACCATATTTATCCATTTTATATAATACTAGCGACTCACCCTCGCTTCGCTGGGGTTGGTCCCTAGGTTACATCAGCGAAGCAACGGGTTCCGCTAAATAAATAAAATTTCTACAATATAACCTCCTCCTTTTTTGAAGTGGGATAAATAGTAGCCTAAGTTTACATCATTTATTATCTGCCAGTGAAAGTCCCGTCAAAATCGATCCAGCCGTTTCAGTTTACCCGGAACAAACAGACAGACAGACAAAAATTATAAAAATTAAACCAATTTTTAAAATTTGTTGTTAGTATCTTAAATACTTTCATATGAATTTAGTGAAAAGCTGTTAATTTGAAATTAAAACAGAAACTTCAATTTCATATGTTATTATGTACTATAGATATGCTCATAATTTATTTTTTCAGCAATCTGTAAAATTACGAAAGTAAAAACGACAACGAAATAATTTCATTTTCGCATACATATTTACTTGTTTGAATTATTATAATTTATTTGTTTATACTAAAATTTATTTGATATTTAATTCAACTAAAATTTCCCTGGTCCTTCCTTTACTACTGACCCCATTGTTAGTAGGTACTCTAATCAGACTCACACTTGGTCAATTTTAAATTGTTTAATATTTTCAATACTGGTATCTTCTAATAAAAAGGGGATCAATAAAATCAACAAATAATCACTGTAAAATTTATTCATTAGTATTGACTTACAATAAATCTTTAAAGATATAATTAAAAAGTTAAATAAAAATATTACAAATGAATAAAGTTCTTTGGACGGATAAGAAACTGAGCACATATAATTAATAAGTCTTAGTATTGGACGAGTTTTTATGAGTTATAAGTTATAAGAGTATAAGTGAGGAGGTCATGTTTTATGCGCGATGTTCGCGACGATCCGGTTTCATGTCCAATGAATGTAAGGACCGCAAAGACCTGGAGCGCTCGAACAACGAGGGGTCCGTGTAGATTGGTTCGCTGCCGTCGTCAAAAGCATTCGCCAGTCGACCGGACGAGCCCGCCTCTTCGCCAATATCTGAAAAGTTCCTGCCTAACCCACTGTAAAGTAAAGAATACATGTATTTGAATTAGTTCTAGGATAAAAAAACTTGGAATTATTTGATTTTTTTTGTTTACTTATGACAAGAATATTTAGAAAGTAATACTGAATAGCATGATTTCATAGAGATTCATAATCATTTTAGTAGAACGATGAAATATTGAACGCACAGTAAAAAATAAAGATATAAGTAGGTAGGTACATTTAAAAAGAAAAAAATATAATATACATTTGATTATTACGGCAATTTTTGGAAGGTAAAAAAATGTGCTACTTTATTTTAGTTTTCAATTAGACACAAATCCTACCTCAAAGAGAACGGTTTATGCAAATGCGAGGCAGAGAAGAGGGAGGGTCGCGCGGGGCGCGGCGCGGGCGCGGCGGCGCGCGGCGCGGACACCTCTATGTTCTTGCGCATGACGCGCCAGTAGCGCCTGTGGATATTTAATAGCAATTTGGTAACTCTGCTGCTTATTGTAGGTATACTTATAATAAGAATAAATGAATTTGAAGAACCTCTATGTAGTCTAAAATTAACATTATTTTTACACTGTATTACAAATTATTTATTCTACATATTTTAAGTTCCCACATTTTACAAACTTATACTTTGTAAATCCATCTCTTCATCAAAGTAATTTGAATGTAAATTGCTCGTAGCAATGAGACTACCGACTACATATTTATGCCTTAATGTCCTTTATCGTTTTCAGTTATTACTTATTATTAGTTTTTGAGTGTAATAAGCTATTCACGTATCTTTTTAAATTCTTATGTCTTCTCTACCCCCCAAGCTGCGAGGACTCGAGGAGGCAAATTTCCTTTTTTTTATGTTAGTACCTAATTTGTATTTTGATTTAACAATTGCAATAGAAATACAAACTTGCGACTTATTATTTTATTTTGTTATACCCCTTACATCTTACCATGTAAAAGATAAATATACCACACCAAATCATTTTTAAAACAAACAAACCTAAATGTAAAAAAAAGAAACATGTAACCTCCTCTTTGCAAGTCGGTTAAACATTACGTCACTCACTTGTACACGTAGAGGGCGACGCACAGCATGGCGAGCAGCAGCGCGAGCAGCACGCACAGCGCCACGAGCAGTGCGCGGTAGTGTTGTGACGTCACGCACACGCCCACCGCCGCTACCACCGGCGCCGACGCCGCCGAGTCCTCTAGCAGGTCGTTACGGTTGTCGAAAACCTGCGATTCAATTTAATTTTATTGTCTATAGCAGTTTTATCTTTAACATAAGGGCCCCGCCTCACGGGGGCCTCGAAAAGTACTAAGTATCCATGTAAACACTTTCGTTTACATGGGATACAGGCACAACACAACTTAGTTTATACCTAATAGGTACCTACATAGTTTTTTAATTAAATTAATTTGTTTACCATTTATTTATTTTTTACTAAAAGGTCTTAAATTTTTGTGTGCCCAGTGTGCCCAGCCTCATGGCTTAAAACGGCACTGGTCTATGGCTCTAAAGCGTGCCAGTTGGGCACATTACTAGACCAAAACGCATAGAATGAAGAAGACGTGAAGAAGATTGCCTTGTAAGCCCCATCTTACACTTTACACGATTTACACGAATACATATTTGAAATTTTAAGCATGACTTTTGTGCGAATTTTTATTTATACCTATATATACTTTATAGACTTTAATAATGCATTATAAGTAGTTTATTATAAACAAGTATAGAAAATTTTAGACAGTATCAATACCGATAGTACCGTTAGTACTCCGACCTGAAAAGCAGTTATCAGAATCCATCGGCCATCCAGAATCCAGTCGACTCAGAACTAAAAAAAATCTAAAAAATGTAATAACAGATTGTCTTACTTCAATCATTTTCCGAACGTGACTGGGTGTTTCCACTTCGTCTTTCAGATATTTGTCAACCGTAGCCTCTTCATACGACACTTTATATACTGACGCTTCACTCATATTATCTGTTTTATTTTCCTTTACATCTTCTACTTTTACTTCTGTATCTTCTATTTCTGTGGAATTTGCTTCTCTACGTTTACGGCCAAATGATGGTTCAGACCGGCCTGTGTGACCTGGACAGTATGCCTGAAAACAAAATATTTGTGTGTAATGTTATTCAGATAAAGACTTTTGAAAAAAAAATGTGTATATATGGTAATGGTAAAAATAGGTATGCATGTAGATGATAGGTACGTATACTTATGTACACTTAAAATAATGATATGATTTTTTATAATAAAATAAATTATAAAATACATGTAATGAAACTAGCGAGTAGTGACTGACTTCTAGCCTAACAAGGTTAGGTTACATGAGATCTATAGTGTTTTTTCATTATTATTGTACACATGAAAGTGGATTTTTTTTTCATTTAAATTTTATCAACTATGAGGTAAGAAACAAAAAGAGAGAAAAAAGCATACAATTGAGAAGTTCCTCCTTTTTAAAGTCGGTTAAAAACGGCGAAATTATAATAACAAGGGTTGTTATTATTAGAAATATGTAAACAAACAAGATTGTTGTTTTGTTCAGACAGCATAAATATAGACATTAACGACTAGATAGCCTGGAGTTAACCCCGCAATGAGACAATTTAACATACTTACTTTTATTTTTATTAAGCCTATTGACGCAAGTAGCTATCTGTAGCGATAAATGAATAATATTGCATATTATTTTTATTAAATAAATGTAAATAGGAAATTATTAGGAACTAAGTATGTATAGTAGCAGTAGTCATAGAAATAGATCATCAGGACCTGGATGACCGAGCTTTGCTCGGTATTTTTAAGAAAAATGTTATTATTATTCGCCAATAGATGTCGGGAAGGGTCATATTTTTCTGATAATTTGGCAATATTGGGCTACCCAATAAATCGTTGGAGCCGTTTCCGATTTGCTCGGTTTTTTTTGATAAATTGTGTTTTTTAGAAATTATATTTAAGTACGAATTACATTTCCGAGATTCAGATTATATATTGTTTTTATATACAAGAATTGCTCGTTTAAACTTTAAAGATTTATATCTTTATATATATTTTTTTATTTGTTTTTAAATGAATCTTAGCGAGATCGATTTATCGCCCCCGAAATCCCCTGTATACTAAATTTTAGGAAAATCGTTGGAGCCGTTTCCGAGATTCAGATTATATATATACCTACAAGAATTGCTCGTTTAAAGATATAAGATAATAGATCAACCGTCAACGTCTTATGAGAATGGATATAATCGGATGGATTTTTAAGATATATTTTAGCATGAAAACTACTTATTACTTAACGGATTAATGGAACTGTACAGTAAAAAAAAATCTACATCAATTAATTTACTTAAACAGTACAATATAGTAATAATAGAAAAATGAAAAAACTTAGGTAAGCAACTTAGGACAACATCAAATTGTATAAAAATAATTCCTGTTAAGATGTTTATCCATTAGTATTCTTTCATTTAAGTAACGACTAACGAGGTACAACGTATTATACGTAATTACTTCAAAGCTTGGGATAGGTCATAAGTAGCAAATTTTAAGAAAACTAGGTCAAACTTACCGGTTGGCAGCCGTCGCGACAAGTTCTGACTGTAGCTTCGAATACTAAGAAATTAGATTCAGGTATTTTGAATGCATTGAACCTCGCTTCTAATGAATCACCGCTACGTCCTTTATCCAACTCTGGGAACACGTCTGGATCGACCGGACATCTTAAAATGAAGATTAATAAGGTGATTTAAATTATGTATGATAATATCTATAACTCATATGGAAATTCTGTCTATGTAAATAATTAAATTTCACCGTTCCTGAGTAAAAAGTGTAGGTAGGTTACCTACCTACGAGTATATCAATAAATTTTAATCTAAGTATATCGAATACATCATTATTTTCAGTTGTAAGTATATCACGATTCGTCAAACCAATGAACGTAAGAAAGGACAAATTCATCTCCTAAAGTGGTGACTAAGATTGTGAACACAATGATAATAAAGATGTAAAATACTTTTTTATATCTAGTAAATCGGACATTTTTATTAAACCGCAATAAAATAATTAAAAAAATGAAAGATCATCACATCAATACTTACCCAACTCTATCAATAAGTTGCACAGAGCGTCCTGAATACGGGTCTCTAGCGATCACATTAGTGGCGAATATATCAGTTGCATAATTATAACCATCTTGAGCTTCCAGTCTGAATGTGAGAGGATCTCCAACAGCTATAGTAGTCGTAGGCCGCCCTTGATATAATATCAATAATCGAACCTTCGAATTCAGAGAACTTTCTTCCGGCAGATATTCTATTGGTATCGGACTTCCGGATCTGTCGACCAAGTCATACCCAAAACTATGGTTAGACTTTAGATGGTATTGCTTTGTAATGGGTTTTGTAACTTTGAATGAAATGTTTATTAAATTAAGATGATAAATAACCATATTTTTTATGTAGTCATAAAAAAGAAGTATGATTTAATAATATGTATAGTTTATGGAATAACAAAACAATAGTTAAGAAATTTCATTCAAAGTTTATCGTTAGTAGCTGTTAGTTAATAACAGCACGCCAAGTCATATAAAATAATAGTATAAAATACAAAATAATAACCCATAGAAAGAAAATAGTCCCTAGACGATTAAATAGCACAGACAAGAAATAAACTCAACACACAAAAACATAAATTCAAAAAATTCTAACAAAATATAAAATTCAAAGAAACCTTAATCCCCGACACAGCTCCTAAGTCCTAATCTAAGCTTAAGCTAGCAAATCACTCTAGATCTAGATAGGTCTCACACTCAAACGTAAATCACGCAATCTGTTAACTGTTAATTCTCGCATTCACAAAATGTTACTAATGAGTTTATTGAGAAGAGAAATTTATTTCAAAATATACTTAATAAAAATCCATTTTCAGTCATTTTACAAGTAAAATTTAAATTTTTACAATAAATGATCTTATCAAACTGGATGAAAGGATATGAGGCTATAAGTAACGTACCTAAAGAAATATTAAATTATTTTTTTCTCTTTCCCAATACACTCAAATAGTGATATAGTAAATCTCACCCAGCGCCGATATAGTTGGAGGTGACTACAGCCTCCGCCGGCCCTCGGAATAAGCAGGTCAAGTTGAAACGTTTGTCCCTCGACGTTTGGACATTGTCACTGAATTGTACCACTACGATGTTGGTCATAGTGTCTCCATACTGTAAAAGTTAAGTTTTTAAAATGTTCTATTAGTAAGGAAGTTTGGCCATTTAATAATTTTTATTTTGCCAAAGAAGAAACTAATGAAAGATTTTTTAATAAAAAATATGGTAATTATAAAAAATGCATTTGTTTTTATATGATATTTTTACATACTCGTATAAAAAAGTTTATTTTCTTTAAAAATAATAATAGTTGATGTGTATTTGGCACGACATTCTATAATGATAAGTAATAATATGAACACACCCGTTGAGTACCACATTCAGGGTATCCATGGGCTCCAGTTATTCGCAACACATTATTGGTCCCACCATTCCCGCGGAAGAAGCATCTATCGTAGAATCCGTAGGTGTACATCCTTCCGTAAAAACCTTCAGGGAGGCGAAGTGTGAACTCCATGCCATCTTCATTGCAAACTTGTGACACTAAAATAAGACATTTTGCAATTTAAACCATTTCATGTTTTATTTAAGTAACACTCGCAGGTTCAATTAATGTCAATTTTTTAAAAGAAAACATTATACCTAAATAGTCGAAATAGTCGAGACAAAATCTTAACATTTTCTTAAATTTAAAAACTTATTACTTAATAATTATTATTAGCGTCTTACCATCCAAACAATCATCGGCGATACGTCCCAAAGCTCGCTCATAGAAGTCGTACTCATTGGCAGTATTGTCGAAGTGCGCGGGATTGGCCGCGTCCAGCTCGCGCGTGTCGCGGTCGCTCAGCTCGCAGTTGTCGCGCGGCTCTGCACCGTAACCTACCTCTCTAGAATACGTTTTGGGAATAAGTAGCTGTCGTAATATTACTCTGTTAATATTAACTCGTAGTAAGAACTTGTAATATAGTACAAACTAATATGTACCAAATTCTTTGGTGTTAGCGTTATTTGCAAAAGCTTTGGTAGTTAAACCTATTTACCTATAATAACCACTTTTGATCTATTGTTTTGTTAACAACAAACCAAAAACTATTCAATTAGTTTCATTTACCTTGTCTTTTAAATTATGTATTAATGGTTTTAATCTTAATCACTATCCTACCTACATAGTAGAAAATTATTTCAATATATTTTTATAAGACGTGTTAAAATAAGTTTCTTATATTTCTTATATTATTTTTATTTATTAACTTACAAAATATTTTATCTAGATATTTACCTATAGTTGAATGACCGGCAAATGAAATCTCTAGCCTCAATACATTCCCGCTGGCAATGCGCCAGTGATTGAGCATTTGTAAATCGCCGGACAAAACGTCGCTGCATTCGTTGTCGGCCAACTTGTCTAAAACTGTCCTCCTCACAGCGCGATCCCTGCCATGGCCTTTGACCAGTAGGAGGTCTGCCTCCAATAGGGCCTCCAATAGGTCCTCCAACAGGTCCACCTATAGGTCCTCCAATAGGACTCCCAATGGGCCCGCCTATAGGACCTCCAATGTGACCTCCGATAGCATTACCGATTGGAATATTTACAGGTCCACTAACCGGTCCAATTGGCCCATCTGGTTCATATCCACCATAACCACCACCGCCTAAAATCCGTAAATGCTAACTTTAAAATGTTATCAAAATACAAAAATATTTTAATCTAAATAGTTGTTCTTAATAGTTTACCGATCGGTCTGTCCAAACCCGGTGGTGGGTAGCTACCCCGATAACCACCTGGTCTCTCTGAGGGTCGTCTTACACCATATGTCGGTCTTGGATCTGCTGGATATCTATAATATATTATTAGAAATTGTAAATAATATAAAAAAATAAATAAATCATTTATTACATTTATAAAATGGTACTTACCTGTCAGCTCCAGGTCGTACTCTATCTGGAAAACGGTCAGTGGTCGGGAAACGATCTCCTGTTGCAAAATCTGAACCATAGTAGCCTCCACGTCCATATCCTAATTAATAAATATTACGAAAAACATAATTAAAGTAAAATCATATACATATTTTATTAACATTCGAACTTTAGATATATTTTAAAAGTGCGCTTACCAGGGTAAGAAGATCCGGTCGGCGGATATTTGTTATATAAATCAGGGTATCGGTCGCCACCCAATGGCATGGGATCACGATTTACGCCAACTGGATAGCGATCGAATGGATATCGACCCCAATCATTGGTGCCAGGGTAGCGGTCCTGATCGTATCTATCAGGATATCTGTTATACCAAGGTCTAGGATACCTGTCTCTATCAGGCATTGGAAATCGTTCATTGGGATACCGTGTAGGGGGAGGAAATCTTTCAGGGTAAACGTCTATAGGATATTTACTGACAGGGTACCTTTCAGGAGCTGGATATCTACCAATATCGTTTGGTGGGTCATATAGAGGAAATCGTCCACTGTCAACTGGGTATCGATCTCTGTCAGGATATCGGTCTCTATCTGGATACCCAGCCGGGAATCTATCAACACCTGGGGGATACCTGTCTAAAGGTGGAGGATACCGGTCGGATGGGAAACGGTCTGAACCTACACCAGGAGGATACCTATCATCTGGGTATCTATCATCCGGATATCTGTCTGCTGGATATCTGTCAACCGGATATCTATCTGGGTATGTGTCCGGGCCGACCGGGTAGCGGTCGTCTGGATACCGGTCCGGCCGCGACGGATAACGATCACGATCACGATCACGATCACGATCACGATCGCGATCGCGATCCCGATCCCGATCATCTTCATAATATCGATCGTCATCCGGATAGCGGTCAACGCCTGGCGGATATCTGTCACGATCTCCGCCATTGCTACCACCTTGAAAATCAACATATTTTATTAGTAAAAGAAGTTATTTTAAATAATCCTACAAAAGAAGTTAATGGGATTTCTACTTGTTAGAGAGCTATCTACATATTAGCACTAACTACAATAAGATACATTATATCTCAATAGTCATCGACTTATAAACATAATATTACTCTACTTACTAAGTACTTATACAGTGTATTTAGACACAGAAAAATAAAGTTTTGCTGTAAAATACCTGAGAACCTAATTACAACAGAAGCAATAGAGAAAAAAAACTAAAGAGAAAAAGAAAACAAAAAAGAACAAAATACTCCAAATAGATTATAAAGTCTACTTAAATATACTTAAAAATACCATCATAAACCCAAATATATCCCTTAACAACGAAAATAATAATTTAAAATTTTCATGCAATTTTACTATATTCGACGACAATTACTTGATACACTAGTATATAAGAATCAACTACGAAAAAGTCTGTATTGCAATATTTCCATGCTTATCGAACCTGATGAATTGGAACCCCAAGACGATTTCGTTCCACCTCCCGAGCCCCCGGCGTCAGTCTCTCCACTAACTAGTTGATCTGATACAATAATGCCTTAAATTACTTTAAAAAGTCACATTTTTCCCACTGTCTACACCGTAATCTTCTTTTAATACGAAAAAAATATAAAAACAATTTAAAAGTAGGTTGTTATTTACTAAGCAAATATAACACTTTTTTTAACTTGTATATGAGTTTCTAGTACATTTTAATTTTAATTCGTCCCACGACGCCACCTCGAAATTGGTAATAAAAGAGCTTAAAGATTTATCCGGTATCATATTATGATGCTGTTCTATTTATAGATCATTATATGGGTTCAATATCACGCGATTTTACTCATCCCAATTGACCACTTAAAGATATAGTACGCATATGTAGTTCTATTTTTGTATCGTGTTCCCATTAACTGTCGTTCGTTTATTGATATCTTCCGCCGGAATAGACGGTTTACAGTATAATGTACATAGATAAAAGTAAATACAGATTGCTTTCTGACATTTGCTTTTACTATCAGTAACAAAAAACCATAACATAAACCCAAGCCACATCAATATTTAAAATAACATGTTTGTTTTCTAGTAATTAACATTCTACAAAATCCAGTTACGTCTCAAAGTTGATCAGTGACTTTGTGCTTTAGAAACACTATAAACGGGAATATCCTTTACGTTTTATATTTAACATATTAAGATTAAAATTCATACATTTGAAATTTCAATAAACGAATCGGCCGGTGAAATAGTTGAGTCTGAAATTATTTTAGACGGGCCTATTAAGCTAGTAAAATCAGATATGGATGACAACTTACGCATAAGATTTTCATAGTAGTCGAAGTCTGGGTCATACAATAACCTCATTCCATCTTTTTGATTGTATCTGCTGAGCCTGCATGTTCTGGCGCGATCACTGTATACTGCTGACCTGTAAGTAATACCGCATACTCTACGAATATCTGCTCTACACCCTTGGCAGTAGCAAAAAATATTTACCTTGTATAGGACATTCACAAAATTAATATTTAGTTAAGTCCACTTGCATTACTTTATAATTTATATTCTTTATTGCATACAAAAAAAAACAAAAGACACGGCTTAATGAAAATAAAGTATAAACTTAAAAAAGTAAAATAAAATATTTTGTTAATCATTAAATATTAAAAACATAATGGGACAAAGTATGATCAATTTTAAGGTATACATAAACATTTACAGTTATAATGTACAAAACAAACCATTAATTAGTAGAAACCTACTGGTTTGGTCGTTAATTGTTATTCAATTAACTAAGTACAGCCACAAATATGTGTCATGTAATCGGTTAGTGAACTTATTACGATTATTTAAATACCATTGGGGACGCATGAATAGTTATAATTTTAATTAGATACGATAAGTAGTGAGGAATGAGGATATGGGAAGTAGGTATAATTTTAAAACGACCAAAATAGTAGTAGTAGTAGTGGTAATAGTACATCTTTAAATATTATATCATATATGTACATTTATTTATTTAAATAAAATTAAAATAAATAGGTATATTATTATATGTATTTCACATACTAAATGACTAAAGTAATTTTTTTTCTTTTTTTTTTTGTTAAGAACTAGCGGTTCTACGTACATATTCGACACTCGTACATTTAGTTATTTTTGAGCGGAATCTTAATTCTTTTTTTTCAAAATGAAAGTAATCTAAATTAATCTTTATAACATCTTCTATATGCCAGTAAAGTTTTTGTCAAAATCAGTTTAGCCATTTCGGCGAACAAATTGAGTGAAATTTTAAATGTTGTCTCTCTTATACTTACCGTAATAAATTCGTATAATTTTTTGTTATGACGGTTCTTTTATGATGGTGTTCATACCCTATGAACAGACATTGTATCACACAGATCTTGATGTATTCCATTAATTTCATCAAAATATTCCTACCATGATATAATCAAGATCTATCAAAGCTTTAACGAATAGCTTTATAGTATTCAACGTTCAACATTGACCTAAACATATATTAGAAAATGTTTAACTTATTACTGCAGCATTAACTTTATCGATGATTCTAGAGCACTAAAAGAACGCCTTAACTGGTGTCCGACCTGCATATTATCTAAACCTTGATATTGCACGCTAAGGTCCACAGCTTGTTTGTAATCCACATTCAATCTAACACGAACGCGAATTGCTATAAAACATTTGTAAATATACCTGCAATTATTATGTCGGTAAAATATCACAACGAAAAGTTAAAGTTAGATAACTTAAATTTACTTTAAATCGGACCAGATCGTCATTATGTTGAACAGACATACACACATATAACATAGGAATATGTAATAACTAATGTGTATGTAGATTGAAAACATTAACAAATTATATTGTTTGAACACTCCTTACTAATGTTGAGAATTTAAAAGTGCCTTCCATTATTTGAATGTTTTGTTATTTATTCGTCGCTAAATCGATAAGACAAAGATAAGACATGACCCACTTCCTGTTCCTGTGTTTTTAATTTATCATAAAATAATAATATTAACTTTAAGGAAAAAATTATGTAAATATTAAATATATTATTTGCATGATACATAAATGAAATATTTAAAATAAAGTAAATAAATTCATTTTCAAAATTATAGAGTCTAGAATTTCAAAGAAAAAGTTGTCTAGAGCGTACATTTTACTGTAAAAAATAAGTGAAAACGTTGTTTTTAAATTGATAGATAGTGTACAAGTTACACAATTTGTTATTTTCAATTTCGAATCTTACCTGCATTGAAAGCTGGTTTGCCTCAAACATTCGTCCAAGCACTCGCTCAGCGACCGCCCAGTGATCTCCGAGTGGAACTCCCCCGTGATTCTGCTGTTCCTGTACCTTTGGAAGGCGGTGTCCGGTCTGCGGCCCGGCGAGAACAGGTGTGACGTCACACTGTTATCCGGATACTCAGTCCCGCGAGCTGTCACCCGATGAGAGACTAATCAATACGAGAGAAACCTTATTGTGATTTTATTATGTTAATATTCCCGACTAATGGTACGTTAAGATGTTTGTCAGATGGATTTGATTGTTTAGTTTAATGTATGAGAATTTAAGTGCAGTGCAAAAAATTAAGTACTGTCGTTTAACTTTTTTTATTTCGTTTGTAAAAAGATATCTTTTAATGTTTATGTAGAGCATGTGTAATATTAAAATGTTCATTACATCTAACTTTCTCTCATTTAAAATAATATATTTTTCCTTATGTAGGTACATCTTATATTTGTGTTTAAAGGTCGTACTGTGCATGATAAGCGCGAGACTATTTACCAAATACTATTCAAATGTATTCGAATCAGAAGATAGTACTTACGATTATCTAAACAAACGAGATCGTAGAAATGATGCGTGGGCGATGCGCTAACAGTCACGTCGTCTTTTTGAGAAACAGAATCTTCCTCAGAAAGAACGCATTGTCGGGTCATTGCATCGTGCTCGATTGATCGGCAAAAATATCTGGTGTTATAAATAAATTTACAGTTTTTAAAGCAACATGCACAATATGTTGAATTAAAAATGTTGCTGTTTTAAATTCATAATTTTAGGCAAATATGTTTTAAAAATAGTTTATTTTATTATTATTTTTATCGAGTAGATACATGTCGTTATATTTTCCGATGAAATCTTACTTACTTTTCAGCACGAACACACATAGCTTGACACTCATCAAGTGTCATATTTGAAAATACATCAGCTTCGAAAGGTCCACCTAGTCGTTTATTCTCTTCCTTAATGAAAACAGCGAGGCCATCACATCGACGTTCGGCTATAAAAAAATATAACGGTTAGTGAGAAAGATCTACCATTATTGATTATAACATTGATAAGGCTATCTTATAGATCCTCTGTCTTACCGTTAAGGCATGTATTTTCTAAATAATCAGCATTATGGTCATCCTCCAAAAGTTCTGGGTGGGTTCTTCGAGTAAATCTACTTAAGGAACAAGTCCTCAAAGCGGAATCATAAGTGGCTGATCTACAAACAAAGCTGAATTCGCCCAAGCATTTGTCTTCACATTCCGTTCTATTTGCCACCATAATTTCTTTTAGATCTGACGCTGGAAGCTTCAGCCGTTTACGGGCGTGTCGTTCGAAAACGTACCGTCGAGATGGGCATTCACGTTCAGGACGATTTGCTACAAAATGTGTATTCCGATTAAAGAGCAGTATTTTCATATAATACATTTATTTAATTTCGGTTTTATTATTTGCGGTTTCGTACTTCAATAGAGAATAAATTTAACGGTAAAACTCTACTAAAAATGTTCTCTACTAAGTTTAAACAAAAACTACTCGATATTTTGAATTAAAGAAAATGCTTAAACAAGAATTGGTGTTTTGAGTACACAGTACACTTTGTGCGTATAATAGGTACTTACGAGTATTATACGCAAATAGTGTGCTCAAAACATCAATTGATGCGCACAATAGCATTGTTTAAGGTGTCATGATAAAACTGATTGATACCTTATAGAACAATTATTCTTTTACATTTGATATTAGCGAAAATAGATTCACTCTAGTATATTTCCTGTAACGATAACTGTTTTTGTTAAAATATAATGGGTGTTTTGTGATTTCAAATATTTCTTTTACCTAAATAGGCCTTTGGAGCTCATTGAACGCTGTATTGCACTTTAAATATAAATTCTTTGCCGTAGAAGAGAATTGAAAAAATTCTTACATGTTAAGCAAATTTCGTTAAAATGCACGCTATTAGGAACGATCATAAGCGTGCCAATGCCCTCGGGCGCAGCCTGTTCTCTAGTCAAGTAACAAGTCGACTCCTCATACTCAGGCTCTGGACTAAAGGCAGCGATGCGAGCTCCAGGTTGGAAATCAATAGAGTTGCATGTTCTGACTAAACTGTTTCCAGAACGATCTCGTAAGCACAGATCCTGACACTTTTCGAGAACTCGAAATGGCGGCGCTGTTTCCCGTATCTGAAATAAAATGATAGTAAATTGTATTGTAAAAAAAATGCGGCATTAATATTTTTACTTATGTATCGACATGTTGATATTAAAATGGATTTATACTTACAACATCGTCATCAAATCCGTGTAGTTGCTGGTTTGGTAGTCTCTCATACATTACTCTTCCCATACCTTGGTTACAAGTTGTTTGAGCTGCAAAGGACATACGTGTATTACATGCAATAATTATGAAAGTGTGGTAAAGTGGAGTAGACTTAGTCGTAAGGCAGACCCTGATACTAGCCGGGATTAATGCCAGGCAGAAAGAAAGAATTATGAAATAAAAGTATTTTTATAATCTCTCATATTGTATATTTCCAAATTACCATTAGCCATCGTGAGCATAGTGAGAGCAGTGAAGGCGTGCATGACGCTCGCCCCCCGGGGCTTCATCTTCTTGTTTGCTTCTAATCTTCGCGTCACCGTCGTTGCATAGGTCCTACAAACATAATATGCAATGAAACAATAATTTAAATTATTTGGACAAGAAAAATTATCACATTGACAAAAATATTTATGAGAAAATCTCTTTAAGCCTAAGATAAAATAAATTAAATACATTGAGGTTATTGGACGAAAACAAAGTTTAAGACGTGTACTTATTATTGTTTATCTGCATTAGATGGATTTAATAATAGCAAGTGTTTGAATAGTGTCGTCAGATAACGAGAAAAACAAGATATTATCAAGAATGAGTAAAACACCAACATGAGTAAGTATATGCTATTGCAATTTACATACATAACTAGCGACTTGTCTCTAAAATTAACGCAAACGAAGCCGTCGGTTCCGCTAGTTAAAAAAATCTAAAATAAAAGTAGCCTAAGTTACTCTTTATAACATTAGGTCCAGCCGTTCAGCGTCCAGCGATTAGCCGGAACAAACAGACAGACAAAAAAATAAAATTTGGTTTTTTGTTGTTAGTAGCGTATATAATTTCATATACATATAGTGAAAAGTTGTTAATTTTAAATTAAAAACAGGCACTTCAATTATTTATGTGTATAGATTATAATAGTAAAATTTTATATTTATTCTTTACATTAAGATGACTCAGACGTTCTACACAAAAAACTCAAAATTTAAGATGTAGCTGTAAAAAAAATCAGCATTGTACTGTATAAAACACTAAACATAATATGAGAATATGATGCATACACACGATGCAAAAGCACCGGTTGGCTGCACCGTATGAATGTAGGGACAATCGGGAGCAAGGTTGAATAAATATTTTGCTTTACGTAACATTTAATATCTACAACGCCTAGATAATATAGTAGCTTTTGTGATTTGTCAATTGTCCCTATAGTTTAATCTTTAACATGGCTGTCTGCGGACGACAATAATTATTAGGAACGCAACAAAATTTTGTAGTCAAAATTTATTATACCTAATATAAAAGTTTTGTGTTTAGTATTGAGTTTCAAATCAAACCCAATCATAAGCCTAACTTTCTAAATAGTTTTAATAGATACTCGTACGTATAATATAGTTTAGGTCTAAAACAAATTACTAGTACCTACCTATAAAGCTAAATAACGGGAATAAGCATTATACATCAACATTATCAGAGAATATCGCAATGAAAATAATGACTGCTGTTGTATTTGCTCTGTATTCGCCATTAAATATTGATGTATCATGTTCTCAACAAAGGCCTGCTTTTTTAGATATTTAAACCGAATAGAAAATATTACATTATATTATGTGTAATTAAAGTACTGTTAGGTTTTTCATAAAAGAGTCATTGCATTTAGAATGATTAAAGTAAAATGCTGAAAATAAATTAACTATGTTTCCACCTGTGTACTGTGCTCTGCAAAGTACCTTACTAATTACTAGTATTACTACTACATAATATAATATGTATAGTACAAGTATATCTAGCCGGTACAACATTTCATCGTTCACTCTATTGGGTATAACAAAACATTAATTATGAGATCTTAAATATTATTGAAATGTTTTAGGATCGACGAAACTCATGATCACTTAGTATACATAAGCCTCGTAGTAATGGGTTTCGTAGATTGTAGTTATGTACCTAATAATTACGTAACGACATTGAGGAAGCATGTTACTTTTTCGTAGACCTAAGTACTGGTATTCAATATTTGAATTACTTGTATACGAAAGTGTGTTTTGTTTTTATATTAACGTCAGGTCAAGTTCATTAGACTTAAGATCATCAAAATTATTAACATAATTTATGATCTTGTTTTTCTTGTGTCGTGAAAGCAGACAAAACACAGTCAGTCTAGGTATATCTAGCTCATGTATAGTAGTATAAAAAATGTTTTTTTTTAATTTAAAAATGCACATTATTTTTGCATTGTTTGCGTTAAGTTATATAAAAATTTAATAATTCAAAATAAGTGATAGGTTAAATATGTTTTAAATACCGTGTTCATAAAATATACGTAACTACTACCTACTGGTATTTTATGACTTTTTTTTACCATTAGTGGCATGTGCACATTAAGTTAAAGATGATTCATCCATGTTTTTAAATAACAATAAACATGAAATAAAATTGAAATCTACATGACAAAAGCGTGAAGGACCGTATAAAAATTTTGGCGTTTCCAAAAATTGTGCCGATGGAAAGCGGATGTCTATTTCCTGTGCTTTGTGGCTGACCGATGTCCTCGTCAGAGCAATCTAACTAATGACGAAGCCTAAATTTTAAACAGTTATCCGCACAAATCGCTGTCTGTCTAGGAAGCAGATATGTTAATATTATATCGCCTAAATACTTATTTTGTCCTAATAGGACAATAATAAGTATTGAAATAGTACCTTCTTTGAAATCATCTCACATTTTTTTATTAACGTGTAAAGAAAAGTTAAATTTACGTGTCTTTTTTTGAGTAAAAAATCTTAAGAAGTTAAGCTAGTTTCAAGATCAACGTGATTACGCCGGTTTTCAAATTACTTCTACTGTGTATACTAAGTAATTATGTATAATGTATATGACCTATCTACTAGACCTGAAGCCTGAAGGTAATTTTTTACAACTTTATAAGACAAGGACTCTACTTATTTAATTAAACATCAAACAAACCGTTTTTTAAATTCTTGATAAGTAAAAATAATTAATTCCTTAAAATTAATAAGAAATATCTTAAGTTAAAGTTAATTAAAAATATAAAATCAACATATCTATATAGCACATTCTACCTTAATTAATTTATTTCGGCAAATTAAACATCTATTATGCAATTATAAAAAGCAATTTGTTTTCTATATTTCTAATATTGATATTAATTTCATTTATTTACCGAGAATTTTATTTAAAGATTAGCAATTCCCGCGGCTCCGCCCGCGTTTTTATCACTATTAAAAAATAGGGATTGGTGGTAGAAGGATTAGGAAATTTAGGTTTATAAATATTTTTTGATGCCAAATCATAAAAAAATAAAAATAAAAATTTGGTCTAAAAATAAAAAATAAAAAATCTGGAGAGTGACCACCCTTATCACCCAGGGGAATAAAAAATAGCCTACGACCTATTCTCAGACCTATCAAATATACACAAAAAAATCTATATTATAATTAAAGTTTCGGAGGAAATTGATAACAAACACTGTACTGTACTGTGGCATGTCATTTTTATATAATAGTACATAGAAGATATCTCAGCTTTTTTCGTAGCTAAGGAATACTATAACATTTCTTGCTATTTAAGTGCTGATTTCTTAATAGATAATACCTATCTGTTTTGTGAACAAAAATAATTAATTAAATTATAATAAAAATATTTTTGAAATTTACATAAATTATTTTTAACAAAAAACAAAAACCGACTTCAAAACTAAACAAATCTAAACTAAAAAGTAGAAAATAATACTTTTAAGAACTTCGTTAATTTAGAAGTCGGTGCCAGCCAAGACGGATAGACTTATCTTGCCTTTGCAAGGAACTTTCGAACGGTATTTTGATTATGTTTACAAATATTATAGATATAGATTAATCGAATATGTGTCTATTTAAGGTTATTTTGCTTTGGCTGGCACCGACTTCTAAATTAACGAAGTTCTTAAAAGTATTATTTTCTACTTTTTAGTTTAGATTTGTTTAGTTTTGAAGTCGGTTTTTGTTTTTTGTTAAAAATAATTTATTTTCAAATTTTTAACGGAAAGTAGATACTTATTTTGTTTATGTACAAAAAAGAATTTTCCAAATCGGTCCAGCCATCTTCGAGTAATGGGGAACATACATAAAAAAAGTCCCCAACGAATTGAGAACCTCCTCCTTTTTTTAGAGTCGGTTAATAAGAGCCTGAAAGAATTTAACTATCGGTCTATAATTACGTATAATATTGAAAGAATTTTCTTTTAACTCCTAACCGTTGAGGAGTTGTACCTTCCATCATTAGCTCAACCACAGGAGATGATGATTATCAGACGCAAATACTTGAACAGCTTTAGAAAATATATGAAAAACGTAATAAGTGCCTATAAAATTTGAGAGTTGTCTTCGATTTCCCTGGGATCCCATCATCAGATCGTGACTTGGTGACTATGGGACCAACTAGAAACTATACCCTTTCAAACAAAAAAAGAATTTTCCAAATCGGTCCAGCCATCGTCGAGTAATCGGGGAACATACATAGAAAAAAAAAAAAAAAAAAAGTCCCCGACGAATTGAGAACCTCCTCCTTTTTTTGAAGTCGGTTAATAAAAGCGATACGACGAGATATTTTTGAGAAAGGCAAAGACTACGCATTCACGCATATTCGAAAAAAAAATATTTTGGAATGTTATGATTTACGAGTATGTTACAAGTGCATTTCCAGCGGCTTCGTCCGCGTTTGAAGAACGAAAACTAATTTCTTAGACTTTACAAATGTTATAATTACTATACAGGCCACGATAAATGATCTATTCAGCACTTAAATATTTTTTTAATAGAAATGTCAGGCATTTGGCCATTCAACTAAACAAACTTTATAATGTTAAAAAGTAAAATACCTACGTAGGTCAAGCTTTATTAGAAAATCTAAGGCGAAAGGCAGTTTTTAACTGAATGACATTTCCTCGCATGAATGCGGAAATTCATTCATCTCGTACTAACGGGACTCTTTCATGACCGATCACGCACAACGATAGTGTGAAAACTGTTGATCTATTGTAGAGATGGGATTGGCTAGGATGGGCTCGTGGGAAAGTGAACTGTTATAACTGTCCTTTCGCAATGTGATAACAATATACTAGCTGTAATTGTAGTACTTACTTGTGTTTCGTTTTTATATCCGATGTATTACTACATACATACATATATATCCACTCATATACTTAGTACTAGTTAGGTAGTCTCTGTGTTCAAAGTATGTTTGCTTTGATTTTGGTTTTTGGAAAAAAATAGCTTTTCCTTCTGTTTATTTTATTATTAGTAACTAACCCGCGCTCATTGCATTTAAATACGTGCACAAAGCGTTTCTACAGTTTAAAAAGAAGAACTTTTTTGAGGAATAAATCTGTAATAAATTGATGTTTTTATAATTTTCTAATAAAACAAAAGTAGCCTAAATTACTCCTTAGAACATTAGCTATCTGCGAAAGAAAGTCCCGTCAAAATCGGTCCAGCCGTTTCAGTGATTAGCTGGAACAAACAGACAGACAGACAAAAATTAAAAAAAAAGATTTTTTGATGTAAGTACCGTTTATCTGTACGAAAGTAACTCTGCCTATCTGTGTGTTTTTATTGAAATTTGGTACAGAGATAGTCTCGAGCCTGAAAAAGGACATGGAAGGCCAGGAAAAAATGGCTGTAAGGGGTTAATATAGGGGATTAAAGTTTATTTTATTGGATAGTTGGCTTTTTAGGCCGTAGAGATATAACCACTTGTGGTAAAAAAGGGGATGCAAGTTTGTATGGAAATTACGTCATTTTTAAAGCTAGAAGCTTAAAACTTTGGCTACTTTTTTTTATTTATTTATTTTAATTACGAGACGAATTTTTGTGCTGCAAATTTTAAATTTAGCAGGGGGCACATAGTGAATAATAACCCGAGCAAAGCGAGGGTGAGTTGCTACTCGCTAGTACTTTCATATGCATTTAGTGAAATTAAAAACACACACTTCAATTGTATTTATATGTGCTGATGTACTGATTAGAAGCATGACTTCCTTTTAAATAAGCAAGAAACCACCACATAAATAGGTATATCTTACCTATTGACCAATTAAAAGAAACCTTACGTTGAATTAAAATACCTAGCGACAGCTCACTTTTTTATGGCTAAGGTATATTTTTTAGCTTTAGTTTAGTCATATAGCCGTAAGTTTGTCGTGTTTGTTATTTGAAGTTCAGTTTTCAGAACGAAGCGGAAATAAAATAATCTTAAATACCTATACGGTTTTGGGCCGAGGACAATATTTTTTTAACCTTTTTTTTAACCTTGAAAAATCCGTTAACGCATACCGTTTGCATACATACTAGGTATGTACAATGTACATAGGTACTATCCAATTCAAAAACAAAAACTACCCACTAAACGTTTTAAAGAGGCCTCGCTTACTCACTCAATCATAATACCCTTAAGCAAACCATACAAACAAGGGGTTGGGATGTAAAATGGTAAAATAAACTGTTGTTAAAGTATTATGCGTAATTATTTTATTTAAAGACACCTAACGTACTAGTTGTATTATAACGACTTACCCTTACTTCGTTAGGGTGCGTTTCTATGTATGTTTACATAGCGTTGCTACTATTTAATATATAGAATTTTTATATAACTTTATTACGCCTATAAAGTTTCCAGTTGGCACGATGATTCTCTGACATCCTCTAGAATCATAGTTATATTTCAGTATCAGATCAGCTTTAGAGTATAGGTATATATACTATATGTAAGATATATACCTATTATTGCGAACTTTTCCAAAAAAAGGCCTGCTGTTTTTAATACCTTCAAATTTCGTAGACGTCCGTAATGCGAACCTGTCGCAAAGTCTGTTCTTAGCGAACATCTACAAATTATAAATACCTCCCTGCCAAATTTCATCTCGTGATGACTGACGACCTTTCGCTTTTATATATTTACTAGACTAGACAAGTGCCCATTCTGATGTACCGTGTACGAGTAGGTATAATGCGTAATCTACGTATAATTAAATGTAAATAGAACAATACGCTAGGTTCGGTAGCTTCATCATTATAAAGTAATTTTGTGGTAAATAATTAATACATATTCTAATTTTAAATGTACGACTGTCTCTTTAGATAATAAGAAAAAAGCGTCATTTTAGATAAAGCTTCAGGAGAAATACATTTCGGAGGGGAAATTTACGTCTATATAAATATAGATACTCCAACAATATGTTAAATGTTATTAAAATTTGGATTTTAATGCAATGACTGCAATCTTAAGCTAAGTAGGTAACAAATAGCAATATAGATAGTGTGTCTTATAATTGAGTATTAAGCCAAAGTGCAAACAAAAATGTTTCAAAACAATATAAAAATATTAATAGAACACTCATTACTGTGATAATTTAATAAATGTTAATAAGCATGGGGATCTATATTGCTAACGGACATTATCATTATAAGAGAAAAAATATTAATTTGCTAGTATAATAATTAATATCTCATCTTACAGGAAGGGAAGCAATGCTCTAAAATACAATTTTTTTATTCATATATTCTTCTGAAAAAATCGAAAATATAATTAGTCCTGTTCTTTAGACAGTAAACAATATGTATGACAAAATCAGTCAGTGTAAGGGGCAGTTTAAGTATAAAGAATAGAAAAAACTTAAAGAAGTTGTTAGAGTTCAATACAAAACACTTTTCAACCTGCTGGTTACTTACTAGAAGATCGGGTAGTATCGAATAAATCAAGTATTTCAAAAGAATGTATTAATTTTTACTTAATTGTTAATTCTACTTTCGTTATGAAATTAATTATAATTATTATATTACTTAAGATGTTTAATTAAGATTAAACAATCAAAATTGACACTGGAATTTAATCATATTTGAATAAAAACGTATAAAATATACAAAATATACTTGTAATTAAATATTATTAACTAAACAAGAGTTAAAAAAGTGAACAAATTAAATCAAAGTTTCTTAACTCCTATGCTACTCACTTAAGCTTTCCTGAAAAGGCGCTTTTGACTCGTAGCGATACGTAGCACTAAATAACCACACTGTCCGTTCAACAGTCCACTCAAGCACAAGAGCCTGCGGGCGCACCACTGGACAGCCGAAACTAAATTGTGGACATTTCTACACCATAATTCAGTTAAATTACATCAAGGGGGGGACTGACAATGGGAGAACAGTATGAGCGAATCACACTACCGTCACGCATCGCTAATTTTCCATAGATATTCTGACACCGGTGACCGAACTGAAATCATCATACCTGATCGACACTAACCATGCAAATAGTTCATTGCTTTAAACGTGAAATTTCTTGGTACATTCACGAGTTTATTAATTATACTTTTCATATACTTTCAGACTTATATTATCAAATTGTCTTGAATACTACATATATAATTAGGTATAAACTGGAGAACAAAATCTCTAAAACAGTAAAATTAATATTTCAGTAGTAGTACCTACAATAGTAGAACAAGCAAATAATATAAAATATAAATTATTAAAAAAATGAAATACTTAAGTAATTAAAAAAACTAATAAGCAGATAGTATATTATAGTCGTAATTCAGTGACCCCAAACCGCGCGCTTTTCCGGAAGCCGGGCACAAAGGCGTAGCGTCGGACTCTTTCAATATGGCGGCTTACCGGCCATGTTGCCGCCAATTGCACCCACAGATTATAATCAAATTAATTATATGAATATATTGTTTTTACCATGACCTTCGGCGCGGTCATATACGGTTATCAATGATGTTCAATTTTGATCACGGGTTGCTACGTTGGTTCACAGAGTTTATGAAACAACAATAAAATTTAAATTTCAATAGAAATGGGATTATCTCATGTGTTAAGAACATATCAATTAAATCAAAACGAAAGGCTGAATACTAATGACACGTAATAAATAATAATAATAATAATAATAATAACCCCCCCAAGGGATCACCTTGTCGTGGTGGGGGGGCTTACGGGTATTAGGTACAGGTAATTATTATCGTATGTCACAACAACTTAAACATACAATACATATCACTCTTAATGCCACTTCCAACTAGGCTAACCATACCCAAACCAACGATCCCAAACCCCCTTTTTATGATATGGACAACAACGAAAAGAGGTATAATTTGCGGCCGCTTCCCGGAGTTCGTCGGGGCGCACCTGGAGCCGACGCTGGGTGCTTCAGCTTACGAGCCGTCGGTGATGAGGAGCTGAGCAGGCGGGCCCTCATCGGGCTAGATCCCGAAGATAATACAGCCGAATTGTCACCTTCATCCTTAGCATCTCAATCATCATACGACCCATTTTCATCAATCTCTTCATCAAATAATTCATATCCATCATCACCTCCCGTTAGCTTAGTCACAAATAGCATGGTTCTGGAGGATGTTGTGCAGGAGGCAGATGCCGCTTTACCTGAACCCACCACCAGTTACCCTAAGAAGCGCAATAAATGGACAATTGAAATGAATAAGTTTATAATGCGCTCATATTTTCATCTCACAATGTTAGATACCGATACGAAAACATATCTTTTTCCACTTCATCAAAAGTTTGTAGAAAAATTTCCTGAAATGCAAGTTAGCCGCCAACGTGTAGGAGACCAAAGAAGAGCCATTTTGCGTAATAAGTTATTGCCACAAATTGAAATAGATAAAATATATGAGGAAGTAAAACGAGAACTTCAAACTACAAATACACTACAACATAAGAACATAATATCATCTTCACAGATAGGACAGCGAATGAAATGGACCGAAGAATTGAACGAAGCCATAATTAGAGCATATTATAAAATAACGGAATTGGAAACCAACAAAACAACTTACAGGAAGAACCTTCATCAAGAATTTATAAGTAAATTTCCTCACTTGTCTCATATTTCAGAACAAAGAATAGCTGATCAAAGAAGATCCATCATACAAAATAAGCTTATGTGTAGTAATAAAATTGAAAAAATAAGATGTGAAGTAGCTTCAGAATTACAAGTTAGAGCTTTAGAATTAGAATCATCACGCAATAATATAGAAAATGTTGTAAGTATTGTAAGTCCAGAAGTACATGAGAATGCAGAAAACCAAATAATAGAGCAACCATTTACAGCAAAGAGGAATGAGAAAATAGATAAGATATTTAAAACATGCTTAGAATACTACATAAATATCGATCCTGTTAAGAGAAATTATATCCCAAAGCAAAGACCATCTAAAAGGTTAGCCGAAATAATTGACTACATAAATAAGATAATATTACCAGAAAATTTAGATCCTAATACTGATTTTAAATCTTTTCAAACTGTATTTTATTGTGCTGCATGGACAGCAGCTAAAGTAAATGGTGCAAAAATTGAAAATAAACCACAAGATAACACGTCAAAAATATTTAATAAGAAAAAACCAAAATGGCAAATTCGATTAGAAAAAAAAGTAGACGATTTAAGAGCTAAAATAGGCAGGTTAACACAATACATAAAAGGTAATCGAAGTAAAAAGGTAGTTAAACATGTAAATGCAATACGGATTAATTATAAAATACACTCTACACATGAAGAGCCAAACACACAAATATCACATTTTCTCGATACATTAAAACAAAAACTTGCATTAACAAATAGTAGACTACAGAGATATAAAATGTACACTTCGTAAGAACCAAAATAATCACTTTACATCTAATGAAAAACAATTTTACAGAGATCTTAAATCTTCTACATCATCACACATTAACCCAATTAACAATGTTGATCATTTAATAAGTAGAGCACCCACAGAAAATAGCTTTTACAGATATTGGTCTTCATTATGGGATAACCCTGTTTGTCACAACCATAATGCTGAATGGATTAAAATTGAAAAGTTAAAAAATTCATCAAAACCTAGTATGGAATTCAATGGTATACCTTTGGAAACATTACATACAGTCATCAAAAAATTAAAAAATTGGAAAGCACCTGGTTCTGATTTTATTCATAATTATTGGTATAAACATTTTACATACGCACATTCATATCTTCATAAGTTTATAAATCATTTTATTCAAGTCCCTCATGATATGCCCGAATATATAGCTACTGGAATAACATATATGATACCGAAAGATTATAGTGATCTTGGAAATCCGGAAAAATATAGACCAATCACTTGTCTTCAAACAATTTATAAAATAATAACGTCTTGTCTTACTGAAATTCTTTATACATATTTAATAAATAATAATACATTGACGGAAGAGCAGAAGGGATGTAGAAAACATAGTCAGGGCTGTAAAGAGCAATTAATTATAGATTCAGTTATATTAAAACAAGTTCAAAAACAAAAGAAGGATATTTTTACACTATACATAGATTATAAAAAAGCATACGATTCAGTTCCTCATTCTTGGCTGCTACAAACATTAGAGATTTATAAAATACACCCTCAAATTATACATTTTTTGAAGAATACTATGGCTCATTGGGAAACTTCATTAAAATTAAGTATACAAAATAATAACATTAACACTGAACCGATTAAAATAAAACGTGGAATTTATCAAGGTGACGCTTTAAGTCCATTATGGTTTTGTCTTGCTTTAAATCCTTTATCTAATATGCTAAATCTTACAAATACTGGATATAAATTATGGTTTAATAACAGTTTAGTTAATAGCCCAAGATCAGAATTAAAAATAGTTAATCATCTTTTATATATGGACGATATTAAGCTCTATGCGCAATCAAAAGAAGAATTAAATCATCTAGCAGACTTAACATACACATTTTCACAGGATATTAGTATGGAATTTGGTATCGATAAATGCAAAGTAAATGCAATTAAGGCTGGACAGAACTTGAAACATGAATATCAATTAAGGAATGGCGAATGTATATTACCATTAATCGAAAATGAAACATACAAATATTTAGGATATATTCAATCAAAGCTGATACATCACAAAGAAATTAAATTAAATTTAACACAACAGTTTAAACACAGACTTAACTCTATATTAAAATCATCTCTTAATGCAAAAAATACTACAAAGGCGATAAATACATTCGCCATTCCGGCACTAACATATTCGTTTGGAATAATTAACTGGTCCAGAACGGAATTAAAGAATCTTCAACGTGTAATAAGTACAACTATGACTAAAAACAGGAAACACCATCCACGATCATGTACACAAAGAATGACACTCCCACGCTTAGATGGCGGTAGAGGAATAATCGATATATTAAATTTGCATAACAAACAGATAGCAACTCTCAGAAAGTACTTTTACTCAAAAATTAACACATCTACCCTTCATAATGCAATAGTTCAGAATGATAAAAATCTCACCCCTCTTAATTTGATACAACAAGTTCCACAAAATAACGAAATACAAACAGATAAACAAAGCAAAATCCGGGAATGGACCCAGAAGTCATTACATGGTAGACATCAAAACGAACTGAACCAGAATAACGTCGACAAAACAGCATCGAACGAATGGCTCAGACGTGGCGAACTCTTTCCAGAGACTGAAGGGTTTATGTTGGCAATTCAAGATCAAGTCATAGAAACAAGAAATTATCAAAAATATATAATTAAGAAACCAAACTTCCATGCTGATACATGTAGAAGATGTAACTGTGCCTCAGAAACCATACAGCATATAACCGGTGCTTGTAAATCTATTGCACAAACCGATTACAAGCATCGGCACGATCAAGTTGCATTTATTATTCACCAAAAGTTAGCTGTTAAATACAATCTTACATCCGCACCCCCATTACCCTACTATAAATATACACCAGAATCTGTAATCGAAAACGAATCCTATAGGCTATACTTTGACCGCGCTATACTGACAGATAAAACTGTACCATACAATAGACCAGATATTACTTTGGTAGATAAATTAAACAATACAGCCACCATTATAGACATTGCCATACCTAATTCGCATAATTTACATAATACTTTTATAGAAAAGCTTACTAAATATCAGGATCTCAAAGACGAAATTACGAGAATGTGGAAAATAAAGACAGTTACAATAGTACCAATTGTTATATCCACCACAGGTGTTGTACCCAAGAATCTACATCAGTCTATTAAATTACTAGGTCTCCCTCCATTAACTTATGTGCACCTACAAAAAGCAGCTATTCTTAATACATGCCGTTTAGTGAGAAAATTTTTAAATAATAATCCGTAGTACATCGGCAATCACTTGGCTTAGGCCCGTGATTGTTGTTATTCCAGTACCTAGTACTGAGGTTTAAAGAATGTGAAAATAATAATAATAGCCGTGTGGCACCGGCAGAGAAGAATGTTGCCACCCCTTCCTATCCCATGGGTGTCGTAAGAGGCGACTAAGGGATCTGAGGAACCGTTGATCAGCTTGTTTAGTTCCGGGAAGTATGGCTAGCTGGCCTTAGAAGCAGCCTCCTCAGGGACATGAGTGGACCCTGAGTGACGTAACTACCACTCACAACCCCCCCCCCCCTTTTATGATGATGGATAGTAAACGAAATGCGCGATTAGGACCGCTACCTGGGGGTCGCCAGGGCGCGCCTGGAGCTGGCGCTGGGCGTGGCAGCATGCGGGCCGCCAGTACTTCCAGTCGGCCGACAATACCACCTAGCCGGCCGACATATCCATCATCCCCACCAGAGGGCTTGGCACCGACAGGATCCTCTAGGACCCAATCTTCGGGGCCCGCCGCTGGTGGTGTACGCCGCATGAGATGGACATCTCAAATGAACGAGAATGTCATGCGTGCGTACTACAGGGCGACAGGAGGGGAAACCGGACGGACTGGCTACCGAGCGGCAATGCATCGCGAGTTCCTGCTGCTCGAGCCAACTTTAACTGTCACGGAACAAAACCTGGCAGATCGGGCTCGGTTTATTCAGCGTTCGAACATCTTTAACGCTACCGAGCTCGAACGATTACGACGTGAGGCTGTTCCTGAGGTGATTTCAACAACAGAACAAATCGTGCCTCCAACTATTTCTACCCGGGAGGACATAGTTACCACCAACTACGATTTGCCTGTTGAGGAAAGCACCCAGGGAACAGTCTCCCTTGATTTAGAGCGGATGAGAGGGATTCTAGAAGAGGCGATTTCTGAGATTCGGAGCACTCCTCTGGAGAATCGTATGCGGCTCTCCCGCCTCACATTGAATGTGGCGACGCGGGATGTCATTGAGGCCATTAACCAAATGCTGCCTCAACACCTAGAGAGCAGCAATGGTCTGGATGACACGGTTTCTATCCTCTTCGGTGCGGCTTTAGCCGTGCACCGATTTGTTGGAGCCAAGACACCGGGTCCGGGACGCGATGCTGGGATCACTCACCTAGCTCCAAAGTCCACGGATGCCGCTGATCCGGCTAAGTACCGCCCCATTACGTGTCATACGACCATCTATAAGACACTGACATCCGTTCTGAGCCTCAAGATATCTCGTCATGTAGACGAAAATAACATCATATCAGGGGCTCAGAACGGATGTCGGGGTGGTAGCCGTGGCACTAAAGAGCTCCTTCTCATCGACTCCGTTGCGGGGCAATTGGTCAAGCGAAACCGCCGAAACTTCTCCGCCGCCTGGATCGACTATAAGAAGGCATTCGACTCGGTGCCCCATTCATGGCTTTTGAGGGTCCTCGAGCTGTACAAAGTTGACGGTACAGTTCGAGACTTCCTCAAGAAATGCATGGGGCAATGGAGTACGATTCTTTGTCTCCATGGTGAGCGGATGGCGGCTGCTGATGACCGGATAAGGATACGGCGGGGTATCTTCCAGGGTGATTGTCTGAGCCCACTTTGGTTTTGCCTGTCTCTAAACCCGCTCAGCTTATTGCTGGAGAGTTCGGGGACGGGCTTTCAGTTTCGGAGAGGAGGGACAAGAGTACCTCACCTTCTCTACATGGATGACCTCAAACTGCTGGCACCCAATGCAACCCGCCTGCAGGAATTACTGAAGATCACCACTGAGTTCAGTAATTCTATCAGGATGGGGCTTGGGCTGGACAAGTGTGCGGTCTTGCATGTGGTGAGGGGGCAGGTTACTCATTCGGCCGAGATGAATCTCGAGCCATCGAGCATAAGAACCCTCTCCGAAGCTGAATCGTACCGGTATCTGGGTATGTCACAATCGATAGGGGTGAATGAGGCGGACATGAAACAGTCTGTTTGCGAAGCCTTTTTTGGCCGTCTGACAAAAATCTGTAAAAGCGTTTTGTCGGGTGCCAATAAAGTCCGAGCCTATAACGGCTGGGTTATGCCCGTCCTCATGTACACCTTCGGCGTGCTCAGATGGACTCAGACCGAACTTGACACCCTGGATAGAAGGGTCCGCACGACTATGACTCTCTATCGCATGCACCACCCAAAATCGTCTGTAATGAGGTTGTATATCCCCCGGAAATGCGGTGGTCGAGGGCTTTTAAGCGCCAAGACCATGCATAATCGGGAGATAGCCAACCTCAGAACATACTTCGAGACGAAGAGGGAGTCGCCCATGCATAGAGAGATCATAGAATGTGATAAAGGACTCACCCCCCTATCCTTAGCCAAAACCGAGTGGCAGGCCCCGGTGGTACTTAGCACCTCTGACCGGGAGACCGTGTGGAAGGAGAAGGAGTTGCACGGACGCTTTTTTAAAGCTCTTAATGAGCCTCACGTAGATAAGAAAGCGTCCGTGCAATGGCTGCGCTTCGGTGACCTCTTCGGGGAAACCGAGGGTTTTGTCTGTGCGATACAGGATCAGGTAGTTAAGACGCGAAACTACCGAAAGTACATTCTGAAGGATGGCACTCACGACATCTGTCGAGCCTGTCGCCATCCCGGTGAGTCACTCAGACATGTGCTTTCGGGATGTTCGGCGCTTGCTAACACTGAGTATCTGCACAGGCACAATCAAGCAGCCAAAATCCTTCACCAGGAGCTTGCTCTGAAACACGGTCTCCTGGATGAGAGGCTGCCGTACTACAAGTACACGCCGATGCCTGTACTCGAGCGTGACGGAGTCCGGCTCTATTGGGACCGGTCCGTCATCACGGACAGGACTATTCTAGCGAATAAGCCTGACATCGTGCTGATGGACCGGGCACAGTCGCGGGTGTTTTTGGTGGACATTACTATTCCATATGACGAAAACCTTATGAGAGCTGAGACGGAGAAAAAACGTAAGTATCTGGATCTGGCTCACGAGGTTTCCGCCATGTGGCATGTGGAGTCCACTGAAACCATCCCTATCGTCATATCTGCAAATGGTTTAATCCCAGTTAGCCTCGCTCACCATCTGAGGCGACTGGGGTTCCGTGACAGTTCGCTCGCAGCCAGGATGCAAAAAGCGGTGCTGCTAGACTCGGCTAGGATAGTCCGCCGGTTTCTCAACCTGTCGCCCTGACCCCCGGCCGTCTGGTCTCCCCTGCTGGGGTGTAATCCTCCGCCCGGTATAATATTTATTTATGTAATGTCTAAGTATGTTTATTTATTTGTATGTATGTATGTTTATTATATATATTTTTGGCTTTTATATATATTTATTTTGTACGCGGGCGTGAGAGTAAAATAAAAAAAAAAATAATAATAATAATAGCCTTTATTAACAATCTTATAAGTTACATTTCATCTTATAACTTAGTACAGTTTTTTTTTTTTTGAAAAAGTAAATATAAAGAATTATTTTTATATTAGACACCGGTTTCTTGATTGTCATGCTTTCCAGCATAGGCCTCCCCAAGAGTTCTCCACAATGATCTATCCCTTGCTTTCCTCATCCAACCTGTTCCCGCCACCTCTTTGATATCATCTTCCCATCTTCGGAATTGTCTACCTCTACTTCTCTTTTTATATCTAGGACACCATTCTGTCACTTCTTTGGCCCACCTTTCTGTTTTACTTCTTATTAGATGCCCTGACCATTTCCATTTCAGGTGTTTTATTATTGGTATTGGTAATAAATAATAATTTGTCTTGAAATATCATATAAAAAAACCTCGTTAAAGTTCTGCCTAAATACTCGTAGTTACAATGTTAATTTTATAACTTTATGATCTATCCCTTGCTTTCCTCATCCAACCTGTTCCCGCCACCTCTTTGATATCATCTTTCCATCTTCGGAATTGTCTACCTCTACTTCTCTTTTTATATCTAGGACACCATTCTGTCACTTCTTTGGCCCACCTTTCTGTTTTACTTCTTATTAGATGCCCTGACCATTTCCATTTCAGGTGTTTTATTATTAGTATTGGTAATAAATAATAATTTGTCTTGAAATATCATATAAAAAAACCTCGTTAAAGTTCTGCCTAAATACTCGTAGTTACAATGTTAATTTTATAACTTTTTAAAAAAATCCTCTCTCATGTATTTTCATTTTTCAAATATTCTATTTTATTTTATATTTAATATAAAATAAATAAAGTATTCTAAACTTTCTCAGGCGTCATCGACTGCTTGACGATCTCCTAAATCCCCCCGGACTATTTATATGTACTTATTAAGAGGATGTTGTGGTAATGTTTCATCTATAAAAAAGTCCGAATAACATGAACAGAAATTAGTAAATCAGTAACATATCGTAATTATTAATATACTTATCTATGTAATCGAATCATAATAAATTGTTATTACAAGGATACTATATTGAGTTTACTACTGAAATGTCGTCCCATGAAAGGCAAAGTGATTGTTTTCCCTGATCACGTTTCAGATTATGATTAGTATAGTATATCATATGATGTTCTTTATCATGTACAGTAATATTGGGATCACATTTATCGAAGCAAACAATCCGTCAACATTCAGTACCTAATCAAGACCTAATCAGCACTAGTATATTACAGTATAAAAGGATTTTTATTTTTGCCATAGATCGTTTAATCATGCTAGTTTTATTAGGAAATATTTTATGATGGAATAAATGTTCTTGATAATCCTTAAATTCTTATTTATTTTGTTCATCCGTAATGAGGTAACAAAGTGACATAATGTTGTTGCGGGTTTGACTCCCAGCGGGCCAGGGCACATACTTATTTATAAAAGCCGTAGTTGTCTACCCATTTCGATAAAAACATGCAAAGCCACTGACCAAAACCGATAGAGATGTTTAATGTACAATTAATGTTCTTCCTAGTCATTATGGTTAGATCGTTCTAGTTCCTACAGACAGGGAGGACGGGATACCTTATACCTGAGTTAATTATTACACACCGATACCAAAAATGGGCTTGAATCTTGATGCAGGCCAAATTTAATAATTTTCGGTTTTATAATTCAAAACAGAGGCTTAAATAAAAAAGATGTTATGTATATTCATGTTTGAACAAAATGTTTATGTAAAGCTAGGATCTACATACGTATAAAGATACACGTTTATTTTAGCGTCACTAATACTCGTAAAATATAAATAATTCTTAAGATTGACATTTATAAACCAACCGATTTGATAACATTGCTATGATACACAATTGACACACATATTTTGATTATATTACAAATAAATATTACGCAGAAGATAAAGAAGATAAAATAAAAGTATGTAGGTATATTTATACTAACTTGTGACATAAACATTTTAAAGACTTTAACCGCCGCACTCATAGTCACTTAATGAACAATTAAGTCGTTCTTTAGTACAGAAAATCTGAAGAGAATCTGTACAAAAGGACGACTTAATGGTTTATTAAGTGACTATTAGTGTGGCGGCAAAAGTTCTAATTATTAATCATTAACTTATTCAATTTTATTTTAAAGTATTGAATACACGTAGGTATATAATTATTACTAGTAAGATTGCTTTAAGAAAAACAAAGATTAATCCAAAACACATATTTTTTCTATATTTTTAAATGACAAAGAGATGTAATGTTTTGTGTGCGCGTGTGATGATGTAATATAAATAGAAACTTAATCAATCTCCACGTATACATATTTCTGTTATCACTGTAAGTAAAATATTTACTTTTAGAACACAACATTTGTGTAACTAATGCTAAAAGATATAAACTATAGCACTCGTAGTTGATATGAGTCGTTGATAAAGTAGGAATAAGACAAAAAATAATAATATCGTAATTAATAGACTAATGAACATATAAATTGCCTAACTATAATTAGTAACAATAAAAAATAAATAATTTATCACGTAACTATTTTATTCTCATAATAAGTGATAAAAAGCGGAAGAGTTTATAAGTTTGTTTGTTATTCAAACGCATCTATTGTTTTATTTGTACAGTCTGTCGTATTAGATTTTTTCTGGACATAGAAAAGTATAATTCCCCCCAACGTGGGTTCACCTTGTAGTGGTCCTGATTATCGTCCAGCAAACCGGCCGGGCACAAAGCACGCACACGGAGGTGGCAACACGACGACAGAATCCTTTAGAAATATTATAATGTACTTAGGTTAATAAGGCTAATTAGCCTACCTGTAATAGTAATAATGCCTATAATATTATATAAAAATAAAAAAAAAATAAAAAAAATAGGCTACCTAACAACCTACAAAACTGGTAAGATTTAGAAGCTAAACTAGGCGAGAGGAGCAACTGACAAACTCTAGCTATTTACACTTTAATCTCTCTAAGATGTAATAATAAAATACAAGCAATAATGTATTTCTTTCTATGTGCTAAAAATATAGAATTGCTCATAAATAAAAAGTGAAAACGCACACAGTACAAAGACTGTAAAAATCGACCATGTAATAACTTTGACCTCTATTCCACACCAATATAAAATAATCGTGATTTATATTCAGCACAGCACCATTCTATCACGTGAAGTTCACATGTAGTGCTATCGATACCGGCGGCATATCATATTAATTAACAAACTCTAGCAAGCATCATACACAAATGCATATTAATAAGTTACATAGAGTCTGTATTCTGTAGTCTGTATTCTGATTCTCTTCTTTATATTATTTCGTAAGCTCAGGCCCTATAGCGGTTTTCAGTAGTTTTAACGACACGTTTGGCTCAGTTGATAGTGACCCTACTTTCTGCGCCAGCGGTCGCGGGTTCGAGTCCCGCTGGGGGCGTTCATTAGTTGAGCACGAATGTTTGTACTCCAATCATGGGTGTTTATATTTTATAAAAGTTTATGAGTATTATATCAACTATCGTCTATCTAGTATCCGTAAGACAAGCCTTGTTACTTACCACGGAACTAGATGGTGCTGTCCCTGTAACGTCCCAATATACTTTTTAAGGTTTTATAATTGTATCTATACACAAATACATTTTTGTATTCCTTACGTTAAATAATATTTAAATATTCTATTGTATAAATATAAAAGTTAAGCGTTCAGCAGTTTACTGGAAGGATCTTTAAGAAGCTAAAGAATAAGCCTTTTGTAATCGTGTACAATGAGAAATGCAATACCATAATATACTCGTATTTGAAGTTTAATATTAATTCATAGAGACTCAGAAAAAAATTATTTTATTGCATTTTTAATTCTATTTCAATCTTAATTAAAAGATGAAACAGCGGGACTCGATCCCGCTACCGTTGGCACAGCAAGTACTCAATATGGTCACAGACGCTTGGCAGAGCCAACTGCCAAGCGTGGCATCGAATGTATGTAAAGAAAATCGTCGAATGAATGATTAGAAGTTTTCTTTCCTTCGTGCAGACAAGACAAAATGACCGAACGACGCACAAAGACCTTGAGTGATAACGTTATGTAACTTGTCAATTTACTGCACGTGCAAAAAGAATTCATTATTTATAAAAATAATGAATAAATGTCATAAATTCACAACCACACAACGTTTTACAGTGTTATCCGATTTTAAAGATAATAAAATCTTTCTTTTTAATTTGCTAGTGATAGTGCTAGTGAACAATAATAAAATTAAACAAAAAAAACTGATTAATACTTTTCATTTACTTACTGCAGTTTATATGTTTTCGACTCAAATAAAGTAATCTGAGGTTTTCGAAGTCGGTGCCAGCCGATACAATTTTTTTAGGTTATTTAAAAAAATGACACTGTGGGAAGGATTTTGTAAATAGCTTTATGAAATATTACTTACGTCTAGGTATATATATAGGGAAACAGATGCAGCAACACATACAGTTAGCCTATCCTAATAATACGGTTCACTTCTAGGAACAACTGGTATCAAGTAGAAGGTTAATGGTGTACTAAAGAAAGAAGGAAATTAGATAATTTTAATTAATAAACAAAAAGGTAGGTATTTATATATAATGTAGGTTCAATAGTCAACAAGTAATAATTAATCCTTATTGTTTGGCCGCAGCTTAGATCAGACTTTTAGTCCTGATCTCTGACTTTTAAAAAGCTGTAATTTGGCATAGAAAATTTTTTTTGGGTACCTCTACACTTAGTGACTATATCTTTCTTCTCGTCTACTCCATGGTGCAAGATGTTGTTGAATAGATCTTTAAAAAAAATAAAAAAAAATATTACACTATATTATGAGTAAAGATATTATATAAACGAAATATAAAAGTATTTTTTCCTTTAACTTGATCTTAACCTTGAAGAACTCTAACACGCTCTTGTGACGTGCATTGTGATTATTATCACAATTAAACATTTATTTAAAAGCATTTCATTAAACAGTAGGTATTTTATATTAATATCAAATTTAACTGAGTAATTGTAAAATTATAGCGGTGGTAAGTACTAAGTAAGTACGTAATTTGTAATGTTATAAAGTAGAGCTTCTTTCAACACCTGTTCCGTCCAGAAATCCTATGTAGAAACAAGATCCACAATAAATTTTGCATACCTAGTGTGAGATCTAACCTAGGTTGCGAAGATGTTGTTTTACGAATAACTTACTTACTTCCTTTTTTACTTCCTACTCAATCTGTCTTCAGACCTAAGCTATTAGATTAGTTCAATAAAAATTAGCGTAACTGATTTTTTACTGCTTATTAAGTAGTTTTTTTTTTACTTTTTAACTATTGTATACAGTGAACGCTGTATATAGGAGTATTTCTATTAAAAAGCTGGTCAAAATTCAATGCAACCATCTCCTTCTAGAAGCTGGATTAATTGTTTTTGTTATTCCGGTACTCCTTGGGTTTTTACACCAACCCCGAAAGCCACACTGGTACTCGGAACTCAGTCGTCGCCACAGAAAACTAATACTCCTAACGGAGGTCGTCGCTACTCGCTAATCGCTATCGGTCGTCGTCTATATTCTTAACGCTCCCATTTTAAAACAAATTACAGTTTTGTTTTATGTGCATTTTGAATAATAAAAATATGGATATGGAAAGTGAAGGTATATACTTTAATATTAATGTTAAATGTAATCTGTAGACCTATTGATGCTGTTTTTTTAATTATTGAAAATAACAATAAAAAATACTCTACTACAATAATACAATAGTGTTTTTCGACATGTTCCGGGCACTTCCGAGTAACTAACTCTAACATTAAGTAAAGTGTTAACTCTTACATTAAGTAAAGTGGAGCCTTCTTAAAAGGATTAACAAAGGAAAATTTCCGCTTATTTTCGTCATTTGGTTTACCAGACATTTAGACGAATTTAGTAATTAAAATGGTTTGCACCAAAATCTCTTTTAGTTACAGGGTTTTCTAAGACCGTAAGAAAAGCAAGGCATCCTCTTCTGGAACTATAAGTATTCTGCTCTCTGAAGGGAGAGAGAAAAAATGAAGAAGATGATCAAAACTATAATGATGATGAAAACGACGATAATGCACTTTTTTACTTTTTATAAATAAATGTTGATAATTATGATGACTTTTTTATATTTAAAACAAATAAATATAGTATGCAAAATAACTCCCAAGTGTTTATTTATATAATATCCGCATAATATTTTTGACAAAATAAAATTGGCCAGGTTTTTGTGTAAATACAATATGTGCGCTGTATAGACTTCTAATAATGGCGACAGTGACAAAATTAGTGCGGTCAGAATTATATTAATTGAAATTCGATTAATGAATAATGAGAAAATATATTTATAACCATTTTACAGTCCATTGTAATAATATAATTTTAAATAATATTTCGATTGGCCGCACGTCGCTTTCTATATCTGTAGAGAGTGGTTAATTTCATAACATTATTACTCACTCCATTCTATAATATAATCTACCAGCATTTTTTTATTTTATTAGATTTGTCTTTTCATTTAAACATTTATCTATATTTTTGCAATAATAACTAATAACGATGTTATAAAATGTAACGAAATGTATGTATGTAATGTAACGAATGTAATGTTATAAATGTTACAGGATGTTTTTTTGTAAGTATTTAAAATACCAAATATTGAGGTATCTCTATGAGAAATGACAGATTTTTTCCTAATTACTTTCTCTTTATAGTCTGAAATTATTATTTTTTGTACATAACCAATTGATAGCAAAAGAAAAGTTTACCAGTACCTAAGGGCTAAGACACACCTTCTATGCTAATAAAAATCAGTTCATATTATATCCCAGATGCTAATAATATTTGTACCTAAAATAAAAATGTTGTACGATGACGCAATGACGTGCCTCCTTACTCCTAGTCGTGATAAACAAATTTGAACTGAATATTTATGTTACTATACTAAGTCAATATAATATACATACGTAAATAGGCAATTATTAAGTTGTTTTTGTTTTTATCTTAAAGAGATAAGTTATCCTTTGGATCTTTGAGCAAAAGGTATAGTATGTAAATAATGTTTATTTACAGAATTACCGCGCTTACTTAACAATTAACATATGGCTAATAAGGGATTCCCACTTGTGCTATATTCCAAAAAGTATAGTCCATCGTTTGAAGTATTTGTAGAGCGTGTGTACTACAAGGTCCAATACTTCAAACATGACGTGTCTGTGTGTGTGTGTGTGAGTGTGTGTGTGTGTGTGTGTGTGTAAAAACGAGTGGTCCGAGATGGCCACCGCCACCAAACTCCCTCGTAGAGTCGTACTACGTTACTAGTAGAATACTATTTTCTTGTGAATTTAGACTAGAAGTGACCTTTTTTAAAAAAACAAGCTTATTAAATCGACCTCAATTTATTATAAGAATCTGAAAACGCTCAAACACAATTAAACTAACCAAAAAGACAAACTAAGCTACCAACAATTATATTTAAAAAAATAAACCAACAGAGTAACGACCTAACAATGCTACCCCCCGATGCCGGTTATGCATCGACTAATATAGTTTTCTCCCCACTCCAACATCCTCTTTCCTGTTCATCTTCCACACGGCCTTTCCTGACAGGAGACCGTCCTCGGGCTCCTTCATCTTCTAACCTTGGGGTTCTGAACCTCCACATCGAAAACCTGAGTGACACCAGAACCTAGCATAGCCTTAGCACAATGGATGTGAAACAAACAGATATCTGTACCAATTACCCGGGGCAGGACCCGTCGGGGGAGTGCGCCCTCACGACTCGCCAGAGAACCATGTCATAGCTTTGCGTGTGTAAATCAGTACCTATAAAAGCATGTTACAACCCAACCTCACCACAAATATACGTTTAATGTTTGCTACACAAACATATGCAACAGTCAACGACCAACTCATAGTATGATCACTACTCCAGGACGACATGTCTGAGTAACTCCAAGACACTGTCCGAGCTCACAAAAATAAATCTTAGGGTACAGTTACACATGCTCATAAAATGTCATGCTTATTAGCATGATGTTAGCATGGGCGTACCCAGCTTTTGGCCTAGGGGGGGGCAAATCTGAAATTTATTAAACCGGCCCCCGCACTTGTTTTACTCTACATACTTCACAAAAACACTACACGCAACATTAGGTGTATGTATTATTATTATTATGCTGGTCACTTATTCTTTTTCCGAGAAGGGCACCAACCATCCCAAGGTAGTGTTGGATTTTTAATCCATAAGTCACTCAAAAACAACGTCGTAGAGGTTGGCAGTGTGTTGGCGAGGGTAGCGTACCTTGTATTGAAAATAACCGAAAGATACTTCTTGAAGGTTATACAAGTGTGTGCTCCTACGTCTACACATTCTGACGATGAAGACGAAGCCATGTACGAAGAAATAGCTAAGGCTATGTCTCGTGCCAACACCTACTACACTGTTGTTATGGGTGACTTCAATGCCAAAGTCGGAGTACAAGAAGATTGCGAATCAAGGGTTGGATCATTTGGTTATAGACTGAGGAACCATTGAGGGCAAATATTAGTAAACTTCCTCGAGACCAAGGGCTTTTTCTGATGAACTCATTTTTCCAGCCAAGCCAAAAGCCTCAAAGGAAGTGGACCTAGCAAAGCCCCGATAATACTACAAAGAACGAGATCAACTTCATTATATCCAACAAGCGCTACATATTCAGGGATGTCTCAGTGATTAACAGGGTTAAAACCGGCAGTGATCACCGACTTGTAAGGTGAACCCTGAATATGAACATCAAAAGTGAATGTGCGCGGCTAATGAAGTCGACTCTTAGACCTACACCACTCCAGATGAAAGCTGGCTGCGAAAACTTCCAGCTAGAACTACAGAACCGATTCGCCATGTTGGAAACCACTCAGGATATCGATGACACCACCAATAGTCTGATGCGTGTGATCCGTGAGGTGGGACAAAAACATTTTCGACCTAAGAGAGATAGACAAAAGTCGAAACTCTCAGGCGAGACTCTGAACGAGATGGCGAACCAACGCGAGGCTGTAAATACCACTCAGTCTAAGCGTCAGGTAGTAGACAGGAATGTGAGAAACCTAATAAGGCGTGATCTAAGACGAGCGAATACCCGAAGTATTGAAGATGCTATTGCACTCAATAGGTGCTCGAAAGTCTTTGCCAACTCTCACAATTCCCGTTGTCACCTGACAAAGCTTAGAACCGCACAAGGTACAACCGTCTCCTCCAAACCAGATATTCTCGCTGACCTCGAAAGATTCTACGGGGATCTTTACTCCTCACATACACTTCCACCTGAGTCCCAACACGTGGAGGATCCCAAGCCAGACTTGTACGCCACCAAACAGATGAGCTTCCCGACATCGACGTGGGCGAGATTAGGATAGCTCTTGGACAACTAGGAAACAATAAAGCTCCGGGTGAGGATGGAATTACCGCAGAGCTCCTAAGAGCGGCAGGAACACAGGCTCTATCAGAGCTCTCAAATCTCTTTAATTCTGTCCTTCACAATGACACTATACCGGAGGCATGGAGTAGGAGCTTAGTGGTATTGTTCTTTAAGAAGGGGATAAAGCCCTTTTAAGGAACTACCAACCTGTGTCTCTTCTGAGCCATGTGTATAAGTTGTTTTCAAGAGTTATCACGAACCGTCTCGCCCAAAAATTCGATGACTTCCAACCTGTGGAGCAGGCTGGGTTTCGAAAAGGCTTCAGTACCTACTGTAGACCACATACACACGCTAAGGCAAATTATTCAAAAGACCAAGGAATATAATCAGCCTCTATGCCTAGTGTTTGTGGACTATGAGAAAGCCTTCGACACCATCGAAACCTGGGCTGTTCTACAATCCATGCAGAGATGCCTTATTGACTATCGGTATATCCAAGTACTACGGTGTTTATACCAGTCTGCAACGATGATCATCCAAGTATAAAGGCAGAGCACAAGACCAATCCGATTACACGGGGGTGCAGCGGGGTAAGACAGGGGGATGTTATCTCTCCGAAACTGTTTACCTGTGCATTGGAGGACGTCTTTAAAACGCTCGATTGGAACGGACGAGGCATCAACATCAATGGAGAGTATATAACACACCTGCGATTTGCCGATGACATAGTCGTCATAGCAGAGACTCTGATAGATTTGGAAAAAATGCTAAACAGCCTTAGTGATTCTTCAAGACATGTCATGTATCCCCGAGACCAGCGATCGTGAATGATGCTGTTCTTGAAGTTGTGCAGGAATATGTATACCTTGGCCAAACTATACAACTCGGCCGGCACAACTTTGAGAAGAAGGCCAACCGAAGAATTCGCTTCGGCTGGGCTACTTTTGGGAAGCTACATCATATTCTACAGTCGTCAATCCCACAATCCCTTAGACCAGGGTATTTAACCAGTGCGTCATACCAGTAATGACACACGGAGCCGAAACGTGGACACTCACCGTAAGACTGGTGCACAAATTCAAGGACTGAATTAGAAATGAAGTTATTCGCCAGAGAACTTAAAAATTAGCTCGCTGAAGTGGAAGTGGGCCGGTCATGTCTCCAGGCGAACTGATGGTCGATGGAGCCGAAAAGTGCTAGAGTGGAGATCGCGTTTAGGCAAGCGTAGTGTAGGACACCCTACAGCACGATGGACCGATGACTTAAGAAAGGTAGCTGGCAGTGGATGGATGTGGACTGCCCAAGACCGGAATGGTTGGCGCTCATTGGGGGAGGCCTTTGTTCAGCAGTGGACGATGATAATTAATAATTATCTTCGTACGTCGTCGGCGCGGCTGCGGGTGACTGGCGAGCGTGGCGTTTGTAAATTGTATTTGGCGTAATATCATATAATAAATTAATTAAATATTACACATACACAATAAATAATATATAAAATAAAAAATATCAGTTATTTATTGGCATTAAATAACAGTAATGTTCAAAGAACGCGTGGTCAGTTACTGGCATTACTGTAATTTGGCTATTTTTCGTTACATAAAAATATTACAACTATCTATAGTTTTATTAAGTATTTCCATTTCATTGTTTTTTTATTAGAAATTAATACCGTATTTGTGTAAATAGCTTTTACATTACCGCCTTATAATTTCCAATTTTTTAAAGTATTAAAATGTATATAGTATGTTATCCTTAAGAGATAGATATATGCCATCGCGAAATTTTTTATAGACCTTTTTAATGTGTACAATACTGTAGTATATTATTTTGATCTATCTCGTAAGGTTCAGCGAGTGTTTGCAATGTAAGCGCAAAAAATGTGTTTATTTACGACATCACACTATAAACCTCTTAAATTATCAGTGTTTCTTTACTATATTATGCATGTATTATACATATAAACCTTCCTCTTGAATCACTCTATCTATTAAAAAAACTGCATCAAAATTCGTTGCGTAGTTTTAAAGATCTAAGCATACCAATATAGTTTGATAAGGACAGACAGCGGGAAGCGACTTTGTTTTATACTATGTAGTGATAGTGCATTCTCTAACGACAAATATTGTTAGAACATAAACATTATGTCTTTTGGTATGTGATTAACATGATCTAGATGAGGTACTAAATAAATAAATAAATAAAATAATAATAAAATATTTTTGTTTCGGTTCACCGGTGAATATTACACTAAATCCAGGGGGGGGCAGCTGCCCCCCCCTGCCCCTACCTGGGTACGCCCATGGATGTTAGCATGCTTAAAACAAGCATGCTCTTCAAACTAACATATTATAAATATAATTGACTGACACATTATAAATTAAAAACGCTTATGCAATAAATTGAACACATATGCTATTTTAAGCACGGGCTGGTTCTTTGGTATTCGACATTCTAGCAAGTTCTCTGCCAGTGTACAAGTGAAAAATGGAAAACCAAGTGAATTTTCCAGTAGACTTTGACAGTAGCATGCCCAAAAATCGCACGACCGTCGAAATTTGAGCATGCTCGAAATAAGCATGCTCATTATTAGCAATGTTTCGACACACATGCTACTAAGTAGCAATTGCTCAATAGTGGCATGCTTTCGTGCTAGTTATGAGCATGTGTAACTGTACCCTTAAGCTACACAAGGCATGTCCCATATACTAGGATCGAATGTCTGAGCGCACTCCAAGACAGCATCCAATAATATGAAACTGTACCCCATTTGAAGTGCATCTGCACCTACTATAACACCGATCACGACTACCGCAACGCTCATGACGAGGACTATAACTACATCGGCGGGCGACTTTCATTACGATCTCGCTGGTTGTCTAACATTACAACAAAATAAAAAAAAACGATCGAACACTCGATCTAAAAATCATCAAAATCAATGAAAATACACCAAAATCACGATACCCTCCGATAAAAACATTTAAATAAAAACAACCAACAAATACCACACGCTAACAAAAAACCGACTTCAAAACTAAACAAATCTAAACTAAAAAGTAGAAAATAATACTTTTAAGAACTTCGTTAATTTTGAAGTCGGTGCCAGCCAAGACGGATAGACTTATGTTGCCTTTGCAAGGAACTTTCGAACGGTATTTTGATTATGTTTACAAATATTATAGATATAGATTAATCGAATATGTGTCTATTTAAGGTTATTTTGGTTCGGTAGTGGGCAAAACAGGACCTATCCCAATTATGATTTTGTGAATTTAGGCCAGAAGTGACCTTTTTTAAAAAAACAAGCTTATTAAATCGACCTCAATTTATTGTAAGAATCTGAAAATGCTAAAACACAATTAAACTAACCAAAAAGACAAACTAAGCTACCAACAATTATAATGTAATTGTGAAAGGAACACCGAACACGAGACACTCGTAACATAATCCTTTTGAAACAACGGATAGCACAGAAAAAGGTATATTTGTCTGTATTTCAGGCTCAAGCTTCTTTTTTACACACATAATGTCTACCATGATATCATCTAAACTTACCTTTTTAAGTAAGTACATAAATATTCTCATATGCTGCAATATTGAGCTTAACTTACCGATTTTAACTATTTATTCAATACAACTGTACAACCAACTAGGACAGTTAAATGTGTATTTTTGCCGACTTAGAAATAAAATATTCGCAATTTTAATTTCTATTCATTTCATTATTATTTTTTTTAAATCAAGAAGGTAAATTAGAGAAAGTTTAATTAAATTAATTAATTAAATTCCATTCAAAATTCCATTCCATTCAAAAAACGAATAATATGTTGTAGTTACAGTAATGCTAGAGATTAAAATCTAGGCAGCTACTAGCTAAGTAAGCCGATCAATGTACTTTGTGTTCGTATTTATTATCCGGTCTTTCACTTAATTGGTTAAAAATATATACTCGTAAAACATGACAAAGGATTAGCAAAAAAATTACAAGACGTACAAAAAACCATTGTCTATTTCTTAGCACATTAACTTTGGGAGCGACCTTCACTAATTTTATTCTTTACTTAAAATTCCAAAGTCCTTTTCAAAGTAATTTTGAATTCAAGTCCGAAAATTAATTGTAAAAAATGTGTAAAAAATATATAAATATTTAAGTTGTAAAGTTGTTTTAACATAATTTTCAAAATTTTGATGCATACAAACGTATCAATAAAGTAATATAATCTAAACCTCAGGAATAAAAAATAAAGAACATACGAAAAAATTAAATTAACCGAATTGGTCTAGCCATTCTTGAGTTATGCGCTTATCAACATTCATTTTTATTTGCATAGAACCACCAGACCATCTTATTATCATTCGTCATCATTCTATAACATCCTACCAAATTTCATCAAAATCTGTCGTGGTTTTCTCGTGGTGCGATAATCAATTTGGAAATTTGGCTGAATGAAAACTGTAGATACTTCCTATCACAATATATTATTAAACAAAGTCCTCCGCGTCTGTCTGTCTGTCTGTTCGCGATAAATTCAAAACCTACTGCACTGATTTTCATGCTGTTTTCATCAATGGATGAGGTTGTCGAGAAAGGTTTCAGTATATAATTTATAAGTTTTCAAAAAAGCTTCGCTCGTGCTAAATCTAGGGACGAACCAGAGCGAAGCGAGAGTGAGTCGCTAGTGTATCAATAAAAAAGGCTTTTTCAATCAGATTTTCCAAAAAATATTTATTGTTTTTAATTTTATCACATTATGAATATGTAGTTATAGATTTTTCTTATTCTTTTAAAAAAGTGACCATGTATGGAAAATCGAGAATAGTAAGATATGCAGTAAATTACGCGACTATTTTTACTTTTTTATTTCTTTGCCGGACTCTTGATATATTTCTTTAGCCAGAGTCAAATATATATAAAAATACGTATGTTTCGTAAAGGGTCTTGTGACTTGTCAATTTAAGAAATGCATGAGACTTATTACATAGTAATTAGGCCAATGCCGTCGAGTTAATGTGAGCGAATTTAATATTATTATTATTATTATTAGACTACTTGCTTTTAACTTAAATGATGTAAGTAATTTAAGATGTGTACTCATAATTAACAATCAAAATTTATTTACATGTAATTAATAACAAGTTAAAATAATGTATAATATTATATTATAGAGTTAGTAAATTAGATTCAAAACAACACGATACTAAATAAAATGTATATTTTTTCAAAATACGTTTGTTTAAATACGTTTTTGCTTCTTTAATTTGAAAATATCAATAAATATTTAAATAAGCAATCATCATTCAACAACAACAATACTAACGACGATAAATGTTTAATACTACCTTAGATATTATTAATTTTTATGCAATGTATATTTTATTTTTTATTTTTTTATTTTAAGATTAAAAATTATAAAATGTTCGATTATATTTGAACATATAATATATTCATATGATTGTTACTTGAAAGACTTTCACTTTAATAGTGGCTGATTAACTACAACTGAAATCTAAAATGTAGAGACTACTAATATCAAAATAATGGATGGATGGAGTAGGTAGTCCACTTACAAAATGAATACAGGTTATGATTATCAGTATATCAATCAAAGCTAAGTGTAATTTTCGTCACCACTTTCGCTGATATTGTATTACATAATAAACCTGCCCTTTTGAGACGTAAGTATTAAAGTAGAGTCAGTTACTATGAAGATAATGCAAGCGAAATGATCTACAATTTTTATATTGTGCTGTCGATATTTTTAGCGTTAAAACTTGAAATGCAATTGGTTTAATAAACATTAATTTTAATCAACTTTAATTGATAACGAAAATAGCATGAGGTTACTATCAGTCATACTGGCTTTAAAATATGTAGTAATAAGATTAAGCTTCGTCGCAGTAAAATGTGGCTTTCTTTTTTAATAAAGAAATCAGTAATATTTTACATTATCAGTCATCATTTATTTATTACTTATAAGTCATAGTAAAATTCGTTTTAATCTAAATATTCGTAAACGTGATGCGAAAGCGATATGTAGCTGATTTTAATGTTTTAGGTCATTATTGCATGGTGCGATGGGTGTTGGTACGGCCGCGGTCGGGCCGGGTGCCTACGTGACGTCGCCCGCGTGGCACTGCGGAGAGGGGAGCGCCGCGCCGGCCGGTTTGTTTTGTTGTGCACGCATGTCCACATTTATTGTTTATATCGATACTTTATAAAATTTATATATTCATGCATATTAATTAACATACTTTGGATCTATGTCAAACCTTTCGTGAGTAATAATTAACATACTTTGGATTTATGTCAAGTCTTTCATGAATAAAACTTATCATAATCATTAAATGTTAAAATTCATGTCGATGTTCCTTAGAATAAGTCCCCAAAATAATAATTTAAATAATTATCACGCTTGTAATTGACGCTTGCTTTATAATTATGCAATACTGATATCACATGTTTACAGAATTTTATGGGACCTATATTAAAAAAATCTGATTATTGATAACGTTATCGACTTCGATAAGTCAGTGTAAACATTGCAGGCTCAACTCTATTGCTTATTTTGAGTGAACTCACTGTGAATGGCAAGCGGCTAGGAGCAAAACATAACAAAGAAGCAGTCAGTCGCAAGTAATCGTTGTGAGAAGACGGTTTCTTGGATTAATACTATAATTGACCTCTGATCAATTAAAGTTTGAAGATTTAACAAATATAAATTATAAACGATTGTTTATACAATCGTACACGCTAAGAATAGTAAATAAGAAGATTTAAGGTCCCACGCAAGGGATTTTTGGATTAAAAATGTTTTCCACCAAGAAGGGCGCAGATAAGTTTCTGCAATTTTACAAGAATGAATTACGTCGGCACATCAGCAAGACAACCAGCGTAACTAACTCGGATTCCATGGCGCCGAGACTCGACCAGCATAAGGCTATACCATCAACAAATGAGGAAACAGGACCTAAGAGATTGCTGAAGTTGCAGAAATATCACAGGTCAGTGAACTCTCTTAACTAGAGTATTAGTTTGCGTAACACTAGAAGCCGTACTGTGCGTAAACATTCATTGAACTTACATATAATTTACAAGTTTTGAGTTAAGCCATTAAAACACTTTTAGTCAAAGGTAAAATGAAATCGATATTATACTTACGGTATAGTGAATCTTTTCTTTTATTCATGTTCAGTTATGCATCGTGTGTTGAAAGATGCGAGCTTTTTTAAATTACTTTGAAATTATTATTGTCCTTATTCGATTGCGCATTTATATTTTATTCGTAATTGTGAGTACCCTCCCAGTAATAATAAACGTTATCAAAGCACATTGTTGTTATTCAGATAAATAATAATAATCAAAATTAATTTATAATTTTGTTAATAAATGTGTAGGTTCTTTATCATGTGTCGGCAGAAAAAGGTCAATCTAAATATTTTATTCTTAGATTCCTGTCGACCCTCACTCCTCAGCAAATGCCACTGGCAGCCCGTGGACTGGCCGTCTCCAAAGACCAGTCCCGGGAGTTTATGGCTTGCTTTCCGGACATCGTGAGGGACCTGACGGAATCTGGCAAGCATACTGACGTGCCTGACGCCAGCAAGTGGTTGGCCAAGGTACGTTCTATGTTAATTTTGTCAGTGTCTAAGACATAATGATATAGAACCTATGAGTTAAACGTGATTAGTAGCTTCATTATACTGTATAATAGAAATTAAATAGCAGAAAATAGTATAAAGTCGTCAATAGCAATAACCGGTTTACTGTACGCCGCAAATTGTTTTTAAAATTCATAATATGTACCTACCCGTGTATATTAAACGGAGGCCGAGGCGCTTATTACGCATTAAATCCTAATTTTACTAATACATAAAATGGAGAGTTTTAATTTGCACTGCTATTTGGCTTCAGAAACTAAACATCGTTAATTACTATCTAGAAACAAACATATTGCAAAAATAATTATAGACAGCGAAACTTGAGATTCTACGAATACAACTACGAAAACTACTTCGTGGTATTAACAATAAATTTTTGATATTTTTAAGGGTTTAATGCTAAATCTTACCTGCTTTATTTAACAAAGGTTACAACATCAGTACAATAGAGATATCGATAAGTGTTGAAATAATAAAAAAAAACTATTGTTTAGAAACATGAAAGGAAACAAGAGTTGTGCAAGATTCCTTGAACGTTTTCCTAGCTAAAGTGACCCAAGGCCAAAGAAATCCTTAAAGAAAAAATTTTTTTTATAAAAAATGCTTACTAAACCGCTTCACAACTCGAATGGCAAAGAGCGTTAGGCCAATCGTGATATTTGTACAGTGAACAACATTTGTATTGTAATTTTTTGTAAAATCTTAATAATCCAAGGGCTACATAGGTATATACCAATTGAAATTACCTTGGAAGCAGTAAGCATTACTAACCTACCGCAAAGATATTAGATATCTTCGCGTAACTAAGTAAAAACTGGCTGACTGATACTTATTACAGTAATTTTACTAAATGCATATGAAAGTATATACGATACTAACTACAAAAAAAACAATTTTAAAACTTAGAGACTAAAGACTAAAAGACTCACTGACAGGACATAATGATGTAAGGGTAACTTAAGCTACTTTTTAACTGACTTCAAAAAAGGAGGAGGTTATATGCTAGAAATTTTATTTATTTTAACTAGCGGAACCCGTGGCTTCGCTGACGTTAAACCTAGGGACAAACCCGAGCGAAGCGAGGGTAAGTCGCTAGTATAGTATAGAGTAAAAATAAGAATATTATAGAAACTCTGACGTTTATTATTAAAAAACATTTCCTTTTCTTGATGTTGTCTTGTTTATATTTATTTAGGTAGTATTTAAAATATTTTAACATGCCACATCAGCATTATACTCGTATGTAGGTACACAAAGCAATCATTAGTTTTAGTCAAGGTTGTTATTTAGGTACATTAAATATATATAAAGATTCATGATTTTGTAATAAATTTTATTAACAACAATTGACCAAAATTAACATTTTTCTTAAATAATATATTATTGTTACAGCTTTTGCAGTACAATGTCCCTAACGGAAAGAAAAACCGAGGCTTGGCAACTGTACTCGCCTATAAAATGTTGGAAAAGCAAGAAAACTTGACCCCAGAAAATATACATTTGGCAAATATAATGGGATGGTGTACACAAATGGTAAGAAGATATATAGAGTATATTTTTTCTTTATTTTATTGTGTAGAGATAGTTAACTATAAAATGAATTTAAATATAACCCAACATCTAAAATATTAAAGGACTAACGGCTCGCTCGGGTTCGTCCTTAGATACATTTTAATTGTTTTGAGCAGCTCTAAACTTTTTCTAAAATAATATTTCTAAGTTATTGTATTATATTTCTTATGACATGAGCTTTCCTGTAAAATCCCTTTATGATTTGTCCAACCGTTTCAGAGATTAACGGAAACAAACAGACAGGTAGACAAAAAAAATGTGTTTTAGACAAACACTTTGATTTTATTTACCTGGCTGTAGGTAGGCGTAGTGTGTGTTGATCAGACATAGGTAGTTATTTTAGATTATTGTTTTCGTTGAAATTTATAAAAAACGACTCATTCTATATAATATATAGAGTTTCATAAAAGAAAAATATTTATAACGTAACTATAATAATTATATAAAAAATTAAAAAAATAACATTACTTTAAGTAGTTAAAGTAGCTGGCAATAGACTGATTACACTAACAATTCACAATTGTACTTTTATTAGGCCCAATGGAAATATTTATTGTAGTAGATTGATTTATCACATATATGTGAACCAAATACTCGTATACATATATTATGTAGGTGTCTTATACCTAATATAAGACAAAAAATTTTTGCTACTCTAAATGTAATTGAATTAGAATCTGATAGATAATTTGGTTGCTTATTGATTTTGGCTTTATTTAAGTTTTATCGCATTTTTATCTTTTTTTACTTTTATATAGGTATAATAATGTCATGTTTGAATGATTATATTATGATGGATACTTCCGAATGTTGCTAATACAAGACATATTCCAAGGTTAAACAGATATTAGTATTCTATTATAATTTTAGTTTCGGAATTACCAACAATTAGTCTTAACTCTTACTTACATAAACATTTTTAATGTAATAATAATAATAATTACCTACCTAGGTACCTACTAGTCATTTTTATTGAGTGGTTTTTGGCTTTTCTTATCGAAGGCTTTGTTCTTCCTTTTCATCTCTTTTAAATTTTATTACCTTTTATCTCGCATAGAACTATATTTTAGTTTTTTATTTTGGTTATTATAAATAACAAACCCTTATTATTTGTAACACATATATAATATATTGATAATCTATTTGTATAAAATGTTCTCGTGTTAATTATTGTCTTAATTATATACATATATATGCATTATGCACACGTATACACAATCAGTAGTAATAGTCGTAATCGTAATTATTTTATATATAGAAATTATTATTCAATTAATTTTCCTTGTTTTAATTATAAATCTCTAACTGTGGTTGAATCTGTCACTTAAAACGGTACTTAGGTAACCTAGGTATTGTTTTATCGTTTTAATTATAGTAGCTTTAGTAGTAACTAGTAGGTATATAAATCATGAACATGATATTATGAGATTTTTTTAATCTCAATTGTATGAAGAAGTCCTGCATTGAGCAGCTTATTATCATATTATTAATGGAAACACGGTTTATTTATGGCATCAGGCAAATATTATTTCCCATACGACCTGTGCCACCCTGTTCAAGCCCCCTATTTCAATTACATTAAATGAAGAAAGTTATTAACTAGGTACACGGCGCGATAATAAGACTCTTGAGATTTACGTGCATCCATAAATGCCTAGAAGCTTTGGGTTAAAGTCGATAATCGAATTTTGTACATTTTTTAAAAGAAGAACTACATAGGTACCATGTGAAAAAAGTTTCACTCAAAAATCTTAAACCATGAAGGTTCTATCAATTCAGGCAATTCGAAGTATTGCCTATTGTATTATTAGAGTGATAGGAACAGATAGTGCACTTGTGTCTGCGCGTACACTTGTGCACTAAAATATTTCCTGCGCAGTTGGCTAGTCTCAACTCTCAATGAGAATATTTATTATTATACATATTTGTTAACAGTTCCACGCGCACCAACTAATTCTAAAAGATATGATGGACGGCGCAGAAGTACGTCGCGGTGTACCGTGTTGGTATCGCCAGCCCAATGTAGGGCTCAGCGGAATGAACGACGCGAGCCTCCTCAGCTCCGCATTGTACTCCACCCTCAAGCGATACTTCTCCAACAAACCGTACTACAAGAATGTGCTTGAAATGTTTAATGAGGTCAGTATTTATTTATAATTTAACTATAAATTAGGGCAGCATGTTTATTTGAAATGAGAAAAATGTTATAATAATAAAATAAAATCCACTTTGTTTTAACAAACACGGCATTATGCAATAATGGTTGTGGACATTATAAATAAATAAGTATACATTTTATCAGATATAAATTATTCATTTATCTTATATGTAAATGTGTGATTTAGCTAGATTTTTATACTATTTGTTTTAGTTATATAGGTGACAAATTTAATTGCGTCAAGTTTTTGATTTGTTAGTTACGATAAGCCATATGTATATGTACATACATAACGTAACAAAACTAATTAAAAATTCCATTATATTCTTATCAAAACATTTAAGACGTTCGTGTGAATACTTTGAAATTTAACCGAGTACAGACTTTCTGTAGAAAAAGATAAACTACGACTGAAATTTCAACAAGTTTTCATATGATACATTATTTCAGATGCTGCTTAAATGTTCAATTGGCCACTATTTAGAACAACAACTGACCAAAACGGACAGACCAGATCTCTCCCAATTTACGATGGAAAAGTATGAGGCAATTACCAAATATAAGATGTCGTATTACACCTTCCAAATGCCAGTTAGCTTAGCGCTACTTATGACTGGGGTGGACGACCCCGAAACGCACCGACAAGCGAAGACTATATTATTAGAGATGGGAGAATTCTTTCAAATTCAGGTACGTTAAAAAATTTCTTACAAAAAGTTATAAAATTTGTTTGAAGTTAAAAACCCTGATAAGTTGATAATACCTAAGAATACATAAATATAGATAATAATATTTGTAATGTTAAAAGTAATAATAGCTTATACATGTTGTAAATTTATTATTTAAGCATGTTCTTAGTGAAATAATCATAAAAATTCGCATAAAATTCTAGCTAATGATAGCTTTAGTACTCGAAACATTTGACACTTTACATGCAGAAGTGACCTCCAGTCCCAGACGATAAAATTAATTAATTATTTACTTACGTCTTATGTTTATTAGTAATTAACAAAATGTAGTGAAGTAAAACTATAATAGCTAGTAGGTAACTTAGGTTTTTAATACTTAACTATCAAAGTTCTTCCTTTGTTTTTCACAAATGTTAATGATTTCCTTATACCTACTATTTGTTTATTTGAGTTCCTTAAAAATACGCCTTATCTTAATAATAAAAAGACAATACGAATAAGTAATCGAATATCATATAGGTATATGAAACTAGTGATTCACCCTAGCTTCGCTCGGTTTCGTCCCAAGATTTATCGCGAGCGAAGCCTGGTCCTGTAATTATATACTGAAACTTTTCTCGAGAACCACAATCACCAAAATCCCTGCAGTAGTTTTTGAGTTTATCACACAAACAAACAGACACACAGTCACGGCGAAGGACTTTGTTTTATAATATAGCAAAGTATATTGAAATTATTAAGCGATAATAATTTATTTGAATATTTATTCCTAATAAATAAGTCTAATTTTATACGTATTATATACAAAGAGTAAAAGAATATTTATTATTTATACTTATTTGCAGGATGATTTCCTCGATTGCTTTGGTGATCCAGCAGTTATCGGCAAAAACGGGACCGACATTCAAGATGGCAAATGCACTTGGCTTGCAGTAGTTGCTTTACAAAGAGCAAATCCGTCGCAACGGGAATTAATGGAGAATCACTATGGCAAGTCCAATTTAGAGGATGTGCAAAAAGTTAAGGATCTCTACGAAGAATTACAATTGCCTCACACCTATTCAGTATACGAAGAAGCTACATATGATCTCCTTAGGACCCAAATACAACAAGTCACTAGAGGACTTCCACATGATTTGTTTTTCAAAGTACTGGACACTATTTTCAGGCGAAATATTTAAATCGATTCGAGTGATAATAGAATACTTTGGTTATCAAGGACATTTTGGGCATAAAAATCGACATCTAAGATTTTTTAAATGTAAAAAAAAGAAAATTGTTTACACTATTATCATGTTACTCCGCGTCCTCTGGTAACGAATAGTTGTAAGGTGTATCTTAGTAGATAAGGGTAGATATTACTATATAGAATAGGATTATCAATGCATATGAAACATATAGTCGGCCAACGGACGTGACAGAGCGTCAACCCTTGCTGACGTCCCAAACGAGTGTATGGCAGCTTGGGCCAGCTGTCACGTTCGTTGGCCGACTATATGTTTCACAGGCTTTGGGATTATACTGACTGTTTTATTTTAACATGGAGTTAGGAGCAAATGAGGTGTTATCGACTTAATTTTAAGGCATTATAAATGTACTAATAATATCGTCGTAAAATAGTTTATCCTAAGTATTTTCCCTTTAAATTAATTATTAAAATATATTAAACATATTACTATAAGCATGGTCTCGAACATTTTAGTCTGGTCAAATGAGGATTTAACTTGGGATTGTTACAAGGGCGGTGGGCGATCGTATGAAATATATTTCTTTAGATCAAATTCCTGAAACTTAAAAATTTTATAATTACGACAAATAACACTAGATATCAGAGATCGTGTGCGACTTTTGAGCTGACTGACATATAAAATGCGAAAAAAATATATATGAACGTTCAGCTCAATACTTCTCATTCTAAGGATTGACTATTTCTTACTTATTTGACTGAACTATATTAGAATTACAATTTTTAACTTAGTTACAGCATACATTTTTATAGGAGCGGCTTATACAACTTTTTGTTCTTCGACTTTTAAAAACTTTATACAAAGGCTAAATCCCCTGGCGGGAGGTGGTGTGTGATGTATTAACTTGTTCGTATTAACTAATAAAAGATAATAAATGTGATATACATGAAACGCGTACATTTTTTATTTTATTCCTAATCTGAACAATATTTGGAGACTATGATTTTGATTTGAAATGAACCTTTTTTCTGCGTAAGAGGGTAAAATTTCGCATCACGATAAATCGTCGTGACCGTAACGCTCGCATTATGCTTTCTTTTTAAATACTTTAAAGATTGTTATTTTCATACCCAACTGTAGAAGATAACCCCATGTCTTCATGTGAAAACTTACTCATTAAAACGACTCTGTCCAGGGCTCCGTTAATTAGTGGGACACTATAAGATTGCTTGTGCTGTGCATGCACATTTTATTTTATACCGTCATCACCTTGGCTCTTCCACAACAACAAATGCAGTAGCGCTCTTACTAGCTACAACAGAAATCTAATTCAAAGTTATACGTAATTTTCTACCATATATCTGTCTATATATCTATATATTATGTTGAAGACTTTGTCTTCAACCGCTTGCTTTGCTTTGCTTTGGTCATACGCACAAAAGAGAAAAAATGAGGGTAGGTATATGACGAAACAATATAGAATTTTACGTAATTTCGTGCTTTGAGGTAATGGCCGTCTCTGGACAAGAACTCACTAAGAGGTGGTAAATTTCATGTTAGAACAAGTAAGTAGTAACACAACATAGAGTGCGCGCCAGTTAAGTCTGCGCGCGGCTAAAATTGAAACTAATCCCAGGCCGCCATGTTGTTTTTATGAAAAGTGGAGTGAGCGTGTTGATTGTCTTGTGTATTTATTCATATTTATTGATCTAATTTCGTAATCATCATGCCAAAAGTCGTTAAAAGTGCTGGCAGAGAGATTGTTCCAAGTATATTATCTATACTCTTTGGATTGTTCTGAAGGTGAAACGTTCTTGTGAATTAGAACGGGACATTAAGGGGCCAATTGTGCCATTTTCTAAAGTACGGGCATAGAGTATATTGCTGAGTACGGGCTCGGGTTGCTTTCTTGACAGGTAATTTTTGGGGTGACCATTGCTTGGTATTTTGCCTTCGTGTGGGGTATTTTTGTTTTATTGGTATATTATATATATTGTTTATTGTACACCACACACAAAATAAAATAGTGCAAATGAGATGAGAAATTATGAGAGTGTCAAAAATGCACAAAAAGGCGGCCTGCCTTGCCTGGAAGATATCGCTCAATAGCGATTTCTTCCAGGCAACCTTAGGGTTAGAATTTGAGAAGAAGAAATAGGTACGTGGTGTATAATAACCATACAATAAAAATATACAGTAAACACTAGACTAATATTTATCTATATAAATACATACATAAATAATAAAATACATATAATAAGTACTGAATAATGAATATATAAATATAATTATGTCATATTTAGAGATAGAAAATAATCTTTTACAAGTTTTTTAAATGTATATTGTTGTATATTCATACATCTGTTCGTTTCAGGTATTTCTGAACGCACAGTCAAATAACTCAAGAAGGTAAAAAAGCTGAAGCTTCGACTTGAAAAATTGTAACCCCAGGAAAAAATAGAAACCGAGAAAGTTATTTGGAAATAGACGATTTTGATGAGTGTGCTATAAGGCATATTATACACTCATTTTATGTTGTGAAAAAAGAAATTCCGACCATTCATAAGCTTTGGCTCGCATTAAAATCTGATATTGATTTCAAATATAGCAAAGCAACTTTAAGGCGGATATTGAGAAGCATGGGAATATATATACAAATATAGAAAGTGCCAGTATAAACGTAAAATATGAATGGAAAGTTATGATATTGTAGCTTGGAGAGCTAAATTTATTTTAAGGATGCGTAAAAACCGGGAAGAAAAGCGCCCTGTCATCTACCTTGATGAAACATATATCCATGCGTCATATTGCCTTGAAAAATGTTGGCAATCGAATGAAGAACCAGGTGTTTTGTCATCAGATAGTACCGGTGGAAGATGGATCATAGCTCACGCTGGCGGAAAAACAGGATTTGTCGAAAATGGACTCCTACTGTTTAAATCACAATCAAAATCGAGCGACTATCATGATGACATGAATGCGAAAAATTTCATGCGATGGATGACTGAAAAAATTCTTCCTAACTTGCCACTTAACTGCATCGTGGTTATGGATAATGCACCATACCATTGCACTCAAATAAATAAAGCACCCACAATGAGCAATTTAAAAGCAGAAATGCAGCAATGGCTTTCAAATAATAGTATTCCAATTTCCATATGAAGATTACTGGATTAAGCCACAGTTGTACGAATTAATAAAAAAACATAAAGGAGAACCAGAATATGAAGTCGAATATTTATTAAATCAACATGGACATGAGGTCGTGCGCTTACCTCCATATCACTGTGACTTGAATCCCATCGAAAAAATATGGGCTACAGTCAAAAGACGTGTTGCAGAGAAAATTGTAAGTCAAGCTACAAGTGAAATATCCTCTATAACTGAAGCTGCGTCTAGTACTATCACTATCGAAGGAATAATGATGATGAAGGATGGATTAATGTGTGTCAACACGTAGAAAAAATCGAAGACCAATATTTCGAATCCGATAGGCTTTTGGATATAGAATTGGACAAATTTATAATTGATCCTACAAGTGACGATGGAAGCTCAGACTCTTCGGACGACGAAATGAGTGAAGATCCAGAAAATAATACAATGGATGGCATTGAACCACTTGAGGACCACACTTATACAAAATTTAAAAGTAGCGTTAGATACCTAATAAAAAATTTTGAAAAATATTTAATGTTGTTTATATTTACTTCAGCGATTTGACTTAATAATAAAAATAGGTTCATAATTCTTAATATTCCTATCTTTATTATTACTTTAGAATTATTATTTGGTCGTGTTCACTTGATTTAGCTAGTTATATGTATTTTTTCCTTATCTCCCATTCATATTTAAGATCGGAAAGTAATTTCCTATAACTGGCAACATTAGTCACGCCACCAGTCGCGCGCAGACTTAACTGGCGCGCACTTTAGATAGTAATTAGTATAGCGAAAAATAAATAATATTTAAAATGGACAACAAAAAATCCTTTAATAATAATTCCACTTGGGTACAAAGAACAATGAAAATATTGAAAGATGTAATGAATAATTTTGTTTATTTTTAAAAGAAACTTATTAAATTATTTATTAGATTGTTAATTTTAAATCAACTTTGAATCGTAATTCGTATTATATTTTTTTACCTAAAATAAATACTAAAATCATGATTCCAATATGTTACTTATATGAAGTTCCGTTGCCCGCAGGATTAACTAGTATAATTCAGTTAAATATCTGAATTATTAGTTGACAGTAATTAATAGTATTGAAAACTATATTCGTATGAGGGACTTCATCAGACATCAGTGTCACTGATCACCATGATCTTTTACTCGACCGTGCTGATCACTGTCTGTGATTTGTGTTTATACTTTATGTCACTGTTTTGATTGTGGCTTTGGTGTATGGACTATGGAGTGTGGAGGCAAAGAGTACTATCTTATAGTGCGTCTACACGCTTGGCAAGCCTCGACAAGCATTAACAAACCACAAGCGTGTAGACGGGTGTTTGGCATGGCTTGCGTGAGCTTGCGAGAGCTTGCCGCCGATCCGGCAGGTGTCGGTCTTTGAACACAGATCAAAGGTTCAGTAACGCATGGAAGACAAGTTGAAAAAAGTATTCATCTGTAAGGGGGAGATAATAGTTCAAAAACCTTCCAGAAATTATTAAACTTTAAAGATAATTCTAGCTTTAAAATTTACCCTGATGCTAATTTGGCGCTACCCTAATTTAACACATTTTGAGTTTTGACGGACGCTTTTCATACACACACAGAGATAGTTCCACTTACCCTCCACAATTTCGTGAACGGTGTCGTGTTGGTACTCACTGTCAGTTTCATAATCATCCTGCATCCATGGGCGGCCTGTGTTTTTACTTTTAAGGATTTCACCTTTTTCTAGTGCGAAACCACTTACTCTTATTATAGGGTAGGGCTTTTTAGGGTAAAGTCGAAATTGAGGGGTAGGAAAGCTTCAGGCTGATTTTTTCGTATGATTTAGAGAATATAGTTACAAATTAATAATCAATACAGTCTACGGTAACTTACACCACATGCTTTAAGTTCAAAAAAAAAAGAAATGGAACTTTACTTATACTCTATTATAATCTATATTTCAGTTTTGCTTAGGGTATTATTTCAATAATTTTTGTAAGCTAATATACTGTAAGCTAATACACACTTACCCTGTTTTCCAATTACAGAGCATAATGCGACTCAGTGGCGCACAATGCCGATTTGTGCTAATGCTAATTGGAACGTGAATATAATGATTCGATTATATATTTCTGCAAAATAAATATGTTTATACTTAGTTTTGAATTCTAAAATAAAATTGTATTCACATTATAAACGTGGAATATAAAAAAAAGTCAATGTTATTACTCTTGTAACCTTCATCGATACACGGTATATTTATTTTTTTAACACAGCATCACGCAAAAGCAGTGTTCGATTGTGCGAAGCGCTGTTGTAGTTGGAACATTCAACGTTGAGCGTTATGCCGCATAATCCGCCTTAGTGCTGTAATTGGAAAAGGCCGTTAGTGTGTAAGTGTAGCTATGAGTATTAGCGGGAGCGTCATTTGTAGAAGTAGAATAAGGTAAAAATATTATTCAGCGTTCTTAAAATTGTCAAAACAGATAAAAGAAATAGACTAAGTAACAAAACCTTTAACAGGTTACTTCACAATAAACTGGGAATGTTAGCTAACAAGTACCAACTGCTATATTTTAATCTGAAAGTGTCACGGCGAATGCTGCTAAAAGCTGCAAAAGTATGTTCCTGGATATAAAATATTTAAAATTGTTATCTTGTGTCTTTAAATATAATCTTTGTTTTTAAAATTATAATCATTAAAATGTCTAAGCATTTTTATAATTAAACACGTTAATATGAATGTATTTCTTTATATAATTAGTATGCGCCCTAAATTAGGGATTTCTAAAAGAAAAAAGTAGGGTATAGGGAACATGCACAACGAAGGTGCTGCCGACTGGCAATCCGAATCTTGTACTCTATTAATAGTAGACATCGACATTTATAAAAAGTAAACAGAATTAATTTTATTAGTAAAAATTATTATTGTATATTTTAGTTTGTGCGACAATTTTGTCAGTTATCACAGTCTCATTTTCTTTATTTATTATCTCTTCCACCAATACATGGCTGGCCTCGAAGAGCTTTTGAACTTTTGACCTGTTGATATTTTGGCCACGCTGACGATTATTATTGATAGACTGGAACCCATATTTATCATATTCAAAAATAATATAATTGAAGAGATAATTTTATTTACATAATAGTAAGCACGATGACAGGTTTTATAAGTTTCCTTTACTGTCCACTGTCCAGTGTCCGCATAGTGTCTCTTTTGAGTTTTGTCGATTTAGTGCTGCCACCTATAGTTCGTGCTCGTTCCCTATATTAGAGAAGATTTCTATTGTATTTAGGGTAAAACTGAAATCTACAGTGGAAACACTTTATTCCACGCTGTCATTTGTCAGTTGTCACTCAGAAGTCGGAAGTCAGAAGAAGTCAAGAAGATCCAGCCTCCAGCTAGAAGTCACTCAACGTCAAATGAAGATCGACGTTGAATGTGTTTGATTGTTATTTTTCTGTTAAAACAGTATTAAATTTATTTAATACATTAGTGATATCTTCCTTGTATAGTATTGATAATTTGAACTTAAAAAGGATACATTGTTTAATACCTAATTTTGAAATAAATCGTTCTATTTGGTCAGAGAAAGTGGTTGGCGCGTAGCCTAAATCTAACATGAATTCTCTAATGAAGTTATTTAGAACAGTGAATAGAAGTACCCCCATGGGTCTCAAAACTTTAAGGTAAGACCTATATTATCAAATATTAAAAAAAACCTACAATTCTATATTTTTTCCATATATTTAAAGAGTATCGCAAATATTGTACAGTATATTTTACTAACTTTTAAACATTATTAACAAAAAATAATGACGACGAACGAAATGACGAATGAATCTCAAAATTGTTTTATATGTTGTTGCCTGTTGGGCACAGGCCTCCCTTCGATACGAGGGGATCAGGCTATAGGCCAATACACTGGCCAAATTCGTATAGACGGATTTCATTTGTCTTGTTAACTTGTTAGGTTTTCCCAGACAGGCTTGTTTCCTCACCATGTTTTCCCTCTCTGAAAGAGAAGTGGTTATCATCATGTTAAAATGGCAAATGCCTTGTAGGATTCAAACTCGCTTTGCTCAGTTATCTAAGCAAGCGTCTTACCTCTGGGCTACCATTGCAACAAAATTGTTTTATTTTGTGAATATTATGAATGTACACTATTTGTTTTCATTATAATATATCACAATAGTATTATTTATGTGTTGTGAAGTGGCAGCTATGCTGTCGCGTTTCGTCCGGTAAGTGAGAGTCCGGGAGGCCCACTAACCATCCCTACTCCCGTCCTTCTCCCTCCAACCTCCCTCCCTTTCCTGAAAGGCCGGCAACGCATCTGCAAGCCCTGTGGTGTTGCAGATGTCCATGGGCGGAGGTGATCACTTACCATCAGGTGAGCCTCCTGCCCGTTTGCCCCCTTTGTCCCATAAAAAAAAAAAAAGCACCTATTTTGCTTAAGTGGGAGGAATCTTAGCAGGCTCTTCATGTTGCTGACTTCTATTTCAATTAGATTTTTCAAAAAAATATTCTATAAACAGATTTGGTTCTGTTAGAATTTTAATATGTATATGTATATATTACCCTTTAACTGAGTCTGTTTATATATTTAATTCTTATATTACTTGTCCATTCTTCATTTGTTTATAATATGTTCACTGAAATACAACCTGTTCAGTAAACACATTATAAACATACCTTTAAGAAAGTTAATAAACAAAAAAGCAAAACACATAAATATACACTGTTCAGCTTTACAATTTTTAAACTTCAAAATCAATTGCTGTTTGTTAGTCTCCCTTATATCTTAAAAATGGCTGGACACATTTGAATATGTCTCTTTTAGTTTTGTTTGGGGTGTCCCAGGATAGTTGAGGTATAAAAAAATAGGAAAACAGTTTGGGGATAGTATAGGGGATAGGATAGTATAGTATAGGGCAGAGGTCGGCAAGCTTTTGAGTCGGTAGAGTCAAAAATTACAATTTACAAAATTCGAAGTTTTCAATTCAATTCTTTGGTTTGTTGGCTTCAATGCGTGCCAGTTGAGCACAAATTATTTCGCCAATGTCACGTTGAATGGAGGAGTCACGTTCGAGATTGGCCGGTGAAATTTAATATATTCCACAAAAAGACTGGATTCACAGTATTAAATAGCAAGATTTTATTTTATTAATAACTCCACCTAAAAACATATAAACAGCACAAAGGTTAGTTACTAATTTGTACAAACGCATGTTAATGAACTACTACTACTAATTCACAACTTACTACTATTAAAGCTTAATTTTATTATATTTAACATATTTACATAAAAATGTACAAAGGGGACTAAACACAAACATCAACAAACATTGAACATTAAGGGGACGGGGGACCTTGAAAGGAAGAGCATCATAAAGGGGACGAAGGAGTTTGGGGCAATTAAAGAGGATGTGGGAGGCAGAGCCTTCATCCAGACCACACTCACATAGTATTCGAAGTTTTAAAGAGCCACAAAATTTTTTCTTGTCAACCATAAATAGTACTTTCATAAATAAAGTTTTTTGATAAAAAAAAACGAATCTATTTATTCATAAGAAAAATATATATATTTATTCATATTATGTAAGCAGTGTTTTTTCACAACAAATTAGAACTAACGACAGTGACGATGAGTGTCACGGGGGAGGGTTGCGGTGAAAAGCAAGTAAAAGTGGCTAAAAGATAGAAATGGTGCCTAATACTCGTTAGTTTAGAACGATTTTTGAATGTTTTTATTTATAAAATAAATAAAGAGCCGCAGCTTCACATCCAAAGAGCCGCATGTGGCTCGCGAGCCGCAGGTTGCCGACCCCTGGTATAGGGGAATAGTTTGCTACTTCTTTTGTATGGGGATTGGGGATCACTAACTGTTAAAAGGTATGTAGGAAAAAACCAGAGAAATCTAAGGTTAGTTGGTTAGTTAGTATTTTATAAATATTTAAGCCAATGAGAATTGAATAGTATAAATATTAAATACATCAATTTGAATAACATATGTAAATAGTCAGAGCACAATGTGGTTACAATCAAAATCTGTATTCAACAATACAATATTCTATCAGATGTAAACACATTTGAAGTTTCAAATGCTAATTTTAAACAAGATAAAGAGGCTGATACCTATTGGCTTGCAAATGTGTTTGCTCGAACAATCTGGTTAAAGGTTAAAGGAAGGTTTATTGAAGACTTACAATAGTTTTTTTTACCTGCATATTACAATCATAATACATTTGAGGTGATGTTATCTTAAAGCCTGAGCTACATTTTTAATGATGATGAAATACCAATCTCATTTCTAATAGTTAAAATATAGGTGTTTTCCAGATAAGTATTCTATTTATTACCGGTCTTTAGAATGCTGCGAAGCTGCGGGAAATGCTAGTCCTCCATAAAATATACTTAAGATATCATTCATTTATTTTCATTGGTATTGCTTGCATAAGAAACCCATTAATTTAGTTGCTTAAGTGTCAGTTCTTATTTAGGTACATTATAAAATTGATTATTGTTTTGTTTTGTTTGAAAGTAATTAACTTTATTTTTTTTGTATTTGACAGTGTACCACAACAACATCTTATTAAAATGTCCACCAATGCATCAATATCTCAAATTCAAAGAGAAAAAGATTCTTTCCAGGACCTATTTCCAAGTATCATGGATACAATTGTTACTAGCACAAAGTTTCGTGATGTTCCAGAAGTCGCTAAATGGATTAGAAAGGTAAAATTATTTATATTGATTTTATTTGATACAATGTAACTATTATCACCACTGTTGCTTATTTCAGTCCCAAGTCAGCAAAATTTCAGATATATGTTATTCAGAATGAGCTTTAATAGTGATGCCAATAAAAGCGAACTTTAGAATTATTCTTCAATTTACCTATACAATTTAAAATTAGGGGATGTTATATTATGTTAACATTTGAAATATAGAGCAAATCGAAAACCGTGTTGTTATAAAGTTTTTACAATATCATATTGCAAATGCCAAATACAACAATTTTCAATCACAAAAATTCTCACGTGGCTAAAGTCTGCCCAAATACTTATAATACGATAATTGGTAATTACAGAGTAGAAGAACGAACAACGTCGAGAATTTTTGAATTTGTTTATTTCCCCGGTTGACTAAGTTGTAAGCGTTTGTGTAAGGTATATTTAGGCATGTAACATGTTTCATAGGTTGCGGTGATCTATAAGTACATAATATTTTAAATGTATTTTGGAGATCGAAAATTTAGCCTTCAGTTCCTTGCATTAAACACATTAAACACGACATCACTAGGTTTTAGGTACTGGCTGTAGCCTAAAATCAATAAAGTCAATTAGTACCAACCATATGTTGAAGAATACTACTGCCTAAATACCTGACACTTGACAGTATTTGTAAGATGTTTAGCGTTACGCAACGCACATTTCGCCAGCGTGCGGACGCTCTTTTTTTTCTAGCAAGTCAAGGTTCGTGTCCAACATTGAGAAAGAAAGACTGAATTATTGTTTTATTATGTATTTTTATTTTAACACTAGAGCCATCTTGGCTTACCCGTATTGAATGTGTTGGACAAACCTATGCACAGTTCTATCTGTGGACACCATGGATATCTTATATCTTAATAAATAAAACAGAAAAAAATTTTTAAAAAAGAAAAATTAAAAAATTAAAAAATTTTTTTCACATGTTTCTGACTGAGTAGCTAAAGCAAAATTTGTATTACTATGAATCTATTAAATAAAGAAAAAATATTTTGATTCTATGACAATTCGTGAATGTCCTTGGTACAAACACCTTCCTTAATATGCTTTTTACTTTATATCGCATTATTGACATAGGTTCCAAATTTAATAGAAACTTTTTGTAGGTACTGGAATATAACTTACAAGGTGGCAAGAAAACAAGAGGTCTTATCACAACATTTACATACGAAAACGTTGAAGATCCAAAAAATATTACAGAAGAATCACTAAAAAATAGTAGAGTAGTAGGATGGTGTGTTGAGATGGTATGTTAATTTACTTTTACTTTTATGTTAATGGTTTACATATATTATGCATTCGTACTTTCTTTTCAAAATATTATTAAACTTTTTGTTTATTTTCATATTTATTATTATATTTGCGATTATTTTATTATTATTTTATTATGTATTATTAATATTAACATTGCACAGCGTTGCAAAAATCCATAGGTACCTACAGTATTTCCCACATAAAATTATCATACAAATTTCGATGATCAAGTGAACTCTATCATGTAACATATAAATTCCAATACTCGTAGTCGTAGGTCCCCACGACGCTCGACTTAATCCCCATTTAGCATCGTTACCTACTATAAATATAATTTCATAATACTTCCAGTTACATTTGAAATTTTAAGTAACATTTTAATATTTTTAACCTTTGAGACTATAAAAAATGTAATCTCTACTCTGACATCATTATTGGTGTAAACTGTAAAGTATTCGAAATCTCTCAAACCAAGAAAAAGAATAATTTCGTGAAATATATAAAAAATTGAAATATGCTGCTTATAAATATTAATTATAATTTGTTTGTAGTTGCACGCCTATTTCTTAATTATGGACGACATAATGGACGGTTCTACGAAACGTCGGGGCGTGCCTTGTTGGTACAAACTGCCTAACATAGGCCTCGGGGCTATCAACGATGCCATTCTAATGCAAGCCTGTTTTTACGAAGTTATGAACATGTATTGTAAACATATGCCGCAGTACATACATATAATTAATTTGCTTAATGAGGTAAGTCAGTGGGAATGAAAATGTGTCGTTTTGTCTATTTCATTTGAGTATTTTGTATGTATGTATGTGTAATTAGCCTTTATATTCGTCAACTAAAAAAACAAGTCGTGTCTCGTGAGTTTCCACAGCGTTCGCTACTTAAATAGTTAAAGTAGCATCATGCTACTGGCGACAATATATGGCTAAATTGCACTCGTGAAAGAAAATCCCTGAGATTTCCATTTTAAACAGCCTTCAAAAAAGGAGGAGGTTTCTCAATTCGACGATATAAATGCTTTTTTATGTACCTGATTTTGACGATTTTTTTTTTTGTTGGAAATAAGATATTCCTAGGGTGGTCCTGATAAGGAAACCAGGATCTGATGATGGCATCTTTGGGAAATCGAGGGAAACTTTCGAAAATCGTAGGGGTGACTAGTGCGTTTGTTAATTCATTAAATATTTTATTTCATTGGAAAGGATGTTCTTCAAGGGTAGTTTGATGAGAGTTTGGTTAGGTTCTGATTGTGGGGTCCATGACAAAGTAACAGCCGAAGCAAAATAACATTAATAGGTACCTATTCAATTAATCTATCAATTTGTAAATATTATAATCACTTCGAATCCCGTTCCAAAGTAAAGTAAAGGCAGGATAATGCTGTCCTTCTCGGCTAGCACCGACTCCAAAATTAACTAAGTAATTAAACTAACGTAAGCCTTTCCCCCGGTTCCCCCCATGTTGTAAAGGCTGGAAACCAAATTCTTTCCTTGTCGCGGTACCTCGCAGAACTACCAGCGTCCCTCACCCCTCGCAACCGCCTGTCTTGCCGCGGTGATTATATTTTGTTGCGGAGTTAATTTAAAACTATGGTATCTCGTAAGATATTCATTGAAATCAAATGATGCCAAAAGCAATTTTGTTAAAAATGAAATACCTGTGATGAGTAACTTACTTATTTAGGTAAGGATTAATATCATGTTCATAAAAAAACTAAAAATAATGCATTACCTTAAAACAAATTTGATTACCATAAAAAAGGTTATAGCGAGTCAACTTTAAAAGATGGATATGAGCTCATGCGATCTTTATTTTAAGAACTTTTAAAGGGGAACAATTCCGTCATAAATGATTTTTGCATAACTTTTACCGTTTACGCAGCGCACGCAACGGAAGTTCTCAAAAGATGTTTTTTCCGTTTTTGCAACATTTTTCGTTGACGCTCCGCACCTTTTGGTTATAGCTTAATGTAATATAGCCTATAGCCTTCTTTGATAAACGTTGTTATCACAACACAAAAATAATTTTTCAATTCGGACCAGTACATCCTGAGATTAGCGCGTTGAACCAAACAAACAAACTCTTCAGCTTTATAATATTAAGTATAGATAAAACAAAAAAAGCGACACCAATAAGAGAAATATATTTATAAATAGGATTTATGCGAGCGTATGAAATAGAATACAAGTCTTTGTGCGTCTACGTATTACGAAGCCTTCAACAAATGCGTCGTAATCTACGTAACCTGACGTGTATAGGTAGTAAAAAATATTATAAGAAACGTAATATTACATTAAAATATAAATGAAACTCATTAGTCCAGTCAAATTAATCAAATGATGTGGTGTCGTGGGACACCAGGTAGGAACAAAGTTCCTTCGGCTAATGTAGAATCGACACAAATTGCAAAAAAAAAGAGGGAGAAAGAGAAAGGTATTATACACTACTCGCTTGTGTATGCGACTGTCGCGCATGCGCACGTCTCATTTAACGGTTTTATTCCACGCATTTTTTCTTACGGTTTTACTATCACATTTTTTTCAGTTCGGTCGCGCAGCAAAATCCCTATCCCCTCCAAGCCTGCCGTAAGGAACTTCGTTCCAATAAAAATAACTTTTGAGCTTGGTGAATAAAAATAATAAACCTTATAATAATTATCCAAAACTCCTGATACTCTACGAGTAAATTCATCTCATTCTCTCGTAGACTACTTTTTTTTCTAATAGGCCTTTAATTACTGTGTGCCTGCGCATACCTTGAGGACTACTGAACAGATAAACATCATATAACTTTTATACCTTTATTTCATTTTCTTTTGAATCTCCTAACATATAAAATATAATTTAGGCTCTTCTATATACGTCAGTCGGGCAACATCTTGACTACACAATGGCGCATCGCAATAAGAACGACTACAGTATGTTCACATTGGAAAGATACAGTTCCATAGTGAAGTATAAGACATCGTATTACACTCTGAAACTGCCGGTGGTCTTGGGCTTGGCTCTAGCGAACAAACTAGAGCAAGAAACTCTCAAACAGTCAGAGAAGATATGCTTTGAAATGGGACATTTGTTTCAAATGCAGGTAATGTTTTTGTTTTTGAATTATTTTTATTTATTTATTTTTTTGCATTTTTGGACCTGTATGTAATGTTATGCTTTTAAAAAATAGATATCTTAATATTTTCTTACATTTACGAAGAGATTTGACGCGAATTTCTTTTCGGATTTATTTTGATTTTTGATTCCCTAACCAACAATGAAAATAAAGGTCTATCCACACATATCAGGACCGTGCTCGGGACGTGGACGGACCGTGCCCCATACGGGCGCAAAAAAATATCGGTGTGTACAATTTATATGACTCGTTTACATACGTCCGTGCCCGGGCCAGCAACGAAGCTTTAGTTCAGTGTTCCGATGTTTTCCTTGCACGTTGTCGATTTTTTTCTTTAAAAAATATGAATAACGATTTGTTTATAAAGGGAGTACGCATACATAGCATTTGGTACGATTTATCTCACCCAAAATATATGGATTCCAAGCGCAAAAATTATACATGGAATTAAAGCGTAAGACAATTAAACTGCGAAGTTACAAAACAAACAAAATGAGGGTAACGAAATGATGACTCAGGAGCATAGATAAAAGTTCTGTCCACGGTCCGGTCTCATCCCTGACGTGTGTGAACAGAAAGTCCTTGACGGGACTCGGATGCACGGGCATGGCCCTGTTATGTATAGATAGATCTTAGACCTTAAATCGGCGAAAAAACCCGAAAACATACTTTTATTTATAATATCTCAAATATTCTATAACCTGCATGTCATGTGTGTATTTTATGTTTTGATGCATTAGGTACGTAATTTAAAAGTACCATAAAATTTATTACATCGTGCATAGAGCATAAATATTGTCTCTAAAAATTTTATACGATTTTCTATGATGAAATTATTAACTAAACAAAAATATTTTCTATGAGTAAATATTAAGCTTAAAAAACTTATAAAAAAGAAAGTGTAGACATTTATTTACCATAAAGGTAATTACAAGTAAACTTAACTATATATACAAAACAAATGTACACTTAATTATTACTGTACAAGTCGTGTCCGCGTTGAATAGTGGCAAGAATGCTAGCTGCATTCTCCCGTTGAATGGCAATGCCGATTCTTTGGGCGAAAAATGAGCCAGCTCTCCTGTCACCAGTGGAGGCGATAAGACGAGGTGTTAAGTCTTTTAAAAAGTGCTTAACACTTTGACCTTAACACTCCATGGGCCAAGGGTTTCTACAGCAAAGGGTACAAAAATATAATTTTGAATAAGGGAGGCATATTTACGTATCTTGAGAAGTTCAGCCTTCTCCGCCGCAGCCCCCACTTTAGACGCCAAATTAATTATTAGAAAGTGTTAGAAAGGTAAAATGGTAAAAGAATAATTGAAGACGTCAGTGGATGAAGGTGACATGTTGCATTTAAATTTTTTCACTATTTTATGCACAGATGTCGGTGTCATACAACCATATATATTAAACAGTTTCGAATCATAAAACAGCCATATTTATGACTATTATAGTTCAGTTTAGGCCGATGGCGACGTATGATCCATTAATGTCTTCAATAATGTATTCATTCTAAATTTTTTTGCGGCAAAATTAATAATTTTTATTTATTGCTGCTATGTGATACCTATATACGAGTATATTAAAATACACGACTCTCCCTCCCCCCCTGCAATCTGTTTCACCCCTTCCCCTCTTGAAAAGTGTCCCATTTTACAGATTTTCTCAATTTTCAGGAAAACTATACAAGCTAGGACAAAATGGTCAAAGACAGAATTATTTGTCAATAAACTGCCTACCAATAAGTCCTAACATTCATTTTGATACGATTTATAGTTTCCAAGCTATGGTGCATCAAAGCTTACTAAAAATGTGCGCTTAGCGGAAAAAAGACATAACATAGAAAAGCAACAACAATATTTATTATTTTTTACATGAAATGCGTTTACTTAAACAAAATAAACGTTTTTTATTTATTTTTTATATAGTAAGTACTTAATATCTAACAAAAATCAGTATCATCATCATTATCTTCTAAAGACTTGTTGAAACAACTAAGGCCCTGGCAATGGTTGCACATGGTGGAACAACGCAATCCAGCTTTGACACATCCACATCTTTTTCGGCAGCCTTTTCTGCAGCTGCACGATACTATTTTGAGTATCGACTGTGGAGCTGGTGATTTTGTGGTATATATGGGTGATAAAAAGTTATTATTATTTTTCCAACCCCAGTTTTCTGGGTTCAATTCGTTTCCTCGCCATAATTGTACTTGATGAAAAGTACGCATTGAATGCTGAAAAGCCGCTCCTGATGAAGGTGGTAACTTTGATAATATCACTGTTTTGCCCATACATTGAAATCTAGAATGAATACATTACAATTATTGATAGTGGAATAGATATAAGATGAACACATTGTAGGGAAAATATAAAAATATTACTACTGTACCCATAAATTACAATGTCGTTATTATATAATTGCATCTATCATTACTCACTAAAACATAGAAGAATAGAATATTATAATTATAATAATTATTGTGTCCAAGACAAGAAAAAATTATGCGTTGCCAAGGAAAGAAAATATTAGTATGAAAGCGGTTTAATCGCTTGTTATTAGCAATTTTCAAAGGCAACTCCAAAGTTAAATATATAATGTAGGTATCATCATTTTATTTATAGGTCTTGTGTAGACAGTATATATAAGGGCTTGTGTGCATAGAGCACACGAATTTTGCAACAAGTTGACGCGCGCTTGTATCGAACTTTTTATATCACTATATCGAAACTTTTGAATTTATCAACAAAGAATATTTGTAGATTATACGTTATAATAATAAAATTTGTAACGGCGAGCTTTTGACATGAGATGTGTACATGACCTTTTATGTTCATGAGAGAATACGCGCAGGATGTACGTAAAACGCGCGTAGACGGCGCGTTAAAAGGTCCTCGTGTGCACAGGCCCTAAGCTTTGAACCACCATCCACTTCCACGCACACTTAAATAATACATCTGACTAATACAAACTTGTCATAGTTGGTATTACTACTATATAACATCGTTCAGCTAAATCAATTTTTATGTTTCTAGGACGATTTCATAGATTGCTTCGGCGTGGAGAAGGTTACGGGGAAAATAGGTACAGATATACAGGAGGGCAAATGTTCTTGGCTAGCAGTGCAGGCGCTGCAGCGGTGTAGTGATAACCAAAGGAAAGTATTCACAGCCTGCTATGGCAGCGCGGAACCGGCACATATAGAAAGAATTAAACGACTGTATGAAGAATTGAACCTGCCCAAGATATATCGTGAAGAGGAAAAGGCACGACACGACGCGGTCGTACGACACGTACAGCAGTTCCCATCCGATAAGATATCGCCCGATCTTTTCTTGAAGCTTCTCAATATGATATACGACAGAGAAAAATAATTTGTATTTCCTTAACAGTTTGTATTTTTTTTTATATAAAATCTATTTAACTGTTTATAATAATAACGTTGCGGAATAATAACGTAAGGGGTAATTAAATTATTATGTAACCGGCAATTGTGTTGATTTTATTTAGTTTTTCTTACGTTTTATCTACGAGTGTCTAGCAAAGCTAGATCCTTTTGCTAGAGATATTTGATACACAGATAAGTAAATTCTTCCATCCATATAATATATTATGTGTCCTTAATCCTTAAATCCTTGGGGCATTATATTATATTTTTGATGCGCTTTATACAATAAGAACAAAAACAAAATAAGTTCATCAAAATTGTACGTAGTACATGCTTATAAGTTATAACGTCATTCAAATAAAATATTTCAAGACAAATTAATGAAATCTTAAATGAGAAAGATAAAAACATATATTATATATTTTACATAAAATAAATTACTTAAAAGGTTTTCTTATATAAAAATGGAATATTGACATTTTTATTACGTGATACGATTACGTTAAATATTGAATAATTTATTCGTATTCGAGTTATTTTCTTGTAGTAAGAATGTTTTTAAAGTTTTATTTCAAATTATCAGTGAACTTTTTGTGCCATCTAAATCTTATTCCTTAAAATCTGAATAGTTTTAAACTTTAAATGCATTAGTTACTTACGATAGTCACTTTTTACATACTTATATTGTTTAATAGAGTTATTATCAACCGTTTTTGTTACCAATAACAAAAAAATCTTAAAGACTGAATTCGTCTGTTTCGATCACATTTGCAGACATTTTATATGATGTATCTACCTGTTTATTTAAATAATTAAAAATAATAATCAAAATAAGAGAATAACAATGGTTTTAGCTTTATTTATACACTATAAAGCAACAAGCTATTTACCCTGACTTTTTACCCTACTCGGGTGCGATCCTAAGTTTGATTGGTTTGTGTATGTCTATAAAATTCAGGACAAAAACTTTTTTAAGCGTATACAAAATAAAAATAATCCATCCAGTTTTACAATCGGATTAATGATTAAGAAATAGGAACGCATAAAGTATATGACACTGTCAAGACGTTTGGCTCAGTTTGTAAAGATCCTACTGATGTACCAACTTCCGCGGGTTTGAGTCCCGCTGGGTCATTCCAGTCGTGGGTGCTTGTATTGAAAGTTATAATATATGAGTAGTATATAACTATATATCTGGTATCCATAACACAAAGCTTGTACCTTATCATGGAACTAATTAACTGGTGACGTGTGTAAATGTACATTCATTCATGTAGAAGATAAAGGTTTTAATTACATATATTTCGTTTTAGAAGTGTTACAGTTCTATAAGTTTAAATTATTTTTATAAAAAAAAATACAAGTAATTAACACGTTTGGTGTCTGAACTTTGATATTGTTATAATTAGTATTTAATTGGGGAAAATTTAAAATGTATTTATTATTATTAATTTTTATTTGAAATAATGGCAGTGGTGTAATAAATGATTAAATGTTGTGTTATGGTAAAAGTATAAATAAATACCTTAAATTTTAATCTTTTTTATTTGAGAAAACCATGAATAACAAATACAGTGATCAGTTTTAGGTTACGTACCTCCAAATAGAAACCCTTATAGATCACTTCGTTGTCTGTCGACATTCTTTTTCTCAAGAACGCGTGGAGATATCTTCTTTATATCAAATTCTCAGGTCTGCAATACGTGGGATGCTTACGTTATCAAAAGATACTCCATTTATGCCGCATGATTTAGACACTCGCGGGGGTGTTAAAACTTATTTTTCTTTATTCTTCCTATTAACTATACAAAAAGCAATATCTTATTACAGAAGTACAAGGAAAAATGTGAATACCGTGAATTCGTAGTTACATTAGGAAATTTTTTGTGATCATAAACTTTGTCTTTTATGCCAGGGAACCCTCTGGTGTGCGAGTTGGTATTCACTGTAGGAATTATGCATCAACTATTTCTTATAAAGTTGCAGGAATTCAAATAAAACACTTCCATACTCTATCATAGTATATTCCAAAAATATAATGTTATACATAACTTTGCTTCAATTAGTAGTTATGTCAAGTTACAGTAGTCAGTAACTGTTTCCGTTACACACTAAAATAAGCAATGCCAACTTAACAGCTACCAAATATGATGAAATAATGAATCTATTTAATTGTTATTACTAACAAAGTTTACACCACACTCGTCTGCCAATTTAAAATTTCTTATTAATATATTATTATAATACAATAATTGGAGAAATCTAGATATTATAATTTTGAAACAAAATATTTTTAACCTAGATGCATTCAAATATTGCTTTAATATAAAAAAGAAAATAGACATAGCCTAATATAAAAAAATATTATCTTGATAAAATTGAATCCAATTCTCTCTTTAAATCTCTGAATGATTATGGTGCATAACATCGTAATTCGATTAATACTAACAGACCAAGGTAATGCAAACTTATCAGCGGCACTAACATGATGGGTAGGCGCGAAACATTTTTTTTATCAAATAAAATTGTTGGGGAAAAATGAAACTTGGGGAAGGTACAACTTATTCTTTTTAGAAGTCGGTTAATATAAAAACATATCCAACTATAATTTTGTATACACATTTGTACCAAAATATTGTATCAAAAATGAGTAAATGCTTACAGTATTAAATACACAGATATTTTAACGGCGAATCTAATTAAATGAAAAAGGCTACAGCCTACAACCTAAAAAAATTGTGAAACTTTTCTTGTTTCTCCATTTATACTAGTGACAAAAAGAATTTAGAACTATTGTCAAAACATCGGCAGAAGACTGTGGAGATATTCACACTATGACATATTTACTGTATCGTATCACGTATGGCAACATTAAATAATGATATAATTCAAAACAATGAAGTAAAATGTGACGAGTATCAACTAGGTACAATGAGAATATTATATTAAGACAATCGTAACGTCCATATAATTTAAGTTAAAAACCTAACATGACACAACGCTAAGGTTATTTCGACCTTGAAATAGAGATATAGTTACAGAAGTATAGTATTTTAAAAATAAAACAAGTACTTTTACTTATTAAACTTGCAGAGAAGTTTAATATTTTAAAATAATAAATAAACACAAGCACGAATATATACGACCTTGAGTTGTTGCAATGTAAGGAGCTTTATATTATAATATATTAATTTCTCTTTTATTAATTAAGCATACAGCTACGTAAGAATAGAAGATAGGTCGAGAGTCGTGTTGAAATGGTTACAATTGAGTACGTGCTAATATAATTTTGACTAGTAAGCACCAATTCACTAACATACATAATAATACCCTTAAAAATATTTACATATATTTCGTGGCTAATAAAATTTAGCCAATACTAAGTTTGTGTTACAAAAACCTGATTCTATGTTGTTCTATATTGAAAACTTGCAGTTATATCACTACTGAAATAAAAAGCTGTACCAAATAGATTTAGAATCAAGTTTTTGACTGTTTTCGTATTTACATTTTATTACAAAAAAAAAGGAATAACAAAACTTGAGCGTTAAAACTTCAGTTCGAGCCTTAAAGTATCATTTTAACCACATTCACGTATATTTCTAGTAAAATTTTATGAATTAATTTTATAATAGTTAATATTATTTTTCACCCTCATAATAACATTTTACACTAAGCTGTATCGAATTTTGCGCAGGGTTTGCGATATTAAGCTGCTACATTTTACTTAGAAAAGTTAAACTTATTTGAATTTAAACATTGAAATTCGGTGGTACTATACGCTATGATATTTGAATAGACTCATACGGGTGAAAGGAGTGTGCCCAATATTACGCCAAATTATATTATATTTATAGTCATTTTCTCGACTGTTGCTTTACGGCTCACCTGTAACATAAATTATCATAAATTAATTAACATAATTTATGTAAAATAAAATCGACGTCTACATTTTGTTAACTTAGAATACCGTTTGGTCTAAGATACGGCTCGTACACCGTACTCGTACATCGACCTTCACCGAGCTGATAATAGAATGAAACTTATTTTATAATAAATTTAGTATATTAGAAAATATAATCAAAATGGGTTGGCTAAAAAAATCCTGGACAGAATATTTTTAATTATTTTTTTAAAAATGATTTTTCATTGAATGTTGCAACATCAAGATAAAAGAAAATTTTATACTGACTTGAAAGTAAAAAACATATAGTATAGTATAAGTTGTTTCTTTATAATTCATATATAAGAGAAACAAAGTGGACTGCCGAAAATTCAAATAAAAAAAACAAAAATGATAGACTAAAGATCTTGTTTGAAAATTTTTGTTACAAAACAGCATAAATACAAAAATAATAATAATGAAAAAAAATAATTAATAAACATTTTCTATTCAATATCTGATTCATCAGAAGTAAAATTGTGACACTCAAATTCATCGGATTCATTAGGTTCTTTCTCATTCACTTCCATTTCAATAATGTCCTGGATTTTCAAAGGAGTTTGATCTCCGATAAAACCTGTTGGTTTTAAAAAACCATATGACATTTTTTTTATTTACGAGTATAAAAAGGTCATATACATTACAAAGTTATTTAGATAAAAAAATTACACTGTTTACTATATGGAGGGTAGTAGAGGTACCTCTACCCTCCATAGTTAACGTACCGAGCATGTGCACTTTCTTATATTCAGGGTCCCATCAGACACGACTGCAGTTTTGGGTCCTTTATTATTGCACATTATATTAACCTTGCGAATCATTTTCTATCCTGATTACCACTTGTCTTACAATGAAGGAAAACATAGTGAAGAAACCTGCATGTCTAAGAGAACCTAGCAAGTTTTCGAAAGACATGTGAAGTCTCGTACTCGTACTGAGGGAGGCCCGTGCCCAGCAGTGGGACGTTAAAAAGGGCTGATGATGATGATACTTACCTCGGATCTCTCTGTCACTCGTTTCCACGCGTTGAAATTTAAATCTTCAAAATTCGCAAACCTCTATTAGGACCGATTTTTTTGTAGACTACCCTATGTAACCTTACGTTGATATAATTTTTTTTCTATTATCCAATCATGTGAAAGTAGCTGGTACGACATACCTGTTTATACCTGCCAACCCAGTAGTTCGTCCACGTAAATAACAGCCAACCCAACGTCGGCATATTCTATATGTTTTATACTTTCAAGTCAGTATAAAATGTTCTTATTATCTTGATGTTGCAACATTCAATGAAAAATCATTTTTAAAAAAATAATTAAAAATATTCTGTCCAGGATTTTTTTAGCCAACCCATTTTGATTATATTTTCTAATATACTAAATTTATTGTAAAATAAGTTTCATTCTATTATCAGCTCGGTGAAGGTCGATGTAGGCTCGGATCTTCTACTAGTTAAAGGTAGATCCAAGAAGGAAAATCATCAAGGATTTTGGACATATTATTTTACTACGAATATTTTTCGCAGCGCAACAAATTTTATTTTTAAATTTTAATATGGTTGGGGGGATGTTGGACCATCATAATTCGGGATTTCTTTGATCCGAGTCGACCATATATGTTGCCGCAAGAGCTGCTGTGTGCAGGTTAATTAAAAACATGTGCACAAAATGATTAGGGCATAAAAAATAAATTAAAAATTAGTCTATGCCCTAAACGGAACAAAAAGGGAAACTAGTGCGATCTAAGTAGGCAGCGTATTTTTCAATCATCAATATTTATATATTTATCACTAGCCTTTCCCGCGGCTTCGCTCGCATTCTAAAGGCTGGAAACCAAATTCTTTTCGGCGTCCCTCCCCCCTCGCCACCGCCGTCTTGCACGCGGTGATCTTTATTTTGTTGCGGAGTTATGTTAAAGCTATGATATCTCGTAAGATATTCATTGAAATTAAATAACGCCAAGAGCAATTTTGTTCAAAATTAAATACCTGTGATGCGCAACTTATTTATTTAGGTAAGTGTTAATATCATTATAAATGAAACTACCTTTTCGGATTTTGTCGCGGATTTATTTTGATTTTTAGTTCCCGACGTTTCGAATGCTTTACAGCAATCAGTCTCTCCCGTGACCATGATTGCTGTAAAGCATTCGAAACGTCGGGAACTAAAAATCAAAATAAATCCGCGACAAAATCCGAACAGGTAGTTTCATTTATAATGTCGAATATTCGCGTAAATCTAAGAAAGTATTATATTAATAATTAATATCATGTTTATAAAAACAACTTCGCAAATAACGAATTTGATTTTCATAAAAAAGGCTACAGCTAGTCAACCTTAAAAGACAGAAATATGCTATCGCGGACTTTTGTGGGAACTTTTCCGTCATAAATGATTTTCGCATAACTTTAACCGTTTACGCAGCGCACGCAACGGAAGCTCTCAAAAAGAATATTTTTCTCCCGTTTTTGCAACATTTTTCATTGATATTCCACTCCTAATAAAAAAAGCGGGATGTATGATGTAATAAGCCTAGCCTTCCTCGATAAACAGGCTATCCAACACAAAAAGAATTTTTCAATTCGGACTAATGGTTCTTGAGATTAGCGCGTTCAAACGAACAAACAAGCTCTTCAGCTTTATAATATTAGTATAGGTCAATTTACATACTGATGAAGCGGATAAGGCTTACCATAACGATCCTGAGTATGTACTATGTGAGCATCCCACGTGCGGAGGTCGAGCAGCTTATACATATGACTTTTATTGAACATAACCCACCAACTTAATGGGAGGTCTCACTGCGAGTTTTAGCCGGTGGTGGCGCTACAAGCGCATAACGTAAACAATGTCAAGTATGTATGTAGTGTATGTCAAATTCTTTAATTGAACAATAGTTAAAACACTGTATTTTTTCATCTTATATTTGATTTTACAAAACTTAACTAAACTATTCTATAATAGTTATATTAAGGCGTCTGTCAAAATAGGCAGCATTGAGGTTTTCGTTGGTGACGTTATGCGCTGGTAGCGCCATCTGAGCCGAGCTTGGCGTGAAACCTCCCATTGCAATATCAACTAGGCGCACAGAACCCGTGAGGAGGTCGGCTTACCATAACGATCCCGAGTAGCAGGCGAGAGGCTCACGGGAGGTCGGGCAGCGGCGGGAGGGGGGGCGCGTGCACGAGCCGGCGGTGCGCCTCGGAGCCGGTGAGCGCGGCCACGGTGACGCCGGCCTGGTACGCGGCGGGCAGCCGCACGTGGCGCGTGCGCGTGCCCGCCTCCGCCCACCCCGACGCGCGCCACTCGCGGATCACGTTCACCACTTGTCCTGGTTGGAGCAATGACAGATATTAGCATGCTATCATCGTTACATAGAATAAAACAAAGTCGCTTTCTCTGTATGTATGCTTAAATCTTTAAAACTACGCAACGGATTTTGATGCGGTTCTTTTTAATAGATAGAGTGATTCAAGAGAAAGGGTTAAAAATAGGTTAAAGCATTTCATACACATTATATTACTCTTTCACGTCAAGTAATTTAAACGAATATCCTTAAGATAGATTGCTCTTAAGCAATCGTAAAAAATTACGGACGCGACTGCCGACTTACGAATCGCCTACCGCACCGCCTAGGGATGAGCACGAGCGAAGCGAGGGCGAGTCGCTAGTTGGTAAATAAATATAATGGGACATTATTACACACAGCGCCATCTAGTTCCATAGTAAGCTACGAGGCTCGTAAAATCCTGATATCCACACTAATAATATAAATTGATTGTAATTTTGCCGTTTCGATCAAATCAAATCAAAAATATTCTTTATTCAAATAAATTTACAAGCACTTGAATCGTCACTTTTACATTATAATATAGAATTTAAATAAAATGTCAGTCTGTAAGTCTGAAAGTAAGCTACCACCGATGCAGGAGGTAATCTTGGAAATATTGATTCGAATTTTTTTTTAACCATCATTAATGGTTACCATTTTTTTTGAGATGTATAACTTATGTTGTCGGATATTTTCGGTTATTTATTTTGATTTTTGATTCCCGACGTTTTGATGATCACATTCAGAAATCCGAAATAATAGTTTTATTAGAAATTTCATATATTCGCAATCGCGGTAATAATAGCAGGGTAAATCATTACTCATTCGTCTGCTTGTCTAATTTTGCATATAGACGTACAACTAACTACATACCATGTAAATTAAAGAATCAAAACACGTAAAATAACTGGCAAAGTACATAATACGTAATAAAATTTCACAGATCTTACCAAGTACATTAAAAGTATGAAACCGTCTATCAGGTACAGCCATCAATGGCGTCAAATCTGTGTTTGCTGTAAACCTAGCCAGCACATCCCTCGTTTTCACCAGTAATACTGAGGGGGAAATTAATTTAGGCCATAACATTGACTCTCGAACACATTCCACTGGATTCGTCAAGTAAACTCCATGTGAAGAAACTCCAAATACCATCTGATGATGCCATGCATCTGGTATCTCACCGTCACAGCCCATTTGTAAGTTCAATGTAAGAATTGGTACCGCACCTGAAAAATATATTAGAATTAAAAACAAATTTTAAAGTATCCTATAGTATCTATTATAACAGCAGTTAGTACAAATAAATTAAAAAGTACGTGCGTACAAAGTACACATGTCAGAAGTGAAACTTCTTTATTTATAAAAACTCATTGTTTGCACACTGTATAAATACTAATGATATTGTAATTTCACTTCAAAAACAATTCCTCGCGATTACCATGGTTGCGTTAAACGTTTAACGCAACCTTGTTGGAATTCGCATAAGAAGTTTCACTTCAAAAATATCTTTTTAAATAGTTTACATAATATATGGATAGAGGCATAATTTATGAGATAGACAGCGACTAACTACTAGTTCCAATTGCATGATATAATGTTGGAAAAAAATAGGGTCTCACCAAGGGATATCCAATCAGCCAACCAATGAGACAAGGAGATTGCTCTCTCCGGGTACGTGGGGAAGAACCTCGCGGTTACGAGACCGTCTGAGGCCCTCTGAATACCTGTCACTAGGTCCGCCGCCGTACATCCCGCAACGGCTCGCGATAATAGATACCTATGTGAAAAAAAAATTTTTTGCTACTCTTGAGATATATAGACATAGTACAAGAGGTCTGTTTGTCCCGGCTAATCTCCATAATGGCTGGATTTTGTCGGGACTTTCACTGGCAGATAGCTAATGTTACAAGATGTGAGAAGAACTAAGGCTACTTTTATTTTAGTAAGGATAAGGTTTAAACTCGAAAAAATTAAAGATCTATATAAAAATAAAAGTGAATGCTGTTTAAAGTATTTAAATAATATTTACATCTATATTGTTTTGAGTTACTACATGATTATGGTTTAACAAATTGAGAATTTCACTTGATAAAGCATAACATTAGGCCTTCAAAACATTTAAGATAACAAAACAAATCGATTTAATTAATGGTATATAAAATAACAATCTGTCTACGTCAAAACAATACTAACTCTAATATTTAATACATAAACACTCGCACACACATACACACACATAAACCTTTTGTTTTAGATTCTCTATATATTTAATGTTTTTTTTTCTCCTCTCTTTTCTTTTTTTACGATTTAATTGTTTAACATATTCTGCGTTATACATTGAATATGTATTGTTTGATATGGGAAGGTACTAGCTCCTGAAACACAGGTTTCTAGTTCAGGAGCTAGGGTTGTATAAAATTGCACCAATGCATTTTGTTTTTAGTAAAGTCCTTTTTTTAATGTCTTTGATAGAGTATTCATTGTCTCAGGTACAAATGATATACTCTTTTATACTTCTAACATTGTTATTACCTACTAGTTGTTAATACCAAAATGTGATGAAAAATTACAGGAAATTATTTTTGTGTATAAAATAATAATTGTGACATTACCTTGGTAATGGTGCATTATTGGCCCTTAATCTTGTCCCAACTGCTGAATTAATTCTGTCTACATTAACAGGCACGCCAAGAGCTATCTACAAATTAAAATAGAAGGTATGTAGGTATTTCATGTTAACAACTTCTAGGAATAATTAAAACATATTTACTGGGTTGTTCATTTTTTGATACATCAATTAAGCAAAATTATAAAAGTACATTATCCTGCGGTGATCATGTAAAAAATCCACTTATGGGGTGTGGTTTGTGGGTGTGTCCCACCGACACCTAGAATGATAGCCCTCTTTTCTAGTCTTTGTGAAATAACTGTATTAATTAGTAGACTGTGACTTAAACTATAATGAAATTTAATAGGTAATGTGTAAAGATTTAAATAATTATTTGTATGAAATACTTTATATTTATGTCTATACTATGGTAATATTTTCCTTAAAATAAACTTACAAACACATTGACAACGGCAGTGGCCCCGCATGCAGATGTGCCAATTTGTGTGACTTGTCGTTCACACGCCTCTCGTTCCGACCAGACCATGCATCGGGGGGGTTCCACACAACTCACGCTAGATTCCGATGTCTCTGCAGGTTTGTCTAGTACTGGCTAAATAAATAAAAAATATGATTGCAATCAATTGAATATGAAATTGCTTCTTTTCGATTTAATTTTCGATTCTATTTTAATAGGTACTTTAGAACTTTTTTAAACTAGGTGTGATGAGAGAGAGAGAGTTTAGTTGACTCTCATCTGTTGAAATGTATATAAGTTATTATAATCAACACCTTAAAAAACGAGTAATCTAATAAAAAAAAACTTCAAAATGAGTACTTTAAACTATTTCATTCCAGACTCTAGTAATTAACTTAACATCCAAGTTCAATCTTGGTCTAATTATATATTAAACTAGCAAACCTGGTCCATTAATAAAATAAAAGTAGCATAAGTTACTCCTTATAAAATTAGCTATCTGCAAGTGAAAGTGCGTCAAAATAGGTCAAGCTCTTTCAGAGATTAGCCGGAACAAACCGACAGATTTTTTTAATACATTTAGTGAAAACCTGTTAATTTGAAATTAAAAACAGACACTTTGATTTTATTTATAGTGTTGCTAAATAAAACAATAAACAAAACACTCCATTAAACTATTGCAATGTTTCTAAAATAAAATTTAGTGATCATGACTCACAGTCCCCTGTTGTTGATAGCTGGAAACTGCCTCATCATTGGAATACCAAATACAATATCTCAACTTTTTTCAAATCACTATCAGCTCAATGAATTTTTGATAAATTCATTGTGCTGATAGTGAAGTAGAATAAATTAAAGTAATACATAGAAGTAGTATTATATAAGTATTTTGAGCGTGGACACATATACAAAGTCATTACTCACAAGCTTTAATATTTGCATGAATTTTTACATTAGCATATAAGATTGAGTTTAAATATAAAACTTACTGCGCTTGCAACTGCCGCATCATGATTTTCTATATCAAATTTAGTCTTTTCTGTCATAAGCTTTTTTGCCATAGTGAGATGATATAATGATGAAGACAGATTTGATGAGTCAAAAGTAGACCTTTCACCTTGATTGATTTGGTACGCAAAGGGTCCTTCGGTATGTTCCTCATCATCTAAAATTGCACACTTAAAGATAAAAAGCATGCATTTGATTTAATAAAGTTTTAAGAGTAATTTAAGGCAGTATAAATATGTAAATAAAACTGTATATGCATATATTAATAAGCTGACATATCCAAAATAAATACAAAACATTGCTTACAGTTTAATATTTCTCTTGGTGATATTAAATCACCACTAGAGACATGATGAGAAATATTATGGTTTGTTTGCCAATGTGTCATTGTCCTTCTTACTAATAATTGTTCTCCGCGAACATTAACATGTGTAATATATGGCCCATATGCTTGAATGTGTTGTGAATCTTCTGGCATCTCCTGTACTACTTCTACACGACTAGTTGATGGCACATTGTGATAAGAGTCTTCTTGAGCCATACTAGATGTAGCAGCTATTGGAATTTGTTGAACAGGGGGTGGTAAATATTCTGGAGATGTTCCTCCAATTACTGGCTCATTTTCTTCTGGCATATTACCACCATCAAGATCTGTATCAGATGTGGATTCATCATCTGTATCGACTTCACACGAAGGTCCAGGATCAAAATCCATTTCTAAAAAGTCCATATCAGGGCTTGATGCTCGGGAATTTTGTTCTCTTACATTCGGACCAGCTGGCTGAGCAGCTGCATATGGTGGAGGTATTGGTAAATGTTTGTCAAGTGGTAATCCCATGTCTAAGCTGAAGAAAGAACTTGGCAAGTCTGCCAAGTGTTCTCCTCCCCTATATGTATAGATACAACCATCCTCTGAACCTAATGAGTAGTCATCATTACCTGTATCACTAGAACTATCATCCATGTTGAAATTAGGTTTGTTTAACTTTAATGTAGATGGCCTTTTTCTGCTCTCTCTAAAGCCTTCACCCAAATTATCGAAAGTTTTACTTGAAGAAGCCCCACTTGTAGAGGGAGCATTTATGTTGTAAGCCTGTGGGAAACCAACAGCAGTCTCCAAACAAACTTTGTGTTTTTGACATGATTGACTGGAATCTAAGCCATTATCACAAGGTATTCTGTCTGACTTAGTGCTAGTACCAGGATCAAGTTGGTTATTAGTTGTGTTGTTCATTTTGTTATAAGTTTCAGTATTGTTTCGATGTTCTAAATTACATCCCAAAAGACGATTCGATGGCTGTCCCACATCGTTATTTGTTGTTGTACTAGAATTTCTTGGTTTAGAGCCATTATGTGGACAAAAACTTAAATCCGCTTCATGTGACATTGATGTAAACACATTTTCATCACATTCACCTTGCCCTCGTTGTTTTGATATGCCCTTGTGGATATTACTCGTTTCACTTTCACGATTGTCACCATCGTTCATTGAGGCAGAATCTCCATGAGAATCCATTGCTATAAGTATTATTTATTAGCAATCGTCGGCATTATCAAATTGAAGGTTACTAATATTATATGATACCTAAACCAAGGTAAAAAAAGTCATTATAGAACAAATAATTATACAATATATTCAAATTATATATAATTTTATATATCTAAGCAATAAATTCAAAACTTCGGCTTTAAATACCTATGAAATTGAAAATTATCAGACTAAAAACAAACCAATTCTAACAGACGAATTGACAGATATTATAATAGTCTATGGATTATGGAATAAAAGTCTTATGTCAGGAAAGGAAAATCTTGAGTTTCCACTTTCCATCATAGAGAAGTTTTCATGTTTCCATCTAAAAACTTATTACATAAATTGGTCACGTAATATTAAAAATCTAATAAGAAGTTCTTCTTAATTCTATTCATATATATCAAACTACACAATATATTAAAAAGGAAACATTTTACTAATTACTAGTAAATATGATCTAACGAACAGTTCACAGTTGTGAAAACAAAATTCTATCTATGATACCTACTACATACTATGAGCTGTCAATTCTACAAATTTTTACAATGACACACTGAAACCTACTCCAGCTGTAGATTGTTAAAATTGCGTCTTATATATTAGAAGTTTTCTGATAATAACTCTTTCTAGTGCTAACATTTATTATAATCAGCTTTTATCCAAAGAATATTTGTAAAAATGGCGTACGCTTACTTGTTTAAATATATCATCATTGGCGACACAGGTATTGATTTTATTACTACTGTTTTTCACTGACTAGTATTATTACTTATATTAACTTTGTACCTTCTATTATACTTTAGATCAATTTTATTTTAATTAATAGGTGACTTTAAAATGTACTAAAGGTTTATCCTCGTTGATTGTTTTTATATTGTTATGTATTATGTAGCGAATATCGACTTGGTTATTGTCTTCCGCCTACGCTACGGGCTACGGCGTACATCAATGCAAAATCAATGTTCTGTAATTTATAGTTACAACAAAAAAAATGCTTCACCTGCTTATTTGTATTTGATATTATATCTAGCTAAACACAAATAAACAAAGAAAATATAGCATGTCAATAACTTTAACATATTTCTGGTCAAGGTCCTTCTTTGTTTTTTTGTTGACATTTATCTGTTTATCAATAAATATGTAGTGATCCCAAGCTATGTAAAATACTTCACATTTCCATTCATCTTCATAAATACAATTTTAATAATCACTGAACTTATTATTTAGGTGTAGGCAAGTCATGCCTATTGCTGCAGTTTACAGACAAAAGATTCCAGCCTGTACATGATCTTACTATTGGTGTGGAATTTGGAGCTCGAATGATTACTATTGATGGCAAACAGATCAAACTACAAATATGGGATACTGCTGGGCAAGAAGCATTTAGGTGTGCATAAAATTTATGTCTTTTGTTTATCTCCATTTGTTATCGAATTGTACTTTTTAAAATATTTTATTTTATATGTTCCTTAGTCATTTGTATACATCTGTTATTTAAAATATTAAATCAAATTATTATTTATTCAAATAGACTTTTACAAGCTCTTTTGAATAGTCATTTTTACATTATTAAACTTTAAATTAAATGTCAAATTATATGTGTAATATGATTTTTTGCTCAAATTAATGGACTTGTAATTTGAATATAGTATTATGAATTAATGTATTTAAGAAAGAACCTTTGTTTATATTTTTATACAGGTCAATTACACGATCTTATTATCGCGGTGCAGCAGGAGCTCTTCTTGTGTATGATATTACAAGACGAGATACCTTCAATCATTTGACCACATGGCTTGAAGATGCACGTCAACATTCCAACTCAAACATGGTCATAATGCTTATTGGCAATAAGAGGTAGGACTTAGTATTTTGTTTATAAATGTAAAATTTTAAAGATTTTTTTATATATCAATTATATTGAATTAAAACCTTGCAGTGACTTGGAGTCCAGACGTGAAGTAAAGAAAGAGGAGGGAGAGGCATTTGCAAGAGAACATGGTCTGGTGTTCATGGAAACTTCTGCCAAAACTGCTGCTAATGTTGAAGAAGCCTTCATCAATACTGCTAAGGAAATCTATGAAAAAATCCAGGAAGGAGTCTTTGATATCAACAATGAGGTTTTACATTTTGGGCATATACTTATACATTTTCTTTAGTTTTCATTTACTAGTAACAATTTATTTAAACTCAACCTGGGAATTATTTTATCCACTACAAACATTTAACCTAATTTGATTTGTGCTCTAGTCTATTGAGAACTAAAAATAAGGTGAATAGGTATCAGGTTAGTAGGTTAAGACTCTTATATTAATAAAACAAATCATAAATCAACAATGACAATGCTACCAAGTTGTTAATGATACCAATTAATACTTTTGATTAGTTTGGTTGAGTGCACTAAGAACTATTCCATTAGATATATCTGGCAAATTTGCTTATCATAATTTCTGATTATTAAGATGAAACAGCAATGTTAGTTCCACATTTTTTTTTCATCTTTATTATTTCACTTTATTCTATGGCTAAGTATAACATACTGTAATATAAAATAAAAATGTAAAAAAGTATTTATTTATTTTTAATATTATTAAAAATATTTTCAGGCGAACGGCATCAAAATCGGTCCGCAGCACTCGAACGCGGGTGCGGGCGGAGCGGGCGGCGCGGGTGCGGGGGGCGCTCCTCCCGGCGGCTGCTGTTAGGTGCTGCGCTGCACACACTGATAACCCTGGCTTTGCGTCTGGGGTAAGGATTTTTTTTTCAGATGGGGGTCCTTATTTGTCAGGTTTTGTTTTTTTTTGTATTTTATAATTTGGTTGTCAATATTCTATATCTATTATAACGTATAAGTATTATTAATATTAGGTGCATCCCTAGACGTCGAGCGTGTGTGAGATAACGCGCAGAACCTACGTTAAGCATCCTAAGTTCAATTCTACTACTTCAAATTATTGTATAATTTTTGAAGGAGAACACTTTCTATAACTGTAACTTGTAAGACATCAAATACAAAAAAAATGGAAATTGACTAAATCTATTCTCAACATACCTTTTGAGTTTTGAGTTAGTTATTTAAGATGTACTGTGATCCCATATTTCTTCTTATTTTTAATTAATTTTCTTAATTTCATTTGTATTCTGTTTTTTATTTACATTGTAGTCGCTTCCCCAATAATCAAAGTACCAAAATGTTACATGCACAAAAGTCCAAAAAATAACACCTGAATTGAAAGGCTATTAGGTCTTTAATTTTAGTTACCATTACAACATAATATGGTTTATTTTTTCAGAAGGAGTACAGCTGTGTGCAACTAACTTTGGTACGTAACTTACAGCATACCGGATAACATAATTTTATTTTAATGCTACAGAATATCGCATCTCAACTTTTAATAATAATGAGTTGGCTCTTATGCCTATACCATAATATTTAACGAAATAAATTAATCGTAAGTGTAACCAGGTATACTATAAAATACCTATCATCATAGAAACTGTATGTACAATTCAACTTTACTGGATTTTTTAAAATTGTTTATTTAAAAATATAAGATTTATTTGTATGTATGGGTAATTATAAATATATTAAAATTGTTTGTCTCGATGTTCATTTATGTATGTAGTGGCAGTAAAGCTAAATTCTTTAGCCAATATCTTGTATATTAGACATAACTCATAAGTGACATTCATTATGCATAATCTGACATTGAGTAAATGTAAGATTGGACCACATGTGGAATCATTCGTGTACCATTTATTGTCATGATTCTGTATTTTATGTAATGTAAACCATCATGGAGATTAGAGACCAGGAGGACCAAGGCCCTAGAATGTAGTGTCTCAGAAATATTGTCAAACCAAGGAGGCGCTGCGATCGCTATGTTGTCTCAACGCCTAACTTCACGTTGTCACAATAGTGACAGTACTCATAAATAGCTAACTTCACAGATACTACTTACCGACGACAGCGCGTTGTAAATTCTGCACATTTTCAGAGACAGGCGGGTAATGCTTTAGTATGAAGCGATGGTTCTCCTGGTTTCTAATCTCCATGGTAAACCATGTACACAATTTTTGGCACTCCTTTGTGTGTTCCACTGTAAATTAATTCAGCATTTTACTTACTGTTTAACTCGAGTTTATTTATTGAAAGCTTTTTAATTAGTAACCTAAGCTAATGGAGAATGAACAAAGCAATGTTTAATATCATTCAAACACTCACAAATTTAAATGTCGCCTCATATTTAATGATTTTTATGAATTTTAAAACCATGTTTAAGTCACTATTAAACTTATCTGACATCATTTGACATTTAGACTAATATGTGATTACGAAATTGTTTACTTTGTTATTAAAAGATGTTTATTTTATTTTTATATTTTATTATCATATGTTGTACAACTTTGATCTTGATACTTCTGCCAGAGAATTTCTTATAATGAAAATATTTATTGACTGTCTTAATAATACTTTTATAAGAAATGGTGGAGGCCTAGAGAATTTTGCACAAGATATAATTTCGGGGGAATATACTTTAATATTTCATGTGAGTAGAGATGACTGTATATTTCATGTAATCGATTTCTTATCGAATTAACATAATTGCATAAAACAGACTAAGAAATCGATACTGAATTGTCATAGCTAGTTATATTCTCAACTGACGAAATTGTGATCTAGATGGACTGCTTGTGAAATAATGGAAGACATCATAACAAAATTAGAGTACTTTAAGTTTAGCACATTGTAATGATGTAGTAATATTTTATAAGATTACAATATGCAAACACATTTGTAAGACATAATTCATGAAATAAATGTTTTAAAAAGTACTTAGTTTTTTTTTACTAGTAAAAAAACCACTCAAATATTATTGGATTAGTGTCTTAAAATGAAGATTTAAGATAAATAATCATTAAAAAGTGAAAACTTATAATTGAAGTGAAGGAAACTGATATACTGGGCTGTTACAATACAATAATTATATTTTGTATGGCTTTAAAACATGCAATTAAATTTAAACTTATATCCGCTGGGTGCGTAAGGCATAGTGGGGGACACAAAAGTGATGTCAGCGCTCGTTGCGGACCAATACAGAACCACGAGTGGCTCTTTATTATTTATGACCATAAAAATAACACATGTGTCAGTTTAATTAAATAAATAAAATAAAACGGGTCATCAGAGTTGTTGTGTAGTCGATTGCACAAATACTAGTAGAAATAGTAATTGTAAATTTTATAAGTTTCCGGTTGCCAGACAATGAAGTGATGGTTTGCTTATTAGTCATAAAATAATTAATAATTGGGAATTTAATTGTTTTTATGATCGAACAATCACCAATAGTCGTCGAACGAACGATAATTGATCAAAATTAATTAATCTGAGCGATAAAAATAAACATATCTAGTAAAGGGGGCCAACTTAAGGGTGAACATTTGTTTAATTAAATATAAATAAATAAAAGACGTACAAACAATTTCTACATTCGAACATTAACGAACAAACGACGAACAAATAATTAAAAATAAAAAAATTCCGTAAATCAAAAAAAGTTGGGCCAACCTAATTCACTTATTGAGACTTGTTTTAGTTGTTGTATTTATTTTACTTACTGTTTTCAGCTGACCCACGGAAAAAAATTTAATTTAATGTACACTCTTTGTAATATATCACATTTAACATTGAAAAAAATTTCTTTTTCTAGTTTATTTTATTTTTTCAATAGCTATTTGGCATACAATACATGTATATTTTCTCAAAAGAGCCACCGTGAGTTGTATCGTTAGATGGCGCTAGAGTCACGCACCCAGCGGATATGAATATTTCAAATAATGAATGGAATATAAATAGACATTTGAAAAAAAAGAAAACTTTTTGACCTTGAAATATTTTATACCTTATGATTTAAAAAATGCTGGGTAATACATAATATGATAGAGCAAATATTTATTAAAAAAATATATTTTCTCATTTATTATTTCCGTATATTAATTACATAAACCCTCAGACCAAATAAAAAGTATAGACGGAACTCTGCGAACAGCAAAGTGAGGTCAAACTACGCCTCGCCGTGTACATACACAATAACACGCACACTCGTACAACGAAACTACGCCTTGCCTTGTCAGTCTATATATCGCGGCTCGTGGGAGCAACACGTTTTGAGAAAATATTAATTTACAAGCGAAAATGCCGAATTGTGTTGTGAAAGGGTGTAAGAATCAATCCTCAAAAGATAAAAAGCGGGATGGAATCACATTTCACACGTAAGTAATTTAAAAACCAATAATTTTCAATAAATCAAAATAAAATTTTAAGATTATTGCTTGGAACACAAATGTTGCCAGTATAAAGTGTTTTTGTTTACCCTATTTGGATGGATTACAATCTATCGAGATAGATTCTTATCTAACGGTTTTCACAATATTATATATCCATGTTATCAAAATCGGCTCGAACATTAATTTAATAGCAAAATAAAAAAAATTACTAAAGTTTTATTCGTTACGTTATTAAGTCAGTTGTTTTTAACGGGTTTCAATTATATCCATAATAATATGTATTAATTAATATTTTAAAGGCGTTAACTACCCTTTCAAGCTTAATAGTACCTATGTGTATTATTAATAATTAATTCAGCATAAAGGTTTTTAAATAAAATAAATTGGATAAATCATAACGAATTTTATTTCTGAACCACACACCATTTACTTTCTCCTACCATCACTACTTTATACCGACAACTCACCAAGACTGAAGACACTTTATATATCATGTTATGACGTTATCAATTAGTAACGTTATTTTTGTAATTTTAGGGTAATTTGAATTATCATGGCAACACCGGCCCACGCAACACATGTTTAAAAAGGTGGCCTCACTTTTCTGTTCGCAGAGTTCCGTCTTTACTTTTTATTTGGTCTGAGCATAAACCTTAATAATTCAATAATATCAGGTACTCATAAACTAAAATGCACTTATTATATTATTTTAAATCAACATGCAAACTAGTTGTTATATTGTTCAATACAGTGAAAACAGAATTAACAGTTTCAGGTGTCTTCATCTTTACAACCCCATTGTTCTTTACTCCAGCTTTTGGCAGCCGAACCTCGCACAGATCAAATATAGTTATGTCTAGGGTTATCATATTATATATTTGATTCTGTAGGAATTGATATGCTAAAGTAATGTATTCAGAATCATGACTCATATCTTCCTTTATTCTAAAAAATAAATGTATTTATATTATACACGCATATTAAATTAGAGATCAAAATGATTTAAAAATATTAATGCACTAGTTATCAAGAACTTCAATTAAGTGAATAAGATAAACAATGTGAAGAAGGCAACGATTGAAAATTAAAATGGGATAACCCACACTAAGATGTGGAATTAGAAATATATAGTCAATTTCACAGTAAGCTCAGCTCGAAATTATACATATAAAGGTGTACAATATTTTTTTAAATAAATCTGTAAAAAATTCTTACCCATTCAAAATGGTATGTATATCTCCAACTTCTAAAGATAAAGTAAACTTGTTCTTGTGGTTAACACCTGGTGTTGTATAACTTAAAGTAAATGGTTCTGTACTTTTTGAATTGTCATTTTTTACAATGTTAAAAATAAATTGCAATAATTGATGCTGGAAAAAATAAAAATGTTGTCTCCAAAAAATATATAAGTACTATATTGTAAAGCAAAGAGAAACATAAATTTCAATTTACATAGCACATATTATAATGATTGGATTAAATCAAATGTTTAAAGACTAAAGTTAATATTAAAAACCATAATAAATATTTTTTTCATTAAATTTTATAATATTATAACATCAATTACCTGTGTGAAATTATATTGCTTTATATTACAGTCAAAAATTGTTTGTAAAGTAGCCTTTACTACAGTACTAACTTTTTGTTCTCCTCTCTCTAACATGTAAGGAAGATGAATTGCATTATCCAAAGTTATACTAACACCCCATGATAAAAGAATAGCACAATATACAATTTTTTTGTTATCATTAGTTTTCTCCTGTGAATTTGAGGTAACTGTTATCTGAAAACAAAACCATTTACTAAGAATATATATTAAGATAATAATACATATTTATAAGTGCACTCAATAATTAAAATAATGTATTTACCATCAAACCATTGGAATCATCTTCAGAGTATTTCAGTAAAGGCAATTCTTCAAAAAGAACTTCAAACTTTAAGGCTGAATTTGTAGTAATCGCACTAACAAATGCTTGACGTACTTTTGAAGCATATTGCTTTAGTTTTATTGTATCGTACTGTAAATTGTGCATTGGCGACACTTTATTTAATCGCCATTGATTTTCATTATATATAACTAAAATCAGAAAACTATGTGTCATTCAAAAATGAATATCTACATCTGCTTTCTTTATTAAATATATTTTATGAAAGAGAACAAATATATTTAGGTAATAAGCAATTTACGTACCAGCAAGGGGATCGTTATAAACGTAATGGGAAGTCATACTTGTATAATGTTATGAACTATATAATTATAATTGTCCTTTAAGTGGCCATACAATAATAATAATAATAAGCAAATAAAGGGTGGATCTAATTTTTTGGTCTTCTACTTTTTAATTTTAATAATCGTTATTATGAAAACTCCAGTAGTTCAAAGTTGTATTTATTCTTTAAAAATAGTGCCGCAAGCCGTTAGGAATTTGACGTATGTGATATGTCAAGCTTGAATTTTTTTTTTTTTTTTGGGATTTTTTGACCTGGTAATTACAACCTTTAGGTCAACTCTTATTTATTCGTATACGTAATAATATGTCTATGAGCACATCCCATTAAATTGTTTTAATTGTATTCTTTATGTATTTGTAGATGTGCTTATAAGTAAGTTCGTCTTGTAACAATTGTTTTAATGACGGCGGGCGGGACAATAAATCACACTTATTTTCAACATCACTGAGTTCACTGGCCAACACTAGTCTGTCAATCAAAAATTTTTGACAATCAAAGATAACATGCTCCACAGTTCCATCACTTGAATTACAATGAGAACAGGTTCCATTCGCAATAATGCCGAGTCGAGCAAGGTGTGACGGTGTAGTATTATGACCGAAACGCAGTCTATTTATGATAGTAATAAAGTCTCGAGAAGCATCTGGCATACGATGATACCAAGGTCTTGCAGGTAAGCTTTCTTGTATGCTTCCATACCATTTTCCTTTCGTATCTTGATCTTTCTTCCACATTTCTAACCACAACTTTTGAATATTTTGGTCAATACATTGCAAGTAATCGCACATAGGAACATTCATTGTATTTCTAACGTCAACAGCATTAACTCCTTCATATGCAGTTTTATCAGCCATTTCATTGCCAGAGATACCTTTGTGGGAAGGCACCCATAGAAAGAAAATTTGGATATTTTTACTGTGGTATTGGTGAATTATTTGCTTAATGAAGTAAAGGATATAATTAGACTTGTATTTGACTGTGAGGGTAGTTAAAGCTGTTATCAAACTTAAGGAATCAGAAATTATTAAAAAACATTTATTGTTATTGATTTCGCGAATACGCATTAATGCCTGATACACTGCATATGCCTCTGCCGTAAATATAGAGCAGGGTTCATGCAGAATAAAACTTGAAGAAAATTTTGCTTGTGGGTCATATAGAGCAGCATGTACATAATCACTTGTTTTGCTCCCATCAGTGTAGATAACATAGTACATTGTATTTTCCTCCAAAAATTGAAGCATTTCCGAATTATTGTTTATTGTCTGTTGAACTACATTAATTGGATGTGAAATACACTGATAAGAGAAAGAGTAACATGGCCATGGAAACTGTTTTCTAATTTTAGAAAAATTATTGTCTATTTCCAGAAATATATCAGACAGTGTTGGAGAATTACCACATAGTAGACCGTGTGCTGTTGTTAATGGTCTTCTTGGGGATCTATCTATATAAGGTACAATTTTATTTATTATTTGAATGTTATTTGATGCTATTAGTTTGAGACAGAATCTTTCAGCAAGTAAAATTCGCCTCAAAATCAAAGGCATCACTTTTGTCTCAACTTCCATGGCCCTTATGGGAGTTGAGCACATAGCACCAGATATTATTCTTAAAGCCTTATTCTGCAATATGTCTAATTTATTTACATGAGAACTATTCATATAAGCGAGTGAGCTATAATCTAAGTGACTTCTTACAATACTTTTATACAATATTGACAATATTTTAGGATCTGCACCCCATGTTACACCACAAAGTGATCTGATAACATTTAGTCCTGTGTGAGCTTTTTTGGATATATATTTAATATGTTCTTCAAAAGTTAATTTTGGATCTAGTATTATTCCTAAAAATTTCTTTGAAGTGACTTTATTTATAATTTCATTATTGTAAATAACATTTGAGTTTGGGGTTTCATTGCCAAAAAACATAACACTACTTTTAGAGGGGTTAATTTTTAAATGTAAACAATCATTATAATATTGTAATAGTTGAAATAAGGATTTGTTCATGTTATCTATTGCAATCTCTAGGTTGTAATTACTGCTGTATAATACAATGTCATCAGCAAATTGTAAGATATTTACATTCCTATTATTTACATATTTACAAATTTCACTTGTGTATATATTGTACAGCAATGGAGATAGTGTGGCACCCTGCATTGTGCCTCTTGAGGCATATTTGGGTCCATATAAAATATTGTTATGTCTAGCATAGATTGTTCTATTGTTCAAAAAATTAAAAATCCACTTACATAAGTGCCCAGGCACACCTAACCTAGACATGATTTGAACTAGTATACCAGGATCAACACTGTCAAAAGCACTTTGGACATCTAGGAATACGCAAACAGTGTTTAATTTTCTATGTTTTGCATTTTTTAGGTCAGAGATTAAAGAGGTGAAACTGTCTGCACTACTACGCCCTCTACGGAAGCCATATTGTATATGTGGAATGAAACACTTTGATTCAACATACCAGTCAAGACGAACTTTCACCATATTTTCGAATATTTTACCAAGACATGATGACAAGGAAATTGGTCTATAAGAACTAGCAAGCTCAGGAGATTTGTCGGGCTTAAGTATTGGGACAACACACTGTGTTTTCCATGACTGTGGAATACATTTATTAAGCCAAAGCAAATTGAGAATGTTAAGAAACAACTTTTGGGCAGATACATCTAAGTTTTTAATTACGATGTAAGGATAATCATCTAAGCCAGGAGTTGTATTTCGTCTAGAGTGCAAGCTTGTTAAAAATTCAGACCATGAAAAAGGATCCAGTAAAAATTTAGAATTTGGGTTATCATTGTTGGTTTCAAAAAGAATGTTCAGTTGATCTACTTCAATTAAGTTGCTATTATCTGATAATTTATTTAAGAGTGGAGATATAAACTCATTTGTATATGATTTATTCTTAGGTCTTATGCCTTTGAACATTTTTAATAAATTCCAAATTTTACTTATGGGAGTATTTCTATTAAAAGTGTTACACAAATTATTCCATCCTATTTTTTTCTGTTCTGAAATTGTTCTCTTTTTCTGGGCATCTTTTCTTTTGTAATTAATATAATTTTCAATAGTAGACTCTTTTCTATATAGTTTTAGTGCATTATATGAAGCAATAACACTTTGTTCACATATACTATTCCACCAGGGAGCTGGTGGTCTGCTTATGAAAGTGTTTGTTTTAGTGAGCTTTGGAATTGACATTTCTTTAAGAGTATCTAAATGAAAACAGAAATTATTATAGGTTGAAATAGGATCATGTGGTTGAAGTATCAAATCATTAAACATTGTTTTTGAAAGAGCTGTATATGTTTTCCAGTCAGCTTTTTTATATATGAACTTATCTACAGGGGAATTGAGATGATATTTATCTATATGTAATGAAATCTCTGTTATTGTTGGATAATGGTAACTTCCCATTGTATCATCATGTACAGACCATTCACATAGTGGTGCGAGGCTGCCACTTATAAAGCTTACATCTATGGCAGAAGCAGTTTGTCTAGGGCGATTTATAGTTGTAGGTCTACCATCATTTAAAATACACAAATCTAAGTCATCAATTAAATTAAATAAATCCTGACCTCTACTTTTCGTTGACAAACAACCAAATGCAATATGATGAGCATTAAAGTCACCACTCATAAATATGGGCTTTGGTAGATCATTAATAATGTAACGGAGTCTATCAATTCGTATCCGTCCACTTGAAGGTGGACAGTATACACAGAGAATTGTTAAACTACTATGTCCTGTTGATACAGATACAGCAACTGTTTGAATGTCTTCATAAAATCTGGTATTTAATATATTATACTTAAGGTGTGGTTTTATTAGTATTGCAACTCCATTATGTGTATTGTTTGAATTTTTATTGTATATATTATATCCTGGTATTTTAAAATTATTATCTTTGAACCATGTCTCATTAAGAAGGCAAATATCAATATTTTGTTGTTTTAAAAATTGGATTAATAAAGGTTTTTTACTATTTGCACTTTGAATGTTATACTGCGCAATATGTAACTTGGATTGTGTAGAACTAGGCCCTACACAATCCATTATGTTAAGTTTTTTAATAATGTATCTTTAATAGTTTTAATATTAGTCGGTGTACTATCATCTTTATTGCCTAATTCCACCAACGTCTGCACTAGGGCCATAAGTACATCGTTATTGGAAATTATTTGAGTTTTAAGGTCTTTAGAATTAACTATTTTAGCTTTATTTACATCTTGTACAGACTTATTTACAGGAATATTTATAGATTTATTTACAATAACATTACTATTTACAAGTTGTGATTTTGGTGGTGAGAGTGGAGGAAAATCTGTTTCATTGGTGATGACTTGTTTTGTAGAGGTGACACCTGCATAAGATATGTTGTTTTTCTTTTCAATGATCTTTTTTGCTTTAATAGGACATAATCTAGATATCGCAAGGTGAGGCCCACTGCAATTTATGCAGCTGATTTCTGTTGGTTTATCACATTCCTTATACATGTGTTCACCTCCGCAAATACTACATCTTTGTTTACCATTACAAATCCTTGCTGAATGATTAAATTTAAAACACCTATAGCACTGTAATAATGGTGGAATGTATTCAAAAACTCTATACGAGAATAGATCATATTGAACATTATCAGGTAGTACATTAGATAAAAAAGTAACGCTTACAGTCTGTAATGGAATGCGCTCTTGTCCTATTTTCTTTGTAAACCTTCTTATTGCCACTATTTCATAAATTGAAGAAAGTCTTGTATAGAGTTCTTTGTTAGATATATTCGTTGGAACAAATCTAATGATGCCGGTTTTTTCAATTTGCGCTGCCGGTATGAATGCCTTCATGTTATATTTTGTGAGGAAAGTAGTGTTATTAATAAAGTTATTGGCCGTATTATATTGCTTGAAAATAACTGCTATTTTATTGGCATTCACCCTCTGAATACCCGTCACACCTTTTATGTCCATTGAGAAAAGATGATTTAAGTATATAGGGCTCTTGTTACCCAATCTATCATCGTTTATGGATTCTACATACACTTTAAAGTCTGTGTTGGTTGAGTTTTCCGGATATAGTCTTTTATAATTCGGTTTGTAATAGGGCAGATACGCATCTCGCTCACCGCCGGAGTCCGATTGTCCTTCATCCCTAGGCTGTGTCCGTTTTGTTTTTTTTGAGGTGGGCGGGTTAGACCCGCCCCCCTCGTTTATCTCCATTGCTATTGTGCTTTTCAGCCGCTAATAGCAATATTTAAATTCACTTTAACTATAAAAAAATCACTTTATAGGAAAAATTTAAAATTAATTTTCTAAAGTCAACCGCGCTTTTTCAAGGTTCCCGCCAGAATCCGTCAAGCTTGAAGCTATGAATTCACAGATAATGACTAATTTTTTTTTTTTTTTGGGATTTTTTGACCTGGTAATTACAACCTTTAGGTCAACTCTTATTTATTCGTATACGTAATAATATGTCTATGAGCACATCCCATTAAATTGTTTTAATTGTATTCTTTATGTATTTGTAGATGTGCTTATAAGTAAGTTCGTCTTGTAACAATTGTTTTAATGGCGGCGGGCGGGACAATAAATCACACTTATTTTCAACATCACTGAGTTCACTGGCCAACACTAGTCTGTCAATCAAAAATTTTTGACAATCAAAGATAACATGCTCCACAGTTCCATCACTTGAATTACAATGAGAACAGGTTCCATTCGCAATAATGCCGAGTCGAGCAAGGTGTGACGGTGTAGTATTATGACCGAAACGCAGTCTATTTATGATAGTAATAAAGTCTCGAGAAGCATCTGGCATACGATGATACCAAGGTCTTGCAGGTAAGCTTTCTTGTATGCTTCCATACCATTTTCCTTTCGTATCTTGATCTTTCTTCCACATTTCTAACCACAACTTTTGAATATTTTGGTCAATACATTGCAAGTAATCGGACATAGGAACATTCATTGTATTTCTAACGTCAACAGCATTAACTCCTTCATATGCAGTTTTATCAGCCATTTCATTGCCAGAGATACCTTTGTGGGAAGGCACCCATAGAAAGAAAATTTGGATATTTTTACTGTGGTATTGGTGAATTATTTGCTTAATGAAGTAAAGGATATAATTAGACTTGTATTTGACTGTGAGGGTAGTTAAAGCTGTTATCAAACTTAAGGAATCAGAAATTATTAAAAAACATTTATTGTTATTGATTTCGCGAATACGCATTAATGCCTGATACACTGCATATGCCTCTGCCGTAAATATAGAGCAGGGTTCATGCAGAATAAAACTTGAAGAAAATTTTGCCTGTGGATCATATAGAGCAGCATGTACATAATCACTTGTTTTGCTCCCATCAGTGTAGATAACATAGTACATTGTATTTTCCTCCAAAAATTGAAGCATTTCTGAATTATTGTTTATTGTCTGTTGAACTACATTAATTGGATGTGAAATACACTGATAAGAGAAAGAGTAACATGGCCATGGAAACTGTTTTCTGATTTTAGAAAAATTATTGTCTATTTCCAGAAATATATCAGACAGTGTTGGAGAATTACCACATAGTAGACCGTGTGCTGTTGTTAATGGTCTTCTTGGGGATCTATCTATATAAGGTACAATTTTATTTATTATTTGAATGTTATTTGATGCTATTAGTTTGAGACAGAATCTTTCAGCAAGTAAAATTCGCCTCAAAATCAAAGGCATCACTTTTGTCTCAACTTCCATGGCCCTTATGGGAGTTGAGCACATAGCACCAGATATTATTCTTAAAGCCTTATTCTGCAATATGTCTAATTTTGACTTCTTACAATACTTTTATACAATATTGACAATATTTTAGGATCTGCACCCCATGTTACACCACAAAGTGATCTGATAACATTTAGTCCTGTGTGAGCTTTTTTGGATATATATTTAATATGTTCTTCAAAAGTTAATTTTGGATCTAGTATTATTCCTAAAAATTTCTTTGAAGTGACTTTATTTATAATTTCATTTTTGTAAATAACATTTGAGTTTGGGGTTTCATTGCCAAAAAACATAACACTACTTTTAGAGGGGTTAATTTTTAAATGCAAACAATCATTATAATATTGTAATAGTTGAAATAAGGATTTGTTCATGTTATCTATTGCAATCTCTAGGTTGTAATTACTGCTATATAATACAATGTCATCAGCAAATTGTAAGATATTTACATTCCTATTATTTACATATTTACAAATTTCACTTGTGTATATATTGTACAGCAATGGAGATAGTGTGGCACCCTGCATTGTGCCTCTTGAGGCATATTTGGGTCCATATAAAATATTGTTATGTCTAGCATAGATTGTTCTATTGTTCAAAAAATTAAAAATCCACTTACATAAGTGCCCGGGCACACCTAACCTAGACATGATTTGAACTAGTATACCAGGATCAACACTGTCAAAAGCACTTTGGACATCTAGGAATACGCAAACAGTGTTTAATTTTCTATGTTTTGCATTTTTTAGGTCAGAGATTAAAGAGGTGAAACTGTCTGCACTACTACGCCCTCTACGGAAGCCATATTGTATATGTGGAATGAAACACTTTGATTCAACATACCAGTCAAGACGAACTTTCACCATATTTTCGAATATTTTACCAAGACATGATGACAAGGAAATTGGTCTATAAGAACTAGCAAACTCAGGAGATTTGTCGGGCTTAAGTATTGGGACAACACACTGTGTTTTCCATGACTGTGGAATACATTTATTAAGCCAAAGCAAATTGAGAATGTTAAGAAACAACTTTTGGGCAGATACATCTAGGTTTTTAATTACGATGTAAGGATAATCATCTAAGCCAGGAGTTGTATTTCGTCTAGAGTGCAAGCTTGTTAAAAATTCAGACCATGAAAAAGGATCCAGTAAAAATTTAGAATTTGGGTTATCATTGTTGGTTTCAAAAAGAATGTTCAGTTGATCTACTTCAATTAAGTTGCTATTATCTGATAATTTATTTAAGAGTGGAGATATAAACTCATTTGTATATGATTTATTCTTAGGTCTTATGCCTTTGAACATTTTTAATAAATTCCAAATTTTACTTATGTGAGTATTTCTATTAAAAGTGTTACACAAATTATTCCATCCTATTTTTTTCTGTTCTGAAATTGTTCTCTTTTTCTGGGCATCTTTTCTTTTGTAATTAATATAATTTTCAATAGTAGACTCTTTTCTATATAGTTTTAGTGCATTATATGAAGCAATAACACTTTGTTCACATATACTATTCCACCAGGGAGCTGGTGGTCTGCTTATGAAAGTGTTTGTTTTAGTGAGCTTTGGAATTGACATTTCTTTAAGAGTATCTAGATGAAAACAGAAATTATTATAGGTTGAAATAGGATCATGTGGTTGAAGTATCAAATCATTAAACATTGTTTTTGAAAGAGCTGTATATGTTTTCCAGTCAGCTTTTTTATATATGAACTTATCTACAGGGGAATTGAGATGATATTTATCTATATGTAATGAAATCTCTGTTATTGTTGGATAATGGTAACTTCCCATTGTATCATCATGTACAGACCATTCACATAGTGGTGCGAGGCTGCCACTTATAAAGCTTACATCTATGGCAGAAGCAGTTTGTCTAGGGCGATTTATAGTTGTAGGTCTACCATCATTTAAAATACACAAATCTAAGTCATCAATTAAATTAAATAAATCCTGACCTCTACTTTTCGTTGACAAACAACCAAATGCAATATGATGAGCATTAAAGTCACCACTCATAAATATGGGCTTTGGTAGATCATTAATAATGTAACGGAGTCTATTAATTCGTATCCGTCCACTTGAAGGTGGACAGTATACACAGAGAATTGTTAAACTACTATGTCCTGTTGATACAGATACAGCAACTGTTTGAATGTCTTCATAAAATCTGGTATTTAATATATTATACTTAAGGTGTGGTTTTATTAGTATTGCAACTCCATTATGTGTATTGTTTGAATTTTTATTGTATATATTATATCCTGGTATTTTAAAATTATTATCTTTGAACCATGTCTCATTAAGAAGGCAAATATCAATATTTTGTTGTTTTAAAAATTGGATTAATAAAGGTTTTTTACTATTTGCACTTTGAATGTTATACTGCGCAATACGTAACTTGGATTGTGTAGAACTAGGCCCTACACAATCCATTATGTTAAGTTTTTTAATAATGTATCTTTAATAGTTTTAATATTAGTCGGTGTACTATCATCTTTATTGCCTAATTCCACCAACGTCTGCACTAGGGCCATAAGTACATCGTTATTGGAAATTATTTGAGTTTTAAGGTCTTTAGAATTAACTATTTTAGCTTTATTTACATCTTGTACAGACTTATTTACAGGAATATTTATAGATTTATTTACAATAACATTACTATTTACAAGTTGTGATTTTGGTGGTGAGAGTGGAGGAAAATCTGTTTCATTGGTGATGACTTGTTTTGTAGAGGTGACACCTGCATAAGATATGTTGTTTTTCTTTTCAATGATCTTTTTTGCTTTAATAGGACATAATCTAGATATCGCAAGGTGAGGCCCACTGCAATTTATGCAGCTGATTTCTGTTGGTTTATCACATTCCTTATACATGTGTTCACCTCCGCAAATACTACATCTTTGTTTACCATTACAAATCCTTGCTGAATGATTAAATTTAAAACACCTATAGCACTGTAATAATGGTGGAATGTATTCAAAAACTCTATACGAGAATAGATCATATTGAACATTATCAGGTAGTACATTAGATAAAAAAGTAACACAGTCTGTAATGGAATGCGCTCTTGTCCTATTTTCTTTGTAAACCTTCTTATTGCCACTATTTCATAAATTGAAGAAAGTCTTGTATAGAGTTCTTTGTTAGATATATTCGTTGGAACAAATCTAATGATGCCTGTTTTTTCAATTTGCGCTGCCGGTATGAATGCCTTCATGTTATAGTTTGTGAGGAAAGTAGTGTTATTAATAAAGTTATTGGCCGTATTATATTGCTTGAAAATAACTGCTATTTTATTGGCATTCACCCTCTGAATACCCGTCACACCTTTTATGTCCATTGAGAAAAGATGATTTAAGTATATAGGGCTCTTGTTACCCAATCTATCATCGTTTATGGATTCTACGTACACTTTAAAGTCTGTGTTGGTTGAGTTTTCCGGATATAGTCTTTTATAATTCGGTTTGTAATAGGGCAGATACGCATCTCGCTCACCGCCGGAGTCCGATTGTCCTTCATCCCTAGGCTGTGTCCGTTTTATTTTTTTTGAGGTGGGCGGGTTAGACCCGCCCCCCTCGTTTATCTCCATTGCTATTGTGCTTTTCAGCCGCTAATAGCAATATTTAAATTCACTTTAACTATAAAAAAATCACTTTATAGGAAAAATTTAAAATTAATTTTTCTAAAGTCAACCGCGCTTTTTCAAGGTTCCCGCCAGAATCGATAATGACTAAATATTTTTGACACAGCCTAAAACTTCTACCTATGTAATAGATAAATTATAATACCAGAAAAAGCAAAAGACCCTTTAGTTCTAAAGTTTCATTGAACAAAAATATAATAAGCTTTATAATATAATAAGCTAATATGCTCAGTAATCAATTGGATCATTCTCATTAGGATCTGAAATAGTTAACTAAATGATATTATAATGGAACAGTGCCGCAGACAATTTAACCTATAGACGACGCTTTACAGGAGATATGCTTTCGCCAAGGTTTGGCAGCACTGACCTCTATAATACCACTGGACTGGCTGTTGTCAACGTGCTTTTGTGGCTGCTTGATATTCGCCATTTTGGCGCTGTCCGCCGCTGTCGGACGTAGCGAGAGTTCGTGGTACTAAAACTAATGATGTCGATATAAAGATTTTTATTTTTTTATTTTTATTAATCAATAACCGTATCATCATAATTACTACTTATGTTATGTTAACAACGAAAATGCAAAATTACTTTACAGTAAACAAACACTTCTCGCTGTCATTTGCAATATACGTAAAAATTAGTTCTCGACCCTCTCGCAGGTGGCGCCTCAAATGGACACAAAAAAATTGCTGTCAAACGCTTGGAACAGCCAGTCCAGTGGTATTATAGAGGTCAGTGGGTATCCAAGGTAACCAAATTGACGTTTGCTTTGTGGACGATTTGCATTTTGAGCAACCTACATCTGTCTCTTTCTAATGTTGTTGTATAAGAAAATAGAAACGACTATATTAGTTCAGTTTAGACCTCCTTCTATGCTTTAGCTATTATTCTGAGCATTGACCTGTGGGCTGTGAGCACTGACCTCTATAATACCACTGGGACTGGCTGTTCCAAGAATTTGACAGCAATTTTTTGTGTCCATTTGAAGCGCCACTAGCGAGAGTCTCGAGAACTAATTTTGACGTATATTGCAAATGACAGCGAGAAGTGTTTGTTTACTGTAAAGTAATTTTGCATTTTCGTTGTTAATATAAGTAGTAATTATGATGATACGGTTATTGATTAATAAAAATAAAAAAATAAAAATCTTTAATCGACATCATTAGTTTTAGTACCACGAACTCTCGCTACGACCGACAGCGGCGGACAGCGCCAAAATGGCGAATATCAAGCAGCCACAAAAGCACGTTGACAACAGCCAGTCCAGTGGTGGTATTATAGAGGTCAGTGGCTGTGAGTTGTGACCATTGTTTTGACCATGGAGATTAGAGACCAGGAGGACCAAGGCCCTAGAATGTAGTGTCTCAGAAATATTGTCAAACCAAGGAGGCGCTGCGATCGCTATGTTGTCTCAATGCCTAACTTCACGTTGTCACAATAGTGACAGTACTCAATACTCATAAATAGCTAACTTCACAGATACTACTTACCGACGGCAGCGCGTTGTAAATTCTACACATTTTCAGAGACAGGCGGGTAATCCTTTAGTATGAACTATGAAGCGATGGTCCTCCTGGTCTTTAATCTCCATGGTTTTGACGTAAACATTTAGAATATAGTATACGTCTAACGTCAGTGTAACGCAAAGAGTATAGATAATATACTGGGAAAAGAGTGCCCTCTCTAGGAATATTTATGGAAATCAATTTGAAGCGCCATCTGCGTTTCCTAACTTAAACTAATGCTATATATAGGTAGCTATACGTAGGTAGCTATATATAGGTAGCTATACATAGGTAGCTATATATAGGTAGCTATATAGTTGCCTATATCTATTTATTTTGCCATTGATATATTTTGATTAACTGCTAGAACAAAGAAATAAATGAAACAACAAATGCAAGAGTAATCATTTATTGATAATACAGAATAAATTATATTGAATAATAATTCTTATACGTAATATTTTAGTTCATTTTCTATACTTTCTTAGATTTACGCGAATATTTGACAATTTAAATAAGACTACCTTTTCGGATTTTTTCAGGGTTTTAGATATCTCAAACATATTCTTGTTACACAGTGCCTATCCACAAAATTAAAAATGAATTTGCTTTCAATAACTCACACACCACAGAAAAGCGTATTTATCGCGAAATATCACTAAACTACAAACTACAAAATATTTACGATAATTCGGCACACTGCCGACACCGGACACAATAAAATAGTAAGTTTTGATAGTAAACGGAGGAATAATCTCGACTCAACGACTGATGAACAAAAAATACTAGAAAACGGAATAATATTATATTTATTATTTCATATTTGCAAATGCCAAATTGCAATTTGCAACTTGTATTTTGTATGTAATATGTATCCAGTATTGCTATAAAAATAACCAGTATTGCTATAAAAATAATGTTAGGAAGTGATTGTAAAAATGTTAATGCCATTTGGAATAAGTATTGATTGTTTTTTTTTTTTATTTCATACAGTATTTTTGTTCATAAAATAATAATCTAAAGTCTTTTATTTATCTATTTAATTAATGTGGTATAAATTACAATTAGTTTAGGATCGAATACATTTTTAGCGACATCTATCGGCGAATAAATAAGACGCAATGCATTTATAAAAGTTAGGAAATGGAGATGGCGCAACTTTCTTTAGAAAAATTAGCAATGTTCTTGAGTGTCCCCCCCCTGGTGTAACGTCACATTGCCACTTGCCCGTAGGTGAATATTAAAAATTAATTATAAATAAATCCTAAATGTTTATTGTGTGCTCAGATTAAGTGTTACCAAAACGGACATAACTGATTCGTAAAATTATATTTTTTTTCTACTATACTTTATATTCTAAATTTTAATACATTATCACTTTTTTTATTTTCTAATTCTTGAAGTTTTGCGGTAAAAATTGATAATTTATGCTTTTCAATTTAGAACAATAATAACTTGTTTTTCACATTATTCTTATCTTTCGCTCGTCGAGTAAAGTTCATTACACTAAAGATACCAACATTCACTGACTTGATACTTCATTTATCATTATTCGTTACTTTGTGTCGGAACGCCGCGTAGAATGGATCAACTGCGTTACGACGGTCGTGTTGCGGTGGTTACCGGAGCCGGTGGTGGCTTAGGTAAAGCCTACGCCCTCCTACTTGGCTCTAGAGGTGCTAAAGTGGTAGTAAATGATCTTGGAGGGGCAAGAGACGGTGTTGGAAAATCAAACTTTGCCGACGCGGTTGTGAAGGAAATAAAGGACAAAGGTTAGTTCATTTTGTGATCTGTATTTGCATATTGAAGTAAGAATATGTTACAACAAACTTATATTATGATTTGCATTTCCATGTTAATGACTAGACTAATAATGTTTGATGCTTATGGTGTTAATTGTTACTATATATTATTTTGGCTTAAAATTTCAAAGATAAGTTTATTCTTATTTTGTGAGTGCTAATTTAATTCTGTGAACTTGTACATACATATCATGCAAAGAGTATAAGTGGCAAAAACTACCATCATTAATTTTACTTTTTACTGTGAATATATAATTGAATGTGTTAACTAAATATTCAAAATGGAAATACACAATGAATTTCCTTTCTGAATATATTATTGGGTATTGCATGTATGCATTTAAAATATATATTTTACTTATTAGTTTTTATATGTAATAGTAACTTCATATTTATATTTATTGATATTAACTACTTTAAATAAACAACAGGATATTACAAAATGGTTAAAAAACTCTTAATGTTATTCGAAATAGTCACATTAAGTATATGTTTGATAGCTTTATTAATATTTTGTTAGATAATAATGTGTGATAAGAATTGATGAATTAATAGAAAATGGTGTATACAGTGTAATTTGAATAATACATAAATTATTATTAAAATATATATTTATATATCCTCATCATTGAAATGAAAAAATTGATATATAAAAGGAAAAATAATATCAAGAAAACATAATTATATTCTGCTTTTAAGTAGGGTTTCCCATAACATTGTTTTTCTTTATTGTGTTCCTTACATTCATAAGGTCTCCACAAAGAAATAATTAGGTATTCGTTAAAAATTTTCACATGAATTGTTAATTTTATGTTGGAAGTAACAAAAAATAATGTAAATAATATAAAAAGTATTGTAACATAAATTAAAGTTGAAATTCGGGAAATATATGGAGTAGGGTATATGCTTGACATTATTGTGCATATTTGTGTTGTATGGTTTTCATTTATTTACACAAATACTGCCAATACTTAATAGGTAGTGTTCTATAAGTGGGTGCTTCTAGGGTGTTTTAAAGCACTAAAATGCTTCTGGACAAATGCAGATTGTAACATAATATTATATGTTTAGGTGGAGAGGCAGTCGCTGATTATAACTCAGTAGTAGAGGGCGAGAAGATAATTAAGACAGCACTCGATAACTATGGGCGTGTTGACATACTCATCAACAATGCAGGCATTCTCCGTGATAGAAGTTTCCAGAAGATGGCAGATCAGGTAATGTATTTACTACTTTATATACACTTAGGTGCAAAACTGTCCCAACCATAGATGAAAATCGTACTTTTCGTAAAAAAAGTGTTAATTCTAAATTATAGAAAGTGAAGAAATTGAAAATGCATTTGCTTTATTTTAAATTTTAACTACTTTTATATTCATACATAATATTAAAGATAGCTATATGAATAATGTAAAACAGTTGACGTTTCAAACTTGAATTGAAATAAAGGTAAATTCTAAACCAATTATCATGATGCTAAGCTAACATACCTATACTATTAAAACTCTAGAGCCGAAAACATACATCCTTAAAAGAATTCTGTTATGTTGTAAAAATGAAATATGTTTTATCTTTTAATATCTTATTTTACCATGATCAAACATTGATATGATATCAGTTTATATTGTTGTACAAAATAAACTTACATAATACGCTTGACTCTGGTTTCTCTACTACTTTTTCGAGACTTTAGAAATGTTTTAACTATTAGTATAGATTTCACGGAAATAAGATAAATAAACATGTTGGGACATTATTATACACAGCGCCATCTAGTTCCATGGTGAGCTACAAGGCTTATGTTATAGATACCAGATAGTTAATGCACTACACTTAATAACTTTCATGACTGTAGTCTGTAGTACAAATATTCGTACTCAACAAATGAATGCCCCCAGTGGGACTCGAACCCGCGACCGTTGGCACACTCAGTAGGGTCACTAAAAACTGAGTCCAACGTGTGACAAGAGTATGTCAAGATATTTTTAGGTTTTTTCTGCTATATAATATGCATGTATAATACCTTCTCTTGAATCACTCTGTCGATTGATGAATACCACATTTGAATCGTTGCATAGTTTAAAAGGTCTATAAAGCGTACAGACGGCCGGCGGGAAGCGACTTGTTTTATACTATGTTATAGTTCTTAAAAAAACCAATGTTGTGTATCCAATTTTTGCCTTTATGTAAAAGTAATAAAATCTAAAAATTTAATTTTTAGTTAACTTATTATTCGAGTAAACATTCGGTACAGGAAAATATTTTATTCCCACGGGAAAACACAATAACTGGGTCTGTTGAATCATTCTTTCCTTACATAGCTTATACTGGTATTATATTGTTATTTGTTATATTGTCAACTAGGATTGGGATTTGGTCCATGCCGTTCACCTAAAGGGTGCGTTTAAAACTACTCAAGCCGCATGGGAAACATTCAAAAAACAAAAATACGGCCGTATCATAATGACTTCAAGTAACGCCGGCCTCCTTGGCAACTTTGGTCAGGCTAACTACAGGTAAATATACAGCATTTGTTATATTCATGAAAAAAAAAAGATATGACAATTCAAAAGAACTTGTAATAAATTTAAATAAAAAATATTCTGATTTGATTACTTTAAAATAATATTTATCTTTTATTTTCAATGTGTATAATTATTTTTCTACTTTTAGTGCTGCAAAAATGGGTCTAGTAGGTCTAGCGAGTACACTAGCAATAGAGGGAGCGAAGTATAACATTAAAGTGAACACCATAGTGCCGACAGCCGCGTCGCGCCTCACCGAGGACATCCTCCCCCCGGACATGTTCCAGGCTATGAAGCCTGAACTGATCGCACCAGTTGTTGTAAGTTGAATATAATTACTTATTTTATTATACATATTATTGTTTTTGAATGTACACAGCCCTTTTTAAAGTCCCACTGCTGGACACGGTCCTCCCTTCAACATGAGGGATATCAGGATATAGTCCACCATTCTGGCCAAATACGGATTGAAGGATAACTTTTATTCTATCATAGTACCTTATAGCGAGGATGAGTCCTCGCTACGATCAGGTTCTTCTCTAAATACACCTTGACGGTTACTGTATATTTCTCAGAAATGAGATATTTTCCAGCAGTAAAAAGTATCCTATATGTTAACCCGGATGGTTAACATTATTACTTTAATAAAAATATAGCCAGTTGGTTTCTCGTGGTCGATGTGGTCACAGATAGACAGGCGAAAATTCTAAAAACTGTAGATTCGGCCTCTGTATCAGATAATCTTCATATCGTATAATAATGACTTTTATAATTACATTTTCCAAAAAAATAATCCAATGTAGGATAGGATGTACATGGAGTATTTTTTTAGATTCAACTAAGTTAGAATTTTATTATTTGTATGATTATCCAAACTTTTGCTTTTGTAGTCACGTTGTTGTAATCAGGATGGTCACAATTGTTTTCCATTGTTATAATTCTAGATATCATGTTTATTAGGTCCAATATTTGTAATCGGAGTAATCCGAGACTTAAATATTTATCTTTGTATCGATAATTTATCTTACGGTTGAAAATGTCAAGGTGATGTTTTATTACTAAACTAGCCTTTCCCACGGCTTCACCCGCGTTCTAAAGGCTGGAAACCAATTGTTTTCCCAGTCGCGGTACCTCGCAGAGTTACAGGCGTCCCCCCCGACCCTCGGTCGACGGAAGTTCTCAAAAGCAATATTCTTTTCCCGTTTTTGCAACATTTCTCATTGATGCTCCGCTCCTATTGGTCGTAACGTGATGTAATATAGCTTACATCCTTCCTTGATTAACGCACTATCCAATACAAAAAGAAATTTTCAAATCGAACCAGTAGTTCCTAAGAATAGCGCGTTCAAACAAACAAACAAACTTCAGCTATATAAATAGTATAGATTAGCATAGAGTATATATTTAGATTTTAGTGTTTTTAGCGGTTGTTATGAACAATAACAATGTATAGCTAATAAAAAATATGATTTATACTTTTTTAATGTTTAAAATGATGTATACGCGTATAAATTTTACACTTAGTAACATGGCACTTCGATAATTATTGTAATTGCGTTAGGCTGTGGCCTGAGGGCCTAGACAATGTTACAATCGATTAGCGAAAGCGCTAGTAGAAAAGTCCAAAATGTATGGGTTTGACATATCACATATACCTTAGATATGTCACGTGATCTGTTGTCAATGAATAGATGATGGTAGACAATGTACTATAGCAGAGTCACGTTAATAGGTAACATTTGACGTCTGTCAGATTTATCTTCATAGTGAGGTGACCTGATAAAAAACATCGATTAATGTGAAAGAATCGATACGGACTTGAAACATATGTGAATTTTAAAAATCATCAGGCCCTTCCCTGTCCCATTATTATTTTTCTTTCTTAAATTTAAGGAGCAAAATAAGACAAGTACATAATTTAACAAAAAAATTGCATTTATTCAGTTGAACTATCAGAACTGTTATTAATATTGTCACCTTCATCACTGCTGTCACCACTCAGAGATATTATTAATTCATTTTCAATAATATTGTCTATTCTCACATCTCGTTCAAAATCTTGTAAAATTATTTTCTTTGTATTCTCTACGACTTTTCTCCAGTCTTCTGTAGTGACTTCTGCACACGCAGTTTGTAGCAGAGTCATCATTTTAGCAGTACTGAAGGGTGGTTCAGTATTGTTCCGCGCTGCATGACCCTTTATTTGTGCCCAAATAAGCTCGATGGCGTTATACTGGCAATGGTAGGGAGGCAATCGAATAACTTCGTGTCCATGCTCTAGGGCTAGTTCATCGATTACATAGCGGAGCTTGGACGGCTTAGTTGCTTTTACCAGTTTTAACAACTCCACTTTTAATAAAGTTGAACTTGCATCCACACCATTTCTTACCAGCCACGAGACAATCTCTTGCTTTTTACTTGCTTGAGTTGGTGGTTTATCAACTTGTACCGAATGATATGGTGCATTGTCCATTATAATTTTCGATGGGTTTTCTAAGCTGACTAGCAGCTTCTCAAACCACTCTTTAAAAACCTCAAAGTTCATTTCCTCATGGTAATCACTTGTAGTTTTAGAGGCGAATGCGAGGAGGCAGTCTGGAATAAAACCTTGAGAAGCTGGTCCCGCGTGACATATAATAAGTCTTCGGGCTTCTTTTCCCGATGGAACTTTTGAGGTGGAGGCCGTTGTATCATCGGTCCATGTCCGCGAAACCGTATGGTCCGCATTCAACCATGTTTCGTCAATAAACACGACATTGTCCCAATCTGTAATTTTATTTACTTGAATGTTACTCTCTTCAAAATAATATCGTAGCGTTCTAGAAGGATTTTCCGCTTGTCAGATTTTTTAAATATAAAACCAATCGATTACAAAACCTAGTTAGTTTCCTAAACCTTTTTATAATTAGTTAATATAGTTAATAATATAATTATGTTTTAATATAAACACAACGTGGTTATTAATTTATGGTGATATTTCTTCATAAGTAATCATTGCATTCCAATCAACTTATCACCTTCGATGTTTAGGGTAAATCCCTAGTGTTTAAAAAGAAAAAGGGTTAACTGACGCAACATTGTAACGACGTTCAATTCTTTAGATCAGAAATTGTTTATTATGTTTAGAATGGTTTATTAGTGAAAGCAAATCGTAAAATTACTCGAATCGATAATTATTACAATAAATATATAATCCTAATTGAAAAAAGTTAAGCGATTGTGCAGTTGTAACAAAACGAAAAAATATATTATTTTATGCCGCTGTTACAAGGTTACGTTGTTGAATTTTGATGAACTGTCAAATGTTACCTATTAACGTGACCCTGCTATAATATACATTCATTTCAATTATTAGTGATTTAAAGTTCAAGATGCATACGCTGCGTTTAAGCGATGACGATTGTAGAAATCGAATCGCTTCATAACGAATGCCGGTTGTCTAAAGGCCCTGATCCCTCTCGTATTGAAGGGAGGCCCGTGCCCAGCAGTGGGCTGAATTACAAGTATATAATTCATGATACCTACTATAATGTTTTATTTTTAAACGTCTATTGTAATTTCTTACATTATTTTTCGAATAAAAATGGCTTCACAGATTATGGTCAATGTCATGAACCAAAAAACTTTATGATTAAACATATCCATGTTTATTCATAAAGTTTCTTTCTGTATAATCATGACTAAGCAATATTTTTGATATTGCTTCTGTTGTCAAGAATAGTTAGGAAAACAATTACAAAGTGTAATTGCTAACATCTTCTGCTATAGGTCTAGAGGTGCCAGGTTCGATTCCCGGTTGGACCTAGTATAGTTATTACGGGACAATAGAAAAGTTTTCATATTAATATAGTAATCCCACTCCCCATCCCTTCCCCTGTCCTTCTCCCTCCTCCCTCCCTCCCTTTCCTAAAAGGCCGGCAACGCATTTGCAAGCCCTGCAGATGTCTATGGGCGGAGGTGATCACTTCCCACCAGGTAAGCCTCCTGCCCGTTTGCTCCCTTTGTAGCATAAAAAAAAGTAAATGAGTAAAACTATTGCTGTAACATTAAAAGCTCGAGATTTCGTTAACTGCAACGCGCGGCTCTTAATTAGGTACATACCTAAAGTAAATTACCTTGAATTAAGATTGTAAAGTCAAGTTTTTTGCAACAAAAATTTGTCAGATGACTAAGTTAACCTTAACGTGAAGATTGAAATGAAAAAAAAACACGTATTTGTGAATTATATAAAAATATTACGCGTCATAGTATTATTAACCGACTTCAAAAAAAGAGGAGGTTATATGTTCCGATGTATGTATTTTTTTTATGTATGTTCACCGATTTCTCCGCCAATTGTGGGCCGGTTTCAAAAATTTTTCTTTTGTTCGGTAGGGTATAGTTCTGAGGGGGTCCCATTATCACAAAATCAGGATCTGATGATGGGATCCCAGGGAAATCCAGGGCAACTTTCAAAATTTATAGGCACCTATTATGTTTTTGATATATTTTCTAAAGCTGTTCAAGCCATGCTTGTTACCTTCGGGTAGCAGCCGAATGGGCCGGCACGCCCCGTATTGTACCACTCTCTCACAGAAGACCGGCGTGAAGTGGCAGCTATGCTGTCGCGTTTCGTCCGGTAAGTGAGAGTCCGGGAGGCCCACTCCCCATCCCTACTCCCGTCCTTCTCCCTCCTCCCTCCCTTTCCTGAAAGGCCGGCAACGCATCAGCAAGCCCTGTGGTGTTGCAGATGTCCATGGGCGGAGGTGATCACTTACCATCAGGTGAGCCTCTTGCCCGTTTGCCCCCTTTGTCCCATAAAAAAAAAAAAAAAGCATTTGCGTCTGATATCGTCATCTCATGTGATGAGCTGATGATGGAAGGTAGAATTCTTCAAATGTTATTTTTTATCTGTGTTCTCCGATTTATGCGTGAATTGCGGGCCGATTTCAAAAATTTATTTTTTGTTTGGTAGGGTATACTTCCAAGATGTTGCCATAGTCACCAAGTCACGATCTGATGATGGGATCCCAGGGAAATCGAAGGCAACTCTCAAATTTTATAGGCACTTATCACGTTTTTCATATATTTTCTAAAGCTGTTTAAGTATTTGCGTCTGATTATCATCATCTCCTGTGGTTGAGCTAATGATGGAAGGTAAAACTCCTCAACGGTTAGGAGTTAAAAGAAAATTCTTTCAATATTATACGTAATTATAGACCGACCGATAGTTAAATTCTTTCAGTCTCTTATTAACCGACTTTAAAAAAAGGAGGAGGTTCTCAATTCGTTGGGGACTTTTTTTATGTATGTTCCCCATTACTCGAAGATGGCTGGACCGATTTGGAAAATTCTTTTTTGTACATAAACAAAATAAGTATCTACTTTCCGCTAAAAATTTGAAAATAAATTATTTTTAACAAAAAACAAAAACCGACTTCAAAACTAAACAAATCTTAACTAAAAAGTAGAAAATAATACTTTTAAGAACTTCGTTAATTTAGAAGTCGGTGCCAGCCAAAGCAAAATAACCTTAAATAGACACATATTCGATTAATCTATATCTATATTTGTAAACATAATCAAAATACCGTTCGAAAGTCCATTGCAAAGGCAAGATAAATCTATCAGTCTTGGCTGGCACCGACTTCAAAATTAACGAAGTTTTTAAAAGTATTATTTTCTACTTTTTAGTTTAGATTTGTTTAGTTTTGAAGTCGGTTTTTGTTTTTTGTTAAAATAATTTATTTGCATTATGTATTTTAAGTATATACTTATTTCTTACTTCAACTTCAACATCAACTTACTTATGAAAAACAAATTGTTCTTACGTATGGAAGTCTACCCGATTTGTTTGCATTTGTAATTTTTAAATTCCTGCTCCAGTCTCTTGGGTAGTAGCATGATGATATGCCTTCATTGCATCGGATTACTAGTAACTGAGATTAGTACGTTTAAATAAACAAGCAAACAAACAAGTTCATCCTGTAATATTAGTATTGATTTTTTTTTATTAATTAGGCGTACATGGTTCACGAGTCTTTCGAAGCTAGCGGCGAGATCATCGACTCCACCCTCGGCTTCGCTTCGAAGGCACACCTTGTGAGGTCGAATGGCGCTCCTTTAAGGTAAGTCCTAAAAAAATTTTTTTGTATAAGTATGTACATACTACATATAATATTTATTAACATGGATTTATATAAATGTTACAAACAGACACTTAAATTTTGTTTACATATTGTATAGATTTTATTCGAATCTTTAAATTACTTTTGTACTTTAAAGTTTAATGCTTTAATTTTTAATAATCCGTAGTTTCAGCGTAAACACAAACTTTATTACATTTATGTTTATAATAGAAGTTTGACTAAAAAGTATTCTTAACAGAAATAAGCCATCAGACCCAGTGACAATAGAGTCAGTGAAGCAACATTGGCAGGATGCTGTGAATATGAACAATGCTAAGCGCATCGATAAAATCGCCGAAGTTACTATCGACTTGGTTCAAAAACTACAGGTACCTATGTAGATATTTAAGGTGTTTTTCTTTAACCTATATCAGTCCTAGATATATTTCTAATACTGTATATTTTTTACCGATTTCGAAAAGTATAGGTACTTAGTGTATTTTTGTGTATGGACTATGGTATATCATTCCTAATAGTTAACGGTTTTTAATTATTTTTCATCGATATGTAGTTTTTACTCAAAAGTGGACCAATAGTGTGAAATAATTGGTCAAGTCCATATTTCTTTTAATTGTTCTCAAATTAATTTTTCTTAAATGATTATAATGTCTCGCCTGTCCTTATCCGAGTAGTTAAAAAGTAAACAATAAAACGGTATTTACCACTCTCTCACAGAAGACCGGCGTGAAGTGACAGCTATACTGTCGCGTTTCGTCCGGTAAGTGAGAGTCCGGGAGGCCCACTCCCCATCCCTACTCCCGTCCTTCTCCCTCCTCCCTCCCTCCCTTTCCTGAAAGGCCGGCAACGCATCTGCAAGCCCTGTGGTGTTGCAGATGTCCATGGGCGGAGGTGATCACTTACCATCAGGTGAGCCTCCTGCCCGTTTGCCCCCTTTGTCCCATAAAAAAAAAAAAATTATTATTGTTATCAATGAATTATCATCAAATATTGATATGAAATATATTGTTACTCTTACTAGTACAATCGATATCCATATCCAATAGAATAATATGAAATATATTCCATTTATATATCAAAACGCGGTATTATGTAAGGAGTTAAAGTCCTTATGTCTTCATGTTATGGCGAACTAATTTCCTGTTTACTGCATCATAATTAAGGAAAACCTAAACATCTGTACAGTTAAGGAAAATATATATCAAAGTTTCAAGTTACTCCAAAGAATAGCTTAAATATGGGTCTAATTGTAACTAAGATTAACATTGGATATACATATAAATTTTGAATTTAACTAATCATAATATCTTAAATTGAAGATTTCTTAATATTGATTTTATAAATACATATTTTTTTTCGTTTTGAACTATAGTCATATAAATATAATATGCCTAACATATATAAAGAGGCTAGATAAATACTGTCTTTATATTTTTTAAATAATTTGGAGGTTAAATTACGAATAAATTAAATCCCAAAAATAACTAAGAATACTATGATGTTGTATGCTTACAATCATTAATTTACGGTCTGTTTGCGTTATATATTATAAAAAATAAATATTATTTATTTAAACATTGTTTTTATTAGGATTTCGAAGAGCGCAGCAAGTTAGACAGCGAACGTCCTTCATACTGGGGTTCTTATAAATACAACTCTAAAGATCTGGTCTGCTATGCACTTGGAAGTAAGTTTTTAAATGCTTTTTTATCTTCACTCGTATTTAAATAATCAACAAAGAAAACGAGAATATATTGTTAATGATTCATGATTATAAATATTTTATAATAATTCAAGTAAATATTTTTATTTTTATTTTGCTGAAAGTATTATTTTGCTTTATATAATAATGTATAAGTGTTCGTAAAAAAAGATACAAATGCCTGCCAAAAATATGTAAAATTCATTTTTTGATTTAATATGTATAACATAAATATTATTTTAACGCATACAACAATAGGGCATTTCACTCCATTTGAAAAACAATATAAAAATATATTATTAAGATAGCTTAGGCAAAATGCAGTCGGAAAATGTTCGTTTTAGTTCATAATATATAATAAATTTTAAAATTAAATTTTCAGTTTTTTAATCTGTTTTTGAACACCACGAAATAGTAGCCGCCATGTTATAACGTCATGTGGCTGTGTAAGCAGAAATGAATCCATAATTTCGTCATTGTCTTTACATTAGTATTTTTGCATTCAGGTACAGCACACAAACGATAAGTAGAATAATAACTCATTTTTAAAGTATAAATAATTATCAATTTCATACAAATTATATCAGCGCATTTGTTTACAAGGCCATCTGACGTCATGATCACAGAGCAATATGGCGTCCACAAATAAATTTTTTGACACTAGTCGATTGAATAAAAATTTGGTGATTTTTTTTGTAGTTTATTAGCACTACTGAATCTTATTGAGCCACTTTTCAAAAATGGGTGTTACACCCCATTTTTCATAAATCTAAGTAAAAAACCCTATAAACAACTCCCTTTAAACATGCATTAAAATTTGAAAATTAATCTATTTAAAATAAATTAACGTAAATATAAGAAATTATTATTATCATCTATAACACATTATAACAAACATGACTATTCCAGTCGGAGCGTCAGTTGTGAACGAGTCCGACCTGAGGTTCCTGTACGAGAGCCACGAGAACTTCACCGCGCTGCCCACCTTCTTCATCCTCGCCGGCATGATGATGGAGTCCCCCATCGTCTCCCAGTCCATGCCGCCCGGCAAGTTCGCCGACTTCACCAATGTATGGCATATCTGCTTATTAGGCATACACAAGCACACGCTCACACACACACACACACACACGCAAATGCGCACACATCACACATGCAAATGAGCACACACGCACGCAAATGTACGCACAAACACACACACGTATGCAAATTCGCACACACACACGCCCGCACGAAAATGTACGCGCACTCGCATTGCAAAAAGCATTTCAAAGGAGACTAAACTCTAAGATTTACTTTTTCCTTCTCAATGAATTCTATTAAATCATGATTAGATTTGGTTGAAATTGACTTCCTGAATCCCGTTATGTTTTGTTTAGATTCTACACGGAGAGCAATACATAGAGTTCCTGAAGGACTTCCCCGGGACCGAGGGAGAGTTCACAGTACGAAATTATGTAGTGGATATGCTCGACAAAGGCTCTAGCGCTGTTGCTATTGTCAATAGTAAGTAAATTATTTTTCCTTATCCAGGACATATTCATATAGAGTATGTACTAATAAAAACAGTTGTTTGCATCCTAAGTTGATTTTTATTTGGGAATTATCACGAAAAAATAAAAATTAATTCAAATAAATGTCAATAGATGACGTCAAATGTATTTATTTGTTATAAATATTGTGTTAAATTGACATAATAAAAAAAGATGCCATAATTGAATATTACTTTAAACAAAATTTGAAGAGAAGTGAAGTTAAATAATGCGCTGATAATTGAAATTGAAAATATCAGCAATCAGATTTGTAGGCTATTTTTTTTTAATTAAATTGCAGGATGTACTTTTTGTTGTATTTACCACACATTAATTTGCAAGTATTATTTTACATATTTATTTTGTTAAAAACAGTAACTCTTTATGAATCAGCATTTATTATCTATTCAATCCAAATAAATAGGCAAAATTAGCGATGTCCAATTTCTTTGTATGGGATGAGGTATATGTATTAGTGTAGTATTATGAGGTCTGTGGTTATATATGTTACAGTTAAAACCTGTTCTCAGTTACAACGCGTTTTAACTAGTCTAAAACTAGTTTCGACGAAACGACGACGAATTTCGTCATATCATATAAAGTAGTACGACGTTTTTACAAAAAGTACTAAGAGTAGCTTATCGTAATTTAAGAAATAGTTGATCTGTGAACAAATTTCATCACAACCTGTATGTTGTTTCATCGTGAAGGTGTAAAATAACAGTGGTGTGATTATACATTATCTTCTTTTAGTTGTGAAAGTGAGATAATTTTTTTATTTTTGTAAATAATTTATCGCAATAATAAAAAGATATAGGGCTTAATGATATTGTTTATTGATAGATGTATATGTTTTGTTTTCTCAGTATCTTAAGAATTCATAGCTTTATATAGATAAATGTATCGTAAACAAAAATAAGTAGATAAAAATTGGTATTATTAAAATTCAATTGAACATTTATGTTACTAGGGGAGATAATAGAATTGAATATACATATTATTAAATTATAAAACTATAATAGTCATAAATACGGCGGTTGTAAGGTTTAAAACTGTTTATATACCCATAACACCGACATATATGCATATAACAGTGAAACTTTTAAAATGTGGCATATAACCTTCATCCATTCCCGTCTTCAACCAGAGCCGGCGTTAGGCCTACCTGCGCCCTGGGCGAGATTTTCTACGGCGTCCCTGTATCGATCGTTTCTGTGAACTCAACTGTTACTATTTACTACGTTTAGAAAATTTACGGGCCGCTGGCTGCACCTCCCCCGGCGCCCTGGGTGGTCGCCTTACCGACCCCTCCGTAACTCCGGCCCTGTCTTCAACAGTATAATTTGTTTTCAGGCGAAATATACCAGAATAGGGAGTTAATAGTGCGCACACAACAGCACATCTTCGTACTAGGCCAGGGGGGCTTCAACGGCCCCCGCAATAGTAAGGTGGCGGTGGGCGTGCAGGCGGTGCCGGCGCGCGCGCCCGACTGCGTCGTGGAGCAGCGCACTGCGGAGGACCAGGCTGCCTTATACAGGTACTGGCTAGTCTGAGGTCAGGGTACTGACTATTCTGAGCTCAGGGTACTGACTATTCTGAGGTCAGGGTACTGACTATTATGAGGTCAGGGTACTGACTATTATGAGGTCAGGGTACTGACTATTATGAGGTCAGGGTACTGACTATTATGAGGTCAGGGTACTGACTATTAAGAGGTCAGGATACTGACTATTTTAAGGTCAATCCGGAGGTCCTGGTTTGAAACCCGGATTGTGCCAAGTTGTATAAATCAGAGTGACAGTCCTGGCTGGTGACAAACTTTATGACAAGCTTTATTTTGAGATGTTTTCGGTAACAGGAGATGGAAGTTATTGTTTCACTCCAGTGCCGAAGCCGTCAGTTCTGCGTCATAAATCTCTTCATTTATGTCGAAGTTTGATGAAATAAATAGTGATCTTGTGTTTCGTACACCTGTGCGTTATAATATCCTGCGCGTCTGGCTAGACTAAGTGAGGTAGATTGTCGTCTAATTCAGCCAGGATAACATTATTACTGTTCATCAGGTGTTCTGTAATAACAGAAGTTCCCTATACAATGAAGCAGGATATATGGAGGCAAAAATCAGGAGCGCGGAACATCATATTCCCGAAAGGGTTTATTTATTAATATTCCAATATAACAACTAAGTTCAATCTCATACAAAGTATGAGCATCATGATTACACCAAATAGTACTTACTCAATAATACTCTGTTGATATTGCAGATATTGCATAAATATTAGATTGCAGGTAGTTGTTATATAGGTATATTTGTACAAAATGTATTAAATAAAATTAACTCATTTTATTTGTAGATTGTCAGGAGACTTGAATCCACTCCACATTGATCCAAATGTAGCAACTGTAAGTGGTCACCCTAAGCCGATCCTGCATGGCCTCGCGTCTCTAGGCTTCTCTGTGAGACATGTTCTTGCTAAGTAAGTATTTTTCTTATAGTTCTACTAAGATTTTTGTTTAAAACCACCTCCCAGAGTTTTAAAGAAAGTGAAGTAGTAGTTAATAAAATTGAGTTCAGTTAGAAATATTTATATGGCTTTTATAATTTCGTTACATATATGCTATGCTATAGATCTGATGAGATCCAGATTTAAATCTGATCCATCGGTTTACTGTTCTAGCTTGTTATTTTGTCTATTGCTGTAATAAATTACATGCAAACAAATCTCAGGAGTAGAATGTCTTTTTACTGATCAATATCAATCTTTTTTCCTTATTATATGCGACGTCTAACTCCACTAACTCCACGAAAACAAAAAAATTGTCTAAATTTAAATTCATCTGAGTGTATTTAACAGGTACTTATGACAAACTATAATTAAAATTAAAAAACATGTTTCTATCAGATACGGAGGCAACGAGCCCTCTAACGTGAAGGCAATAAAGGCGAGATTCGCGAAGCCGGTGCTGCCGGGGCACACGCTGTGCACCGAGATGTGGGCGGAGGGCGCGCGCGTGCACTTCCAGACGCGGCTCAAGGAGACCGGCAATGTTGTCATCGCAGGTATTACACACAATATACATTACTATCTTAGGTTTATGCGAATATTTGTCATTATAAATGAAACTATCTTTTCGGATTTTGTTGCGTATTATTTTTTTTTTGATTTCTCTTAAAACTTGCCTGGTTCTCTCCCGTGACCAAGGTTGCTGTAGCATTCGAAATGTCGGCAGCCAAAATCAAAATGATTTCGCGAGAAAATCCAAACATACAACACACTATATATAATTTTGTATGGTTGTATGGATGTATGTATGTATGGATGTATGTATGTATGCATGTATCTATTAAATATTAGGGGATCACCACGCTGGGCAAGTGCGGGTTGATGGTCTTCACATGTCTTTGGAAAATTTTGCTAAGTTCTCTGAGACATACAGGTTTCCTCATCATCATTTCCTTCACCATAAGTTAAGTGGTAATCCTGTGGAGAATTTCTATTCACTAGGTGGCTTTAGATGCCATGACTTAGAGCACAGACTTGCTAAGGAATCATATGCTTTATTGTTGCTTCAGGCAGATTTTCTTTATTCGTACATTAGTTAATACAAAATAAATAACTTTATTATATTGCTACAATTCCTATTTAACAGGAGCCTACGTCGACTTAAAGAATGTAGTCAAAGATGGCGTCCCATCCGCTCCCGCCAACTCTGGGCAGTCATCAGCCACATTAAAGAGCGACTCGTTGTTCGCGAAAATCGAAGAAGGCATCAAAGCTAACCCTGACAAAGCCAAGAGTGTCGGGGCCGTCTACTTATACAATATTACTGAGAATGGAAAAACTATCAAACAGTGGAGTAAGTCAACTATAATTATAATACACATGACATGACATAGTTATTTTTGGTTCTTATTAACATAAGTTAACAATAATTACATATAAAAACTAAATAATAATAGTTTAAATGAGACTATGAAACAAATAAATAAATATAGTCTTGTATTTAAATATGGTAATACCACACTTCAGTGTTTGTCAGTACTTCAAAGTTTTTAGTAAATAATTGATACTACATAATATTATATTAAATGTTGTACATTGATACCTAGGTTGTATACAACAAAAAAAAATTCCACCTCTTTTTTCCAAGCTATTTAATTAGCTGATACGTATTGCTGTAAAAAAATCATATTTTATTTTATTGAATATGCACAATGTACAATTAATTTTTACATTTTAGAAGGTTTAAAAAAATGAAACAAATAAAATATTAATCATTTTATATACTTCCAATAGCTTTAGATTTGAAGTCAGGGTTGACAGTGTACCAGGGCGAACCGAAGACAGGAAAAGCAGACACTACAATGACGGTATCAGATGACGACCTCATAGAGATAGCGGCAGGCACTCTCAGCCCTCAAGTTGCCTATTTGAAGGGGAAAATAAAGATATCTGGCAACATTATGCTTGCTCAGAAATTAGGACCTTTGCTCAAGAGTGGTGCTAAATTATAATAAAAAAAAATAATTTCCAAATTAAATATCACAATAATTACTTGCTAATTATTATTCTTTATTAATAAAATTTTAATTGTTAACATCAGCATGAAGATTAATTTTAAATAAAATATATATTTGTAAGGTTGAGTCGGTTCTCGGTGATGGAGATTTAGTTGGTGTTTTTTTTGGGATATATAATATATTTATGTATTTCTTTTGTTGCCAGGATCTGCTTAATTATTACTTATATGTGTAGGATATATAGATTAAAGCACTACTTATGTAGAGTTTAAAATAATTTTGTTATGGATTGAGACCTTTTATGTAATGTTTTTATCATGTTGAAAGTTTTATGTAATAAATAATACTCTTGAAAATATTATATAACGTCACAGGAAATACTATATTTTATAACTACTTGGATATATAAGTACAAACTAAGTCCAGACAATGGATTGGAATATTTTAGCGCATTATTACAATGTTATGCTATTGGAATTATTTTCTTAAATCACGATCAATTTTAAGACCTAGGCGGGTAGTCTCGACAAAGTTTGTCATCGAAATTGTATCGATTATAAGTGTCGTTACGTCGTAATTATCAATGTAAACAATATTAAAATCATTCATAATTACGACAAAACGATACAATATCGATGACAAAATATGTCGAAACTGCCGGCCCAGGTTAGTTATTTAGGTTAAGAGATATTGGTAATTGTAATGTTCTATTTTTATATTATCATTGTTATTCATTCCAGAGTATGTAAAGGTGAGGGAATTATAAAATTATTTCTATACATTATTTTTTCATTATCATCCCTTGTCATTTTTTATGTCCATGAGAAGTAGAATAATATATATCGTCAGCCCTTTTTAACGTCCCACTGCTGGGCACGGGCCTCCCTCAGTACGAGGGGGATCAGGCCATAGTCCACCGCGCTGGCCTAGTGCGTGTTGGCGAACTTCACATGTCTTACGAAAACTTGCTAGGTTTTCTCAGACATGCAGGTTTCCTCACGATGTTTTCCTTCACCGTAAAACAAGTTTTAATCAAATAATTAATTAAAAATGTAAACCCGAATCACTCGTATAGGTGTACAAGCGAAAGTGTTACCGCTGGTCTACCACTGCCTTTAGTGTAGAATAATATATACCTGAAAAAAAATCTGTTACTCTTTAAATAAAGAAATCATCATAATTGATATAACACTATTTTGCCCTGTAGTGTATCGACTTTGCCTCACTAGATGCATCATCATTATCGGATAAATAGTTTAGAACGCATGGAGACTGGAGCACAAAAAAACATTCAGTTTTATGTATTTATACATATTATAAAACAAAGTCCTCTGCCGCGTCTGTCTGTCTGTTCGCGATAAACTGAAAATCTACTGCACCGATTTTCATGCAGGTTTCACCAATGGATAGAATGGTTCTCCAGGAAGGTTTTAGTATATAATTTGTCAAGGTTATGTATACATTGGCTAAAATATAATGATATATGTTGGAGGTGTCGGAAAAAATAAGCCGTCTGGGAGCTTTCAACGAAAAAGCTGCCTAAACCCTTTGAGATATAACAAAATGATGTATGGTGGAATTGTGTATCTTATATAGGTCTACAGAAAAGTCCGCGATGGCATATGTCGCGGCTCTTAAGGATAACATACTATATCGAAAAAAGTTAGGAAATTAAAAAAACTTTATAAAATTAACGGCGTTTGACGTATTATGTTATGACTAGGGCCCGGATTAATATGTAAATACATATTTTTAATTTACATGATTTTCGGTCTCGAATGTGTTCTCTATATCGATTATCATATATAGATTGTGAAAAACTAATTTTTATTTTCCATATTTTTCCATATTTCATGGTTAAGTCCATATTTTACAAAAAAATGTTACAATCATCCATATTTTCGATTTTTATATCACAGAACATCAGTTAATTCACAAAAATTGATATAATTTTACGTGTTTGCATTCTCGCCACCACACGGCCTCGCGTGTTTCATTTCTCTCGCGTATTATTTGACGTAATTTGATTTTTGATTCTTTAACTTCATTTATTTCACATTATCTGCCCCCGCGCCGTGGTACAAGCGAGTAGCGGCTAGCGAGCGCGCGCGGCGTAATAGCGTAATAGGAAAAAAGTTTCTGAAGCGGAAGGCCGTAATGCTGAAATAGCTAAACAAAAACTAAAGTATATTTTAGACAAAAATAAAGGATTTGATTGTCTAAAAAAAATTAATAAACTTCTGTGCGGAAGTTTTGAGGGTACTGCAGACGTGCCTTACACAATTACGGAACTAAGCGTCTTTAAGTATGCTCCCATTACAATATCATGTGACGTGGAAAGATCTTTCAGCCAATATAAGGCTATGTTAGACCAAATCGACAGAGTTTTAATTTCGATAATATAAAAAAGCATGTGATTGTGTACTGCAATCAATTTAATAAGTCAGATTTAGTGGAAGATTAATAAAACTTCATTTGTTAATTTGTATTAGGTACCTAAACATTTCGCTATCTTTTTATATATTTTTTTAATGTAACTTGTAGTTACTGTAGTCATTTTTCACAATAAACAATGTTTAATATGAAAGATATTCTTATTTTATACTCCATATTTTTTCCATATTTTACATTTTTTGATCCATATTATATGTACATATTTTGAATTTTTTAATACATATTTATCCGTGCCCTAGTTATGACCATTGTCATGGTGCGTGCAATGTAATTCCTATAATCAAGTCAAATATATACCGGGCGGTGCGAAGTAAATATATACAACACGTGCCTAGGACACACGAACACGGTACACGGACGAACCCGAGCGAAGCGAGGGTGAGCACCTAGTATTATATATGTCGTAGGATAATTTGATAAACCGAGTTTTTGCAAAAACTCTAGGGATATCGCGAAAATACGGATAATTAGGCAATGTCTATGATATTTCTCAATTTTACTGAAAAAGGATAGGGTTTTTGTAAGAACGCTACTCGCTTTAGTAAGATTGCGAATAGAATCATTGGCTATTATAAATAAAGCGCACTTATTGGTCAATTGGATCGACCAAAACAACGTGTTATCTGATCTCATTGCTGGTGAAATCGGCTTGCCTATTCTTAGAGCAGTCTCCCACTTTTTCTTCATAATTTTGTCTTTTGGGAACAAATGAAAACTTATTCCCGATTCTCCATAAGTACTACATTGAGGAACGCAACAATATTTCGTATTTCTGCTTTTATTAGCAACGGGTTTCTGTATGTAATCGTGATCCATCTTACTATGTTTAAAGCTAAACTCTTAACTCTCTATGAACAGCTATAAAGTTTTAAGTCTCTATAGCAAAGTGTCGTTCTTAGACAACTTCTTGATTTCGCTGCTAGAGGCGCGCGGATAATCCTTGCATCGCCAATATAAGAATTATCTTTCTCTTAAAAGGTCCAAAGTTTGTATTTTATTTAACTAAAATATTAAGAAAAATCCTATATCACATTGCCTTTTCTTACGCTTTATAACTCTATGACAAAATATTTTAAATTTACAAGGAACCAATCACAAAAAGAGTTGGCCTATAAACCAAAATCAAGCCTGTCAGAGATAAGTACATATATTCAAAGTTACTAAAGCAAATAGTGTTTTCGCAAAAACCCTATCCCTTTTTCAGTAACATTGAGAAATATCATAGACATTGTCTAATTATCCGTATTTTCGCGATATCCCTAGAGTTTTTGCAAAAACTCGGTTTATCAAATTATCCTACGACATATACATTCTTTAAGCAAAAAAATATTCAATATAAAACTATTAGCTATTGCGAACAGCGTTTTTTTAATAAAAATTTACGTAATTTTACTGATGATGGGATAATATTATTGGGACCTTTATCAACGCAAATAGCACCCAAAACATTGATTGCTAGAATTTTTGTCTGTTTGTCTGTGCGTTTGTGCAGGCTGATCTCAGGAATGGCTTATCTGATTTAGATATGGTTTTCACTAATATATTGTGGTAAGTTTTACTTAACATTTAGTGTTAGTTTCATGTCAATCGGTTCATAAATAAAAAAGTTATGCCAATTTAAAGAATCACGACGAACATTTGTTTTTATTCTTTTTCTTTCTCTGTTCAGTAGCATTGACTGAAACTTTACTAAACTTCATATTAATAATGGTTTATGTATAATTATGATTATACTTATAATAAACTAGCGACTCAATCTCGCTTCGCTTGGATTCGTCCCTAGATTTACCGCAAGCGAAGCTGCAGTTCCGCTAGTAGGTTCCGCTAAAATACTAATTTAGCTGAATCTGTACATTAAATATTTTTTGAAAATGTAATTGAAATAGTCATTATTAATGATATTGAGGCCGAACCTATAGTTTTTATAATGTCAGTCTGTCTGTCTGTCTGTCTGTCTGTCCGTCTGTGACCACTTCACAAGAAAGCCACATGACAGATTTTAATGAAATTTAATATGATGATAGATGGCTATTCGGGTGAACATACTTATAGGTTACTGGAAAATATCTCCTTTCTGAGAAATCTCAACCAATCGTTACAATGTTTCACTAGTTAGGCTATAAGAGTAAAAAATTGTGTTAATGAATATGATATATAGTAGTGGTAACAAATAATGATGGCATGTCGCGAAAGACATTAAAATGTAAATGAGCTTTACATATTTATTTTATTAATGACAAATGTCGTGACGCACTGTAGTAGGTAAGTAAGTTAAGACTGCTCGCCAATTCTTTTTTTGAGACATTTGTCCCGTCTGATGAAAATAGCGCTTGTAATAGCCCTCCTCACGCAAACACCTAAGTGTAAGTGACGAAAACTGCGACCGACTGCGTAAAAAGTGAACTAAAACGAAGAGTATAATGTAGTCAGAGGCATAATGTATAGGTAGACCTACATGTTTTAGAATAGCTGCGTGTCTGTGTTTGTATAATGCTATGTGACCCGATTGCATAATACTATGTTCCTTCGTCAACTTGTTCTCTTTTTTTAGTACCCTTTATACGCATAACGCAGTCGGGTTTTTTAACCGATTTCAAAAAAATTGCATACTGCAATGTAACCGATTTAAAATGAAATAAGATTATGTACTTCTAAGTTCTATATTAGAGCACAAAAGTAATTTATAAAATGCAATGTTAAAGTAGCTAGGTACTTTGAGCCTATGCTAAAAGTAGCTACCTACTTCGAAAAAAAGGTAAAAAATAAAAACCCTTCATTGAACTAAAAACCCAACGTCTTTGGTTAATGAAAACATTAACTTTACATTTTAGGTTAATTATGTCATTCATTATATTTTAAGTTTTAGAATTCAAGGATTTCTTATCTTCAAAAGAGTGTGCAATATTTTATTTTAAAGTGAAATTAAAATAAAAACCTTATAAATAAAAAAGATAACCCAAAGAAACACATCTCAGTTCATGTGTAACTAAGTAGGTGCCTACTTACTTTACTTTTACTTCTACTTCTTACTTTATTCCTAAGATTGATTTTAGCATTTGTGGAAAAAATAGATTTCAGTAATAAAGAAATTGTACTTTTAAAACTATTTTTAAATTGTTAAAACTCATAGTTTATACATTCAAAGTGTTAGAGATTTAAGCATATAAGATGTGCTAGTAGACTCCTAAGTTATACTTATACATTTATCAAAAATCATGATTACAGTAAAAATGTCTTTTCATCGAGGATTAAGCGAGGCAAGGGCGGCAGCTTATACGATTAAATATAAGACGCTTATATAAGGTAATTACAAATATTATATCAATCTTTCAAACGTATATATAACGTGATTAAGACAGTAAAATGTCTATTATTTCACACAAATTTCAAACAAATATTCTATTAAATTAAGACGTAAAGAAAAAGCTCTACAACTGGTGCCCAACACGCAATCCGGTGCTTATGAACCGATGCCGCGGGCATGAAATCACTTCAATATCCTCCCGCCGTAACAACTAACAACTCAATCAACGCAATTTTAAAATAAACCGTTTTTTATATAGTACAAACGTCGGCCGACCGAACAAAAAATATGCCCAGACGAAGGTCTCAATAATGACTTTCTCGAGAACTTGTTACACATAAACAACTCACGAAGTATAGCTGCGTGTTTGCTAACGAATTTGAACCTTAAATATACATGCGACAAAATAATAACAAGTTTATATAAAAGAAAATAAATCCTGGATGTAATAAATATGGATATATTAATTACTACTTTTGAACATTCAACTTGATGGTAATCTGAAAAATAATAACTTTCTCAGCGACATATCCTAAGAAGATTAATAGATCGTCTGATCTTAACTCATAGCAAAGAATCTGAAGACCGGTCGGAGTATTACAAGTAAATAAAAACAGGACATCTCAATTCCGTATAGCTTTATCCCAAAGGTCCGGCGGGGGGCGGGGAATGTGGAAGCTGTCATCTGCGGCCGGAGTACTCCGAGTCCGACTCACAACTCAAATCCAAGCGCGCGCGCGTTCTTGTCGTACGTGAGTTGCGTCCGCGCGTACATGTGTACGACGGTAAACTTTTGACGAACTCTGTGAAACTATAACCCTTAAGTCCCTCAGTTTGTGATGTTCTGTTCGTGACTGAATCAGTGCTATTCTTGTTTAGTTTTTGTTAATTTTTTTCAGCGCTCGAGCCATGTGACTGAGACGAAGCGCCGAAGTAAAAGTACGTACTGTATATTTCAGCGTTATTTTAATTTTATTGTAATGTTTAAATTTTAAATAGATTCAAAGTCATGTTGTTCCAAATTTGCTGCTCTACATTTTTATATGCTTATATTTCTATTGTATGTAATTTTTCTCATAACATCGAGTATTTTTTATATAAGCATCACTCATATTCTATATACTTAGTAGCTACACTGATGTAGTAACAGTCCTTCGAGCCGGATGCACAAAATAGCTTCACATTCTCCTCATACTTCGTTTCTACAATCATCATAATTCGTTTCTATTAAAATTCATTTAGCGAAAACAAATCAGAAGATTTCTATAGAAGAATATCGGTTATAGTCTAGACAGTATACAGGAAAATAGATAAGCATACACATAGTAAAGTATTAAAATATTTAATTTAATGTATAAAGTAATAATGTATTGTCCTCGCTTTTCCGCGTCCTTAGCTGTAATGTAGACGTGAGCTGAAATAATGAGATGGACTATTAATTGTGACGTAAATAATATATCATGCACGAATAAAGCGAAGTCGCGTGGACATTGCAAATATTAGTCTAAAAAGAATAACCTTTATGACAAACACTTACGAGTGTACGTATAATGTGTATATTACGTTTTTAGCAGAACATGAACATCATTAGCATTAAAAAAATTGGAAATAATCATTACTTAGTTTATAACAAAACGCTGACTGATTTAAAGTTTGGTGGGCGAATGTTTTTAAATAACCTTTGCCTAGTGCACACTTGAAGCAAGATAAGTTTAAATATAAAAAATGATGCTTGATTACTTAAGTTTCACTTTAAAGAAGTTCACTTTAAAAACACAACCTACTAGTAGTAAGTTATACGTATATTAGGTATATTTAACAGTTTAATTAAAATTAAGAAAAGCATATTTTTTTAATTTATGTTTTAGGCTACTTCTATTTTAGAAATTAAAATATTTATGCGTACCTATAGGAACATCGCTCGTATATAACATAAATTCAAAATTGTAAAATCTAAAGCTAAGTTACTGTTCTCAAATATAGCCATACAAAGCAGATGTATAGTTGAAGCCTCTACGGAACGACGGACGCACGCACAGGCAATAAACTAGTGCGTACTGCCTCTTGATTTATTGCGCGTTGTTGTCCATAATAAGTCGTTGTTTTAACTGAATTACCTGTAGTGACGTGCGATATCCTAAAATACATGCCACACGGTTACACCGATAATGAAACGTATCAATTAGAAATTCATTAATATATTTTAATTTATAGGTAATCATACTAAGTAGTATTATCACTGTAACAGTCTGTCCGTTACTTTATAACGTAGTAAAAGCTTAACGAATTTGAGGGAAATTTTGTTATCGACTCTCCAGATTATTTTTAACAAAAAAACAAAAACCGACTTCCAAACGTAATAAATCTAAACTAAAAAGTAGAAAATAATACTTTTAAGGACTTTGTTAATTTTGGAGTCGGTGCCAGCCAGGTATTTTGATTATGTTTATAAATTGATATGTATTTATTACAAATTGATTAATCGAATATGTATCTATTTAGGGTTATTTTGCTTTGGCTGAACAAAACAAAATAACCCTAAATAACCCTAAAAAACAAAACCTCCTCCTTTTGGAAGTCGGTTGATAATGAAACCTGATAATTCTTGAGAAATACGGGTAATACTACATATTAAGTTTATAAATAAGTACAATATACATATATGGGAAATATGTAGCTGATGATCTTCACTCGATTACATCTAGTTTGCGTAATTTGCAAATTTGTTAAAAAATAATATTCATATCACGCTAGTCGCAAAACGTTAACATTTATATAAACCAATGTCTTAATAAAACTTCTATTATCTACACTTTTAATCATGACAGTATATATTAAAACTCCAACGTACCTCTACAGTAAATTAAAATTTTAAAGAACCGAATTTCAAAACTCAATTTAGCGCGATGACTATTGAGCGGAAAATTATGTTAATTATTTGTTATTTCATGGAACGCTTCATTTACTATTGAGATTAGGCTATTCAAATACTAAACACATGCAAAGTAGTTCGTTTCTATTTTAAATTATAATCTTTATTATATTACAAAATAGTAATCGGATAAGATAGACGTGTGTAATCTATGTTTACTCAATTAACTGTGCATGTCCGTCCTCAAGAGTATTAAGTTACATGACATGCCCTGTCTACGAAACTAGCTGGATGTAAAGAGCTTTACTCATCTTAGAGGATGTTTACACAAGCTTTCTTATTTGGTTTGATAATGTCACACTTAAAACACTTTATATTTATAAAGATAGCAATTAAAAGATTAAAAAGATTTAAGACTCTTTTGATTTAGGGTCGATGTCATGTGTCTGATGTCTGTGCGATGAGGTAGCAATAATAAATAATGATGTTAGACATCTTTCAATGCAAATCAGATGTTTCAAGCTATAAATCTCTTAGGAATATTTAAAAATGTTTCGTTTTTTATAACATGTTTTATTTCTTACTAGTGACTTCACTCGGGTTTATTCATTCGGTACGTTTTAACGTTAGTATAGATTTCTCGTAGTTGTGATAATTTATCGCTGTGCAAAGTGCTCTATATTTTGACGTCCACGTCAAAGTCCACGCTGGTTATCCATAACCAGCTACTATTATTTTCGAACCAAGTTTCCTCCGCGTCTAAATCGGTAACAATAACTATTTCAATAATGTTTTCGCAAAAAATATTTAATAAATTTAACAATATCTACGGTCTACCTATAAAATATATCAATATTTGAAACATTTCATTTTGACAAAAACTAAATTTAATAATATTCTGGTTTATTGGGTGTCGCAATACGTAACGCTATTTTCATTCTCATGTTTTATAGCCAATTTATGTTAGGGTGCCAAAACTGATTGCGATACGGTATATTCGATTTCTGTTTTGATTTCAGTCACGCCTTCTCGTAAGCGCTTTCCTGTTTATTAATCTTATTCAAAGTTAAATTACTCAATAAATTACACGACCATATTGATACTTACTGAAAAAATAAAAATTAATAATTATGTTATAGGTAAGTAATTTAAAAAAGTATATACAAGAAGGTATTTAGTGTAACGCATTATTTTATAGGTGCGATGAGGATGCGAAATTATTTTGTACAATAGGTATTTGATGGCGCTTAAAGTAGGTAATATAAAACAGTTTTTTTGATTATATAACGTCTTTACTAGATTCATATATGAGAAGGCGTCGCGTTGTTTTGAACTTTGAATACAAATAAATGCCAAACAAAAAATAATTTACATACGTAATTCAAATTATTTTTCATTATTTAGCGTATAACTTTAAATTACTCGATTTTTTGTGTTTTTATTTCGATTCCAATACAATCACGGAATAGAAAAAAAAGTTTTTTTTTCTGTTCGTTTTTTAAATTCCGTGAATACAATGTTGTCTATATTTTTGTACGTAGTACGTACATATATGAAAATTTTAAAAATGCAAAATGTGAATATGTATTTTAAAGGAAAATTAATATATGGAATGATTACAAAATAATTTTAATTGCTTAAAACGTTTAACAAAATGTACCTAAGTATTTATTTGAGTTTGCTATCTATTGTTGTTTCTAGGTACTGTTCATATGAAATATTGACTTCACAAATCCCAGCACCGTTTTTGCTACATAATCATTAATTCAAAGTGATATAGTACTGTAAAACAAAAGTCAGCGTGTAAGCTTGCAGCTGCAAGCCACGTGTGACAAATTAGTTCCAAATCTTTCGGGTGATTAATGTTTGGGCCCTTCTTTTCTACCCATGTCATGTGTAGATCTACGGTTAAAGGAGTGTCATGTCATATGAACACAACAGTTTGTCGTTTTAAATCTATCGTTTTTATGTACCAACTATACATATTATGTATAATATATAATTAAATTCGCATAAATAAAATTGCAGTGTCTACTTTTAATTTCAAATTAACTAAAAGCTTTTCACTAAATGCATAATATGAAAGTATATATAATATATGGTACTAACTACTACTAACATCGAAAATTCTATTATTTTAAATTTTTATCTATTTGTTTGTTCCGGCTAATCTCTAAAACGGCTAGACTGATCACTTGCAAATAGTTTTTACTTATAGATATTATAAGGAGTAACTTAAACTAATTTTTTTAGGAATTTTATTTATTTTATCTAGCGGAACCCACGGCTTCGCCCGCGCTAAATCTAAGGACGAACCTGATTGAAGCGTGAGTCGCTAGTTGGAAATAAATCAAATTTTAAATGGAAATGTCAATTTTTTATAAAAAGTATAAAAAGTTTTATTATAGGTACAATTCGATTTTTTTTTATTTTTTTTAGTATGTAGTATAAAGTATAGTAAAAGCCAACAGTATTATTTTTGGTATTTAAATGTTCAAATTTGTTTTGTCTTATAGAAAAACAAGCATAAAAACTCACTATCTGAAACATTATTATTATATTGTGTTTCATATATTTATTGTTCACTCGCTCTTGAGTTTACGTCTAAGTAATCCGAGAAACATGGGAAATAGTCTTTTATTGTCGAGCCCGCATACTTCAATAAGAAAGTAGGTACTGGTCCTTAAACGACGTGTCGTGTCTTGGAAAACTTTTTGTAGATATGTTATGAAAATTTAAGATAAGATTTTCTCTCATTAATATGGTTCTTATGTGTAAACTGTAAAGTGAGTATAGTGACAGTTGCAGTTGATTAAATGGGTGTCCCGTTGCCTTGCATGGTTCCCTGAAGTAAGGCTAGCGACATTCCACTTGCCGCGTTGCGTTCTTACTGTTAGTACTTGGAATTGCAATGCCAAAGATACTAGAACAAGAGTATAATAATATAATTAGTTCTTACAAGCGGACGTTCGTATGCTATAAATATAATTAAATAGCTTTCATTCTGTGCTTTCATTACAATGTATATTTTTTATAATCAAACGAGAGAGATTTCCTTGTTTTGCATTTGTTTGGTACTGAATGTATACAATTTTTGTTTGGATTATTACACGTTTGGCAACTCTTAGGCTGTAGGTACGACGTTATTAAGTAAGTAAACAAACTGCGATAACCTCATTATAACGGTCACAACTAACTGGTTGCGTTAACCGTTCGGTGTAACTTTACACTTTTATTCACGCGTGGACCTCGTTTATCATTTGATTAATAA